>JAMZTW010000044.1:1293619-2587238 GCA_024706585.1 Penicillium simplicissimum
ATGGGTGGTGGAATCGCTCGCTCATATAAAGGCATATCGAGGGTGGTTTGTTAATGATGCAAAGAATATGCAATGACTCCGGTCAATGGGTCGTGGTGGCTTTGCAAAGTAAAGTGTGCTGGTCCCAAAGCTGGGGAACTAGATGCTATTGATTTCGCCTGTTGCAGATATAAAAAAAAAACATCCAGCTGCACCAGACAAGACTCATCTTAAAGCTATCCTTTGAACTGCGGTTTGTCTAATCCCATGGGATCATAAAGGGGGCATTGCTATCTGAAACTCAACGAGGCGGACCAGAGGCGCTTCGAGGCGGCACAGTGAAGTATCCATGGAATGCTTCCTTTCAATGAGGGGTACAACAATGAAACTAGTGAGCCCATGAGGGCGCTAGTACGAGCATCGGGTAGGACAATGATACCAATGACACTGACACAGCACATAAGCAAGGCAGATTCGATGCCGTTTGGTAAGGCTGGCGCTACCCAAAGAGGGGCTGGTGGGGGCACATGCCTAAGGCCAGGGCTTCGTCGCTGCGGCTCTCCGTAGTTCGTATGTAGTTACTGTAGTATGTACAGCCCGACCGCGATAAACTAACACGCAAACGGAGCGGCTGTCAGTGATTCATCAGAGTTTGTTAACTAGTGTCACGTCTTTTAGTCATTTTGGTCTCTCCGCAGGTTCACCTCATTATTATATTATTATGAGTGGTCCGTGGTTGGGCGCAGGGTAGCTGCAGGGCTGTGCATTGCGTACAATTGCATAGCCCTCCCAGCCTCAAGAACACTAGAAGATGTGGATAGCACGAGGCCTACGGTGTAGAAATCAGAACAGGCTGAATTCTGAATATTGACCAATCGCTATACTTCCAGCAGAGTCAAGTTGTCATAATTGCAGAGAAATGTACCTCAAAGATCCTATCGGAATCAACATGTCCTTCCGCAAAATGTGTCATAATTCATAGTCGTGATCCATTGTCCGAGCGCCACGCTTGTCCAAACAGTCAAACAATCAGGTTACAGCCCTACGCCCGACCGCGCTGACTTGTGCTTTGTGCCTTGTGCAAGTCACTCAGTCCACGTCCACTCATTGAAATCCAACAAAGCACAGTACCCGAGTCATTTCAAATAATTGTATCTCCCGACGCAGGAATTTGCTTGTAGTGGAGGTCAGGCAAAACCTCGGGGCTGACGATCTCCTCGGGCGAGGCATACTCTTCTGCCACAGCACGAGCCTCGGCCTCGCGAAGAATACCCGGGTCAACAGCGACGATATCCATGATGGCCAGGGCCTGATCGAACCCATAGCTGTGGCCTATCGTTCTCAGACACTGAATGACCCATCGGCGCAGAGCATGATTTGGATTCTCGACAATTCCTGCCAGAAACAAGGGCCAGAGCAGCATGAGCCCTCCCATGTAGCTCTCCGGGGGTGGAATATTGGGCGAGGAGTCTTTCAAGTGTACCCCCAAGTGGTACGGTACGCTGCGGCAGATATCGACCGCAAGCCGCCGCGTATTAGCCCAGATAGTCTTGCAGTGCTGTCGGAACTCTTCGGAGAGTAGTCGAATGGAAGACGACTCGGACAGCTTTCTGATGTGAGATAGGATAATCTCATTGACCATAATGCGGGCGCAACGGTACTGATTCCACGTGTTGCAGACCCAGAGACTGGGATACTCGTAATATTTGTCGTCGTATGGGGTCAGTCCACGGCAACGCTCTTGGAACATGAAATCGTAAGGGGACTTGATATGGGTTTCGTATGTGAAATCGGGCGGCAGTGCCGCGAGCCAAGCAACCAGGTCGGCCTCGATACTGGAAGCTACTGAGATGATCTCCCGGTTGCAAGTGAGAATTTTCTCATGAATGTCCACGCGAAGGTTGGACAGTCGGCCGATGATCATGATCAGCCGATTACTATGAGCCTCACCCGGTCGCAGGAGCATGGCGTACTCTGTACAGTCGAGTAGAGATTGCGGTACCCTGGCATCTCGCTGGATACAGCTGATAATCTGTGAAACGTTAGAGCTGAGCTCTGATATCCGGACAATCATAGAAAGGGGACACACAATCTGATAGCGGAGATGCAAAAAGAGGCGAAGGCCGACTTCTGTCTTTAGTTGTTCAGGACCCCTCAAATCTAGGAGAGCTGTAGCTCCAGTGATATGGTTCGTCCACTGGTCAATGTCTTTTGGAGCCCGTGATGTGACAACCTAGGTCGCATAGCGTCAGAATCTGAAAGTCTTGCTTGATCCTCCAGATGCCCCCAGAGAATTTGGATTATGACATCGAGGAGAACAAGCTTACTTCATAAACAGCCAGCAGGATGACAGTTCCCAATGCTTGATTAGTCTTGGCTTCTTCCGCGTCAGCCAATGCTGTGTTGAGGAGATTTAGCGCCGAAACGTATTCCTTCTGCGCCATGTCTCTTAGTGACTTTATCTTCCGCACTCGGCAAAGCATAGCCGACGACACAGCAACTATACTGGACTGCATAGCTTTCTGGCTCGATGTGGCTCCAGGCTCAGCAAGGAACCGGGTAACAAAATCTCCCATCCACAAGCTACCAGGAATGGCATTGCCTCGCAGGAAGTAGCAGATGGCCTCTTGCTTGGATGCCTCGGGCGGGGACTGAACCTCCAGAGGTATTGACCAGGGATTGGGCATGTTAAAGTCCATTGGTGGACCCATATCAAAGATGAAGTTGTAGGCCGGGTCCACAAGGGCGAGGGTCCGCTCCGAAGGCAGACTCCCGGTGCCACTCCCATCTGGGGAAGCAATGCGAGAAGATCGCGTTGGCGACCGTTTCTGTCTAGACCGGGCTGACGACGCAGAGCTAGCAGAGGAGCCCGCCTCCGCCTTGGCCTTGCGTACGACTGATTTGCTTTCATCACGGAACATTAAAGACAGCTGATCCCGATATCCAGGACACTCCCGTTTCGCCCGGATGCATTGTGAACAGGCTGGCTGGGCCTGATCGCAGCGGATCTTCCTGGTGCGACACTGGCCGCACCCTTTGCTGGGTTTGCCACAATAGACCATACTTGGCGAGATGACTTTTTGGAGGGCTTGTGGAGGACTTTCTCTCTTTGGATTCCCCTTAGACCTTGTACCAAAGTGTACAAAAAGGGCAGCCTGGCGAGGGCTGAGAGGGGCGTCATGACCGTCGGGAGTTGCCGAGTGCACCGCCTCTCGCGACCTGCGCCCAATCGGGTAATAACTGAGACGCTAGTCTGGATTCGGTATTCACTGCGATTGCGGGCCGCTCAGAGAAGCTTGGGTACCTTCAGCCACAAGCCAGAATCAATAGGGCTGAATGGTAATTTCGATCATTTGGTTTGGATTGGATGGGTATGGCTGAAGCTTGGTTTGGCAACAGTCCGTTGACTCCGTTATCCTTTTCAAGCTCAATCAAGCCCCATTCTAGAAGGCCGCTCTAAACTCAATCGGGTAGAATCTTCGATCCATTGACCGTCGGCACAGCCTCATATCATCTTCATCTAGGAGGGGGTATGCAAGATGGCAGGGGAAAAAAAAACTATATAGGAGGTTGATGACCTTCGAAGTGTTATAATCTCATCATCAACAATCTTTACATTATTTCCTCGCGAACACCCAACAAGCCCTGCCTGCGTTTCACCTTCAAATCTCTCTCACACAAAGTTAACTCCGGCAAAAAAGGCAGCCTATATCTCGAGAATGACCATCACTTACCGCCACGGCATCTCGATCCTCCAATTGATCGTCTACTTTCCCTCTCTTTTTGTCTCTATCTTCCTCGTCATCCGCCATGGCATCCGCACAAACAGCGGCTTCGCCTTCCTCGCCATCTTCGCCCTGGCCCGCATCGTGGGCGCATCCTGCGACCTCGCAACAATAAGTCAGCCCTCGACGGGGCTATACATTGCAGCCGCAATTTGTAGCTCAGTCGGCCTTTCACCATTGATGCTCGCCTGCACAGGTCTCCTGTCCCGAGCGTGAGTCCCGACTCCCGACCCAAGCCCTAACCTGACGGTACAAGCCGGGAACTTAATATACTAACCGTGTTCTCAAAGTGAACTCTCCATCGAGAAAGTCACCGGTAGCACCGTGTTCCCCCGTCCTGTCTTCCCCTTCTTCCGCATCCTCACAGTCGCCGCCATGGCTCTGAGCATCGCGGGCCTTACCGCCAACATGTCCGCCGAGGGCCTGCAGCACCCCGACAGCAAAGTCAAGATCGGCATGATCCTATACGTCGTCTGCTTTGCTCTCATGCTCGCTCTTCTGGCTCTCCTAGCTACTCGTCGGGACTCAATCGAGCGCGGTGAGAAGCGCACCCTGCTGGCCGTTGCACTGTCGAGCCCATTTATTCTGGTGCGCCTGCTGTACGCGCTGTTCGTCTGGTTTCTGAACAACCCCAAGTTCAGCATGCTCGATGGCAATGTGACGATCCAGCTGGTCATGTCCGTGCTGGAGGAGTTTGTTGTTGTTATTATCTGTCTTGTTGTTGGGTTGACTCTGCGTGTTCGCAACCGGGAATCTCGAGAAGGTGATGGAGAAGCTTTGTCGGCTCGTCCTTTGCGTAAGCACTGAATTTCCGAGTTTTGCATGGGAGGAGTTTGTGATCTGATTTTTTGTTTAGTGGGTCGGGAGACTTAGACGTGCTTTTGCCCATATCTTGTTCTTGTCATTTTGTCAGCGCCTTTCTGGGTAGAGAGCTCAAGCATTGCTCTTGTATGAATTATATAGCACATGAGGGACATACTCAGTCATTTGTTAGAAGTCCTAATTACTAACTTGAAGTTATTAATTACTACACATGAGCGAACTAGAAACTACCCAGAGATTGTACATATTGACGAAGCTGATCTCTCTTCCAGACAACGGCGGCTTCGTACCACCGAGCGCCCCCTCTAGTAAAACCATCAACACTAGAGTCAAATGAGGTGACCTGATCTATGCTGACCCAGATATCTTAGGCTTCCTTCACCCTCAGATGGAACCATAGTAGGCACGTGACATGTATCTACATAATCAACTAACCATCTTTCTGGCTTTTGACCTATGCACTGGAATATTTACTGATTCAGCACCGACAGGATCGATTCTTGCAAGTACAAGCAGAGAGAAATACCAGTCTACTACACATGTGAGATCCTCTGGTACTGCCCAGGTGGCGATTGATTAGTGTGGTATGGAGACCACACATTTCTCCGAGCTTTACTCATACAGTCACATTGCATTAGTATTTGCACTGTAGTACCTTGGTATGCCAAGGGGCCCACTATTTTTCTGCCGGAAAAACTCCATAACATCAATTTGCATACAAAACCCCTTAATAACTACGGGCACCCCATTTATTCGTGAATTTGAGCTCGCAGATACGCTCACGCGTATAGACGTCTAGTTCGGGGCCACGCGCCATATTGTTAGCGATATATGTAGAAACTACCCAGGGAAATAGGGGGATATAGCCTGTCAGCGCGTCGCATCAATAACAAAGGTAGTAAGGGTGGTTGAAAATGGTAGGCGGTAGGAAAATAGCGGTGTGGGCAGAAAGTACTACAGTGCAAATACTAATGCAACGCCACTGTACACGGAGAAACAAAAAGCAAAAAGCACGAACGAAAAAAACGAAAAAAACGAAAAAAACGAAAAAAACGAAAAAAACGAAAAAAACGAAAAAAACGAAAAAAACGAAAAAAACGAAAAAACGAAAAAACGAAAAAACGAAAGCAAAAAAGGAAAAGGAAAAGAAAACGAAGTACCAACCCGGGAGAGAGTCCAGCCTCCAGCGCAAGAAGAAAAAAACAAACGCCAGGCCATGCAAACGGGGTATCATAACCAGCTGAAGGACTGAAACACTCTCCGCGGGACGCACTGACGACACCGAACCACACGTGCCCCGGACCCTCATCCACTCCAGTAACCCAACGACCCAACTGACTACCACTCCGTCTCGATCCGATCCGCCGGCACATTGTCGTTGAGCAGGCTCCCGTCCTCTTGGTAGATGGCAAGAGCCCGTAGAGACATCATGATGTGACGTCTCGCGGACTCAGCACGCATCACCGTGAGTAGAGACTCTGCCTCGGCGGAAAGGTCGGTCCAACTTTCCATGTCGGCACGGAGGGACATCAGGCGAACGAAGTCCTATCAAAGATGAAGACAATACCTGTTAGCTTCAACTCATTGACCACCAAAACGTGAAACGAGCGTGAGATCAACTTACTGCGTACAACTTCTTTCGCTGGTCGGGGTCGTTCTCCTCGACCAACCGCTTCCCCAGCCGGTTGACGCACTGGGTGAGTTCTGCAGGCGACAGGGATGTTGGATACCGTGTCCCTGCGCTCACAACGGCGTTTGCCGGCGGCTGGTTGGCGGCGGTCGAGAGAGGCGCCGGGGAGGTTGGGACCGTCTCGGCCAGCACGACGATTGCGGACTGAGCCAACTCCGGGGTCGAGCGCAGGACCAGCTCCGAGGAACTTGGGAGGATCTCTGCCACCTCTGCGGTCGCGGGCCGCTCCAGCTTCGGCATCGCTAGCTGGGCTGCCTCCGGGACTGAGGGTCGGTTGGCTAGCTCGGGAGTTGACTGCAGTGCGGGCTTCGCCATCGAGGTGCTGGCGATTCGGAACCGTGCCCCACGCGGCTCGGGCTTGCTTCCCGGGAAGAACATACTGCGCGCCTTCTTCATCACGCCTGTCTTGCGTGGCGGCGCCGCCTTGACCACGTTTGTCTGGATCACCCGCGTCTCGGACGACGGGTGTCCCTGGACCAAGCTGCCGACTTTGGCTGGTTCGTCCAACAGCTTGGTGGGTGCAAGGGGCGAGAAGGAGAGCAGAGTTCTCCGGGGAATCCTGGAGCGACTGGCTTGGCTGCCAGAAGGTGTCCGAGGCAGCGACGGCATCTGATCACCCTCGTTCGGGCCCAAAAAGTGTTCTGCGGTGGGCGAAATCCGCAGAACAGGACCGTAGCGCTCCCCGATCGACGAGGCGGCGGCAGCATGGCGCGGCTGCACATCCCGCTTGATAATGTCGGCGTTGTTAACGCGGCGGAGACGCACCCGCACGGCCTCACGTATCTCGGAGGGGTTTGTTGAAAACCCCGGGCGAAGAACAGCCGGCACCTGATCTTCGGTCTTGGTATCGTCGTCGATACCAAGCTCTGGCGGGTCAACGAAGACCTGGCCCAGAGGACGGGGGATCCGAGATACGTTCGGTTGGCGGCGAACGAGTGATGGTGGATCAGATGGCGTGTTGCCATCGGTTGGATGAGCTTCAAGAAGCAGGTCAGATCATGGTCACTGGTAGTCAAGTTCGCATCTAGGAGTACTTACGGTCACGGCCCTCAGAACGGGTCATCATCTCAAAACGAGTGCCTTCGTGCACCTCGTAATGAGGACGAGCCTCGGTGGTTGGCTGAGAACCAGGGGACTGAGACAACGCAGCTTCTGATTTTGATATTAGTCAAAGCTCAGGTGATATGGCGCTCACAACTCAGGGAATGGCTACTCACTTTTTACTTCGGTCTGCTCCGAAGGAGTCCCCTGGTCTCGAGGGAGAGGAGGGAGAGGGAGAGGGAGGCGGGAGGACATCTCCGGAGGGTGGTGGGAGGTGTTGGCCCAGGGCAGAGCACGAGACAACTGCTTGATATCAGTCTCTGAGATTAGAAAGGATGGAGACTGAGTAGTTCCTGTGGCATGTACCTTTTCCTTCGGTTTGCTCCGAAGTGGTGCTCCGTCCCTTGACACGGGACGCCTTTGCCAGCGTTAGTTGGCTGTGTGGGATGGAAAGGCGAAGGAGTCTCGTGGGAAGCCAACGGAGGAGGAGGAGCGTGGGAGAGGAAGAAGAAGACGTGTTGTTGACGGGGGGGAGGTCAATACCTTACTCTCGGAGCTTACCAGCCGCTTGACGATCCTGCTGGGCAGGATGCGGGCTCTCGACGACGGTTCCTTCTTCGTCCTGCGGGAGTTCCAGCAACAGGGTTGATATTGAGGAGCTGCTGCTGCCTCCGGATGATGTCGTCGTTATGTTGAAGGGGTTGGCAACCCCATTGGCGAAGTTGATCGATGCTGGGGACGAACGGCCGGGTCTCGAGTACTAGGGATCCATGCCACAGGATGACCAGCATGATTACTAGGTCGCTGTGCAGGATCGAGGCCTACAATAACTTCCAACCCGGCAATTATGTCCTCTCATTGCCCAGGCCGGGGCCGCCAGTGCAACGCCCACCCAGCTCGCCATCATCTTCTGACCCCCAGGTCGTTACGCCAGACAAGGATGAGCTATCCCGCGCGCTCTCCGGTGGCTCGCTGGGATAAATGGGGTGACGACCCGTTACGTCCTTCTTTGGCTTGCGCTAGAAGATATGTGAGCAACCAGAGCTGAGTATATAGAGCATATTGACTCTTAGGCCACCAGGAATAGGCTGACTTACCCAGGATTTGATGCGCTGGCGCACTTTCTCTGCGGCCTCTGCTTTGCCAGCAATAATCTTTTGCTGTTGAAGGTGAGATGAATCAGTGTTATATCTCAACGAAGATACTCTGAGGTGTAAATATTGATGCCATCACATCCAACAAGAGATATCGTGATTATCGACGGCAACTTGCGTCAGAACTGCATCAACGCGGAACGCACCTTACCCACTGTGAGTGGGTGCGAAATACGGGCCTTTCCGCCCTTCACGCTGTTCCACAGCTTCTTGATGGCCTGCATGATTGCTGGACCCGAATATGTCAGCGATCTGTTGTGAGAACCGCATCATCGTCGGATGCCGGTATCATGAAAGGCTTTGGGGGCCTCAGGAGGGCTTATCAGGATGGTTACAGATGGCTGGAAACTTGTGGAGAGCAATTTCGAGTGTATCTGCGATGGGTGGGGGAGGAAAGAAACGAAGAGATGAAGCTACGAGGGCGGCGAAGCTATCTAACTTGTACTAGCGCGATATCCATTCTGCCACGACCAGTGTGTGACATCAAGCAGATCAGGCAGTCGCGACGGGCTCGATTTTCCTCTCGGGAACCATATCAAAGCTTCTATTTTCGAGACCCTTGCGGATACAGACCAATTTGTGGCAGCAGCTGCTACAGGGCCATTTTCGACCATCGGCCGGTAAAACTTGAAACCACGCATGAATAGCTTGAACTGAATGGAACTTGATCGAAATGAGCAACAATTCTCCTTGCAGATCTTCGAAAAGTTAATTGTCGCGTGTTTTGCTATAGGATATTGGACATGTGGTTGATATTATCATGTCCGAAGTATAAGCTCACTCGGGAACGGGTACGGGGAACGGGAACGGGACGGGCCATGGAGAGTGAACGCCACGGGCAGTGAAGAAATTAGAGGTATTCGAGATTGTAAAATCTTAATAGAGCAAGCGTTTTGATCTCATATTTCTACCCTTCGCTAAGTAAGCGATTGCATCCTGTCGCTCAGGCGAATTCGTCATCCCCGTTTAGACGGGGATTCCACGTCAGTCTGGCGATCTCTCTTCCTCTTCCCCGTACCCTGCCCACTAGAATCATCACTTTCCAGCCCCAGTTCACCAGCTCCATCATCACGCCATTCACTGATTTCCCACTCGATGGAGGTTGATTGGTCATGACTAACGCCCATTCCACGCCGTTGACGCATCAAACGGCCCAGGCGGCTTCCCTCCACCATCTCCTCAAACCACGGAATGCCACCAACGGTACCTTGACGCACGCTTCGGGCAATGTCAGATTCTCGAAGAGACGGAACAACAATCGAAGAGGGTCGAATGTCGGATCCAGGTGTCGCAGCCGAAGACTTAGCAAGTCCAGTGCCAGATTTTTCTTCACCATTTACCTCTGGAAGCAGGCCAAGATCTTCGAGGAGACGCTGATGATCGCGGGACAAACTGCCAATTGATACAGACATGAAATCGGCTTCTTCCCTGGGTTCTTCCGTCCAGAAGGTCAGGGGGGTCCCGCAGAAGCCGCAAAAGATACGACGAGTCTGTGGCGCATGGCGAGGCGTGAATACGCGACGAATCGAAGTGTGAGTCTCGTCCGGGAAGAATGACAGGGTGTGAGACTGATACCAGTCCAGAGGGACCCGCAGCCAGGATGCGAGGAATTGGCCTATACGTTCCCGTTAGCGCGGGTCGTTGGAGCTAAGGTTTCAACTGTAGACTCACGGCTGTCTCTGCCGGTGTCGAAATAGATCTGAGCATGATCCGCTACATCGTCAGGAATCTGGATGGTGTACTCATTACGGCCACAGGAGCAGGATCCATGCAAAGGCTCGTAGGCCATGGTGGCACGATCGTACGATACACGGCGAGAGCTACTGGGCCGGGCGAGACCGCCGCTGATTCAGGGCCAAGAGTCGGATTGAAGGGAGAAGGCTCTTCGTCAATGGCGGAGGAGATTGTTAGAGACGGAACCAGAACTTAAAAAAGGCCCATCGGGCTGTGCGCGGCTCGAGACAAAGAAGCAGAGAAAGGTAGAGGGGAAGGTGAAGGCAAGTAGTGCACCAGGGTGGAGCAACTTCTATGACGTTTAAATGCCGCCAAGGCCCACGTTCCCGACTCGGTTTCTCCGCATTGGCCTTATCGGCCCTATCGGTTTCCTTCCTCTCCAACCGTCTTCTCCGAACATTCTTCTCGACCTCCGCACTGTCGCGTTCGATCGCTCCTACAACTACGCCGGAATTTCCAGCACCTACAAACAGAATTTGCTGCCGCGAACGACCTCCTCCTTCTACCCAAACCTACACCGCACCTCTACCCCCCACCCACCACTCTCCCGCTTGTCCGAGAAACCTCCACACGATGAACCCCGACGGCGACGACGACCGGTCCTCCTCGACCCCCACTGCCACATCTAAGTCAGCCTCTGGACAGGAAAAGGAGAAGCCTCGTCTGACCGACCAGGAGAAGAAGAACAATCACATTGCCTCCGAGCAAAAGCGCCGAGCGGCGATTCGGGAGGGCTTCGATCGTCTCACAGAATTAGTGCCTGGCTTGGAGGGACAGGGCCGCAGTGAAAGCATCGTCCTACAAAAGACGGTCGACTTTATTCACTTGAAGCTTCAGGAGCGGCAAAATCTGATTGCAGAGATTGAGAACAAAGGCGGCCGGGTCGATGATTCCTTCCGACCATCATAAAATTGCGGGATTGTCGCTCGATCGATCATTCTGCATGGTCCATCCTCTACCTGCGCCGAGTCGCCAACTGCGTTCTGATGGCTTGCGGTTCCCCATGGGGCCAAGGAGATGTACCGAGGTCCCGAAGCGGCTCCTTCCCACACGAAAATGAAATCATGCATCTGCAACGAGTCTCTTTACCCTGCGCTGTGTCTCAATGCGATTCTCTTCCGGAGTTTTTGAGAATGATCAGCAGTGGGGTTTTCGCCTTGACGGTTTCTCCCGTCTGGCCCATTTTCCGTCCAGCATAATTGTCTTTTGTCTGCTTTATTTCACTTCATATCCCATCTCTCGAAGTCCCTCGGATGTATCACCCCACATCCACGGCGTAGTGGTCTGGGGAAATTTGCCTGTTTCACTGGGGGTCACCATCTGTCACATGCTGAATATATTTTCCTGGTACATCTTTTTCTGGGGCCAGACTGTATGCTACGGGTTGTCGCTATGGAGCTACGGCGGCGTTGATTCACGGGTTTATTATTTACAACGCAATTTATCCGATTCAATTCACATACTGTATATCCATTCCGATCTTCTAGCCTGCTCACATTCAGGGGGCGAATGCGGTCCGGTCGAGTTCCAATCTTTGGTCGCATCACGTGCGGATCTGTACTGTGCAAGCAGAATTATTTCTCAGGATGTGATTTATTAGAATAAATCTAGCACGACTCGAAAGATTGAAATACAATTCTATATATCGTACTATATCGATGGTCGACGACGGTGACACCTCGTAAGCCAACCTCCTTCAGCACGTGCCAGGCCCCAAACTACCAGCCGGGCATGTGAAAGTTTCCAAGTTCGGGACTCGGGCAATCCAAGCCAGGATATCGTATGGCTAAACTGATTCTATGCTTGAAAAGATTACTCAGATTGAAGAGAAAATCAGAAGCCCTACCTACGTAATTACCGTTGAGGTCGTGATGGGAGCAAGTATCACCCAGGTGCTGTGTGCTCAACCACATGTGAGAATATACAGTATTTGTGGGGTGTGACTGTGCCCCGTCCAGCCACGCCGGCCCCAGGGGTTACAGTACAGCCTCACCTACCTACTTCCAATAATTGCCAAAGTGTACTCGAGAGCACCAAGTCGATGTTGCATAGCAAGGTTTCGAGTTGCTGTGATCGAAAAAGGGGTTCAACAGGGGGTTCAACTGTTGAACCCTGGCGCGAAGGCATTCATGAAAGTTCTAGCGCACATAAATAGTCGAGCCATGGACAGGGCAGGGCTGCTTTGCCGATGACGTTGTTCGCCCAGTAGCTTGAGCCTAAACTCTCCTAAATAATTACATTTTACCAAGAAGCCCTCTTAGAATTTGATGCCCTTAAGCCCAATATTCTATTTACTTGTCAAGACCATGACTCATGTAGCCAAATTTCCTCCGTACTCTGATCACTAATAGAATCAGCGGGGACCGCATTGGTATTCGGTGCGGGCAGCCCTCAGCCCAAAATCTCCAGCTCCGACTCATCCACCCTCACCCATTTGAACTCTCCAAAATCCCCAACCTCACCTTCAATCAACCCTCCCGTGGACCAAGTAAAAAACCACACACCTCCACCATGTCCGACTCAAAAGCCAACCTCCTATCCAACTCCGAACCCATTGACCCCCCACCAGCCTACGACCCCCCCAAACCAACAACCACCCCCCGCGGCACCCCGCTCCCACGCCCACCACCCCTCTCCCTGCCCGTCCTCAACGCCCTCCGCACGAAGCGCGTAATCCTCGCCTCGCAATCCCCGCGCCGCCGCCAAATAATCTCCTACCTCGGCCTCCCAAACATCGAAATCATCCCGTCCAACGCAGACGAGAACCTCCCCAAAACCCTCACCCCCTTCGAATACGTCCTAGGCACCGCCACAAAAAAGGCCCAAGCCGTCTACGAGACCGAAATCGACAACGAAGCCGCCGGCGAGCCGGCACTCATTCTCGCCGCGGACACGATCGTCGTTGACGTGGCCTCCGGCGCGATCCTGGAGAAACCGCGCTCCGAGGCGCACCATGTTACCATGCTGAAGTCGCTGCGGGACGTGCGGGATCACAAGGTGTATACGGCGCTGGTGGCGATGGCGCCGTTGGCGAGTGCAAGACAGCCCGGGTATGCGATGGAGTCGGTGGTGGAGGAGACTAATGTGAGGTTTGATGGGGATGTGACGGATGAGCTGATTTTGGCGTATGTGCGGACGCGTGAGGGCGCGGATAAGGCGGGGGGCTATGGGTTGCAGGGGTTGGGGTCGATTTTGGTGGAGAAGATTGATGGGACTGCGGATAATGTGATTGGGATGCCGTTGAAGGCGACCTTGAAGTTGATTGAGACGGTTATGGCGAGGGCGGATGATGAGGATCGGTTGCTGGATGATCCGGTCTTGGAGGAGGGGGAGGAGGAGGATGATGATGATGATGAGGGGTTGGAGTGATTGTTGTCCTTTGCCATGACCAAAATGAAGTATATAGACAGGGGTTTTACATTGTGACATTGTTATTTATGAGCATCGACACGGCCGGGGCTTTTACTTCCTACAGTCAACTGGCAAACAATGTCATTGCCATACTCTGCAGATCATGGCCAAGTATGATTTTCAGACCGAGCGAATGTCGGGCGAGACAAATGAAAAATAGAAGAAGCTTTCGACATATACAGAGGCGGAACGCCTAGACCTGGAATCAAATGGAAACAACCAAAAAAACCCTTTTCAAACAACCGCTCCACTCTATGCGTTCCAGATGCGGCGCAGAGCCTCGGTGACACCCACATCGTTCGTCTCAAACTCGTACAGGCCGACCGCGGTGGTCAGAGTGAAGGCGCGCAGGAGCCAGTTGCACAGGGTGTTGAACTTGGGCACACGCTGGGGGCGGAAGTAATCGATGATGGCGGCCCTGAACACAGATGTCAGAGTTATGTATGGTATGAATAAAGCCCGGGAAACCGGAGGTGCTTACTGGAAACCAATGTGGGAGTGAGCAACCAGAAGGGAGCAGAGAATGGCGTCCATGATGGGGTTGAGGGAGCCGGCGGCGAAGGGCGCGATGGTGAGAGGGATCAGGCCAACGCTGACAGCTCTGTAGGGACTATTAGTACGGCTTTCGCTAGATCGGAACGAACTCCGGGTCGAACCTCTCGAACGTCCAGTGGTAGCTACCCTCCATGGGGTGGGGAGCGGGAACGGGAACGGGGTCGTTCACTATCAAAAGTCCGTTAGAATAGGTTACAATGGCCGGCCACTGTCTCCATTTCCTCCTTGAATTCTGCACAGAACGACAATCGAGCAGCCACTTGGGGTATGCGGAGCGGGTGCGAGAAAGGGCGAGGCCGAGGGCACGGAAATGGTTCAGATATTCAAGACATACTGGTTCCTTCAAGCGACTCTGTACATCCAACCGGCGTTAGCACACATCTTCGACACAACCAAGGCAAATATCCCACGCAGACGCAAGCCCACAGCTTCCGACCAAGACGGGAGCTCTACTCACGAGGCAACGGAGGCAGGATCTGCTTCCGGGCAGAGGCGTGGAAAGCGACAACCTGCGAGACGCCGACATTCTGGCGCAAGAGGGACGACCGGGTCGCCAAATTCTGTCGGAGCAGCGATGGGCGCGCAAAGGAAGCCATTGTGACGGGTTGAATGGAGGGAAGGACGAAGAGGTTCAACTCGCACAAGGATGAGGTTGAAGTGCCTCGGGAGTCCGACTCGGTATGTCATCCTATTGCGGGTCAGGTGATTGGCTGGCGGCTTTCCGCCCAGCCGAAATTGGCCGATGCGGGCACCTTAAATGTTTAGCCCGGCTATCGCTCTTGAGCTGTGATGGTAGATCGCAGGCGCGATATGTTGTTACGTCTTTGATGTTCTAGTCTATATTCACGTTGATCAAGTTCTTGCTTTGATGCAATTGTTTCGATTATGCCTATAGCTAAGTATCTCTCGTCGGTTCCCCAGCTTTGTGATAACCGAGGCCTCCCCAGTGCGACTAGATCGCAGATATGTCATGGCGGTCATTTCAGTTTATTTTCACCCCCCCCCTCCAACTCATATAGCTAGGGATATTGATATCCAGTTTCTTAGAACTTCAGCACGGCCTTGCCCTTGTTCTTTCCGTAGAAAATACCGACCAGACCGTCGGCGGCGTTGTCGATTCCCTCAGTCTCGTGGATGAGCACCTTGAACGTGCCCTCCTTGATCCACTTCTGCACACGCTCCTGGTGCTCCTTGGTGTAGATGGGGCCCATGTCGGGGTCACCAACGATGAAGCCGCGCATGGTGATACGCTTGATGAGGACGTTGTGGATGTTCTTGATGGGGTAGGGAGCAGAGTTGTACTGGGAGATGAGACCGCAGACAACGACACGGCCGAAGTTCTTCATCGCGTCGAGAGCAGCCTCGAGATGCTCACCGCCGACATTCTCGTAGTAGATGTCGATACCCTCGGGGGCAAGACGGGCCAGTGCATCAGCGGGCTTCTCGTTCTTGTAGTTGAAGCCGCCATCGAAGCCGAGCTCCTTGATGATGAAGTCCAGCTTCTCATCGGAGCCGACGGAACCAATAACGCGCAGACCCTCGTGCTTGGCGAGCTGGCCGACGATCTGGCCGACGGCACCGCTGGCAGCGGAAACGAAGATGGTCTCGCCCTTCTTGGGCTTACCGATCGCGTACAGGGAAGAGTACGCAGTCAGACCAGGCATTCCGAGGGCGCCCAAGAAGACCCGGATATCCTCGATGCCCAGAGGGTTCTCCAGCTTGCGGATGCGCTGCAAGTTCGCGCCGTCGAGCGAAATGTACTCCTGGATGGGCACGTGGCCAATCACGAGGTCACCCTCCTTGTAGGAAGCATTGTTGGAACGGAGGACCTTGGCAATACTGGCGCTGTCGATGGCCTTGTTTAGCGGGAAAGCTGGGGCGTAGGAGTTGACCTCGGCGGGGCGCATACGGCCGCGCATGTAAGGATCGAAGCTGGTGTAGAGGGACTGGATGACGATTCCGTCGGCGGGAGCGGCAACGTTAGCATCATAGGTGGCGGGCTCAACGGCCAAGTGCTGGCCGGGGACAGGGTAACCCTGGGGGATCTCCTTGAAAACGAGCGCCTTGTTGGCCATGATGTCACTGGTATGAATTGTGGACGGGGAGGAGGAAACAGTAAATCGAATTTTGGGGGATGGATGAGAGTAAATTGACGATGAATTGAGCAGGAATGATATGCGAATTGTTTCAATGCCTAGTGCAACTCGAGCGACCAGCGCTTTTATAACGAAAACTTGTACAACAGTCAAGCGGGGCAATGAGGGGACCGAGGCAAGATTGTTGCAATGCTCGCGATTGATTAGTTATAGTGTCATATTATAAAGCAATTTGCCGTTTGCCGATGGGGCCGGAGAAGTTTCTCGAGATGGTTATCCACTACTTACTGCATAGAGGGTGCT
This sequence comes from Penicillium simplicissimum, assembly GCA_024706585.1. Taxonomy (NCBI): domain Eukaryota; kingdom Fungi; phylum Ascomycota; class Eurotiomycetes; order Eurotiales; family Aspergillaceae; genus Penicillium; species Penicillium simplicissimum. The sequence goes on from JAMZTW010000044.1 coordinate 1,310,190, forward strand.
CCGAGGTCTGCTCCACGGAATGAGAGTATGATCATACTATGACTATGTACATCAAGCCACTGCGAGGGTTCGAATTTGGGCCTTTTAAAGTGCCAACAGCTCCACTTTCCTGGACATCATACCTGGCACTATTGTAGAGAGACAGTTGATTGCGATGAATCAGATTGATGGGAAGTGCCCGATCATTGTCGATAATCACTACAATCTCATCTTGTACCTGCTCAAGCCATCGCGGAGACTTTTTGTATCTGCGCCCACGGCCCACCATCGTGGCGAGTGGAGCTCGGATGAACTCAAAACGCCCCAGACCGACCGGAGACAACCCTTCTGGGCAGGACGGCCGCACTGGTTGAGGAGGCCACTCTGTTCGAACTTCGCTGTGGTTGCACTGGCTACAGCGCTTGCAGAATGAGTAATCTGAAATCCTCCAGGGTTAAGTTAGGTAGTGTTTTGATTTCTCATCACGGAGGGGCATCTCACCGCTCTGAGTCTGTGGTCCAGCGACGGGGGAAGATCAAATCCAATCATTTGAAAGGGTCCATCGATCTCAACAGCATTTGCATCTAATTATGGCGAATTGGTTATTGTCATTGGCTCGGTAGCCGCGATTCAAATAGTTTGGTCATCGATGGTTTGCCTGACTCGATACTCCTCCACTCCCCAGTGTTTCACCTAACTAATGTAGGAGGTTATGCCTCGAGGACAGTAGTACTGCACTATTCCCGGAACGGCCGAGGCGATACTGCGCCTCTGGAATCAACCAATTTGTGATGATTTCATCGCGGGCGAAACGATCCGAGGAAAGAGCGGGACGGATTAAAACACGAGATTGGAAACATGTAAAGATTAGTCAGGTCTTGGCTTCCATCACCTTAATACAACTTGCGCGTGTCCCGACCATATCCAACATTAAAACTAACGATCATAAATTAAAAGACTCCCTCCCTAACCAGGGTCGATATAGCTTGCTCTCAAGAACGCCCTCTTGCAATTTCGCTCATGCCTTGCCGGCCAGGTACTGCGGCGCCTTGGACACGAAATAGTCCTTGCCCTTGACGAACTTCACCATGAAGCTGAACGGTGTCATTCCAAACAGCTGGCCGGTACCGCCAGTCTCGCCGACAGGCACCATCATCATGATGCTGTCTCCCTGATCATAAGACTTGCGCTCACCCTTGCCCAAGATATCCGCCTTGATGTTGGCGGCAGCAACCCTGGCCTGTTCGGTGGCCTTGAAGCCTAGACGCATGTCGTTGTTGTTGACGTCGCCGACGGCATAGATTGGGAGAGCCGAACTGCCAGAAGACTGCACGCGCAGCTCCTTGTTCACCTTGACCCAGCCGTTGCTGTCGAGGAACTCCGCGGGAATGAAGCTGTTGTTGGGAATGGCGCCCGTCGTGGGGATGTACAGGTCGGCAGACAGCTTCTTCCCATTATCCAGAGAGACTGTCCAGGCCTTGGTTCCATCCGTTGACTTCTCGGCACCAGTCACCTTAGCAGAGGTGACGATCTTGACTCCCTTCTCCTTGAGCTTCTTCTCGGCGACGGAGCTACCAGAGGGCTTGAGCATGGGGAGGACACGGTCTGCTGAGGATATCAAGGTTACAGTTGCCTTGTTGCCGAGGCTTTCAGCAAGCTCACCGGCCAACTCGACACCAACTGGTCCAGCGCCGCCGATCACGATCTCCTTGGCACTAGCAATCTGCTCTTGGGCAGCCGCGACGAGTTGTTTCATATCATCCCGGTTGGATGGCTTGAATGGAATCGAGGTCCCGGTGACTGCACCAGTGGTGGATGTGTTGGTACTGCCAGATGCGATCACGAGATGATCGTAAGAAAGTTCTTTTGAGTCGCCGCTGCCATTGAGAGTGACGGCGACAGTCTTTGCATTAACATTGATTGCAGTTGCAGTTCCAAGAACGAACTCGAATGCATCGGCCGGGTATTTCGCAAAGACGTCCTTGATCGGAAGAAGGTATTGCTCCGGCGCGAAGGCCTTTGGTTTCGCGACGATGCGTGGGGAGGCAATGTTCCAGTAAAATGTTTGAGAAGGGCTGATGAGAGTGATCTTGGCGTTGGGAACCCCTTGGAGCAACGAGTGGGCAACGACAAGACCGGCGGCTCCAGCCCCCACAATCACGACGTTGACAGGTGCCATGATGTTCGAACTTATGGACGCTCCGAGAATCAAAGAGTGATGACCGAACAGAATGCAACCTCGACGAGGGGTCTCTGCCGATCTTATAGGATCGGGGGTTGGATCTTACCCCTGGGACGATTCCTTTCTCTTCATCATGTTTGCAGGGATTGGGAGGCCCATTCAGGCTATTCAGCATACTAAGTTTGTCCTGTTTGCACTAGCATTAAAGATCAACTGCCCGACGCCATGCAGGAGTTTGTCAGCGCTACGGCTTGTTTTTGCAGTGCTTAGCAATCTCCATTTCCTGCAACCTTAACTCCTCGCACTGACCTTCTTCAGCGTGCTTTGTGATGATTCGCGCGATTTCCCCCCCCAACGGCGCGAAGTCCCGCTGACTCAGCGCATTTCTGTGGAGTCAAGGACTGTCTGATGTTAATTGATTGGACCCCTCGTCTACTGTAGGTTTGACAATTAATGGCTGGATATGCTAGAAAATTCGAGATATGCATTACAATGCCTATTTTCTCATTAGTTAACCTGCGATATCCCCGACGGACTGATCCTGATCGATCCATATGGGGTTGCGTGGTGATGGTGACGCTCCCCGAGGCTCAAGCAGTTGGGAACGTCCCTCTACCTACCTTCCCTCCGCTGTTCTGACATTGTTCTAGACATCGATAGATCACAATTCAACCCTGGCGAAGTCTTTCATTGAAATGCGCCTCGAACTCATTTCGGAAACTTGCAGGCTACAGTATTGTCGATACCATGCGCGACCGTAACGAAGAATTCGAATAAAGCCATACGTCGGTCGTGTATGAAGCACGTGATTTCACGAGAGGTTGATCAGCTTCCAATCAGTTTGATCCTCGTTATTCCTGGCTTCGATGAAGCGAACGTAGGCGACCATTCCGCGACTGTTACGCCATGATTTTATGCGCAACTGCTCTGCTGTGAACTCCGAAGCAATTGACCTGATAGCCAGAAGTTTTCAAGGCTCTTATCTTCTTGTGAACTCCAAGCCCCCTCGGATGCGCCTTGTGTCTTCAAGCCTACTGTCTTCACTCGGATTCCGGTTCCATGAGTTGACAAGGTTAAGGTACTTGTTGCTTATTTCCCAAGTCTCATGGTTCTCATAAGCGCGTGTGCCCCAGTTGAGAGTTGAGATACGACATGGTTAGAGGTTTTGCGACCATGTTTCCGAAGCTTCTCATCGGGTGGAGAGCAATATCAGACGGACATGCACACTAAGACGGCATTTTGTAGCTACCACCGCCTACTCTGCACAACTTCGTGATGCTTCGGTATCTGACGACTAGAGTAATCTGGTGACCTGGTCGGAGATGAAACAAGCATGATTGCCGCCTCAGGCAGCCCATATCAGGGGCAAATCTTATCGATAACAGTCATGTGATCTAAATGTTCGTTTTGCCATTTCCTGTCGCGCGCCGATCGCCACGGCAGACATCCTTAATCACGTCTCTTTCATCCACATATTTCATCATGCTCGGTGCTGTTCGCCGATTTGGTGTCTCCCAGGCCCTGCGGGCATCTGCCCCGCGCTCTCTCTCTGCTCGATGGGCTCCCCAATTGCTCAAGTGGCAGGCCCCGAGCAGCCAGGTTCCTGTCCTGGTTAAATCCCTTCACACCTCATTCCCGGCGCTGAATGCCGCTTCAGCTCAGGCGACAGCGACTCTGGAGGATGGATCGCCTGAGCCTGAGTTCATCACCGAATTCGCGGATCTCAAAGCCAAGGGACTGATTGATGCCTCGATTATTCGGAACATCACTCACCCTGGCCGCATGGGCTTAACGACCATGACTGATGTCCAGAGTCAAACTATCAACCAGATGCTCGGCGGTGTCGATGTGTGAGTGTTCTTGCAATTTAATATACATTCAATTTGTCCATTGAAGACTGTTTACTGATGCACTGTCTTCAGTCTGGCCCAGGCTAAGACCGGAACTGGCAAAACCCTCGCCTTCCTCATTCCTACGATGCAAAACATCCTCAGCGACCCTACTCTCAAGCGATCCCAACCGCAGGGACGCCACCGCGGTTCCGCTGCCGGCTCATCCGATATCCGGGCCTTGATCATCTCTCCGACCCGTGAACTTGCTGAACAGATCGCCGCCGAGGCCATCAAGGTCGCCCAAGGCACCGGTCTTGTCGTACAGACCGCTGTTGGTGGTACCCACAAGCGATCTGGTTTGATGCGGATTCAGCGTGATGGCTGCCATCTGCTGGTTGGCACACCTGGTCGCATCAAGGACATCCTCTCTGACCCTTCCAGCGGTGTCTCGGCTCCCAAGCTGAACACTTTGATCCTGGATGAGGCCGATCGTCTCCTTGATCAGGGCTTCTCACAGGAGATCAACGAGATCAAGGATCTCCTCCCGGACCCATTCAAGGTTGATCGTCAGACACTCATGCTTTCCGCCACCGTCCCCAAGGAAGTGATGACGATGGTCAAGCGCACCATGAAGCCGGACTTCAAGTTCATTAAGACTGTGCGTGACGACGAAGTCCCTACCCACATCCGAGTCCCCCAGAAGACTGTCTTCCTGCATGGATATGAGAACGCTCTTCCAGCAGTCCTTGAGCTTGCCAAGACCTATCAGGCTCGGCAAGCACAGGATCCAAACCTGCGCCCTTTCAAGGCCATTGTCTACTTCAACTCGACCAACGAGGTCAACCTTGCTGCTGAGGCTTTCATGGTCCTCCGCGGCATTCCTGGCGATGGACGGAGCCGGTCTCCTCTGGGTCGTATGCGTGTTCACCAAATCCACTCGCGTCTTACGCAAGCTGCTCGAACCAACAGTGCCAATAACTTCCGCCGTGCCGAGGAGGCCATTCTCTTCTCGTCGGATGTCACTGCCCGTGGTATGGACTTCCCCGAGGTTACCCATGTCATCCAGGTCGGCCCTCCCCGCGACCGCGAGACTTATATCCACCGCATTGGCCGCACTGGTCGTGCCGGTAAGGAAGGTGAAGGATACCTGCTCCTGCACGACGGTGAATACGAGTTCTATCAGGATAAGCTGGGTGACCTGCCCCTCACCGAGGACACCTCCCTCTCTACTGCCATGTTGAACATGACTCGCGACCTGCAGACAGCTTCCCCGGCGGCGGCTGAGACCATTGAGCAAATCAAGGAGGCGATGAACGAGGTTTCGCCCATCATGAAGGAAAGCACCTACCGTTCTCAGCTGGGTACAATGTCCCAGAGCTTCACCAAAAGACGGAACGCCATTCTGGCGCTCAACAACCTGGCCATCCATGGCTACGGCCTCGCCGAGCCCCCGGCCGTTAAGGCGAGCATCGCCCGCAACCTTGGCCTTGACCGCATCAAGGAGTTGAAGATCGAGGAGGGCGGCTCCTTTGGCCGCCGCGCCATCGACCCCTTTGACTCGGGACGACGTGGTCGCAGCTTCGGGGATTCTGGCTTTGGTGACCGGAGAAGTCGTGGCCGGTCCAGCTATGGTAGATCCGACCACGGCGAGTCTCGCTCCTCAAACCGTGGTGGCGGTCTCTACGGTGCCCGTCCTCGTTATTGATCGGTCCATGGTGGGACTGGCAGGGCCAATGAAACGAAGTTGCTGGCCATCTGAGTCTGTCTTTGTCTGATTTACGGCAAAAGAAGAAATCGATAGAGTTATACCATCCTTGCATTGGGCGGCGTTCTTTGTCTTTCAATTCTTGACATCTTTGTACTACTATACTCCCCATTTCTCCTTGACATTCTCAACCTTCTCTCCTCATGTGTTATATACTGTTCTCTGTGGGAAAAAAAATACCTGAATTTAATTTGACAATTGTCTCATGTAATACACGCGGATCAACTCGAGTGTTTCAAGACGTAGAAGTTGCATAGAGCAGTCTCGTAGAGGTTGCCAACCTGGAAGATTGGTTCACACCTGTGGACGAGGATGGCGAGGCTGCCCAGACAAAGAGCATTAAGGTTGGCTCAAGCTAATTTTCGATTCTAACGTGAAACACTCGAGTCTACCCCATAGTCCCTTTTCTTTCACTGGTATAGCCGGGACCTATCCTATCATCAGGGTTATTCTTAGTATATCAAAGAACTTCTTTGTAGTCTTCCTGCCCCCATTCCAGTGGACCCAGATAGATGAGATGAGAATCTGCATAGCAAACGTCTCCTCGTCACAACCTGATAGCATCTCTACCTTCCTCTCCGTGAACTATATAACTCACACACAGCCAGCCAGCTGGAAAGTAGCATCTTTTTCCAAAGCCCAAATTATTTGCTACACGCACAAACATTTCCATACCCAATCCCTGTCTTATATAGCCCTTTCTCTTCCATCATGGACCCTGACTCTCCTGCCAACCCACGCTACAACCTTCGTCCGCGAAAGCGGAAGCCCGAGCCTCCCGAACCGACTTCTGGCGCTGCCACTGCTGTTTATGCCCGGAGACCTACTAAAAGGCCTCGAGGTGTAACTAAGGTTCGAGGTAGAAAGCCCGTTGGTGCAAGACCTGGTGGAGAGAGCAGCGCTGCTCCTGCTCCTGCACCTGCACCTGCAGGGGAGGTCAAGATGCAACTCCAGCGCCGTGAGCTCCCGAAGGAACGGGTGGTTACTTGGGAGCATGATGGATCGCTGGTCGAGGATGCGAAGTTCTTGCCGGAAGGGTGGGATGCGAATGAGTATGATCTTTATGAGAAGTGAGTTTTCAACCAAAGGACTTGTTTTTTCTGAGTAACTAATGAGGATGAAAGTGATATCGATGGCAACATTGAGCGATGCCATCTGAGGATTAGAGAGAACATCTTGCCCAAGTTGTTCCAGCAACGCTTGGAGAGATACATGAGACGGAAAGCAGAGCGAGAGTATGTTCAACCTTCAACCTCTTCTCAGATCGAGTAGTACTGACGGGGATCGTAGTGCAATTGCCGCAGCCGCACCAGGGCTGCCCTGGAACATCGCCCGACGCTTGGACGATCTTCGAGCGATTGAGCAGGACTTGCTCAAACACGATCCGCAGGAGCAGATGTCCAATTGTCGTGCCATAATTGCTGCTTATCTCAACGAAGAGCTCGCGTGGACAACGGGCACTGTCACGTTCTGGTCTCATGGCAGGAAAGTCTGGGGCCCAGGCAAGTTCGACTGGAAGACCTTTGACACGGTCAACAAAGAACACGAGGGCCATAAGTCATTCTGGGTTGAGGAGGTGAGTCTTGGGAAACCCCCCCCCACGCTTCCAGTCGAGCTGAACTAATAAACTCTCCCATCCGTAGTGCAATCCGGGTGATCAATGTCTCTACTCCGGGTGGCAGGGAGGACCAACCGGAAGGTTTTTCATGCATCACGTAGGTACACCTCGATGAACGTTCCCATCTTTCGTCTTTCAAAGATCAGAAACTAAAACATCCCTCCCCGTGACACAGATGAGAATACGCATCCGGATCCCAGGCATTGCCAACCCCTTCGCGACCCGCGTCTGGGACTTCATGGACGACACCGGCGCATCTTGCCTGGGTCTCTTCGCCAGCGACATCGCCGAGCTCGAACAAGCCGCCCAAGTGAGAATCCAAGCCTTCGGCCACGAACGCGTGAGAACGGCCAATGGCACTGTCAGCATGCCGGCATATCATCTTCAAGCCCGATTGCTCGGCAACAACGACAGCCTGCGACTGATCGACTGGACCGACCTCAAAGTGTGGGTTTCGAGCGGCGAGCCTGCGGACAACGTCATGAGGCTGTCTGGTATATGGCCACGGCATTTGTTGTATTTCGCCCAGGTCCCCGATAATCAAGGTAAAGTGTATATGTATGATAATAAATCAGAGTTGGTTGAAGCAATGCCGGATGTTGATGCGAGCCAGGCGATTCCCCCGCGATGGGACCTGATTGACAGCCCAGTGGATGAAAACGAAATGGACCTGACTGCTGGCTAGAGACTGCCTTGTGCAAACCCGCTGGGCTGAGAAGTGGGAGGTAGCTCCCGTCTTCCAGCTTGGCTTGTAGGAGGTGGTTTGATCGAGGGCCTCGGACGTTGTCCTTGAGAAGGTCTGATACTGCTTTCCCTGGGGTCGGTTCCCATTCCTCTCGTCAGGGAGAAGGGTGCTGGACGTGTAGTGGATTGCCTGCTAGAGTTTGATCGATTGTTACTTGAGGCGTTGTCTCTACGGAGTTTGAGTTGTTTTTGACCATTCTTGTTGAGATTCAGTACTGCAATTTACAAAATTACAAAGTTGTTTCTTCTCAGTTGCAAGCAAGCCAACCGCTATCCTTCAAATTATTTTTCGAGCACTTGCAACCTAGCTTAGAGTTGGAAAGTATGGCTTTAGTTCCTCTGATCTACTCTGCCGGCTTTGAAGACTCCATAAGTTCGCATTTGAATCAATCACGCTGGTAATTATTCTATTCAATACACCAATCTTCCATGTACAAAACATTCCAAAGTATGTACTCTCACACCTAAGCAGCACTCAAGTCGATGCAAGTCACCTCTATCGCGACCATTCCGGAGGAAACAGATCACACATCATTCGTGAGGGGAGGGGAGGGGGAAGGTATCGAAACAGAGAAAGTGAAAACCGTGTATGATTCAATGAGATATCCCAATATACTGCAGTACGAAAGAAAAGAAACAACCGAACAAAAATAATCAAGTGTTCAACACACCAACACCCTTTTACTCGCGGGCAATCATGTGGTCCCGAGCAGGGCCGGTACCGATCCACTTGATGGGCACGCCACCGATCTCACGCTCAATGAACTCGATATAAGCACGGGCATTGGCGGGCAGGTCCTCGTAGCGGGTCACACCCATGGTGTTGCACTTCCAGCCCGGCAGCGTAACGTACTCGACCTGGATCTTCTCGACGATGTTGGGGTCGGCAGGGAAAGTGCCAGTGGTACGCTTGCCATCGGGCAGGATGTAAGCGACACCGACCTTGATCTCGTCAAAGTCGTCCAAAACATCGAGCTTGGTCAGGTTCAGCGCGGTGTAGTGGTTGATAGCGTGCGAGTAGCGGCACAAGACGAGGTCGAGCCAGCCACAGCGGCGGCGGCGGCCGGTGGTCACACCGAACTCGCGGCCGATGCGCTGCAGCTTGTCGCCGTCCTCGTTGAGCTGTTCGCTGGGGAAAGGACCGGAGCCGACACGGGTGGTGTAGGCCTTGACGACACCGATGACGGACTTGATGCTGGCAGGGTTCAGGGCCAGCGCTTGCACGGCACCGCCGAGTCCCGTTGATGAGGAGGTGACGAAGGGGTATGTGCCGTGGTCCAGGTCCAGCATGAGGGCGTTGGCGCCCTCGACCAGGGTGTTGGGAGAGTTCTTGTGCTCCTGCAAGAACTCGAGCTGATCGACAATGTAAGGCTTGAGCATGGTGCGGTATTCCTAGCGCGGAGGCGGGTTAGTTCTAGATCTCTCTTCCACACACTAAGATTTGTTGGCAAAGCAAAACATACCTTGAAGCGAGCAATCTCCTCCTCGACATCGTAGGCAATGTCGCCAAAGCGCGCGCGGTAGGCAGTGTCGAGAGTGCGCAGCTTGCGCTCAAAGGTCTCCTCGTCCAGAATCTCGCCGACGCGCACACCACGGCGCGCAGCCTTGTCGCTGTAGCAGGGGCCGATGCCCTTGCCCGTGGTGCCGACCTTGCGGCCACCCAAACCGGCCTCCTCCAGGCCATCAACAACGGAGTGCAGGTCGAAGCAGACATGCGCGCGGTCGGAGACAAAGATACGCTTGTGGGCCGATGACAAGCCCTTCTCCTCGATGGCCTTTAGCTCCTTGAAGAAGCTGGGGACGTGGAAGACGGTACCAGCGCCGATCAGGTTGATACATGAGGGCGAGACCAGGCCGGAGGGCAGGATGTGGAAGTCATAAGTGACGTTGTCGTGAACAATGGTGTGACCGGCATCTATTCGAGCACAAAGACACGAGAGGTCAGTCAATCTGGAACGTGGAGAATTCACTCGCAACCTTCGGGAGAAGTGTGCTACGAGTATGTGTCTCACGAAAGAGTCTCTGGGAACACGTACTGTGGCCACCAGCTGCACGGCAGCAAAGCGTCGCCTGCTGCGACAGCAAATCTGTGATCTTTCCCTTCCCTGTTCATCCCGCATCAGTGCTGCGCTCTCCTCCACTCCCAACTTCACATATCCAAGGCCCACCTTCATCACCCCATTGACTGCCTAAAACGATCGAGACCATGATGTATTCGCACGGCCGGTATGATTCGCAATCACAACGGTCGGATTCGATATGGAATGGAGGTTCAATTGGGAATTAGTGGCGGGGGTTTGGAGAAGAAGAGAAGTACGTCCGGCTTCGGATGGCGGGGCAAAGGGTCTGGCTCGGGTCAGTCTCGGTGTGCCTGTGCCTGGGGGCCACGCAATCTGCACTTTCCAATGGCATTGACCTCTGGTACATACCAATTAATCCCTGGTGACGATTTGAGAGCAAGACAAGATCCAAGTCGGTGGAATTGACTTTGCTTTTATCGAGTGACTCACTGACGACTTTTTTTTTCCCTTCCCGCAAAGTCACTTGGTAATTTTGGTAACCGCGGTACGCACTCCCGCGGGGCTGTTATTTTGGTGCCTTATTGCCTTCATGCCTTGCAGCCTCAGGCTACTAGGGCAGGGTTTTCTGTTCCAGTCGTGAACTATTTAAGTTGAGTCTCGAATGGTGTACTGTAAGCAAATCTGACGGATGCGTGTATTGCAACGTAGTCCGGAAACGAAGCCCATATCAGATCTATCAAATACAAGCCAAGTACAGGGTATTTCAGCAAGAAACAGCACACCGAAAATCCCCGGATGCCGACCGCAAAGAGAGCAGCAACAAATCGAACGCCCACTCCCAAAACCTCCTCTACCGATGCCAGGCGCATCCAACGCCAAACTTTGTCCGTAAGTCATTTCTCATATCGAAATTATGAAGATTAGAAGAAGCAAAAAAAAAAAAGGCAAGACCATCAACACGTTCCCTTAAACCACCTTCCCCCCGTTACGGATCCATTCCCGTAACCGCCCAAGCTCCAGGATACAATCACGGTGCAGCTCACAGGCCACCTCCCAGTGCTTGCGTACCTTGATATCCTCTTCAATGCCACGCAAGTAAGCACTATATCCACCCTTGCCGCTGCCCGGCACAAGGTACTCGTCCATCTCAGTAGACACGGGGGCGTCGCGGGCCCCATTCTGATCACTGTTCCCGTCTTCGTCAACACCATTGATCTTTAGCCGGGTCGTGTCGCCAACGGCACTGATCCATCCGGGGGCAAGACCGGTCTCAATGGCATCTTGGCGGGCGTTGAAGTGGAGGAGCATCCGGCGGTTGAAGGTGTTCCACTCGTGCATGTAGGCGCCCATCGCGGAAACATACCAGTTCCATTGGTCACGACCAAGAACCAACTTCTGCGATCCCGGCGCCATGGGAATCGGAACTGGTGCCTTGGGCCGCTTAGGGGGGTTCGGCAGTTGGAGAGCTCGGGGGCGAATATCATCCTTGGTGGTGACGTGGGCTTTGGCTCGTGATTCGAACGGTAGCGTGGCGGAGACATCTCCTAGGTTCTCTATGCCACCACTATTGGTGCTGGCGAAGGGTGCAAGATTGCCGAAATTGCCAAGATCAAAGAGTGGAGAGCGAACGCCATTTTGAGACGTGACGCGCTCCTTTTGGATAGGTGGTTGAGGTGCTGCGGGATGAGTCCCATGTGCTGTGTGCGCAGATAAATCTGGGTATTTAGTGGTCCTTGCACTGCTAATAGGTACTTCTGCTGGACCAGGCGCAGGTGCCGATGGCATGGAAGGTAATTCGTCGTCAATATCCATCGGCTCCTCACCGGCAGGCATGGACGAGTGGTGCTCGGGAAGACTGTCCACGTTCACCGTCTCTTCAGCTTCCTCAACTTCGCTTGCCACCCTAGCAGGCTTCGGTGTGCTTCGAACTTTAGTACCTGATCGCGACGCCTTCTTAGGGCTTCGTGATGAAGATGTACTGTCTGATTGCCCTGACTTTTCCGCAGCCGTCCACGATATATTGTGAAGGTCTTTAGACCACTTGTCCGCAGAGAACTTGGCTTGGGCGAAAGGTGTAGGCGCTTGCTGGGACTGTGGTTCAAACGAGCCTGCTCTTGAAGTAGAGCCGAACGTGTTGGAACCAGAAACCCCTGCTGAAGTTGATGACTGCGTTGTGCTGACGCGAGTACTAGCTCGTGGTCGAGCATTCGGATTTGTTGATCCTGCCCTGCCCAAAGGATCTTTTTCCTTCAGAGAAGCACCAAGGAAATCAAACTCATCCAGGTGCACCCGCCAATCTTCGGCAGAGAATTTCTTATGAAGATTGCTGGGATCCTTGCGAGCAGACGCAGAAGGATTTGTCGGATTTTGAGTGGAGTGGTTGGAGTTGATGCTGCGTAAAATCTCATAAGCCATGAACAATCAGAGATGTAAAATTAGCAGACCTGACATACCTAGAATTCGATCCTTGCTGCTCAGGCCGATATGATCCTTGCGCAAATGCACCGCTATCTGAGTTATGGCCTTCGCCATCGTCGCTGTCAGCGGTCAAGTCAATGAATGTGGGCACCTGTCGAGGCTTGCGGTTGCCTTGGGCAGATGACGATTGTCGATGGCCTTGGGTGTCCGGCCGGGTAGATGCTTCCTCACCAGTTCCGGGGCTAGAGTCTCTCGCTGGGAAGAAATCGGTGAACTTTTGATTGGGGCGGAGACGACTCTTGGGTACAGCCATTGGTTTGACGCCGTTGGGCCGACGAACTTCTTCTTCGGTGGTATCGTCATCAAGATCACTGGAAGTCGACGAGAACGAGTAAGGTCGGTCTCGTGTAGTCTTCGGGCTGGCGCTGCGATGTCGCTCTGGTTGAGCAGGGTCGGGGCTTGACGGTCGGGTGCGGGAATTTGATGAACGATACGAAGCAGAGGGCGTGCGCATGGTCGACGATCGCCCCAGCCCGGGGCTGCGGCTGGCAAAAAAGGTCTTCTCGCCTCCTTTCGTGGCATAGCTGCGGCTAGTTCGCTCAAACTCTTGCGCTAATGGCGGAGATGGAGGTCCTGCTGATTCTGAATGCCAATTTGGAGAGACGGGCCTCGTTGGTTTCTTGGACGTGGGCGCTGGCACGGAGTCAAAATACATAGAACTTGGCCGCTCGTTGCGAGTACTCGTGTATGCGCTGGTGTTCGCAGCCATGGGCTCATCTCCACCAGCGGTTCCCGGCGCAAAGCCGTGCCTCTTCTTGGGTGAATTCGCATTCGTACCTGTGGAGGTCTTCTGCGCATTTTCCTTGAAATACTCATAAGCAGACTTGGGTTTCTGGTTACCAAAGGGCGCGTTCTGTTGCCGTGGCGTCGCGCCTGAGGTAGGGTCGAACCCTCGCCAAGGCTGACCCCTCATGTTGTGGAAACCCTTGAATGCATCCGCTCTTGTCTGAGCTTCGTCCTGTGGCTTTTGCCATGATTGCGGGCTTGCCCGTGCATGAGTCGCATATCGCGTGGCGCCAGCAGAAGGTCCGTTAGACGTCCCTTGCGTTCGACTGCTAGAGAAAGGTTTCGGAGCTTGTGACGTGTTAGGAGTCGTGGCATTTAAGACAGAGGCATGAGGGTCATATTGGGGGATCGAGCCTGTGGGGAAACCTCCGTACGAGGCGGGGCGGTGCGAACCTTGGGGTTTGGGAGGAGCAGCGGTAGAGTAGTTCTGGGAGTAACTAGGCTGGGTCTTCCGCGGGGCGGTCTTGGAAGGACCGTAAACTTTGCCATATCCTGCGCGTAGACGCTCCGTATCGTATTTCAATCGTTGCTGAGAGTCACTGAGGATTTCGTGCGCCGCCTGGATGGCCTGGAACTTGGCGATGACCTCTTGTTCGCGCCCTTGATTCCTATCGGGATGGTATTTGAGTGCTAGACGGCCAGTTTAGCTTCAGAGCTTTTCGGAAGACATGCTATATGAGCTCTTGACACTCACCTAACTTCCTGAACTGCTTCTTGATGTCTTCCGCCTCTGCGTTGGGTTGCAGACCGAGGTCTGCATAGTAGTCCCTTCGGACGTCCGCTTTCACCATGTTGATCCCGTTCTCGAGGCGATATTAGAGGTCCGGACAATGGCCAAATTGCATTATCGACGGTCTTGTAAGCGGTAGGTGCTGTCGGGCATATCCAGTCATAAGAATGTTCCGTTCGAGTCCCACGGTTCAAGGGTGTCGCATCGAGGCGCAAGCCAAAGGACTGTATGTCCTCGGATGGACAGGAACCACAGTAAAACCTCCAAGGGATATCGTTCGAATCGAGTCTGGAACAGACGAGGCAGTCGTCCCTCTGTCTCAAAAGCAATATGGAGGCTGGCAACGAAAGACGGCGGGAGCCGGTTGCCTGCAGGACCCACGCTTCGACAGGGCTGAGCGGAATACCATAGGATCAAGCGAGCGTTCGGTGGGAGGGACCGTGGCACGTAGGCATGATACTGCGTCCAGTTTGCAGTAGTGGTAATGTAGATCAGATTTCGGAGGAAGGACGAGGATGGCTTATGCGTTCGAATATGGTGGTTGCGGTTGGCGGTTGCGGTTGCGGGCAGAAATCGCAAATCGTGAGATCGTGAGCACTGGGCACCTGATGAGGTTGTAGTTAGGCAGATTCGGGTCTGAGCGCAGATCGCGCCGAATCGCTGGGCAGAGCAACCAACGAGACGCGACCGAGCACTTTGGCTGTCAGCCAGTAGTCCCCTGAGCAGCCTGAAAGGTCACTGAGTTCAAGTTGGCGAGGAGGAGAAAAAGTGGAAGTGTTTTGTTTTGGTGCGGGCGGATCGGAGTTGCTGCCCAAGGCATTCACTTTGAAGCCGCCCATTTTTGGCTGCTTTTCATGTCGTTCTCAGGCCGCCCATGCATCATCCATTGATGTTCGATTGTTGCCCCTTACAACTCGACCGAAAACCCTTTTTTGCGTGGAATCTACCTGACAATGTACTTCACAGGCAGTCTTGGTTTACATGATCGCATCACTCGAGAGCTGCTCTTGACATGCAGATTGTAGATCTGATAGACCTGATTGCTTTGATATGTGTCTGGTAAAGTGTAGATAGTATGGATATGGTATCGCAGAAGACGAACAAAGAAGAAATACAAGAACAGGAACCAAAAGGAGGTTAAAATATATCCGTAACCCCTGAGCCGGCAAAATCAATTCCTTTTCACCAAAATCCTCTTTGACTATATGGTCCCAAAACAAACGAGTAGGTCGTAGCAGAAGAGGTGGGGAAGGGGGTAGGCGGGCAAGTGAAACGCAGTTAAGTACAAAGGTGAATAAGGGATGAGAACAAGCAGACAAAGAAGCCAGGTGCAAGTCGAAACGGCCGTGTCGTCATGAGAGCAGAAACAAAGGCAAGAAAACTGAAGCCTCATGCATCGCCGCCAGGTGCACCTGCCCCGGAACCACCGAAGAAATATCCCTCGAGGATATCGTAGCTGGGGTTCTCACTCCAGTCATGCTGGAAGTCCATGGCCATGCCAAATCCAAGATCAATACCCACGTTCTGGCCGAGGGTCGGCATGCCGGCAAGATTGTACTCCGCATTCAGCGCATTGGGGTCTTGCCCCATCGCCTGGTGTTCGGGATCGCCAGGTGCAAAGTCCAAGAAGTCCAAGCTAATGCCTTGCTGATTCTCTGGGTCTGTGGGCGGAAGGCCATGGGGTGGACCGCCAGAATGGGCTACGCTGCCCGGAGAGCCATCCTGTGGTGGAGAGTTGCCATAGTAGAACTGGGGATGTGCTTGGGTCTGTGGTGAAGTTTGGCCTTCGTATTTCATGAAGTACTCCATCGACGGAGTTCTCTGCGCAAAAGGTCGTGTCAAACCAGGCGCAACGGCCTCTGCAGTCTCTGGGCGGACAGCGTAGTTGGTGCCCGGAGGCCGACTGTCGGTTCGGGACCTATCGGCCAGAGGTGTATTGGTGTCACTGAACAGATCGGCCAGGTTCATGTCAAACTTGGGAACTGGTCGTGCGGTGCGAGGCTGAGTCGAACGACGAGGTTGCCCTTGGTTTCCATGATGTCTCTGGTTCATCGCCTGGCGACGGCCTGAATACAGATTACCCCCGTGGGCAGCGGCTTGGATGCGGGACATGTCAACTTGTGACCCAAAGCCAGTGGTTGACAGACACATTTGGACGGTAGCCTTGCTCATCCGCTCAAAGGCATCCCGGCAGTTCTCGGCGGGAGGACACTTGTGCATCAAGTCGCCAAGAACAGAGGTTGCTGCAAGCACAGTGAAGTCAACCTCATCCAGTGTCTAGAAAGGTTGGCATTAGCATGAAGTTAGCAATACATGGAACTGAGAAAATTGCCTACCAAGCGGCTGCGGACCAACGGCGAATGCCAGATAGCATACAAGAAAGATATTCCTAATAATTGACATCAGCGACTGGGGTACTAACGTGAATCTGAGCTATTCATACCGGCCATGAAGATATGATGCGTGGCAAGATAGGTGTAGTTCACCAAGCGCACGCGGTGCAGTTGCCGGTAGATCCGAATGACTTTCTGGCCAGCCTCTGCCACATTCAAGTAGACATGGTCCTCATCATCGCCTTCCTCGGGATTAGAGAAAGACGGACTGGACACATCATCCGCAGGGGTTAGCTCTGACGCCAGTTCCGCTGGAACAGTCAAGCTCTGTTGATACAACAAGATAATAGCCTGCCAATAGTTCAGCTCCAACAATTCGATCGAAAAGCGAACACCGGTATCAGGGCGCGTTGGCGCAGTCTCATTCCACTCCACCAAGCGGCGGTGTACGTCGTGGCGCCACGAACGGAATGAATCAAAGCCTTGCAGGAATGGTGACGTTAGCTCGGCGTGGGGAAGGATGGTAGCACTTTCAGGAGCCCGTCTGCGCACGGTGCGGGCCTGCTGATATTGTAGGACATCGTGGATTTCGGATTGGAGGAGACGTAATTTGAAGTAGTGGAAAGCGACGTGTTTATATGTGGGAGCCCCATCGGGAGGCGTCAAGAGGCCTGATTTGGTGATGTACTTGTCATCCATCATGGATGGGAAATCCGTGCTGATTGCTTGATCACTGATGCCGAATGGCCGACCAACACATGTAGCCACCAGGCGATCGAAGCTGTAAACACACCACCACAAACGGCGGCGCAAATCACGCACCCATTCTCGGCGTCCTCGCTCGCGAGCATCGATCCGAGGTTGGACTTGGTTCCCGTCTTTCGAGGTGTTCAAGCCGACACCATCCTCATAGTGGAGCCCCAGATCAACAGCCAGACGCATAGCAACGCCGACGATATACCACAGACCGGGAGCAACTGGGCGAAGCAAGGCAAAGCTGGCTAGGAGAAGCACTGCCTGAAGTTCTTCCAACCCACCAAATCCTTCGCTGGACGAAGAGCCGAGGAAAGATTCCAAGTGGACAATTGCAGAGGCATGGTACTCCTCGGGTTGATACTGGTGATTCGACAACCGTAACCTCTTCGTTGTAGATGAAGCTCGGTCACGGCTTGCATTTCCCTCGTCATCCGAACTTTGAGCCTTGTCTTCAAAGATAATTCCTGCGCCAATAGCAAACACGATATTGAGAACATAGAGGGCTCTGGGAGAACGATTCTTCTCGTCCAAGAGATAGGTGCGGTCGAGAAGCTCCATGAAATCTCCGCGATGGAGAATCGGCATCTGAGGGTTGGCGTGCTCAAAGTAGAGATCCACCAAACGCTCTGCAAGCTCACGGTCCGGGAAAGCAGCACGTTTCATCATCGGTCTCGTCTGAAGTCCGAAGAATGAGTCGCGCATAGTTCCTCCGGCAGGGCCGGCAGCTGTTTGGGGTAGTCGCTCGCTGGGACGGATTGGAGCGCGTTCGGGTACGTTTCCTGGGAGAGAGCTCCGCACTGCGGCGAAGACAACTCTGGCAAAGGAGATGCCCGAAGTTGAGCCAAGATATCGAGGATCAGAAGTCCCCTGTACAGAAACCATGCCGATATTCGACACCAGATTGTGTAGACGCCAGTTATCCTCATTCGCCGCATCCCGATTCCCGTCCGCATCCCGACCATGATCTCCATTTGCTCTTTGAACAGATCCTTCAGCCTCCTCCTTGAGCGCTGAACCTTTCCATGTCTTATCTGAGCCCTCGGTACCTGGGCCATCTGGGCCCGAACCAGACTGCGCCGTGTCGCCCTCCGCCTCGGTCTTGACAGCTTCCTCTTCGTCGAAAGCGACAGCTTTTTTGATTTCAATGTTGTGCTCCGCCAGTTGTTTTTCCAAGTAAGCGACCCGTGTCTCTAGAAAATATACATAGCTGCGCGGAATCTCCCGCTTGGTAATCGGGTCGTATCCGACGCAGCGAACTCCAGCTTTTTCACAGGACTGGCAACGCGGAAGCCGCTGGTCGCATCGGTTCTTGCGCAGCCGGCAGCGATTACAGGCCGAGACATTTCGAAACGACGAGGAAGAGGCGGTCGAAGCCACGGTGGTCGTCGAATGTGCGGTTGATAGGGCGGGAGATGTAGAGGGCACCGTGGTTGGGGCGGAGGGGCCATCCCGCGAGGCATTTGCGGGATCGGCTTGGGTGGGGGGCGTCTCGCCGGATGGATGAGGTCTCTTCTTGCCCGAAGAGATGGGCGATGGCGGGGAAGGGGGGTTAGGCATTGTGAGGAGCGAGGGGCGAGGGCCGCAGACCTGCGATCATCTCTTGACGGTGAGGTTCTGCGGAGACGGTGATCGGAAACAGCGGCTGGACTCCCCGAGTTAGATCAGCATTCATGATCCCAAGTGCAGGAACGGGTGATGCGGTTTCAGCTCAGCGCAGGTACGCCAGTCTTGTGAAGCAGAAAGGAAGAGAAAGTGGCGGCCCGCACTCGTCAACGTAGACGGCGAGCCAAAGGTGCTCTCCGCGGCGCAGGCGCACGCGACGGAGGGAGATTATCCTCCGAGGTGGGAAATGAGGTCTCGCTGGGTAGCGCAAGAGTAGCGCAAAGAAGAGCTGATTGACCACCGTTTCTTTGAGCAGACTTCACAGGCGAGACGATGCTGCAGAATGCGGAGAGAGAGGAGAAAAGTTGCGTCGCATTGCTACGACGATAGGGTTCTGGTGGAGTTCGAGTGGCCACTGCCAGTCACGGAGAAATTTAAGTTGCCCTCGGGAATGGAGAACTCGGCACTTCCGGTACCCCAGATTTTGGAGGCGTTTTGGAGACCAACTGGGGTAATTGACAGCGAGAGGGAGAACGGTCAGATGACAGAGGAATAGGACCCTGATTTCAAGAGTCAGCGTCGGTCTCTAGGTGTCCTAGATTGGCGCCAATTGAATGCCGCATAGTCTTGTCAACTATATGCGATTGTCGAACAGTGCCAAGTGGATCTCCCCGGGAATCACCAACTGTCATTGGCGAGGTCATGGAGTAGTGACAGGCGATGGCCATCGTTGGATAGACTCGCTAGGGCAAAATGTCTAAGGTTGGAATAGTTGAGATTGAGGGAGATGCTAGGCGAGATTAAACATGGTAAACACGAACGGAGGTATATAGCGCACTTCCAGGTTATATGACCAGAGTGAGATTGTCTGATGCGCAACGAAGGATTTGAGCTGTGGGTAACCACCCCCTTGGCCTGCAGTTGAAACTGAAACTGCCCCTTGGTTTACACCCGAGGGCCCCATGTTGGGGACTCTGAGAAAAACTTGTTACAAGAGGGAGTCTACGTATGGAAGATTGGCAAGAGAATAAGGCGAGAGCCGTTCATTGAGGCAAAATCCGTGACAGGAGAATCTATCGACGATGCACAATGATGGTTTCTTGACATGAGCCAAAATGCAGCAACGGGTAACAATCGCAAAATCACAAGAGACCTCCCAGATGCATGAGTATCATCGTAATATAATCCCGTTTCAATGCTCCAGAAGACAGAAGGAAAGCAAGAAAAGAAAAGGTTGTCCGAGGACAAGAGAAGTTAAAAAGAAGAAAGAAATCAGACCCGAATAAAGGAACCCAGGGTTTATGCCTTTTCCAGTCGCATATGCATCCAGTCTATGTCAGCTGCGCCATTTCCCAGTCTCGATGAGGCGAGAAGAAAGAAAAAGGAAATCGAAGCACACATGAAAGAAAAAGAGAAGAAAACATCATGGGGTTAGTAAGAAAGGTATCATGGCTAAAGAAATAAACTGAAGGGAACTGGGCAAAGAAAAGCCCATTGTAGAATAGAGAAACGTAGTGGCGCTAAGAAGAATGTCATGCCCTTCCAGAAGGACAGAGTAAAATGAAGAGGAGGGTGTGTTCGTCGAGGCATGGACCGCTCTCATTCTCTAAGCACGAGAAGCAGAAGACAAGTCGGTCTCAAGGGGAGTAGAGAAGTCGTTGATGGGGTTAAGGCTCAGGGTAGAGACATCGAACTCCTGATCAATGCTGGAACGCAATGACAGCAGGCGCTGCTCTTCTTCCGAGATAGAATCCCGGCCAGCATAAGAATCAGTCGTCATGGCCTCATGCTTGAGCTCCGCCTCGCTGACCTCAGAGTCGTGGTTCTTGAAGCGCTCAGGCTCGGACGACTCCTCCATCCAGAAACTTTGGATGGCACCAGCGAGGCAAACTAATCCGCAGGCCCACCATGCCAGCACGGAATAGCCGCTCAGCAGACCCCTGGAGTGCAGTAGCCCCGTCACAGTCGGCCCAAAGGCACGGCTGAGACTGGCGGTGGAGGCAGCAGCCCCGTTGATGGAACCGAGGACCTTTGACGTGGGAGCAGCGTTGGCCAGCAAGATGGCGATCGCGGGGAAGGCAATCACGTGGAAGGTAATCTTGCTGATCAGGGCGACGTAGACAGCGGGCATCTGAAGTTTGGCGGGGAGCAGGATGAGATAGGGCACAGCCAGGTAGAGCGGCGGCCATGCCAGCAGGACAAAGCGGAACGTGCGTAGAGTGCCGAATTTCTTGACGACGAATGGGAAGAGCCAAAGTTGAGCAATCATGGAATAGACGCCTTGGACAGCGAGCATGAAACCGATTGTCTTCGTTGGCAGACCAAGACCACCGGTAAACTTGAGGGGTAGGACGATCGCATCGTCGGACTTGGGCGTACTGAGGAAGACCGGCATCAGCTGATCAAAAGACACGCTGTGACTGCAGAGAGATTAATGTCAGCAATTATGCAGGGCTGCAGGAGGGAAGTCTATGTGGCATGCAGGTTGAGGGTCATTGGGGCCAACTCACTAGGCGAGAATCCCGTAAGCAACAATGGTGAAGATGACCTGTCGAGTGAACGCCTTGGGCGTGGCCGGTTTCTGTCCCTCGAGGTCGCTGTTGCACTCCGCTGCTCTGAGGTCACCATCCACGGTTCCTCCCACGCTCACGTTCACGGGGTGCAGGCAGGGGGATGATTCGGCACTTTCGTATTCGGGCGGGACATCGCCATACACAAAGTACTTGGTCTCTTCCACCCCCACGTCGGAATCGTCGGGGAGCTGCACGCGCGAGCCCCAACACTGGCTGATGAGCCAGTCGCCCAACTCACGGCCAGGGTCTCGTCGGTGCTTCTTCTCCGGGTGTGTCTCTTCCAAAAACAGGAATCCGACCACGATCCCGCACACTAGCACGACGATGCAGACCAGGTTGGGCAGCAGGAACGGGAACCGGTCGAAGAGCGTGTTACGCGAGAACAGCCACGGGTAGTTGTCGCAGGGTTGGGCCAGTGCACCGCCCATCGCCGGTCCAATGATCGAGCCCAGGCACCACACGAATGGCATGATCGAGTAGGCTCGCGGCTGGTGCTCCTTGACGGTCACAATCTCCGCCACGGTCGTCTGGAGAACTCCGATATTGCCGTTCAGCAAACCACCGAGGGCCCGCGCGATCATCGCCGTCGCCAGGTTGGGCGCAAATCCAAAGGCCACCATGCTGATAGCCGTGCCAACCAACCCCATGACGAGCACTGGCTTGCGGCCGATGCGGTCACTCATCCGGCCCCAGAACATGCCCGCAGAGAATTCAGCGAAAGTGAATGACGAGGTGATCATGCCGGCGTAGAGCGCAATTTTTTGGTCATTGTCCGTCACATGGAATGATTCGACCATGCGGTACACGTATGGGAAAATCGACATGAACGCAATAGGCTCGCAAATTCGAACGAGTGCTGCAAAGACATGGTCAGTTTCTGGGAAGACTTGACAATGCGCTGCAGAATTGGTAGGCCGTGATGATTCTCTGGTAGAGCGGATGCGAGATGCACAGCTCTACCGTCTTCAAATTCTTCCTCTTCATCCTTGCTCTTGTTCTTCAAACAGCCGCATAGTTCGCGATGTGCGCAACAAAAGTACCACACTTACCCAACACGAACAATTGCCGAACGGGAAAAGCAGACCAATCCTCGGCAGCGCCTTTGCGCTGTCGTCGGCCTTGCAAACAGGCTAGTCGTTGAAACATGATGTGTAAGAGATCGAAAACCACCCGAAGGCGAGAAACGGAAAAAGGGTATGTGTGAAGATAGAACTCAGGGAGCAAAAAAGACGAGTCCCCGCTGTCGCTCCGAAGAATAGTTCGTGAGGGGAGGGGGGAAAAAGTACCAAAGCGCGGTGCTTTTGATTTCCCCCTAAAGCAGGCGAATTACCCCAGGTTAATCAGGGCTCGAAAGGGAGCGAGGAATGTAGGTGTGGAGACTGATGATATCGGAGCAAGGAGCAGGCGTGTGGTGGTTTTAGGGCTTCAGCATTGCTCCCCCTGCGGTTGGGTAATTCTATCGCGAATCCGATAAGGCGGAAGATCCTCGGGGCCCAGCAAATAAATCAGAGTATGAGTTGCTCTGCAAGGGAGACTTGACACAGCTCGATGGTTTCTGTGTGTGAGAGAGAAAAGCAGACCACTGCAGGGAGGGCGCGAGGGAAGCTTCGGAGATTTAGATCTTTTTTTTCTGTCTTGTTCCAATTGATCCCAGGGAGATTGAAATCAAGTAATGGGGGAAAAAAAGCAAAATAGAGTGTCGTGAACCGGACTTTGTTTTATTAAATGGGGGAGGAATAGAGAGAAGGTTTCAGTAGGAGTCCGGCAATCAAAAGGGCGGTAGGAAGAAGAATGGGGAAGGGATCTATGAAGAATCTCGGAGATGGGATGATGGAAGGAGGTGTCGATGAGTTGAGTTCCAAAAGGCAAGACAATTGAGCAAGAAGGAGTCATTCCATGGACCCGAGGGGAAAGGGGACAGCTATTATATGAAAACCACGGGTGTCGACAGAAAAGAAGTGGATAGCTCCATCTATAGAAAACCGATGTGTGATCAGGCGCCAAAAGGGAACCAGAAACCCATCAACCGTTCAGCATCACCGCTTAGGAATTTCGGTTACAGCTGTACAGACGCAGGATGCAGATTGGCAGCAGCAAGCAAACATCGTAGAATCAGGACAAGACGGAAATAGGGTGTGGGTCTAGGTGGATTCTTTGGGGGGGATGAATTTAGTTTGGATTTTTTTTCTGCTCTATAATTTTGGGTTTTTATGGGTTTTTTTATTATTATTTTTATTTTTTGGCTGTTTGGCTTCGTCGAAGCCTCTGTGTAATTTGGCTACAATTAAATGGGAATGGGGCGGATCGGGACCATCCGACTGGGGGAGAGACGAGCCGTGTGGCCAATCAGAAGAAAATGATATGTCCAGATTCCATGGAGGGGGAGACAGAAATCAGAAGAGCCTAAACAAATTATGGGACAAAAAAATTAAAATTGAAATTAACGGATCGTTTAAAGCCCAACAGTCAAGAAAAAGGAACTCTAGGTTAAACGAGAGAAAGCCTGACGGGGAAAGGAGACAGAAGGGAGGCGAAAACGCAGTGGAAAATACAGCCTGGAGGTAAGGAAGAGAAGAGACAAGACAAGTCGGTCAGGCAATGCAATCACAGTGAGATCGAGAGAGGGAACAAGAAGAAAGAAAGACAAGGTCAAACTCGATATCGTCATCGTTCAGACGGTGACTAGATCACAGTCACAATCATGTAAATTATCATAATTTCAAACATAATCAAGACTCCTCAATGCGGAATGACCCAGTCCTGCGTCCGGGAGGGATGGCTGGGAAAAAACCCGATTGTCACGGTTTCCATTCCTGGAGATCAAAGGGCAATCAGATCAATCAGATCGGATCATTGGCCTTGGAGGATGGGCATCGGATCATTGGCCTTGGAGGATGGGCAGGTTTCCATTCATCTGTTACCCTTCTAGTAGTTTGCTTCCCTTCCTTTCTTCGTCGGGCCCCTTCGATACCAGCAGCCTGTTCATTCGCCGAGTCCGTTGTCATCCCCAAATCCAGGACAGTACAGACTTCACTCATTCACCAGTGATAACTAAATCGACAGTGAGTTTATAGAGAAACAAGAAAAGGGAAAACAAAAAAGGTTGAGACCTACCGCATTCTGGCTAGTCTCGTACCTCCGTACTTTCTTCCCGCCCAACCCGACACAAAGTCACAAACGAAACCTACCGAGTGTATGGAGTCTTACGGCTCGTACTTGTTTATAATACTGTACCTGCCTTACCTGATGGAACATCGATCATGGATCATGGACCAGTAGACTACTAGACCCACGACCCTGGCCCCCGGGCCCCGGGGAACAACAGGAGGCGACTCCTTAGACTCCTTAGTGCCCCCATTGAGCCCTAGAGGATAGCTGTTTAAGGAGGGGGCAAACCCAACTCACTAAAAGCGCGCTAAGGAATATTTCCCCCTCCCCCAATATGGCGTAAGGTAAGGATGATCGGCTTACAGCTCGGTTTTTAAATTCCGGAGGTTTGGTTTATTTTAGCGTGCTTTTAGTGAGATGATAGATCTCAACTGTCCATTGACTCCATTCCACAAAAAATAAATCAAGACTTTTTCCTAATTTGATCTTTTCTTGCCATCTGCGCCTCCCCGATGCTGGGCTTAACTAGAAAGAGTAGGGTATGAAAGGGGAGACCAGTGCCCCGGGAGCCACCCGAAAGACCACTGTGTAGTCGAAGATCGGGACAATGAGCCACATCGATCTTTCTATGGCCTATGCCCTAGATCGTTCTCTGTCAATTTTTCCAGAAATATTTTTCTGGATCTGTTCCGCGGCAGACGGGCTTAGGCGCAAGACAAATCTAGACGCTATCGTCACCGATTCCACTGGATCTATCCCCGGACCGCCACGGAGATTGACACCCTCGATTGCCTCCGTGATACCGTCCCGCAGCCTTCTCACCAGTTGGGCTAAGTCTTCGGGTCCGATTCAGCTACAGATCGGAGATGAATGAACTCTATTTTGCTCTTTCTGGCTATGAAGGATCACCTTCCCTGGCGTTGATGATGGCCAGACACGGCTGAGACTGAGGCGCGACGCGTCAAAAGTGAATGGAGGATGGATCGTAAGGTACTCTCTGTCAGTGTCACTTCTCGCTGAAATCCAGTGAGTAAATCGCCCGACAACAATTGAAACAACTCAAGTAGCGGCCGCGTGTTTCGCATTGATTTGACTGCATTACCAACCCTGGCGCGAAGGAAGCAGTCACCAGTACAATGTGTACGGACTACGGAGAGTCGGAGACACGGAAAATACTCTTCAGCGATGCGCGGTTATTTCGCATCGAATCGCGCCCCCCAAGCCTCAAACATGTACGAGGGACAGCGTATTCGAAGGAGGCGCCCAATAGCGATTCTCGCCAACATTCCAAGGCGCGGTTGACGTGCACTCTTATCGGAGGTTCGGATTTGTCGGGACTGCCACATCTCTCCAACCGTTGTGGCCTTGCTTGTCATCCAGATGATTGGGACCATGGGGCTTTTGTCATAGGCTCGATGCAGGAGAATCGCACAGTGTTTCCGAAGCTTTGGGTCGGTTAGCGTGCCTGATTATTCCTTACAATGCCAATGAATGACGATTAGGTAGATGTGTATTGTGTGTTTACAAAAGAGGAAGATGGTTATGTAGTATGTATGGCATGTTCGAAGCCTTCTCCTTCTGGCAGTGTAATAGACATGCCCGTTACTGGATAGTTAGATTCTATACAGGCCGTTGCCAAGAAGACAATTGGATTTTGAACCCAACCGTCATCTGGTCTCCAGAGCCTCCCTTGTCTGAATATTGGGACTGATCAGGAAGTCGCCTGGCCTGACTGGACAATGAAGGGCGCTATTGAAATCGATTCCTTTTCCATGTCTCAATGTGGGCCCATCGGGTTATTACAATTTACAACGGGTTGGCGATCATCATCCCGTTAACAGGATCGAGTACAGACGTAGAGTCTGGAGCATACATACTGTACACAAGGTTCAATAATACGGGGTAGTATAGGGGGATCTGTCGCAATTACAGTAATCCTCCCCCCACCTTCCACGGCACGGATATTATTCTTGGCGCGGATTTCCTTCTCGAAAACTCCTTCGTCAGCTGAGCTTGTCACAAAATTCACCGACACTCCGGGCCTCATCTTGGGACCCGCTCTAAGGGGGTGGGGGGGGCAAGCAGGGCGATCGCTTCAGCACGCCCCTGGGGCCTGTTCCTGTTCCAACGACCCCCGCGACAGAGGCGGCAAAAACAAGATTTTGGAGAATAAGAAATAAGTAAAACAAAAGAAATGCAGTGGAATTGAACTCAAAAGTACGCTTGCTGAGCAGCACTGCTGTCGCCTGTTACGGTATGCCACGGGGCCAATCACGATTCATCCACTGGTAGGAATCGAGGTAGCTCTGACACATTTCGCGACGATCAGGGCAAGCGCAATTCGATCCGGGACTCTGGGAAGATTGCTTGACGGCATGTACTTGCATATCAAATATTGAATATCGAACAAGGAAGATGGGATCAATGATCTATCGAAAAGTCGGTAAAGCAGTGCCGACCCAGCAGGAAGGGCCAACGCAGCGGCGACCCAAGGCGCTGGAAAACTTTCCTGCAAGTGGGCCATTATTATTGTACTGTATACTCCGTACAGAAACAATACAATGGATACAAGTTTTACCAATGCTTGGGTTCCGGATTGTATGGCGGAGACTCCGGAGAGACAGGCGACGGACTTCAGTTTCACAGTCTCCGGACGGTTTATGCCGACTTGGAAGCATGGCAAGTAATTGGCCCTGGTAAATTCTAATAAATCCTCGGCCACGCGAGCCCAAAGGCGGGGCATCAAGAAAAGCCGGTGAGACCCTCCAACGAATGGGTCGTCAATGAAATCGACGTCATCGTACTTGGGCAATTATCTCCATGGTTCAGAGCCGCCTGTAGTGGGGTTGAAATGGAGGTGAATGGACTGGTCATTGGAGACCAATGCAGGGCTGTATTCTGGACACTGAGCGGGGGCCGCATTGCATACAGTAAAAGCTACGATGGATGTGAGGAATGATATAGGCAGTCCACGAGATTGAGACGCTTTTAACAGAGAAGACAACACTCACCGTGTACGACCGAATGGTGGTGAAAGATTCGGTCTGCAAGTTCCAAATGATCTGCCACGAGTCCTTGCCCAGGTCGGCGAATGCGCATCACCAAGGTCACAGCGAGTCGCCTAGCAAACGACAGATACGGACAGAGGATCTCGTACCACGGAAAATCGAGAGAATGCCCACGTTGACTTGTTTCATGAAGTCTGTCATGGACAACCCATGGCCCGAAGGACGAATCATCGTTGCTATAGTAAGAGGGGCGGTGCAGATGACGCTCATAATGAATCCTTCTATGCAAGCAATGCATGGAAGACGCCATGCACTTCAACCCGCCCAACAAATTAAGGGAGGCATGGGATCTCGTCAAGGTTTCTACAAGATGAAGGGATTTCGATGACACTTTGGGAAAGCCCGAGGCAGGTTGATTCGACCAGCCACGTCGCAATGTAGCGGTGACGAGCGCAAGAGGAGCAACACAAGAACAGGGCTTCACGATCTTTCCAAACAAAGCAGCCCTGCCCGTCACGCGACTTCGGGGCAACCGTGTGGTTCCATCGGCGTGTCTGCGTTGATATCCACTCGGACTGTTCGGAAGGCTGAGGCTAAGAGGACCAAGGCTTAGCATTAGGCTTCGGGCTCGGGCTTTAGGGGAACAAAGAAGTAAGATGGCCTAACGGGCGGTTGCGGATAGAATTTCTCCCTCCTGATTCTTTTTGGAAGCAACAAAGAATAATTCGGACAACACGGGATTGGTCCTTGACTGTCTTGCGCATTTTCTAGTCACAAGGGGGCCAGGGTGGAGGCGAGTGAGGTCGATTCAAATGGGCTGAGCTTGATTCCTAGCCTTGCAGCAAGGCGAGTGATCCATGCCGGGGTAGTGGAATAATCCCGGTCCTCTTCTCTAATTCCTCCTCGAGCTGCTACCGAGCAGCCAGTTAGGAACCTCAGACGCAGCGGTTAGCAGGCATCTCATCGTGTGGAATTGACGGCGGTGAGGTGCTTGGCTGCAGTTGGGCGGTTCTTCCATTGTTGTGATGGCACCCCCACTCCTTGATCTCATACTACAGTCTGATATTCCAACGCTTCATCCATAGTCAACGCTACCGAATATGATACCAGAACACGCTGGTCATGAAGAAAGTCATCTAGGAAGTAGTGACCCAACGTTATCCAGCTCCCCGCAGTCCCCGTCAACCCCCTCGACAGCAAAGTATCGCGCGATTGCCCAACACCCCGCTATTTGCGTCTGCACCGCCGGTAACCGGGAGGGGTCTGCCTATAACCCATCTTGCCTACGCATTGCAAATTGAACTGACGCTGCATATGTAGCCCATATCAATATTCCGACCTCAGCGTCTCCCGTCCACAGGCAACTCAAAAGACGGTGAGTACTTGGCCAGGTCAACGACACACTAGTAGCGCGGGTGCCAGGTTACGCAAAGCATCTGATCATCTGATCATTGATCTTCATCCTGCATCTTCCATCCTCCATCCACCATCCTCGCCAAAAACGAATCAGAGTCTGCAAGCGCATACAAAATATGACCGCAGCCCTTGAGATCGGACTTGCGCCGGGTAGCGCGGCCTGCCTGCCCCTTACAAATGAGTGTCCTCTCGCCGAAATCGTTAACGGCGTATGCATCGCTGGCTGCTGGCTGTATGGATGCACGTCTCTTGACGGGCCAACTAACCGACTTGTGGCAGTTGAATCGGGTATATCGCCCAGCTTCGGCGCCGCCCACGAGACGATGGTGTGTACTGCGTTCCGCATGTCGCGCTCATCTTCAGGCTCACTCTTTCAGTGGCATTCTTTGAATGGTGCAACTGCCTTCCCTTCATTCCGCCGCAGGCTCTATCTGCATGAGCCTGACCTCGGAATACCCCCAATGTTGCCCTTCTTGCGGAGGAAAGAAAATGCAAGGCAGAAAAAAAAGAGTTGAAGGGATAATCCCTGCAACGGCCTGCTCTCGGGTTTCCCTTTTCGCAAGAACCAAATGAAAACCCAACCTCGTTTAATGATCAAAATCATCTCATTCCCGCAACAGTCTCCGCCACAGCAAGATTGTGGCGGACTGTCCCAGCGATCGATCCCCTCGGAAGAGTCTTCAGCTGGGTGGGAGAATACATAGCGTTTGTCCAGAGCATTCGAACCCCATTTTCAAACCTGAAATTCGGGTTCATGATCGACGCCCAGCACAGCTGTCGCACCAGACTGTCGGGTTCTGACAGTTTCGTGGGAAGTATAGATATAGCCCCCCGTCGGCAGCTGGACAGTCTTAGGCTCTGAGCGGCCAACAATCAAGGGGGGAAAAGGAATCCGGGCTTATTTTTTGACGTGTTACCTTGACTTTGGTGCGTCGGTGCGTCCAACTTCGGCTTTCCGAGGCGCAATACTGTACGCGCGACGCAGTAACTGTTTCTGAACCCGGGTTAACTTGCTTAGGATGTTGGGTGGTGCTTTGGCCTTTGAAAACTTTTTTTTTTGGAATGGTGTTTGGCTTGTTGTGGCCTCAGAGGAAGTTTAATCCTTTATGATCTATCAACTTCTTCAGCGGTGTAGGAGTGGACAAAAGTACAACAAGAACAGTGCGCTCATACTCCAGCTCTATAAAGACTCGCGAGTCGCTTGAAGATAGAGGAAGGGTCTATGGCTCGGTGGGAATGACAGGATCGAAGCCCCAGCAAGCCCTCACAGTACGACGGTACGTACCCAACTCCGGCGTTCACTGCGTCAGGCGATAGAGAGAAAGACGAAAGCTCATTTCTAAAGCTTCATAGTTAGTTACAGCTAGGCTTTGACTAAGTGGGCAATATCAGGGGAATACGGGGAGTGTGCATGGAGTAGATCGTCGAGTCCTGACGTCCTCAGGCAATCGATCGAAGAAACCCAGTCTCGAATCTCGAGATGGATCCGGGCCATGCATATGTATCCGATGATGATCCCGGGCTATCTTGCGGTCTAGGCGACTTTTTACTGCCGCGCGGCCAATGGCTTCCAGCGCTGGCACCTCTAGATATACGTAACTTCCCGCGCTTCCCGATCGATCGAGATTCGAGACTGTCAAAGTTTATCGTGGAATCCAATTGAGTGTGCGGGTCGGCTTTGATGGAGTCGCTCGTACATTAGTGCGGACTGTGCGGAGTGTATCTGAGAGGGAAGACGCGAGGATGCCGCCGACCATCGTAGTTTCACGATGTTGGAAGGGCGGTTTTGGGGATAAGCTCGAAAATGCGGCACGGAAGTGGAATTTTTTTTCCTCCTGCCACCTGGAGGCTGGAGCTTGCCACTTCGACTAACAAATAGTGTGTAACGAACTGTGGTGGCTAGGTAGCTGGTATGTACTCCGTACACTGTAACACCGTACAGACCCTGGGCCGGCAAGTAGTATACGTCAGTGGAGCTTCAGCGACGGTCCGGGTCTGGCGTGCTGACATCTTGACAGGTCCTTCCTTTTCCTCGTTGAATGCCGAGAGGCCATGCTTCGAATTACCGATTCTTGATTCTAGACCCTCTGGCTCTGGAGATTGGAGGCAATTTTTAGACTGACGGGCGTACTTCTGATGAGGCGAGTTCAGCAAAGGTACTCTGTACTTCGGACTCCATACAATCTCCCATCATGTTCCGCAGACAATGATGATTATTGAGGTTCACCATGCTCGTAGGGTAATTTTGCGGTGTTACAAGGCCTTGTTTCACCTTTGAGCTCGCTTAGATAGCTTTACGCCAGTGGTTTTGCTTGTTTCTTATTGCCTTGTTTTTGCCTCGACTCTGGCGCAAGCATCATTCGTCAGCTAATCGAGTTGACTGCGTGGATTCCATTCTCTCTCTTGAGTTCCGACTATTGGGTCTGGTAGTTCCAAGTTCCTCGGTTTACTCTACTGTCACTTGTTTTGCGCATAGTGAAGTTGCCAAAACTTGCTAATAAACTACCGCGTACCACACCAAGACGCCCTGTTGCTCGGAACACGACCAGCACCATCCGCGCTCCAATGAACGCAGGCCGATCGCGAGAATCCCCAGTTAAAGAGCTTCGGAGCCGCCAGGGGAACTTCGGAAGCCCCCATTTCCCAGGCCCAGTGGCCCACGGTACAACCAGATGTCAATTCCATTAGACTCGCAACTTCCAAGCTAGTACTACTGTATCCTGTTAGTGCCCTTGTTCCGTGTACGAACTAACGAAGTCATCTGTATCGTAAAAAAGCCATCGTACAGTATTTGGGATTTCGCCCCGTCGTTTCACTCGGTTCATCCTCCCATTTCCCCCCGACCAACAGGAAGCCTCCCCTGCTCCCCTGCCAGTGGCGACGCAGCCCCATCGGAATGCAGGATCCGGTGCCGCGGCGACGGGTAAGAAAGAATCAGTGATTCATCGATGGCGTTGGATGAATGGCTGCTGAGGGTAAATGACTGGCTGACAAGTCTCGGGCCCTTGCAACGATTTTCCGCGCTAGTGACTCCTTCATCGGTCATGTGAGTCTCTCTCCTTTTTGGAGTGAGATGTGACCATCGTGTATAATTACCAACGTGGTATTAGTTAACGTAATTCACGGTCAACCCGATAACACGGTCAAGTCGATAACCCCAAAACACCATACTAAAGGTGATTTTTCACAGCTTCATATTTCAACCCCCAAGACGAAGAGGATATTTTTAGGATATTCCTAGTGTTTGGTACATCGTACTAAGTATCTTCACTAAGTCGATATATATTTTAAGGTGCGATAATGTTGATATATACGTGTACAACGCTCGGTCTCGGCGTATTTTGGGTAATATAGGTAAATAATACTTTTCTGAATATTTCAGTTATACTACACTGTTTCTAATACTAAGAATTTATATGTTACTTAAAATAAAACAAAAACTGCTTCTGGTTGTTGATATACCGTGACCTGAAAAATCGCCTTTAGTATGGTGTTAGGGGGTTATCGACTTGACCGTGTTATCGGGTTGACCGTGAATTACGTTAGTAGAAGGTCGTGGCATAACTTAGTAGTTAGTTAACTAACTAACGTAATCCACGGCCATCTCGGCCACACGGCCAACTCGGCCACCCCACCAGAAATCACGCGTCTCCACCAACCCACCTAATTCAACTATCCACTATGCCACCCAACCGCTCTGAATCTCGTCAGAAAGCTACCGAGCAGGAGGGCAGGATCCTACTAGCCCTCCAGGCCTATGAAAAGGGCCAAGTCAAATCGCTACGCGCCGCAGCGCAGCTATACGATGTACCGAAGACTACTCTACAGGACCGCGCCACCGGGATGGCTTCACGCGTCGAGAAGCGCTGGCATAGCCATAAATTGACACAGTTAGAAGAAGATTCACTTTCTAAGTGGATACTCTCTATGGATTCGCGTGGTGCAGCACCTAGGGCTTCTGCTATTCGAGAGATGGCTGATATACTACTCGCTACACGCGGTGAATCGCCAGCGCCTACAGTAGGCGTGAATTGGGTATCATCCTTCGTGAAACGCCGCGACGAGCTCCAATCGCGCTATTCGAGACGCTACGATTACCAACGTGCCCAAAACGAAGACCCTCGGTCGATTCGCGCCTGGTTTGATAGCGTTAAGCGTGTGGTAGAGGAGAATGGTATCCTAGCGGAGGATATCTATAACTTCGATGAGACTGGATTCGCGATGGGCCTTATCTCTGCGCAAAAGGTAGTTACTCGAGCTGAATACTACGGTCGCCGCTCTATCCTACAGCCAGGAAACCGCGAATGGGTTACTGCTATCGAAGCTGTCTGTGCTGATGGCTACTCGCTACCGCCATGCGTGATATTCGCAGGGAAGGTCTATATCTCTGGCTGGTTTGAATCAAACCTACCTAGCGATTGGCGAATCGAGGTCTCGAATAATGGCTGGACTACCGATGAGATAGGCCTTCGCTGGCTACAAAAGCACTTTATCCCACACACAAATTCGCGCGTACGAGGTCGATATCGGCTACTGATTCTTGATGGCCACGGTAGCCATCTTACACCACAGTTCGATAAGATCTGCGCGGATAATAATATTATATCGCTTTGTATGCCAGCGCATTCTTCGCATCTACTCCAACCGCTAGATGTTGGCTGCTTCGCGCCGCTAAAGCGTGCTTACGGTCGCTTCGTTAGCGATCTAGCCCGCAATAGCTACAACCACATCGATAAGCTCGACTTCCTCGCAGAATATCCTCGGGCGCGTATCGAGGCCTTTAAGCCGCAGACTATCCAGACTAGCTTCGCTACTACTGGTATCACACCGTTTGATCCAGAGCGTGTGCTAGCTAAGCTGAATATATCGCTCAACACGCCAACGCCACCAGGTAGCCGGCCAAGCAGCAGATCTAGCCAATTCACACCAAAGACGCCTAAGACAGTGATTCAGCTACAAAGGCAGGCTAAACGACTCAAAGATCTATTGAAACAGCGGTCAAATAGCCCCCCGTCGCCCTCAAAAACTGCTGTGGATCAAATTATCAAGAGTGCCTATCTCGCGATGCATAGCGCTGCATTACTATCCCAGGAGAACGCTAGCCTTCGCCGCGCGAATGAGAAGAAACGCCAGAAACGTACACGCTCGAATCGGCAGATAGCTCACGAAGGAGGCCTAACTATCGCAGAGGGCCTACAGCTAGCTCAGCAGCCAGAGCAGCCAGTCGAAGATAGCCAGGTGGTATCGCATGAGGCAGGCGAATCAGCGAATCAGGCAGATTTACCACGCAAAAGGGCTCCGCCAACATGTAGCGGGTGTGGGCAGATAGGTCATAAGATTAACCGATGTAATAAGCGCTAATTTGAGACGAATTAATATTGTTTTGGTTGAATTATCTTGATTTGAAAATTCTTAATGGGGGGAGGTGGCCGAGTTGGCCGTGTGGCCGAGATGGCCGTGGATTACGTTATTCATTTCCCTGGTGAGTAAGCCAGCGACATCCGATCCTTTGTACTCCGTACTAGGGAGTCGGGGCTCCGTTTCTCCACCCTTGCGCCGTGTCGACCAGATTCGCCACAAGTGCGATGCCCCTGTCCTCAATTTTGTATACCCCATCTGGACAAGTGAATGTAGTGTGCTTTTTTCTTGGGGGATCATCGCTGGATCGAGTCCATCAATGCTGGCTCTCTCTAGCTTCAAACTACTTGAGCCCCTGCGATGTATCTTTGAGCTTCCTTCCAGATTCCGCGGATGCAGCGGTTCCCGTCCGTTCCAGTGACTGGGATCAGAAAACCTGCTTTGCCTAGATCTAGTACTTTGTGCTGGAGTTGATACGTACTTTGCGCAGCGCTTGTACCTTGTCAATCTTTGTAGCCCGGTCTTCCGCAGTGCGGGGGCGATAATAATCATGGTCATGGACTCATAGCCTAGCTTTGACTGAATTCTGGGCCCTCGGTGGTGGATAATGAGGCGTGTTGATCACTCTGTGACTCTGATGAAAAAGTTGATAGATAACATTTTCCCCTGCAGCTGGCACTTTTGTTGTGTACTTTGGTAGCTGGACCCCCAGGGGCCTCGCCAGCCTCCTGAGGTCGTGAGAGTCAATTGTACAGGTCTGTACCTTTTTCTCGGACCACGATAATAAGGCGAGTGGCAGGGGTTGTATTTGTACTGAGTACTGTACTGAGTACAGTACACAGTACTCCGTACAGAGGAAACTATATCCTTTGGGGGCTGACGCGAAGTCAGATGGGGCCATCTCTTCCATGAAACCTGGGGCATGTCAGCTCCGACGAGGTAAATTGCCAGCTGATGGAATGTTCATATCCCGCTCTTATCGGATGCAGCATGACTTCATTGGCGAACCTGGTAATGTTTCCCAATGAAAACTTGATCTGAATTCGGGAAACGGATACTATGCCTAAGATTCATCTCTACTGGAACGATTGTGTTCGTAATACGTTCATATCTTGCAAAGTTCCACGACAAAATTTAAAATGGATGGCAACATGGGGCCAGCTAGCCTCCATAGAGCAAAATGTAGTACAATGAGATGATCTGCGTCGTACCTACACCGGATATCATGCACCCTCTCAAACTCAATCGCCCGGAGTGCAGCAATAGCCTGATCCCAATCTGGCAGAAGTACTCCGTTCGCCGGATTTTATGTGACATGACTTCGAGATGTGTGATCAGGTCCTTGACATGCGCGCCATAGGTGTGACAGATAAACATGGACCGCTTGAGCCGTGATGAACCAGTGTCCGGACCAGGATGTTGAACCAATCAATGTATTGACCAGGGCATCCATGCCACGCGAAAATCGCACCATGCCTTTGTCCTTGCTGTCAATGGATTGCAAATTGAACCTAGACAAAGATAGACTTCGTAATATATCGGATATTTGATCCCCACCATATACCATCCAATAGTACCGACGGCGTCGAGATATGCGCATCTCGACAACTGGCCATCATCTGCCACCATAGATCTGGCTGCATCTGCAGCTTGTCAATCACATCTCTCCGACTGCCGAGATCTCCGAGCTCGAGCAGGTCGCCTCCCTTTTCGGGTTATGGGATATGTACCTACCGAGCCGGGACCAGCGGCTAAACACATATCGCGTCATATCGATTGACTTGGGCCAGCCAAAGTCTGGTTTTCAGTGCTTTCGTGGCTCGCACAAGTCAAAATCTATCGTTGCTAGTACATTTAGTGTATTCATTGGCAAGTCAATACTCATTCGAAGTAGCCACAAGCCAGGTCGTCCCAGTCATTGCAAAACAGGATATGAATCCTGTCAGACGGGCATTTCCTGCACGCGAGAATAAACCCCATCCGAACCAGAACAAGGGGGCATCAGTAGTCAAGCAACACCCATAAGATGTACATGTACACCTACGACATAATCAGCTGGCCGGCTTGATATTGTCGATTGCGCGCCATTCGTGGAGGGCTGTGAGCAGAGCCTTGTTGCCGAACAACCAGCCAAAAGTACCCATCCAAATGTGTGTCAACACCGACGGAGGATTACCTCGACTTCCTGCCATACCATGGCAGACTCTGATCTGGGTCTTTTCGGTGAACTCCGTCAAAGTTCAAGGCCTGGGTAGTCCATTTTGCAAAGCCGTTGAGACTGTAACCTCGATAAGGACGAACGGTGAAAGAGCAACAGACACCTTGTTTGGCCCCCAACATCAGAAAAAGGCTCCAAGGCAGAGCCTAGTTTGCTGATTGTTTGCGCATGATGACAATGTCATAAAAATGGGCCTTGTGAAGGCGCAGCTGAACGAAGAGTGGATGGGAGCCCCCGAACATCAAAAAGTGCGAGGTCATTCATTGGTTGAGTCTCGATTGCACTAGGTCGCCTTGGCAGCTGGAGTGCGGACTATGGCACTATGCAGCCATCACCATCACCAGAGGTAGCAAATGCAGAAACTACCTGAAAAATGAGTCCCAAGCTGAATTTCGAATTAATTGCTTGCAGCTGACGTGGAACGGAGCTGGTGGAGAGACCACGGCAAGACGCTTTTGCTGCGTCGTAGCGGCCCGGGCAAGAGGCTGACATTCGTACTCTGCGAATTGATCCTTGCACAGATTGTTCGCAAAAGATAGCATCAACGCTCTCGGAGTCTCGAGAAATAGGCCATCCTTCAAACCAATTCAAGTCTTGGCTGAGTTGGCATCTCTGTTACTAGCTCAAAGCCGAACTTGGTGATTGATGGACTCTTATCGGCACGTGATGATATGCTTATCGAGGGCTCAAGAAATCCACCACAGTTGAATTCGTCTTTGCGTCATGCATTCACCTGTTGTTCCCAGGAACTTTGTCTTTTGGAGTTTTGAGACCATATTTTCTGCTTTTCCACCGGGAGCATATGAGTGCCTGCTGATTGAAAAGTTCAAAAGTGCACACAGCGCAGAATGAGGCTGGAATAGCCCTTGACCGCGCAGCACCATGGCACATCCTCGAGCTTGTCTCAACCTTCCTATACGGTCTCTCTTTTCCGGCGGAGCACGGATCTGCTTATTGAGAGCGCAAATAACGACATTCCGCCCCTCAAGATGGCAAAGTACAACGCCCAGCAGCTCGCGACCCGATGACGACACCTATTCCGCCGAGAAACCCGCAGACCTGTCGTACTTGAACCCAGCTCCGGAGGATTATTCGCGGTTTATCTTCCAAGATAAATGCCATGTCACTGTCCACGCAGGGGCTGGCGGCAATGGATGCGTTTCCTACCTACGCGAGAAATACATTGAAGAAGGGCCTCCCAACGGCGGTGATGGCGGCAGCGGAGGCGGCATCTACATCCAGGCTGTCGAGGGCTTGACGAGTTTGCACAAACTTGCACGACGGGGTATTATCAAGGCCGGCCGTGGAAGAAATGGACAGGGCAAGAGCAAAGGCGGGAAACGCGGCGACGATGTGCTCCTCCAAGTTCCCGTCGGCACCGTTGTGCGCGAAGTCGAGCGATACGACCCCGTCGCAGAGGAGATCGCTCGGATGCGAAGACCTAAAAATGAGCCTGTTGATGAGGATGAGATTGACTTCACGCCCATTCGACATGACCGCTGGATGCTTCATCCCGGTGCCAATCCGTCTGATTTCTTGACGGTGAAGTTCCCTCGACTCAAGCCACGGAGACAAGCTATCGCGGCGATGGAGCCAAAGGCACCCATATATCTTGATCTGGACCATCCTATGGACAAGCCGATGCTTCTCGCCGCTGGCGGTGCTGGTGGCTTGGGCAACCCTCATTTTGTGACGCGTTCCATGGGTCGACCCAAGTTCGCATCTCGCGGCGAGGGAGGCATGAAATTGGAACTTGATTTTGAGCTCAAGCTGCTCGCAGACGTTGGACTGGTCGGTAAACCCAATGCCGGCAAGAGTACGCTGCTGCGCTCTTTGACCAACAGTCGCACCCGCATCGGAAACTGGGAGTTTACCACTCTCTCCCCCCATATCGGCACGGTGATTGTTGATGATAACAAAGGCCGGCCGCTTGTCGAGTCGCAGAAGAAGACTCGTCGCACCCACTTCACCATTGCCGATATTCCTGGCTTAGTGGAGGACGCACATCTTGACCGTGGTCTCGGGCTTGGGTTCCTACGGCATATTGATCGGGCGGGCATCTTGGCCTTTGTGCTTGATCTCAGCAACGGCGATCCTGTCGAAGAGCTACAGAAGCTGTGGCATGAGCTCGCGGAGTATGAACGAGCACGCAATGCAGAACCCGAACCTACCATCAAGGAGACAGCTGGTGTGGTCGATTGGAACCCCTCTGGATCAGGGTTGCCCGAGCTTGATCGGCCACGCAACCGAGCCATTGAGATAGACACCCCCGATGACGAGGGCTCTGGTCAAGCTCTTAACTATCAATCTTCCGGGTCTTTGCCTCCTCTCGCCATGCCGCCCCTTCACACCAAGCCCTGGTTCGTTGTTGCTACCAAGGCCGACCTCGAGAATACCCAGGAACAGTACCAAGCTCTGCAGGAGTACCTTTCTGCCGTGGAGAATGGGACATCAGAACATCCATCGGGTCATGCAGACGGGTGGAAGGAGAAGTTGACAGCCGTTCCGGTCAGCGCCATCAACGGCCAAGGAGTCTCTCGCATTCCAAAGTTGGTGATGCAATATCTGGCGTAAACAAAGAACGACCGATCAGGCATTAGAAGTGGAATATGTATATTATGAATATCCCCGTGAATCAATCAGTGTACAATGAAAGGCACCCCTTCCAAGGCGCCGTTGGCAAGAATTAGTGTCGTCGTGAGCGTTGATCACAAGGCGGAGTGAAACCGTCTTTTTCCAGTCTGTCGGGCTTTGGGCTTGGGCTTGGGCTTTGCACCCAACAAGAGCTCTCCTTCAAATCAAGCAAGAGATGGCCACGGCACACCGGAGTTACGTATTTCCTCTACGGTGAATGAGGCCTTGTGCCTCGCTGGAGATTCTCATTTTCTTCTCTGTCCCCTACCCCGCGGAGCGCCACGACATCATGAGCCTCGCCTCGGTCCTCAGCAGCGCGTTGGCCGCCATCGCCGCACCAACCTCCGACGACCCAATTCTCCAGTGCTCTAATGACCTGCAAACCCTCCTCTTCGAAGACACTGCGAATGCACTCAAGCTTGCCGATGCAAAACTACACGTCTTCCCGTTCAAAGATGTTCACAACAGCTGGCGCCGGCTGTACACCGACGCGTCGATCGTGAAAGCGTGTCTCACCATCATCCACAACTGCGACCTTCTCAGTTCCCAGACCAACAAAGCTACAGGACACAGACTGGATGTGCCCAAGCTGATTCAAGATCTTCAATGTGTGACGAAGAATGTGAAAGCTCCCTCGAGCTCCCCTTGGCTTTCCGACGTCGTTCACACCCTAGACAATGCGTTGCTCATGACGGGCGGACTCCTTCGAGAGAAGGTCATTGAGACCCTGTTGTCCACACTGCAGGCGGCTACCTATGACCCCAATGCCTCCGATGACTCTTCTGATGAGCTATCGCGACCTCCCTCCAAACGCCGTAAGCTCTCACAGCCATTCTTCCCTCCAGAATCCATCCCCGCACCCCGCCTGAGGCACCCCGTCCAGCGTATATCGGCGCCGTCCTTTGATGCCATGCAGGAACATATCCTGGAAATTCGCACCCCGCTTGTAATTACCGACGCGGTGGAGCACTGGCCGGCGATGTCGACCCGACCATGGAATTCTCGCGACTACTGGTTTGACCGCACGTTCAATGGCCGCCGACTTGTGCCCGTCGAAATGGGCAGGTCATACACCGATGAGGGATGGGGTCAAAAGATCATGGAGTTTAGGGAGTTCGTGGACAAATATCTCTGGCGGGGAAAATTGTCTTCACGTTCCCAACAGCGAGATGAGTCTGGTAGCTCTGATGACGAGGAGGACACTGGATACATGGCACAGCACGACCTCCTCTCCCAAATCCCTGCTCTGCGCAACGACATCAGTATTCCTGACTGGTGCTACATCGATCCTCCGGGCCCCGACCCAGGCACCCCCGTGTATCTGGCCAAGCAACGAGAGCGCGAAGCAGCAAAGACCAAGCTGGTGGAGAATGCGACAGGCGCGAAATCAGACCAGTCGCCTCCCTCAGCTGAAACGGACGATAATGCGTCTGAAGAGGGTTCTCTCATGGCATTTCCAGGTGATCCCATCATCAACACCTGGATCGGACCTGCATGGACCATCTCACCCCTGCACCACGACCAGTATCATAACATCCTCGTCCAGGTAGTTGGTACCAAATACGTCCGTCTCTACTCGCCCCATACCCCAGCTTCCCAAATTCACCCACGTGGTCAGGAGTGGGTGGCTTCCAAGGATGACAAAAATATGGGATCTTTGTCTGAGGGCGAGCCTACGAAGAGACTCATCGACATGTCCAACACTTCCAAGGTCGATCTCGCGGCCATTGAACTTTCTCCCGCCGAGGAGGATCAGTGGGAGGCGATTTGGCCTGGTTTCCTGCAGGCGGAGTACGTTGAGACTGTTCTGCATGAGGGCGAGTGTTTGTACATCCCCGTGGGATGGTGGCACTACGTCCGAGGACTGCGAGCTGGTGTCAGCGTTAGCTTTTGGTGGGGTTGACCGATTGATGAGTGATGAGACACGCGTTCATGGGTTATGATTACTCGCGAGGTACTGGCCTCAATATGACTGGGACGTACGGAGCTGGTTCTCTCTCTTCTGTCAAAGAAATAATACATTATATGATCTATAGACTGGACTGGGTGTATCTCCACGGCATCTACTTGCTACTTGCAACGCTACAACCTCATATAGACTCTGATGACTCTCAACACAAACTCAACCGGAATACCACCCCTCTACCAGTTCACAAAGAGTCGTCTCTCCCCCAACATTACCCGGGAAGACTACAAACGGCACCCCACGATGACGAGACGTCGGCTCATCGCACCGCCAAAGCGGCACACCAGGCGCAGCCTGGCCGACAATCGTAGCACGCTTAATATTCAACCCCTTCGTAGCAGCGTCAGAAGACGTAATCCCGCCCTGAATTTATGCCGTTAGCAGTTACGCCCACACTGCCCTTATCTTCGAACCCCCCCCCCCCCCCCCCCCCCCCGAAAGCCAACGAACAAGGAACATACCTTTGCAATGATATATCTCGGCCGCACCTCAATCTTCTTTAAAACACTAACAAGCGCCCCCGCAACAACAGACCCAATCTTCAGCGACGACAACTCATCCGCACCCGTAATAAGCTTTCGACTGGTCATAACCAGCGTATCCTGCCCAGCCTGAAGATAACCCTCCGTCTCCCGAACGACCTCCTGCACAGTCTGTGCCGCTGTCTCGGGCGACGCGATCAGGTCCTCGACTTTGATCTCGATGATGGCGAGCTTACCCACCGCGCCGAGACGTTCCGTGAGGACCTTTAGTTGAGCCGTGGTCTTGGGCACGTATGAGCCTGCGACGATGAGACCGCCCGTCTGGCGGGGGGAGGGGAGGTGGAGCTCTGCGGCGGAGATGGGGGGTTTGGAGCGGATGCCAAGTCTGGTTGAGACGAAGGCTGCGCCTGTGCGGTAGAGGAAATGTTTTCCCTTTGATTCGGCTGAGAAAAAAAAAAAAAAACTGCGTTAGTTGGATCGGTATCAAGGGAATGAGGAATGAGGCGCGGTGGGAACGAACCGAGTAGCAGTCCCGCTACAAAGACGTGCATATCAGACTCGGCAGCAGCATTGACAATGACTACACCCCCAGCAGGTGTGGCGAGTATCTTC
This sequence comes from Penicillium simplicissimum, assembly GCA_024706585.1. Classification (NCBI taxonomy): domain Eukaryota; kingdom Fungi; phylum Ascomycota; class Eurotiomycetes; order Eurotiales; family Aspergillaceae; genus Penicillium; species Penicillium simplicissimum. The sequence goes on from JAMZTW010000044.1 coordinate 1,352,391, forward strand.
TCACAAACAGCCTCAGGCCCGCCGCGTCTAATCTCGTCAATTGTCACCGAATGCAATTGATCTAGAGAGAACCGCCCGGGAGCCTTCTCATGCACGTAATCACGCAAATTCGAACTCTTATATCCGAAGGTAGCATCCTGGGCGAACGGCGTCGCCCCCGCAGGAACAAGACCATCCCCCTCCGCAACGTAGTGCACATCATCAATCGTGAAGCGTCCACCCTGGAAAAAGAACGGAGCCAGCACGAGGCCATCCGCTGCTCCGAAGACAGACTGCGCGACGTCCGGCTCGAGCGGGAAATGGCCGCGTAGCGTGCTATCGCCCCGAAGGACGATGTCCACTTTCTGGCCGGTTGTCTTTGCTGCTTCGCGCACGTTTTCGCATATTGTTCGGATCAGAATCTCGGCGTCTGGTGGAGGGAGGGCGCGCGAGTTGGTTAGAATGAAGAAGCCGGGTGAGTTGGTCAGGAACTCGGTAACTAGCGTGGGGATATCCCATACGGCGAGCACGGAGATATCGTGGCAGGTTTGCGTGCCGGTTGGGTCGTCGTCGAGCACGACGAGGCGATTGATTGAGCCCGTAGCGAGGATCTGGGAGATTTGGTCCTGAGCGTCCGTGGGGTATTCGGCAGGGAGCTTGGCCAGAGTGCTCTCCCGCGGCAGTGTCGGGTATTGACGCGGTTGCGACATCGGTTAGAGATATTTGGTGATCTTTTGAGAAGGAGGAATGATCAATTGACTCGATTGAAAGCGTGGGGGTTGTTGTTCGTTGTTTTATAAGGGGTCCATGGCTTTGGCAACTCGGAGATGCTGCGATGTGGATTGCGGGGGGTGCGGGGGAAGTATACGAGCCGGAGAGAACGCCGAGCCAAAAGGTTAAAGCAGAGGTACACTCTCCAAAGTAAGCATCAAAGTTCAAGTAAATTCATTGAGATGGCTACCAAGTAATACTGGCAACACTGGCAAATACTAGATCATAGGAATCGCACACAAAGACAATAGCAATAGGACAACCACTCGGAACGCCTGAGCCCAGTGCAGAGACCTCAGATGCAAAGATGCAAGATGATCGTGGACGGATGGACGTGAATATAATGCGTGCAACGGAGAGAAAAATGCAATGCACCGCTCATTCCTCATCATTGGGATAATCTGCTCACTGGAGTCCATTTCCCCTCGCCATCCAAACCCAAGTTGCTCCACCCTCCAATGCCTCCAAAAGCGCGAACAAGAGAAAAAGGAATTCAAAAATAGTGCAAGATGTTAGGTCGTAGAATGCGTGAAATGTGGCCGGGGAGATGAGGAATTAACCCACCACGCTGCGGAAACTCAGAGCCTCGAGGAAGCCGCCCAAGTCGTCTTTTTGAACCTCGACGACGCAGTGGTCGAAGCTGTCAATGCGGACGCGGGCGTTGGTCTCCTGGACCACCTCCTGGAAGGCGATGCCGAATCGATTGCGCAGCAGGTGTTTCTTTCCTCGAGGGTCTTCGTCTTCAGATTCAGATTCCGATTCCGAGGAAGACTCGGATTCCTCCGACTCGTCATCTTCAGCATCCTCGTCAAATTCCCGTGCGGCTCGCTCCGCTGCGCGCCGGGCTCGCCGCTCCTCTTTTTCCTTTTGCTTCTTCTCCTTTGCGTCCTTTTTCTGCTTACGTTCCTCTCGACGCTTGGACATGGCGGCAAAGTCAATCACGCCGCCACCGCCGCCGGTGCCCACGACCACGTACAGGTCTCGGTCTTCGTCAAGCCCAGCGAGGACGAGAGGAGTACCAGCTGCTCTCTTCCGCCCGATCTTGACAGAGTCACCTTTCTCCCGCTCCTGGACTTTGATTGCCTCGGCAATCCAGAGGGCCAGTTTGGTCAGGGCTCCAGGATTGGTAAATAGTTTCACATCAGGTCCATCTTTGACGACAGCTATGCGGAAAGCCCGAAGATGACGGATCTGGTGCTTCGATAGTAATGATGTACCGGTGCGCAGAATGGCACGGTGAAGATGCTGAGCTAAAGGCAAGGCCTCCATGAGAAGGGTAGGCGACTCGGATGTCAGCGACAAGGCATCGTATGCACTCCAGAAACGAGGGAGAAGACTAGCCAAGTCAGATTCTCCTGGGCCACTGCTGTCTTCAGTGTTATCATCGGCGCTTCGGAGTCGGGGAAGACGTTTGGCATCCCACGCGCCAGAAGCTTCATGCGGCCCAACCTCCAGCATAGCACCGACGATGACACCCACATCTGTGGCAGACAGACAAGCCTTCCAACCCCAGCAGCGCACAAAGCCCCATCCTTCACGGGAACTAGCATGCCCTCCAGAGGGCTCTGGTGGCACTAAGCCATCCAGACCGTACATGGGCGCATACTTGAGAAGCCGCCCGCGCAATACCCGCTTCAGCTCCATATCCATATGCGTATAATTTTGGTGGCACTGGCTGAGGCTGACACCCATCTTTGCCAAAAGCTTGTGAAGGCGTTTGCGACCATTCTCTGTCCAGACGTGAAGCCTGGTTGCCAAGTAGGGGCTGTGTAGCATGCTGTCATAAAGAGACCAATGCCGGACCAGAAGGAACCGAGGCTCAGGCGAGAGACGAATCGACGTGTCGGTAGGAGACCTGGCAGTAGTTGGAATCACCCCATTGATCTCCCCCCGTATATCGCGGTCCCGCTCCAAGGGATCTGGCGGGTTCAATCGGTGGACTTCGTCTCGGAGGATCTGACGGATGTGTTCTCCACGCTGACCACCCCATCCTGCGGACCCACCCGATTCTGATGTATTCGAAATGCCGACACCAGTCATCGTTCGACCACTGAGTTCCAAGCTTGAGGCGCCAATGATTGCAAGCCAGAGAAGATCATTGTCCTCACGACCAAGCTCAGACGCAAGAGAATAGATTAACGATGAGATTGGCTCAGAGTATGACGTTCCGCCGGAATAGTATTTTTGTAGAACCATTTCGTGTTTGCGCTTTAGTCGTATAAGACGGCGTTTCAACGACCGTGCTGACGGCTGCTTTGCGTCCTCCGGGGATGGTGAATCTGACGTAGGGGTCGGGGAACGGGACGAGTTAGACGAGTTGATGGCGGTCCTCTTTCGGTGACTCGGAGACGAGACCAACGATGAGCCCTATGTAACGCGTGTCAGTAAGTGATACCGCTGAAGAAACAGGACCTTCCGCACCGAATTACTTCGCTTCCGCTGCCGAGGAGGCCCATCCTCGTCTTCTGATTCATCTTCATCTTCGCGTCCGGACCACGATTTGCGCTTCTTGGTTCCAGAGGCCGCATCTTCATCGTCATCGCTAGAGCCGCCGTCACTGGCGTCATCGTCATCCAACTCGGGCATTTCCAGCAACGCGTAATATGCTTCGCGCTCGTTGCTGAGCTCCTCTTGAATGTCACCGTCATCAAACACCACAATGCCACCATGTTTCGATGTGTAAGCAGGCGTGATACACCCCTTGTCTACCCCGCGCCCACGTCTGCGCGCGTTCACGTCAATTTCCGCCATTGCCTGACCGATTCCGGGCTGCCCACCGAAGACGTTGGCGAGATTCCACGGCCGGCGCGCGTCAAAGACCCAAATCTCAATTCCACCCATGTCCTCGACCTCGTCTTCCGGATTGTTCAGGTTCAAGATCTCGCCGAGATCGACCAGTCCGCCGACCCCAAGGCATATAACGACACCTCCGCTGCCGCCATTGGTGGTCTGCATTGGCCGAACCAGTTCCTCTCCTGCGCGCGCGAGATCGCCATAACCAGCGACGGGTTGGATCTTATGGGGGATGTAGTCGCGTTTGAGTAGGGCCGTAAGAATCCGACAGGCACATAGCGCGTCTGGTTCAAGCGCGACGAGAATGAGGACTGGCGGGGAAAGCGGGTGGTGAGATCGGAGGAGTTGGAGGTATAGGTGGGAGATGAGCTGCCGGGGAAGATACATGGCCAGCTATGGGAGGGGGGGGGGAGGCTAGAAATGCATTCGAGCATGAATGTGAATAAGAATAACAACAAGTAGCTTGGTCACTACCTAGGGAAGGCAGGCAATTGAGTGGCCGTTGTGATGTGATGGTTCGAGTCGAGAGTCCCCGTCTGGTTTGCGAGGAAAGCGGCCAGGCGCGACGCGTCTGGCGGCACGTGCCCTGAGATTCCATTCCCCGTCGCCTCGACAAAGACGAGCATTTTGCGATCCTTCTTAAACCCTGCCTTTCATGTAATGGAGATTTTGAATTTCCTGCTTATTGATCATCTATGTGGATCCTCATAATTGAATGGGATCTCAAGGGACCATTAGCCCGACTGTACAACACTCGTTGGCGAGAATCGCGACTATACTACCGAATCAAGGCATCTAAAGGGAATGGATCAGACATGAGGAACTGAGAACTTCATATTCAATGGCTGATGTCAAATTGATGACTTTGTCTTCAAGGAAACCAAAAAAAAAGAGAGAGTCAAAACTATTCCACACCCTAGCGGACTTTCTCCCAGAGCAGGTCGATCTTCTGCAGCACCTCCGTCGGCAAGGGTCCCTTCAATATATCGGCCATGTTCTGCACAATCTGCGGCATCTTGCTGGCTCCCAGAATGACCCCATCTCCCTCACTCAACGCAGAGTGATAGTACAGCCACCGCAGACAAGCCTCAGACCCACTAATACCAAGCGGCTCCAAAAGGTTCAAAAGATCGGTCATAGCGGCATGCATCTCGGAGGTTTTATACCTCGCGATTAGAGGATTACTAGCGAATTTACTGTTCGCTCCGAAGCGTGTCCCCTCGGCGTCCCCGCGAGTTGCGCGGCCAGTTAAGAATCCACCTGCAAGAGGGCTTGTTGGATAGAAAATTGTTAGTTCCAGTGCTCGAAACAAGTAGTGTGGCAACCAACCTGTATGCGTTGAATGCGATATTGTGCTTTCGCAACAAGGGGAATAGTGTCTCCTCGCTCTCGCGACTGAGAAGATTATACAACCCCTGGTATACACTTGGCTTCACGTAGCCCTTTTTCTCGCAGATGGTAATAAGCTCGGCAACCTATTCAGGAGGAAAATTTGACAGACCAAACTGTTACTCGGTCAGAATGAAGCAGACTGCATTCGAAGAGGTTGACAAGGAGATGTGCATACCTTCTCGAAGCGACCAGCGAGATACTGCCTCCGGATTGCGGCGGCTTGCTCGACGACGGGAGTTTCAGGATCTGGTCGGTGGAAGTACAGAACATTGACCTTGCTCATATGTAGAAGAGACAAGCTTTCCTCCAACGACTTTTCAATAGCAGCCGCAGCCAGAGTTCCTGCTCCATCACCGCTTGATGTATTGACTTTGGTGTCAATAATGACGCCTTGTGCTGCGGCTCGGGTTTCGCCTAGAAGTCGCTCGGATGAGCGAGGCGCAGTGGGCGAGTATCTGGCTGCAGTGTCGATGCGATCAATACCGAGAGATTTCAATTGATCGAGGAGTTCTTGCACCTGCTCCGGTGTCGTGAAGCTGGGCCCTATCAAGGCGCCGCCGAACAGGGTAGTTGGTGGTGACATGGGTCCTCCAAGTCTAATTCTGCGGATTGTTTCCTGAGAAGCTTTTGCAAAAATTTCCCCAGCCTTGTCTTTACAGTCTAATACCCCGCTCCTTGAGATGACAGTCATGATGACGGGTGATAGTCAAGTTACCTTGTTGTCTTACCAATCATCGTAGAGCCATGTGGTCCCAGGAAAGCGCGCCCTGTCCGTCCGGGACATTTTTTCCATTGGATTCTCATTCAGTGTACCGGATGTTACAGATTATGAAATTAGTCAAGATGTGTACTCCGACGTAGTTATTATTGACTCCGATGACACCATTTAGCCCGATGCCCTCAGGGCTGTGATAGAGCCTTGTATTGTTCTCAACACAGATGATTGCCTTGTACACCGGGAAGAACCAAGGTGTGTATGCGGCGAAGGATCGGGTGGACGGTAAGCAATTTTAATCAATCCGTGTTTTGAACAGCCGAACGACAATATTATGGGCAAGATTCACCTAAACGCCTTGCACCCACGGTAAGCTATATGTACAAAGAAAAGAAAAACACGCAGTCAAGAAGATGAACGTAGAATGTGAGATCATGATGCTCAACCTTAGCCAGATCGACCCAGAATTGACCCAGCTACCCAGACGGCGGTGCATGCCCCAACGACGGACAACCCAACCAGGCGCTTGCCCCAGCTGCTGTCCTCGGCCATCTTAGTAGGACCGACGTTCTTCTTCGATTTCAAATGCACAGTTGATGATTCTGCACCCTCACTCTGAGACTGAGACGAGTTGCCAAGCATAGCAGAGAACTCTTCGTCTCGCTTGCGCCACTTTTCAACCAGTCGCGCAATCTCAGCCAGGTCTTCCTTCAATGATCCCGGATCGGTTGAATTGGCGTTCTCAATCTCGACATTCTGCACATTGCCGAAGAAATCCACCACGGTACGCAGGCGGCCCTCTTGCTCACCACCAGGGAACAAGTCCCAGCGAACACCCGGCTGTGAGTGAATCTTCGACATGTCGTACGAGTCGAACAGATCCCCAAGCGTCAGCTTGGAGTTGGCGCTAGTCACTTGAGTCTCAAGGAACTCCAGCACGTAATAGGTCCACCGATCAATGACCGCGACGCCAACATCATTGTCCGCATGATGAGAATAGGAAGATTGGTCGAGCTCGCTGGAGCCCGTGGCGACAATATTGGGCGAGTAGAAATGTGTGTACATCGTGTTGGCCTGGCAGGTGTCAATCATGAAGAGCAGTTCATGGTAGCGCTTCTTCTCCCACATCTGTCCAAATGCGTCGGCCAAATCCCATGCGCCAATCTCCTCGGCGTCTTGGAACTTTAGGAACTGATCTCCTCCATGGCCCGTCATGTATACCAGCACGTTACTGCCGGCGTCGGACCCGAGGCGTTTACTGCGAGGAACATCTTCGTCCAGCCGGTCGGTCAACAGTCGGATGAAGTTCTCCACCGTCACCTCGTAACCCCTGTAGTCCACCTCGATATTGTCGCCGTAGAGATCCACGGCGCGATCTGCGTTACTGTACACGGTTCCTGGGAAGGCATTGCGAGGATTGCAGGCCATGTCGTCGGGGAGCATGAGGATGATTTGCGAGTCAGGAATGCCGAGGCGCTTGACGGTGCGATAGAGGGAGAGGACATTGGCCAGGTGGCGGTAGTTGAACCAGAATCGGGATGTCGAGACCAGAACGGCCCAGTTCGATGTATGTTCAGCAGTCGCTGCTCCAACAAGGAGCAGGAGCGAAAGCACTTGCAGCAACCGGAGGACAAGAGACATTGTTGCAGGATTAAGAGAGCAAGGAGAGTATATTCAAGAAAGGATCGAGTCCAGCTCACACAGCTGGTTATATCGGGACACGGCCCGGAAAAGGGAAGGAGATGTCAATGCTGAGCTCCCTGCAAGTTGGCCCTGATGCTATGTCGAGGCCATCCTCGAGAAGGGTTGTGATTAGAAAGCGCGGGAATGGAAGTAGGTAGCTCGGGGTTGTTTGGGAGCCGTCAGCCATGACAAATGAAGCCAGCTGGGCCTGGCCGCCTGGGCAGGAACGCATCCGGGGTCGACACCTGAGGATTAGGGCATCGAGGGCATCACAGAAGGAAGGTACGGAGTATAAACTTCAAACTTTGCACTTTGACTAAACATCAAGAAGCAATTTGGCGAAATCTTCTGAAGCAAAGGAGAAAGAGTGTCTTCTACTGTTATTCCAAGATCTGTACGATCGCCTTTCTCACCTGGTAGCCCATGATCCTCAGCCCTGCTATGTAGATTAGTCACTTCGTCACCGCCTACGTCGGGAATCGGCATAATTGTTTTGCGGAATCGGATCACCAACAGAACAATCCACTTTTTTCTCCTCCACCTTTTGCATAGTTCACCGAACTTGCTTCATACTTATATCCAGATATTCCCTATATCAGCAATATGGGAGGCAAGAAAGCTGCAAGCGAGAACACCAAGAAAGCTGCCGGCAACGCTCGCGTATGTACTAACCCCGCCCCCGCTATAGATTGCCACCACCGCGATAGCATGCGCTAACAACTTCTTTAGAAGGCCGAAGCTGCCGCATCGAAGAAGGCAGTCGAAGACTCGAAGCGCGCCGCCGAGGAGGAGAAGGAGTGGTCTAAGGGATCCAAGAGCAACGCAAAGAAGTGAGCTTGATCTGAACCTCCAGAACGCCCAAGTATATGCGAAGGACGATCACTAATCTGATTTCTTTCTTCAACCAATTATAGGGAAGACGCCGAAGCCAAAAAAGCCGAAGCTGCCCGCAAGAAGGCCGAGCGCGATGCCCTCCTAGCCGCCGAAGAAGCCTCCCAGCCGTCTAAGGCCAAGGGAGCTGGCGCAAAGACAGCTCAGAAGAAGACCCGCGGCCTCGACCTCTCACAGCTCGATGACTCATTCTCCAGCAAGAAGGGCACTGCACTGAATGCTTCTGGTATCGACAATGCGCTGGACGCCCTGTCCTTGGCGGATAAGGATACTTCCAAGGTCGAGCGTCACCCCGAGCGACGATTCAAGGCGGCGTATGCGGCGTTCGAGGCCCGTCGTCTACCGGAGATTGAACAAGAGAATCCTGGTTTGCGTCGCCAGCAGCGCATCGACCTGTGCCGGAAGGAGTTCGACAAGAGCGAAGAGAATCCTTTTAACCAAGTGCACGTCGCGGTCAATGCTAGCAAGGAGGCGATTGCTCAGGTCCGGGATGCGGAGCGCCAGAAGACGGAGTCTCGCTTGACTCGATAATTGGAATTATCCATTAAGAGCGTTCAAAGGGATATAAGCCTGGAGCTTGAGCCGGAAGCATCACTCCGGTGGTGTCTTTCTTGGATAGGAAGTTCATGTGTGACGACGATGCATCCATCATTTGGGAACCTCCCCCCACGACTGGCTGCAGATTGTGTTCTCCCATGATGATCTTTCAAAGGGGCCTCGACAACGCAAGCAACTGTTGAAAATAGACCAAGCGTGAAGTTTCCATTTGGCTCTGTGGGTTATACAATAACCCGGGAATGCTTCCGTATGGACATAAAATTTACGAAATGAAATGACTGATATCCATACTACTTCGCCTTCATAAATCATCGGTATTTCGAAGGTCAGCCTGTACATGACTACTTAAGCGGCATCGCACAGACCCGTCTACTCATATGCACTATATTCTTCAGACTCGAAGTACCTGATAGGCACTATGAGCTGTGATAAGAATGATCGCTGATGGTTCCTTTCAAGCCTGCGGATGCATGCTAGATTGTCGACATGTCATGGTCATAGGTTGCTAGATAGACATAGATCATCGAGTAACTGCTCCTCGGACATCCCATACGTAGAGGCTTTCATCCCAACCAACACTGGCACACCAGCCCTCGTTACCAAATAGGCACCAGTCAACACCGGTAGCAAACTCGGTGTGTCGTCCCATCCTTCCAATCTCCTCGCCGGCAACAGGGCCCATTGGACCAGTCCGCATAAGATCCACGTCACCATTCACCGGAACATCCGACCGGTCATTCCAGACTCTGCAGGTCATATCATAACTTGCGCTGAGGAGCATGTTTGACAGATGTGGCGACCAGGCTAGCTTTTTAACTGCGTAGTTATGGCCAAGCATGATGGCCAAAGGTCCCTGTTGAGGAGCACGAGTGTCGAACGTGCGAATAGCTCGGTCAACGCCGGCTGTGGCAAGAACTGTCTGGCGGTATTTGTTCCAGTCGTGAGTGAGGATTTCGGCTGGTTGGGCGGCGGCCGGGGGTATGCCTGGTTGGCCGGGGATTGCTGATGCTGTGGGCGCTACGTGGTTGGGTATCTGGAGGACGAGGTGGTTGGAGGCAGATGCTGGGGTTCTTAAATCAAAGAGGCGGACGTAGGAATCTGAGGTGACGCATGAAATAAGCTCGGGGTTGTGAGGGCAGAAGGCAGCGGAGTAGGTGCAGCTGTGAGTAGGTAGGGTGAGGAGGGACTGCTGGCGATGAGGTGTCCAGATTCGGACAGTGCCGTCCCAACTGCTGGAGCAGAAGCGATCTTTTGCTATCAGGTTCCAGTTTACACTGAAGACTTCCCGATTATGTTCTTTCCAGTTCATAATAGGAAAATCATCGGCCGTCGTATCGTAGAGCTTGATGCTACCATCACCCGATGCAGCGAGGACCTGGTTCTCGTGAATTTCAGACCAGGCAAGATCATAGAGGGAGTCTTGTGTGGTGAAACTAGAAGTGAAAATGATAGCAGTTAGCACTAGCAGTAACATAATCGACAGAACAACCCGCAAAGCTATAAAAATATGATCCGTACGACCGGGCGCATTCGATTAGGAAGAAGATGGAAGAAGATCTCACATACAATTTGAGAGGCACGATCCCATTGGCAGTGAGCTCGAGAACGTACAGCCTGCCATTGCCGACTAGACCAAAATTGGCTGCGCTTGCGACGGCGAGGCGGTTATCGAAGAATGGCGAATACTTTACCGCGCAGCCATTGAAGCCCTGGGTGCGGTAGTGGAGCATCGTGGCTGGTTGATCAGGTCACTAATCAAGGCAGGCCAAGGAAAGGATACTGGAAGAACGCAAAGAAAGAGGAAAAATTTGGGTATCACAAGCGACAGGTTAGATGCCCCGTCATCGCCCTCGGCGCGCGCGTCGTGTCGTGAGGTTGCGAGCGGATCAAGTAACGAAGTGGTCGATGGATCGCGGGGAGATCAAAGGCGCAATGGGCCGAGGTCTGCGGGCGCGGCCCTTATCGGGGAACCTCTTTCCGTTATCGTCCGTTATCGGCTTATCGCATTGTAGATATCGAATGTTGTTCGCCGGGGAAAACTAGAGACAGTTGGATTGATGATAAACTGGACCTTGAAGTATAAAGATGGTCTTGAGAATTGTCGGAAGAACCTGGATGATTGCAAGATCAAGAATCAGCTGTTGATGAAATCCATGAAGCTGTCAGAAAGTGCCTAGAGAAATTGGTACGAGAGACATCCGGGCACACAGCCATATTATCGGAAACCTCGCTGGATTTCTTCTTTTTGTTTCATCCTTCTGGGGTTCCACCTACCCAAAATGTCTACGTTCGAGGTATCTTGCGCTCCTACATCAACAGATCTCAAGAGCATTCATCCATTTAGACGTCCATACATCTTCCGAGTACCAAGCACTAATTGGTCAATTTGAAGACGGTCATGTGGTGATAAGCACGGGCTTATAAATCCTTATCGCGTCTCGTGTTTCAGGTACAACAGGCAGATGCATCAAACTTCCTTCTTCGCGACCGGTCAAACTAGGATTTGGGAGTAACTGGAGACATATATGGACGCTTTTATTTCTAGGAAGAGGAGGCGACTGTCTCAGTCCGGAGTAGGGGCTACTGCGGCATCACTCGAGCCACCAAAACCCCCCCCAGATTCCTCGGCCGAGGACTCAACCGACATCAAAATTGCCATTCTGCTCTCACTGTTTCCAGATGTCAAGCAAGAGAATCTGCTCGAGATTCTGATCTCTTGCAATGGATCCGTGAAAGCTGCCTCGGCTCTTCTATCATCCAGGGGCTCTACGTCAAGTTCACCGTTTAAGAAACGAGCGACTCCGAACTCAGTTCTTGGTGCTCAAACGTCTCTATCGTCACACGTGCTCACCAAAGCTAAGGATGGATCCATTACCACCCTCAGTGACAGTATTGGTCGTCGAAAACCTTTGTCCACTAAGAAAGGTCAAACTCTACACCTGTATTCTCCCGAGGACATTGCAGCTTACACACCCTGCACAATTATCCACAATTTCCTTCCTCATGAACAGGCGAGCGCACTGCTAGTCGAATTACTTGATGAATCGAAGCACTTTTCGCGATACGAATTTCAGTTGTTCAGTCGAACTGTGCAAAGCCCGCATACAGCAACCTTGTATGTCTCAACACCCGAGGATTTCAAAAAGCATACCTCCGAGTACAAGTATGGTGGCACGTACCGGTCGAATGTTCGACAAGCGACACCGCAACTGCGCTCTGTGTCCCGACAAGTTCAGCAGGCAGTCAACGAAGCGATTCAGACTCGAATACGCGACGTCTACCCCGATGGAAAGAAACTCAAATATCAGTCACCAAAGGAGTGGCGACCCAACGCAGCCTTCGTCAACTGTTACGATGGGCCTGCAGAAAATGTGGGGTATCATTCCGATGATCTGACCTATCTTGGGCCTCATCCAATTATTGGAAGTCTGAGTCTGGGCGTGGAACGAGAATTCCGAGTTCGTCGAGTTCTACCTCGGGATGAGGAGGATGATGCAGGCCACACAGGCACCGAGGACAAGCACAGTCGGCCGTCAAAAGCGACCAACGACCGTAATTCCTCGACTACTCGCGCAGACGCGCAAGGCCAGATCTCCATCCACCTCCCACACAACTCACTCCTGGTCATGCATGCAGAGATGCAGGAAGAGTGGAAACACTCCATCGCCCCGGCACAAACGATCTCCCCACATCCAGTATCAGGCAACCGGCGTATCAATGTCACTTACCGCTGGTATCGCGACACTCTGCACCCGAGAAATACGCCTCGATGCCTCTGTGGCGAGCATGCGGTCCTTCGATGTGCACAGCGGAAACAAGAAACCCGGGGTCGATACATGTGGATGTGTTACGCTGGATATGTACCAGGAAAGCAAAGTTGTTCATTCTTCCAGTGGGCCGAGTTCGACGATGATGGTGATCCCGTGTGGACTCATAAGCGCCAGGAAGAAGAGAATGCCCCGGCTTTGGCCAATCTTTCAGCTTCTCAATAATTGCGGGCTGTTCTTTCTGCTCCTCGTTTACTTCTGTTGTTTCTGTGATAGGTCCATGGCGAGGAGAGTGGAACACTTCGTTGAAGCCCCACAAGCCACCATCAATAGCTTCCACCATTCTGTAGAAAATCTCCTTTATTCGCCCCCATGGGGTATCTTCTCACTATTGTACCCATTGATTTCACATTTGCGGAAATCAGCCCAGTTAATTCCGCTCGTCGAGTGTAGCCGAAGATCCCCCACCTTGCGAACTATTGACAATCCACCTCTCTTCTCTAACGTCTCACATTTGACAATCTTCTCCTGGAAGGGAAGTAGAGCGGAACCCATCACCACGCATCTCGTGCTGCTGGGGGCCAACATTTATAGCAAGCGAGCCTCCTCGTAATTTTGCAACTTGTATCGTAAATTCAAAGAGCAAGCAGAAAAATTCTCTTGTGTGTGTGACCCGCTACCACCCATCATGGCCTCTGAAAGCGAGCAGACCTATGACTACATTGTATGCGGGTAGGTCCATCACGATTCACGCTTCATCTACTATGACAAACAGTGGTGGTACCTCCGGGTGTGTCGTCGCCGCGCGGCTAGCAGAAAACCCTGAAATTAGGGTACTTCTTCTGGAAGCTGTGCAGTATAACAAGGACTTGGAGAATGTGCATATGACTGGAGGGTAAGCAGCACAACTCGGCCTGACTGGCGTGGAAAGCCCCGCTGACGGGGTCAAGATGGTCGAATAACTTCGATGCAGAGAAGGATTGGAATTTCGTTACCCCGTCCATGGCCGGTGTCGACACTCGCGAGGTCAAACTGAGTCGAGGCCGATTCCTCGGTGGGTGCAGTGGCTGCAATGGCACGCTATGCATTCGTGGCTGCAAACAGGATTAGGATGATTGGGGATTGGAAGGATGGAGTGGTGAGGAATTTTTCAAGTATATGAGAAAGGTAAGATGTTACTTGACCATTAATTCAGTGGGTAGTACATGACACGATCACTCGTCGCCTCGGTGCTGAAACTTTCCACTCCAAGCCCTAGTTCAACGCTGATAAAGAAAGCCATGGTTACTCTGGCCCGCTCCATACAGAGCTCTCCTCGCGACTTGGCTCCAATCTCGAACCTGCTACTTGATTCTTTCGTCTCGTAGGGCTTTCCACTGAATCATGACATATTCAATACGGGAGATGTTCCCCACGGCTATGGCCATGTGCCCCGGACAGTCTACAAGGGAATTCGAACAACGGGGGCTGATTTCGTGACCAACAAGAACGCCCGTAGCAATATCACAGTTCAAACTGACACGACAGTAGATAAAGTGATCTTTACGAATCAGGATAGGGAACTTCGTGCTTCCGGTATTGCTACAAAGACCTTTGATGGTCTATCAAAGATCTACCACGCGCGAAAGGAGATCATCATCTCGGGAGGAGCATACTGCAGTCCTGCGATCCTTCTTCGCTCAGATATCGGACCAAAGGAGGAATAAGATAAGCACGGTATTCTATTCTTAGTCGACACACCTGAAGTTAGAAAAAATCTCATAGATTATCTATTCAGTTAGCTTTAGTCTAGTTTCCCCTATACTCTATCTGATTACTAAAATCCCGACAGATCCATCGTCTTTATGTTCTACAAAACCGATAAACCGGGCCTCACAAACGACCACCACGTCTACCACGATAACAACTTCGACAAAACCTACCTCGAATAGAGAACCCACAAAATAGGCTTCCTCTCCACCTTCCCCTTCGGCGCCTTCGCCTTCGCCAGACTAGACTCTCGACTTCAGAACGAACCCCTCTAGCAAAACCCACCCCGCCAATCAGGCCGAGACCCCATAGGCCTCACGCCCGCCCAGCCAAACATCGAATTCTTCACGACAGAATGCTACGGCGGGCCAAAGCAGTACGATAAATTCCCTATCGACAATAAGCATGCTTTCTCGATGATCGCGGAGCTATTTACGCTCAAGTCACGCGGTTCGGAGAGGCTGAAATCGGCGGATCCTATAGAAAATCCCGTCATGATTGTAATTATCTGGCGGATCCGGTGGATGTGTTGGTGCTTAGTAAGGCCTGTCGCTCTGGGAATGAGATTGTGATGAATGGAGCGGGGACGAAGGACATTGTTAAGGGGTCGTGGCCGCCTAACTTGTCGCATCATACCTATAAGACGAGGGAGGAGTGGGTTCTGTATATCAAAGTGTTACGACTTGTAAGTTCAAATCCATATTCTTTGGAGATACAGAGCCCCAAACTGGCATTTTATAGGTTATCACGCTGCAGGTACTTACGCTATGGGCAAAAAGGATGACCCGACGGCCATATTGGATGAGAAACTTCAAGTTCGTGGTGTGGTTGGCTTGCGTGTAGCAGATTGCAGTGTCATGCCAGCGTTACATGGCGGGCATACTCAGATGCCAGCCTACGGTATTGGCGAGAAGTGCGCCGATCTGATCAAGGGGACATGGCAATCGACCGGCAACGTCTACAGCCGGATTTAAGGTGTTCAACTGGATGGAGTAGGATATTCAATGCATTCAATTGTTTATAACAACAAGCCCGAACTCAAACCGTAAGCACTAGAGGCCTAATGTATAGGCGACTGAAAACATACAACAAAAAGAAGAGGGGCTAAATATAGCAGGGAAACTCAAAACAAGAAAACGCCGGTCCAAAAGAAGTATGGGGTAATGTCAATCGTGTCAGATCATGTCTAGCTCTTCGCCTTGCTCAATGATCACAACATTTGCTTTGCCGGGCTGCTGGTAGTCTTCCGTACGGACAACGGTAAGATGTGTCTCAACATGAATTGTGTTCGGCGGTGGGAGAAGCGAATGCCGATAGTTGACTGCAGCAGTCAGGACTGGCTGGATCATTTCACCAGTGCATTCTTCCAAAAGCTCATCAATTTGAGCAAGCAAGTCCTCGAAAACAAGTGAATGAACAGGTGAATCAGTAGCACGAGCCCGACGCTCAAAAGCCGACGGAACGCTAATTTGAATTGGAACAACCCAAGTTTCGCCAGCACGAAGAGATGTGAGTTGAGTACCATTTATAACCGTTTGAATGGAACATCCGTGGCCAGGCAGGAGAGAAAAGTTCAGGTCCGATATGAATCCAGGACGTATGCCGGTACGAAGCTGTCGGATGACCTTGGAGACTTTTCGTATAAAATGAGCTCCAGTAGGGCACACCTCCTGGGCACCAACATCGTAGGAGATATGCCAGCCGGCCTGGAAATTTGGTCGCGTTACGGGAAGACAGGCTTGTGGAGTGATGGTATGAAATCCAATGGCTTGGTCAATATACGGGATCAACAGTTGCTCTGGCGGGTTGGCGGAAGTGAAGAACAAATGGCAAAATGCAGCTCGTGTCGAAGTGCCAAACATGTTGGCAACATGCTCTATAACATTCCCAAGATCAGAATGGTCTGCATGTTTCACGAGTTGCTGTCGTTGGGCAAATCTGGTGAGGGTGGATCGAACAACCTCAAGGGAATGGAAGCCCAGAGGCAGCAGGATTTCAAAACCATGCTTTGCTGCTCCATCAATGCATGCTAAGGCGATCCGATCATGGTTATGAACCAAATTAGATGCCAACACAGACGGCCCAAGGGTACACTGTGTCAGCAGGTTGACCGAGGGCTGAGACCTGTTCAGCGGATGAGTCTGGGATTGAAGCAACCATTGACTTGATGAATAAAAACTCACACATTATCAAGAAGAATAATTGTATCGAGAGGCGCAAGACCTGAAGTTCCTGGAAAAGGAACTGCGCTGACATCGGCAGCAACGCGCACAGTTGCCCATAGAGATGCGGGCCCAAGACCAATCTGCGGTCTGCTAGTTGTCGATTTCACATCAAGAAAAGCGATGGGCAAGTCCATTGGGCATAAATATGGAGATGTGTGTTGATTGTGCTGGTCCACAAGGAGTCCTCCGACCTGTGGAGTGGCTGGCCTGAACTGCAACGACCCACCTGTTGAGAACGAAGGCCCAGATCGTCCCAAAGAGTCCCAGGACCCGGAACTCCAGCGTACTGTCAATCGTGGCAGGGGCCTATACCGAGGTTTGGCCTTTTTTCTTTGTTGCTCATCTGCAAGGTACCGCGGGATCTAAATCGTGGAGTCAACAAAGGAATGAAGTATTGCGGACGAGACACACAGTTACCTTGTCAACAAAGGGGTCATCTGTTGCATCGAGGCCGTGGACATTCGAGGTTTGGGAGGCCCCCGCGTTCCTCTCCCGGATCTTGACTACTCTGATCTGGTTCAGACTTTCGCAAAGTGATGGTGTTCTTGTCGATGTTGCTTGGCCGCTGGTGCCATCGCTCAAGCTTGCCGACAGTGAGGATTGCCGAATCGGGATCTGTGGGTACGATGCAATGGAACTTGCGCTTTGATTTCGCATCAACACGAAATCCTTCGTCGTCAGCGGTGGAGGCATGATCTCCATCGTGGTCCAGGTTTAGACGTGCTCTCCACTCCGAACGGGCTCTGCGTAGTCGAGCGGCGCGTCCGAAGCCTCAGTCCCGCCTTCAGGATCAGAGCGGTTTCTCTTCGGTCTGTACGCGCGCCTCCGCGGGATGAAACGCTCCAACCAAGCAGGTCTGGGGAATCGACAGCTGCAACGTTCCGAACAAATGAGGGCCACGGCCACAGCGGCGAAAAGGATGACGATGGGAACCAGAACTAGAGAGATAATCAATGCAGAGCTTTTAAAATCCAAGGATAAGGTATTGGGCATTTTGTACGGAGATAGCTATGCATGGTCAGAAGAGTATGTATGTTAGTGAGCTTTGGAAGGCGTTTATGAGGTTTGTTAGGGCACTGGCCACTGGTGGGAGATAGAACGAGGCAAGAACGATCCATATAGAATCTAAATCCACCCCCAGGGTTCCTGACTAGCATGGATATAAGGTAGATTGGAAGGGGGTATATTATTAAGGCAAGCGCGAGTATTATCACTCATTATGTACGTCGGCCACCGTCATCATCATCTCCTTCACTGAGCTCAAGGTCATGTCGTCCAATCGCGAAAACCGGATCTGATTCTTGGTTAATTGCCAGGCACAACAAGAGACTACGGTGCGGTGTGCTTACCATTTCATCACCACCTCCACGGGCGGCGCCTCCAAAAAGCATTGGATCGGAATGACTCGCTTCAATCTCGTCCCGAACTCGTCGAGCCCAAATTCCATCCCAATGCCAATCCCCGGGAAGCCGAGCCTGCGGACTCCCTCGTTTCAGATCACTTGGGTTGAGCGCACCCCGACGGTGTGCTCTCCACGCATGCCATGCGCCGGGATTCCCTGCAGCCTCCACTGGCAGTGAATCCAGAACTTCCTCGTCGTCAAATGTTGAGCGTATGTACTCCAAGAGCTCTGCGACAGGCACAACCGTCCTCGGCTCTGCAAATTGCTCGGCCAAAGGCACTTGGGAGATCCGAGGCTTCTCATCCCCCGCTGGAGTTTGCTCATCCTGGCTTGGGGCAGTGGTCGAAGCATTTGAAGCCACATTGCCTTCCGTCCCAGAGCCGCCCGATGCAGCTCTTGTACCAGGGACTGTGCCAACAGTATTCCCGCTCACATTTCGAGAGGTCTTGCCGGATGTGAGGCCATTCCGCTTCGCCCTGCCAAACCAATGTGGGAAGCCATGGCGCAAGCTGAACCCGCCGGGCGGCAATCGTTCCTCGTCGGTCGCGCTGACTGGATCGTCACTTGCTGAGCTGGTGCTGAACGTGTATGTGGTGAGCGGAACAATCAACGGGTGGAACACATCAGTCGCAAAGGTGACGAGTGGTGGTAGATCAGGATAGATGTCTGGGAAGCGGATTTGGAAGCGCAGGATGGCGGAGGCATAGGGGCCTGACAGGCGGAGGGCCAAAGGTCAGCCGGAAGGGTTGAGCAACTTCCATTGAGCATTCACACTCACCGGAGCGGACGAAAATGACCCCACTCCACAGAGTCGGGTATCCAGGCGCGAGGCTCACATAGACACCAGGGGGTGCGGCTCGCCGTAAGCTCGCGCTGGATGAGGGGAAGGTCGGGAATCAGCACGTGTCGCCTAGAAAGTGGTGGATGTGGAGAGGGCTCACAATTCAAGATGAAGCTGCTGCTTTCGGATGGCTGGAATGCAGGGTAACCTAGTTGTTGACATGATTGCGCTTGGCAGAGTTGACCAGCAAGCGTGTATTGAGAGGTTGTCCTTAACAGGCACCTCGGCAACACAACAAAACACGGTGCCTCTTATCGCCCAGTCTTATCGCCGATCTATGCGATTTAATCTACGGAGTAGCAACTGAATGAATGAATTCATATTTGTCCACATGAATCCCAAACGAGGAAAAGCTCTATTGTCATTATACCTATCGTCTCTCTATAGGAAGTGCTACTCTATCAAGTTCTAAGCCAGGTTTCAATAATCCCAAATGCATCATGCCTTCACCAACTCCTTCATAAATACCGCCCGCAACCCCTTCAATCCACCAGGTAGCGAGGTTTCCGACCGCAGCGCCAATTCTACCTTCATTCAGCTTGCAAACAGCCGAGCCGATATTCAATCCGCTCTTACCCAGGCCATCCGCGGCGTCCAGAGTGGTTGTGACGATCCGTTCAGTGATACGATGCGATCGCTCATATTCATAAAGTTGGCGGAGAAAGATCCGGAAATACGGCAGCAGAAACCGCACTATGAGGAATATCTGCACGATACTCGATGCGAGTAGCCGGTGGAGATATGACCTCGGAGGTTGTGTGGCTCTGTACTGTGTACGGTCCTCCAGATCTGCTATCGGTGGCTGCGATGAAGATGCTACGGCATTTACCACTTGCTCGGGCAAGCGATGTTGCAGCATCGTGGTCTCGTCGAGCGTGAGATCTGTAGGCAGCGCATCGAGAAGGTACATCACGGCACTGATATAGAGCGACCGCGCGAGACGGCCGTCTGCGTGTGGTTGCTGGGCTTCATACCCGGCATTTCGAAGGAGATTAAAGGCTGCGGGAACGGGAAGGGTTAGTCTTTGGTCGATTGAGCGAGATTTTCTTTCTCTTGGGGTTACACGCGTACCAGGCACGACCCGGTTCCATCGCAATCCTGACTCGGTCTCATACTTTGTCGGAGAGCCCACTTCTTCCACGGGAGGACTGCTGGACTGAGGACTGCTGGACTCCCTCGATCCAGAGTCTAGAGAGCCCAGATCATCGCTCGCTGTTGAGGGCCGTTGTGCTTCGGCCACAGCCCGCTCTATGAGCTGGCCGTGGAAGGGCAGATGTGGCTCGGAGGACATGGTCAGCTCATTTCGCGAGGTCCCGCTAGGCTTGTTATCGGCTACAGCCCTATGGAACCAGTAGAGTCGGGATAGTCGACGCCGAAGCAGACCGGGGAGAGGAAAAAGCGGAAGGCGTGAGTACTCCATTGGCTTGTGGATGGGTTGTGTGGGAGGAGATGGACATAGACTCATTAGGAGAGAGTGAGAGAAAGATTCAAGAGGCGGGGTCATATAGAGTGTGCATCTGTGCGAGCAGTGAATTGATTTGACAGATAACGGCCATGCTGGGGGCAATGATTTCTTGCATGGCGCATGGCGAGAATTGCGTTTCACATGTTAGCGTTGAGGCGTCTGATATGCCGATAAGAGTGGGGTCATGGACCCAGCATGGATCATCGTGGTGGTATTAACCTTAGGAGTATCTCGAGGTCCATTCTTTGGAATTTCTATATCATTCATGAATCTCGAAAGTAAAGAGCGTCGTCGACTCAGTCGTACTCCTCTGATTAAATAGAGAAGACCACTTTATTTGTCCTTGCGCGTGTAGAAGTTTTCTTCTCGGGAGGGGTTTGCTACTGACTCAATCATAAGCATTGATCTCAGATAGGAATCAGAGATTGGACACCAAAAACGGGGGGACTTATATCCATCCATGGCAGAGTTCATTTTGCCTCGCCAAGTATCATGAAAGAAAGCATGACATGTGCAGGTCCAAGCTCGATATTCTTGCGCCAGACCAAAGCTCCCAACCCCTATGAACCCCTAAGGCTCTGGATATAGTTGGATGAAGATCGAAGCTTCTCCCTTTCGTTCGGCAACAGGTAAGTCATATTATTAAATTATTTAATGTCCCTTCCTAAGCACCGAAGTGCGAGCTTTCTCGGGTGCGCCTGTTGGGACATGGCATGCTATCCGAAATACTCGGGGAGTAACCGGCGTAGTAACTTCCAACCAACACTTCCATCAGGCACCTATATCCCCTTTGGTACTCGCCAGTCTGTCGTGGTTTTTACCTCTCTAAGATCAAAGCTGTTGGGATGGCCTGATTCATGTTCCTCATCTTGCGGAAAGAAGTATCCTTTCCTCCGCTCTGTTATGATCTATCAATGCCTCAATCGGAACTGTTCAAACTTTTGTCGATAAAAAAATCCAATACGGCCAGAAATCTCTCATCCTTCGCGCCACTTGTAACACCTACTTAGTTACTCTGACTTTGCTTTGACGGGCCACGATAAGCTATTCCAGTTTTCCCACTACGTCATAGTACGCTGGGGTCATTCAGCGCGTTGGCCCCGAAACCACAATCATAATATGAGTCAAGCAGTTCAACAGGGCTGATTTATGGTCCCATGGATCGGAGGTGTTGCAGGGTAAGATGTAATGTTGTGTTTGTTCCTTACTGCCTGGTTGTGAGCAAGGCTGGCGGGTAGGTAAATTTGGTGAGGCAAAACGAGCGTTGTATCCTCCCACCCCAACGACCCAACAAAATTCGACAAGCTGGTAATAAGGATCACAACTTGCCATTCACACATGAGACCGAGGAATCAGAGGATAGAAAAGAATATTATAATCATGGCTTTATATTCAGATCTTTTTTGGCTCATTGCCTTTGTTCTGTTTCATGCAATCCTCATCGCTTCTGATTCCTCCAGCTTGCTGATCAGTCACTCCCGCAACCACCATGCCGCCGAAAAGCGAAGCCACGATGGGCCAAGCTACGCTAAATCCTGAGAAATTACATATCAGCGAGCAGCCTGTTACACTGGGCAATTGGCATGAGCATGTCAATTGGGTGAATACGACCTTGATCCTGATCATACCCGTTCTGGGCTGCCTGGCGGCCTTTTATACCCAATTGCAGGTCCCAACAGCTATCTGGGCTGTCGTCTACTACTTCTGGACGGGCTTGGGTATTACTGCGGGCTATCATCGGCTCTGGGCACATCGTTCATATGAAGCGTAAGAGTCTTCGCATTATATCTTGCGCAATGATCATTGCTGACTGACTCACTACTACAGAAGCCTGCCCTTGAAGATCTTCCTGGCCTGCGTCGGTGGCGGTGCTATACAAGGCTCCATCCGCTGGTGGAGCAGTAAACACCGGGCTCATCATCGCTGGACAGATACAAACAAGGATCCGTACAGCGTCAACAAGGGCGTTTGGTACTCCCATTTCATGTGGATGGTCTTGAAGCAGAACCCCAAGGACAAGGGTCGCACAGATATTTCAGACCTCAACCAAGATCCGGTGGTTGTCTGGCAACATAAGCACTATGGAATGTTTATTCTTGCTTTTGGAATGGTTTTCCCAATGGTGGTGGCCGGTCTCGGCTGGGGCGATTGGAAAGGTGGTCTGATATACGCGGGCATCTTGAGATGGTTGTTCGTACAGCAGGCGACCTTTTGTGTCAATTCTCTTGCTCATTGGCTAGGAGAACAGGTAAAAAAAACTTCCCACGTTCACTGGCCATGAGCGATGCTGACGAGGTATGTAGCCTTTCGATGACAGAAACTCGCCTCGTGACCATGTCATCACTGCTCTGGTGACGCTGGGCGAGGGTTACCACAATTTTCACCATGAAGTAAGTAGTTTGATCACCCTTGCCGAGGTTTGCATTCACGTCGCTGACCCTTGAAGTTCCCATCGGATTATCGCAACGCCATTGAATGGTGGCAGTATGACCCGACCAAGTGGTCGATTTGGGTGTGGAAGCAACTCGGACTCGCCTGGAATCTCAAGCAATTTCGTGCCAACGAGATCGAGAAAGGCCGTGTTCAGCAACTGCAAAAGAAAGTGGACCAGCAGAGAGCCAAACTCGACTGGGGGATTCCCTTGGAGGAACTGCCAGTCTTCAGCTGGGATGATTTCATGGAGGAGGCTCAAAGCGGCAAGGCCCTCGTTGTTATCGCTGGTGTCATTCATGATGTGACGGATTTTATTAAAGAACATCCGGGCGGAAAGGCGCTCATTGGCTCTGGTGTTGGGAAGGATGCCACAGCGATGTTCAACGGAGGAGTTTATAATCACTCCAACGCAGCGCACAATCTCCTCTCTACCATGCGTGTTGGTGTGGTTCGGGGTGGAGGTGAAGTTCAGATCTGGCGGCAAGGGAACCCTGAGAAGCTCGGGCCTGCCTGAACTTGGTGGTTTCGCAGTGGGTGGGCTTCTGGAAGGCCATTTAGTTGCCTCGGTCTCTGCCATCTTTTATCTGCCTCTATAAAAACCTAAATGCGACAAGAATGAAAAATGATTTTCTCGCTCTTACAAGCTAACTCGCCGCTCAACTTAGTATCCAGAGTGAGGAATTCCAAGTCCTTACCTATCACAAATTCGTCACTCACGCTGTATGTGTTTTGGCCAAAATCCCGTTGCTGGAGATCAGTGCCAGTCTTTCCAAACCTCAGCCCAGCTACGAGTCCTTGTCCGCGACGGCAAAGCCCTTCCTCGCACCTTGACTGGCGAATTTCAGCCCTACGATGTCATGCTCCATGAAAGACAGGTTCCAATCGAGTGAGTAGGTCTGGGGTGCTCCGCGCGACATTTCCTTTCCCCGAAGTGATTGCCACCGGAGGTGTTGCTTGAATTCGTGTTTTTTAAATTGCGATGCGATGAGCGGGCATGTAAATGTACACTGTCTAAACCGGGCTTATGGTAAACCCATTTGAAGCCTCGAGCCACTCTTTATTACTATCAAGCCATTTTCTCTTCGATCTCATCGGCTGGAGGCTGGCTAACTTTTTTCTTAGAGTCAGGCAATTGCCGCCACTCCATTGCCCAGCTTGTTATCCACGCAAGCGCTGGAGTGGCAAGTGCCACCCAGAACACATTCCGCAAAGCAGAATTAAACGCATCCACGACGGCATTCATCAGTTCAGGAGGAACTATCGCCCTGAAACCACTTGCACCAGCCGCTACCACCGCTGCACTGTCTATTCCCTGCACCTTGCTGAGATTTTGCAGAAGCCCATCAGTAAAAAGGTTCTGTCCAACGCTAGGAGCCAGCGCGCCCCCAAGTATCTGGAAAAACATTACCATGACAAGGCCAGTTGGTATATCTGACTTGCTGAGGACAACTTGCACAGCCAGGATCGGCATTTGACTACAGCTGCCATAGCCAAGCCCAGAGAGGATTTGGAACCCTATCCACTGTCCTCGCGGACTGTCGGGGCGGACTAGTTGGTATAGACCCCCTCCGGTAGATAAGATGAGAGGTCCAACCCACATGAACGGTACATAGTGCCCGAATCTCGATGCTATGGAGCCCGCGCAGAGCGTGCCGAGGCTGTTCGACACAATCAATGGGAGTAGATTGATTCCCGAGTCCTTGGCATTGGTGTTCTTGACCGACTGGAAGTATATAGGCCAAAAGTACGATTGCAGTACGATAGCCACCTGAACGAGCATCATGAAGGTGCATGATGCCGATACGGTACGACTTCGAAAGATGTGAAGAGCGATATTCGAGCTGGGTGATGTTAGCAATCATGTTGGAGCCTCTATGGAAGTAGTGGCTAAACTTGGAAGAGAAGGCACCTACTTTTCTTTGTCTCGGGATTGCAGGTACAAGAAGGTGATCAAGAGTAGACCGAATCCGATCAGGCACCCGAACACCTTGGCATCATGCCACGGGTAGACTATGCCACCCCACTGTAATGCCAAGTTCAAGCATGATGTTGCACCGAGCAGCACAATAGCCCCTGGAAGGTCAAGTTGACGCAGCTTCTGGTCCCAAGGTAGGCCCCCCTTCACTGCTGGTGGAGGTTGCCTTAAAGCCAACCAGACTAGAACGAGCCCAACAGCTCCAAAGGCTTGAGAAATTTAGCTAATGAAAAGGAGAATCATATGGACTGCTTCGTCAACAGAGACTTACGGAGATTGACCCAGAAGATGAACCTCCAAGTCAGCTTCCTGTTATCGGTTATCGAACCACCCACGAGTGGTCCCACAGCCGATCCAATATTGTACATGCCCAGGACGATAGGCGAAAGCATTGCCTGCTTTTTCAAAGACACGCAGTACGATAGAATAGTTGTCGTCCCGGTCACCAAGCCAGCAGCACCGAGGCCAGAAATTGCTCGCCCGATGATAAGCGCCACAGAATTCGGGGCAACTGCCGCGATGATAGAGCCAATTTCGAAGACGGCCAGCGAGATGCAGTACACCCACTTGATGTTGTAGAATGCATAGAGGCGGCCACAGGTCGGCAGCAGTGCCATCTGCGCGATCAAGTAGGAAGAGCCATACCAGCCGATGTCGTTCAGACTGTGGAAGTCGCTGGTAATATGTGGAATCGCCGTCGCTGTGTATGAAAATTAGGTCTGATGCATCCATCGCCAGGGTTTGGGAAGTACGCACCTAGAATGGTATTATCTATAGCGAGCACGAGGCAGATGGACATGAAGGCCAAGGTTAAAGAAGCGAGAGCCCAGCCTTGCATATATCCAGTCTCGGGCTGCTCTTCACTTTCCTTGGTGTTAGTTGCGCCCCTGGTTGCCTCATCAGGACACGTAGACTCCGTTGCAATTTCTAGCATGCTGCTCTGGAGAGGATGTGATAAATCAGTGGGTCTTAGCGAGACATCCAGACGCGTCGGACAACAACCTCTCAGGAGCGTAATTCTTCTCCTAATCACGGATTGATTTCCCAAAAATGAGTGGGTTCAAGAGCCGGGATTGCATACCTACTCTCCTCTATTTGTACTAAGAAGCGGGTGGTGATATCCCGATTCTCGCCCCTCGACGCACGCACGTAGATTGGCGGCCCTAGGGTTTGGACCAAAGTACCAAAAGGTCTCCCTAGTCTAGCGGTGATACAGCCTCCAACAGGTCCCGGGCTGTATATGTACCTCCTACGTATGTATGCATGTGAGCTGAAATATATGTCGATGTACCTATCGGTACCTGATTTAGCCTATTTAGGTACCCATTCATCCCACACACGTGTCAGGGACCAGCTTCGATAGCGCTCAAGGGCTGATTGAGATGTTATTTTAAGCTATCCAATCTTGATGGGGGCGTCGGCTCAGCCCGAGACTCCTAAGTCACTGGCACTTGGGCACTTACCACTCGCCATGGATGCTGTGGTAATTTGACCTGCTTCGGCGATGTATCCCCCCTGTTGTGTCCCAAAAAATGAGTGCATTTTCCCAAATCGTTGGACGAGCTCTACCCCTATACCGTATCCTAAATCCAGAGTGCAAGGCACTTCACCTACGCATTAACAAATGGCGACACTTACCGCCAGAGGATCGCGCTTTCTCAGCTTAAAGCCGTCATCGGGCAATGAACAGTGTATCTGCTATTACTTCGTAAGGGTTCAAAGAGTATGGAGTATATTATTAGAATGAAACTGGACATGGAATTTATTTTGATTCCCCCCTGTAAATTCCAGTGATGCAAAATCCACTGTAGGGGCACCCCGGAGAAACTCCCCAAGGTACAAGCGTACCTTGGCAATCTGGGGCTGAGAAATAGTCAAAGAAAGTGCTGTACCTAGCTAGTTTCGGGACGTCCTGCATCCGTTTCCGAAGAAGTTTGTTTGTTGTTGCTTTGCTGCTTCATTTCCATTCGCGTCAAAAGGCTACAAGAGACAACATTGGAGGCAGGGGTAGCCAAGTTCAGTGGTGAAAAAGGAGGGATGGTTGCTAATAAAGCCTGCACCAGCTGAACATTTGCTCCCTCGGTACATCCTCCGTGTCTAACTGGGTAATATGTGTGCAATGATTCAAGGACCCGAGGCTTGGGCAAGCCACTGATTCATGCGAATTTGATTACTGTAAAGAGTCTTTTCAACAGTGGACCATGATCATTGGATCAGTGGGATGCTTTTACGATACCAGCGCATACAAATTTCCTTCGGTTTTTTATTAGATGAAATAAGAAATCCCGCTATGTATGCTTTCTGGTGCGCCTCACGATCCGCCCTCCACACCGGGCCGGACCGCACCACCACCACA
This sequence comes from Penicillium simplicissimum, assembly GCA_024706585.1. Lineage (NCBI taxonomy): Eukaryota > Fungi > Ascomycota > Eurotiomycetes > Eurotiales > Aspergillaceae > Penicillium > Penicillium simplicissimum. The sequence continues at coordinate 1,379,386 of JAMZTW010000044.1, forward strand.
GAGGACCGACCCTAATTTGGTCCCTTCCAAGTTCCAAGTTCTAACAAGGAGAAACATTCGACAACAGGAGAAGGTATTATCTATTTTTTTAATAACCCGGCGATGGCTTTGGCTCAGTGTGAGCTCGCTAGGGTCAGTGCACCCGGCTACATGGATTGAAATCAGTTTCACTACTCCTTTTACACTAGGACCCCCTCTCGGTGTAGGTAGTAAAGATACTATGCTCATGGTGTTTTCTCCGTATCACTCATGTCGATCAGATTTCATCTGGTCGATTTTTTTACAAAATCTTCTGTTTAAATGAGAGGGTCGTAACTAGCTACTGAACGTGCTTCAACGCGTATATTTTCAGTAGAAATCCTGGTGGTCAACTCGCCCAGTTCATTTCTGAAGTTGGGACAGGCTAAACCGGATAGGAAAAGGAGCAAACAGGTCAAAAGGCTGAAGTCTCGCCTTTTATCTCAGAGGGATGTGAACTTGTGCAGTAGAGATTATGGATGTGATGGGGCACTAGGATCCTAACCCGTAAATGGCAAGCCCCCTAAATTGCAACGCTAATCGTGCCTATGTAGTAGTTTATTAGTCCCTCTCTTCACAAATGATATTGCCACGAAGAATCCCCAAAGAGTGAAAGCACCCAAAGACATGGAAACAAGGCGATCAATCTTGTATTTGTGGTTTAATCGTAAGCGAGATGATGCTGTAAGGTAATTTTTATGAGACATCTGGATGATTTCTAATAAGTATATATTGCAATGGCTGCGAGATATTTGCTATAAATCTGAAGGTTATCTAGTAATAGACGGCCAGGCGCCTGCACCTGAATGCGTTAGGGTATGGATCTCTTTGTAGATGCTGTTCTTATCTTCAATTGTTCTGTTCATCCATATATGATTCCATCCACTTGCATCGGTGATTCTTTGCGACATCGTCAGGGTCGTCTTCAGACCAGGCGGGGTTTGGCTCGAAAGTAGATGATTCTACTCCTTGGGACGCTCTGGGAGCTCCTGTTCCTTAGCAGCTCCGGGGTGGCGGGAGCCCTTATCCTTGACCTTCTTTTGCTTCTTCTGCGCAACTGGAGGCGGGTAGGCCTTGAGAGTGATTTCTTGCCATTCGGGCGAGGCTTGGTAAGCTTCGTGAATAGGAGCCATGAGACGGGTAAGGGCCTCTGCCGCTGCGGGCTTGAGGCTTTGAGGGGTCAACTAGTTCATCGTTAGCAGGTTGAGCGATTTCACCAAGATTCACACATTACAACATACAATATCGTTCGCATAGTCATCCTTGATTTGTTGGATGTCGGTGTAAATCAAGGGCTCGGCATCCCGACGCTCGACACGGAATTCTTTCTTGCCCGCGAGAGCGGCTGCAGGAAGGAGGACAAATTCGACCAGGGCAATAACGCCATTGTTTTCAACAATTTTGGGGGCCGCTTCCGACTTGCGGATCTTCTTGGCAACCACTTCAGGCGGGTCCAGGAGATCAATCTTGCTATCTGTTGTGGGTTAGAGGTGAACTTTTCGGAAAAGCAAAAGATATAACTCACCTTCAACACTAGAGCTCATCTTGCCTCCACTCAAGCCTGCGACCATTGGCGTGATGAGGTGAGCGCGCTGAGGAATTGACCCGAGTTAGAGATGTCCAAGTAGTGCAGGTAGTTAGAAGGAGACCGTTCTTACCTTTCGGTAACCGAGCTTAGGAAGCCATTCGGTTGCTGCCACGAAGAGTTTCCGCTGATCGAGACCTATTCAATGAATCAGAAATGCCAAGAACGAGTAAATATACGCGAGGCCATACCGCCCAATTCCGCATCGACCTTGAGGTACTCCTCATCGAGAACCTGAAGAATCGGGTACAACAGGCCACTCAATGGAGCATTGGTGGACTGCTTCACAATCTCTGCACCAGCTTTCCTGCAATCGTGCTCGGAAGTCAAAGCGGCCAGTCGGTAGACATCCATAACATAGTCGGAGTTGCGCTGGTAGGAGCTGCCGAGCACGAACTCGAGCTTCTCAGTCGACACACCGACAGCCTCGAGAATCGCCCTGATGATCTTCTCATAGTATTTGACACGGTTCTCAACCAACTCGAGGGGCGCCTTCATAGAATCCAAGAATGCGTGCACATCGGCAAGGAGGATTACTACCTCACATCCTGCGGCGAGAAGCTGGGCGATCTTGAGCGCGGCGACAAAGTATCCGGAGTGAGGCCGGCCAGTAGTAGCAGTACCTAGAAGAAGACACAAAGGTCATGTTAGCTGGCCATTCTGGGTCGCATGTGGATGTGGGCGATCCTTACCCCAGTACACACGAGGGTTGCGCCCCTCCTTAAGAATGCTCTCAATCAGCTCCGGGTTGAGGACCTCGCCAAGGTTTTCCTTGATGAGATCAAATCTTTGCTCTGCAGACAACGCCATCTTCGCAATGAATCTGTGACTCTCGGCTTCAATGTGAGCGACAATGTGAGGGGTAGAGACGAGAAAAGAAAATACCAAAGAAATTGTCAGGCGGAATAACCCCGCAATTAAACCGGCAGAATCAGAACGGCATGCAGGGCGGTCAGGTATAGTGACTCATCTGCACGTGACCTCATGGATGCAGCCAACGTCATCTCTGACCCAGCGATCCGTTTTGCTCCAGTCAGCTATTTTGATTTCTATTCACCGTATGGGCATCGTGGAATTACGGATCTATGAAGGCAGAACACTTGACAGGCAAGAGAAATGCATACTGTTCCAAGGACAAGTAAATCAACGTCCGTCAAGTCTGGCTACACTCTCATTGGATAGACCCTGACCCAGATCCCGATACAATTCCGAGTTCCGAACAGGCACTGTGCTGAGGATCTAGCCAGACTGAAAGCCAGTCAAGGGCAGTCACGTCGGAATAGTATGACTTATCAGATTTTTGCTCTCTGATTTCCAATTTGCTCCGCTCAAGAGGGTTAATTTCGGGCCTACTGCGGCGCCACTGCTTGCCGCGTTCGCTACTGTTGCTATATCCCGACGAAAGCCAACAGAGTCAAGCAAGAAAGACTACCTAATGCTTTCTTCGCTTCACGGCCTTATATAATATGATAAAATCGACCGCAAGGACCGCTTCTGGGTCACAAGAACAGCCTACTTCACTTATCATTCACAACTCGATTCATACCTCATCTTGACTGAAATTGAAATAGATCAGATCCCGACTGTCAGTCAGATCTTGAACCTCACATACGATCCAATATTGTCAAGAGAATTACCCAATCAATTATAATGGATCGTGACTCACGCCCGATCTATTGAGCAAGCCCAGTCCCTTGAAGAAACCGAGGATAATTCGCATAAGCGTATCTCCTGACGAGACACGACCTGTAGTAGATACAAAAGATGTCGCACTATTTTCTTCAATATAGAGTGTGCAAATGCTTTCCGACGCAGGAAAGAATCCGGGGAATAAATAGATCGGGGTCACTATCGCAGGAAGGGTTCGCCCGTTTCATCGAACTTCCAAGCAGGTTGAGGAGCCAATTTTTCTTGAAGTGTAGCTCAGAATGACAATTAGAATCCTGTTTTGAGACTCTGTATCTAGTCACACAGAAAATAAGTCTTAAAGACATCGGGTCGTAATCGGGAAATAGTTTACAAGTGCGAAAAAGACGAAACTGGTCCGAGCCCCGCCAAGGCACTTGATGTTCAAAGTCATGGTTTGAGCTTTGAGCCAAGAATTATACTCCACGAACTTATCGGTCTTCATACTAAGTCTCTTAAAATAGACATTGACTACAGATAATTCCAACCACTAAGTGAATTGACAAGCGAGGATCTGTTAAAGATCATCGGTCTGGCTAAAATTCCTGTCGTCATCTTCCTCCCAGTATCATGACGTATGAACAAATTTCTTTGCGACACGGCTGGACAATATATCAGACCTGGTCAGACCTGGTAAACATAACCCTTGAATTGTCGAGTCTGCACATGCATCCGGCTCTGATGTGGTTTTCAGAGGTGGCTACGCAATCTCGTATATTCTGAGATCATATCTAGGAACTGGAATCGGATAACGGCCAAGCTTCGGGAAATTGAGTGCACGGCTGGTGCTCGTAAAATGCCGACGGTCTGTATGACAAGGACTGGATTCCAGAGGTTTCGCATACCTTAACGAAGTTCTGAAAAAAATAAGTTGTTGTGTATGCCGACGTCCTTGGAGAAAAGCGCGGTAGCGCTCAGCCATCGTTGGCTGAAGTGAAACCTGCGGGAAGTGGTCGTTCGTATGTGTCGTGCCTACAAAAAAGCAGTGATGACACTGGCCAACAATACTTAACTTACTACATAGACACTGTTGTGTGAAAGCGATCTTGCTCGGACCAACTATGCTGCTCATTGGCCTATCAGATCTCTGGCATTGAGCCGCGGTTCGTTTGGAAAATTCAAGATCAAGATGGGAATTTGGTGACTCGTCCAGTCTGCCCTGAGTCGAGAGTTGAGCAACTACCGAGATGTAATTCGTGCTCCGGGAGGCTGGGAGCTACAGTGTCCAGTGTCCAGACATGATGGAGATACGAGGCGCTACATCCACGCAGGTGGTTCGTCGCGTGGCAGGACTCCGATATCGCGGGGCGCGATGAATCACAGCTGCCCGAACGGGCATGCCAAGACCGAGCCAACCGAACAAATCACGCCCCACCAAAGCCCCGCTCTGCGGTACGCCTTTCCCAAAGGGGCGTAGCGCTGTCATTCGCAGGGCGTGCAGGTGCAGCGCCTCTTGGCCCTTCTGATCACCCGGAACCTCGACGCTTCCTCCGGCCCCTCTTGACGAGCCCTCATCGGCCCTCTGGTTCGTTCCCAGCCAATCTTCAAGATGGCGTTCTTGTCGTTGATCGGCTGTCCCGAATCTTGATCCGTGTCACGGACACGAGCGCCCCCTCCTCGGGGAACGGGCAAGTGCCCAGCACCGCACCAGATTACATTTTGCTATGACCGATTGCTTATCAGACGTGGCAGGATAGCACGAGCCCTCCCAATGCCAACCCTGCGACAAAGAAGGTCGCCAATTGTATGCCTACGCTTGGATCATATTTGGATCTAGTGGATTCTTGTTTTTACTACTTAGCGTGTGAGCGGCACTGGCACATGGGACTGGTGGTTCCGCAGGCTCAGCTTGAAGCGTTCAGAGATCGCTTTGCTGGCTCCACCGCAATTGATTATTCACCCAACCGCCGTGGCCTCTGGCTGGTGCATTTCCTCCTACCCCAGACCAAGGATAAGCCCCCTTCACAGACCGACTCTTTCTCGAATGTTCAATCTCTCCACCGTGGCCTGAGCCTTCCTTGATTTCCATATATCTCCGAAGGGTTCGATTTCTCTTCTCTGTGCAACAACTCTTCCTGGAATCTTACGTCTGCCCTTTTGCTAGGCACGCGGTCCCAGATGGAGTACTTTGATTTTGAAGGAGCCTCGTCGGCCCATGAATCAAACCATCCAAGTGACGATGTCGCCTCGCTTGACCTTGAGTTTGATGAGCCTGAAGAGCGGGACGCCAGATTTGAGTCGCTGCTCCAGGACCAGTCGTTGGACTTTCCTGACGTCGCTCCCGTCCCGGAGTCGGCCGAGCAGTATGTGGGTGACTCTACCGGCCCCGATCAGGACACCGGGGTGTACCCCATGTTCCGCGCCCAGGAGCCCTGTGACTTCTGCCGGCGTATGGGTCTGGACTGCTTCGTTGCCAAACGTGGAGTTATGCAGAATGGATGTACCTGCTGCATCTCGCTCTACCGTGAATGCAGTTTCACCCATGCCAAAGTTCCCGGCAAATTTCTTCAGACCTTACACCCTGTGTCCGAGAACGCCTATATTCCGACAGGCGGTTTGACGGGGAAGAGAGCGCTCAAGTCTGTCTCGTACGGGGCCTTTGGAGACGACGTCGATGCGCGCTCTCGTAAGAACAGCGCTCGACTTTCTCGCAGAGCCGTCACGATCCTCAAGGGCTGGTTGCGTGATCACAACAACAATCCTTATCCCAATGAAGCTGAGAAGGACGAATTGAAGCAGAACACGGGCTTAACCCGAACACAAATTTCCAACTGGCTTGCAAACGCTCGCCGGCGCGGCAAAGTTCGGCCATTTACTGGCACCAATTCTCCCGTGCCAGGAGCTGTCGACATTCCTGGCCAGCATCCCAAAGACCCAGCTCTCATGACTCCTTTGGAACGTTGGAAGTACTCTCCTCCTGAAAACGAACCGGCTACGATCAGCGATATTACCCGTGCCTTGGCCAATCCCCCATTCGATCCCTCGCGTCAACGTCAGACCCATTCTGGTCACGTGAGGCCCCGTCGCCCGGCGTCCAGTACCAATGAGTCAAGCCACGCAAGCTCAGAACATAAAAGATATACTGCCTCGGCCAGTAGTTTGGATACCAGTCGGTCATCCATTTCTGACCTCTCTTTTGCCTCTGCGTTCTCCCATCGATCCTCCCTTTCCTTTGGTTCAATGGATCGTAAGGAACGTCGTCGCCGCCGCAAACCTTCTGTACCTGCCAATACTTTCAATCATCAGAAGGCCAAGGCGGTCCGTCCTTTCCAATGTACCTTCTGTACTGATTCATTTGCTGCCAAATATGACTGGCAACGCCACGAAAAGTCCATGCATCTTGTCTTGGACAAGTGGATCTGTTCTCCTCATGGCGGTGTAACGGAGAAGAATGGCATACTTCGTTGCGTCTTTTGCTCGATAGCTAACCCAGATAGGGATCATCTTGAAACACACAATTACATTAGCTGTCAAGAGAAGTCTCTTCAAGAAAGGACCTTTTATCGGAAAGATCACCTGAATCAGCATCTGCGTCTGATGCACAATGCCAAGTTCCAACCCTGTATGGAAAAGTGGCAAAGCAGCATTGCGGAAATTAAGTCTCGTTGTGGGTTCTGCGGCATTGTCATGCAAACTTGGAAAGACCGCGTTGATCATCTTGCCAGTCACTTCAAGAACGGTGCCCGCATGGCCCAATGGCAAGGTGATTGGGGCTTCGAGCCGTCCATCCAAGATCGCGTCGAGAACGCCATCCCCCCATACCTCATTGACTATGAGTGGAGGTCCCTTGATCCCTGGTCCACTGTCCAAGCCCAAGGAGACGGTGTCACACCACAGCTCGAGGTACCGGATGACGCCAATTGCTACATGCGTCTCTCACGTGAACTCGCGAAATATATTCATAGCAAAACGGCTCAAGGGGTCATCCCTACCGATCAGATGCTGCAGGCTGAGGCGCGTCGAGTAATCTATGGGAATGACGACGACCCGTGGAACCAGACGTGTGCAGATAACCCTCTCTGGCTGACGATACTGAAGCGTGACACCGGCTTGGAAACTCCTGCCAACAATGACGACCTTCAACTGTCCGACCTTGGACTGCAGCCTCCTTTCGCGGCTCATGGCGGCTTGCGGGTACCTCCACAGGAGACCAACCCGCTGGCCCGGGGGTTGAGCACTGATGATGCCCTCCCTAGCCCGGCTGTGTCGAGCCCCCGTTTGCGAAGTCCCACATATCTTCAGACAGGCTTCTCGTCGGCAGCGCCAAGTGGACAGGCAAGTCTAGCAGGGAGCTACGCTGGAAGCTCAGGGATGATATCAGCTGGCGTGCCAGCCTTCGTCTCTGATTGGAGCAGCAGCTTCACAGGTCATGCTTCGGCATCCTCTGCTCCTGCAGAGGGTGGGGCAGCTGACCCGCTGGTGCAGATGGGTTTTGACCCGGAGTTCCTGCAACGATTGAATGATAGCTATAGCGAGCTTACGCCGCCTGAGATGGAAAATGTACCTCTGGATGCACCTATCGACTACGAAGGAAAAGGGAAGCAGCCGTGGTTGAATACTGGCTCGCAGCCACCGCCACTTATGGGTGTGCCAACTTCAGATCCCTTTGCAGGCCTTTACTCCGAGGAGGGCTACCCTCCTGCGTCAGGCGCTGCCCAATCTGGGCTGCCTGCATTCCGCGACGATTCTGGAAATTTTTGATTTTTGTGACGGATACGACATGATTGCATGCCAGCTCAAGCTGAACTGGTAAAAGCCTGAATTTTTTTTTTCTGCACGGATTCAATGGAAGATGGGCATCTAGTCTGATAATTTACTGCTCAATTACAAGGATACTACCAATCAATTACTGCTCTGCCTTTTCATTTTCGTGATGCCTTGAATCACTCTTTCTCGTGATCGGCTGCATTTGAAATTGGACTATCGCTATACGCCTTGCTGGATAATCTGGATTCCCCCCATTTGGCCCTCGCAACGCTTCCAATTCGTCCTAGAAGAAGTGTACCTGATCCACAACATACACACGTGGTATCTTTCATTGTCTAGGTGATGCAGGATTTGGCACTCTTTTAGCTCATTCTTCGTACCCCGGGCTCGCTGGTTGGTTGACTCATAACCGTTTCCCACTGAGTCCCGACTTATCCTTACTCCCAAACCCAGATTCATGGTTGAATCCTTGTCTGACACGCAGGATGCCGAGACGCACTATTCTGAGTCAGGCGTGTCTTGTGGGTCAGGGGCTTTCCAAGTGCAATGGCTGATTCGTGCCTCGTAGGCTCGTACACCACCGCTTTTCAGTGTTAAGCCGAGGTCCAAGGCCAAGTTGGGTGGAGCATCTTTAGGGCTGCGAACAGATGCAGCCAGTGATCCACTACTGGCCCCGCAAGTCACAACCTCCATCACGGCATCACCTCGCAAACAAGGGATTCTCTCGCCGCCGGACTATCCATCGGACACTAATCTCGCCGAGATCCAGCGGCGTCTGCTTGGTCTTTGATGAAAGCCCTTGCCAGATTCGGATCTCCGCATGAGCGAGGGAGATCCGGCGCTGGCGCCATGAGATACTCGTGTTATCTGATTGGCTTCGTCCCAGAATCAAGATCCAAGACCCCAAACTTATATTCAGGGTCTATAATGGCGGTCGGATGAACTTGTCACCCCATCTGATCAGTTCTGCAGAGTTTTGCTACAAGCCATGGTCGCCCGATCGAAAGCATCGGGGAGTGTTTCTTTGATCCGTTTTGACCGTGGACATCGCGAGCAAAGCAGCTGCTCCTCAATACGACAGCTGGCTAGGACTGGTTGGGCGTCTAATGACAACATTCAGCCAGAATCACTATGCTTCACTGCAAAGGGTCTTTTCTTCTGAAAGGTTTTTGGATCTGATGGACTTGTATATATCTGCTAGTAGCTGCATGCCTTGAATTGAGATGGTGCAACACTGCATTTGATATCTGACTTGATCTACGAGAAGGAGACTAAAACTGCCATGTGGAACTTGTGTCTGTTGTTTCTATGTTTCACGGAGTGGGCTTTTGCCGACACCGTCTATTTCACGGCCAACCTAAGCTGGACCAACCACACTGTCGCAGGGGTCCAGCGGGAAATCATCCTTACCAATGGACAGTACCCTGGTCCTGAACTACGGTTGAACCAGGGCGACGATGTCTATTTTGATGTATACAATGGCTGTCCGTTCAGCGTGACGGTGCACTTCCATGGTGAGTAGCGAAAAGCCCTGTTGTAGTGCCCCAAATGCTAAGATGGAACCTTCATGATGTAGGTATTGAACAGATCGGCACACCTTGGTCGGATGGAGTTCCTGGCTTGTCCCAGACACCAATTAAATCGGGCAGTGAATTCAGGTACTACTGGACGGCCGATCAGTACGGCGCCTACTTCTATCATGCCCATCATCGTGGGCAACTGGAAGATGGTCTCTACGGGCCGATCTACATCGCCCCAGCAGATGATGTCACAAAGCCATTTAGTCTGATCACGAGCAACGATACTGAACTTGAAGCGATGCTGAGGGCGGAAGAAAATACCTCGCCGCTCTTGCTCTCGGACTGGCGTCTTTTGACTTCGGAACAAATTTGGGATGCCGAGGAGGCCTCTGGTGTTGATGGCTTTTGCGCCAATGCTCTGCTCATTAATGGCAAGGGCTCGGTGACTTGTTTCTCACAAGATGAGATCAATAGTCTGACGACTCCTGCTCAGAAGGCTACCCTAGGGAGTGAGACCCTTACTGATATAGCGTAAGTAACAGTTCTCTTCAAGCACCGAGCGGATTGAACGTGTGTTCACAACATTCAGATGCTTCCCACCAGACATTGCGCAAGGGGACTTTCCTCATAACACTAGCGCGTTATTACCGACAATGTTCTATGGATGCACACCTTCACACGGGCCCCAGCAAGTCATCGATGTGGACCCCGATTGCCAATATATCAGCCTGGACCTCACCAGCGCCGCTGGCTTGCTGCACCTCGTTTTCTCGATCGACGAGCATTCCATGTGGGTATACGCCATCGACGGCCGCTACGTTGAGCCGGTCGAAGTCAACGCCATCAGCATCGCCAACGGGAACCGCTATTCCGTCCTAGTCCCCGTAGACCAAACCCCAGGAGACTATACCATCCGCATGGTCAGCGGCAGTACCCAGCAAATCCTCAATACAACGGGCATCCTGCACTACCAAGCTCCAGACCAGCTGGGCCGAGCCTCGAATCCATGGATTACTCTTACAGGCGGGAACGCGACGGCGGAAACTGTCTTCCTCGATGACACTCAAGTTGTGCCGTACCCTGCCATCGCGCCCTCCACCGACGTCGACGCGACATATTTCCTGACGATCAGCCACTACGGCGCATCATACCGCTGGAAGTTGGGGAATGGCAGCTACGACCTTGAACTCGAAGAGTCGCAGCCACTCCTTTTCAACCAGACCGCGATCCCGAGTGATCTGATCATCCGCACAGATAATAACACATGGATCGATCTGATCATTCAAGTCGACTCGCCCGCTCAGCCGCCTCATCCAATACATAAACACTCCAATAAGCATTTTGCAATTGGCCAGGGCCTGGGGACGTTCGCCTGGTCGTCCGTTGCGGAGGCGATGCAGTCTATTCCCGGTTCGTTTAACCTAGTCGATCCCCCGATTAGAGATACGACTTCGACGCCGGCTGATACGGGTCCTGCGTGGATGGCTATCCGGTATCAGGTTGTGAATCCGGGTGCGTTTTTGATACATTGTCATATTCAGAATCATCAGAGTGGTGGGATGGCATTGGCTTTGTTGGATGGTGTTGATGAGTGGCCCGAGGTGCCGTCGAATTATCTCAATGATTCGGGATTCTGAGCTCTTCAAATATACTCATCAAATAGCACAGATCTACAAAGTCATGTAAGGAGGGCAATACGGATGTGATAAAGATTGCAATTGTGGGGGTTGGAAGCAAATTTGGCAAAGGGATATGATGTTTATAATGAAGGTCATATGCAACCATTCACTATCACTTGAAAGATCATCAAATTCATACAAAACGAGAGACTAACTGGCTAAACAACATTGAAATACGCCAAAAATGATGAGAATCTGTGACGGGACAAAGATATAACTACCAAATGCACCCATTGCAACTCATGTCGTTCCAGTCGTTATGGTATACGTTCAAACATTCGTGTTCGTGTCCTCTGAATATCTCCTTATCAGTCCTCCGCGCTGGGCGGGACCTCAGTTTTGGCTTCATGAGAGTCCTCCACAGACTCGACAGGCTCGGGTCCGTCTGAGTCAACTTCTTCGCTGGTTTCAATTGACGCGCGCTGAGCTTCTTCGGCACGTTACTCGAGAAGATCTACCAGCTGCACAGCTTCAGGAGTCGGCACTGGGCGTAGTGCCTCGGGATCCTTCTCCTGAATAGCGTCCAGTGGAGCTGCCTCCGTTGTTGGCTCGGGCTGCGATTCTTCGGGACGCTCCTCGGGGACCTCTGTTTGTGGCTCAGGTTCGAGTTGTGGTTCGAGATCCACGGACATAGTTTCGATATTGGTGGAAGCGAGAGAGGGGATAACCTCCTGCACTAGGGATGAGGCAACTATGTCAGATACTGGCATGGAGGCCAGCACGCTCGAGGTAGGGATCATGCTCTCTATCGAGGTAGCGCTTGACGAAGGAACCGAGGAAGCGAGCAAATCCGCGTGCACAGTTGCTTCCAATGCTGCAGGACGGTCAGGAAGATCCTCGTGGGTAAATGAATACAGGACATGTTGGAGCTGATGTTTCTGTGGACGGGCCCTAAAAGCGAGAAAGCCAACCAGGATACTCAGGAAGACCAACGCGACATTACGCCTGTCACTAGCCAAGACGCGAATGTAATTAAACACCAAGGTCTGCAGGGCAATTTCATGCTGCGGGTTGACTTGAGGCCAATTCGCTGGCTTTTCATGCTGTTGAGGCTCCACAGTGTGTTCGCTACTGCGGAAAGACCCAGCATGGCTGAATGTCCTCGAGTGGGTCTGGACCGACAATCGACGTGGGTCCATCTCCAGCTTCTCTGTATCGTTGAAAACCATCGTGGGATGGGCATGCTCAAGGCTAACAGCTGCATGCTCCTCCGCAAGCCTTGTCTCCAAGGCGCGCCTTACTTCCGACGGAAGCCAGACACCAACCTCCACATCCACCTTCTCCATCTCTTTCCATGCCGCCGCCCAGGCACCAGCCCGCATGAGACCATTCGCCGCATAAACCCTGATCTCCCACTTGCGATTGGTGTCGGTGTGATGCAGCACGCGCCCGCCACAGTCAGGACATTCATCGCCTTGCTCACCATCCGTCTCGCTCTCCCCTCTGTCTGACACTTCGCCCTCCGAACCAGGATCGGGTTCTTCATGGCCCAGAAAATGACCTCGGTGTAGTAGTGGGCGCTGAAGCTCGAGACTCTCCAGTAATCGTTCCTCCAATATATCATATAGATCCTCGGGGTGGGAGATCAACACTCCCCGATCGCGTATCACACCCGACCCAACCTTGTCTCGGACTCTGCGCCATCGCTTCCAATATTGCGGTGGCAGCACCTCCTCGACAATCTTCTGGTTCTGCGGCTCCGCTGCACCGGGAACTGGCAGAGACGGAGCCAGCAAAGTGCAGTGCAAAAGCACGAGCGGGTATTCCTTCTTCACACTCGGCTTGGGTTGTGCCGTTTTAGGCGAATAGAATGGCGATCGTTTCACCGATGACGTGCCTGGGGATCGCATGCCCGGGCGTCGTCTCGGTGGAGTCAAGAATTCGTCCTCGTCGGCCTCGTCCTCTGTGTGCATCTGCATAGCCCGCACCGAGCTCGGTTTCCGGAATGCGGCCTCGCGTTGTCGGATCGTGCGGATCGACGGTGGTGATCTATCGAAGCCTCCGAAACTTGCTTCTTCATCTTCGATCGAGTATCCGCCGATTTGCTCGTGCATTCCCAGGGCGGAAATTTGCTTCATGTGGTCGAGGGGGTGTATCAGAACCGACGCCGGCACGGATGAGAACGAAGACCGGCTTGATGCTCTGGACTTCATCCCCTCCAGCTCGTCGTCCATCTCGTGGCCGAAGATGTCGCTTGTCGAGTGCCGGGTTGAAGAGGCCGAGGAACTGTACTCGTAGCTTTGAGTCGGCATTTGGCCGTCATCAAGTGTCGATCCGGCTTCGTGCGGTAGGTGGGTTGACTCGAGGGAAGCAACGAGGAGCTCCTTGCTGGGAGGGGCACAGGGCTGCGGGCTTAGAATATGGTCGGAGGCTTGGTCCTCCGTGTCAGGGAGATTTTCATCATTCAACCGTGCCATGAAGACTACATAGAGAGGTCAACAGAGGCAAGGCCAGTGGCAAAACATACGTGTTAAACAATCGTGTGAGCTGCCTCTTAACATGACGGTGTGCTGGTCTGAGGCGTGTTGATAGCTGCTCACCGCCCGGTTGTGCCGGGCAACGGGCCCGTTGGGCGCTTCTCCACTTGGGCAGACTCGGAAGTATACACGTGACCACGGCCTTTCGAGATTCATTACGGAGTATACAGTACTCTAGAGAGAATACAGTATTCGAGTCATTGCATGATTGCGAAAGACGGTTATGGAGCGTAAGAATCATCCAAAATTTTTATGACCAGAAGTTCGACTATCTCCTGACCGCGATCTATGCGCTGCCCAAGAAAATTTCCGCCCATGAGACGCCAATGTTGATAGCCCCCCGCAACCCAAAGGCAGATCCAAAATGACAACGCTAAGCAGACAAACAATGTGAAAAGTTTTGCGAAAAATACATTTGTACGAGAATGAAAGATAAAAGGGTCCCTTCGACCCTACTGAGGAGGCCGGGGTGTTGTTTCGTCGGGACTCATCATCGGGAAATTCTGGGTTTCTCCAAAGAAACTGAGAACATCCTGCGGCAGGTATTCCAGCCATGGAAGGATTTCCCCATTGGAGAAGGGGAACGATTCCTGCTGTTGTAGAGTGTTCATATCAACGTCATGGCTCTCTATCTTCATGCCGCCGGCGTAGTCCATGCTGGGATGCATTTCACTGGGCCGAGAGCCCATATGGGCGCTGTTTGCATGTGGATTCGTTGCGGAGGCCATGGAGTACGTGTATTGTGGGGTCTGTATCGACGGGATATGATTATATCCTGACTGAGTGGCTGCGGACGCCCGAGCGTTCGACTCAGGGTACGAAGAACTGATTCCCAGGTAGTAAGAAGGTTCGCCACCGATTGAGTGAGACTGGACTTGCGAAATGCTGGAGGTCGCGGAGGTAAACGGAGATACTTTGCTTCCATCCTGTGATCTGGTTGATGGGAGAGTCTGCGAGAAGGAAGAGCCTGAGCTTTGCGTCGCATTCGTAGGAATCGGCATGGCTGAATAGCTGGGGTTATACTGGGATTGGTGAGCGGGTTTACCGGGGGTAAGGTCGTTTCGGGTTGAGGGCATCTGGTATAGCAAGCTCAGATTCGGTTGCGATGAATTAATGGCTCCCGTGAGGGCCCATCCAATGGCTGTCCAACAGGAGGCCGTTAGTACGAGAGAATGTAACCAGAGGTAGTACCATGTTTTGTGCTTACCTTGACCGGGGTCGATTTTGGGTGACGATGCTCGATCCGGTGCGGCGCTAACCACTCCTGTAGATCTTTCGACGCCATGAGCTGATTCCGCAGATTTGCTTCCTTGCCACCCGGCAGCGCCGAGTGATTGCACCGAAGGGAACTCGACTGTGTTTTCCATATCCTCGGCGGTGTAAAGTAGCGGATCAACAATGCCTTTCGCCTTCTGGTCCAAAACTGTCAATATGTACCTTGTACCCTCCCAGTACGCGTCTAGCGCCTTGAGGGCTTTATAACAGCGTTGATAGTTCTCTCTAGCCGCAGAGGCGAGAAGGATGTGCTTGGCGGTAGAATTGCGCGCGGAACCGTTTGACAAGTCCATTGAAGGCATCACAAACCCACTAGCTTGGCTAGACAGTAGAGGCTGTGGTGGAGGGGAGTTGGACCTTGACGAAGGCGACGAGTAATATGCGCTTTCCATCAAAAACGCACAGGCTGCGATGTATATCGGCTGGCTGGTGAAGGGGTTGCCGATGAAGCTCTTCCCATCGACCAATTCCGCGAAGGACAGAATGTCGGCAATAGTCTTGGCAGATGACATGGAAAGTTCACGACTGTTGGGGTAGAGATGTTGAATCGTGCCGCCAAAAGAATTGAGGAGCGTTGGCTGGTGGAGGAGAACGATGAGAGTATGGAACCACTATCATGAGTTAGATTAAAATGAGATGGAAAGGTAAGCATTGAAGGCACGAACGAAATGTAGAAGGATAAAATTGGTCCCTTCCTTTGCCTTCACATAAGCCTGGAAGTTGGCAGCATTGAAGTGGAGCCTCGGTGACAAACGCTGATATATGCCGGTCAAGTCGCTTTCCATGCCCGCCAGTCTCTTGAGCGTGTCCGAGGTGACGTGATTGGCGTCTTGGATTCCGTTGATCAAGTCCGTTACTCTTCCATATAGGTGTATAATGCGGATCAAAGGCGGAAATGGCGCGGGCCATCCATTTGGTAGCTGGGATTCGGATTGAAGTGGGAAGCACAGCTCAATGTCCTCATCGCGGAGTGTCACCGGCCGGCCAGTTCCAGAGGAGATGACGCGGTCAAGGAAGAAAATACTCCAAAATGAGTCCACTCTTTCCCGCTCCCGAGCACGCTCGGCACTAATCACCGTTGGAATAGTCTTGGGACTTTGATAAACATCCAAATCATCGTACTGATCTTCCCGGAGCTTGCCAGCTTGTCCAGTCAGCACTGCACTGGGCGTCACTCCCTTTTGGCCATAGTTGTACTTGAGGCCTTGAAGTTTTTGCAAACCAAGGTCCTGTGCCATGCGGATGGATATGCCCAAATACATCCAAAGACCGCTATCATGGTTGGATCCAAACTGCTCATATGCCAGTAGAAGACAAGCTTGGACAGCGGACAATGTAGGACAGGCGAGTGCATCAACGAGCGCATTCATCGCTCGATGAGCGAAAGGCAATCCGCGATCGCAAAGATTGACATCGGCCGGCGGCTGTGAGCGATCAATGGGCCGCGCCTGAGGAGGACCGAGCAAAGGGTGAGGAGAGAATCTGGCTGCTAAAGAACAGACCGCATCTACCAACATAGTATCGATCTTTTTATCCTTTAAATCCTGTAAAAAGCGATCACGCTGCAAGAATGGGAAACTGCAACCAAGGTGTGTAAAGAACAAATCGCATAGATGAGAAACGAGATTTGAAACAGGTAAAGCGTCGTCACGGTCGTAAAATGGGATCGTATTAGCATCGCGATCATCGCGAGGAGCCAACAGAGTGGCTTCCAGATTGGTCGGAGCATCAGAAGGCTTAGGGCTTCGTAACGGGGACAGTGAATCTGGGTAATTTGAAAATTTTAGCCATTTCTTCGATTGAATAGCCAGCATTTCATGCATCTCCCATAGCGACGAACCTGATGACATTGAAGGATTACTTTTGCGAGAACCTCGAACTTGAACGACCTTGATGAACATTAGAAAAGCCAACCTATTAGGAGGACATCCAGCGGGTCCAAACCATTTGCTTAAAGCCCGGTACGATGGCAGTCGGCCCAAAGTAACGAAAATATGGGACATGAGTGCGGTTGCTGGAGCTCACGGAGGTACGGCCTGTGCGAAAGCGATGACGGTCAACATTGCCACGCCAGACGGAGCAGCATAACGGTCCAAACTCACCACTTTCAGGACTACCTCCTATTCCAAGCAAATCCAATTCCTTGTTCGTACGCAACGAAGTTTCTCTCGAAGATGCATCTTTTTCCAATTGTTTCGGCGCCTGCGGGGATTTATTGGGCTTGACCCGGGGTACGGATGTTGGTGGGGGCTCCGGGGAACAGCTCTCCACCGCCCGGGCGACGCGCTGGCTGGCCTCTTTGGAGCCGGCCAGAGGAGGGGCCTGGGTGCGGGATGCGGAGTCGGATTGCGATCGCAAGTGGGCAGTGGAATCGGTATATCCGAGGCAGACATGTTTGTAATCGGAGCACGTCTTACAGACTGTCGCATGACCGTGAGTCAAGTTGTCCACTAGCAGTGGGCGCGCTTCCATGGATCCTACCTGGTTGTTCACCTGAGCATCGAATCTTGCGCCGGCGACAGGTTAAACAGCTAGAGACAAAAGAGCCCATGTTAGCATCTCCGTATCTCCCTCGTAGTTGTGAGCAGAATGCGCTTCGCACGTACGCAGCGTTGACCCGGCGGCGTTTAGTTTGAGGCAGGCCGTCGGTAGCGACGAAGCGGATCGGTCGTGGTCCAGCCGCATTGCCGCCAGCTTTCTTCTTGGGAGAAGGCGGGCTCATTGCGAGCGAGGAATTTATCCGTGATCGCTATTCATTGGGCACCAGGTTGTGTTGCTCTGACCGCGGAGTAGCCGAGTCGATCGGGGAAGCTCCGCTAGCTTCAGTCAGAGAGGTGACCGGATATCGGGCAAATGAAGCGGTAAGCGAGATCGTGGGAGAGGAGGATCAAGACTGGCAGCGAAAACTTCATGAGGTTGCGTTGTCGCGACGGAGCGGAGGAGAAGCCTGAATTGGATTGACTAGAAGGGGGCCTTGGAGCCCAATAAGGAGGAATGGAGAGCGCTTGAAAGTTGGAGGAAGGAAATAGTCACGGAGGGGTGGTCGTGGACGGATGGGCGAGGAGGAGGGGAGAAGAGCGTGATAAGCGTGGGAGCTCGTGTCCTGCGTTTCGCTCGCTTGGGGAGGTGGCTTCGAGAAATGAAAAAGAAAAAGAAAAAGATCGAGAGAGAGCGATGAAGAGAACAAAGTGTTGGAGTGATTCAAGGAGCGGTAGCTCCACGTCACCTGAGGGGGATTCGCGGGCTTTACAGTACGTGGAATTTTTGATCTCCGCCCTTGTTGAATCATGCTACATGGCAATCCGTGGGCAGAATGTGTAAAGGGCGCTCCATGTTTAGTTCCTGAACACTGGCTTGCCACTGTTTATGGACTTGTTGCTCAATAATGCCGTCGGCGAACTCCTACGAGGTCCTTTGAATGAACTTCCTCACGAGAACAGCCCGACTGCCTCTTTACTTCCTTTCTCTTCGTCGATAAATTGAGTAACAATAGACTTGGAAGAGCTGACAACTCGACGAGGATCTCCTTGCCTATACTCGACAGGGATATACCTCATTCTCTGTCCTGACGCTGTGAAATGCTCTTCTGGGCGAACCACATACCTACGCACAACGCAGACACAGTATCAGTGGAGGCTTAGATGACAGTATGCCCAAGTGCAGAGTTACACATCAGTCGATACGAAGTCGGGACTGTGACCGCCATCCCCCACGCACGAACCACTGCCCCAGTCCGGGTCCCGGCCCCCAGGAACGTCCCAGCGCCCAGCGGATCTCCGAGTGGACGCCCCACCAGGGCAACGATCCCATGACCATCAGATCGTGACAGTTGGGGGTCCGTTGGCGGACCATTTGTGGCTTACAAGTTAACACTGTGTGAGAGTTTTATCGCGGCCGGATGTCTGGTAGTGATTCGTCCTGCAGCAGGGAGACGTGATCTGACGAGGTTGAATAATAGATGTCAGCTCTTTGCGACGTGACTGTATAAATGTACAGCTCTGCTGTCTCTACCACTAGCGGTACGACTCATCGGATGGAGTTTCCTCTCCTTCAAATTATCCCACGTTGGCGCCAGGTGGGCTCCAAACCATACACCTCACACGCCCGCGTCTCCAGCTGGGCCCAATCAAATGCAGTGTTTCGGAAGATTTTTTGGGTTGCTTGGGGGTACTCGACCACTCGACCGAGTCGACCGGGGTTTCCCCCTACAACTCGGAGCAAATGCGATCCGCTACTCCATGACTGCTACACTACACAAGGACCCTAGGTAAAAAAGGTACCAGTCAATCAATCCAACTCCATTCTGATCCACCTGGAGAATTTTCTTATTTCTTTCTCTGGCACTCCTCGACTCGAATTCGACCCGTTTGCCCACCATCCTAACGTTTTGTATCCATCATCGCGCATACTCTACTGCGGCTGGCAAAATAAGCTTATCCGCTCGAACCCTGTGTACTGTCCTTTTTTACCGGCGTGATTTACCCGCTCCTTTCGGGCGAGAGGTCAACCGAGGTTGACCCAAGGACCACACAACCAAGACCCAAGTGAACTGCATCGAAGGGTTCTAGAACAAGCGCGTGGGATATCACATATACACAAAGCTTTACCAATTTGGGGAGCCCATCTCCTTGGACTTATCCATGATGCCATCGCTTCCATCATGAATTTGAAGCTTGCCTCGGCTAGTGACCTGGACTTACTACCACGCACGGGAGGTGTGGTGATCCACCTATCATGCGTGGCAATTTAATCCAATCCTTGATAGCGCCCGTGGCAGTAAGCCCCGCTTCGATTGGTAATGAAGGACGTGACGTACCTGACGAACTTGCTATCTTTCAGGAACGCGATAGTGCGAGTCAACAACAATTTATCATTGATCCTCAATGAATTCACTCGCACACGCTCTTCATACAACTCGGACGGTCTTAATTAAACCACGGTAAGTGCTGCAGCTACATAGTCTCGAACCCGACCCAATCCCTCACCCCAGAGAGTGCCTTGCAGGCCACCATCAATCCAGGGACTGACCCGTAGCATCATCACCATAGGTTCGCCTACCCGAATCGCACCTCCTTCCAGCTGCGTCGATCTCTGAGTACCACGCCCACCATGTCCAAAGCACACCCGGATTTCGAGCAGATTCAAGCTTCGCGCCCAGAATTCCGCCACGATGCCGAGGTGGTTGTCACAAAGTCTCCAAACCCTACCTGGAAACAAGGCGATGGTGCCAACGACGGTGGGGAGAGCCTCAAAAAGGATCACGTCGAAATCGACCCCCACGCCGACGGCCGGCCCGTCGCATCCAACTACAAGCTCCTGATTTCGGGAATGGTGCCTCGACCCATCGCTCTGATCAGTACGCAGTCAGCAGACGGAAAGACCACCAACTTAGCACCGTTCAGCTACTCGCAGGTTGTCAACCATGATCCGCCCACGTTCGTGGTCGGGTTTGTCGGCTCCTTGGAGAAAGCCAAAGATACATTGAAGAATCTGAACGACACCAAGGAGTGCGTGATCAACATCATCTCCGAGCACTTCCTCGAGGCTGCTAACTCGACCTCGATCAATGCGCCATACGGTCACTCGGAGTGGGATGTGTCGGGCCTCACGCGGGCTCCGACCTCTGTGGTCAAGCCTGCACGCGTGAAGGAATCAGTCCTCGCTATCGAGGGTAAACTGATTGAGACAAAGGAGTTTGAAAGCCGGGCTAAGCCTGGAAACCCAAGTAGCGTGCTGGCCATTATCGAGGGTGTGCGGTTTTGGGTGCGCGAAGATGCGATCAACAAGGACCAGAGCATTATCGACCTCAACGTTCTTAAGCCGATGAGTCGGCTAGGTGGAATCTCGTACGGTCGTACCACCGAGGTGATCGAGATTCCCCGTCCGGAGTTTTGAAGCTTTGTATAATGTAGAGACGTAAATATCACTAACGGCCTATTTTAAACCATGAATGAAACCCATCTTTAAGGCCTTTCCGCCAGCCGCATCCAATATGTCTTGTTGGTACGAACCTCCATGTAGCCTACGGTCTACATGATGTAACAGTCCCTCGGTTAAACCCTCCAGCTATTCTCAGCTGTCGTAGACGCTGCGACCTACTGGCCGTAGCATTGGTCCTAATCCCCTGGTAGTCCGCATATCATCCGAGTCCGTCTCAGAGACATCGTCCACGAAGCGTTCACCCCAGGCTACGGGTATACATGGTTCTCCTACCACTATTCAACCCTCTGATTGACTTAAGCTTAAGATCATCCGAGATATAGGTCACTGGCACTACCTTAGAACCCGGGGGGACCACCATCTGCTCGAGATATCTATACATCGTACAGGTCATTGAGCATGATCATCCATTTCAATACTCTGCATCTGCCTCTGGAAATCGTCACACTCTTCGTACCCAATTCTAGACAAATCTTTGAAACATCCATCATCACTCTGTGACCTCTCTACAGCCATCTTCCACATCCGTTAGGTCTTTGATCAGTAAATTCCACCTCGTGAAACGCATTTTGCCTATACTACTCCATGTCTTGACCCATAGCTCTCCCCGGATTACTTCTTCCTTCTCCATCTCCCCAACTTTCTTCCTCCATCTCCAGAGCTTGGCCCACTTCCCACATGGCCTTGGAACTTGGACCTGTCACTCACCTTTGTTTTGACTTCCACCTCTACGTGTCTCCTTCTACATGACTACTTTTCCACATTGACACGTCCATCCACCACATCATGACTTGTTTATGTCTTCCATCAAGGCTTGAGGTATGTATGACCCCCATGCTCGGTTGACTATGGTCATAACTCCTCATCTTCAGCCAAGTTCATCCTATCTCATGGCTCGTCATGTTTCTCTCCACGCGTGTCAACACACGACACGTCTATCATAACACGTCCATATCATGACACGTCCATATCATGACATGTCTTTCTTGACTTGTGTCAACACATGACACGCCTACCATAACATCCCCATCGTGATTGTTGTTGTGACCCATCAACCTCAGGGTAAGCCACCTACACACACGCATCTCAAGTTCACAGGTCTTCATGATTATCTCTTCAGGTTCATCCACCAACAAAACCACTTCAGATGTTGGCTCTACTTCCATCGAACAGGCGTCATGTAGCTGGACTCCAGTTTGCATGTCAGGACAAATTCGATGGTAAGTCTGGCTAGTCATTTTGATGCCTGACACATTGGCTTCCAATCACTGTCTTGCTCTCCTACCTCCTCTTTCCACACTTCATACATTGGCTTCCAATCACTGTGCAGCACCTACGTTCTCTACCAAAAGCGGCGTGGAGGCACAATCCGCTGGTGACGGCTCAGGGCGAGGAAGCCTCGAGCATTCTATCTACCTTCTACAACCTTCTGCATCCACACTTGACATATTAGCCTCCAATGACTGTCTTGATACCGTGCCTCGGCTGTACATCATGACCATCGCCGGTCCGCCACCAAATGACCCCAAGGTCATAACGCAGCCTGCTTTATCCAACACCCCGCTTGTGGCTCACAGCCCTGAGCCGTCACCAGCGGATTGGGCAATTCTGGTATGTTACCCTCGCTGCTTGTCTCCGTGGATCTCGCTCATTGTCTTTTCTTCATCTACCCCAGACATTCAGTCTAAGTGGAGCCTTTCGAGCGCCTCGATGAGTCTCAATCTCTACCCTGAGTGGCTTGCCCCGTTATGCTCCTGGGAGTGCACTGCTAGAGACAGGAAACGGGAGACAGACCAAGATGAATACAATATATTGCTCTACTTATCTGCAGCATTTCAAGCGTTCTTGTCTATTTGCGTAGCTTAATTCTCTTTCCTTCTCAGGGTTCTTCATCCTCTATGACGTGCGTTTTCAAATGTATGAGCTCCTCGTGATTAGTCTCCATATCCCCCGTAATATTGAAGCCCTGTTCAAGCGCACTAGGTGTAGTAGTCCTCTATAATTGTTCTTCTTCGACTTTTCTTGCCCGGGAGGCATCATGAGAGAGTTTCTGGTTTCTCTGGGATAGATCAGAATTCCCTGAGCTCTAGTAATTCAATGAATAACTTGCACCAGTCGAGAACCAAGGATTGTCAAACGCCCAAGTACCATCGATGCAGGTCCTCGTGTCAGCGAGTTTGAATGATTGCGCGTCAAAGGTGCCCTCGTCGGCAGCGTTCGAGATTTCCTAATACTAATTCGCCCTGTGAGTATCATACGGAGCTACAGAAGAGGTATAGGAGCGATGGCTGAGAAAGTGCAGATTTTCCGCACATCGAGCATGAAAAGACTCTATGCACCTGATGATAAGATCGATGAGTGGATGTTAGCCATTCAGCATTTCCTAATGAGTTTATAAGCATAGCCTCGGTCGATAATATATTCGAATTTGTCCCAGGCAAAGGCGAATTCCGGATTTTAAGCGATTCGAAAGACACTTTCGTATTCTATGCCGGTAGCTTCCAACCTTGGAAGGATCTGGTGTTTACGTGCCGGGAGATCTAGAACTCGATAACGTAATCCACGGCCATCTCGGCCACACGGCCAACTCGGCCACCTCCCCCCATTAAGAATTTTCAAATCAAGATAATTCAACCAAAACAATATTAATTCGTCTCAAATTAGCGCTTATTACATCGGTTAATCTTATGACCTATCTGCCCACACCCGCTACATGTTGGCGGAGCCCTTTTGCGTGGTAAATCTGCCTGATTCGCTGATTCGCCTGCCTCATGCGATACCACCTGGCTATCTTCGACTGGCTGCTCTGGCTGCTGAGCTAGCTGTAGGCCCTCTGCGATAGTTAGGCCTCCTTCGTGAGCTATCTGCCGATTCGAGCGTGTACGTTTCTGGCGTTTCTTCTCATTCGCGCGGCGAAGGCTAGCGTTCTCCTGGGATAGTAATGCAGCGCTATGCATCGCGAGATAGGCACTCTTGATAATTTGATCCACAGCAGTTTTTGAGGGCGACGGGGGGCTATTTGACCGCTGTTTCAATAGATCTTTGAGTCGTTTAGCCTGCCTTTGTAGCTGAATCACTGTCTTAGGCGTCTTTGGTGTGAATTGGCTAGATCTGCTGCTTGGCCGGCTACCTGGTGGCGTTGGCGTGTTGAGCGATATATTCAGCTTAGCTAGCACACGCTCTGGATCAAACGGTGTGATACCAGTAGTAGCGAAGCTAGTCTGGATAGTCTGCGGCTTAAAGGCCTCGATACGCGCCCGAGGATATTCTGCGAGGAAGTCGAGCTTATCGATGTGGTTGTAGCTATTGCGGGCTAGATCGCTAACGAAGCGACCGTAAGCACGCTTTAGCGGCGCGAAGTAGCTAACATCTAGCGGTTGGAGTAGATGCGAAGAATGCGCTGGCATACAAAGCGATATAATATTATTATCCGCGCAGATCTTATCGAACTGTGGTGTAAGATGGCTACCGTGGCCATCAAGAATCAGTAGCCGATATCGACCTCGTACGCGCGAATTTGTGTGTGGGATAAAGTGCTTTTGTAGCCAGCGAAGGCCTATCTTATCGGTAGTCCAGCTATTATTCGAGACCTCGATTCGCCAATCGCTAGGTAGGTTTGATTCAAACCAGCCAGAGATATAGACCTTCCCTGCGAATATCACGCATGGCGGTAGCGAGTAGCCATCAGCACAGACAGCTTCGATAGCAGTAACCCATTCGCGGTTTCCTGGCTGTAGGATAGAGCGGCGACCGTAGTATTCAGCTCGAGTAACTACCTTTTGCGCAGAGATAAGGCCTATCGCGAATCCAGTCTCATCGAAGTTATAGATATCCTCCGCTAGGATACCATTCTCCTCTACCACACGCTTAACGCTATCAAACCAGGCGCGAATCGACCGAGGGTCTTCGTTTTGGGCACGTTAGTAATCGTAGCGTCTCGAATAGCGCGATTGGAGCTCGTCGCGGCGTTTCACGAAGGATGATACCCAATTCACGCCTACTGTAGGCGCTAGCGATTCACCGCGTGTAGCGAGTAGTATATCAGCCATCTCTCGAATAGCAGAAGCCCTAGGTGCTGCACCACGCGAATCCATAGAGAGTATCCACTTAGAAAGTGAATCTTCTTCTAACTGTGTCAATTTATGGCTATGCCAGCGCTTCTCGACGCGTGAAGCCATCCCGGTGGCGCGGTCCTGTAGAGTAGTCTTCGGTACATCGTATAGCTGCGCTGCGGCGCGTAGCGATTTGACTTGGCCCTTTTCATAGGCCTGGAGGGCTAGTAGGATCCTGCCCTCCTGCTCGGTAGCTTTCTGACGAGATTCAGAGCGGTTGGGTGGCATAGTGGATAGTTGAATTAGGTGGGTTGGTGGAGACGCGTGATTTCTGGTGGGGTGGCCGAGTTGGCCGTGTGGCCGAGATGGCCGTGGATTACGTTATAATCCATTACGTCATGGCACCCAACCTCGGTTCAATCCGAGCTAAGCTGTAAACAGCTACCTAAGGCATAATCTTGTACATTCTCGACCGGTGATTGACGCTACCAATCCCATTTAGGCTGCAGATATATCATGATGTGATTATGCCCCTCGGGACCCTCGATGGCGAAGCCCCTGCTCCTTCCCCTTGGGGCTCTCTCCCATTAGAGAGATACGTCCGAGATACGTCCTTTCACAATGGGACTTATCCGCGCCAGGTCAGAGACTCACTCTGAGCGCCGCACTTGTCTAATACGCCAATTCCTCCAGCTGAGAAGTCAAGGTCGACAGATGAGCCTCAGTTCTGTTCTCTCCCTCTTCTCTCTAATATTATCACTGACACATATATTTAATCTCTGAAAGGACAGCCCTACAACAGCTTATCCCAATCCGAACAAGAAGAAACCCGCACAACACCCACCCAAATCGACACAATCCTCCGCCCCTCCGCCCCGAGCGTCTCCGCGCCTACCCAGACTACACAGGCTCCTGGAGCGAAGGCCTTTACGTCTCTGCTAGGACGACTCCAAAGTTGAAGCCCTCAAGGCCGTCTGGGCGGGGAATCTCGACGCGACGTTCGTCGGTCCGGATGGGATTTGCCTTGACGATAGGAAGATATTTCGCTCGTGCTCGACTGTTTCGGATGCATTGGGGCTTTTTCCCGAGCGGAGTCACGAATTGTGGCGGGGCGCGATATATCCAGGCTCGAAGAGAGGGCGCTGAGGGAAGCTTTGAGTCAAGAACGGGGCGAAGAAGACGAGGATCTGGCAGATGAGGGAGAGGGAGGGAATCGCCTACGCTACGGGCGTATTGTGTAGTGACGCATTTGTTTTGTGGAGGATGAGGAGGCGCTTGATGGCGCGGAGCTGCTGCATATGTTCCTGGATGATTGCGGGAATGTGGCGAGGCAGTGGCGGACGGATGTTGAGGGAGAGGATTTCTACTTTGATGGGACGTGGAAGGAGGACTTCTATACTGGGAGGGGAGAATTGGGGCCTGCTTATCGTGCTGGAGGGGCCGCCGTATTCGGTCTCGAGGTAGTGCTGGGCTGGTGGTTCTGAGGGTTCAGGGTTTCTGGTGGTGTGTAGAGTTGAGGGTTTGTGGTCGGTCAGTTGACTCACTCCTGGTTCGGTATGCCAGGGCTTGGAACAGCCTACACGTATACTCTTTATCATGGTGCTCGATCTGGAGGCCGACTGCCGACGAAGCTCACCGTGAATTGGGAGTACCCTGTACGCCTTCCAAACCGGCAATAATCGAAGTCCATGGAACCTAGAGCCGTGATGTCCGCCGTAATTGCAAATTCGGGCTTATCAGTTCTATGCGATGCTCCACATGGCTCGCAAGCTCGTGGAACGGTATCCCACCGTTATCCCATCCTGGAGTATCGGAATTCCAGTTAGCTGCTTACAGCAACCGCTCAGGATTATCAAAGTACTATGACAAACTTTGGATGACAAATGAGGACGGGATCCCAGGGGAGTGTAACACCGACTCCAAGCGCCCCTCGTGCGGAGAGTACTTGTCAACTCAGAGCGGGGTTGTTATCGCCAGACCGCAGAACTATAAATGCGCGAAGCCCAGGGATCGGATCTGGCCGAGCCACAAATCACTTCGCCTCACTTAGTCTTGAGTCATACAGCTACAATCATGTCGCAGCCAGATTACGAGATCTATAAGCTTGGGGACTGGGAGTTGCAGAGTGGGGAGAGGATTGCTGATGCCCATATCGCGTATAAGACCTTTGGGGATCCCAAGCTTCCGGCGATCGTCTATCCTACTTGGTTCTCCGGTGGTACGTTGCTATCAGCTTATCGAGCTATTCTTCCACTGCTTATAGGAAGTCTGAAGTTACAACTTTACTAACGCGTTATTTCTCCTGATGGAATAGCCATCGCAGACAACCTCTGGCTGATTGGGGAAGACAAGACCCTCAACCCGAAAGAATACTTCATTATTGTCGTTGCACTTTTTGGCAACGGACAGTCCTCGTCTCCTTCCAACCAGCCTAGTCCCAAGCCCTTCCCCAAGATTTCATTCTACGACAATGTCCGTGCACAGCACGAACTCGTCACCAAGCACTTTGGCATCACCCACCTGCGAGCCGTCGTGGGCTGGTCTATGGGTGCTGGCCAGACGTACCAATGGGCGACGCAGTACCCTGAATTCATGGACATCGCAGTTCCCTTCTGCGGCTCGGCGAAAACATCCCTGCATAATAAGGTGTTTCTTGAAGGAGTCAAGGCGGCCCTTCTTGCTGTCAAGAATACTCGATCGGCCGGGTCTGGGAATGGCGGGGTACAGGAGGACTCTACCGAGGTGCGGACTTGGAGCGAGAGAGATAGGGAGGTTGGTCTCAAGGCTATGGGGAGAGTATATGCTGGATGGTGGGTTAATGCTCCTGCCTTGGCATATTTCGAGTGCAATCTGACAGAATTCGAAAAGGGGCTTCAGTCAGGCATTCTATCGCCAGAAGCTGTACGAGACAGCCCTGGGATACAAGGATCTCGAACACTTCCTGCAGGGCCACTGGGAAAAGTGGGCCTGCTCAAAGGGTAATCGTGCTCTTTGTTAGATAGTCGGGTTGCGCTGATGACAGTCTTTAGATCCTGAGAACCTGCTGGTGATGATGCAGACCTGGCAGAATGGGGACGTCTCTCTGCAGGAACCCTACAATGGAGACTTTGAGGAGGCGATGGCTTCGATCAAGGCGAAAACGCTAGTTCTGCCATCCAAGACTGATCTTTACTTCCCGTAAGAAAGGGTTATTCGTCTGATGTGCGAACCCAGATACTGACCCTTATTTGGCACAGACCCGAGGACTCCGAATATGAGGTCGCCTGTATGAAGCCTGGTATTGGAAAGCTCGGCGTTTTCCCTTCTATTTGGGGACGTGAGTAGATCTCGATGGGTTGAGTTTCTTGACCAAAACGATGCTAATCCGAGACTGCAGACTGGGCGGGAGGTCCCGGAGATAGCAAGGAGGATGTGGAATGGCTGGACAAGCAGATGTCAGAGTTCTTTGCCACCAACCCGCCAGCTGGCGTTGGTGTCTGAGGCGAGAAGCTTCAAGACACGCTGTGACGAGGAAAGGGAGCCAGGGTTCGAAATCTGGTGCATTATAGCTCAAGCCTAAGGACAGAGGAGGAGCTGCTGTAGCTCCAAACGAGATCATCAAGCATAGTGAGAGAATGAAGGAGAGGAAATCAACAAAGACAGTGGAAGCTCTAGCGGCACATCAATTCATTTGACTCTCACATAGTAGACACAGCGAAGCGAAAGTGAAGCCTTCTGCGCGCAAAAATACCGCGGAATATCTCTTAAATTGGCGTGACATTCGAATCGAAGTCGGGGTAATATTCAGCCCTGGCCCAAGGAAGGGCACAGCAACGAGCCAAGCAAAAGTACGTGATGATCATGTGACAGGAACTGCGTAAGC
This sequence comes from Penicillium simplicissimum, assembly GCA_024706585.1. Lineage (NCBI taxonomy): Eukaryota > Fungi > Ascomycota > Eurotiomycetes > Eurotiales > Aspergillaceae > Penicillium > Penicillium simplicissimum. The sequence continues at coordinate 1,408,187 of JAMZTW010000044.1, forward strand.
GCTCGGTCCAGAGGGTAACTTAACTTCGCTGGAAGCGCCAAGCGGTGGATAGAAGAGACCTTCACGCCGTTGCCTCACTTGGTCCTATTTCTCGTCCTGTCATTCTTTTGCGGTCGTACAGTTTACGGAACTTCTTTTTCCTCTTCTTTATTCCACTGCCCCTCTCCTTTTTGATACCCAGCACGTGACTACGATTCGACTCGGTCCAAGTTCTCCCCGTTATCTAATCCCTATCTTGGTCCTATTTCACGTGGACGAGACACGCAGTCCTCTTTCGACGAACCGATTCGGCCTACACTGTGGCCTCCTGATTCACGATGGCTGCTAGCGGTGGTCGGCAGTGGGGCGTGACTCCCCCAATTTCGACTGCTCTACCTACACCGGAGGAATTGGCTGCGAATGACGATCTCATCGCAGAGCTCAAGGCGCAGAACAACTTTGAGCCGCCTTCGGATTCTGAGCGAAGGTATGCTAGATAATAAGTAGTTCTCGAGCGGTTGCAAGATTGGAAGCTGACGAGTGGTCTGCAGAATTCAAATGCTCCACTTACTCCAAAAGGTCGCCCTGGAGTTTGTCAAGACTGTTTCTCGAAAGAAGGGACTGTCGCCTGCGGCTGTGGAGGCTTCTGGAGGCAAGATCTTTACCTTTGGCGGTTACCGGCTGGGTGTCTATGGTCCTGGTAAGTTGGACTCACCCTTGGCTCAAAGAGTTACGACCGTAGATTGACTCCCCTCGCCTCTTAGGATCCGATATAGATACCCTTATCGTCGGCCCGAAACACGTTTGCAGCGAGGATTTCTTCGCCGATTTCCCTCCCCTCCTACAACAGATGGCTCCCGAGGGTGTTGTCGAAAAGATGACTCCCGTTCCGGACGCTTTTGTGCCTATCATTAAGATGGAGCTCGCTGGCGTTAGCATTGATTTGCTATTTGCTCGTCTCGTCGTCCCTTCCGTGCCTATGAATCTCGACTTGAAGAATAACGATTACTTGCGAGGATTGGATGAAAAAGAGGTTCGGTCTCTGAACGGAACTCGAGTTGCGGACGAAATTCTGGAGCTCGTTCCTCAGCAGAAGACCTTCCGCATTGCCTTGCGCGCAATCAAACTGTGGGCACAGCGTGAGTCGAAACATACATACTTCCTCCGAATTGTCTACAAGCATGTTTACTAAAATCTATCGCTACATAGGCCGAGCGATATACGCTAATATTGTCGGGTTCCCCGGTGGTATTGCTTGGGCGATGCTGGTCGCTAGAGTTTGTCAACTTTACCCAGCTGCCTCGGGATCGGTGATCGTGGGCAAGTTCTTCAGAATAATGAACAAATGGGCTTGGCCTCAGCCCGTACTCCTGAAACAGATTGAAGAAGGACCACTTCAGATGAAAGTCTGGAACCCCAAGGTAAGCTAACCTCGAACCTAATGTTCTTGATTGAACTGGGACTCACATGATCTCCTCCTCCAGATCTACCATGGCGATCGATTCCATCTGATGCCTATCATCACCCCCGCCTATCCTTCCATGTGCGCAACTCACAACATCTCCATGTCAACGAAGACGGTGATCCTGCGGGAACTCCAGAGAGGCGGAGACGTCGTGGACAAGATTTTCTTGAAGAAGCTTTCCTGGAGTGATCTTTTTACGCGCCACACCTTCTTCACTCAAGACTACAAGTATTACCTCAGCATCACGGCGTTGAGCAAGACCAAGGAAGATGAAGCTGTCTGGTCTGGTCTTGTAGAGTCCAAGCTGCGCCATCTGGTTGGAGCTCTTGACCGCAAGGCAATCATTGCTGTTGCTCATCCGTTCCCAAAGGGATTTGAGAGAGTGCATGTCGTCACTAATGCCGAAGAGATGGAGGCCGTCAAGAATGGATCAACCAAGTACCAGGCCAAGGGTACGACGACGGAAACAACCGACGAGACCAAGGACCCGGCTCACCAAGCCGCGGCACAAGCTGGAATGGAGAACGCAACTGTTTCGGCGCCGACAGAGCAGATAGAGCAGACAGAGAAACCTGAGCAGAAGCTCGAAGGTGGCAGTCATACTGTGTACACCACCACCTATTACATTGGCTTGGAGTTGAAGCCTTTGGAGCCAGGTATGGTCCAGACTTTGCAAGTGCTTACGCGGGAACGTCTAACATGGTCATAGGCACTTCCCGATCTTTGGATATCTCCACGGACTCGCAAATCTTCAAGTCCACGTGTACCTCTTGGACAGGTTTTATCCCCGGGGTTCACGATCTGGCCGTCAACCACGTCCGCAAGTAAGTTCAGAACGTGACTTCTCTTTAGATGATCTGATTTTTCACACATTCTAGCTTCGACCTGCCTGATGATGTTTTCCAACCCGGCGAAACTCGCCCGACTCGACCCAAGAAGAAGGTGATCAAGAAGACCGATTCGACCGCCCAGAAACGCAGACTCGGCGAGATCCACGTAAGTCAATATGAAGAGAACGAGATTGAACCTGACTCAGCAATGATATCGACACTCGAACTCGCCCTTGCACGCCTTTCGAAACTGGATACCTTTTTCGGGTATCGACGTTCTGGAATCACTAATCTTGTTTCATCACAGGATGGTATGCTGGACGCCTCTCAAGGAGCAGCCAAGCGCCAGGTCACTCCCAGTGCAATGTCCAACAATGTGGCACCTGCTTAAACGAGCACTCTTTTTTCTCGAGCGCCACGGGCGCAACGCTTCATTGCGTACCAACCGAACTGGGAGACAATTGAAAGAACAAAAAACAACAGCACCATCTCCACCACAACCACCACCATTAATCGGAAACTGCCCTTTGTACGAATACCAACCTTGGCATCACGTCAGAGAACAAGCATTTCCTCTCATAAAACTGCTCTTGCTCCTCGACCCTTTGCGGAACAGAAAGCTCTAGCTGGAAACCTCCAACACACTCATCCAGCATAAGGTTGGTTTTTTTTTCTTTTTTCTTTTTTTTCTCCCCAAACCTATCCTCACAACAGGTCTGGCGACTCCATGAGGATCTTCTCACGCTCACTCTACCTCGGAGAAGTCCGAGTGACTGATTCGATCGAACCCCCACACGTCAGCAAGCTCCACTTTCCTTTTTCTTTTGCATCCTCTCAGGCCGTGGTAGTTCAGGCGTTTTCAGGCGCTAGGAGCAGACTTTGCGCTGTTGCATTGTACTTTTACTACGGGGCCTTGCAGATAGCTGAGCTAGGGTACTTCAATCAAATCAGTAAGCTCGTAGCGTGCGGGCGAATTGGATTCTTAGTTTCCTTGTATGATGTACGTAGACGACTAGGCTACTAAAACACTATCCCTGACTACAGCCAATCCCTGCTAATCCTTGGCCATGTAGTATGGTGCTCCCAGCCTGTTGAGTATCTTGAACTCTCTGGGCTTCACGAACATAGGCTCCGTGACAGCGAAATATTCCTTGTAGTAATCCTTGGTCACTTGCTTCTAGTCATCGAAGTTAGCAGATTGAACACGGAGGATTCCTGCTCTACGGTTACCAACCTCCATAAACTCCTTGGGGTCCATTGCCCTTGAACAGTGTTAGCATCACAGCGTTTAGGCTGAACCTTGTCAACGATCTCCCACGACTCACCAGTCTTCAACCCAAGACAAAGTACCAGGATCCTCCGGAGACTGGTACAGCTCGAAAAAGCGACATTCGGGCTCGGCAATCACAGCCTCGTAGACCGGCTTCATATACTCAAAGAACTTGGGTAAATTGGCCGCATCAATGTAGATTGTGACATGTAGACTGAATCCGGAAGGGGAGCTCATGGTGTCCGAATGCTGCCAGGAGAAAGACGGTCAAATGTGAGTGTTTGCCAGGACGTGAAAAGAAGAGCATCTTAGAGATATGGATTGTGGAGGGGAGTGAGAGAGCTATATAAGAGTCGAAATCGACGCGCCTCACGTAAGATTGAATTTGTTAGGCCTTCTCATCTTCGTCCAATAGCTTCAAGCATTACTGTGCCAGTTCGGATCGGGTCCAGCTCCGACAAACACAAGGCTGGATTTCAAAGCAACCTTAGGCGTCCCACCACAGAGAGAAAAGGTTGGAAGCGATCAGATTGCTTGAACATCGAGAGGGCGATAGAATTCCTCCAAGAATTTGACTTCCTCACTTGTCAATTCAATCTTTAACGACTCGAGCGATGCCTCGATCCGTTCGACGCTATTTAATCCAACAATCGGACAACACCCTTTCTGTAACGACCAGGCCATCGCGACCGAGCTCATTGAGCAGCCCTTTTGGCGCGCCAACTCCTCCACTCGAGTCACGATCATTTCATTCTGATCACCAACAAACCACTGTTTGGTCTTTTGATCTTGATCTCCGCGGGCCGACTTCTCCTGCCACGGACGCGCCAATAAACCTCGAGCCAGCGGACTCCAAGGAATCAAACCAATTCCCTCGGCCTGGCAGAACGGATTCATCTCCCGCTCTTCCTCACGGTAAAGAAGGTTGTATAGCCCTTGCATACTGACAAACGGTGTCCAGCCGTTCATCTTCGCGAGAAACTGCAATCGCGCAAATTGCCAACAATGCATACTCGATGCTCCCAAATAGCGGACCTTGCCCATTTGTACCAGATCGTGCAGTGCTCGCATAATCTCTTCCGGAGGAGTCTCGGTGTCCAGCCGATGTAATTGCAGGACATCGATGTAGTCTGTATTCAGTCGCCGCAAAGACCCTTCAACCGCGTCGAAGATGTGCTTCCGGCTCAGACCCATCTGGTTGACCAGTGGCCCATCATTGACAGCCGGATTCGGTCTCGCGTCTGGCTCGTCTTCGAGCACTGGATAGTACACTTTGGTCATGATCACCACGCGGCTGCGCGGGATGGCGTAGTTCGCCAGCATCTTGCCCAGAATTCTCTCGGATTCTTCGTTCGAGTACGTGTTTGCGGTGTCGAAGGTGTTGATTCCAACATCATAAGCTTTCTTGAGTAACGGGAGTGATTGGTCTTCGTCGAGGACCCATGGAGACCCTTCCCAGTTGGGGTTGCCGTAGGTCATGCAGCCGAGAATGATGCGGGAGACTTTGAGGCCACTGTTGCCCAGACGCTGATATTGCATTATGGGCAAAGGTTTTGTGTTCGAGACGTTCCGAGTGAAAGAGGTCGTGGTACTTTCTGAGGCCGTGCTGTAATTATTTGTGGTTAAGAAAGAATAGCTGTTGTTGCACTATATTAACATTTTGTTTGATCGGCCCCTCGTCGCCGAGGGGCTCGGAGAACTCTCCACTTTTAATGATAGAGGCAAGCTCACTAATCTTTTCGAATTAAATGGGAGAAATTTTAAAATCTCCCGATGCTGTAGTTGCTAGAAAACGGCCAAGATACAGGGATTACACACTCATATTCTTGCTAAGCTAGGTGATACCGTTCGACATCATGCCCGAAAATGTAAATTCTCCAAAATCAGCGAGCAAAAAATCATCTACAGGAGTAACGAACGAGTCTCCAGTCAACGAGAAGGATCCTGGTGGTGGTTGAATCGAGCCTTGCAGATTGTGCGTTGAATAGTCCATCGGGCCAATTGAAGCTGCCAAGGACGTCATTATGTCCTCTCCATTTCCCTGGAGCGAAGCTATGCATTCATGCAATTTCCGAGTCAAACCTGGTGTCATGCGACAGATCGGGTGCTGTTGTACACTTGGAGTCTGTTGGAACAGCCCTAGAACCTTTCCGATCAACTCAAAGTCCTGACTTGGGTCGATCGAGAGCTGAGCATGATAGTTCTTGGTCACTTCTAGCAAAAAGTAGCCTGCAAACGCAATCATGATATGGAAGTAATGCGGCATTCCGACCAGACTGCGCTGAAGCTGGTCTTGGTGCAGTATCATTTCGAAGATAGCAACTGCTGCATCGTGCGCCATGTTTGCCGCATTCAAGAAATGAGGTGGGATCCGCTCGCCGTGTAGACCTTTGAAAACTTGATGTCCAAGGTACAGCTTTCCAAAGTGGTAGTGCAGCTGTAAGCCGCACTTGGGAAAATCGCCAATACTGGGATCTGGCTTGAATATTGCAAAGAACTTGGCAAACCATCGGTCAAGTTGGCGGGAGTAATGAGTAATTTGGTTTGACAAAGATTGCGGCAGACGAGCTTCTTTATCAGAGCCCAGCAGATCGCGCACTTGACTCATAATGACCAAGAGAGCAACCTGTGAGATGAGTCTTATGTCGGAGTCTGTTGTGTCATCCCGAGCCAAGAATGTTTCCCAGCTCATAGCAATCTCTTTATCGTTCCGTAGAAGGGGATCTCTATTATGCAGAATGGAGAGGTGCTGATCTGAAATGAAGATCAAGTACCATAGCCTGACACGGTCTTTCATTGCCCCGACCTCGATCGGGGTCGACATTGTCCCAGCTCCAGGCAATAATCTCGTATCCATAGGAGTAACAAGATGATCGAAACTCCGGTGCAAACGCATATCTGCTGCGCGACGGATCGCGTCGCTAGACAGAATCCTGGACGCGTCCGAAAGCCAAAATGAGCTGATGCATAAGGCTCGAACATATTCCAAATCGTGTTTTTCAAACAAAGATCGAGAGACGAGGCGCCTAAATTCACGATTGCAGGCCTCGTATAAGGATTGGCAGTTTGGGTCTTGTAACGCAGCTACTGTGCATACCGCCGCGAACATCACGGGTGATGTAGTTCGAAGTTGTGTGATGTTTTGATGCCCCCTGCATATCCCGTAGAGATACGGATCCAAATGGGTAAAGTATCGCTCAACAAGCGCTTCTGCCACTGTCGAGGTGATGATATTTTTGCTGATGAGGTCCTGAGGCGCTGCATGCTTTGGACGGGTTGTGCTTGGAGGCGTGTGCTCTGACGACCCAGGACTGCCAAACTTTGCGATATCAAGGAAAGTGTCAATGGGTGCTTGCACAGCGGAGGGTGTGTCCGGCGGTGAGATTTCACAGCCATCAAGGTCTTCCTGGTCTCGTTCCAGCACTTCTTGATTGTCGGTCTCTCCTTCGTTTTGAGAGGCGCGTCCGGGAGTGAGAAGAGGCTTTGGCCTCGGTAGGTCTAGATGCTGACAGATATTGTCCAGAACCTCATGTATACCCTGGACATCGCTTTGTAGGAGCTCCGTATTTCTGGGTATGTTAATGGTGCGCTGAAATTGTTTGCCGTCAAACCGTTGGGCCAAACTTACTTCACCTCCTCCACCAAGGACTGCAAACTCTTGTTCAAGACACAAGACAAGCCTCGCCGACGACATCGCGTACATGGTGGACCATCGGTCATGTCACATTTGATCTAACTAGGTAAGCTCGAATCCAATCAAAGGAACCGCAAATTCATGACACACCTTCTGTTTCCTACAGGCGCCACAAGCCGTTATTTTTCGGCTAATCCCCGGCAAAACATCCAGCACGCTTTGATCCTTTGGGTTGTCAAGGTCCGGTGCTTGAGCGCTTGACTCCGGCAAAGTTCCCGGTGCCTCTTCGGTCCAGGTCCGCTTTCGTTTGGCCATGACTGAATTGATGGGAAAAGTGGAAACGGTCGCTAGATGATCGCTCGCCGGTGAGCACTCCGAGGAGTTTATCTACGCACGAGAGGGGGCAGAACGACTTCAGCGCCGGACAGGATGCGACTGTCTTATTTGTCGAGCATCGATGGTTTGGACTAGAGCATTTACCTTTGGACATGGACCAACCCACTCCCCGGACGCTTCCCCACCTCATCCACGAGGCTGATCATTGGAGCCATCTCAATCCCCCGCATCCGTGGAAAAGACTCCGGGGCGGAAATCTCGGTGACTCTCCGACATGGCTGGCGCAAGTCCCGGTAAGTTTCCAACTAGCAGAGTATAACAGGGAGAGATGATAGGCGACCGCGCTGGGAGATGAAATAACCAAAAAAACCTAAGACAACCCGCGGAACAGCACCATGACATCGACTATTGCGACCAAATCCAAGCCCATTCCACCCGGGGTTTATTGTCCCGTCATCTCGCTCTACAAGCCAACCCCGCATCAAGAGGTTGATCTCGATGCATCATACAAGTTCTTTTCATCTTTAATCCGCAGCGGTATTGATGGGCTCGTGCTGGCCGGCACTACGGCAGAGGCCGTTCTACTCTCTGCTGAAGAACGAAAGGACCTTATCAAAGTCGCGCGAAAAGCCGCGGTTGACTCTGGACGCCGTCAGTTCCCAGTCGTTGCAGGAATAAGTGGGCAATCGACAGTCGAGTCGATTCGACTGGCAGAGGATGCTCTGAGTGCAGGGGCAGACTTTGGACTATTACTCCCACCGAGTTATTGGGCTAAGGCTGTTACAAAGGAGGCTATTCTCGGTTTCTATCGCGATATTGCCGATGCAACTGCTCTCCCAATTGTGATCTACAGTGTAAGTTCACCCAAACTCGAAAGCCTTGAGATAATTTAGACTTATGCGGTGAAGTTCCCGGCAATGTGCAACGGAATAGACCTCAACTCCGATACCATCTCCGAACTCGCCCAGCATCAGAACATCGTCGGCGTGAAACTCACCTGTGGTAATGCCGGCAAAGTCACGAGGCTCACGCATGAATATACACATGACCAGTTTGGAGTGTTTGCCGGCTCGTCAGACTGGCTAATCCCATGTCTTGCGGGCAGCGGAGGCGGATGCGTGACGGGTATTGCGAACGTTTTTCCCAAATGCGTCGCCAGATTGTATGCGTTGTGGAATGATGGAAAAATCAACGAAGCGAAGGAGTTGCAAGGACTTGTTGCCCAAGCCGAAAAGGCATGCAAGGAAGGAATAGCTCCTACAAAGTATGCAACCGGTTATTTTGCTGGTCCAAGGGCTGATGTTACTGAGCCTAAAGCCTTTTGGCCTCGGAAGCCCTACCTCCCTTGTGACTCCCAGAAGGCAGCGTGGGTGGCAAGTGTCATGCAACACTTGGTAAAATTGGAGGATAGTCTCCCTGATGTTATTTAGATTGAATGAACTGGACCTTGAAGCGCATGAATAGAAGAAATCTTGGGCTTGTTGAACTTCCTCCAACATTGGCCCATCCACCTTTGCATAAGGGAAATCACTGCAGACCTCACGATTGTGTTACAAGTAACCACATTTATTTAGATATAAAAGCTCTCTTTACTCTGTAGAGGAAGGATAAAGTACGGGTATGAATTAATGTTCATTTTAATCAAAGAAGTCCTCTCCTAGAATGACATGCTTGATTCGCTGCCTCCAGAAAGTGAAAGCGATGTGAATCGTTCCGTCGCTGTGTACAGTAATACTAGGATATGAGAGTTCCCGGTTCAGCTTCTCCTCGCTGTTATTTGTCAAACAATACCCGTCACCTTCTTCCAATGTCTTCCACTTCCAGGATGAGCCGTTATCATCGCTCCATGCAACACATAGGGGCGCTCTGGGCGCCCCCCAGAAAGCCTCCTTTCCATGCTTACTCGCTTGATTGATTCTTGTATCGCTTGCATCGCTGATATCATCGTAGAGACCATCCCGTCGACTGACTGCGTCCTTCCTCGAAGAATGATTGTAGACAAGAACGACTCTCCCGGAAGGCAGAACGTCAAAGCATATTCCCGAATTGGGATTTGGTAGGATTGTCGGGTTGGGCTCGCTCCAGTCAAGGCCATCGAGAGATGTCGACATGTAGATATTATCGGCCCAGCGACTCCGGTAGAGGGCTAGATAGGTACTGTTGCTGAGCTCCCGAATGTTCATGTGCACACAGCCGTAGCTATTGGGCACTTCTCTCTCTGACCATGAGCGTCCTTCATCCTTGGATACGCGGATACACGAGACGTCGTCGCTCCCAAGCCACCGCTCACCTGGCTCAGCTCGACATTTGAAGATGGGGACAACCCAGGACCTATCCTTGAGGACCTGAATCGGTTGCCTGATGAATGTCCCTCGGTCGTCAAAGAGTACAGTTGGCTCTGACCAACTTTTCCCACCGTCTGTTGAAGTCAATCGCTTCACGATGGCCGAATCTTGGTTCCCGGCGTCTTGGGATGTGTAAAGCAGCCAGATTTCTCCAGTAGAAGGAACGCGGAAAAGAACAGGGTTTTGTTCGCTTCGGGAGTCATCGTGGGTCATTTTCACCGCGTCTTCCCATGTACTCGATTGAGCTGCGAGCCTGGACATGTAGATGCAAATATCGGGTCGGCCCTCGATGCTACCTCCGAACCATGCGCAGAGAAGATCGCCATTGGGAAGCAGAAGCAGATTCGACGCGTGGCATTGTGTCGTCAGCGCTGGTATGTACGCTTCGGTGGATTTGAATCTCTCCTGGCTTTGCAATTGGAGGTTGGCGTGGAATGCAGGGGGCGCCGTGATTGTCGTGGTGGTGGCCATGGCGACTATCTTAAGTGTTGAGTTTGAAGGAGGTGTGCAGGTGCATTGAGTCGAGAGCTCGCAGGTACCATGTGACTTTATGTCAAGCTGCCTCTACCTTATCTGAGATGTGTCGGAGACTGATAAACCGAAACCTACGGCCGACCCAAACTTATTCGGGTTGGTCACCGGTTTGAAGTGAATAATGTTGCCTGACGCCGGAGAGAAACCCGACCCCAGACCATCCCGCGTTGCCCTCCCGAGTCTTCTCCACCTCCCCACTTCCCCATGGGGTTTGTGGATAAATGGCTGGCCATGCAGAGTTAACAAGTCGCCATGAGCCTTGAGGCATGAGCAAATCGTAGACCTCAGGCAGGCTCTCCAACAAAGACTTATATTCTGAACCATTGCCTCTCCAGTCGAACTCCCTTTGGACTGACTTAACATTCACATTGCTTTGAGAGCTGAAGACCTTCGAACGTGTTTGCAAACAACCCTGATACGAGTAACCATGGCTGGAGGAACAAGTATCTGGGTGAGCAGTGAGGCCAAAACAGATCCAAAGGCAATCTTCAACCTCCGTCTTCTCTATCTCTTGGTCGCTGTTTCCTGGGCTGGCTCCTTCTATGGATTCGATACCGGGAACATCGGTGGAATTCTCACACTGCCATCTTTCAAGAATGCATTTGGACTGAGTGGAGTAACCAAAGCTGAACTCGACAATCGAAAGGTAAGTGAAAGCTATGATGAGAAAGCTATGATAACATTATTTGTTGAAAAGACTCAATTGATGGAACAACATAGGGAACCATTGCCAGTATGCTCGCAGCCGGTGGATCAGCCGGCTCTTTGCTCGCAGCACCAACATCTGACTACTTCGGGCGAAAATGGTCTGTCTTTGGCTGGGGCCTGGTGTTCCTAGTCGGTGCCCTGATGCAGATGGTCGCGGACTACAATGTCCTCCTGGCCGGGCGGTTCATCGCAGGCATGGGCGTTGGTGCATCGTCCATGCTAACTCCTCAGTTCCTGGCAGAAAATTCGCCAAAATCTGTCAGAGGATCCATGACTGCCACCTATAACTTGATGATTGTGGCATCTCTGATGCTGGCATTCTGGGTCAACTACGGCGTGTCGAAATGGTCGTCCCCCGGTGTGACGCATGACAACTCACAGTGGCGCGCCGCCATGGGCATCCAGCTGATCCCTGGCGCTCTCTTGTGCCTGATGATTCCGTTTGTGCCAGAGACTCCACGTTGGCTGATCAATCACGGAAAGTCCGAGAAGGGCCTTGAAAATATCTGCAGACTGCGAAAGCTCCCCGCCGATCACGTCTATGTGCACACCGAATATCGTGAGATCGAGGCGCAGGTGATCCATGAGCAAGAATGCTTTGCCGGGCATAGCTACTGGGTTGTGCTAAAAGATATTTTTACCTCGAGAAATAACTTTCAGCGCTTCTTCCTAGCGGTGATGTTATTTCTGTTTCACAAGTTTACTGGAACAGACTCGCTGAATGTAAGTTTCCGATGCTTCCTCATGTTTTCATATTACCTCTAACTCCGAATAAGTACTACGCACCCGAGATATTCGCCTTGATTGGAGTCAAGGGTAGCTCCACCGCTTTGCTCACCACTGGTGTTTATGGCGTTGTCAAGACAGCCACCACGATCTTCTATGTCGGATATCTGGTTGACCGAGTCGGACGTCGAATTCCACTTCTGGTCGGAGCTACACTTCAAGCGACTGCGATGCTTTACCTGGCACTTTATCTGCGATTTGCTGGAACAAACACCCAGACGGTTGGCGGTACTCCCGCCGGGGGTATTGTTGGCATCATTTGGATCTACATTTATGCCTTCGGATGGTCATTTGGCCACTCGGTGGCATGCTATGTGGTTGCTGCAGAGATTTTCCCAACAAGAATTGTAAGTGGACGCGCTCCTGTCACCATGAGCACTGAGAGTCTTTACTGACAAGCGCAGCGATCTTTCTGTATGGCTATTTGCTTTTTCATCAACTGGATAGTGGACTACGGTATCACTCGAGCCACGCCCAACATGATCACTAAGATGGGCTGGGGCGTGTTCCTACTTTATGCTATGCTAACATACTTGGGTGTTGTATTTATCTTCTTTTGCTTGCCGGAGATGAAAGGTCGGTCAATTGAGAGTATGGACAATCTGTTTGAGCGACCGCTGTGGACAATGTGGCAACATGCTTATCCCACTGAGGAAGAGAAGACTCGTTCAGATGTTCGTGAAGAGATGGTGGCGGCCAAATTGAACAACCAGGATGGGGACGCAAAAGGAGACCATGTGGAGCATGTTGAGACGGTGTGACTAAGTTTGACAGGCCCGTGGAGTCAGAGTTGCCGATTGCCAGTTTTCCTGAAGTCTAACGCAGAGTGTTTCTGTTTCTAAGATACATGTACTCCGTAGCCAGAGACTATTGACTCCGTAGAAAGTAACGGAGTGCGCCCGAAGTAAGGAATGCGGGCAAACCGGCGCTGAGCCTTGCAACTACGGGGTTCTCTCCGACGAGATTCACGAACTGCGTAGCGCGCCGCGAAACGCTTGTTGACATGACATTTATACATTGGATCAATTTCTTCGATCACACTCAAGTGACAGATATTGAAAAATTATATTCCGCAATGGCGCACAGCATTCAGACTAAGAACTTTACCCTCAACACTGGGGCAAAAATCCCCGCAATTGGCTTTGGGACTTGGAAAGCTGGCCCTGGCGAGGCAGCTGCAGCCGTTGAAGCTGCATTCGTAGCTGGCTACAGGCACTTTGTATGTTGACTCAAAATAATTCTCATGCTTTTCGAACCGACTGACCTGTAACTACCCCATCAGGATTGTGCACCTTTATGTACGTCGCTATTTTGTCAATTCGGCAATGCCTGAAGGCTAATAACGACCCTCAGATAGAAATGAAGCAGAAATAGGACAGGTCTTCAAGAAAATCCAAGTACCACGCGGCGAGTACTTTGTCACCACGAAGCTGTAGGTCTCCATCCCATGTCTGCCAGGTGAAGACTAACGAAACGGACTCGAAAATAGCTGGTCCTCTGATCATCGTCGCATTGAGTCTGCGCTCCAGAAATCCCTTGACGATTTGTGCCTCAATTATGTGGATCTCTATCTCATGCATTGGCCTGTCACATTACCTACCTCGACACCTGAGACATACGGAAAGGAGGATCGCACCGTCCATGATCTCGACTGGGACTTCACCGACACATGGCACGAGATGGAGAAGCTGCTTGAAACCGGAAAAGTGAACGCTATCGGTGTCGCCAACTTCTCCACGGTGAATCTGGAAAGACTACTTAAGAGTTGCAAAGTAATTCCGGCTGTGAACCAGACTGAGATCCAACCCTTACTTCCGCAGAAGAAGCTCAACGCGCTGTGTGTACAACATGGCATCCACCAGACAGCATTCGGTCCTCTGGGCGGTAGTGGGAGCACACTTCATGTGAATGAAGTTGTGAACATCATCGCGAAGAAGAGAGGTTGCATTTCTGGAAATGTGTTGCTGAGCTGGGGCGTGAGGAAGGGCTGGAGTGTGATCCCGAAAAGCACAAACCCAGTGAGGATTGCCAGCAACTTACAGCAATGCTTTGATATGAATGTTGAAGAAACAGCCCAAATCGACAACTTGGTGGAAACACACACTCGGAGCGAAACGATTCAATCGGCCTAACTGGGGAACGACCGTCTTCCATGACGATGAAGAGGCGAACCTGCAATGATTTGCTTAAAAGTGTTGCACGTCGACCTTTGGTTGCGCCTACTTCGAGTTTGAGTCCCGAGTTTGAGTCCATTCGGTCGTTCTTCATTTGGCTGTGCTATGCTTCAGTTCCACTTGAGCAAGGCTGTGAAAGTGGGTCGCCATACGTGTGGTTTAGGTACAGTTTTCGATGGCAGGTAGACTATTCGAGTATTCCGAATAATACGAAATCAATCTGAACTTATCACGACGCAGGCACGTGTTGAAATTCTACTTACTCTCGTCTGTCGACTCTACGAATGAACAGGCCTTCTGGGACAGGTTAGCTGTTTACGCACTGAAGAACCTAGTCCTAAACAAGAAAGCCCGACTTCGGCTACGGTGACCCGCTTTTGGAGCCATCCTCAATGCTTCTATTCTGAGAAGTCATTCATGGCCTGAGGCACACCTCAGGCCACCTATTTGCGGGGCAGTAAACTAACCACTTAACCCAGTCTTCCAAACCCCTTTCATATTCCATTTTGTGCATCTCCGAGACTCTGATATTCTTTATAAGTCGCTTTTTCGAGCCCTGGGTAGAATACTGAACTATCATCTGCACGTCATGCCCCGTAAGAAGGCCCTCCTGATCGGAATCAACTACGCTGGCTCAGGGCACCAGTTGAATGGCTGCATCAATGACGCTATGAACGTCCGCGAATACCTGGTTCGTGACTGTGGTTTCTCTCCGGACAAGCGAGACATGGTTATCTTGACCGATGAACCGCACAATCGAGGCACACCGTTCTTCCCTACTGGCGCCAATATGCTGGCTGCGTTCAACTGGCTGGTTACGTGCAACAACCCGGGTGACTCGTTGTGGTTGTCTTATTCCGGCCATGGATGTACGTTTCGTTGCTGAGAAGTACCAATGGGATTCTCTCTGACAATAGGATATAAAGCTCAAGTCCGAGATCCTGATGGAGATCGAGATTCCGGGTATGAATCGAATCTCTGGATGCATTCACAAGAATAAACTCTCTGCTGACCGAGCCTAGCTTCGATGACACTATATGCCCCGTTGATTTCGAGCAAAACGGACAGATTACAAGCGACACGGTACGTTTAAAACCGAAGACCGCATGCTTACCGAGAATCGTACCCTAATTTGAATGGTAAAGCTTCACAAAGTGATCGTCTCACCTATGAATCCTCGGTGCAGATTGACCATCCTCTTTGACTGCTGCCACTCTGGCTCTGCCGTAGAACTACCGTACGTGTTCCGGCCCGACGCCAACGGCAGGGTGAACTTGGTCAATAATGTCAAAGAGGGCGTTTCACTGGCCAGGGAGGCGTCGAGCCTGCTACACGGCGGATTCTCCATCGAAAAGATCCACGATGTACAGTCGTTGATTGGGCGCGGAACCTCTCTGCTGCACAAGTTCACATCTCAGGAGAGGCCCTCGGATGAGAATGGGCTCGCCGATGAGAATTTCATGGAGGATTGGCGCAATGAGGGCAAGGATGTGTGGATGTTTAGTGGCTGTGCTGATGATCAGACCTCCGCCGATACGAGTATGCAAGGTCTTGCTACAGGTAAGCAGTATAGGTTGTTTCTTTTTTTGGGGTCCTCTTTCTTGGGATATGCGTATAATAACAGAAATATAGGTGCAATGTCGTGGGCCTTCATCAACACCATGAGGGCCAATCCACGTCAGAGTTACATTCAGGTTCGAGCACGCCAGAGACCCCAGAGTCCTCAGAGTAAGATGTACTGACTTCGAATCGTATTGGATTATAGGTTCTACAAAACACGAGAGGCATGCTGAAGTCTAAATACTCGCAAATTCCTCAGTTGTCTGTTGGTGGGAAATACGACCTGGACCAGCCTGTATATGTCTAAAGCGAAGCCCATGGCTCAGGATTCTAAGGCTATATTGGAAGCATATCGAGCCCAGTGAACCAGTGTTGAAATATTTGGTTAGATCCCGCGCGAAAGAAAAATCTGTTCTACAGGATGTATCTGTGCAGCTGAAATGATATGAATCGGAAACTTAGTGGGTGGAGTAGCTCCTGAATGGAGGAGTACTTTGCACCCTAACCTTAAGTGGAATACGACTCTGTGTCTTTGACTCTGTCTTTGGTAAGGTCATGAGGAAGATAAAGCTGAGCACCGAGAGGCGTGCTCAGGTCGACGTAGTGAGCAAAACTGGCCAGGGCCTGAGCACAAATCCGGAAGGGGAAAGCTAAGGAACGCGAAGGGTGAATCTTGCCTCTGGCATGTATTGACGTTAGGTTTTCTCCTGAAGAATCATTAGAAATTAATTTAGAGGTCGGCGAGCTATTCAAGCTTTAAAGAAGTTGTATGGATACACGAAACAAGAGAGGTTGACTGTGCCTACTCCGACCTACTTAGGTAGCCTTAATGCTTAACACGCTGATAGTTAGCGGGAGCGGGTAAGTTGCCATACACAGCACTCCCGCTTGATTGCTTAGGAATACGACCTACCTTAACTAGTTAGTTAACCCTCGAGGCTGACAAATTGTTAAGCGATTGCTAGATAACAGTTGGAATTTTTATTTTGAACCGTCGTATTCAGAGAATGAGATAAACACTTGACTCTCGACCTCTCGCCTTCGACTCAATTAACACAAAAAAACGACATAATCACAATGTTGCACAACATCCTCATCACCGGTGCTTCCGGGTATCTAGGTGGAACCATTCTTGCCCGCTGGGACAAAGACAACCTCCCTCCATACCAGACACTCTACGCCCTCGTCCGCACCGACGAGCAAGGCGAGGCAGTCAAAAAATATGGCGCAAAGCCTATCTTCTTCGACATCAAAGACGAAGCAAGCGTACGAACCGCAATCGTCGAAAACAAAATCACCGTGGTCTACTTTCTCGTCGACGCAATATCATCAGTCTCTCAGCTCCCTATGATTAAGGCACTTGCAGAAGTGAAGGAGACGACTGGGAAAGACGTGCACTTCCTGCACACGTCGGGTGCTAAGATTTTCAGCAGCCATGCTGGTCTTCCGACTGATCGGCCTATTCTCGATAATGACCCTAATCTATATGGTCTGCAGAAAAGTGCTGTTGCGAAATTCAATCTAGTGCAAACGGTATGAAGACTGAGAAATATTGACTTATGTTTTGCTAACTCAGAACAGGCTGTGGCTACAAACAACAAAGTCATAGACACATCGGACGCACACGGCGTCAGAAGTTACATCTTCGTGCCGTGCATTGTGTACGGTGAAGGCGAGGGCTTCGGGAACCCAATCTCCATTCAGACTGTGGCCATCGTTAAAGCTGCCAAAGCCCTGGGACGCGTGCATCGTCCGGATAGCGAACGTTTTGTATGTACTTCGTGCCCCCCACTTATACTCATCCTATGATTAGTGGAATCTAACTCGCACATAGAGTTGGCCTGTCAGTCATGTCACAGACACCGCCAACCTGTATTTGGGAATTCTGCGCGCCATCTTGAGTGGCAAGGAGATTGGATACGGCCAGAAGGGGTACTATCTTGCTTCAAGCGGAAGCGTGGCCTGGAATGATATCTACCGTGCAATGGCGAAGGCTCTGGCGCAGCGCAATGTGATTGATACCGACGCAGTGGACCTCGTGGAGGATACGGCTCAGGAAAAGATGGGCAAGGCACTCGGGTGTCCGAAGGACATGGTCCCGCTCTTCCTGGGCGGGAACTGTACTCTTGAAGCCCAACATGGGCGTGAGATAGGTTGGGTTCCTCAGCATCTGCCAGAGCATATACTCGACATGGCCGATGCAGAGGTTGAGTTGATTCTGAAGCATTTGAAGTAGAAAGGGTAGATATTCAAAGAATTTTCTCTATAAATCTATAAAATGAAACCAAACAAAGCGATGCAATGCAATGCGTTGCAATGCACTTATCAAGCAAGTTGGGAAATCGGAACTTTGGACCACCAGAACTCAGTTTGTTCCCTCGCCCACTCGTCTTTGACGAACTTCGCTGGAGGAGCAGTCGGTCCTCCAATCAATTCATCATTCCCTTCCCCAAATCTCATGACACGTGGATCCTTAGGCACGAAGGCCTCCCATTGAGGCCGTTGAGAGTAGCGACCCTTGATGGCGTTTGGGTCGCCGTGGGTGATAAAACTGGTTATGTAGGCATGCAGGGTTCCCGAGAGCTCCTTCTGCGACTCTGAGATACCCATGATATTCTTATTGTACGACTCATAGTACATGTTATCTCCATGGTTTGCTCGACCAACCACGGTCCTCGGAAGAGCCCAGTGGTACAAGTAAACCGGCACACGCTGGGACGAGGCGAACTCGGCTGTCTGGCGAACGGGCGCAACATATGCGTAGTGAGCGTAGGCTGCCTCGATGCGTTTGTACTGGGATCCCAAGCCATGGCCCTCCCTGTCCTCGATGTATGGCGAAGCTGGGTCTGTACTTGGATCAGGGTATAACTTTTCGATTGTGTCCAGATCCGAAGATGACAATTCAGGAAGAAGATTCTGCCAGAATCTGCGGAATTGTGATGGATTGGTCATTTTCTTGTCCACGTACATGGTGCCCTCGTTTGTGGTAAAGCCCGTCATGATAGGCACTTTATTCCAGAGCTGAGAGTTCCAAGCATCCAAAGGCTTGCGGTAGATGATCTCGTCGTCTATCACGGGTTGGAATGCCCACCGAAGAGACGGATTATATTTGTCGAAGACAGATGTTTGGGCATTCGTCACAGTTGAACTTGGTAGTGACCGGAGAAAAGGGAACACCTCATCCTCCGGTAGATTGGCAGGACAGCCAACTTCGTGGAGGAAGTCTTCGAATTGCTGTTCGTGGATCGTGGCTTTATACGGACGCACCGCTCGAGAAGTTGGCGAGCCGGATTCCATGATGACACGGTGAAAAAGAGCTGGTGCGTTCTCTCTATAGTTCAAAAGATGGTGGCCTATCTAACCTGAAGTCAGAAGTTGTTCTAATGCGGCATTAAAAGGCAGATATCTTACCGAATGGGCTCCAGCCGACAAGCCAAATAGTGTCACATTGCCAGGGTCACCTCCAAACTTGCTAATGTTTTCTTGCACCCATTCGAGCAAAGAAATTTGATCACGGAGCCCGAGATTCAGAACACCCTCTTTCTTCGTCAACCTCGAAGGCAGAAATCCCAACGCGCCAATCCGGTAGCCGAAGCTCACCCCGATGAATGGTGACTCGGACCACGCAACCATGGAGGCCGTGTCATGCATGGCGGCCGACCCTCGATTGAAGGCGCCACCATGAATGTACACTGCGACTGGAAGTTTATGCGCTTCGTCGGTTCCCGCTAGACGGAAGATATTTACAGTCAGGCAGTCTTCGCTTTGCTCGAGTATCGGTCCGCCGGCGAGCAAGGCCTTTCCCGGAGCAGCTGGGCCATATTTGGACGCGTCGATGACCTGGGAAGATACTGGTAGTTTGGATGCTGGTCTGAATCTTCTTTCTCCAATGGGTGGAAGGGCATACGGAACTCCGAGGAAAGCGTCGACAGTCACTGGGTAGTCCTGCTCGAGTCGGACTCCCAGCACCTGGCCCTGGGGGAGGGTCACAAAAGGACGGGTGCCTGGTGTAGCCATGGTTGAATATCTTCTGTGATTGATCAGTAATTTCTTGGGTGATAGAATCAAAACGAGTGACAAGTGATGAGGAGGAGGGAGTGTGCACTCTTCGGCGATCAAAAGTAGTTCCGTGCGGGGAGAAGCTGTGCGTGGAGGCTGTGGAGACTTGAGATAGCAGCAATCAACGCCCAGAGATAAGGTTCTCTGCCCTTTCTGGTAAACAGAGTTCACTGCTGTTTTGGTTACGTCCTCTGTGCGGGGGCCTAGTAGTGAATTGGCTGATCGAGGATGACTGCAAAGATCATTGCGCATCTTGCTAACCTGTTCTTACTCCAACCTTGGCTTGAGGATGGACTCAGCCCGCATTGGAAGTGATCCTGTTGTCTTGAAAGGAGCAAAAGGGTAACATCTAAGAAAAGGTACTGGAGGGGACATCATATGCGATTCTTATCGTTGGTGTCTCCCGGTCATCTTCCGTTCCGCCTGGGCTGTCGTAGATATGCCTATCGTGGGCCTCTAGTGCCATAAGTGGAAGTTAGAATGTCTATCATTGCAGTATCTCTTCACTCTCGGGGAGAGTCCGCAATGGCAGGGTTCCCCGCATGAAGCGGCTTCGAGTATATCAAGGGACCGGTGTTGCTTGGAATCGTCAAGCATAGGCTCCAAGAATTGAGCATTTGCCTTTTGCTAGACTTTGATACTTACTCTCCTTTTTTTTAATGGAGGAAATCAAGACCGAAAAAGGCCCTATCAAACACAATGGAGATGAAAAGGATCTCCAAATCGGCACCATCGCAGACCTCGATGAGGGTGGGGCATTCCTCCACGAGCATGGCTTCACTCAAGCCACTATCCAGGAGCTTCTCAATGATGAGGCCCGCAACAAGTCACTAGTCCGCAAGGTAGATCTTGTACTCCTCCCACTGCTGGCAGGAACCTATGTCCTGCAGTACATCGACAAGTCGGCCCTAGCCTACTCCGCCGTCTTCGATCTGTTCACCTCAACACACATGTCGAGTAACCAGTACAGCTGGCTAGCCAGCATCTTCTACCTGGCCTACCTGGTCGCCGAATACCCCTGGAATATCCTCGCACAGAAAACCAGATTGGCGACAGTCGTATCGGGCAACGTTATCGCGTGGGGATCAATCCTGATGATCACCGCTGCCGGCTTCTCCTTCACGGGCATGGCGATCTGCCGCTTTCTCCTGGGTGTGTTCGAAGCGCCCATCACGCCGTGCTTCATGATGATAGTCGGCATGTGGTATACGCGCGATCAACAGCCTTTCCGAGCGGGTATTTTCTACAGCTGCAACGGGCTGGGTGCGATTATCGGTGGTGTTTTGACCTTTGGCATCGGCCAGATCCATACCATCGCGGTTTGGAGGGCGATATACCTCATCCTTGGAGGAATAACCGTGGCCTGGGGCATCACAATGCTCCTCTTCCTCCCAGGCGACGTAATCACCGCAAAGCGATTCACCCTCGATGAAAAAGCCCTCCTAATCAGCCGCAGTCGTCTCGGACGAACCGGCGTCTTGAACCACCAAATAAAGTGGTACCAGATTCGCGAGGCCCTGATCGACCCCCAAGTCTGGATCTTATTTCTTTTCACTTTGTTCAACGAAGTCATCAACGGTGGAATCGCCAGTTTCGGCAAACTCATCATCAAGGGTCTGACGAATGATCCCCTCACGACCGTTGCCCTGGGCATTCCAATGGGCGGCTTCCAAGTCTTTTACATCCTTAGCGGGACGTTTCTCGCCTCGCGAATCCGCAACGCCCGCACGGTCGTCATGCCGCTGTATCTACTCCCCACCATCATCGGCACATGCTTAATGTGGAAACTCTCCCACAAGACCCACCAGGTTGGGGTACTCTTCGGATACTATATCGTCGGGGCATACGTCTGCTCGCTGGTGCTGTCTTTGCAAATGCCGGCAACCAATCTGGGAGGGTATACGAAGCGGTCCACTGGTGTGGCGCTGGTGTTTCTGGCTTATTGCGTTGGCAATATTATCGGGCCGCATGCGTTTTTGGCCAAGGAAGCGCCGCTGTACCAGACGGGTTGTAAGGTTATTCTTGCCTGTGCGTCTGCTCAGGTTGTCCTCGCCGTTTGTCTGCGGGTGCTGTTGGTTCGTCGGAACAAGGAGAGAGACGCGCAGGATCAACCCCAGTCGGAGTATGATGAGCTGGCTGATCTGACCGACTTTGAGGTGAGGCTGTCCCAGTTTATGTGCGCATTGCAAAACATGCTGACGTATTGCTAGAATCCGAGGTTCCGATATGTGTTGTGATGCTCTGCATTGATGGTTGGTCAAGGGGCACGCTGTGATGAATTAGCTGTACTCTCCAGCCCTTTTTTCCATTGTCTGTCCTTCACCTGCTGATTGAGAACTTGGGTCTCGATAACGCTCTGGCCAGAGGACATTCACCTGCAATCCCACACATTTTGATGTGCCATCATGGGAGCAAGGTCTTTGCATATAGCATCCATGTCTATATTGAACAGTAGCGCGAAGTGTAATCGTAACAAAGGGAACCGAGCATGTTTTTGAAGGAAAACTGAGACAAAGTATTGTACATCGTGATTGTGGGGATGGACAAGGGGGAAAACGTAAAAGAAAATCTAAGGGTAGTCTCTATTAACCTCCTCATTCTACAGGACTCGCAAGCATCTATTTGCCAATCTCGACACCACCGGTGGCACCGAGGATGCGCTTGATATCACCGTAGATGGCGAACTGACCGGCGGTCAGGGAGCCGACCATGAAGAGACGGGCACCGATACCGGAGTAAGAGCCGCGGAGACCAAGCTCCTTGCCGATCTTGATCAGGCGGGAGACGGTGCCCTCACCGGGAGCACCGGGGGTCTTGTTGATCTTGGACAGCATGGTGTCGGCGGGCTGAGAGACAATGGCGGCGGCGAGTCCGGCAATGAGACCGGAGCCCAAGTTGATACCGGTCTTGGCACCGTCGGAGAGGTTGTTCTTGTCAACGGAGGCGTAGATAGCCTCGGAGACCTTCTCGAAGACGACGAACTTGGCCATGGTGTAGGGGACCCTGTGAAGATGCAATGTTAAACCCAAAGCTCCATGCGACTGAATGCGCCCCAGAGTGAGGGTGAGCAGGAACTTACTGCTTGAACAGGATGGGGCCGAATCCGGAGTAGAAACCGGCGAGACCCTCCTCCTTCATGATACGGCTGAAACCACCGAGGAGACCGCTGGCGAAGGTGGGCTGGGAGACGAGACGGATACGGGTGGCCTCGAGAGGGCAGAGGGCAATATCAGCCATGAACTCAGCGCAGGCGGAGGAGGCAAGGTAGACGGCGGTGCGGTTGTTGGTGGCAGTCTCGAGGCCGAGCTGATTGATGGCCTGCTGCTTGAAGAACTCGTAACCACCGAACTTGAAGGCACCCTGGAGGAAGTAACCGGCGGCGGTAGGGCCGAGACCAGTCAGGAGAGCGCCAGCACCCTCATTCTGGATGACCTGCTTGAAGCCACCGATCATGCCACGGTTGTAGGTGGCCGGGTCGAGCTGGATACGGGTCTTGACGCTGTGAGGAAGATGCGCGCACATCGTTAGCTGGTGGTGCTCGGGTGTTGTTCGAGTCCATGGAGCCTGGGCTTTGACTTACACATCCAGAGGAGTGACAGCGCCGTGGGTGACACTGCAGCACACAGCGCCGGCGAAGGCGAAGCGGCTGTAAAGGGCGAGGCCCGACTTGGGGGTGTCCTTGGGGGCGGTGACGGCAGCCATTGTGTATGAGGAGGGTGAGAAGGAGGAGAGGAGAGAGTGCTAATTGAAGCTTTGGTTTTTTTTTTTGCAGGTGGTTTGAGAGAGTGAAGAGAAAGGAGGAAAGGATTTGAAAGGGATGGGTCCCCTTCAATTCCGAAAACTTTTCGCGGGCCAATCACGGGCCATTGCGGGTAGCCGTCGGCAACATACGGGTTATGCGCATTATGTTGGTACTGTGAGTGTGAGTATGTACGCAGTACCTTCGACCATCTCCCGGTCAACCGAACAGCAGTCTCTCTCTCTTTGATGGTCAAGACCCGCATAATATGTTAGCTCACTACTGCAGTAATTATTCCCAGGTCCTATGGGCCAGAGAGGCACGGGGTCGTACCCCGTGTTTTGATTCGACCAAGCTATTTTCTACTGGTAACATTCTCCATATAGTAGGTAACACGTCGAAGCCCTCAAATATTTTATTTTGCCTTTGATATAGGATCTTTGTCGCTGAACGGAAACATTTTTCTCACGCCCTGGATAATGATCGATCTGGTATCAAGGTTTTCAACACCAAACCCCAATATGAAGCTAAAACTTAAAAGGACGTTGCTACGTCACCGAGGACCCAAAGTGGACACCTGGCGGCAACAGTTTTGGCCACACCCGCGCCGAGACCGCCGCGCCCGAATCTCCGAACAATGCAACGGGCGACTGGAGGAGTAATCGAGACTCTGTTGAACTGTTCTCCTGGCCTGGCTTCCATCTTTGTGATTTCCACAAATCACAGTCCGACTGTATGGACACCATCCAAAAACCTTCTCCACCACATCCGATGATTGGTCAAGGATCCGCTTCGGATCTCGGAATCTCCCTACTGGAGTCTGCAGATGCATACGAAGTAATCTGATGGCTACAACCAGGAGGCTGAAGCCATCATGTTTGGACCCCTGAATGGTCAGATTCTGTTAGCTTCTGCTGAACCTGTTCCACATGACCGTGTCTGAAACCATTGGTACTCCGTGACTTGGACATCCCCGGGCATCTCGGCGGAATATCTTCCTCTGAGCTTGCGATACATCCATCCGAGATATATCTCGGTCCATCAAAGACGCCCACGCCCCGGGATTTTCTTTCCATTATATGAAATGGTAACCATTCCTTGTATCATGTACAAGGTCTACCAGAGGACACTCCGAGTATCCTTGGGTATTTTGGGAACCCCAGAAATGTCTCTTCAGATGATATAACACAACAGGGACCGCTCGTGTCACTACCGCCAGTTCCACCTAGTCCTGCTTCGAACTTGCGGCGTTCCGGGTGAACCCTTTAACCACGACTAACATTAAACTTGTGATTATATCCCTTGTCGCTCATCATCATTTACCTCAAAAAAATATACAAACCCAGTTCAGGTCCGTTGCATTGATCCCATTCGACACCTGCCAAGGCACGTGGACAATCCAATGCTGTCACTGTTAAGTTGCTGTCTGAAAATGCGACGGGAGACGAGGAAATGGAGGGAGATTGAAGGTAAGACCTGCACATTCTTTTCTTCAAGAATTCAATGAACAGTCAAGAAAACTGACCTATCCCAAACTAGAGACATCAGATGATCTTGAAAAGTCCCTTCGAAGGGGCGGTCCGCAAAACACCCTGATGTTGCAGGGTTTTGAATGGCACGTGCCAGCTGACCAGAAGCATTGGCAACGCCTCAAAGTGGCCCTTCCGAGCCTTCGGGACGCCGGGGTAGACAATATCTGGATTCCCCCGGGTTGCAAGGGGATGGATTCGTCTGGCACGGGGTATGATATCTACGACCTTTACGATCTGGGAGAATTTGACCAAAAGGGATCTATGACCACACGCTGGGGCCCAAAAGAAGACCTGCAGGCTCTATTAGCAGCGGCGGGTGAGTGTGGTATAGGAATCTATTGGGATACTGTCTTGAACCATAAGGCTGGCGCAGATTTCACGGAGAAATTCTCCGCTGTGAAGGTGAACCCTGACGGTATCAAGATCACTCCAGTTCTCTGAAAAGGGTTGAGCAAAACTTACGTTAAGACAGATCGAAATGTGGTCATACCCAAGCCTGAGAGTGTTTCGGGTTGGGTAGGATTCGACTTTCCTGGTCGCAGGGAAAAATACAGCCCGATGAAGTATCACCACCGACACTTTAATGGAGTGGACTGGGATCAATCGAGAAATCAACACGCAGTATACAAGATTGCCCAGCCGCGCAAAGCTTGGGCCAAGGATGTCAGTGACGAGCATGGGAACTACGACTTTCTGATGTTTGCCAACCTCGACCACTCAAACCCGGAAGTACGAGCTGATATCTTCCAATGGGCGGAATGGATTGGGACCGAGCTGCCAATCAGCGGCATGCGGATTGACGCGGCTAAGCATTATTCGGCTGCATTTCAAAAAGAATTTGTTGATCATCTGCGGAACACGGTCGGCGCTGATTATTTTATAGTGGGCGAGTACTGGAGAGGAGATGTGAGACATCTACTCAACTATCTTAGGGTGATGGAGTATGGTGTGTCTCTGTTCGATGTACCGCTCCTGGGCCGGTTTGCGGTGACTTCAAAGACCGAAGGAAGTGACCTTCGCAAGATTTTCCGAGGCACGTTGGTGGAACAGAGCCCGGCACATGCAGTAGTAAGCCGCTCTCATTGACTGAAGCAATCTGCAGATGCTAAGTCTGAGTTCTACAAGCAGACGTTTGTGGGTAATCATGACACTGTAAGCTATGAGAATCCTATGGTTGATGAATTATACTTACAAAAGAAAGCAACCTGGCCAGTCCCTAGAGGTAAGTCTTAGATAACCTTTCTTTAGCCCGCAGACTAGTACTAATGACACACCACAGACGATAATCGCCCCCTTCTTCAAGCCGATCGCCTATGCATTGATTCTCCTCGGATCTCAAGGGCAGCCATGCGTTTTCTACGGTGACCTCTACGGAATTCGAGGTGGTGCTAATTCTCTCCCTATGCCGCCATCATGTAGGGGAAAGCTCCCTATCTTGATGCGTGTCCGCAAGCTGTACGCGAACGGAGATCAACGCAACTACTTCGACAGGAGAAATTGTATTGGTAAGCATGGATCAGTTAACTAACTATGGGGCCCACTTCAATTTACTAAGCTCTGGCAGGGTTCGTGCGTTACGGGAAAGAGTATTTCCCAGATGGACTCGCTTGTGTTATTAGCAATCTGGGTGCAACATATAAGCGCATGTACGTTGGAATTAGGCATGCGGGAGAAGAGTGGACTGATGTGCTTGAATGGTGCATTGGTACGGTCTTTATTGACAGTCGCGGATATGGGGTTTTCCCCGTCTCTGCAAAAAGTGTCAGCGTATGGGTCAACAACAAGGCTCATGGGAGAAGGAAGCTTTCTCGGCCGCTGTGAGTAGATTCCCACTGTGATAGGCCTGCTGTTCCAGTAAGGGGACTGACATTTTCTTGTTATGTAGTGATACTAATATCTATGGCTTGTGCAAGAGTTGAATTGCCCTTGGACGCTTATCTTGATACTAAAATCTTGTTCTCTTATCACCGAACTTGAGGGGTTTTTCCCCCCTGGAAACACCTGGATAAAGACTCTCTATTGCCCGTCTAAACTTCGCAATCGTGGAACTACGATGTGCTAGCTCAATTGGGTGGGTTTGGAGATTTGACCTCCTATCTGACTTTATTCCCTAGTGTAAGCCTGTGCCGAGGACTCGCATGTCGGTGACCACCAGCTGGGCAGATGTGACGCATTCGTTTCCCAGTCAGGGATCCATGGCACTGACAATGCGTTCGATTACATGAATTCGGGGGATTTGGTCTGATTGCGCCGAAAGTGGAGAGGTTAGTCCGTAGCTTGGTTATCAAAAGTCAATCCCGAGGAGCGCTAGATAGATTTCTGGCGAATGAGCAGGCTTTGCGTAATCTTGCATGTTGGATTGTCTCCTAGGTAGGTAGTGAATAGTCTAATCCAGGATCGAACAGAGTTGAGTCAAATAGCGAGGATTCATTCTTACAATGAACGGATTGGTTCGTTAACAATACATAGTGAGCTATGATCAGAACCCCATGTAATCGAATCTCCAGAGCAGTGTCTCCTGGTAGAGCTTTAGTTCAATTGATCGTGTGCCACTCCGAACATTTTACTCGTAATCCATCTCGACTAGGTATATTGTCATCCTGCTAACTGGTTATATCTAGTTCGCCGTTGACCGTCGGCACCGGCCGGTCACATGAGCGGGGAGAGGATCCCTCACGCGCCAACGCCCCGAAGAAGGTAACAACTCCACTCTTGACAAAGGACCTGCGATATCTCCATGTTGGAGTAATTCAGATATACGCCCACTGATTCGTGCCCGCATCTTGTATCCATATCCACTCGGATGGGTGGAACGCTGCGTCTGCCTAGCCAGCGAGTTGCAGGCCCTTGATTTGAGCTGAGGGAACGGCAGCCTCTCCATAGAGACATTGTGCTCCCCAGAACCAAGACTTGGGCCCCACCCGTTATCAAACGAAACCAGGTGAAATTCAAGCAAAAGCTCTATAAAACCAGCCCGCTCCACGCAAGGTCTCCCACTCGTCACTTTCCTGACGGCCGCTCACCGAGTGTCCCCCTTGGATTCTT
The DNA here is from genome assembly GCA_024706585.1 of Penicillium simplicissimum. NCBI lineage: Eukaryota > Fungi > Ascomycota > Eurotiomycetes > Eurotiales > Aspergillaceae > Penicillium > Penicillium simplicissimum. The sequence goes on from JAMZTW010000044.1 coordinate 1,436,183, forward strand.
TCTTTCGCCTCTCATCCTGCGTGATCCTCAAAGCATTATCTCATATATTATATCCCCGATCGAAATGACGACCAAGGTCGACAAGAAGGGTGGAGTTCAGACCGAGGATGAGGCTCCGGACACGGCAGTGGTGGCCTCGAGCTCTGTTGTTGCTGGCTCTAATGACATGCTGGCCCTTGGCCAGGTCGATGGCGCTCTGGCAACTAAAATGCATCTTGTCAACGATGTAAGCTTTTTGAAAATGATGATCCATTGTGATACAGCTGTTGACGGCGCAGGCAATCGATGAAATCGGCTTTACTCCTTATCACACGAAGCTATTCTTCCTCAACGGATTTGGGTGCGTGAATTCGGACTTGAAGGCATGAAAATCTAATTATTCTAACTTGCAATCTACAGCTACGGAGTTGACTCAATGTTGCTTTTCCTTATGAGCATATCCGCCGATCAGGTGGTGGCCCAGTACCCTCCGAAATTCTCACGAGGTGCTCAGCTGGGATTTTATCTTGCATTACTAGTGGGCGCATTGTTCTGGGGTAGCACGGCCGACATCATAGGTCGGAAATGGGCGTTCAACTTTTCTCTCTTCACTAGTGCTATCTTTGCCATCACTGCTGGTGCCGCACCAAACTACCCGGCATGGGCGACTTTAGTTGCTATTTCAGCATTTGGCTCGGGTGGAAATTTGGTTCTCGACACAACTGTCTTCTTGGAGTATCTTCCCTCAAACAAGCAATGGCTCTTGACACTGCTTGCCGGTTGGTGGGGAGTTGGGCAGACAGTGGCTGGCCTGGTTGCGTGGCCGTTCATGGGTGAGTATCTTTGCTCCTTCACTTTCCGTCTTTCTTCTCCATGCTGACCGACATTAGCAAACTATAGCTGCCCCACGGATGGCTCTGTTCCATGTACTAATGCCAACAACATGGGATGGAGGTACCTCTTTTATACTTGCGGCGCCCTGGTCTTCGTCTTGAGCATTGCTCGAGTTCTCGTCATTCGTTTCCACGAGACACCCAAGTTCCTCCTCTGCCAGGGTATGGATGAGCAGGTTGTTAAGACGCTCCAAGATCTAGCTCAGAAGCATGATCGACAATGCAACCTCACATTGGAGCAACTTCAAGCCTGCGGCCAAATTCACAGCGCCCATGCCGAGAACAAAGCCTCCTTCTCTGAATTGATCGTCCACGTGCGAGGACTGTTCTCGACCCGCCTCATGACTTTATCCACATCTCTCGTGTGGCTCTCATGGGCTATGATTGGTCTGGGATATGCCTTGTACTATGTTTACCTGCCCGAATATCTTGCTTCTCGAAACAAATCGGCCGGGGTGACTTCTCCTGACGTCACCTGGAGGAACTATGCCATCACCAATCTCTGTGCCATTCCAGGCCCTATCATTGCAGCATTCATGTCCGAGATTCCCATCCTTGGGAGAAGAAGAACAATGGCTATTGGAGCATTCATCACGAGTAAGTCGAACCCGTATTCTCCATGTGCAACCTCAGCTGAACAACCACCAGTGGCCTTTTTCTTCGGCTATACGGCAGTCCGCACGAGCGCACAAAATCTGGGATTTGCCTGTGCAATCTCAATCACAATCAACATGTACTACGCTACTCTGTATGCTTACACCGTCGAGGTTCTGCCGTCCGCGCACCGAGGTACTGGAAATGGGATTGCGGTCGCGCTCAACCGGCTGATGGGTACGGTATCGGCTTTGATTGGCGCCTTTACGTCCACTGCCAGCTCAGTCCCTATTTACGTGTGTGCTGCACTTTTGGGAATGGCGGGAGTGCTTGCTTTGCTGTTCCCAATCGAGTCCCGCGGAAGGCACAGTATTTAGGTTCCAAAACTGGCCGGCATGGCGCCTATACCAAATGGGCACATCGGCTGTGAAGTATTCACTCGGTGCTTGACAATCTACCACTTGTTAATAAGGGAAAGAGGTATGCAGGAAGGGAGACCCAGGAATTACTCCAATCGCGAGGCTGTGCCACAAGCAGTCCGCTTCACTCTCCGCATTACATTTTGAACTACAGCCAAGCTTTCCCGGTCTGAGTTCACGGAATCTACTTGATTATGTCCTTATATTCAGATTTGTACAAAGCCTTTCATAAATTTCCAATCTCCCAGACCCCCATGTAAGGACGATCCTGATCTTGGAACTGATAAAACGGATCACGAGTAACATCCATAAAGGAGACATCATTCTGAAGCGCCGGCGCCGACCATCCCAAAGAGTCCCGCGGTAGTGGCCCATGCATTGTGCCAGTCCCCATTGCCAGTGCGCCGCTTTCTCTCCACATTTCCTGGAACGAGCCGTCGGAGGGCCGTCTATCGCGCACGGTGCTCGAATACGGCGGCATAGCTTGGCCACCATCGGAGGTGTCCACCGTTCTGGTCGAGTGGTGGAATATCTCCGTTTCCACCGTGACCTTCTCGGCGTGCTTGTCCCCGGGCGTGTCGAAGAATGAGGGATCGAAGAGACCTCGCCCGGTGGAACTGGATGACGCCTGCGGTGAGGTTTGGAGCAGGATATCCCACATCAAGGCCGTGTCGATTGATATTGTTCTGCGTGGCTCGCGGCTGTTGCTGGCGCTTGGGCTCACGGCAAAGGCTGACTGGATGAGGGCTTGTACTTTTTGATACTGGGTTATACCGTTAGCCAAGGCGTAAGGATGTCGTTTGAGGGATACTGACAATCACATCACATGTTGGCCATTTCGTCGCCAAATCACTTAAAAAGTTTGTACAGGTTTCCACTTTGCGTTGCGCGGATTCTCTCACGGCGGGATCTGCAGCGCGGCAGTAGTAGAGGTGGATTGTGGTCGCAATGGCTACCAAGTGACCAATGGATGGATCGGATAGCTGATAGCTCTTTTCAGTAACCATATCAATGAGCCGAACTGTCCATGTTGTATGTATGAGCGCCAGCTCAGAGGAGGTCTTCCAGAACGTGTTTGGCACCGCGAGTTGCGCAGACTGCTGGGGCCGCCACGAGTAGAGGAATGGGTGGTTAATCACGCTATGGACCGCGTGATACGTAAATTGGAGGTATAGCCAGGGGCTCCAGTACGAACGGTCGCCATGCAGGTCCTCGACAGATTGTTCTTGGAATCTTGCCGAGTCGTAACGATGAGATAATGGGAAGCTCGTCTCGAGGTTCATCAAGTGTGCTCCGATGATGGAATAACCGGACTCGACAGACCAAGGCGGCGTGAAGTATCCACTGGCACAATGTGATACGTAGTGTTGGACCTCTCGCCAGAGGGATGCAAGCTGAACCATGTACACCCATATTCCTCCCCTAGAGGAGAGAGAGCCGGTCTCCTCGGGGACCTGGGGAGGTATCACGCCCATTTCTCGAGGGGTGTCGATGTTGACTGCCGTGTACTTGGGATTCTGGATATCTCGAAGGATGTTCAATGTCAAGCTCCGTGGGCCGAACTGCTGGCTGAGAAAATTGATACTCCAAAAGAGTCTTCGACGGGCTTCTAAGCTAGGTGTTGATTGTCCCTCATGCAGTTCAATGTCGATGTTGCCGCATTTTGCGAGATTTGTGACGAGGCCGATGTGTACCCAGGCTAAATGAGTATCATTGGCTAGCGAATATTAGCGAAGTGCCCTTCTTCGATTTGTAATCAGAGACTGACCAATATACTCAGCAAGCGCAATTAAACAGAGGGCTTGCATTGTGGACAGGGTCACGGTCCCCCGAGCAATTCGAAACGATATCAAGCTGCGAGCTGCCTCTGCGTATTGCCGACAGAGTTGATCCGCCTGGCCATCACGAATGTGATTTTGCGAGTAACGCAAAGCTAGACTTGAGATACCCAATATAATCTCGTCGGGCATTTCAGCCGAGCTTGAAAACCTCTCCGGATCGAATAGCCACAGCGGCTGCTTGTGGCAGTACTGGAAATAGAGGGCAATGCATTCGGACATCAATTCTCGGGGAGGCATTGTAAATCTTGGCATGTTGAGAGTCCGAAAACTCGTTACACCATGGGATATGAGTGTTCTTGTCGGTGTTTCACGGCTAGTAGGTGTACTATTTGACACAGCATCGCCGCTTGAAGCTTGGCTCATAGTGTATGAGCCCAGTGGTGCGGGTGACCTCACATCGCGGTTGGACCTGAGTTCGTCAGCTCCTCTATCCTTAATGCCTCTGCAAGACCACCAGTTCACTAGTCGCACTCACGTTGAATGTTCCAGTACCAAATTCATCTTTTCCTCTAGCTGCTGAAGTCGATCTTCCTGGGTTTGAATAAGCCAGCCGACTGAGCACTGATCGCAGTAACTTCTTACCAATGCGCCATCGCCCCCAGCACCGCTTTCCCAGGAGTCATAGCCTCGACTGTATTGGCATGACTGCTTCAGACGGGTGCAGGTCGAACACGCCGGTCGCTCTCCCGGACATCGTGTCTTCTTTCGTCTATTTCCCGGTTATTGTCAGCCACGCCTATCTGAGACGATGGATTTATGCTTACCTGCAATTTTCACAAGCTTGGTGGGATCTCTTAGTAATGCGAGAGTTCGCCAACGACATTTGTCTCGCTGTTTGGTCTCGCCACCGGATGAATACTGTGATGGTCACATCCAGGGCAACCAGTGTGCTTAACAAGGGGGAGCGCGGGGTCATCGGACACAAGCCGGGCGTCAAGACGTGGGGGAAGGCCCACCGATTTGACCCACACCAGGAAACAATAGCGATAAGGGGAAATGTGGTATCTTTTAAGTTTGCCTTGCCGATTGCCAGCAACAAGGTTGCAGTAGATAAGAATCCTAGGCCTGGAAGCTAAACCGTGAGCCGGGCCTCTCTCTTCGCTCGTCACCCAATCTAGTGCCTGTGTCCTGAGGATCTCTGGGATCCTCTAGTGAGCAAAAAATCGGCCTCTGATGGGCGGGAAATAGGTTTCCATCTATTTTGTCTTGTACATGGCATTGCTGCACAATCTTTCACGTCCAGATTCAATCTAAGCTATAGAATGGAAATATCATGTGCTATGAAGGCAAGAAGAACTACCACTCCAGTTTGCTATTACCCTCCGCAGAACATGCCAATCCTGAACAAAAATCAACATCTTCAGCCGTGCCAGATCCGGCTGAATGCTGACGAGCAGGCCAAATTTCTCGGTGTTCCTTCTGCTCCTCCCGTCGATGGCTGAGGAGTAAGCTCCGAACGGTGTTTTGAAAGAAGAGCGGTGCGCTTTCTAGCTCAGGATGAAGTTGCCCATTGACGAAGACGCCAGCGTTGAGATTCTTCTGGGCTTCGTTGCAAAGGTACTTGTCCTCGGCTAGTACCCGCTTGAAGAACGAATCGATGTACTCGAACTCTTCGTCCGATGCCTCCTTATGTCTGTAGACCTCGTATTCCATCGAGCATGTATTTACGGATGTTGGGACGCATCGCATCATGTAGAAGAAGTGCGGACTGGTCCTTTGTCAGTATCTTCATATTCATCTTTATCTCGAGGATGCGAACTCACGAGACTGTCATGCAGGCATTTGGAAAGTAGTAGGTGCTTGCATTCTTAATATCATCATCCACCTTGTCTTGTTTTGGTCGGGAGAAATGTTGAATATGTCCGGGCGTAGAAACCGTGTAGTAGAATGACAGGTCGGCGAGATTCGCGACATCGGGATGTGCGACTGTGCAGTGATAACATTCGTTGTAGTTGTCGGCCAATGTTTTCCAATTGTAGTCGCCATCCATCTGCCACGTATGGTCGAATTTGTACTGACTGAAGTCGAAATTCTGGAATCGTTCTTGGATGTCGACGCCTTTGAAATCCTCTTCCCAGGGCACTGGGCTGGGCGAAGAGTCGAGGTTCACCCAGATAAATCCGAGGGCATCGATGTGTACATGCACAGGAAATAGTCCTTGCTCTTGCTTGGAGAAGCCTGGGACATTGTCAAATCGCGGGGCCTTGGCAAGTTTCCCATTCAGGCCGTATGACCATCCATGGTATTTGCAAGAGAGGATCTTGACGTTGCCTTCGTCCTCTGAGACGAGGGGAAAAGCACGGTGACGACAAATATTGTGGAAGCCATTCAAGTTGCCTTCCCGATCGAGACACAAGAAGAAAGAGAAACCAGCTTCGTGGAACCGAAGGTAGTCACCCGGCTTTGTGAAGCGAAGCTTATGGGTGACAAGAATCCATTTCTTGGAGAAGATCGCCCTGCGCTCCAACTCGTACAATTCTGGCGAGCAATACCATGAGGCGGGCAGAGCCTTTGGTGGTTCTGTGGCTGGCTTCTTTTCCACGAGAATGTTGGGCTTGTATCCAAACAGAGAGGCGACAGCGGCCGCCATGGTGCTAGCAAATATTGGTTTCGTGATGGTGGTTGACTGTTTCCAGCAAGAAGTTTGGCTCCGTGCTTTCGCTGCCGCATGCATTCATCTTCATTTATCTTCTTGATCGAATGTCTTCAAACTGCAGATCACGCGCCTGTCCACGCACAACGCCATGGCAAAGCTATGTGTTGCATTCGGTTGACACGGTCTCCGACCGACGGCGAGCTTACCGTGTCATGTAATCGATGGATCCACGAACGAACTGATAACCCACCGAGTGAGGCGTCGATTAAAGTTTGTGTTCCCCAACTGAACCCTCACCGAGTCTGTTTCTCCGTCGGCTTTGTCCGGTCAGGTGAGCGGCGGGTGATGGTCCTCTGCTGGCAACGCAAAGAGGTAAGAGGACCAGGAATAGATAACCAAAAACAGACAATGGAAGCTGCTTGCAGACCTAAAGTTCGTCCCCTCGGTGTTGATCAGGTCCAGAACCCTTCTCTCTTGAGAACCGCACCCTCCACACAACAGAGCTTTGCTTTGTTCGTCTACTTCCATTGCACAAAACATTAAACTTCAGAAATCATATCTAATTACATCTCAGCTTACTCCTGTCTTGAACGCGCTCTGATACTCAGCCAGCACTATGGGATCAAACGATGCGACAGATAATGGGTCAAAGTTCATTTTGACGGCAGACGCTCTGAACAAGGCCCTGCCTGCTATGAGCATGGCCACAAGAGCTGTGCATGCCGATGACTTTGTTAGTCCTCACCGTGCCATTGCCCCCGCAATGCATGTCGCGGTCAATTTTCGCTACGCGAGAGATCCCGAGGACCTAGTCCCGGAGGAGAACAAAGATGTAAGAGACCCTATGCGACTGACCGATTCTGTGCCCTGACAATTTGTGATAGCCAAATAATCCCCATGATTCACACGTTTACTCCCGCTACACAGCGCCCAACACGACTCGCCTGGAAGTCTTGCTTCGCAATATAATGGGCGGCGATGTCATTACCTACTCGACGGGGCTCTCCGCATTTCACGCGATGTTCATCCTCATCAATCCGAAGAGAATCTTTATTGAAGATGGGTATCACGGGTGTCACGGTGTTCTGGACATCATGCAGAGGTTGACGGGGGTTCAGAAACTCAGTCTGTCAGAGCTGGACCAAGCAGGCCCCGGTGATATTATACATGTCGAAACACCCCTCAACCCGACCGGTGAAGCACGGAATTTAGCATATTATCGGCAAAAAGCAACTGCGAAGGGTGCCTATTTGACTGTGGATGCTACGTTTGCACCCCCTCCGCTCCAAAACCCTTTAGACCTTGGAGCAGACATTGTCATGCACAGCGGCACTAAGTATGTTGGAGGTCACTCTGATATGCTTTGCGGACTCCTGATTCTTCACCCCAACCGAGTGGAAACGGATGGGTGGTTGAAAAAGCTTCACAAAGATCGACAATATATTGGCAATGTGATGGGAAGCTTGGAGGGCTGGCTCGGCATTCGATCTGCTCGGACGATGCACCTCCGGGTTTCCAAGCAGGCCCAGACGGCAGAGAGGCTAGCGAAATGGCTACATGACGAGCTGAAGGACCAAAAGAGTCTTGTTGGCCAGGTCATACATCAGGTCAAGCATGCTTCACTCCAGGAAGATGACTTGAAGGACGGCTGGCTTCGAAAGCAAATGCCAGGAGGCTTTGGACCGGTGTTCTCGATTTGGGCCAAGAATGAAACGTACGCCCGGCAACTTCCCACTCGCATGTTTATTTTCCAGCACGCGACGAGTCTTGGGGGCGTGGAAAGCTTGATGGAATGGCGGGCAATGAGCGATGCCTCGTGCGATCACCAGTTGCTGAGGATCAGTTGCGGTATCGAGGAGTTTGAGGATCTTCAGGCCGATATCCTGCAGGGGCTTCAGTCGCTGCTGAGGAGTTCTCATTCGTAGTTCTTTCTACACTACTTCAGTCTTCAGTTCAATATTTTTTTTCAGACCATCTTCCAAACTTGTGTATAAGGAGTCGCGGCACTCTGATCCATTCAAACCGACGGTGGCTTCGTGGATCTCGTACCTCTGTTGTATATAGTGTTCCAAGCGGGGGCCTCGAAAGATAGTGTAGTCAATTAGAGGACTTCGAAGGGCTTGGTTCCTGTCAAAACAAATGATGGCGGTCCAAAATGGGTCTTCCCCGTGTGATCGTACAAAGTCGGTGATTGACAAAGCCCGTTGAGGTTACACCACAGCACAAGAATCAACATTCAACAGACCACCGGCGAGGCTCCGATCACGTGGCCGGAGATAAGACGAGAGGCGGGGAACTTGCGAGTCATGTGAACATCACGAGGCAAACGCTCGTCGCAAGTCGTCGCCCACTTTGACAACTGGACCCACACAAGCTCTGCTGCCCCAAACTCTCCGGGTTCACGGCCCATCTCTGGCCTGTCTGTGTCAATGTATCATAGATGGCTATCATTAACGTGCATTGGCACATACCTCACGTGGACGGCGGCTTCCGACACGAAAGAGTTGCCGCTGAGAGGTCTTAAGTCCATGGCTGTCAAGGGAGCTTCTCAGATGTAGCCGACACACCTTCCTCTCTATCAAACCTCATTAACATACAACACAACAAAATGGACCACTTTGACGTCGCAGTCGTTGGTCTCGGCGTCCTGGGAAGTGGTGCGGCATATTACGCTGCTAAAAAGGGTGCCAAGGTTATTGCTTTCGAGCAGTTCGAGTTTGGTCATGTTCACGGAGCATCTCACGATACCTCGCGCATCGTTCGAACCTCAAATTTCACCTCGGAGCTGGTCGCTCTTGCCAAATCAGCTTACAAGGACTGGGCCGAGCTTGAGAAAGCAGCCGGTCAAAAATTATTGACCATCACGGGAGGCGTGGTATTCTTCCCGGATGATCCGAATGCGCCGGCTCTTGCGAGCGATTTCACCAAGAGCCTCGACACAAACGACGTCCCCTATGAGCTTCTAGATTCTCAGGAGGTGAAGAACCGATGGCCACAATTCCAGATCCCCGAGAGTGTCTCCACGGTCTACACAGCCGACACCGGCATCGCCCACGCTTCTCGGACGGTGAGCACGTTCCAGGCACTGGCGCGCGCCCATGGGGCTGTCCTCAAGGATCAGACCCGAGTGGACCGCGTGGTACCAAAGAGTTCCGGTGGGGTGGTGATAAAGACGTCAAAGGGACAGTTCCAGGCCCACAAAGTCATCCTGGCCACCGATGCGTGGATCAACAAGCTACTTGGGCCCCTAGGCACACATATCCCAGTCTCCGTAATGCAGGAGCAGGTGACATACTTTAAACCCGCCGAAGCAAAGAATTTTGACTCCGACCGCTTCCCCGTCTGGATCTGGAATGGCTCGACATGCTACTATGGGTTCCCCTGTTACGGAGAGCCTACTATCAAGGCGGCCCGGGATACTTCGAACAACTTCATGACACCAGAGCAGCGCACATATGTCCACTCGCCACATCTGCTCAATCAACTATCAGACTTCCTGGGTGGTTTCATACCTGACCAAGAACGTCAAGCACTTCGCACCGTGACCTGCCAATATACGATTACGCCCGACCGACAGTTCGTCATTAGCCCTTTGGCGAATCACCCGGACATCATCGTGGGTCTGGGTGCAGCTCATGCGTTCAAATTCGCACCTGCATTTGGGCGTGTACTAGCCGAACTTGCTGTGGATGGCACTACCCAGGAAGATATTTCGAAGTTTGGCATTCCAGCGTCCACCACTTCCAGCAGCAAGCTCTGATATTAGAGTTTTTATCTCGATCGCTGTCAGACTAGAACTAGCAGTTCAATAATCTTTTGAGAACGAAGAACCTGCTTTTGAGTACATGGCCAAATCTGCCTGACTGTCTACTCCCAGTTCGGGACGTCGTCCATCGATTCAAGCCCTTGAGAGCTCATGTAGAGGTATATAACATAATGTTAACTTTTGTCCGCCTTCGCCTGCAATATGACCAATTCAGTCACTTTGTCGATGACGAGCTCCTCATAAAATCACCTGCATTATGAAAAGGTACAGGACTAGTGGCTTCTTCGCAAAGATTCCATTTATTCTGCAATACTGTCCGGAGTACCAGATCTCGCATGGATGATCCTTCAATTGCCGACGGATCTGACCATGTGTGCTCTACCTGGTTCCACCTCGCACCTAAGGATTCATCGAAATCGAGACTGAACCGCATTCACAGACTAAGAAGGGCGGATCATCAGTCACTTTTCCGCAGGCAAATTGCCATGACCAGTCGGCGTCCTATATGCTTACTGTCCCTCCAACGAGGCCAATCCACCCCCCGTCGTATGTATTCCTGCACTGTAGTACAGTTATCGTGGAAAGCTTGGGTGTATGAGTTTCTGCCTGATAAGTGCCTGGGGCAGAGATAGCTGGGTCTCGATGATCGTGCTCCATTGTCAATTTTCACCCACGAGGAACCACAAGGCCCCGAGCAGGCAAAACCTACATAAGAAATGATGATGTAAAATCGTCATCTCAAATACGCTGGATTGTTCAAGGTCCCCGCCAGAGACCGTTCTAGAATATTATGTACTCCCCTGAATTACCGCAATCGGGCGGTCAAGAGCAGTCAGGCCAGGTCGGCCAGAAGGCCGAACCCGTTAACCGGCGCCGGGTCGCAACCGGAGTGACGCTGGGCATTGGGAGTCTTGGCATGCATTTTTGCATGAAAAAAAAAGCCAAGACAGGGATAATTGCGCTATAATTCATGCATATACATAAACCAACACGAATAAAAGCCCGAGGCGAATGCGACCATTTTCCAGTAGGGATCATATTAGTATCACAGGGCGTACTGACTCCTGATCCTAGCACTGGTAGAGTGGCCATTGTCTTCAACAGTTTGGTGGAGACGCATTCGGGTTCCAGATCCGATTTTATTATGACTCAAAGATCCACAGCCACCGCGGAAGTGGCCCGTACCTATTGCGCAGCGTCCTCGAGAGATTCAGATACTTGATAGAGGGCAAGAATCACAACCACTGTTTCTCTCATCTTGGACTACCCCGCGAATGCCAAGTAGAGTGTCTGAATGCAAATTGGCCGGGGTGGTCAGTCTGCTGAGCCTTTCAAACCCTGTATTATTACGAGGACAGGCGCTCGGCATCTTCCCCGATGCCCTCATGGTTGGGATTTCAATGGTAAGCTAGAGCGCTAGCTCAAAGCTGTCGACAGTCACAGGAACATCTGCATGGGCCGTGGTTCATAACCCCTCTTTCGTGAGGAATGTCGGCCCAAAGATCGTGATGCATGCGGCTTATGATATGCCATGAGATTCCTTTCGCGAATTTAAAGAGCTCCGCAATTTTTTTTTTTGGAAACGGCTGCTTTATTCAAGTTGTGACAGCCCTACGGAGACTATGACACATCGGCCTACTTTGCGAGGTTTCATTATAGAATTCGGCAGAGGGCAAACGGTCGTATTAATAGGTTGCCACTAAAAAAAAATCCCCCGAAATCTTAGCTCCTGTTTCCCGTAAACTTTGTGCTGCCTGAAGCCGTCTTAACCGAGGGAAACCTGGTCGTGAACAGATCAACATCTGCGACTACTCAATTGGAGTGGGCCAGACCAGACTTTTTCATTGCACTGACCCGAATGATGTGGCACACATGTCACAGACTGCTTCGTCAATTATAGGGCGTAGGGAGTGGAAAAAAGGTGGCAGAAGGATGTGGAGACCGAACCCACATTAACATCGAGTTTGACTGATCTAGTTTCGAGAATTTTGACATGAGACCCTGGGAGTGGAGCCGCGCGTGGATTCTGGAATTTTCACTTTCACAGTAGTTCATTTATAATAACGACTCTTTCCACCTACGATGTTCATCTCGCGTAGTCGCGCCTTCCATTTGATGAGATCTTCCAGTTTATCGTCATCAAAATGCCCGACCACTTCGCCATGGAAGAAAACCTACAAAAGGTCATGTCGGCCACAGGTGAGTGTTCCCCGATGGGTTTCTATTCTTTCGTGTATCTAATCATCCATCCTTCAGAGGGCACCATCGTAGTGACCCCTCATGAGTCACGACGAGATTCGCTACCTGATTCACTTTCCGACTCGCACTCAGACTCGTCATATCAAGACTCGGAGGTAACACACGAGCCCATTCAACAGCGATATGACAAGCCATCATACTCTCGCTTCCGCCAGGTGGCTTCCAAAACAGTCGTGTCCTTCGGACCCAACGACCCAGAGAACCCAGTCAATTGGAAGAAGGTATGCAAATCCAACCATTCAAACAGCATTCGGACTCTCTTGTGACTGGAACCAAATTCCTCCAACGCCACCGTTGCTAACACAAATACCCAGACAAAAAAGTTTCTGGTCCTTCTCGCTGGTGTCATGCAGGTCATGAACAGTACCATCGGCTCCTCCATCTGCAGCAATGCCATCCCACAGATTGCTCAAGAGTTCAACATCACCAATCAGCAGATGCTGGTTCTGCCCATCTCTATATTCCTTATCGGCTACATCGTGGGCCCGTTGATTTGGGGCCCTAGCTCCGAGTATTTCGGGCGTCGACGTCCTTTGCTTATTGCCTTTATTGGTTTTATGATCTTCACTCTGGCCTGCGCGGTGTCTAATTCATATGCATCGCTGTTGATCTTCCGGCTTTTCAATGGCATGATGGCATCTTCTCCGATCGCTACTACTGGCGGTCTGTTTGCTGATGTCCACGACGATCCAACCTTGAGAGGTCGCCTCATGGCATACTACATGGCTGTAAGCTACATTCTCGAACTCGAACTGGGAAGAAAAGACATACTTACGAGACACAGTGCACTACGTTTGGCCCGATTATGGGCCCCTGGATCTCTGGATTTGTTGCCGTCGTCAGTTGGCGGTGGTGCTTCTGGATTGGACTCATTTACGCCGGGGCCACTTTGCCCTTGGTCATCTTCATGCCGGAAACTTATGGTCCCGTTATCCTGACCACCCGAGCTAAGAAGCTGCGAAAGGAAACTGGAAACTCAAACATCGTGTCCCCCCTGGAGCTTGAGAGCCGCGACATTCGCCGAATGTTTTTTATCACCATCTCTCGGCCTTTCAGAATGATCTTCCATGAGTCAATTGTCTCCTTGACGTCTTTGTACCTGGCTCTGGCATATGCAATCTTCTACCTTTACTTTGAGGCTTATCCGATCATCTTCCAAGGTATGTGCATCTTCCCAGGCGACCTACGCAGTCACATAATGAGGCATTCACTAACTTAATGACACCGCAGGTACCTATGGAATGAGTGCTGGCGTTTCAGGACTGATGTTCCTGCCTAGTAAGTTCACGCATCACTGGCTGCATGACTCACCTTCTGGTTCAATCAGGCTAACATGACGAATTATAGTCGGCATGGGTGCGCTCCTAGCCTGTGTGGTCTTCATCTGGTATGATGGCTTCCTCGCTCGGGCTAAAGCTCGCGAAGCAAGCTGGGCGAATATCGAAGAATATCGACGACTTCCACTAGCTTGCATCGGAGGCCCGCTGTACGTCATCTCACTCTTCTGGGTGGGCTGGACGGCCTCTCCCAACATCCATTGGGTCGTGCCCTTCTTGTCCGGCATTCCCTTTGGCATGGGGTACCTGCTGATCTTCATGGCAATGTTGAACTACCTCACCGACGCTTACGAGACGCTATCAGCAAGTGCTCAGTCGGCAGCCAGCTGCACGCGAAGCATCCTTGGCGCTGTCCTTCCTCTTGCTGCCAAGCCCATGTTCGATGAGCTGGGTGTCCACTGGGCGTGCAGCCTTATCGCATTCCTCGCTCTTGGGGTTTCCGTCATTCCTTTTGCGTTCATCCGGTACGGTGACCGCATTAGAGAGAACAGCAAGTTCTGCCAGGAGCTGAAGAGGATCAAAGAGGCGGAGCGTGTCGAAATGGAGAGAGAGGAGCGTCTGCAAAATGACTCCAATAATCTGGAAATCGTTCCATCGGCCAACACTGGTCATATTTCCCGGATTGACACGGCGCGCAGTCATGCAGAGAAGGCATCTATTATTTGCTAAAGATGAGCCTCCCTCAGGATTCGACCGACATCATCGGGCTTTACGACTGCATCTCAAAGGTTTAGCGTTTACAAAAGTTCTTGTTTTCTTTTGGGAAGGGGGGGGGTTGGGGGGTTTATCTTGATTTCACGACGATGATGACATGACGTGGGATTTACCCTCTAATACCTTGCATATCTGGCGTCATATTAGCTGCATTCGAAGGGCCTCTGAACCTATCTCTTGCATTCACCTCTGCAATTTTTGGGCCTCTCTGGGGAGATAGGCACTCGAGACAGGTGTTAGTTTTGATTATTATTGTTCTCCATGGTTCTGCTATAGGCCCCACAGCTCTAGTGATACTAATAATAATTAGTTTAACTTCTTCACCATATAATCCGCTCTTTGTCCTCATTGACTCCGATTTTACTCCCGCTTCAGTCCAACCTTGCCCACCTTGCGCAGCCCCCAAGCACCGATCCCAGAGGCAGCCATCATCAACCCAAAACAAGTCCAAAAGACAGCACGGTATCCGGCCATCAAAGCCTCAGGCGAGCTTTTATCAACAAATGCAGAGTTTTGCGTCACAGTAGCCGAAATGATAGCGAAGGCTGTCAATCCGATGGACGTGCCGAATTGCGCGATGGTGTTGAATACTGCACCAGCGAGGCCTTGGGTCTTTGGGCTGAAAGAATCTGCAATGACCAAGTTTGCGACGGTGAAGATTACTGGAGAGAAAAGTCAGCCTGCTATGGTCGCAAAGGAACTCAGGTTGGAGTTGTTACCGTCGGCTGAGAGCGGACCAAGGAGAACAGCCCAGAAGGCACAGTACCACCATGACCAGGTTGGATCAATGATTGCCAAGAGCAATGGAGACCCAGCGCTAAGAACTGTGGTGACGAGTACTAAGTAGTTGGCGTGGAGGCGATGAACTAGCAGTCCAGTCCCGAGATTCAGGACGATTCCAATAAGAACGTTGGGTAGAAATCGAATAGCGGCCTGGATGGCGGACAGTTCTTGGACCTCTTGGAAGCTGTGGTGGAGGAAGTATTTATCAGTCATGACCGGACAATGTCGTAGAAGAGCACATACAAAAGACTCAGGATTGTTTCAGTGCCGTTCAGGACGGCCCAGGACAGGAGAACCATGATACAAATCGACGCAAACGCGGTATTTTTCCACAAAGAGTTTGGGATTAAAGCTGATTTGCCGTTCTTCTCTCGCCAGTCCATCCAGCCCAAGAAGGCAGGGATCATTGCACTGGCGGCACAAAGCAAGGCAATGTTTTCGGGGTGGCGGATGTTGGATGGGTTGTCGGTGATGACGCTGAAAGCGTGATCAGTTGAGCTTCGAGCGAGGAAATCCATCAGAAGCACTCACGCAAACACATAAGAAATAATTCCAAGACACGAGCTCGAGAGCACAATCCCCACCCAGTCAATTTCGGACCGTAATCGCTTGAACGTGAAGGGCTCACGTGGCTTATCCTTGGGCAACTTGAAAAAGTTCACCACTGTGAGAATAGCTGTCACTCCAGTGCAGAGGTAGTAGCCGAATCTCCAACCAACCGGCGATCCTTGGAACAGACCACCGAAGACCAAGCCCACTGAGAATCCGAATGGCTGGCCAAGGCCCAAGCAAGCGAACCCAATGTTTCTCCTCTTACCAGCAGGCATAGTATCTGTGAGGATACTGAAAGCGGTTGGAAGGCACATGGAAGTCGCGATACCTTGGAAAGCGCGAAACAAGATTATCTGGATACCACTCTGGGCAACACTGCAGGCCAGGATGAAGGCACATAATAGGGTACACCCGATTAGGTTGATAAGCCTATTGCCCATGAAGTCTGCCATCGATCCAGCCAGAAGAAGACAGCATCCATTCGCAAGGCTATTCTCGCTTAGCTCGGGTCAAATTGGAAGTGGGAAGAGAAACTTACGAATACACTGATGCGGGCCTGCGGGACCGGATTGATCATCATGTCAGAATGTTTGACTTTATTGAGGTACTCTCAAGCCCAAGCAGCAAAGTTCCACTTACCATAGTAGCAAATTATTGGGAAGCTTCAAATCTGCCGCGATCCAGGGTAGACCAATGGTCAGTAGGCCGCCACTCATGCTGCCTACGAACGTGATGCCCGTGAGGGTGGCAATGAGGAAGATGGCCCTGGCCCGCGACAAACCGCCATCCTGAGCCTCGTAGAGCGCATGACCAAGAGTTTGTCCGGGGCGCAGGAGACTTTGTGGTCGTGACTCCGGTCGAGAGCTTTTTGATGGCCACTGCTGTAACGGGATGCTGGTTGAGTCATCTATCTCAGAGCCTGCCGCCGTGGCTCGTGTCGGGGCGAGCACGGTGGTCGACATTCTATCACGGGGGTCTCGGAGCTACCGTAGCTTTGGTCTTGATCTGCTGAGTCTTCCACTCCGATGTTTTGACTCGGTCCTGATTGTGAACGTGAGCTTGACTCGGCTCGGTTTGGTTTGCTGACTGCGGAGAACTCCGTCCTGCTTATTAGTCATTTTCGGGTGGGGATCCGAAGTGGCTATCCATAGATTGCTAGTTAGAGCAAGACCGATTGAATAGACGTCTGATACTAATTGGAAGTGAATATCCAAC
This sequence comes from Penicillium simplicissimum, assembly GCA_024706585.1. NCBI lineage: Eukaryota > Fungi > Ascomycota > Eurotiomycetes > Eurotiales > Aspergillaceae > Penicillium > Penicillium simplicissimum. The sequence goes on from JAMZTW010000044.1 coordinate 1,453,131, forward strand.
GGTGAATATTCTGCGAACAAGGAAATGTATTGACCTCAGATGGAGGATATCTCATCCGCTTCTGGAAAGTGATCGCGAGCGTCATCTGACGTAGTTGGTGCAATGGAGAGTACTCTGTGCATCCGTTAAGCATACCCAGAACATCTTTAGAATAGAGATCATTCCTACATTACGTTTCTTATACTTACGTACCTACCGGACTTCATGAAATGTCTAGAACATGTCCGCTCATATTCCAAGTAATGGTGTGGAATCAGCGACTTCAAGGTGTTGGCCAGGTCCATTGGGTTAGTCGGTCGTGTCTTCGTGTGTTCAGAAATGAAGAATTTCAATATCCGATGTAATAATATCTTCGTGCGTCACTACATCCATGAGAGATAAAAGGTGTACGGACTGGGTGCTTAGTAGATGCCTCGAATCAGCCTGATACCCGAGTCCTCAGCAAGCAATATACAGATGAATACTTGGCTTTGGTCTCTGCTCACTAGGTACTTGACTAAAGATCAAAACTGTTGATAGATTGAAATGTAATCCGGATTTGGGTATCTATTTGCTACTGATCGAAAAGGTCGAACGTCGGCTGTTAGTAATAGAACTAGTCCAATCCGGTCCAGGACCGCCGCAAAAAAGGGCTTGGAAGTTACTCAGCACGTAATCGGAGCAGTAGTTAGGTATGAAGTATAGCTAATTAAGTTAAATGTTCCATGGATGAAGCCTACCAAGTTGTCTTAATTCATACTAGTTCAGAAGTCCCGTATCGTCAGCGTCCTATTTATTCTCCTCCCTTCCTCCCCTCACTCCTTTGATTTCACGACCTACCGAACCATCACGATGAAACATTCAAGCACTCATCTTAAACGCTACCTCATGCGCCCGTGCAAGCCGAACAAGGAGATTAACCCCCCTTGTTCTGAGGTCCTCCCTTTGCATACGCTCGCTGGACTTCCCCCAGAGCTATTCTTGTTAATATCCGATTTTCTTTCGGTTGTTGACATTACTTGCTTATCCCTTTGCAATCGTCGATTTCGGGAGCTATCTTTGCGCCAGATAATCGGGCAGTCTCCTCTAACAAAACAAGAGAAGCTCTCGGTCTTAAATAGATTGGAACGAGACTTTCCCGAATACTTCGCTTGCGATATTTGCCACGTTCTCCATCGGTATGACGGATCTAAAAGTTTCGGACTAAGTGCATTGTACCAAGAAAGAACATGTCGACTACCGTGTGTGGATGAGTGGTTATCGTATCCATTTATCCTGCATACTCGTTTCAACTGGACTTATCCACTTTCTTTCCTTCAGCTTAAGCTCGCCATGAGGCGGTTTTACTACGGTCCAAGGGCAGGGATTAGCACGGATTCACTGTCGTTCACACAAGTCGCGCGATTTCTCCCGGGTACGATCTCGCTCTTCTCCCAGGAAGCAGAGATATATCCAAAACTTCCTGGGCTTCATCTCAGGCTTCAGGATATAGTACTGGTCAAAACGCGGGACACATTAGTTCGTGTTCTACACGACATATCTAGGCCGAATCCTATGCATATCTGTGTACACTACGGCCCGGAGGCTGTCATCAGGTTTGTAAAGTCTTTATTGAGAAGACAAGTGGCCACCTTGACCCACAATTGTGGGTTGTGTAACACAGATTCCGAGATCGAAATCGTTGGATTCGATTCGCAAATAGCACTCATTGTGACCAGGTGGACCAATCTAGGCCCTGGCCTTACTCAAAAGGACCCATTATGGAAGACTCATGCCTATTGGCCCTTTGGTCGCCGTGGACGACTCGATCATCCCCCACACCCAACTTCGTTTTGCAGCCCTCGTTTATGTTTTGAGAAGACGATATCTTGCTCATACAAAGAGTTACAATCCCGCAACCTCGGTTATCTGAAAGACCAGCAATTTAAAAATGGCAAACCCTTCATCCAGAAAAGAGGATCGAATATTTGGTACATCTCATACAAAGAGCCTATGAAGGGAGGGGGAATCAACTCCATATGGTCGCATATCAAAGGCCGTTGGGCCATATACCGAAGGGAAAAGGCCGATGTAAAGAGAAAAGCACGAAAGTCGCCAGTTTACAAGTCGCCTTCAACAAAAACTCGCGGGCGTGATTCTTCATTTGGCTTTTCTACGAGCTTGCAGTTATGGTTACTCATGGATCTATGTGACCTTTAGTTGCTGATCCCTAAATTGGGTTGGCTTTTGGATAATCAATTCTCTCTATTTCTTATGAGTTCGTGCCTTCCGTCCTGATTATAACTGACCGTGACTTTGGTCAAGTTAGGAGGAAGGAGCGACCTCCAGCTCTCACCTTCTAGCTCACCTCCTCTCATCTCATCTCCTCTCATCTCATCTCCTCTCATCTCATCTCCTCTCATCTCATCTCCTCTCATCTCATCTCCTCTCATCTCATCTCCTCTCATCTCATCTCCTCTCATCTCATCTCCTCTCATCTCATCTCCTCTCATCTCATCTACTCTCATCTCTCATCCTCCTCGCCTCTCTTCTCTTCTTTCTGATCCTCAAGATCAAAATTCCGTTTGAAAGAAGACCAACTTCAACTTTTTCTCTTAAAGAAATACTACTGAACAACACGTCTGCCACTATGGCAAATCTCCGTCTCTCTCCTCTTCGCCCTGCATACCCTCTTCTCTTCCTCCTCCTGTTCCTCCTTTCGGTAAGTGAAATGAACTTCTGAAACCCCAATCTGAAAATACATGTACGCGGTGTCGAGTTTGAGCCGGAAGCCGACCTGGACGCCCGTGAAATCACCACATCATTCGCCATGTCTTGTCAACTGCCCGCAAAGGCCGATGAGCCAGTGAGAGAAGACAACGTGAACTTCAATAGCGTCGTGTCCATCGACATACATACCATCATGGATGAGATTTCGATGAAGTTCCGAGAGCCTGTCTCTGAGCGCCAGCTTCCTGAGCATACCGTCACCCTTTCGCTCTTCGAATGTCACGGTGATGAGATGAGATGCATCTTTGGCTTCGAGCGTCCTCCGGCATATACCATCTCGTCAACAAAGCGGCAGAGGCTCTACAATACCTCAACAATCCTCCCTCGCGCATCCTTCGCCTGTTCTTCACATGAAGCGCTCTGCATAGAGTTCTCTGCACGATGAGGTCTCGATGAAGTTCCGAGAGCCTGTCTCTGAGCGCCAGCTTCCTGAGCATACCGTCACCCTTTCGCTCTTCGAATGTCACGGTGATGAGATGAGATGCATCTTTGGCTTCGAGCGTCCTCCGGCATATGCCATCTCGTCAACAAAGCGGCAGAGCTCTACAATACCTCAACCATTTTCCCTCGCGCATCCTTCGCCTATCTTTCGCATGGCGCTCTCTTCACGGAGCTCTCTGCGTAGAGTTCTTGCTCAATTGACACGATTGGCTCCGGAATAACCTGCTACACCGCGTACATGTGTAGATCCAAGTGGCCATTGGTTCTACAGTACTATCGAAGTGGAAGTTGAAAGACTGATTGCTGACAACTGGATTTATAGATTCTTATCGATGGGTCCGCCGCGGCTCCCATCCCTCCTCCTTCGTCTGGCTGCCGGTGCGATGTCTACGCTGGGGAGAAACGTACGTCGTAATATGTAACTTGTGCTCCCTCTCAGTAGACATCAACTAACTGTATGTACGTAAACAGCAGACAAAACGCCAAAAGTCGACTTGGAATTGGGATTGAAGATCCCGATTTTTGTCATGTCGTTCTTCCAAGCTGTCCCGGGGGTCCACCAGTTCTGGCTTTAGGCTTGGGGGCGGTGGGCGGCGCACAAGGCCCGCAAGGAGAAGGGCAAAGAGCGGGATCTGGAGCTTGGGGCTGTCGACACTGATCCAGCAACGGTGGCCGACGTGAGACAGCTCGAGCAAGCCTTGGAAAGCTTGGCGAATAGAGTGGCAGAGCTGGAGAATGAAAAGGGAGTAAAGCGGGCGAGCGGGGTGTCCTTTGGTGGTGGTTCTTCTGGTGGTGATGGTGGCTCTTCGGGGGAGATTGTGCGTCGGAAGTCTAACCCTGGTCCGGCGGCTCCGGCTCCAGGGGGATTATTGAAGCCTCACCATCACCAACAGTAGGAGAGTATTTTTGTGATGAGACGTTCGAACAGTATTATTATTACAGTATTTTATGGGTGAACGGGATCAATCAAACTGGGTTTGCAGATGGATGTCTTCAAATTTTGACAGAACGGTCTTCGTAAACCCGGGGTCGCATGGTCTGTCTCTCGTTCCCTTCTCGAATGGGAGACTTCGAATGGCTGTAGTCAGTCAGTGATCTATCGTCGGGAGCTCTCTACACGTAACCGGCCCCTTATAAAAATTTCCATTTTTTTCGCTACTCGAGGGTCCGCCACCCAAACGATATCGGCCACCTATACGATAGTATATTTGCATACTAAACGCGCTTTTTCACCACCTTATTAACCACTAAAGCAGCGTAATTTAGTAGGTAATTAATATAGCAAAATATAGCGGTCTTATTATCTAATTCATATTACTTATAAAAATAGAATTATATTAGTACTTAGCCTTATAAATACTCGCACGAGAGAAGCTATTCGTGTAGACCGTATAGTAGGATTTAAGATCGTACCTATACTTTATTATTTAATTTAGGGGATTACTAAATTAACCCTCCTTCTAACTATATATTTTGACCCTCCCTTGCCTAGGAACCTATACCTAAAGATACCTAATACCTTAATTTTAGGAAGTTAGGTATTAAGATAGAAATAATCGATAATATAAGAATTAAGAATTTAAGATAGTAAACTGAATTCCTAATAGCCCTAGATAGTTATACTTCACTATATTTACTTATCTACTTATTTAGAATAAGGTTATCTATATTATTTAAGGATATATAGATAGCCTTTATATATAAAGAAGAATACTAAACTATAAGAACTAAAGTAGTAGACTATTCGAAGTAATATTCGAAAGAGTAGTCGAAAGAGTAGTCGAAAGAGTAGTCGAAAGAGTAGTCGAAAGAGTAGTCGAAGAGGATACTAGGGGATTTCAGGTAGATTCAGAAGGGGTGTCAAGACTTAAAATATAGGTAGAGAGAGCTAAAGGGGGTCAATTTAGTAATCCCCTTAATTTATTAATACTCTCTAATTATTTAATAGCTAACTAAATATGATACTTTACAGATTTTATAGGTCTAGGCATAGTTGTTAGTAGGAAACGCGTAGTAGAAGATAGTAAGTTAAGTATGAGATATACGATATCGTTTGGGTGGCCGATATCGTATGGGTGGCGGACCCTCGACTACTCGAGGGTCCGGAAAAAATGGGAAATTTTTGTAAGGGGCCGGTCATATCAGAAGCTGGTTGCAAAATGTCTTCTTCTCCCGGTGTATCTGTGATCCACTGCCCCATTAATCAACAAAGAGGGCCGTGCTTCATTCTTTGCATTAGTTTCTGCTTCGAATTAGTCGGAAGAGAAGATTGAAAGTGTAAGGTTGTGACTGCGTGTGGTGGCATGATGGCTGGGTTGACTAAGCCATATATGTTGAAACGAGTACCATATAAATGTTAGCCCAACCGAGGTCATTATTAGTGGGCTGCTTATAGTTAGCGAAGATTATTTTATGGGTAGGTGGTGTCCAGCGAGCAGTCAGTCCTGGTGTTGGCTGCTCACTGACTGCTTCAGTGAGTAAGTCAGACTGCTCAGTGCGTGGAGATGTTGAGGCTCGATTGCATGTTGTCCCGTTTCGAGTGCAACCAAAAAGAAAATAACACATCGGATGAAACCACAAGTGCATTGCAATGACCTCATAGCCCCGTCGCTTCTGTTGAGCGCAGAGGCCAATGCTACTCATTGGGGTGGTCCTACTCTTACAGGATGTCGCGGCCGCGGGAAAAAAAGCAAATATGGAAAAAAGAATTTTGCTGGGACAGTCTCCCGCCACAATAGGAAAAAGAAATGAGAAGCTGAGGATTATGCTTTGAAAAATTCGAGACCCCTGGCAGATTGAACCATGGAACGAGGCAAAAGACCCCAACATCCGATGGAAATGGGGTCGAATTGCGGTTCTTTTTGGTCGCTTTGCAAAGAATGGAGAATAAGAACAAAGCAGCGGCAAGCGCGCAAAGCGCGAAAGGGGGAAAGCGGTTGCAGCGGAAACCCCAGAATCAATTGGGTGGAGTGCAGTGGGACCGTGGAACCAGACATCCATACTACGGTAAGTCTTGTAAATATGACAAGAATAATCATGGTACGGAGGACAGATTACAGAGTAATGGAAATAATACAGACGAATGGACGTGCTGTTGCTGGTAACATCGTGGGGAACAATTGGGGCTTAGACATGGATCTGGACCTGGTGATCACTTTCGTTAGTCGTGGCCGCAACAATGGCCAGCGCTCTGGGGTGCATGGAGGGGGCTGCGACAAGCCCGCTGCCCATGCGTACTGTACCTGCTGGCAGCTGCACTACCGCCCTACTCTATCCCGGTCCGACATGGAGGATTCTGATTTGCGGCATGTGGACTTGGGCTGGGGAAGGTAAGGCGCGGTATCCGGTCAGATCAGCTTCAGCAGGAGCACCCTAGTAGTCACCCAGTTCCTTGGTATCTTCAACGTCTTGGGCGCTGAGACTTAGTAGAGAAAAGATCCCCCCACAACTGAGGTTACGATACGTCAGGCCTATCCATGTGCCCCGTCCTTGTCTAGTCCATGTTTAGCTCGGTGACGGCGTGATATGCACCTGGAATTAGATCGACTGCCCTGGCCAGTCGGGTCGGCCTTGTTTGAAGAGCAACATGGTGTTGGGGCGATCCGTATGGATCCATCCTTGGCCTTGGGGCTCGAGGCCTAGAGCCGAGGACAAAGAGGGTTAAAACAGAACCATTCACGAAGAAAAATGACAGCGTGACTCCGATCAAACACACCTACGTACCTCAGGTTTTCCAGCCTGATGCTTATTGCTCGCCTCACGCGGCGCGAATCAGCTGCTCCGACCTGATCCCTCCGAGGGTATCCGGCTAACCCTGTTGCACGAATTCGGCCGTGTTGACCCTGACGTCGCTGGTCTCGAGAGATGTTTCCCGAAATTGTCATTCTGCCAGCGCCTGCAGTTCACGAGGGGCATGACGCGCACGGACGGTTGACGCGAGCTTGATGATGATTCGAAGCTAAAGACTGTATGTGCCTAGATCGTGCCTAGCGGCTGGGTCTCCTCCGCAGAGGATCCCAGCTGTACGGTGATCGCCTCTTGTTGAAGCGCCAAATTTCAAACGAAGTCCATCCATCCTACTGGGATTCAAATCATCAAAGGTCAAAGACCCTCTAGAACCGGAGAACGGACTGATCACCCCCATCGTACAACAAACTCCACCACCCCACCGAGACGGGGTGGAGAAGGGGGAGGGTTACCAACTTACCATACGTTAAGCACAGGCTAGAACCTTTTGACCCCGTCGATGATGACCCCAACCCCGAAGAGCTGAAGGTAATCGATCATGTGGCTTGCCGCCTATAATACTCCCCGGAGGCGAACTGAGGCGTTTTTTATTGCGGGGAATCCCTGAGCGTATCACAGTAGTTCCGCAGGCACAGTCTCGCTAGATCAGGAAATGTGGAATGCAGCGCTTTGCTTTGTGGGTATCCGTTTTTTTTTTAACTGGAGCTAATGGTGCTCACTTGACTATCTGGTGATCAGATTGATGCTGGTCTGGATTTTGCTGCCTGGGTCTGAACGGGGTCATATCCTCACCCGTATTCTGGGCGAAGAAACATATTAAGGTCGCCCTGTTCGCCGAGCTGTCAATTCCATAGTTCCAAAAAAAAAATTCCTTCTCCTTGTGTTTACTTTTTTCTTGCCTCTTCTCGCCCGATACCAAAAGGAGTAATCCTTAAAAGTCTGAAATTACTATAAAGACCCAGAGAAAGCCCACGGTAGAAAGCCTACGATCGTCACAAGTATACCTACACAAACTACCGCATGGAAGAAGTATGACAACTTTCTCTCTGGTGACGCTTCCTATCGTCGTCATACTTGTTGTCGTACGATATCATAAAGAGATTTGCAATTGGCTATCGACCACTGCGAAGAGCAAAGGCTTCACGAAAAATGGAGGAGCCCATACTCCCTCCGACGTCAAGCGCATGGCACCATACCCAGCGCAACCCATCAAAGGCAGAGAGCGATACCGAGTCATGATGGACATTCGCAAATTGGATGTTCAAAATTGGCTGACGCTCGACAAAAACTATATGGAGGAGCACGCCGTGCGAGACGATTTACTCCGTGAGAAGCGAGACAAGGTTTTGCAATGCTTGCCCGAGTCCGCACAGGCCTGCCAGGAGGCGCTGGAAGAGGTGTCCGAGTTTCTTTGCGAGCGATATCCCAACATGTTTCAAAAAGTGGTGGAGGGCGACCGAACGTCCATCCAAAATTGCATGACAGGAGAGCGATTCGACATTGGCGGTGCGGCTTCTGGCGGTGAAGGCATTGACGCGCTTGAGGCGGCTGTCCGACTCACGATGGAGGATCTCAGCATTTTGATGATGAACGAGGAGGCCGAGTACTATCTGTATGGGCCCTCATTTTACTTTTTCTTCCCCCTTCCTATTTTTTCTGGTTCTGTTCTTATCAGTATGGCTGACCCGTTTCTCAGCGCCGCCAGCGCAAGCCTTTTCCCGACGGGATGGACGGTCCAGGAGCGTATCGGATGGACGATCTCCCGTTTGCATGAACCGGTCCCTCTGTGGCATCAGCACGTTGCGAATTCCGTGAGCAAGTAAGTGGACCATGAAAGACGCACGCACGACCAGTGCGTTGTGGGTTTCGTATTTGGGTCAAAGATTCTAATCTCGACTAGGTTTCTGGCGCGGCTGACGCCAAATTCCCCAATGGAGCGGTCGAACTACTTTGTTGAGATCAAACGGCCCGACGAGAATCTTATCGAGATTCTGTATCGGCCCAAGGGACTGTGCGAGAAAGACCTGTCCGACCCGTCTCCCGAAGAAATTATCATTCGCCGTGAGCGCCAGACTTTCCGCCGTTTGCCCAAAACAGGGACGATTCTGTTCGGCGTCAAGACATACTTGACTACGCTGGATCAGCTCCCGATGCAGGAGCTTGAAAACCTCGCGACGGAAATGCGAAGCTGGCCTCAGTATGTGGGCGAGTACAAGGGCAAAGACGTTTGGGGTGCCAAAGTACTAGAATTCTACCAAAGTCGAGCTGCTCAAAGAGACGAGAAGATCGAGGTATGATTCGTTGGATTAATCGACGCGATGACGAACTATGTTACTTTTTCTTGCCTTTTTGTCTCCCACCTGGTCATTTTGCTTTTTGTTTCTCTTCCTGCGATGCATACTGCCTGGATCGTTTTGTTATTTCCCCTTCTCCCTTCGTTTCTCCCTTTGATGCGAAACAAAAATGGGCTGGCTGTCTGAATACCTTTTTCGCGTTTCCCGCTTGGACGGTTTTTGAGCATGATTCACCCTGCGCGCGACCCAATTGAGGTTCCCCGACAAGAATGTCGAACTACGTCATATAGAGACTGAGAATGAAAGTTTTGAAAGAGTCATCTTTGATTGGGTTCTAGTAAAATAAAGTAGAATGTCACCGCGGGTGGCCCGGAAGTCAAGAGAGACTACCTAACAGCTGGGTCTGCTCAGAGCAGTAAAAAGGAAAAAAGGCAAGTTGGCCGGGGTCTATAAGAAATGTGCAGTTGAAAGAAAATGCTGGAGCTACCAAAAGCCTGAATGAGGTAGTATAGGGTAATCCAAAAGGGGGTATAGGCGAGATTACGTTTAGATCTTAGACAGCGGTGGCTTATCTTGCTTCAAGCGGACAACACCCTAGAAAGAAACTATTAGCCATCAAGAGCGATCAAGCTATCAAGCACAGACAGGAAAGAAAAAAAATTAAAGTGATCCACATACCTCTTGGGTGCACGTGGCAATCAAAGTGCCATCCTGCGACCAGATCTTCTGGATAGCCAGTCCACGACCTTCTCCGGCCCACGGGCTCTCCATTTCGATCAACATCCACTCGTCGGCTCGGAAAGCGCGCGGGTTATGGAAATAAATCGAATGGTCCAAACTGACCATCATACCGACTTGTTTCTGGGCCTTAGCTTTGCCTTGGGTCGCGTCATCTAGGGCGCCTTGCAGTCTGCGGCGCAATTCGGTGGCTTCTTCCTCCTTCAGTTCTTTCAATGCTTTGGTGATATCCTCGTCGTCGAGATCAGAGGGGTTCTTCAATGCCTTGAGCAGCTTCTGAAGTTCGGCTGGTGATGAGAATCGGGGAACGTCGTGAACTCGTGAGACGGTGCCGATGAAGTAGCTGTCGGTGACGTAGGCAAGTGCCGACAAATGGGCCTGGAAGCCGCCTTCCTCGGAGATGTGACCCCGTGATCTAACGAATCGCCGGACTTTTTTATCTTCGGGATTGGGAGAGTTGCCTATACTCGATCAGTCAGGGGGATGTTCGATCTCTCAGGGCGTCTCGGAAGTAACCTACGGTTCACAATGCCCGCCTTCCTTGACTCAAATGGGCCACCGCCCACATTATTCAGAGCTTGCACAGTGCCAGGCAAAGCATCATCCGGCAAAGTTACCTCTGGCATGGTGGTTGCGTGTGTAAGAGTCTTTTCTCCGCCACTGCCAACCCGGCTGAAGCTGAGGGTGGTCGTGAAGATGGGACGTCCCCGTTGTCGCGCCTGCACGGTGCGCGTTATAAAGCTCCGTCCATCGCGAACTCGCTCGACGTGGTATAGAATAGGAATCTCGGAGTCACCGGCAAGGACGAAGTAGCAATGCATGCTGTGAACGGCGAAATCGGAGGGGACGGTTCGCATGGCAGCCGATAGCGACTGGGCGATCGCAGCGCCACCGTAGATGCCGCGGGCACCGGGAGGGTGCCATAGCGGGCGTGTGTTTGTGAAAACGTCCTATGGATGATGATGCCAGATTAGAACGAGCCTCGTCGGGCATGAATTCTGCAGAGGGAGTGTTGTACTGGGCCGAGGTCCACCACTGGTGTCAAGTCGAGCACATTCTCGATAGGGGCCTTGGAATGATCCTGTGGCGGGGGATCAAGGAGCGTCACACGTTTCGACATGTTGTCGCCCTTTCAAGAATAGTGTTGCAAGTCGTCTGAGATGTTATATAGGCTGCAGGGTCACGAATCGGGCGTGGATGGCTCCGCGGCTCGGATGACGGCGGTTTCCAGCACTTTTAAACTCCGGTCGGGGCTGACGCCGGAGTCTGAGCCGAGGTCCAACGCGGTCTGCGAGAAGCGCGACCTGATTTTCGATTATTATGCTTCACTATGTCACATGAATTACGCTAGCTAATTATGGAAACATCGTGCAGATACAGCTGATTTGAACAAAAATACAAGATCCGACAGATCATCAGGGGCCATGGTTCATCACTTCGTCGTTCGACTCGAACTGCTCCAAGATGTCGATGGCGGGGGTAGCAGATGCGGATCCCAAGTCTTCGGAGTTGGGTCAAGACCAGGTACAGTCTCGAGTCGATACGTCGTGTTAATTTGTCCGGGATTTGGCGAAGGGGCACCTGAGCTCTGCTCGTGCAATAGTCGCAGCAATTGTCGACGCTGCATCTCTTCCTGGCTCAAGAGGGGAGTGCCGTCCTCAGCCCGCTGGCCTTGGCTGGGCCCATATTCAAGATAAATCAAGACAGATGCGAGACCATATATGACGATAAAAGCGCTTGGAAGGCCGATTCCAATCACTCGGATTGCGCTCAGCGGGAAAAGGCTGCGACTGAGGATATTGAAGAGCACATTGAACAGTGAAACAACATTCACAACAAGAGAGGGCCTAGCAACAACGTTAGCGACTCTGGGCAACAAGGCGTCGAGGATTTCAAAGCGACTGACATTAATAGCGATCGAAGTAGGAATAGTTTGCGTTTGCGTTGGAAAAACGCAATTGCGATCGAGCTGACATACGATATTCCTATGAAGAATAAGGCAAAGACGAGCGATGCGGTCCTATCAATGTGCAGTTCCTCGGTGGCATCACCAAAGACGACTGCCAGCATTAGATAGCTGTAGAAGCAGGGCTTTGGTTAGTAAAGTCAAAGGTATGGGCCCTAAAGCAGCATGGAGCAAGGCGTGTACTGACCCCAACAGCAGCAGGGCCGCAGACGATCCTGTTACCAGTCTCCACAGCCTAGAGACCTGGTGCGCACTCGAGGCCGGTCCGGATTCCATCCATCTTGCTGATCCAGCCGAGAAAGCCTGCATTGCGGAGGCATATCAAAGCATCTCACACAGTTGGTCGAGTGGCTGGCCAACGTTCAGACAGAGACAAAAGTCACAGGTTCATAGCAGGGTCGTATTCATAAGAAACTGCCGCACGGTCGCAGATTCAAATACTGCGCTTAGGACACCAGCCAAACGAGTGGATAGGGTGGGTTCATGAAGAATTTTAGAAATCTCGGAGCCTGCCCTCGAGCTGAATTCAACGGCGACGCGCCGACGAGGCAGAAAAGCATGAACAACCGCAGGGAAACCTGACAAATCTGAGTGAATCTGTCGGGGCACACAGCTTGCAGATTTAGGCCCTTGACTGGGCCATCCAGGCCTACAGAATGAGTCCAGCCTTCATAATGACAGGGGCACAGCCTCCAATCATGAGAAAGCAGTCTTGACCGTTTGGCTAGCAGCGGGCGGATTACATATCAGCACTGGATATGCAGCTGATCTGTGCTGGGCGTTGCCCAAGTGGATAGTGGACACTCTTCGGTTACTCAGAACCTGTGCAAGTAGTTATCAATTGATCTGACTCTACTCCAAAATACTCCGAAAAAAACGCCCTGGATGCTGGCATGGTCCATTCCAGCATCAACTTTCGCTCCGAGACTCGACACACAATTCAACAACTCCATCAAGCTTGCAATCCCACTTCCACCTTCTTGCCCCTCATGCTCGGCGCCACTAGGGATGGTCCGACATGGTTTCTACCAATAGGTTCTTGGTGATGAGATGCAAGTCAAATGTATCAGGGACTCGAAATCTAGTCGTTGCCAACCGAACAGCCTTGTCAGCGTGATCATTTCCTGCAGCAGAGTGGGGCCAACTGACTGTACTTCGTTGTCATCCTCGCCTGTGATTTGTCCCCCGGCGGATTTGACCAGTGACTTGAGGCTGTGAGAAAGCGTTAGTCGTTTGCCTTGCAGCACAGCAGTTGTATGTTGCTGACCGGTCGATGTCGATTTGAGTGATGCCATCCCGTAAAATAACCTAAATCCAGATACGCTTTCTTCAGAACATTGCCTCTTGATTATGCCCTAAAACGAGTGGTACTAACCTTATGGAGAGGCATTTTGAGCTAAAGTGAGTGTCAATGCTAAGCAAGTAGGCAAAGGATGGTTTCCGGTTGCTTATGGGCGGTTCACGATGGGTTTGGAAACTCGGCGACGGGGGATTATGCCGCTCTTCGACACCGGCCAGTCATCATGATATCACTCCCACCAATTCGATCATATAAATCTTCTGAATAGAGATTAAACTAAGTATTGTAACTTCCAATTCTCTCAAGCGTCCATGGGTTTATCTCCCTACCTACCTAACCTAGGTAGGTAACATTGCCTGCCCAGGGCTTCTGAGGTTGTTTCGTGAAGTTGATTTGTGAAGATTCATCAAGCCCGCACTGCAACAAATCCCCTAGCAAAATAGTCCTCCTAGGCCTCGATACTTCCTCTTCGATGCTAACGATAACGACGCCGATGGAGATAGCGCTGATAGCGGCTAAAGAGTGGCAGAAAGAGTGGCAGAAAGAGTGGCAGAAAGAGTGGCAGAAAGAGTGGCAGAAAGAGTGGCAGAAAGAGTGGCAGAAAGAGTGGCAGAAAGAGTGGCAGAAAGAGTGGCAGAAAGAGTGGCAGAAACTAGGTAGGGGAAAGAGGTGGCAGTGGGGGGTGATAATATGCAAAGGGGGGGGGGGGGGGGGGTGGTTTTAATAATCTCCTGTTTCTACTACTAGACGTTATATTGCTAAGAACTAAAAATTCATGAAGTCCATCAAATCAATCACCTTTCATCGCACGTGAGAAAACTATTCTTGCACGGAGATAATCATCCTATCATTAATCAGGGCTGCGTAACCAGAAATCCTATAGTGCCAAGAAATTCTACAAGCCAAGGCTTGGGTGGATCCACGGGCAGCACCATCTTCTCCTACAGCATCATTCAGACTTCAGTAAGCAGGCGTCAGCAATATTACTCGCAAAACTAACTCTTTTTTTGGACCTTTGTTTGAGGTGTAGCCAATCCGAATAAAACACTGTTCTGCGCTAGAGCTGACATACAGCGTCCAAGAATTGGCGCCAAGAAACGTCATCTATACACAAGAACGAGATTACTTGGAATTGGGGTCGAAGCAGCAATTACACTAAATGGAGCAATTACACTGAATGAACACGGATGAGATATAAGGAGAGAACTTTGATTGTTGGAGATTCAAGACAACATCAGCAGCTAACATGGATGTCGTGCTTAAACTCATATTTTAGGCTGATGTGGAAGATGACAGTGATATTAGTCGGTAGGTTGTCACGCACTAATTAAGCTAAAGTGACAGTCTGTGGGTGCCAGGGTACCCGCGGGAGTTCCCGGCGGATCCGGCATCCATAACGGTTTCACGGCCGATGCATACATATCCGATGGCTGATTTAGTTCGCTAAGGAACTCAAGTCGAATAAACTCAATTCTACTGTTACCTAGGTACCCAAATTCGGATTTCACGGACCTCAACAACCTGAATGGCCAGCCTACCTGCATTATTGAGGAAATCGTGACAACTGCGTCCTTCAGCCGAGAGACTCTCAATTAGACTGAGCAACGATTTTCTCAGCTGCCTACAGCGAAAGTAGAGTGAGGACCTTCTCTCTATAGAGCCACGGATGGAACCCTAGGTAGCAGTCCAATCCTGGAGCACATAAACTCTCTGTGGTTGGGTATAGCTCCAAGCTTGTTGTGCCTGGACAGCCGGGTGAATGATAATACACGGCTTAATTGCATATTATTGCTGAAGACGTCCAAGACAAGGTGGATGCGGGAATTATCACTAAACTAAATCTAGATTGAGAGTAAGCATACTCGAGAATGAGCAATATCTCTGTCAAGATTACCCATGCCTGAGTAAAAGACGACAGGCAAGTATAAAATGGACGAAGCTCTCGCATCCCCAGTAATCAAATCATTCAGAGTCAAGTTCAAAACTCCCAGTCTCACCTCAACCTCTTCAGTATTCTGCAGTAATACTTCACGATGTACTTCTCCAGGATTATCCAGGCTGCCTTCCTGTTGGCACTTTCTGTCCCGACTCAAGCATGGAACAGACTGGACAAAGACAATGCCGTAAGTCCGCGAGTCTTGAGCATTCTCTAGAGCCACAACTCATCCATTCACGCCATCAGGCTCTCTTGATTATCGATCACCAGGTTGGTCTGGCGCAGCTCGTCCGCGACATTGGTACCAATGACTTCCGCAACAACATGCTTGCGCACGCTTCTATCGGCAACGTCTTTGGCCTGCCCACCGTCTTGACCTCCTCTTCCGATAGTGGGCCCAACGGTCTTTTGCTCAAGGAGATCACGGAAATGCACCCCAATGCCACCTTTGTCCGTCGCCAGGGCGAGGTCAACGCATGGGACAACGAGGACTTCCGCAAGGCTGTCAAGGCCACTGGAAAGAAGCAGCTGATCATCGGTGGAATCGTGACCGAAGTTTGTGAGTAACCATGCTTGCGAAGAGTGGCATGCGAACTCAGGCTAATGGTACCGTCACTAGGCACCGCCTTCCTGGCTCTGTCCCTGATCGACGAGGGCTACGAGGTTTTTGCGAACACCGACGCCAGCGGAACTTTCGACGTCAAGCTCGCCGAGGATGCTAACCGTCGTATGGAGCGTGCTGGGGTTACTCTCATGGGTTACTTTGCGATCATCTGTGATCTCATGCGTGACTGGCGCCACACTCCTGGTCTCAATGAGATTCTTCCCGTCCTTGACAAGTAAGCCTTGATCCGAGAACTCGCGAACTTATTTCCAGATTAAACTGACCTACCCTAGGTACCAATTCGCTTACGGCCTGGTTGCCCGCCACCACGCTGGTGCTATTGAGAACGGAACTCTTGCCGCGATTGAGTCCACTTTGATCTAAGTGCAGGCCTCATGTTAGGCTCTTTGCCTAACCCAATTTCAAGTTGGTGCGGGAGATAAAGTGATGGAGAAAGTTGGGATAGTGGACGGAGGGGGTTTTGGACGAGCCACGGGAGATTAAAGAGATGAGTTTGTTGAGGAGAGCGTATTGTGTTGATTGATTACAACATGAATTGCTATACGAGTATACGAGAATGTCCAATAGCTTTGCCAATGAACTCCTATACGTCTCGTAATGCTGAGTTTCACAGTAAATGAGATTCGAGGACTTAAGAATGATCCTAAGGTTCGCAAGAGCAAAGCTTCCCCTGGAACTCAAGAAGACAAATTGTCTCAATAATTTTCGCATGTCGAGGTTCAATTGCATTACTTGAGAGCGTACCTGATCAATCGTCCAGCGTAGTAGTTTATCCGGGATGGCCAAAACAACGCCATCTTCCAGGACCTTCTTTCGCCCCTGATATCAAGAGGAACTTGAGTCAAGCGCACCGCCAATCTCGTCGCCATGAATTCCGTGATAAACTTTGGAACTCAATCCAGGCATAGAAACTTGAAAGTGAAACGCATGTGCGCTCTGTTGATATACGAGGCGTCGTGTAAGGATGAGGAATGGCAATCTGCAAAGACAAGTGATCTCATGAGGAGCCGCTTTGTTCCCCGCTGACAATGACAAACAAGCAACTACGCCAGCTTAGGTCTAGAGACGCAGTTAGTAGGTGATACCCCGCTCACCAATACGATACGACCTTCCCGATTGATAGAAGCGGAATCGAAAAGGGGGCCGTCTTATCGTTATCAAGGAGGGATCCCGACGGTCGACCGGGACTAGTTTAATTACCTGATCGGAGAATGAGAGACAAGTGGAGATGATGGATAGCTTGTTTATCAATTAAATGCCACTCGTTTCCCCTCAATTGAGTCTACTAGGCTATCGTACCCGGGTGAAGTTCTTTGCTCTTCAGCCGTGTGCCTAGTTGTCCATTTGCAAACAGTAAACTGTATCTTGGCCAAGCCTTCGCAAGCCAAGATGCTGCGACATTCGGGAGTCTCCGCTGTGGCGGCCGCCGCGCTGTTGCTTCCTTACGCCTCGGCACAGTTCGTATCCGCTCCAACTGACTTGATCACCAAAGAAGGACACGCGGGCATCAATGTGCGGTACAAGGAGGTCCCTGCTGGGATTTGCGAGCAGGATCCCAATGTTAAGAGTTACTCTGGCTATGCGGATGTCGGTGAGAATGAGCATATTTTCTGGTAAGAGAAACGTTGGAAGAGGGAAAGCGTGTCGCGTCGCATGTTCTTCGCGACTGAGAAGACACTATACAATACACGATTGCACGGGGCTAACAGTCGAACCGCAGGTGGTTCTTCGAAGCAAGAAATGAGGATCCCAAGAAGGTATGCTCGACAACCAGCGGAACCCTCCAGGGACTGACCATTCACCTAGGCACCACTCACCGTCTGGATCAATGGTGGACCAGGCTCATCTTCCATGATCGGACTATTCCAAGAGCTGGGCCCATGTGGAGTTGATGCCAATGGCAACGCCTACAACAACCCCTACTCCTGGTCCAACGCGAGCAACATGGCAAGTGCCCCAAACACCACAATCGTAACTGAAACGACCTCCATCTAACCCACAACTACCAGCTCTTCATCGACCAGCCCACTACGGTCGGCCTGTCATACTCAATCCCTATTCCGGCATACCAGGATAGCACGGGCAACATCATCCAACTGCCTGACGAAACCTGCCCTGACTACGCTCAGGAGATTGGCACATGCGGCACATACTCGAAACCGGACATCTCCCTCGTTCCAAACTCGACTCAGAACGCGGCCCCGAATATGTGGAAGACTCTTCAAGGGTTTATGGGTGCATTCCCGCATTACTCTCGCAACGGCTTCTCTTTCACGACAGAAAGCTACGGCGGCCACTACGGGCCCGTATTCAACGGTGCGAGAGAAACCCTCCCTGACACCCTGGCCCCAAGCTAACCTTAATCCTTTACCTATCTAGAATACTTCCTCTCCCAAAACGCAAAGAAAATCCCCGGCGCAATCGACATCAAGCTGGAAAACGTCCTCATTGGCAACGGCTGGTTCGACCCCCTAATCCAATACCAAGCCTACTACAACTTCACCATTTCCCCGGGCAACACCTACGACTACGATCCCTACAACGCCTCCGTCAAAGCAGAATGGTACAACAACCTCTACGGCACGGGCAACTGCGTCGACCAGACGAAAGAATGCTACGCCACGGGCCGGGACGATATCTGCGCCAACGCGGACAGTTTCTGCGCGAACAAGGTCGAGAATTTGTTCGATATCTACTCCGGTCGGGATGAGTATGATATGCGCGAGTTGATGCCTGATCCGTTTCCGTATGAGTTTTATGTGGAGTACCTGAACAGTCCGAAGGTGCAGGCTGCTATTGGGGCGTATCAGAATTTTTCCGAGTCTTCGTCTACCGTCGGGAATGCGTTTACGAATACTGGTGATGATGATCGGGAGGCGGGGACTATTGAGGATGTGCGGAAGTTGTTGGAGGCCGGGGTGCAGGTGGTGATGTACTTTGGCGATGCGTGAGTCCTGCCCTCGACTGTCTCTATTTCCTTCGACGGGCTACATGTGCAGGTATCGCTAACGCAAGTGTGGCAAAAATGATAGTGACTACAACTGCAACTGGCTAGGCGGCCAAGTCGTCGCCGACGAAATCAACGCCTCGGGCTACAAAGATGCCGGTTTCGTCAACATCACAACCTCGGACGGCGTCGTGCACGGCCAAGTCCGCCAAAGCGATCTGTACAGCTTCGTGCGCATCTACGAGTCCGGCCACGAGGTGCCATTCTACCAGCCCCTCGCCGCACTAGAGCTATTCGAGAGAGCGCTCGCAAGAAAGGACATCGCCACGGGTAAACACAAGGTGACCGCAAAGGGCGGGTATAAGACCCACGGCACGCCGACGAGCGATTACCGTGAGGGCAATAGTACCGTCGTGATGGAGGTGCTTGGCAGTGATGCTACGTATAACACGACGTTGAATGGGCCGAATCCGTCGACGGCGAGTAAGGTGAAGAGGGAGGATCTGCAGGGTCGATCGCAGAGTAAGAAGCTCCAGGCTATTCGGAAGGTGAGGCGGTCGATGGGGGGGAGACGTTTGGTGTGAGTTGAGGTTATCGTGAAGAGTGATGTAGATGGGTGAGAATTAGCCTGTGCCAAGAGGCGGGAATAATGTACAGAGTGAAATTCGGGGAGATAGTTGTATCAATCAAGAGCTCGGCCTGTCAATGCCGGTCTTATTTATGCAGAAGTGGATGAAGTACAAAATTTAAAATATTCACAAGAAGATTGTGGGATGGATGTGGCCATTCCACCGGTTCGGAGGCTGTGTGCAGATGGAGCTCTTTCCCAAGTGAGCTCTGTGGACTCTCGCCTCGACCTTTGAATTCCCTGAAGTACTGTGTCCACAGGGTTCTGAAATTATAGGGGGTCTGCATTTGACCAAGAGTGATGTTTGATACATCGACGGGACATTTGAGGGTTGCGAAGCTGTCGTCTAGCTTCGCCTTCTCTCCTGCCTTCTTGCACTTAGAGAGCAACTCAGAACTGAATATTGAAAGCGCACTCGCTTTCTAGCCACTGAAACTCGCTCAGATAATACTGGCAATAGTCATACGCGAATGCGCAGAGCTGGACCGCCGCTCCGTCGAATCCGACCCTGCAGACGGAGGCGCAAGCAAAGCAGAAGACTCCGGTCTTGAATCTATAACGACATCGCGGCGCTCATAGTCACGGCGCCGCTTCTCGCTGAGTAGATGCGCAACGGTCATTTCAACCCACTCCCACCCTTCCCATTGCGAGTCTGTCTGAGTCGGTGCCGGACCGGCATGTCCGGGGACATTCACAAGATTCGCGCCAGTCTCACTACCTTGCCAGACCCAGCTGCCATCCGCGGTGCCCTGCATATCGCCAGAAACATAAGCCATCACCGCCTCGTCCCGGCACGGATCCACGACATCGCCCTGCTGGGAGCGGTCGTGGAGGTACCGAAGGAAGAAAGCCAGGTAGCGGCCGCAAGCAGCGTTTACGGCACGCTCGTCGCCCACGGCGGCGAGGGCTTGGACACAAGCTAATGCTGGGGCAAATTCTTGCCGGAAGAGAAGGAAGAGTGAGCAGCGCCAGATATGCGTGCAGAGAAGGGTCCCTGCGCTCGAGGCGAACAGGGCTCGCCAGTCCCCGTTGCCGGCTTGACTTCGCATGCAACGCGAGAGAATATTAGCAGTATCAATTGCTATTGAGACACAATAGTCCACGGCGGCGATACGAACGCCGGGCTGACAGTATGGTGAGATGTTGTGGCGATGAAGGAGGAGGCGGGCGTTTTGGAGGTAGATAACTGGAGCGAGAGATCGGGGGTCGAGGTCTGCATCTTGGTTGAGCTGGAGATGGGTCGGGAACGTGGTGCGGCAGATGGTAAAGTGACGTTCGAAGGTTTCAAGGGTCGCGTAGCTGATAGAGGTGGAGCGGAGGGTGCGGGTGAGCTGGCCGATGGATCGAACAACGTGAATTGTAGCGAGCAAGGGCGAGGGCGCGCTTTGGTGGTCTCCAGGTGACTTGTACTGGGCGAGGGACTGGTCGTCCACGGGACAGGGCAGGTCAATGTCGCAGTCCTGGTCATTGATAAGGACAGGCTTGCCCATCTCGAGGGCTAATAGTCTAGAGTGAAACAACTGTTAGCGCGCCTTCTTGACTATACAGGTGAGACAGGGGATAACAAACCGATCATAGGTGTACAGTCCCCACCATATGCGTTTGCGCATTTCACCTTCAAATTCAGGCCATGGCCCCGACTCGATATGTAACCCAATCTCTTGCGCCACGCGCACTGCCGACCCGATCCAGACCCAACTGGGAGATTTGGAGTTGACTTCGTAGAGGAAGATACTGACAAGCAAAGCCGCCCGCACGCGATCCAAGTTGAAGCTGTCCTGCCACACATCGATAATTCCACACGAGATGCGAACAAACTTCTTACCCTCCTCTTCCCGGTTCGGCTCGATTGTATGAACAGCACCGCATGCGAAAACTCCGTACAATACCGCCGCCCACTCGCTGGACACGCCCACCAATGTCCCCGTTTGATACACTTTCTCATATGCTTCGGTAAACTCGGGCCAGTGCAGAACCGGTAGAACCGAATGGATGCACTGGTAATATTGAGCGACGAGGTGGTCGGCAACCTCCTTTGGAGGTAATTGCGGTGCCGCCTCAGCTGGTACCACGGATTTGGAGCCTTTGTGCTGGTAGGGGTGAGGGACCTTCAATATCCCACGGCCATGCTGACGCAAGTTCGATCGTACTTCTGACAGGTCTTGGGTGATGGGTGCCTTCGGCCGCCTTGGTGGTTTGTATTCAATCTCGGGTAATTTGATGACGGGTGCTGTCGACGACTCTTCGATATCCATCATCCCATCTGGCCGGAGCATACCGGAGCGTAGTTGTTGGAGCTGCTGCTTTGTCGTATGCAGTTGTTTTTCGAGATCCTGAACCTGCTTGATCGATGACATGCGTCGATTCGTCTCCTTGGTAAACAAACAGCGAACCTTACGATTGATGCACTCCGTGCAATGGGACGTCTCTGTCGCATCGCATTTGACCTTGCGCTCACGACAGGCATCGCAACTGGGGTCTTTTCTGCGTTGGCGATACGCTCTCTTCTGCTGGAGCGGAGTGGGGGTCGACTGCTGAAGCCCAGCCGGGCTTGTTTGATACATGCCTGGGCCTCCCGGGACCGATACCATCGGAGGCGCATCAGGCAAACCTCCACTCTCTGCAGGCGATCCCGAAGCCGAGTCATAGAATCGCGCATAGGGTGAAGTTGATGGAGCCGGGGTTGGGCCCGGCGGCAGCTGCGACGGGGGCGGGGGAAGTGCCTGCGCCAACGATGAAGGCTGTGATAATGGCTGCTGAGATTGTTGCATTGGCGGCATGGGCTGCAACAGATGAGCCATTCGCATTCCGCTGTCAGGTCGACTTGGCGGAGCGGAGGGCAACCCGGGGCCGGGAGGGAACGTGCCTGTCACCGACTGCACCGGAGGAAGCTCATACGAGCCACTCCGGTTCGGGTGGGCGGGACGAAAGGGCGTTTGCTGCATCGCGAGAAATTGCACTGTCATCCAGATTCCACCGAGACGGCGGGGAGGACAGTGAGCGGACGTAGAGAACGGACAAGTGCACTCTAGAGCTCCAGTCGATATCCAGACAATCAATAATTGAAAGATTAGTGTTCGGCGATGAAATGAAATGAGCGGCTTTGAATTTGAAAGGATTCCAAAGGTCCCTGGAAGAATCAATCAACCAGTGGGGAAATGATTTAGGTTGTGGTGTTGGTAAAGTGGATGGTCAAGTTGGCGGGGGGTCATCCAAGCCGTCACGGCGGATACGACTGGCCGAAGGAGGAACAGGCTCGCCACCAGCTCAGCTCATTCGATCGCTTGGAAACTACCGAGCGCCAAATCAAATCCCACTAGCGGAATGGGAAATTGGGTCATTCGCGGGAAGAGAGCCAGTCGCGGGAAGCCATGTTGCCGAAAGAAAAGAGTAAGAAGATTGAAAGATCGGCCAGTCGCGTGGTGATGATGGGAAAGAAGCTCGAATGCGTCGCGCAGGCGAAAGCGGATTGGTCGTGGCTCACGAGGGTGCGGAGAATAAACAAGATTTAAGCAAAGAGGGCAAGGGTACCAAAAGAAAAGAAAATAGAGAAAAGAAAAAAAAGGGACCCCAACCACAAGAACTGGCAAGCCAAGGCCGAGGGGGGAAGAAAAGGAGCGAATAAGGTCCAGGTCAGAAGAAGGATCCAGGGGATCTGAACGTCAGGTTAGATCGTGGGGATGGTAAATGCCGAGGTTGGGGGAGAGCGAACCTCGATGGAATGAGATCGAATGGGAGTGGGCACAATTGCTGGAAGATGTCGATTGAAGTAGACGGGAGAATAGGATCGAAGATGATCATGCAGGGAGAACCGGGGAAAGAATGAGGATCAGAATGCAGCAAAATGCAAGATTAGCAGTAGTAGTTGGGGCGATGGGCAGGTCAATTTGGGCAGATTGGGAGATTGGCCGATTGACAAATTGGCAATGGACCCGGAAACCCAAACTGGGGAGAGAGGCTCTCGGCCTGCAGTTCCGCGGCGATGGATGGCTTTTGTTTTGAGAGGAAGAAAAAAAAGCGTGGAAAGGTTTCAAGGTGATGATAATATTTTGGGCATCACAGTGGAGAAAAAGAGAGAAGAGGAGAGGAGAGGCAAGAAACCAAGAGAAGTGGGCAAGCAACTCCCACAGAAAACGGAATCAGATCGACGAGCAGGCGAACAACCGTGTGGGATTGCGATCACCGTTCCTCACGGCCCTCCATTAGGGTCCTGGGGACGCTTGGACGGATGGACTGGAGTTGTTGATTCTTTCCAAATGGTTATTTGGGTCATTGGCTAGTCGGGTTGAGTAGCGAACCAAGAACCACCGGGACCCAGAAACTGAATTAAGGAATCTTCAGCCGAAATGACACTTTGCATGGGGCCACGGGCACCGCTCAAACCGGGTCTGGCCCCCCCTACGATACGGAGCACAGCGGACTACTGTACTTTGCGTTGATTCACGACTCGTGTCGGAATTGCTCTCCTCTGTCTTGTCTCCGCCCGGACAACGAGGTGCAGAGTAAACCGATCGTGAGATTAGGTCATGAACCAACCACCTACTATTTCTGCGGCTACCACTATGTACCAACAGATATACTATGAGCCCCAGTCACCGAACGGTACAAAGGCTATCTCTCCCATTTCCTTCTTTCTTCTGCCTGAGATCAGACCTCTCGCGCGCCTGATAATGAGAGGAATCCCGAGATCGGCAGAAACAGTGTCGATGGATACCTGAAGCAGTTGGAAACTGCTTTGTCTCTATTTCTTTTTTTTTTCCTTTTCAGATAGACCAGTGACCGCGACTTGGAGTGTCCACTTGCCCATCCAAGGCCCCACCGTCGGGGAGCCTGGGAATTGGCGAACCTTGTCTTCGTTTACATTTAACTAAATTAACGGGAGTCATGGCGTCCCGCGGGCCTCGATATGGAGCGAGGGGGAGCACGCCGGTAGGTCGCCCTTGAACTCGGCAGGCGGGTCCCACTTATTCCAGCACGAGAACTGACTATCCCTTGGCGGCGGTTTGAATAGCCACCAAGTTCATGTCAACTTGATTTTGAGCGCTGTCGTGAGAGACTGTATCCATCACCATTGTGTCCAAATCTCGCCCGCCTTTAGGAACAGGTGGCAGCATCTTTGTACATTATTTCTCTACGAAAAAGGTCTGTCAATGCTCATGTTCACCAGATCCAATGATCACCAATCGGGTCGGAAATATCTATCCAAAAGGGCTGGTGCACCGTGCATCCTAAACGGCTCATGGATCGTTGGTGGTTGGGGCTTGGGACCAGACTGTGTCTACGCCAGTCAGAATGCATCCTAATTGCGCCCTTGAGGAGTGAAAATTCCAAATCCAAGGAACATGCCCATTGTCGATTAAAGAGTATATATGCCCCGTAGCCTGTGATCCTGGTTGAGTACCTTACTACGTATGAAGTATGGATAGCATTAAGTTCTTGACACCGAGCTGCTATGGAGCCCGGCGAGCAGAGTGCCAAATTATACTAAGGTTCTGATCCAATCATCCAAGCCTCCTGCTAGGGCCAACCAAACCGCAGGAAACTTCCGGCACGAACAGGCTTAATTTCTCCGAGTTCTTTAACCCATGTGCTGAATTGAGAACATTATTGTTTGATTGTTTCCTCTCATCCTAGTCTCTTCATATGACCCGACGCTCATGGACAGATCATAGCGCATCAGAAGGAAAGGAGGCAAAAAAGAAAAAGCATACGTAGCCTATGGTATGTGAGATGAAGATCTCGGTGCTCGCCGTCCACTGCCGTGTCACTTTGCTTTACGGAGACTGAGCGAGCACACGAAAAAAAACTCAGCTTGCCCTTTCTTTTTTCTCCAATGAATTGGTTTAGTTTGTTCCACCGCTCCCGTTTCGTTTCACCTTCTGCAATCTGCACGGGTGCAAGGCTGCAAGCCCTGATCGACTCGGAAGACATTCACCGGACCACATGGAAGGCCAGCCCAAGCCCGGATGTCGACCCGGACAGTGGGGACTCGCCAAGTGGCAATTTGCCTTTTCGTTCACCTCGCACCTTTCTCTGCTCTCCTATCCGGCTATCGCAAATCGTTGCTAGTTTGGACGGGCAACGCCAGGGCAGCCTAGCATAGTGTTCCACCATCTACCAATCAAATCAGACTGACTTCATTCGTCCGGGCCCCATATTTCGCGTATCGAAAGAAGGGGTCTGCCGAGCCATGAATGCTGAGTCTGACTGGTTGGTCCCGAGTTTTATCCGAAATAAACGTTGTCCGGGTCCCGTAGGGACTCCGCAATAGGGGAGAGTGGAATTATGGTTAATGACTGGGTTTCACGGGTCATCTACCGAGACATGGGAGGGCGGCCTCTTGGTCTGAAACATCCCTCACCGATCGATGGTCAAGATTTATTTCGGGGAATGGAAATGTGTGGTCAATCTGTAGTTCTGTACTCCGTAGTCGAAAGTGTATCATTAAACCATAAAACACTCGTCAAAGCTTTAGTGCGCTGAACGGACACACGTACTCCGTCCATGTTATGGTTAGACTCCTCAGATGAATGGCCGTGCGTGCTTTTTTCCACGTTGACCAGAAGCACAGGCTGGCACTGCCGTGCCTCGTGCCCTTCCGAAGGAAACGCCAACCTCTCCGTTGGAACTTAAAACTTGCTCTCTTTTTCTTTTTCTTCTCTTTCTTTTTCTCCTCGGGTTCTCCTAATCGTTCCACTCACTAACTGGGCAATGACTTTCTCCCATACCCACGGCCCAAGTGCTGCCGCAGATCCACCCGTGTCCGCCATGTATCACGATTGGCTAACACAAACAAAGCGTCTGATCCCTCAAATGGAGAAATCATCCCTCTCTAATCGACTGGACGTAAAAATCCCACGAGTTTGGCAGGCCTGTCGGCCTGATCACATTCACAGGACCTACTGTCCTCCGGCCTTCGGCGTGCATACTGTGCAGCAAGCCCGAGCGACGCTGATGCCCTCCTTCCCAGCTTTAGCCGCCCCGTCCCTTGCCCCCGGTTAGGCTAGTTCTCCGTCCTTGTTCCTGGCGGGTTAGCCCCTTCACTTCTCTTCATGATCTCGTCAGATCTCGGGCGATGCATCCAACTAGGTTAACCGGGCACCTGCGTTCAGACCATTGGTATAGAGCTGCTTATGGGCCGAAAGCTGGGAACGGGCACAGATGCATTGGCCCTGGATCATTTCCGCCATCCCAATCCATCTCGACGCTCGACGCTCGTCCCTTGGTGCGCGGGTCATTACCCAATCTCGTCATGCTCACGAGCCCTCGAGCAACATCCCCCCAACCACCTGCCACTTCTAGCCCCTACGACCTTGGTGGTACTGTTAACTGTAGTGGTGAATAGAAAAGGCGGCTTCCCCGCACCCTTCGGCTACGCGATAAGACTCTCCGGCCCCAGATACCACCCATGATCCATCCACACCAGCCACCATCATCGCATCCACCAACCTAGCGGCCACCGGAACTCGCATCGCCAAGTCGCCCTCTCTCGTAAGAAACTGGCAGACCAGGCGCATGCACCAGTTCAGATCCCGCATGAGCCCGTCTTAATTGTGCAATTCGCCCCTGGCACGGGACCTCCATGCGCACCAGCTGTCGTATTCTGATCAAGCTAGCCATGTATTAGTAGGCTGGGGACGAACTTGTTCGAGTAGTCACATGGATAGAGCTGTGCCCGCCTACATGCTGCATGCTGCATGCATAACCTTAGTCTGCCTCAAGTTTCCCCAACTGAGTCCCTCCACGCGACTCGGTCGTACAATATGCAAGCGTCTAACCTTGGAAAGAGAATTCTTGGTTTGACGGTCAAGCCCTCGGTTCGTGCCGTTGCTTGTCGGGAGTATTCTCCTGCGTTAGTATGGCAGGGTTGAGGAGGACAGGGATTGCTTCGCTTCTGATTTTTGATCTCGTACCTGCGCTGCCATGCCCTGCCCTGCGGCCAGATGTCTACACGCATGGGCCTGTGAGGCCACACTAGCGGCGGCGACCATGGATGCAAAAAGAAAGTAGTGCATGCTAATATTCTTTCCCCCGCCTTCCTGGTATGCACAAAAGGATGTTCTCCTCGGTACAAGGATACGGCCACTGGCAGGATCAGATTTGAACGCATGACAACCCAGTTTCTTTGGTGCCCAGGTTGTCGGGTTTTGGAGTACAACACTGGAAGTGAGAACCAACTACGACCAACCGCCAACCTGACAATCCATGTAAGAGCTACTGCACACTATTCTCAGCTCCTTGGCGGTAATAGTAAGCTCAGCAATCTTCTCAGCTTACTCGAGCTGAAGGCTATGTTTACGGCAAGCCAAGCCCTTGTTCTGCAAGCTGGCCATCGCTAACTAGTAAGCTTGTTGGTGGTGGTCCACAGTCCTGTGGTTGGCTGTGGATTCGCAATTTTCGGTTGAGTAACTCAAGCATAAGCGTCGTCAGTTATCCCTAGGGCTAACCTCATATGACCTTCCAATAACTATGATAGCTTGATGAGTATGTTGGAATGTTCCGAGTTCCGATGACTGCGCAACAAAGTGAGGGCCAGCTGAACAGTCAGACACATTCTGTAGCTTTGGCCCCCAGCCTTAGGACTGTGATCAACTAACAACCTTACCTAGAGAAATCATTACTAATTACTGTCTGCTAACTACAGTGAGGACCAACGGCCGCAGACTGGCTACTGCCCCCAAGCTTCAAGGACTCTGTGTGCCGGGAAATTCGACAATCCCGGCCAATATGCTGATCGCACCTGTTCAAGCATCGTGTTAAAAGTCCTGTACCTGTGTACCTGGTCCTCCTAGATTGATCCCCTTCACTACGAGTCCATGGCTCGCAAGACACCTAGGCTACAAGAGTCTAGCTACCCGCCCCACAGCGGGACAACGATCCGAACAGATGAAACCGCCCCGAACCAGCAACCGAGCCTTTCCGATTTGCCCTGCCTTAACCGCACTGAGACCTTTTGATCTGAGACCGGAGTGCTCCGCACGAGTCCGCAGACCTCAAGGCTTTAAAAGTTTAGGCGTCTCCTCGTCAGGCGGGAGTCGCAGATCAAGCGAATGCTTGGCTCTTACATGGCGCACAGATTGGGTAGGGCGGAACAAGCGATTCGGGGTAGAATGAAGCGAATCTGTTCAATTCACAGTGCAGAGTGCAGAGCAGAATAAAATGGGGCTAGTGTATTCGTCTGTAGGACTGTACTGTAGGTGTATTTCCCGGAGTCCGGATCTGCGCTCCAGTATCTAGGTTGAGAAGGCCCAATGCCATGGCGTCCGTATACCCGCGGGACGGAGAAATTTCGTTGTAACCCAAACTCTCTCTGGATGGAAACCCAACTTTAAATATCTCCAACATCTAACCCGTGCCATATTTTATGTGCATAACCAGTGCAGTTATCAGTATCTAGTCCTATTTTACCGCGTAGGTCCGCCGGAACATCTCGTCGACCTCGACCAGATAGTACGTTCCTGGCGCCAGCACATCCACACTGCCAACGGGAGTATAGCCCTTCTTTTGGTACGCGCTCTCGCGCAATTTGCACATCTGGTTGAACGTCAGCACCTGGTTCTAAATACTCGTTGAAGACCGTCTTACCTCGTCGTAGAACTCGGGCGAAACTTGCTTCCGTGCTGCAAGGCGGGCATGAAGGTCGATCTTGGATGCGATGTCGCTCACATTGCCGACGACACGTAGACTGAAGAGCGTGCTGGCCAGGCCACTGCCGAAGCTGTAGACTCCGACACGTCGGCCGAGTAGTTCGGGACTCGGGACGTTGCTGAGCAGGCTGATGAGGCCGGAGTACACGCCCGCAGTATACATATTCCCGCACATGGTCGGGGCCGTGAGGCTTGGTTGGACTCGGCTGGTGAATCTCTTCTTGGACAGGCCTATGAAGAGTTTCTCGAGGGCTTTGTCGCTCAAGGATTCTTCGTAGGATTGTTCGCGGACGGATGGGGGGACGATATCAGGGCTGAACAGTTCATTCTGCGGATTCGCGATATAGTCGTTGTAGAGCAGACGCGCGTATGACTTGGAGACTAGCTTGCAGTTCGGAGCGTGAAAGACGAGGTAATCAAACTCGTCTAGGGGAACAGTCGGCCCGTCCTTCAGCGTGGAATGCCCGTTGGCAATCCCATTTACCATCCCATTCGCCTTGCGAGCAGCCTGCTTCTCCCAGTAGCGCCGATAACACCCATCCAGAGCCTGCAGATAGCATCTCGACGAGAAATGCCCATCCACAATCGGATACTCAGACTTGAAATCAGGCTTGTAAAAGTCATACGTATGTTGCATAAACGACGCGCGCAGCGGCTCCAAGACGAGAGGTGCATCAGGCCCAACGAGCATCGCCACACAGCCCGCGCCCCCGGTAGGTCTGGCAGACACTGTATTGTACAGGGCGATATCCGAGGCAACGACGATTGCGTTTCGTCCGTCCCATGAAGATGACTCGATCCAGTTCACGGCGTTGAGGAGTGCGTTTGTCCCGCCGTAGCAGGCGTTGTAGGTGTCGGCTCCCTCAATGTCGGTGTTGGGGTTGAAAAGCTGCATCAGGACTGATTTGCAGGATTTGGCTTTGTCGAGCATGGATTCTGTACCGACTTCCAGGCGGCCGATGGAGTCTAGGGAGATGTTGTACTTGCGGATGAGGGAGGAGACGGCCGTCAGCGCGAGGGAGTATACGTCTGGAGTGGTGGTTAGCTACCTAGGTAATACTGACCCTGGACATGTCTACATGTAGGCTTTATCGTGTCACAGATTCCATGGGGTCAGCCTCCCGGATGTTACTCACCTTCGCGGTCGTCACAGAAACTCATGTTTGTCTGGCCCAGTCCAATGGTATATTTGCCAGTGCTGGCACCGAGGAACGTCTCCAGATCAGATTGAGCCACATACTGTCAGTATCAGGCAGGTCCGGTTAGATAGATTACTAAAGTGCCCCAGTAACAAGCTTGACCTACCCTGCTCGGGAAGTAAAGCTCAATAGCTTTGATACCGATGTTCTGGGGTGCCATGATGCGATGCGTTGCAAGTTGTAGGTAGGTAGACGGGCACATCTACTTCTACCCCCCAGTGCAGTGAGATTCTCACAAAGAGTTTGGTCTGAAAACACCTCTCTATTTATATTCTCAGCAATACACAGAAAATCTCAGACCATGAGCACATTCTCAGAACAGCCAGCACATCAGGGTGGACCAAAACCTGTAGCCTGCCATCGCTGCTCCAATCTCGCAGCAGCAGGGGATGGCTATGCAGCGACGCCAGAGACAAATAGGCAAGCTCCTTTCATCCGAACAATTAGAGGCATTAATTCGTAAGGCTGTATCTAGGAATATCGGTGCCTGAGTGGTGGAGAGATGCTTCAATGGGGCATTCGGGGATATACACGGTAGATCGGATCCTGTACGAATCCCGGCGTAGGCGGGTTTTCAGGATCAACACGTTTCCGAATGCCGAACATTGCGATATTGATTGAAAAATATGTGGGTTCAGGAAGTTGAAGGAACAAGCTCTGGATAGCTCAGGTCCAAGGCAGCAGCAGGAATGTGGTGCTTGTAGACCTATCGAACCTGTGCAGTCTGGGTTTACAATTCCCTGAATGACAAGCCGATAAAGAACGATGGATACTCATCTGAGACGCTGAGAGGCCGAGACGGATACGGCATCGGAATTGGGATTTCGTTCAACAAATGAAATTCGAATGTTGAAGTGCAAAAGTCCTTGAATGCAAGCTCTACTGCAACGCCAATCCCACCCCAGGCTCTTTCAGACTAATCATTTTCTAAGGGTTGCATTCATTTCTCCTTTTGCGCTTCATATTTTTCCACAATCAGATTCACAATATGCGTGAGGCCCTCCATTTCTTCGTCCACCGTCTGCCCTAGTCCGTGGGGGTCAATGCTGCACCCAACGTAGACTGGCTGTTGCATACGTCGGGCAAGGATCTTGGCTACCCGTGTCGTGTATTCGATGCTGGATGGTGTTGTGTAGAGGGTTGTTGATATGGTTGCATTTGGGGATGTCCGCTGGGGCTGTCAGCAAAGACTGTTTGATGGCTGAATGAACCATGAACAAGCATCAAGTAGGAAGGAAGTAGAGGCGGACAGGATGTGAGTATCGAATAGATAAGTGAGGTCAGATCCTTCCATGCACAACTGGAGTACCCGGGGTGAATCGCCCTGACATGAAGTACAATAAAGCCCCAGCCTCAACTGGCGTAGAAGAGCAAACACACAGCAGGCTTTACCAGAGAGCCTGGACAAGGTCAAAGCCCCAAGTCATAGTAAGGCATATCGAATGAGGAAGTGAAAGGGAGAACGCGAAGGCAGAAGAAAGAGAGATTACGAGGAGAACTTACATCAGGCATGGCATAGACAAAGCTACCCACTGGCTTGACTGACCCCGCCGAGTCACCCGGTGTCGATGTAGCAAGGTAGATAGTAGCACAGTTTTTCAAGAAGTTCAAATGAATATGGCCCGTCGTGTGGAGTGCTTTGGGCAATGGGAAGGAGAGCTCTTGAGGCTTGGAAGTGGGGGAGACCAGCTCCGTCTCTGGGATTGTTGGCGGTGTGGGGATGGTCATGATGAGAGTTCTTCCTTTAATTTGAAGTTGAAAGTCTGACCGCAGTGGTGTTGGCCTCGGGAAGCTATGCGAGCTGTTCTGGTGGTGTTTGGGCTATCTCCTTGCGTGTCCGTCGTCAAGCGTGGATGAGATTGAAGATTGAAGGTGACGGTCCCCGCCATGCGGCAGACGGAGGCGGTCCACCAATCCCACTTCGCTTTGCCGCACCACACACGACTCACCACGAGGATCGAGACGTCCGCCTGCTCAGTCCAGAGAGTATCGCAAAGGCGTCGGCGATATTCTCAGCGCGTTATTTACCGCCTGTCGCTTATCAGGACATAGGCGATGGCGGATCTAGAGTCGGGTGCCAGCCATGAGGCTGAGGGAGAGGAGACTTGGGCTGGAGATTTTGACCCATTCTCCGATCCCGAGGAACGACGGGTTCTTTTTGCAGCCTTTGATTCCTTCCGGTATGTTGGCCACTATAGAAATGAGCATCTTGCCTTTATACTCATGGTTCGACCATCTCGCACCCGACATCACTGGCGCAATGTACGGCCCACTTGATAGCTTTCCCGACTGACCTTACGGCTACAGACAATATCGGCGCACAGCACATCAAAACACTACGCATCGCCGGCGGCAAGCTTTCTACGCCTTGCCCTCGGCGCACTGGCAAATGCTCTCAGAGCCACCTTTCTCTATCCTGGACACCTTCAACAAGGTAGATGATGCCATTGACACCAACGCCGAGATTGCCGACGCCATTCTCGCTGTGGGCCTGGAGTCCTTTGGACTCTCAGCCACCCCCGACAAGGACGGTCCCCTTCAAAACTGGCACGAGAAAGCCACCGCATCTGACGTCAACAAAGCGCACTCGACGATCCGCCAGTTTTACCGCGACTGGAGCGCCGAAGGCCGCGCCGAGCGGGCAGTCTGCTACGACCCTGTAATTCAGGACCTCCATACCGAGTTTCAGACGCGCCGGGTCGCGGGCGAGGACATCCGCGTTCTGGTCCCGGGCGCCGGACTGGGCCGGCTCGTCTTTGAAGTCTGTCTGGCTGGGTATGCAGCCGAGGGGAACGAGATCTCGTACCACCAGTTGCTCGCCAGCAGCTGGATTCTCAACCATACGGCTGGTCCTGCAGCGCACACGCTGCACCCCTTCGCCCTGCATTTCTCAAACCTGCACTCGCGCGCGCAGCAACTACGGCGCGTCATGATCCCGGACGTCCACCCGGGCACCGCGATGCAGGAAGCGGCGCGGGCGCAGGCGCCGTTTGGCTCGATGTCGATGACGGCGGCAGACTTTGTGGTGCTGTACATGGAGCCGAGTAACCGTGAGGCATTTAACGCCGTGGCGACCGTGTTTTTCATCGACACGGCGCCCAATCTGATCCGATACATTGAGGCGATTCACCATTGTCTCAAGCCGGGGGGCCTCTGGATCAATGTGGGACCGCTGCTGTGGCATTTCGAAGACGGACATTCGCGATCGGATGGTGGAGATGGAGAGACGGGCGAGGGCGACGGCAAGAGCAGAGATGCCTCGGGCATTGGTGAGCCGGGCAATGTAGAATTAAGTGAGGATGAAGTGCTGTGTTTGGTGGAGCGGCTGGGATTCCGCGTTGAAGCGCGGCCGGGCGATCGGCGGCCGTGCGGCTACATCCAGGATGGGGAGAGCATGCTTCAGAACTTGTATCAGCCATCACATTGGGTGGCGCGGAAGGTGGCTCAGTAGGTTGATCAGCTCCAGCCTCACAGCGAGCCGTGGGACGCGATTCGAGCACATTGGTTGGAATTGGGGGCTGCCTTGGAGTTTGGGGGCCAGCAATTGGTACCGTTAGGCTAGAACAGTCGAGGCCAATGTCGCCGAGGAATCCGTGCAAATAACCATCGAGGACCACGAGCGCACTGGTTCGTCTTCACGCCCAAAGGGACGGAAGTTGGGACCCAAGGGAAGTGGGCGGCCCCCAGGTTAATTTTACGATTGGGGGCTGAAATGGGCGAACAAAGAGACGCAGCAAAAGAGTGGGTTCAGCACGGTTCCGTGGATCCCAAACAAAGAGAAGTAAATAGTCGGACGAAGGACGATGAATGATGATGATGATGATGATGATGATGATGATGATGATGATGATGATGATGATGATGATGATGCAGGTGATGATGGACTCGTGCAAAATACTGAATAAAGACTGAATATTCAAAGACGAGTCGCTTCATCAGCAACTCGAAATACACTCGAGTATTGCCAACTACACTTGTCAACCATCGCAGGTATACGCAGAGTTGTACGGCTACGAAGGGCTAAGTAAATACGTCGACTGCGTCCCAGTCGATCAGTCAAGTTAAAGATGGAAAGGACAGGGCAGTGCTCGTTAAGGTATTCAGATCGACAGCGAGGGGGCAAGTCCTGTCATTTGGGATTCAGCTTCGACTGATCGTCTTTGGCGATACCACTCTTTACCAGTTCCGAGTCACGACCACCCTCTCGCCTCTTCGCCTCTGGTGACTTGCAAGTTTCCACTCTTGTCTCAGCCGCACCTCAGTATCCTCAAATCTCTCCAGATCCCAATCTCGACTCCGCTCTTCGGCTTATATCTGAACTTTGGACTATACTCCTACTTCCCATGACCTCTGGTCTATTTGTCATTTACCATTGATTTGTCTTGCTGTCACTTTGCTCTTCCAGTGGCTTCCTGCACCTCTTGTTTGTTCAAACCTTTTTTTTTCCCGTTCTGTGCTGACAGGCACCACACTTTTTGCCCTTTTCTCGTATTCCAACTCAGCCTTGTTCTTCCACTCCACCCTGCACACCCACCCCCTCCTGCTCCCTCTCTCTTTCCTCCTTTCTCTCTCATCTGACTTCCCTTTCTCTCTTCTTTCTTTCCTCCCCCCTCCTCAGCCTGTGGGCGCTCGCCACACATGTCCTCGATGAGCTCCCGACTTGGCAAGTTCACTTTCCGACGCGACAAAAAGCCCCAGAATCCCCCGCCTTCCACCTCCTCCTCCTCCCCCAACCCCCTCGTGGTGACCCCCTCCAACACCTCACCCACTTCACCACCTTCACAGCGTAGCTCATCGACAACGAGTCTCCCTGTCAACCAGCCGCCGCAATCAAATCGGCCTCCAAGCTACCCCTCACAACGACCCACCAGTCCCATGGTCCCTGGCCAACTCGCCCAACACCCCGCCCCGCTCAACCCCAATACCAACATGCAGTACGCTGGCCACCAGCAGCCTATGAACCCACCCCCCGGGTATAGCATGCAACCCCCACAACAACCCATCGGCCACGGGATCCAATCGCCAATGGGTCAGAATCAATATCGTAACCCCGCCGTCGAGGTCGAGGGCGCCAACAACCGCAACAAAGCGCAGCTGATCGTCGGTATCGATTTCGGTACGACCTTCTCCGGTGTTGCCTTTGCGTTTGCGACCAACAATGAAGCGCGCGAGGATATTATCACGGAATGGCCGGGCGCGGGTACGCATACTAAACAAAAAGTGAGCAGACTCCTATGTGGAGATCTTCCCCTTCGCAAAAAGGCCCTTTATTGACCGTACCCCGTTGCGGCTTCGTTGTTCTAGATCCCGACCGTCCTGTACTATGATCAGTACCAGAAGGTGGTAGGTTGGGGCCCTGATATCGCCGAGGCGCTTGCGCCGACCGGGTATCCCAAACCCGGCGTGCTGAAGGTGGAATGGTTCAAGCTTCAATTGATGCTGTCCGGAAACACCTATATTGATCCCATCAACTTGCCCCCACTCCCACCAGGCAAGTCGGAAATCGACGTGGCGGCCGATTATCTCTTCAAATTGCGACAGGCCATGCGCGCAC
This sequence comes from Penicillium simplicissimum, assembly GCA_024706585.1. Lineage (NCBI taxonomy): Eukaryota > Fungi > Ascomycota > Eurotiomycetes > Eurotiales > Aspergillaceae > Penicillium > Penicillium simplicissimum. The sequence goes on from JAMZTW010000044.1 coordinate 1,488,901, forward strand.
AGCTGCAGAAGACTCTCGGTGAGGTGTTTACACGAGAGGAGCGCAACATTCGTTATTATCTGACCGTCCCTGCTATCTGGAATGATGCGGGCAAGGCAGCGACTCGTGCAGCTGCGATTCAGGCCGGTTTCTTGCGTGACGAGAATGACAACCGTCTGACTCTGGTATCCGAGCCCGAGGCGGCGGCGCTCTTCTGTGCCAAGACGGGCTTGTTGAACCTGAAGGTTGGCGATGCCATTTTGATTGTCGACTGCGGTGGTGGTACCGTCGATTTGATTGCATACGAAGTCGAAGAGGAACAGCCGTTCAGTGTGGCCGAGTGTACTGCAGGCTCTGGAGACTCGTGCGGTTCGACCGCCCTCAACCGCAACTTTAGCAACATCTTGCGAGCCAAGATTCGCAAGATGAAGCTGCCCGATGGATCTCGTACCGCGGGCAAGGTCTACGCCAAGTGTATCATGGATTTCGAGAACCGGATCAAGGCGGACTTCCGCAACAACGGGCAAAAATGGGCGGTCGACGTTGGTATCGAAGCAGACTTCCCCGATGCGGGCATTGAGGAAGGCTACATGACCTTCACCAATGAGGAGATTCTCCAGTGTTTCGAGCCCGTTGTGAACCGCATTCTCGAGTTGGTCCGCAACCAGATTATTGCCATCCAAGCGCAAAACCGCTTGCTCCAGGTAAGATTTTTTTCCCTATGTCCCCCCTATGACCCCCTGTGTCCTGCTTTGTGCTGTACTAATTTCACTTTCAGAACGTCTTGGTTGTCGGTGGGTTCGGTGCGTCCGAATACCTCTTCCAGCAAATCAAGCTCCATGTCCCACCACAGTACCAGACCAAGGTTGTCCGTCCGATGGACTCCGTCGCTGCCATCGTCAAGGGTGCCGTGACCGCCGGTATTACCGAGCGAGTGATTACTCACCGTGTCGCCCGTCGACACTATCTCATGGCTACTCTTCAGCCGTTCAAGGAGGGATATCACCCAGAGCAGTACCGGGTGCCCAGTCTGGACGGCCGAGATCGGTGCAAGTACACACGCCAGATCTTTGTACAGAAGGGAGAGCGAGTCAAGATTGGTGAGCCGGTCAAGGTTAGCTTCTTCCGTCAAGTTGCACCTGGGGCAACTCTCATGTATGAGGATGTGCTGTACGCTTGTGACGAGGACGTCTGCCCCGAGTATACCAAGGATCCCCGTAAGTCAACTCTAGCTCTTTGTCTATACTTGTCACTCATGCTCACAAACTCTACAGGCATCAAGGAAGTTGTCACTCTCACCTCCGACCTCTCACGCAAGAACCTCGAGACCGACTTCGAGCGCATGGACACTCCGCAGGGTATCTTCTACCGAGTATACTTTGACATTTACCTCACACTGGACGGCAGCGAGTTCAGTGCTGAGCTCGTTTGCCAAAATGAGGTCATGGGCCGCTGCCGTGCCAAGTTCCGGTAGATGTACATGGATTTCCATATTTCCCCAATGCTGAGATACCCCGGGGCGTTGTTATATGCGTGTGAAGAACGGAAAAATCATCACGAAAAAGCCGAATCGGCGTACGATTGGGGGACTCGTACATATTCTGTTTATTGGATGTGATGGAAGAGAGACGCGGATGAGAGGGAAGGAAAAGAGGCAGAACTGAAGGTTGACTTTCTTCTCCATCATCTCCTTCCTCTCGCCTTTACCTGACCGGACGGCACTACCGGAGAAAGGGCATTGGTTCTGCTGATGCATGCACCTTATTTTGATCAATCCATTGACATCCTGGCGAGGCGCTGTTCTCACTGTCCCTGCTCCAGCGCTCCTCCTTACCTAACTGGTCATGGGCGATATCTGAGTCTTACTTTTGTTTGGCAGATAGCTTGTCTTTGCGTTTTTATGTCTCTTTCGATGGTTGCCTTAGATACCTCACTATTGTTCTCTTTGCCTTTGCCGTCGTGGCATACCTTGAATGAAATTTATGAGCCGTGGTGAGATCAACGATAAACACCTTCCGAACTGGATGCCTGGTCCTTTCCTCTTTGTACATCTCCCACAGCGCGCTTTTCTTCACCAAGGCTTGGTGCGGAATAAAATGCGTCACGTCCATCATCTCTCATTCCTCTCTATCAATTATTGTATACCAAAATTCCCCATAATGAAGTCGTAGTCATAAAATCTCCCATTCTGAGACAAGATCACGTCTCCAGGTTGATACTCCTTCCAAACCGCGCATACAGCGACACCTTGAGCTGCTGCAGCTCGTCACGCAACTCACCCAGCGAGTCCTCCAGCTTGGACACGTCGGCGTCAATTTGCGCCGTGGATGCCTCAAGCATGGACTGGGCGTCTGCGAGGGGTAGTTGAACGAAGGTGTCGCCGATTTTGTAGCTGTGGATGGGGTTAGTAGGTGCGTGCCGATGCTCATCAAGGTAAATTCTATATGCAACGGTGAAGAAGGGGCATTTCTTCAAGTGACGGAGCGGAGGCACTTACGGAACAAGCTCATCCTCATCAGCGAGCTCGAGTTCTGTAGAGACTTCCTCGAGATCTTCCTTATCTTTCTGTCCGGGTATTAGCAAGCGCATACTCAATGGCCTTCTGGGCATCAATTCCACGACACGCGCGACTCGTTTACATACCTGCTTCGCCTTCAACTGCTCCTCCAGCACGGTCTCCCGCTGATGCAGCCGGCTGAACCGGTTAATCTTCTCCTGGTCCTCGCGGCGAACTTCGTTCTCTTCGCCGCCGGCGCTGGCCTCGTCGTCTCGTGAGAGCTGTGTGGTTTATGCGTTAGTCTGCGTCCTGGCTACGTGGGGGGATGCGGGGAGCTTGGTGGGATGGTTGATGTTTGTTATCTGCTACCATGATCCTCACCCACGCGGGGGGATGGGGAGGGAGATTGGCTTACCATGCGTGGTTGGACCATCTTGGATGTTTATATGATGATATGGGGGAATTGATGTATGGGATGTGAGACGGGGAGGGGAGTTGAGTTGGCCTTTTTGGGATGTGTTGCGCTTGCTGGATTTGATCGTGGTCCGTGCGTGACCAGTTGGTGGGTTGGTGGGTTGATGGGTTGATGGGTGGTGTGCCTCGAGAAATACAGCTGAGCAGGTCGACGAGATGGATAGTTGGTGACTTATCGATGGGAGTGACTATCCAACTGTGTGATGATATTGAACCTTGGATGGGTAATACTGAGAATCGAAAAATCCTGTGCCACTGAAGTGAATATGCCGCGATTTGAACACGTTTTCGGGTCTTGGCTGCTACATTATATACAAGGCGACAAGTAATGCGCTCAAGCTGTTCCTGAAAAATCGTGGTAGATATCCTGTGCGCAACGGTGATACCCAGTACTTGATTAATCTATTTGCATTCCTTTTCATATTATGATGTTCTAGAAGCACTTCTATTAGTATCACCCATCTTCGGCCGGTTTGCTCCTGAGAACCTATGGTCGCGGTCGGGTGACATCATCCTCGCTGAGACCCTTCAGACCATGGAGCGACTCGGGCAGAAAAGGCAACCTTAAATCCAAGACCCTCAAGGCTGACATATTCTGCAAAGCTTTCTGGCATTCTTCCAACCCATCTTCAACTCTGCAGGTCTCGCCTTTCGTTCGGTCGGTGGCAGCTCCATCCTGTGTTGCCTACAGCTCTCGCCAGTAACAACCCGCGTCGGAGAAACGAAACACCTCCGCAAGCTCTCACCCCCCAGCCATCGTCATCCTCGACGGACACCAGACCTGCCCTCGTGCGTATCACCAGAGCTTGCACCTCAACCCTGCGGGGAGCCACCATCTGCGCTTTGATTTCAATCGCCTCCCTGCGCCTTTATCCCACTCACGTGTCCTCTCATATACGAGCCTGCGAGCTCCCATCCGCGCGAGAATCCGATCAAGTCCAGCCCATCGAGACACCTTTCCTCCCTTCCGCCGACAACGTATCCCACATCCCCCGCCATGCGGATACAATCTAGTGGAATCACACTATTGCTGTCCACGGGACTGGCCAGCCTCAGCGCAGCGCTCGGCTTCGACTGCGCCCACATCAACGTCGACAAGTACAAATATGACTTGAGTCCATTGGGCGGCGTCCACGAGCTATACCACGTCAACGAGACGGAGACTGCCGTCACGAATACCACCTACGTCCTCAACATTTGCAAAAATTTAGGCAGCAAGGCTGCGAACCGTGGAGATGATGGGAAGTGCGGAACGACGAAGCGCAGTACGTCTTGACCTGAAGAGTCGCTGTCATAGGGACTGGGAGACCATCTGATTTAGGACCACATCTGATTAATTAACCTGCTTCATCTAGTCTGCGGCTTCGTAAACCGACACCCAACTGACGGCAACGGCAGCCAGCGCTTCGGCTTCCCGATCGTCGGGCTCGACCATATGGGCGGGGGCTCGATGGACCCGGAGTTCACGCGCCTGGCCACAATAGACCCCGAGACCGAGGGTGTGCGGATCAAGCTTGCCGGCGGCGAGTTCAGAGGCGACGACGGCGAGGGCGAGAAGAAGGATGCGGCGGCTGTGATAGATTTCACATGCGACCCCGACCGGTCTGGACTCGAGGGTCTCGTCACGGAAGAAGACAGTGCAGATGCGGACGAGAAGAAGCGCCGCCGCCGGGAGGAGTCCAAGAACCGCAGTCTGCAGTTTAAGAGCTTCGAGCTGGAGGACGACACGTATATCTTGAGGCTGGACTGGCGCACGCGGTATGCCTGTGATGATTACCAGCGGGGAAGGCAGAATAACTCGAATTCCTGGGGATTCTTCACTTGGATGATTATCATGTAAGACCCCCCACTGGTACCTTGATCTCTTTGGCTGCATTCTGCTCGAGAGGTTCATACTTACAAATCTTCCTCCAGTGTCTTCCTCTGTGTCGCCGCCTACCTCATCTTCGGCTCCTGGCTCAACTACAACCGCTACGGCGCCCGGGGCTGGGACCTCCTCCCGCATGGTGATACCCTCCGTGACATCCCCTACCTCTTCAAAGACTGGGTTCGCAGCGTGATCAACACTCTGCAAGGGTCTGGGTCGAGAGGCGGGTACAGCGCGGTATAAACGGCCTCGTCCGCATTGGTACCGGGTTATATGCACCTTATCTAGCTTTGGATCTGTTCCATCTGCAAATTTCACCGATTAGGCTCCTTTGGGGGAGTTTCTCTGTTTTCTTGGAATGGGCTTTTAGTACACAGCTCGTGGAGTTCCTACCCTTCTGTAGACTACTGGCGGGCAAAAACAAACACTCCCTTGGAAGCGTGTGCCCGATTTATTGACACGGGCATTTCTTGAGCCCAGTTTCGGCGCTAGGTCATTCATTTTGAATTATGGGGCGGGCATTTTCCATATCCCCATGTCCACAGTGTATGATTTTTTTTTTCAATATTTCACTTGTGATATATCATTGCCCACCTGGAAAGATGAGGCTTTGCTGCCTAGGTATGTAACATCTGATTGCTGGATTAGACCATTATCACCTCCAAATTCCATAGCTCGATGTCAGTGGTCACACAGTCCCGATATAAGGGAGTGGTATATGGAAGCTTCTTTCAGTTGAAACCTGGGCAAGCAAATCGGCTCGCAATAAGCCCCGAGTTCCAGAAGTAAAAACTGGGAATCGAACCCTCAACCTCGCGGCCCCCATGTAAACGCTCCTCGATGCTCAAAAGCCTCGATCTCGATGCACACCTAATCTTCAACAACACCCCCGCGTTCACCGCTAAAACTACAGTAATACTTAAATAATAGGTAGCTTAAATTATTCTCGCGCGTATGGTCTTCTGCGGGTAACCAACTGACCTATCTCACTTGGTTTTTTTTGGGGGGGGGGGGGGGGGGGAGGTGAGTTACCGATTTGACTCAAAGTAAATGGATGAAAGCCCATCTTGTGTTCGACTGCCGCTAGCTCATTACCTCGGCCTGTCCCACCCACCACCTCACTCGAGTATCCACGAATCGATAATTTTCATGACACTACGGACTACGCTTCTCAGATATAAAAACGGAAATTACATAGCACGTCCATTTCTTTCTCCCAACACACAAAAGACACAAAGATGCGAATTGGGCACAGACAGGCTCACCAGGTCCTGCAGCATATCCAGGCCCCGAAATTTCCCGCGAGATAGCAGACAATGGGATTATGGGAGCAAGACAGCAACAACCAGAAGAGTCGGTGAAGATCAAAGCTCAAGAAGTAGCAATACAGTACATGCAAGATCATCAGTGCAGCGATATCAACCAATCCCCCGCCAAAAGTCGCTGTCGCCATCCCGTCTCACGGAAACGACGGGTGGACGAAGCACGGGGATGGCGTGATCGGGACTAAATCGTTCTCATCGCGCGCGTAACATCCAACATTGCGAGAGTGGGAACAGGGGGTAGACACGAGCTGGGAATGTAGGGGGTTGAACATAGAACGGTGCAGTAATAATAAGAATTGGTCGTAATTGTCGTTTGGCCTGGGCGGTTTGGGGGTTGGATCATATATGGGCCCCTCGGCCCCCTCCCGCCTGCCCTCAGCCCTGGGCTGACTCCTTCCATACTTCTTCTTCTTCTTCTGCCCTGATAGTCCTCCCTCCATGTCCGTCCAAACGCATTAAGAACATGGCCTGGATCAAGATGGAGCATGTCTCTGTCCACCTCTGGGCAGTTAGACCTTTACCGCAAACTGCTTCAGGTACAGGTAGTCTTCCATGTTCGCATCGACGGCCTTGCGGATGAGAGCAGCTGCCTCAGGACCGTATTTCTTGGTCCACTCCGCGTCGAACTCCTCCTCGGTCTTGCGAGCGCGTTTCTGCGAGATTATATTAGCCCGAGTCCTCTCCGCCCATCTCATCTCATCATCCTTGCCCACACAATGCAGCAGGTCATCGATCGTCAGGATTGAAGTATGCTTACATGCGCTCTCGCAACCAGTGCCTTCGACTCGATCGCATCATTGTGGAAGCCACGCCACTTCTCGAAACACTGACACGCAAAATCATAATCCTCCTGCGTGTCCCACGTCAACAAGGACGGGTCATACGGCACACCAACGCTCTTGCAGAACGCCTCGATCGTCGCCGCGGGTGCATCAAGCATATCATCCGCATCAATCACGCAAATCTCATGGACAGTCTCCTTGGCGCCGCAGTTTTCGACCTTGAGGTCGGGACGGGTCGCCACGCGCGGTCCCACGAGTCCCTCGCGAACGAGGTAGTCAAAGTGCCGCCGCAGCTCGTCGTACCCGGCCTCGCGGGGGTCATAGTTATGGAACCCGGTGACCTCGTCCAAGGGCGGGATCGTACAGCGGTAGTACGAGGGCACACTGAAGTGCGGGTCGCGGATCAGGAAGGCGAAGTGGAAGCGCTCCTGGATCTCGCGCGGCATGACGGTTGGGTTGCCCGGCTCAGCGGGTGTGTCGTACGGGTATGGTGGACGTGAGACGCCGGTGGTGGTCCCGTTGGTGTGGTGGCCATTGGCCTCGTGGACCCCGTTGGTCACGCCGTTGCTCACCGTGCCATTGGTACCGTTGGACGTGCCGTTGGCAACGCCGTTGGTTGGCGCGGTGACGTGGCCGTTGGTGTGAGTGATGCCATTTGCGGCACCATTCACCCCGTTGGCCGGGGGGTGAGCCTCGCCGTTGGTAGTAGTGCCAACGCCGCGCTTGATACGACGCAGCGAAGGGGCCACACTGGCGGGTTTTCCGGATGGCGGAAGCAAATAGTGGTCGATATCCTTGATGAAGACTCTCTTGCCCTGCATACGCGGTAAGTATCCCCCTCGGGAAGAATAAAAGACGCAAGTTACACATGATGGAAAGGGTATGAGAGCCTCCGGTCTTCGGCCTTGCTGTGGGGTTTGTGTGTTTTGGATTATATCCGTTAGAGGGGAGGAGACATGGTGGGTGTAGACAGGGTGGCCATGTCCCAGCGGAGAGGGGGGAGACAGGAGAAAAGAAATCTCCTTATAGCGATCCTCACAAGGTGAGGATCATGGTTTTATGAGGAGAAGAAAAAGCACGGGGCAAGGAGAGTGAAATCAGGGACGATCTCGTGGGAAGAAGGGTCGGACCTCTGAAGCTTCATGCTCTAGTCTCTCCAACACGGTAAGATATGTCGACTTGCTGAATCCACTGTCGATCCGGGCCTGTTCGTCATCCTCGAAACGGTCGGAGAGACGCTCTGGACCGTAGTAGAATGCATCGCCGAACGGCTCATGGACACACTGGATGGTGGCTCGCTGAGTCATGAAGACCTGTAGAGCAACCGATTAGTCTGGAGAGACCCTGGCAACTGAGATATCCGTAGGGCTGATCTTGCTCCACTTGGAGGACGTACTCGCTCAAAGGCCGTCGAACAGGCACGCGGGTGCGTCGCCACGAAAATGGGTTTGGTCGACATTCTTGCAAGAGGAGATATGCACGGAGGATCCGATGCTGATGGTTCGTAGAAACGTGGAAGAGTGGGTGAAATAAGAACTGAGACCCTGCAGAAACCACGACGCGACGGGTGCTTGCAGGCTGATCAGAGGATGCGAAAGAAAAGGTTTTAAGAGCACACGACCAGAGGGCACGACCGAAGAGGCAATTGGCAATAACCTCGTGTGGAATGTGACGGCCCGAGTCAAGTCGACCAGGTCAAAAGAACCGACAACGATCCAGATCTGTCAGTTCTGTCAATCCCGAGCTAGGCTCGCGCGGCTAAGCCCAAAATATTGATTTAGTTTATTTGTTGGGTCGAGGTTTGGGTAGTTCGATCGACTGCTGGGATATGGGATTGGGGATAGCCTGAGGGCACAGACAGAATCCCGGCCAGGGTCCAGCAAATAAGAGGGCGTGCAGATGGTCTCAATCGAAGGCGCGATGGCGTGCGATGAAGACTGAAGAAGGTCAGGTCAGGTCAGGGACGCAGGGCTAGATTGCTGTTTTATAGGCGTGTGGATGACATATGCTTTGGCTTTTTTAGTCCGTTGGATTTGGTGGAGGAGGTACCAGATCGGAAGGTTTGAGAGAGCATATTTAATCCATCATGACGGTCCATTCGGTGAATCTCCCCCTAAGAGGAATTCCGAGTTCCAATGAGAACCCGCACATCAAGGATGAGTTTAAGACATTATTGGATCTGTTGATTTTCTACTCCATTTTTCTTGCCTTCTCGATCCAGTGAAAGCCAGGGCGGCTTCGGGGACAAACCAGGTTTTTTTTTGTCAGGTCGAGCCTCGGGCGAAGGCTCTGCTGCTTTGGTCGTCGCTAAAAGGTACAGCTGAGCACAGCTGGTACATGCTATACTCCACCACCTAATAGGTACGTACTCTGCAGTGTCTGCACCGAGTTCCCAACTCGAGGAACCCGGATCAAAAAAAAAAAAAAAAAAAAAAAAAAAAAGAATACAGCTTCCGAGCTTCGTGCCAACTTCCAAGGGGTAGTTGATTGAACGACCATGGGCCCAGTTCCACCGCCCGTGGATGCTGTCTCCATGAAAGAATGCTTCATTGGTGTCAAGACTTTGGGTTGTTGCCTACATCCCCATCATGACATCCACCATGTGTCTCGGGCAATTTTCAATGACTCCAGTTGTGAAGATCTACATTGTCTTTCAGCGTCCGAGCTGCGTAGTTGCAGCACGAGACGATAATAATAGTTTGGCGGCTCCTACTTTGCCCGCCACAGGGAACTGTTTTCCAAGAATCCACCCGGTTGACCTCCCACCCTAGTTACTACGAGTTCAACCTACAGTAGCTGGTTTCACCATGCAGTAGTTACTGTGGTTACCAGTTACTGGACTTATCTCTAGCTGCCGCCGGCCTACTGGCACAAATAATTTCGAGATCCCATCAGAGCGGGGGGTCATTCCACGAGGCAAATTACAGCCAGGTTCCAACTTCCAACGCAACGCCTCGCCCCTCTCTCCGCTGCCCCGCCGCAGGAACCTTCCGCTGCTTAGTCTTTGCGCCATATCCGCGCCGTCGATGTTGTCCATGGACTCCATGCTCAAACCGCCCCTCCAAGATGCACAATTTCACACCCTCCCAAAGTCTAGAGACCACCCTCCCCGCTATGCGCGGGCCAATGGGGACCTCCGTTGTGGACAGTGGGAGGCATCGATCTTCGTGTCTGGCCTTGAGCCCTTGACTACTGCACTGACTCGGAACCGGTGTCCACCTGGGCAACTCCACGATTGTCTGGGCTTTGCTGCGGGTGGGAAAGGAACGGCTTTCTATTTGCGCATGGCCGGTACACTGGAGATGAAGGGCTTGATCCCCCCCTCTGTCCGTCCCTACTGAAGATAGATAACGGTCCGTGGATAGAGATGATAGTCTTTTTTCTCCAGGCCGTTCTCTTCTCCTTTTTGTTCCTGTTTGTTTGAATTTCTTTTTTTCGCCTTGGTTGCCTGCTTTTCGTTCTCGATTTGCGGAGCTGTTTGGAGATACTTAAGGAAGTCTTCCGGCTGGGGTGTCAGGGTAATAACTAATATCATGGGCTTGGAGGGGTTGATCGCGGTCTGATCCCCGGTCATAAAGTCTGATCATCGCCATTTCTGCTTCATGGCCGGTCGCGCTTGACGTCAAGACCTGGGGCTGCCTATCGCTGTACTATTTCCGGCCATTGTGGATGGCGGAGCGGGATAAGCAGAGGATTGTTGTGCCGTAGGTCCGTAGCAAGTCACCGGGCTGAGAAGGCTGAGGAAAAAGCAGTGTTGAGTATTGAGGATGGCCAGTGCCAATACCTATACTCGTTATCCATAATTGCGTAGAAGAACACTCTGTATTCAGTCATGAATTGAGAGATCAGAGTACATGTACACTATACAGTCTTCGTACACAGCGGGTCAAGGACGCCTCATAACCTAGGCTGGCGTCAGTGGCACCCTCAGTCAAATCAAGATCTCACCATCGTCAAGGGTTTCCTTGGATCGCTACTGGTATGTCGAAGTGTCAAGGCCCGCGTTCTCCACCGCAGGAACGCACGCACACCTGGAAGATTCCGCCAATGGCTTGGACAAGCCCAACACCGTGTCTTTTTTTTTTTTTTTGGAAGCGTTGAGCAACATGGGAACGTGGGGGAGCGAAACCTTCCTGTTTGGCCTGGGGAGGATCACCCCGAATCGGTGCCTGAGGCAGGAAACACTCATTTGACGAGGAGGCGAGCTTCGAACTTTCGCTGTGCTTCTTTTTCGCTTTCCCTTTAGCCTATGTTGGTTGTTTCTCCCACAGCATTTGCCGCCTATAAATCCCCCTGATTTCCCCCTTTCTGATCGCTCTTCGACTATTCACCATACGATGGTAGAGCCACAAGAGAGGGAACCTAGGAGCAGAGCAACTCAACCGCGACGTGGAAATCTACAGAGAACTAACTATATTATCTCCTTCGCCATGCAGTTGAGCGAGAAGGACTGAAAATGGATGGTCAAAGCTATGCTAATGTTGCAGATATGGTAGAAGTTGCCCTCCTGAAGGTTACCTAAACCGCCTGGCTGATTGATGATGTATCAAGCTTGCTAGACTTACCAAATAAAAGCTGATTCTTTCCCTTATAGCACCTCACATGCCGGAAATTCAAAGGCCTCAAAAATAAAATTCCTTGAAATTCTCGACACCGTGAAATCAAACACAGGGGGTATTTCCGGGCAGTGCGCCGCGATATCTCTCTCCCTGAGGCCAAAACGACATCAAGTGATACCTAATGAGCACTCGACGCTACGCTCTGAGGAGAGTCCTTCAGCCCCAAAAGATAGAGGACAACAACACAATTATGCCACTATGGCCGCAATTGCTCTTACTGCATCTACCTTCCAGCAGTATCCAACTCGTTGCCTATCAGGGCTAATTTCTCTGACGCAGTGCCCCATTGGAAACGTCAACATACGGGCAGGCAACCCCACACTAGTTCATCTGAATGGAGATCTAAGGATTAATTATACCACGTTGATTCTATTAGGTGTGGATCTGTAATGTGATTTTCTTACACATAGCCCTGGCGAGGTGTCATATCGACAATTTTATCCTTCTGATAGAATTCGTAACACAGGGAAGGATGGGTCGTCGCGTATAGTGGATAAGGTCTTGCCCATAACAACAAATTGAACAAAAGTACATTTTTCCAGAACCTTGTATAATAGATAATGACATTATTTCAATAAATCAGACGCTACCTATTTTTGGGTTTATAGCATATTAGAACCTTAATCTAACCTGCACATGTACTCTTCGAGACTGCGGATGCAATCTACTTTTTCGATTCCATATCATCATCAATGGAATATGGCTTGAAACATATGTTTGGGACCTCTGACATCCAATATCAAGCGGTCTTATGCTCGCTATGATAAGCCCAGGGACTCAAGGTCAAGTCTAACCGGTGTACTAGGTAGGTACAGTATAGTCGGCATCCAAGTCATGGCCTCGGGGGCCCAATTGTCTGGGTGTTTTCGGGTGTCCACGGTCTGCGTGCAGGTTTGATTCGGAGATATAGACTCAACCGACCTCACAACTCAGTAGATTCTTGTTTAATGTACTGTATCCAATCATTTCTAAGCTCAATCCCTGATGTGATCTTGTACTGAGTAATGCTCAACAACCTCTACATGTAGGATGGCATATCAATCACGTGATCTGTCATTACAGTGGTTGGATGTCAGGCGATGCTTCGGGCAGCTTCTGGAAGGCGGTGGAACCGACTCATGGCGTCATGACGATGCGAGCAGCTTCGGGCAGCCCACCAGCCCAAGTATATTATCGGGTTGCTTCACTGGCGTTGTTGTCAAGATCACTTCCCATATCACTTTCACTTTCCGACTTACTTGAAACAGTTCGTTGATTTCCTACCATCCTCCTTACCATCTCATCCCACCTCTTTGAGATCATAATACACACCGTCTACCTACTCCTCTACCGTTCAACATGAACGGCGCCCAGTTCACTGATCGGGCGAACAAGGCCTTGCTGGACTCCAGCGCCCTGGCCGAACAATACGCCCACTCCCAGATTTTGCCAGTCCACCTGGCCGTTTCCCTCCTCAACCCCTCCGCAGACGAATCGAAAGACCAGCAGACGCCCGCTGGTCACTCCTCACACGATGCTGCATCGACCCCGCTCTTCCGTCAGGTCGTGGAGCGAGCTCATGGTGACCCTCAGCTGCTCGACCGGTCACTGATGAAGCTGCTGGTCCGCCTACCAAGCCAGGACCCGCCACCAGAGACAGTATCTGTCTCCCCACAACTCGCCAAGGTCATTCGGTCGGCGACGGATTTGTCAAAGACGCAAAAGGACAGCTTCGTGGCCATTGACCATCTGATCCAAGCGGTGTCGCAGGACTCCCAAGTTCAACGTGCCTTGGCAGACGCCAACATCCCCAATCTCAAGCTCATCGATTCCGCCATCCAGCAAATCAGAGGAACAAAGCGCGTAGACTCCAAGACTGCGGACGCTGAAAGCGAGAATGAGAACTTGAAGAAATTCACCATTGACATGACATCCTTGGCCCGCGAGGGCAAGATCGACCCCGTGATCGGACGTGAGGAAGAGATTCGCCGGGTCATCCGCATCCTGAGTCGACGAACAAAGAACAACCCTGTTCTCATCGGTGAGCCTGGTGTGGGTAAGACCACGATTGTCGAGGGTCTGGCCCGCCGGATTGTGAACGCCGATGTCCCTGCCAACTTGACTCAATGCCGACTGCTCTCCCTCGATGTCGGCTCTCTGGTTGCCGGTAGCAAGTACCGTGGCGAGTTCGAGGAGCGCATGAAGGGCGTTCTTAAGGAAATTGAAGACTCAAAGGACACCATCGTCCTCTTCGTCGACGAGATTCACCTGCTCATGGGTGCTGGATCGAGCGGCGAAGGTGGAATGGATGCTGCCAATCTCCTTAAGCCTATGCTGGCACGTGGCCAGCTGCACTGCATCGGTGCCACAACACTCGGCGAATACCGCAAGTACATTGAAAAGGACCAGGCCTTCGAGCGGCGTTTCCAGCAGGTCCTCGTGAAGGAGCCCTCTGTTCCGGAGACGATTTCGATCCTTCGTGGACTGAAGGAGAAGTACGAGGTTCACCATGGTGTCAACATTCTTGATGGCGCTATCGTGGCCGCCGCAACCTTGGCCGCTCGCTATCTCACTGCACGCCGTCTTCCAGACTCCGCAGTCGACCTGATTGATGAAGCCGCTGCTGCAGTCCGTGTCACTCGCGAGTCGGAGCCCGAGGCTCTGGATACCCTCGAGAGAAAGGCACGACAGCTTCAAATCGAAATTCACGCCTTGGAGCGTGAGCAGGACGAAGCCTCCAAGGCCCGTCTGGAGGCTGCCAAACAGGAGGCCGCCAACGTGGCTGAAGAGCTGCGCCCCATGCGCGAGAAGTACGAAAACGAGAAGAAGCGCAGCAAAGAAGTGCAGGACGCCAAGATCAAGCTCGACTCTCTCAAAGTTAAGCGCGACGAGGCCGAGCGCTCCGGTGACACCGTAACTGCCGCCGATCTCGAATACTACGCCATCCCCGAGACTAAGGCACTCATTGAGCGTCTCGAAGCCGACCGTGCCAAGGCCGATGCTGAACGTCGTGCTAACTCCGGTGATGCTGGCGAGGCCTTGCTTGCAGATGCCGTTGGCCCTGACCAGATCAATGAGATTGTTGCCCGATGGACCGGTATCCCCGTTACTCGCCTGAAGACTACCGAGAAGGACAAGCTGCTCAACATGGAGAAGTACTTGGGCAAGGTTGTTGTTGGACAGAAAGAGGCCGTTACCTCCGTCTCCAACGCCATTCGACTCCAACGCTCCGGTTTGAGCAATCCCAACTCGCCTCCCAGCTTCTTGTTCTGTGGTCCTTCGGGTACGGGTAAGACGCTCCTCACCAAGGCCCTTGCCGAATTCCTCTTCGACGACCCCAAGGCGATGATCCGCTTCGACATGTCTGAGTACCAGGAGCGGCACTCTCTGAGCCGAATGATCGGTGCTCCTCCTGGATACGTTGGCCACGATGCTGGTGGTCAGCTGACTGAGAGTCTGCGCCGTCGCCCCTTCTCAATTCTGCTCTTCGATGAGGTTGAGAAGGCTGCCAAGGAAGTTTTGACCGTCCTCCTGCAACTCATGGATGATGGTCGTATCACCGACGGCCAAGGCCGCATTGTCGACGCGAAGAACTGCATCGTCGTCATGACCTCCAACCTTGGCGCCGAGTACCTCACTCGCTCCATCAGCCGCGACGGTCGCATTGAGCCTCACGTCCGCGAGCAAGTCATGGGCGCGCTCCGTGACTACTTCCTGCCCGAGTTCCTTAACCGTATCTCCAGCACTGTCATTTTCAACCGTCTCACCAAGCGGGAGATTCGCAAGATTGTTGATCTCCGTCTGTCTGAGGTACAGCATCGTCTTGAGCAAAACGGTCGGAACGTCCTCATTCGCTGTACCGAGGAAGTCAAGGACTATCTTGGCGCTGCTGGCTATTCCCCCGCCTATGGTGCTCGACCCCTGGGCCGCCTCATTGAGCGCGAGGTTCTCAACCGCCTCGCCGTTCTCATCCTGCGTGGCAGCATCCGGGACGGCGAGGAGGCTCGCGTGGTCATGACCGATGGCCGTATCGACGTTCTGCCGAACCACGGACTCGGCGAAAGCGAAGATGGAGACTCGGAAATGATTGACTCGGACGATGCGCTTGCCGAGATGGATGACGAGGGCGGCGACATGGACCTGTATGACGAGTAAACAGGCCGTGCTCGCACATTGATTCAAAATCCGATATGATCTGATCGCTTGCACTGAACACAACGATGTCAACGATTTCTCTTCAAGTATTTCTTACATATGGGCGCGGCGTTGGTGTTCTATCTTTATTATTCGGTTGCAAATTCTGTTATTTTCTATCGGCCTTGCCCGCTGCACTAAATGCATGACCGTTTCAAAACTTGTTCCTCTCCGGCTTATCAGTTCGGGAGGTAGCCAAATACACATAGCATAACATACAACATTGACAATATTCATGAATATCTAGGTACTTTTCTTTCGTAACCTAATCTTTACGTAGATTGTGTTCTGGATTCGGACTGGACGTCCCAATCTTACAGCTCTGTAGCTTGTAGGTATCCTTGTCTAACAGCACAGCAATGAAAGGATGACATGCTCAAATGGAAGACTACCGGACAGCGGCCTCATGGACACTGAGGATGATTTGATTATTACGTGTACCACCATCCATGCCATATATATTGCCCTCGTAGATGAGTAACAAGTGGCTTAAATTGACGAGTGGAACTGTCACTTCTGGCCCTTGAGGGATTAGCCAGCTACCTAACTCATCGGACGCATTGAAGGGCCTAATTATACTCAGCCTACACTGGGTGAATAGCTAGGAGATATCTCAGCGTTTTCCAATCCCCAAATTGTCCGTGAAATTCTCCACAAGGCTTGTTATCTCTTCGTTCGATTCCTTAGCGTTCACAACGTCCTTGGTAGTTGCAACTTCAAAGTCAAAGACATCCCCCCCCCTGATTCGTGATAAGAAAGTTGTATTTGTTGAGGACGCCATGAAGGACACCGCATTCATGGAGAAATCGAGTAGTGTTTTGACATTTTTCAAGGGCTTCTGCTCCGGGCGTTTTTTCCCAAGACTTCCTCCATCAAGAAACCAATTGTTCGATCCCTCGTTCCTTCAGCCACGGTGTTGAAGTCCAGGTCTTTGTCCTTCCGTTGACCTCATCATGCAACAGCTAAAAATGGGTACAATGATGCCGCATTTCAACCATGTTGTCGGACTCAAGGTCCTCTATGCTTGATCGACTGCGATACCTGTGGTGTGGGGGTACTACATAAAAGCTGACGGTCCTCAGGAATAGCCAATGGAAATGATGAATGACCTCCAGTTATAGCAATCTAAAGTGTGACTTGTGACTCATTTGTCCGAGTCTCGCAATCAGTATAGTTGGTAACTGGCAAGGTGATGTGTACTAGCCCGATTTATCTTGGATGCCTTAACGTCGGAGCTGCGCTTGCTTGTTGGTCTGAGATTCTTGAATCTTTCACTAGATTTCCTGAGGTATCAAGTCTCGCAGTTGGTACGACTAACGTCACCATCCCAACTTTACGATGACCAATCTTTATTACTGTAAATTCACCACTCGTGGACTGTCGGCACTGTTCATAGGCTCAATCTACTCTGGAGCACTCCGTTTGCCCTCCTCCCCCGCTCCAACCGACAGGGTGACTTAACCGTGCCAAACCGGGCTTCCTCTGACTATGACAGCCATGCCTATAACTAAAGAGCCCAATGATACCAAATCTGTGGCACGGGCTGACAGTAACCTTAACGTATTTGATGTATAACTGCGGTGTATCATATACTATACCTGGACATGTAAACACTTACAGTCCTGCCTGATTGAGCGAAGATAGTCGATGGCCGCCAAGCAAGCCCTTGTTCACCACGTGGAACTGCTTCACTGCACCGTCACGCGAGGTGGACACTTAACACGACACAGTCGATAAAGGATCAGTAAAGGTTGACGGCCTGACTCGCGTTGCAGAAGGATCAATTAAACCCCTGCATAGGTATGCAGCCGCAACCGTGACCAATTTACGCAGGCTCTGAATATAAAGTTCCATTATTCGGACTCTGTTTCCAGATTGTCCCGGCATTTTCGGTGAAACTTTCTAATTTTCCCGCCAGATCGGAGTAATTCTCGAGACTTGCCTGTCGATAGATCTGCAAATTGGAAGTCACCAAGTAGCCTTGACGGCAAGTGAAGTCCGGGATTTGCAGAGGCATGCCTGAAAGCTGAGTGGACAGCACAGGCTGATATCCAGACACTTTCAAGGAAGATGTTCAATAGACTTTCGCGATCGTAGTTCAATACATACAACATCCTATTAAAGCTCTCGTATCTTATAATTATCTTGCTCTTGGTACACATTGACCTCTCTGATAAGCTTTTGCAATGGATTGAGATCGGCTCGCACGAACGGAAAATCGAGATTGGCTTCAACACGTGCCAGGACTCTGAAGGAGAAAATCCATCAGTGCGATTCTGTGGATTTTACGCGATCGCTCTTTCACGTAGGTAATTTTCCATCTTTACTCGCCCAGATAGAGAAACTAGAATGAAATCTCATACGGGTTGACGCTGCGATTGGGTAACCCCTGAGGATTTAATTGCCACAGTGATCCCGTCCTATATTCGGGGTTCAGTTACTACCTGCAAGAGTCACTTGTCTACTACCATACCGAGCAGTCAGTCGTATTCTGATTTAACTGTATGAGAGCCCCTGTACTCCGTAAGCTCGGCAAGGTATTCAATATATTAATTTAGATTAGCTGAGCAGGGCTATCGTGTGAGCAAACCAAGATTGATTTGTGCGCTTGACCTCGGTCAAGTTCCACGGCAATTGACGATAATGCCCGGTCAAATCTACATAATCCTGCCACTGTGAGACACGGCAGGTTGTTTTGTACCATTAGTGATCGTCTGGAGAACGAGCCAGCAAACTTCAAAGGTACCTCAGGAGTACCCGTACTGTACATCGACCCACCTGGATGCACTGATGCAGTAATGTAAGACGCTAGGGCTGTTCAGATCGAACTAACTTAAGCGATATCGGACGATTCGGAGCATAGGTTGTCCCGAGGCACAAACTCCCGATCTCAGGTGAGGCCCAACGTTAGCTCAGCATCGAAGTCAAAATATCTAGCAACTCCGTATATGTATCATATCATATTTCTCGCTGCCTCGTATCGAAGAACTTTGAAATGAATTGAGTTTTCTATCCTTTCGTAACTTTTTTTTTTGTATAAAGTTTTCTATCTTTTTTACCTTCTGTCGGCAGACCGCACTGTAGACGCCGTGCGTTCCCGAAGCTCGGTCGAAACTCTGTTAGACGTTAGCGGATTAAAGTGGCTGGTCCGAGGCGCTGATTTCTGGAATTTACAAAACCAGTAGAATTAATAAAGCGTGATTTTTTTCCCTTCAAACTTTGCATCCTTGATTCTTGAATCCTTCAGTCTTTGTACTAGCACGCAAGAAGGAAAAACGTGCGGTTAGCCGCGCTCCAGTATTATACCTATGTTGCCAGTGCTGGGCGAATACTCGGCTCCGATGACAACTGGAAATTGATAACTAATACGTTAAGCTCACTGATACGGTGATACCAAGTCATAAGACAGGTTATTAATTCGTAAATTACAGTGTGGACTTTAGACTCCAAACTGCTTATCGGTCGCATCTCTCCGCAGGTCGATCCCGTCGAGCATTCTCTGGACACAGTGGACACACCCGGAAAATCCATGCTGACTATTTGCTGGGTGTACCATGGGAATGCTTTTGTTGGGCACGGTGAGGTTCCATCATCTAGGGCTGTGCAAATGCTGATAGACAGCAGGACCCAGTCTTCTCTTTGCGGGCGGGTGGTGGTGCCCGGTTAAGCGGGCAAGAATTGTATGTGGAACCCGTGAGCTATTCGTTTGGTTATGACAGGCTAGATCCGGCTGACCAGCCATATCGGGCTGGTGGAGGTTTCCAGCTTGAAGAGGATCAGTTGATGGATGGGCTGGGCCTGGACAAGTGGACAGAGATGTTTGACAACGGCGGCTTGGCCGGGAGTTATTCTCAATCTGTACAGAAGAGCGAAACTATTGGATGGATCGTCGATGTATTGCGCGTCTGGGCAGATGTGCATGAACTGCTGGGGGTTACGCATGGAATTGGACTCAAAATTGAGATAGAACATGCGTGGAACCTTCTACTGAGTACTGACACGGGATTTATTACCGTTGTATCCAGCTCAAACGTTAAAGCAGCAGGGATTAGCCCCATCAATTGTAAAACTTTTAACCCAATGTTGGCTTTTGGGCGCGTGCCTCAGGGAATCCTTAGCGACCCGGCGCCTTGGGATGTGGGATTGCCGTTGTTTAGCCGACGAGTCTTGGAAAGTGTACTCCGTAAGCACTAAAGACTTAAGGTAGCAGTATCTAACGTATTCGTACAACGTGGTGCTGTTGAGGCTATCAAGAATATCAAGAACTTCAGATGCCATCAACTTTCAACCAAAGCAGTCGGCGACTCGGCGACCGCCGAAAGGAGTCCAGATCAGCAGTCATTGACGCAGTTCACGCAAGGAAACGGGAGATCGGCGGGGTGCGTGGGTGGCATTTTAACTGGCTGTGGCATCAATTAGGTCCATCGGCGGTTCCGTGGGACTGAAATGCCTCGAGAAAAGGCCAAGATTGGACAGTTGGACATGTTGATCAACAGAATAAGGGGCTAATCATTGTCAAGAAGTGCCCTTTGATGTACATCGAAATATGTAGAGACACGGTGCTCAATAGAAATCGTCAATTCTCTAGAATTATTATGAATCGTATACCGCATTCACGACGATCCCGGTAAGAACCCCACCCTCCTCAGTTTGCCCCTCTCCTGTGACGATCGGAGACAGGGGCTCCCAATCAGAATAAGGAAAGGAAGTCTAGAAGCGAATATGTACATGGCAAAAAAAATGCAAGAAGATAGTTGAAGGGAAACGCGGCAATGTGATAGGGTAATGGCGAGGCGAAGGGCAAAAAAGGCTGGGTATCTGGCCCACCAGTACTCCGTGAATTCGTCAGATAGGTTAGGAATTTTTTTTTTTTTTGAGATGTGCGTAAGAAGCAGGAGGGGCCGCAACTAGACTTCCTCACGCTCGCGGGGTACCCGAGTGGCATTCGTTGTGCTGGACTGGAAATCTGCTGGCCGCGAGTCGTGCTGCACAGTGACGGTGATGTCCTGCCGGATGCGCAGAGCGCGAGCAGACCCATCGTCGCTGCTCAAATCTCTCTCCTCGTTTGAGCCGAGGCTCACGTCTGAAACGGCTGCACTGGTCTTCTGCGGAGTCACGGTCGCATTATGGCGGATGTCATTCATGTCGAAGTCGCCGGAGCGTAGTTGACTGTGCGGCCCGTAAGGTCGAGAGTTCTTGCTGGTCCAGGGACCAGACTTGTACCGGTCGGTGCCTCGCTTGGATCCTCCAGTCCAGCTCTTGAGGGCCGGGAAGACATCGCGGAGCAGCGACCAGACGAGGGGCAGGTTGGTGACGAGGATGGCGACGGTGGCCTCGCGGAAGTACCAATTCATATAGACATAGGAAATAAGGGCGGGAACAAGACAGTAGACCTTGTTGAGAACGGCGGCCACGATGACGAAAATACCCATGCCGAACAGCAGCAGCAGAATCAGCTTCTGCTTCGTGGGAACGCGGACCTGCACAAGCATCGGAATGGCGACGAGCAACATTAAAATGTCGGCCGAGATGGAGAAAACACCTTGGACGATCTCATAGTATTGATAGGATGAACATTGATCTGATATAAATGTCAGGAACGGCATTGATCCAGGTATTGCATAGGTATCAGGCGCTTACAGTTGTTCGTGGGCACAGCCCAGTATTCAGTGATCGGGCGGCAGATGAGGAAAAGCGACAACTCGGTAGCGACGAAGCCGAGTCCAACATAGATGGCAATCCAGTTGATCCATTTTTGCTGGCGGAGGCCCTCTCTGAGAGATAGCAAGTCAGCACAGCGAAGATTATAGGCACCATGGAATCATGTGGTATGACATACGTGATACGGGAGTAGATGACCAGCATGCAGGCCTTCAAACTCCAGATGCAAAGGAGGAAGGCATGCTCAGAGACGAACACCCATTTACTGCCCCTTACTCGTTCGGCCCTTGAGGTATCTGTCAAGTTCGCCTCATCCTCTGGCGTCATCAAATTTGACCCTCCACCCGTTGCGACTGAATTGAGCGCAACACATAGGACTGTATACCACACGACGGCGAAGATCATCAAGTAATCATCGGCTTGAAGATTCCGAATACCCAGACGTCGGCCACGGGCAATGCTGTTGAGTGCAATCAGTTAGCTTCATGTCAATGCAACGATGCATGAGGTGGTGATCAGATAGCTCCATCAACTCACAATCGAAGAACAGCGCCCAATACGCCGAAACTGTAGAGCGTCCATGTCTCGCGCTCGAATTGGCGACCAAAGTCACCTCCCAATCCAGACATAGTGTCGGGATGGAGTCTGTATCGCGACGGGAAAAGGTCAGGACAAAAGGTCGAAGCAGAAGACCAGAGCGGAACGGAAAAGGAGGATCACCCACATATTATAGAATTAAACGGGGGAAGCAGGGCCGATATTCAATCATGGAATGCCCGGTAACGTCCCCATCTGCCGAAACGATCGAATCGCCCGAAGGGTGGGCGTACGGAGAGTTTGTCCGGTTGGTGCGATAGAGTATGACTGGGGCGTGCGATACACGAGCAGTGGTGCTACACCACGAAGCGTGGAGGAGAAAGGCTTATCATAGGCGAGCAATAGATCTTTCGATGGCGAAGGCCAACCAGCCAGTGCAACCACAAGTTCAGGTGGGGAGTTCAAACCAGTGTGGAAAGCTTTCCAAAGTTTCCATGGCCTAGCCGTGGATACAGAGGCAACCTGGAATTGAGATTTTCTGGGAAAATCGTCTCTGTGCCTCTTTCGGAGCACAACCGAGAAATTGACTTCGATCTGGTACCTGACGAGTGCTGCGCCAGTACTGGTACTCTGGTAGTAGTGTCGAGTCTGTCGACTCCACCCCCTCTTCTCAGCTCTGCAGTCCCCGATTGCTACGCAATTGCTTGCGGGATTGGCCTACAGACCTTCCACTTTGGGTGAAGATAGTCTTGATTTGGCTAGTTGTGCATTCGCCAAGCATTAATTTGGCTTGGAGAGCGGAATAATTGTAGCCCGTAAGCATTGTTATTGTAGACTGCAGTACCTGTTGCATATTTAGTCGCGAGCACTCCTCTGTACCTACATAGTCATACAGACTTCCACCATACTGAATTCAGTATTGGTAAACTGAGTTTTACCAGGTACCTGGTGGGTTTGCCGACAACCTTTTTTCTCGGAATCGATTTTGATTATTTTGATACCAAATGGGCTGCTCTTGCTAATAATAAGTTTGTAGTCTGGTGGCAAGGTTAGCCAAAAAGTCAGCACACGAGCCCTGGGCAATTTGGGACCGAAAGAGCCTTCCTAAGAAAGTTAGGTGGCTGTCGAGGGCTTGTAAGTTGTATGTAACTACCTATTGAGCTTGCGTACGGGTAGACAGCGCATTCTACGTACTGACAGTCTGACTTGCGGACTCACTTCCGGAGTTGAATTCCACCTGCAATGAGCGAATTGATGACTTCAGAACTTGATAGCCATGGCGGGAAAAGGCCGCTCACTTTACTTGAAGCGGATCGTGTGCCTGAAGAAGTAGGCATCAATACTGTGAATAGACTTTGCTACCAAGCTGGGCGATGGAGACACGAGCGGGCCTGATGGAGCCCCGGGATGGAACAGAGCCAACAGACCGGGCAGTGAAGCGACGCCCTTGCGAATTTGAGGGATTTTGTCAGTGGAGCTCACGGGGATCCCTACTCCGTACGGGGAGTCCCGTAATATTTTTGGGATGGAGTTTGACCCCGTAATAGCAGGATGGAGCGTACATCTGGCGTGACCTCAGCGTGGCAATGGCAGTCGACCATCTGCTGTGATTTTACGCGGACCAATGCGAATGGATGGAAGCTGAACACAATTTCTAGCTGCATGGGTGGAACTTGTGGTTCTTTGTTGCGCAATTAGCACCGATCTGATCTGCACGAATCTGCAGGTTCATTCTTCAAAGAAACTGGCTTGCACCGGCAGTGGGCATCCCCCTGACCAGCTAGCTGGTCGCGGCACTAGTCTCCAACTAGATCCTGATTCTATCCCGCGGCAAAGTCGATTAATCGGCGATTTTTGCTTTCAGCCCCCAAATTCGCAATCGGATTGGAGCCATAAATGATCCAAGATGGAAAGGAATAATCAAAGGATATGAAGATAATATAATGGTCTTGGTAATAATTGGCCTGCCTCATTGCATTGGCTGTTGCCGGGAGTCGGGCATTGTCTAGATCCAGAGGAACACGCCACATAATCCCACTGAATCATCTAGATCTAAGGCTAGATCACGGTTCCCTATCCACACAGTCAGACCAGAATTTGACTAGCTGCAACTGGCAACTGCCCAGCCAAGCCAAGACGGAGGATACCCGCTCGCTTAATGCCAGCGGAGATTCCGGCCTCGAGTTGTACGAACTACGAAGTGCACAGTCTCCTTGGCCCTTGCTGGGGGATGTGTTTTCGGCACCGTAGATCGTGGGCCTGATCCAACCCGGAGTGTTGTGGATTGATTATCTCCAGTATAAAGGGCGTGTGAGAGATGCTTAATAGAAGTGAAGGAAGTGAGCGGAGCACGACTTTTGTCCTCGAAGCTTTCCGACATGTACACGCTCTGGTCCGGTGATATTGAAGACTCCGAGATGGTCCGCACGCAGTGGACCGTGAACGTATGATGAGAAGGCCATTAGTGCATCATAACTATTGCTCTGACTACGGTCTTGATTCCGTACTCAGTTAGTTCTGGCTCAAGCAGCGTTGAAAAAGAACGCTATGGCAGAGCGGCTATACTACGAGGATGCGCGATGCAGCGTTAGCGTTGCATCCAGACAATAGGCCGTGAAACAATAGCCTGACCGAAGACTGTGGAGCAGTGACTCGACACACAGAATGTCTCACTGTGCGAACAATAACGATCCTTCGTCAACGTGCTTTGTTTAGCGCCCCTGAGTTTGGGATTCTGGAAGCCTGGAAAACCCCCGAGGCCAGGCAGCCCTGTGGTTCACTGGTTCCATGTGGAAAGAATCCATCTGCCTTCAATGGGTATAGTCCAAACAGAAAGGACCAAGACGTCACGAGTCACGACCCAAGAGACCTTGCGTAGCAGCACCTGGCAATGCACCATATGTCTTGTACTGAGTAGGGAAACAGCACGCGATTGTGAGGTTTGAACCAACCACTCGAAACAGCAAAGGGTCGCGCACCCCGCCACTCCCCAGAATGTTTGGAACTTTGGAACCTCTGGATTCTCTGCTTATGGTTATCTTTTTACCGGGCCAACGAGGGGGTGAATCGGTTGATAACTGGCAGCTTTGATCGGTTATGAGCCATCTTTCGTACAATATCGCCGAATCTGATCTTGGCGAGCACGATAGCGTCGAATAGCAATCCATGAGTAGCGCCAGAAAATTCAGTCTGCTGAAGCTCCCCTTCTAGGTAAAGCGTCGATGCACAACCTTCTGCGTCGAGGCTGACTTGCCGTCGGAATTTGGTCAAGTCGCCTCTGCATTGTGCCCAATTGCAACGCATTCTGGGGCTGAATTGCCCCACACCCGCCGAAGTGGCCACTCTTAGGTGCCCTGCCGGGGTGATCATTGGGTGCAGATTTGCAGTCTCCGTCAATTAGAGTGGCCAAGGGAGGTGGGGCTTGGTGCAGCATTCATGGTCGAGAAAGTGCTGGTGTGCTGCGACAAGCTGGCTCTGATGGGTTCGCTGCACTTTGGGACACTCCGCACCGGCAACTCGGAGGGGCCGCTATGCGCTCTCCATCGGTCGGGAGTCATTTGAACAAGGTCCAAAATCATCTCATATATCACAGGCCCTGCGCCCAAATTTTTGTAAACAATTCGGCCACGCTATCCCAATTCCACCTTCCCACCACCAGGGAGCGCGCTTTTCGTGCATATCCCCCTTGACTCCCTCCTTGTGCACGGCTCAGCAGAGAGATCGCCTCTCTTGCATTGCTTGGTCCAGAGGTTGATCCTGATATCCCTGAAATTGGTATATATACTCTCTGGAAGCAACAATCCCTAACGTGGATACGCGCACCATGTCGACCCAGTATGATGAGAAGACCAAGGCCGCCGAGTCGACGGCCGCGGAGGATCACCAGGGCGAGCTGATCAACGCGTCTGGTCACGTCCAGGAGCTGGAGCGCAATTTCTCCCTGCTCAGTATTTGTGCTGTCGCCGTGACGACCGGTAACACCTGGATTGCCCAGGGTGGAAGTGTGGTGGTGGCATTGAGCAACGGTGGTTTGGGTGCTACGATTTATGAATTGTACGACGAAACTACCTCATTCTGTCCTCGCCTTGATTGGGATCATACCAAGCTAACCTCTCGTCCTTAAACAGCATTGCCGTGTCTGTCTGCTACTGGCTGGTTGCTGCGTCCATTGCTGAGCTGGCATCGGGTATGCCCTCGGCTAGTGGTGTCTATCACTGGGCTTCGGTCACTGCTGGCAAGTATGGTCGCGCTTGTGGTTTCTTCGCTGGCTGGTGGAACTGTTTGGCATGGATTCTAGGCGCCGCCTCCATGTGTTTGATCATGGCCCAACAGACTGTGTCGATGTATGCGCTGATGCACCCTGACTTCGTTCCGCAAACCTGGAACGTCTTCGTCAGTTTCCTGATCTGCACCTGGGTTTGCTGCGCCATTGTGCTGTTCATGAACCGCTGGTTGCCCTTCATTGGAAACATTGGCATGTTCTTCATTCTGTCCGGTGTCTTCATCACCATCATTGTTTGCGCTGTCATGCCTCATGTCAATGGTACTGGATACATGTCCGACAAGGATATCTGGTCCACCTGGACCAACGGAACTGGCTACCAGTCGCAGGGTTTTGTCTTTGTCATGGGTATGCTCAACGGTGCTTACAGTGTGGGCACTCCTGACTGCTCGTCTCACTTGGCCGAGGAGATCCCCAAGCCCAGCCGCAACATCCCCAAGGCCGTGCTCGCCCAGATGACTGTCGGTTTCATCTCTGGCATCCTTTACATGATTGCCATTTTTTACTCCATCCATGATCTCGAGGGCGTCACCTCTAGCTCCTACAACTTCCCCCTGGCTGAGATCTACTACCAGGCGACCGGCTCCCGCGGTGGTGCTCTGGGTCTTCTGATCATCGCCTTTTTGCCTACCATGGTCACTGCCGCTGGCTGCTACATCACCGCCGGTCGTACCCTCTGGACGATTTCTCGTGACCGTGCCACTCCGTTCCCCAAGTGGCTCGGCCACATCAACACCACTTTCCACAACCCCTTCAACGCGACCCTGACCTGCGGTGTTGTCATCACCATCCTGGCTTGTATCTACCTCGGCTCGACCACCGCCTTCAGCGCCTTCGTTGGCTGCTTCGTCCAGCTGTCGTCTCTGTCCTACTTCATGGCCATCTTCCCTCACATCCTGACCCGCCGCTCGTCGTTCGTTCCTGGATTCTTCTTCATGAATAACAAGATCGGATACGTTGTCAACTCCTTGTCTTGCGTCTACATCCTCGCCTTCGTCGTTATTTTCTGCTTCCCCTATGCCCTGCCCGTCCAGGCTGCCTCGATGAACTACGCCAGTCTGATGACCGGTGGTTTGACCATCTTCGTCACCATCTGGTGGTTCATTCGCCAAGGCTCGTACGAGGGCCCCAAGAATATCCCTCTAACCGACAAGGCCATTGCCGATGAGGCCAAATAAACCAAATCAAAAGCAAATTGCGATGGCATTGCAAGGGAAGAGACGGACGGAGTGGCTCTTTTTGTTTGAATATACCTTTCTGGACGCATTTACTATACCTTTACCTGACCGATGATCTACACGACTTTTCAGAGGCATTCTATGATCTGAACATGATGTGATTGACTCGATGTACATCAATCTTAATGATGCTGAACTTTCGTGGGCTTCTTTGCATCAAGCTCCAGCATGAAAATTTAATTGACATTCAACACCTGAAAACTGACCCAAATACAAGTGTAATTCATAGTTACCGGAACTAAGCTTAGCTACTAGATATGATTTCCTAAACCTTCCTTGAAACTTTAACTCGAGCGTGCATTTCCTCGATTTTGTTCATATTGACTCGCACGCGGTCATGTGACCACGCGATCCGCGCTTCGCGTCTTCCTGTCCGTCCGCGTCTCTCACAAGATTCCACATTGTAACAAGTCGCCATGGTTTTCAAGCCCTTCAAACCTCCTTTGATCAGGAAGCCCGACCAATCAACTGAAACAGCCGATACGAACATCCATCCAGCTAAGAAGGCCCGCCTGGTCAAGGACGAAGCAACGTCCGAACCTCAAACGAGGCCGACCCCAACACTAGGTAGCCGAAAACCAATATTGCAAGTCCGAAACATTGGCAAGAATTCAACAGCCAAGGCGACGAACGGCTTTGCAACGAAGGAAGAGGCAACCTTTGAAAGATTCTTCAATGTCCTGTGGTAAGTTCACTTAGAGCCTCTTCTCAACGGCATCGGGCATTTGGGCCCTGCGTCTGACACGGCCGCGTTTGCTATTAGGAGAAAACCGACGGCGAAGAAGAACAAAACATGGGATGGGGACGGTATACTAGCTGCCCGGGGAGGATTGCTTTACCTCCGCGATGTGGGAGGGAAAGACATGGGACGGGTGTCTTGCGAATCCGAACTTGAGCCTGGAAAGATGCTCTACGTTGCTGGGAAAGAGGTCGAGATCGAATCTGAGATCCCACGCGCAGATTATCTTGCCGGAAAACAGCTCTTGAATGACGCAAAACCAACATCGACGCCCCCATCACTGCCAAGAAAAACACCCATCCCAGTCAAAAGAAGTGAAGAGCGCAGTCGGATGTTGCCCACCGGTCCTAGCTATACTTCGCTGAAACGCAGTGCATCTGCTTTGGAGGGTGGCTCTATCACCTCCTCAACAAAGGCACTCGGCGCGTACAAAGCACCACTGCTCCAGAAGACCGTGAATTCGTCATCCAATTCCGAGGCAATAGTTCCACGACATGATCCGTATGCAAAGGGAGCATTGGTCATGCCTCGACCAACATCGCTGCCGGAAGGAAAACGGGTCGTCGATGTGGTAGTCGATCCATTGTTGACGAAGAGCTTGCGCCAGCATCAACGAGAAGGTGTAAAATTCCTTTACGAGTGCGTGATGGGCATGCGCGATTTCAATGGCGAGGGAGCTATCCTGGCAGATGATATGGGTCTGGGCAAGACACTGCAGACAATCGCCCTGCTTTGGACCTTGTTGAAGCAGAATCCAATTCACGGTGATCCTCCGGTGATCAAGAAGGCACTCATCGTCTGTCCGGTGACCCTTATCAACAACTGGCGAAAGGAATTTCGCAAATGGCTGGGAAATGAACGCATTGGAGTTTTCGTGTTCGATGACAAGCGGAAACGCTTGACCGACTTCACTCGGGGTAGAGCTTACAGTATCATGATTGTCGGGTACGAGAAGCTGAGAACAGTGCAAGAAGGCTTAGCCAAGGGTGCTGGCGTCGACATCATCATTGCCGATGAAGGCCATCGGTTGAAGACCTTGCAAAACAAAAGTGGTCAAGCAATCCAGTCGCTCAACGCCGCGAAGAGGGTCATCCTTTCCGGCACCCCTATTCAAAACGATTTGAGAGAGTTCTTTGCAGCTGTCGATCTCGTCAACCCTGGTGTTCTCGGCAATTTCAAATCTTTTATTCGAGAATTCGAGACTCCTATCGTCCGCAGCCGACAACCAGAGGCCACCAAGAAGGATATCGAAAAGGGCGAGTCCAGGAGCGAAGAGCTCCGAGATCTGACTTCCAAATTCATCCTCCGTAGAACAGCCGATATTCTGTCAAAGTACCTTCCGCCCAAGTCAGAATATGTTCTCTTCTGCAGACCAACTCGCACCCAGGCAAACATCTACAAAGCCGTCCTTCAGTCACCTATATTTCAAACCGCCATGGGCAACGCGGAAAGTGCGCTTCAACTAATTACAATCTTGAAAAAGCTTTGCAACAGCCCATCTCTCCTCTCGGCGAAGAACAACGATGACTCGCCCAATGAAACAATCAGCGCTCTCCTATCTTCACTCCCTCCCAATCTCCTTCGCCACTTTTCCGCCTCCTCCAGCGCCAAGGTCCGCGTCTTGGACCAGATTTTGGACAGTATGCACTCCAAAACATCCGAGAAAATCGTGCTGGTATCCAACTATACATCAACATTGAGCCTGCTCGCAACGCTCCTCACCTCGCTTGGTCTTCCCTTCCTCCGCCTGGACGGAAGCACGCCCGCGCAAAAGCGCCAGCCCCTCGTCGACGACTTCAACCGCCTCCCGGCAGAGGCATGCTTCGCCTTCTTACTTTCGGCGAAGGCAGGTGGAACCGGTCTCAACCTGATTGGCGCTAGTCGTCTCGTCCTGTTCGACGTGGACTGGAATCCAGCCACGGATATCCAAGCCATGGCCCGCATTCATCGCGATGGACAGAAGAACCACTGCCGTATTTACCGTGTCATTCTGAAGGGCAGTCTGGAAGAAAAGATCTGGCAGCGCCAGGTTACCAAGCTCGGGTTGGCGGACAGTGTTATGGAGAACAAAGACAGCGTGGCGCAGTTCTCCACAGCCGAACTGCGCGATCTATTCCGTCTCGACGAAGAAAGCACTTGCCAGACTCACGAGCTTCTTGGGTGTGATTGTGGTGGCAAGGGAGTTACACCCGCCCCATCAGGCACTACCACTCCGGAGGAGAACAGCGAGTCTGAGCTTTCGGAGCTAAGCGAGCCACCATCCGATGACGACGACGACGAGGCTTTTCCCGACCTGCCGACTCTGCTTAAAGCTTCCGAGGTCGACATGGAAAGACAAGAGCGCGAGATTCGCGATAGATCCCATCGCGGTCGGGTCGATTCTAAAGGCGAGAAGGGCAAGTCCAGGACGCAGAAGGATAAGATGCACCAGTCACTTGCACAATACTCTCATATCGATCCATCCTTGCTTTCAACTGGCACTGAGGACGACGAGGAGATTGCAGCCGCCGTTGACGATGATGTGCTTGTTACCCTGCTGAAGGATGAGTGCAACCAAATTGGCTATATCTTCAAGAAGACGAGTGGTGCGCTGGTGGAAAGCCCGGTGGCGGCACCTGATTCATAGAGGAGAATCATGTATGAATAATTCTGGTGTCTTATTAGATATCCACGTGTCAAGTGCATTTTCTTTCGAAAATACAGTCATGTTCCGACTCTTGTCCTGTTTGCGGGCCAACTCAAGTAGGCATACTTGGCAACATGAAGCCACGATGGAAGTAAATGTGGTTGTGGCTTTGTGGAGACGGGCATCCTCGGGCACTCCGACGTAAGATATTCCACCAGCGCTGGCAACGTTTCCGCCTACGAGGAGAGAGATTTTCTACCATTTCTATCATACTGCTGTCGGGTTGAAGACTGGTAGAAGAAATCGGGGGTCAATCCATTTGCTGGATTCAACAAATGCTCAAGTTTATCACAAAGCCAGGGAGAATAATTAGTATGACCATTATTGATCACATCCATCCACCAACCTGGCCACCAACGTCTAGATGTACAAAAGAAAATGGGAATAATCACATAACGACAGACAAGATCCAGAAGATCCGTAGGGTAATAGAATATCACAGAGAAAAGAAATATCGCATGCACAACAAAAGAACCACCTGTCACCAAAGCACCACCTCGTAAACGCTCCCTTTGAATTCCTCCTTCAAGTCCAATATCGTGTTTCATCACACGACGAGGTTTCACCCGAGGCACACCTAATACCGCAGTTTACCCACAAGGCCGAAGGTATATGCAGCCTCAGCCTCAGACTTCAACTGAATCATGTAGATACGCTGGGTGCTCGTGCCAACACCACCCTGCTTGGCGATAGCGCCGCCTTCATTCTCCTCATGCACGGAGACGGCGATACCAGTGCGAGCAACACGCTCAAATGAACTTTCAGGCAGACAAACATCTAGCAAGACTTCGCCGCGCGTCTTGCCGCGGACGATAATGCGCTTCTCGGGCTCCGCGTCGCGGCGCGGTGTTGCCGCGCCTGAGCTGGGTGGTGAAGTGCTGTCATCGCGGCTGCCTTCGCTGCGACCGCTGACGGCAGTTCCTGGTCGAGAGGGTGGGTTCTTGGGCGGTGCAGGCATGATTGTCAAACGAGCTGCACCCATGTCGCGCCACTTGGAAGCTGACTCGCGGAGGTAGATGCGGATTTTGGCGTTGGAGAGACCGATCCCGTCGGCACCCTTGATTGCCGCGGCAATACGGCCAATGCCCGATGAGGGAGAGAGCCCGGACGAGTCTCGGGACCCGGAGTAGATGCTCCCTTCACGGCCACTACGCGATGTCACAGTCGAGCGAGAGATATTGAACATCTTACTACCGCCACCAAAGCGCTTCAACGCGGAGAAGGCGCTGCTCATCGTACCGACACTGCTTTCAGAGCCCTCGGCGAGGGAGCGCGGTGAGTCGGAGGCACGGTAGCTCTTTCTCCGACGGGGGAAGCCAAACCAGCTGTTGCCGGATTTGGCAGCAGGCTCCTCGAAGGTGGGCATATGATTGTCATAAAGAGGACCCCGTGCATTTTGAAGGGCGATGTAGGTCGGGTTGTTGATTCGAGCTTGGTTGATGAGGCTGTAGAGAGCATCGCATTCATCTGGACTGCGGGAGCGGAACATGATATTGTTGCTCGATGTGATCTTAGATCGGTCAGTAGGAGGCGAGCGAATACTGATGTCAATCGCGGTGCCTCGGCGGATTGGAACGAGTGGTGTCAGCTCCATGGAAATGAGAGGTCTTGAAGATCGAGATGTACGGTCAGGAGAGGATGAGTTTGAGTCCGGCTCCATCTTGAAGGCCTCGATCAAACCGGGACTGACAATAATGCTGCACTCATCAGGGACTAGGCTATCCCAGCTACCCTTGTCGGACCAAGCAAAAATGTTTGCAACCGCCTTTGTTGACTTGGTTGGTTGCAATGGCACAGTACGGTAACCACCTTGCGACGCAGAGTTGGAGGGAGACAAAGAGCTTGCATCAGAAGTAGTTGACTGGAACGCTTTTGGCTTGGCGAGTTCTTCCACGTCTTCTTCGTCCTCCTCTGATGCTGACAAACATGAGTCGGAGTCGGTTGCGGATCGCGAGTAGTCCGATGAGGAGTAAGTGTAGTGTCGCACAGTTGACGCATCAGAGTCGGTTTCTGAGTAATCAGAAGCAGTTGAGGGTTCGTATTCGTGCTTCAGTGGCGAGGAGCCACGGCGCTTGAGTCGAACACCCGTCGGGCTAAGCACAGGGCTATTGGACAACTTGTTCGCGGACGAGCTCGGAGAACGATGGGGAGGCGGCGGAGGAGGAGCATCCTCGTGCTTGGACTTCCGTCTAGACTTTCTCCGACTGGATTTGGTAGGCGTCTCCAAATTTCCTTGGTCAGGTAGAGATTCCAGTGGCGGGTAGTCTTCCTCTTGTTCAGGCTCGATGGTGGATGGAGAAGACAGATGAGTCTGGCTGCTGGTACTGCGGATCTTTGGGATCATTGGCAGATACGCAGATGGGGTCGAGGAGACTCGTGGGGAGTCTCTCTCCGGGGATTCTTTCTGACGTGGAGTTTGAGGCGCCTTTTTAGGGGCCTTCTCCTTCGCAGGGGCTAAATCCTTAGCACTGTCACTGCCATAGAATCTTGCGGGTGCTGATGTGGGTGCCGGAGACTCGAGTGGCTGCTCTACAACGACAGTCTTCGGCGAGGCTGTCTCTGAAGCCGGGCTATCTGCATGACGGGAATGTCTCTTTGCCTTGGATCTCTTCAGTCCACCAGGGTATCTCTCAGGGCTAACTGTGGAAGGTAAGAGTGGGAGACCGGGACGGGCGGCTTGTTTGCTAGAGACTTCAGAGTCGCCTGTGGTATAGTCCGTCTCCCGAGTAGCCGTTGATACAATAGAGCTCCCGTTTTCAGTGACAGAGGAACTGACAGTACTCGGTTCAGAGTATTGCTCCTTAGGTGTATGCGGGCGTCTTTTGGCGGTGGCTTTCTCACCAATGGGAATATCCACGTCACTCGAGTTCACTCGTGGTGGGGAGTCACTGGTACTAGGCCTGCGAGCCTTGTGTTGCTTGGCTCGACTGATGAAACTCTGGCTTCTGCACAGTGCTGGCGGAACCGGATCTTGGCCCAGTAATTGCACCCATTCGAGGCCAATTTCGACTTCGTCAATGCGAAGGGAAATCAACTCCTGCCAGTACTTCTGCTCTCCAGGAGCGCTGCGAAGCATGACTACAATCTCACCCTTGCTGTCACCACTGCGAGCAGAAACGCATCGTAGATCCATGGGCGGGAAGAGCAACCATCGGTCTGAGTGATCAATCTCACAAATCAAAAGGTCACCACCAGGGCCATTGTTCGATATGTTGTCTCGGTAGAGAAGCTCGGCGCGACAGTCAACCAACTGGCCACTGGAGTGGTACAAAGAGAGGTTGAAAAAGTCGCGAGCCCGCACACGACGAGTCTGGTCGACAACAACATTACTGGAAAGTCCCAGGGTCATGGGATCTCGGGCTCGCGTGGGATCAATGCTAGCAGCAGATTCATCCTCGAGCCTTGCTCTTTCATCTCGCGCTCGCTTGCGGGCATCCTCCACCAAGGCGGCATAGGCAGTAGCAATCTCGTCAGCCTTGGTAGATGGCTGCAGATGGCTGATTCCCTTGAAACTCTTGGCAAGATATTTCAATCGAACCAGTGGCCGCTTCAGCAGATATGCAACGTCCACCTTCTCTCCGTTGGAGCCAATGACATCGCCTTGTTCATCTCGCTCCATTCCTTCGTCCAAACTTTTCGTTTCGGCATTTCCATTTTCCTCACCCTCCTCCAATGGAGCCAAATTGACGATGACATCTTTGAAGCCGAGCCTCCATGCCTTGAGGTACTCACGGTATACTCTTTGAGCACCCTGAGCCCATGTCAGTAAGGCGTCGGCATCGTCTTGAGGGATTCGTTTATGTAGTGTCTTGAGGCGCTCGATAGCAATACCCATATTGACAATAGGTTTAGAGAAGTTGAGGTCGTCCTTGGGATCCATTGAGGGCCGGAACAATCCAGCGGCAATGGCCGAGTCGGAGCGAGAAAGGACACACGTGAGCAAAACAGGGATTACTCCCCCAACAAGTGTCTTGAGCTCGCGCATGTACTTCGCTTCATCAGCGGTAAGCTCGGCCAAGACATCGGGAATAGTTGCGTTGGCCAGCCGACTCTTGTTGGACCGGATACTTCTTCGGGATCGTGTACTGCCACTTCTTGAGGCAGAGCCGGACAGAACAGACATGAGGTCCTTGTGGGTGGTGAGACGCCGTTGTAGTTGCGACGCGACCACGGGCAGCGAATCAGGGTCGAACTGATCCTTCTCTTCTTCCACAGTTTCCGGTGTAGAGTGCTTCGCCGCAGTTTTTTCGGAAATGGTCGAGCCTTCTGGTAGGGTACTCAGGGTCTCCACCGATGCAATCGTGGATAGTCGATGGAAACCAGTGCTTGGGAAAGGTTTCTTCAAACCAATCGGCACTGGCGCGTTGTTTCCGGAGACTTCAGAGCCGCCGTCTGAGAATGGCTGGAAGTCCGATTCGGAAGGAGCGAGACTGTCCTCATACGGTTTGTCACCCAGTTTCTCTTTATCACGGCGGATCCTCAGGGCAAGTGGTTTTTCGACCTTATCACGGTCACTTTCTTGAATTTCGCGACCCTTTTCTGACGAGAAAGCGTCGTCCTTGGAATGCCGGCTGTGTGAGCTCTTCGGTCGGGAACCGCTACTCTTTGGACGTGGCTCGCTCTCCTGGGATAGCTCCGACATGGGATTGCTGGATGCAATCTCGTCGACTATGCGCTGGGACCGTCGCGCGCGGGCTGACTTGATGTCCAGTGGACCAGGTATATCACTCTTCGAATCACCGTTGTCCACAAAGGGATCGGGTGTTTCGGATAACCATGCTTCAATTTTCGCTCCACGAGTACCGGGGGGTGGTGGAGTTGGCCTTGGTGGTTCGGGCTCTGGCAATTTGAACATTTTCCTAGACTCATCCAGCATGTGGGCGAAAATCCCGCCCTTTGGCGGTTTTTGAGGGCCACGGGCGCGCCTCCGTGACAGCTCCGTAAAGTCAGCCTCGCTTTTCGCCCAGTCAATGTCGTCAGGAGGCGGCGAATTTCTCTTCTGGCTCTCTGGAATCTCTGATGCTATCGTAGACAGGGCATGCTGGTCCGTTTCAAAATCACTGTCCACGACGGATTCGGCATCCTTCCGAACAGAGGAGCGCTTCCATTCTCGGGTTGGCGACCCTGAGACATCGTTGATCCGATAGGTAGTGATTTTAGGGGGAGGCCGGGTCTTGTCCAGGACATCCTGTTTCGCTGCCGGTTTGGCTCGTGGTGACCCGGAGTCTCTGTTGGTCGTATACTCGTTGATGCGCCTCGGCGCGGGCAAGTTGCGTGAAGGCGTTTGCGTCGTAGATCGATTCTTTCTCCAATGCTCATCACTGATGACTCGCTTTCGAGGTGTACTGTGACTGCGCTTTCGAACGGCCGGGACCTTCTCCTCCTTCTCTTTCTCTTTGTCTGGCTTCTCCAACCGATCCGGCTTCACCTTGACCACTTTGGGCTTTGGCTTCGGTCGGTTCTCTTCATCATCGTCGTACGTCCCGTCATTGATCGTAATCACTCCTCCGCCCTGTTGCTGCCATTGGCGCACTCGGGAACGGACCGTGTTTGTGTCGTGAACTCCCAGTGGTAGTCCGATATCGAGGGGCTTGGTTGGAGACGACTTGGCAGTCCCTCCACGATTGGAGGGGCGTGTCGGCGTCGCAAGAGTCGGCATCGATGTCTACACGACAAAATGGAAGATTAGTATCATCGTTGTCGTCGAGTTTTGTTGACGCTGCGGCGAACCGAAACATGTTTGTTGACAATCGTCATCGGTCGGGAGCGGGACGTCACTAGAGACAAACTCACCACAGTGACCCAACAGCCTGGCGTGGGGTCGCAGATCTCAAAGTGACAGCATTTGCGTCTTTCCGACGAAGACCCTGAGGGAATTCAACCCAAGCAGGAGAGGATGTAAACAGCTTGCTCCGAGGCTGACCGTAGCTCTTGGTTGGTTCTGGTTTGGCAGTCGATAAGCCCACCAAACGAGTCAAACACCGCCCGCTGCCGGGGAAACCACGCGCCACTACTGTTCGAGACAGCGATCGTCCTTTAGATGCCCAACCACCCAGTCAAAGCCGTCGCTGGACGGGTTTCTTCTGCAGGGCCAAACCGCCTGATCGCCTGATCGCTCAGCGCGTGTGATTTGATCGCGCGGGCGTTACCAAAGGATATGCGGCTTTCCCAAGCAGCTGACTCCTGACGGTCTGGATGCTCTTGGCATCGTCAGTTGTTGCGTGGAGGAAAAGCTGAGCGGATAAGTCCGTTATGGGCTTGAAGAGGGCCTCGCGGACAGGATCATGCTAGAAGCCTAGAAGCTTTCAATGTGGACGAAGAGCAGAATTTATTGCCGGATTGCGCGTCTCGAGTAGTGCGGTGGTGGTCCCTCATATGCATGGGCGTCATCGCTGCGTTGGACAGTCCACTTCGACTGTGTTTCGAGTCTCGACTCTGCTGGGACTAAGTACAGGATGCAGTACACATACTTAATGCCTGATCAGATCCACTTGCTCAGAGCTGCAACTATTCAGTGCTTTCCATTCTTCAAATCATATCGGCAAGAAGATTACTGTAGCCTACAGATATCCCTATACCCGACCGGTTCATACTCAAACATTCATATCTCACTGTAGATGTCCAGATCGGACCGCTGTGGCCCTCAATCTCAATCTGGACCAAGTCCTTTGTGTCAACCTGATTAGAGATTATTTCTGTCTCCACCAGTGCCCACCCGCACATGCCACTATGACGGAAGAGGTGCTATTGGGCTTTGCGCCTCACGCCTGACTCCTGCTGGGCTTGAATCGCGGCCGATAGTGTCCGGATGCTATCCACCAGGTAGTCTAATGCAGAAAGTCAGTCATTCACCGCCACCTGAGAAGCATGAATAGATTGAAGACTAACAGAATGGGACCACAATCCAGATGAAGTTCATAAAGAAATAATACAGCCAGAAATAGTATGGCTCTGGTCGGCTGTATGGGACGTCGTTCACATAGTGATCGAAGAGACTGGTCGCATAGTACAGTGTATCCCCGTAGAGGTGGCTCATGCACACGATCAGTTGAAATGGATGGCGCAGGGAATGCCGGGTTGCGGTCAGATATGCAACAGCAAAGCAAAGAGGCCCCCACAACAGCTGGGAGGCGGGTCAGTGGGAACTTTGGAAGAGGGTTGGAATTGGCGGCCTCGCGTCTAGCACAGCACAATGTACAATGAGCGCAGAGCAATCTCTATATCATTGACTTACCACGGTCATTGTTTCCATGCACAGCACCAGGGTGTCCGAGGTCATATATCGAGAGTCGGATAAAGCATACTCCTTCCATAGCTGCCCAAAAAAGTCCTGGGCGGATGCCATGTGGTCATGGTTGATCATGAAATAGCCTTCGAAGAAACAGTGGAGCGTGCCGGCTTGATATCAATCCAGTTAGTCCCCACATACGGAGTTTCTTCTATTGTTCCATTCCTGGAGTGCTGTCAAGGGCATGGGGAGGTCATACAAAGCACAAACCACAGGATCGCGACCCGATCGGCGGCATGTAACGTCGGTCGCACATAACTGGCCACGGCAAAGGTCAATCCAAGAAGAATCGAGCAGCTTCCGCCAGCTGTAACAAGCAGCTCCAGAAGAGAGGCTTCGTTGGGCGAATAGCCGACGATGTTGGCCCCAAGGGGGTAGTAGGGGTGGGAAGATGAGCCTGCAGTCATGGCATCGGCGTGGCGCAGGCCTAAAACTTGTCTGATAGTGATCGACCTCAAGTTTGGACGAGTGGAGCAATGTCAAACTGATCTATTGTCGAGGGTATGAGCTTCAATTAGCTTACGATGCGTCGAGAGGAGGAGTTGGTTACTTTCGTTTAACTCGTCGTGGTATTTTGATAGAAATTGGGTGGAGCTCCCCCAGGTCTGTGGCCAACCAGAGAGCTGCACCGATCCAACCGCTCAGTGGGATATGAGTTCGTAACAGCCTGGATATTCGATTGCAGCTCAGTATAGGCGGAATTCTTTCGTAGCCATGTTATATCATGAAGCTTCCTACCTTCCCTGAGTATGTACTGCTAGGTGCTGTAGTCCCCTGCGTTCCTGACAGGGCTACCAGCTACAGCCTGCTGCCTCAGGCTACTATTGCCTCAGGCCACCAACCTTCCCCAAGTTCCCCCCTCTGACGATAAGCTGACTACTGTAGACAGGTTAGCCTGTCCATAGCCTCTCCGGACTCCGTCCTAAAGTCTTGGTCCACTTCCAGTCACCCCTCGGACAATCGACCAACTGGCATACCGTGATTCCCCGATTGCCTAAATGGCGCCCCTGCTTCTCCTTTCTTCTCATCATGGCCTCCGACACTCCTAGAAACCCCTCAACTACCGACGTCTCACGCGCATCCATGGAGTCGCCCCCAGGCATTGCGGCCTTGTTCGTCATTCGCTTCGACCTCAGGGCCGGGTAAGTCATAACCCCTGTCCTTGGAGCTCTAGAGCTCGGGCCGGTCTCATAACTGACGCCCATATGCTGCGCAGATATGTGGTCTCATGGAAACAAACTGTACCAGGTGGTGAGTGTTCCCGTTTACCTGTTTGCCGAGCTCCTCATTCAATCCCGACGCGAGACGCTAACCCTCTCCCCGCAAAGTCGAGGTCGAAGGGGTGGTCGAATTCAAATCGCTTCCCTCTGGACTACACAACGTGCATGAGGACTTGATGTAAGGCTGCCGGAAGATTTGGTGGGGCTTCATATGTGATGTCGCTGACTGGACATCTTCGCTAGTTACTTCGTTCACGAGGAGTATGCTGGAATCAGCGCATTCCTCAACCAGCCTGCCGAAGCGGCGGAGCGCAATGCCAAAATGTTCGCGATCGGAGTCCTGGTCCCTCTCAGCTCGGGAAGACTTGGAAAGAGCTGGAGACATGCCCCCAGATTGAAGGAGCTAACACAGTACGAAATACCTGGTCAATGCCGGAGCGGAGCTTGCCGCTAACTTCTAATTTTTTGCCAGAAAATTTGCGGCGGACATGTCGAACATGCAACCTTTGTCCGATTACTGGGACTCCTATCGCATTGGAGGCCTTGATTCTTCTGCGCCGGATTCGCCGATCGACTCGCCTCTTAGCCTCCGTTTCCGCCCAGGGGACAGACCGGCTGCGAACAGAAATCGCGCCTTCAGCGATGCGATGGTGTTGGAAAACTCCAGACCGGCCTTGACACCTTTCCATCCTGCCTCATCGCTTCCAGATTTCATGGAATCGTTCGGACCCTTGATATTCCCCCTTTACAGGGCCGCGCTATTACGCAAGCGCATCCTCATCATGGCCGAGGCACCAGTGCACAAGCCATGCAATTATGGTAATACTTCCAGACTTGAGGCTGGCAATGAATTGTCGCTGATCAAATTGCAGTCTATGACTTGTCACTGCTAGCATCACTTCCAAATTCTTTACTGCAAGTCCTTCCCTCGGACCACATTCCGCCACTACGACCCCGCCCTCTCTTCAATGTTGGCATTCATGATATTCCTGATCTTGGCTCTTTCGACGCATCGCAAGCTGCTATGGATCCTGAAAAAGATCACAGCTGGATTGCCTGCTCCACAGATAGCGTTCTGAGCATGAAGCCTGATCTTTACGATGTCCTCATCACCCTCCCCCCATCATACTCCCACCATGCTACTGAACGTGTCTTCCCCACGATCAGCCTCGTGGACCGTTCAAGCACTAAACATAACGCAAATCAAACCGTCAACCTGAAGGCCACACAGCGTGACGCCCGTCGATATGCTATGCTTCGCAGAGCCCTCCGGCAGTTCTCATGTGACGGCTCAACCTCCCCAGACTCGGCCGACTCTGACGCCGACTCGACATATTCCTCCAGTCCGGTTGTGGAGCCACTCTCTTGGACTCGTCTCGCATATACCTCCTTCATCTGGTGGGCTTCAGCAGGCGAAATTGGCGACGGCTTGTCAGAAGAGGAGGAGGAACATCAAATCGAACAAGACGCCAGGCTTCTGGCAAGCGTGGAAAGTCTTGCGTATCCTGCTACGAACACCGGCCGCCGCTCAATGTATGCCGAAGATCATGGCCAGGAACCTCCAGAAGTCGCGCTGGTAGCGTACTTCCGCCGTCTGACTTCACAAATCTTTTTCACCCTTGCGGGAGCTATTGCGCGGCACGATAGCGACGGCCGGTTTGCTGATGACTCGGGCAATTCAAACATCAACACACCGTGCCTCGATGACCTAACCAACGAAGATACAGACTTGTCTCTGTCTATGTCTCGGCAGTCGATCAGCGGCGACGATGGAAACACCCCACTCCTTCGGCAAAGATCACATGCAAATCATACCGACCCCAGGTCAGTACAGGAAAATCATGACACAGACGAGCCCATCACCATCACAATTGCCGACATGGGAGAGATGGGCCTGGATGTGTGGAGCGCTACAGATCGAATTTTCGTCCAGGAGCTGGTCTCTCTGTGGTGGGGACGCGCTGCATATGTCGATAGTGCCCGAATCCGATGCTGCGGCGTCTCAATTTTGTAGAAATCTGTTCGATACTTTTTTTCGCCGGGTGTTTTCCAAAATGAGGCGCAGAGGCAACAGTCACCTGGACAGATTTACTGCTCAAGTCCCAATGTGCATATCTCTTCTGTATCCAACACTCCTGTATAGATAACATTCTGTATGGTCAGATATGAAGCGTATTAATCCAATCCAGAGCTAATCCTCTTACGTTGTCTGGCTACTTCGTTGACTACTCTAACATACGTTATCTGGACCCCCTCCACGTGAGGCTCGGAGGATTTGAACTTTGACACACGTAACCTTTCTCTGCGATCATTGAAGGAGACGCCAACTCCTTTTCGTCTATAATATAACCAAAGCATCCTGGGCAGTTTTGAGACTACACTGATGCCTGATCTGGCCTTTCTAACTCCGCCAGGCTCGTATAACTCACCCTGGAACCAACCTTGCGAAGGGTTTCTGGTAAGTACCAGATGGCCCAGGCACCCAAAACGACGACCATTTGATAGCCATCAAAAGCATACGATGGCCACTCATTCTCAACGAGCAAAGCAACCCCACCCGCCATAGTCAAGCGCATCACATTGCGACCAGCAGCAATAATAGACACAGATAAACCAAAAAGCTGACTCCAGCGCTTCCAATGCGGGATTTTGCTATTGCAGGCTTCGGTTGGTTGGCGGCGCAGCTTGATTGTCATGTATGTGTGTTCCGCGAGTGTGAATAACCAGAAGAACAGTTGTACCACGTAGATTGCGATAGTAATTCTGGTCCCAGTCTCGATAAATTGGATGGATGACGATGCGATGGTAATTACTCCTCTGACAAATTGAAGTACCATCAAGATGGCGTTCAGGCTAAGATAAAGCGCCGGTTGCCATGAAATTGGGACCCAGCAGAACTTCTCCGCTTCGAGTACTCGAGCGAACTGTGTCTGAATCAAGTTGGCGGACAACATGATGAGGGTTGGTCCCAGTAGTAGTGACACCGATTGAGTTGCATAGACTGCTCGATTGCAGTTCGAGAATATGCGCATTGTGTAGCCGGACAGTTGCGCTGGAAATTTTCAGCAAATGAGTCCGAATTGTGTGGCCGCATTACTTACCAAGAGCTCCAAGGCAGAAGAATAAGCCCGTCCATGCTCTCACGTAGATTATACGAAAAGTATGGATTCCAAAAAGGGCAGAGTAAAGAATGATAGCGGCAACTGCGAGGGGAATACTAGGTGTATATGGGTACAGTTCACACTGTGACGAAATCATCTTGAGGGTCTGATGATTAAATGGATGAATAAGATGGAATAGGTGGTAAGCCTTGTTTGTTTGAATTAAAAAAGTCTTTTCGTTAGGTACGAGTTTGCCAAGTGAGGCTTTATACAGAGTTCACATCTAGGCAGTCACATAAGGCAGTGAATGGACTATCTTGGGATCATCTAAATGGTTTAGAGAATGATCAAAAATGAGAAGTATCCTTGGCGAAGATCCTTTGAGGCTTCGCCTGGACGAAGATCAACAACCTTAGTATCTTTCCAGTCAGCCAAGTCACCGAAACAGAGATGGACAATGCTAGAAAATTCGGTAGCCTTATCAGAATGCCGCCCTGCAAGCTGGAGGATTCATGATAATTATAGAAAACGGAACTTTCGGGGAAACCAGATAGTATCTAGGTTCATGATAAGCATAAAGGTCTAAAATCACTTTGCGGGACAGTGGAAGACTGGAATAGCACTTTAT
Organism: Penicillium simplicissimum; assembly: GCA_024706585.1. NCBI lineage: Eukaryota > Fungi > Ascomycota > Eurotiomycetes > Eurotiales > Aspergillaceae > Penicillium > Penicillium simplicissimum. Next base: position 1,531,997 of record JAMZTW010000044.1, read on the forward strand.
GCCCACCACCATTGATAAACCGCTCTGCACGTACTGTGTGCTTGGGGCAGATAAAAGAGAAACAATTAACTTTCTATGCCTTGCCTTTTCTGCTGGAGATCTGATGTTTGAAGTCAATTTCGTTCTATATAAAGGTTTTTGCCGATCTATTTTCCCATTCCTCAATGCTTGGGTTCAGGCACGGATGTCGCACTCGGGTTCGGCTTCGAGTTCGGGTTCGGATTCAACATTGGCATCCCGAAGACGAGATTGTTTTGGGATGCACATCAGAGCCGTGGGGATTCAATATATGAGAGGCCCAAGTATTTCAAACCTAAGCATGCGTGAAATCTTCTCGAAGAAGGGCTACCTTGGACCTTAGAGAAGCTCAACCCACCACTGCCAGCTCAACTAAAAGAGGTTAGTTCCTCCGGATGGTCCATCTCCAAAAATAAAACGCAATTCTACCGAATATAACATGAACAAAGCTGCCTGGAAGCGAAAGAAGCTTAAATCAATCTCCACTGGCATTTACATTTTTGGAGAACCTTCATTACTCAAGCATGTCCCAAAATTGACCGCGACCATTCAACAAACACCGCCCAGGTGTGCTAGGCGGATTTGAAGATGTCTGAAAGGTGACACTTCACGCTCACTGAGCAGACTTGATCTCTAGTAAAGCAGACGATTCAAGTGGCAACGACATGGAGGATTTGCCGCCTACATACAGTTCCATTTTCGATGAGATCGCTGCCAACTCACCATTGCCAGTACTCGAGGACGTTGAGAAGCCTCCAGTAGCCCTCGAAAGCAAGGATGATTGGAACATTCCGAATAGCTTATCAAAGTCTTTTCTAGAGATTCGCTAAGCCTGTTCTCTTTAAAGATGACCTTTTCAGCATTCGCGCGGGGTCACGTACATCCACCCTCTTCCAAACCTTTGTGATACCTGCACAGAGCCCAAGGGTTGTCGACGTTGTAGACGAACCGAAGCCAAAGCTACCTTCAGAGGGAATAAAAACCTGTTTGGGAAACATTGTGTTTTGTTCGATATTGTAATGCTGCTAATAGGTAATAGATGTGAGCATTCTGATTACATCTGTCCCATACGAAATTATCAAGGTTCCACACTCACTCTTGGCCTGTTGTATGACAGGCATCTCGGCGTACGTGGCAGAGGATCGTGAACACTCGTACACACCTCCCTGAAGGTCTTCTTCAATTCTTGGAAGCTAACGTGGCGCCCATTTATCTCTCAGTGCACGTCGATTTACTTCGCAGCCCAGAAAGACTTGTCCACTTTCTCAAAAAAACTTCAGCAAAATGTGGGTTGCGCTTTCTCTTACCAGGTTACTTTCAATCCGTGAGTGGCATTTCGGATCCCAATATCTTCGTGTGGCACGATGTTCCCATCAGTAAGTGAATTTCAGGTTCTACGCAAGGAAACAGAGAGATATTCACAGCTTCCATATTAGACTGGTTGATGCCTAAGATTGAAATTCTTATCAAATATGGTGATGCGGACATGGTATCCATGCGCCTTCGAAATGGCAAACCCATGGTCACTCTGCCTGTTATTCCAGAGTAGGACTCTCGGTTCAAACCATGGTTCGTATTTATATCCACCTTGTTGGAGTCAGCCATTCTGGGCCAATGCTATTGCTGAAGTAGGCGCAGGGCCCATTCCAATTCAGGAGCAAGACCTTTCAGTCGAGGCAATCACCAAGGCGGTTCGCCAGTGTCTGCAGCCCGAACCCCGGAAGGTCTGTAACCACATCAAAGAGTGTATTGGAAGCGAGGGCCGCCTAGAAAACGCTGTGAACTCGTTTCATCGCCATTTCCATTGGCAAAACATGCAATGCAGCGTTGTCAAGCCATCGCCCACGGTATTTCAGCTTGAGAAGGGCCAGTTTATTAAACTCTCAGCTGAGGCAGCAGCTGTACTGGTTGCTATGTTGCCCTTCAAAAGTGAGTCGAGCCCACACACTATCAAGACATTTGACACAGCGAAACTCACATCGACAAGCTGTCTATGGCCCAGGGCGGGCTGAGTAAATCGGCTATCATCAACGCGTCCTTTCGGCTTGCCACGACTATGGTAGGCTTGTAAGACGTCCTAGATTCGAAGGTTGGCCTCAACTTCTCTGAATACTTTAGGCATCATGGTAGTGGATAGTACTAGGAAGAAGCTGAGAGAGGGAACGAAATGATAATTTGACTGTGGGACAATTTGACTCAGGAGGACGCCCAACTGGTTCTAGGCGAGTATATCAATTGACCAATTTGCTACTGCTCAGGTAGCCTGGCTGAACCGCCACCAGTTGACATTGAACAGATACCCAGTGCCAGCACCGGTATAGACGAAGTACAGATCCTGAATTCCTGTTGCGCCACTGACAGCACAGGACACCGTGGTCCATGTTTGCCATCCCCCAGTACTCGGGATGGTACAGGCGCCAAGAAGAGTGCCGTCCGTACTGCCGAGGTGTATCTCGATTGTGCCGCCGCTTGTGGCCGAAGCGACTCGAAATTCAACAGAGTTGGCGCCCTTCCCACCACCAAAGTTGACGCCTTCGACTTTGATGTAATCGCCATTATTGATATTGCAGACATCCAGACCACCTTCACTGCAGACCTCAGTTGAAACGCCAACTTCCCAAGCGATCAGCTCTGCCTCCTGGCGTTGGTATGGGTCCAAGGTGTCAATTCGTGGAGCGCCCTTCTTCGTCATATTCATCTGGGGAATCGTACCATCTGGGTTGTAGGTAAAGGGCTCAACAGCCACGGATCGTTCAAAGCCACCACCTCCTGGTAGAGCGCCGTTGTGGTAAAAGAAATATGAATGGCCCTTATAATCAATGACCCCAGGATGATTTGTAAAGCTCGAGCCTTGGGTCGGCATGAGAACGCCCTGATAAGTCCAAGGTCCAAGGGGACCCGTGCCCATTGTGTAGCGAATATCCTCAGCACAGCAGTCTGCGGCGTAGACGATATAGTAGATGCCATTTCGCTTATAGACCCATGGGCCCTCCTCAAAGGAAGTTGGGCGGTTTTCATTGCCTTCGCGTGCCCCAAAACCAGCAACCGTAAGGTTGATCTTTGCGGGAGTGCCTTGATATGAGATCATGTCCTCGTTCAGCCTGACATACCATAGGTCCGGGTTACCCCAATATAAGTATGCCTGGCCGTCATCGTCAATAAAGACAGTTGGGTCAAACTCATTGTTTTCGAGGAAAGGGTGACCAAGCGCATCCACATATGGACCCGTAATTGTATCGCTTATACCAACACCAATAGCCATAGCGCCAGTTGCGCCATGGGTCATCGGTGCGTAGTAGTAGAATTTGCCATTGCGAGAGATGACTTGGCCTGCCCAGGCACTTGAACCACTAGCCCAGCTGAAAGTCTTCAGGCTCATGACTATGCCGTGATCCAACCAATTGACCATATCTGTAGTCGAAAAGAGCCGCCAGTCCGTCATGTTGAAGAATGTTGAGTTTGGCAAATCGTGATCGGTAAAGCAGTAAAGGCGCCCATCATGCACGACCGGTGCTGGGTCTGCTGTGTATATGGTCTGTACGATGGGATTATCCGCACTAGACAGCTCGCTGCCGCCCAGCAGCACGGATAAGCATAGCAGGGACCGGAACAATAGAGCACAGGCTCTCATCTCGGCGAATGAGTAGGAGGATTAAAAATCTTAGAAAATCATGTACCCGTGGCGTTGTGCAAATGAAATATTGGCAAGGGTAGGATTTCAAAAATTGACATAATATCGATGAGATTTTAGGGGGACTTAAATACCACAGATGATTTTACCCGGACATGCAGAGAAGATTTTAACCGGCTGGAGGGATCGACTCCAGACTAGGACCGAATGCCTTGTGTAAAGAGACGCGGATCTGGGGACCCCGCACCGAGAAAGGGGTGGTAGAAAAGGCGTACTTATTATCTATTTAGGCTAATCTATCTGTGGTAGACAACTCTAAAAATTGAGTGTTGGTGTAGAGCCATCAAGCACTACTTAACACAGAATGAAGGACCCCTGCGCGCTTGTTGATGAGACGCTAAGCGTCTCTGAGTGATCAGTGAGTATCGAATGAGCACTAACGGAGCATCGTCATGTCCCACGTTACTACTATATGGGTGAAACTGCGTCGTATGGTGTAAAGAGCCTGCAAGGATTGACGAGTTCAGAAAGAGAAAAAAGCTTGGCTGGCCAGAATGATACGCAAGTGGCGTTGGAGCTAGAAACAGGTCAGTTAATGGGAGAAGAAGACATTATGCAACCAGCGTCTAACACGCGATGTGTAGAGAGCTCGATAGATGACGGACTGACTACACCTAGCCATTCGAAGTCTCCAATTCGAGAAAGGAACGAGAGACGAAAGACTATGCGACCCCGTGTTTACGAAGACCGCTAAGATTTGAAGACAGCTGTAAATCCAGTCTGATTCGTAAATCGCAGCTGAACATTTGCCCTCCTTGGCAGTTTGAATAAAAGTCTCATTTCTTGTATTTTCAACCCCAGGAATAGCGGAAAGAGGCGTTTCCGAGACTAGGTAGTCGACGAATGGAATAATATCAAAATGGTAGAGATACTAAATTGAGCCCTCCCCCTCTGCCTGAAATTCCCTGGAATACTCTTTATCTCTCATCTCTCATCTCTCATCTCTCATCTCTCATCTCTCATCTCTCATCTCTCATCTCTCATCTCTCATCTCTCATCTCTCATCTCTCATCTCTCATCTCTCATCTCTCATCTCTCATCTCTCATCTCTCATCTCTCATCTCTCCTCTCTCATCTCTCATCTCTCCTCTCTCCTCTCTCATCTCTCATCTCTCATCTCTCATCTCTCATCTCTCATCTCTCATCTCTCATCTCTCATCTCTCATCTCTCATCTCTCATCTCTCATCTCTCATCTCTCATCTCTCATCTCTCATCTCTCCTCTCTCATCTCTCATCTCTCATCTCTCCTCTCTCATCTCTCATCTCTCCTCTCTCCTCTCTCATCTCTCATCTCTCATCTCTCATCTCTCCTCTCTCCTCTCTCCTCTCTCATCTCTCCTCTCTTATCCTCCTCTCTTATCCTCCTCTCATGTCCTCCTCTCTTATCCTCCTCTCTTCTCTTCTTCCTGATCCACAAGATCAAAATTACCTTGGAAGGAAGACCAACCTCACCTTTTTATCTTAACACAATACAATAAAGCAACACGTCTGCCACTATAGCAAATCTCCGTCTTTCTCCTCTTCGCCCTTCATATCTTCTTCTCTTCTTCCTAAATAGCAGACAACAAGCCAAAAGTCGACCTGGAATTGGGATTGAAGGTCCCGACTTTTGTTATGTCGTTCTTCCAAGCTGTCCCGGGGGTTTACCAGTTCTGGCTTTGGGCTTTGGGGCGGTGGGCGGCGCATAAGGCCCGCAAGGAGAAGGGCAAAGAGCCCGATCTGGGGCTTGGGGCTGTTGCCACTTTTCCAGCAACGAAGGCCGGCGTGAAGCGGCTCGACCAAGCCTTGAACAACTTGGTGAATAGAGTGGCAGAGCTGGAGAATGAGAAGTGAGTAAAGCGGGTGAGCGGGGTGTTTTTTGGTGGTGGTTCTTCTGGTGGTGATGGTGGTTCTTCGGGGGAGATTCTTCGCTGGAAGTCCATCCATGCTCCGGCGGGGGGATTGAAGCCTCACCACCTTTAGCCTGAGTCTGACTCTGAGCGCCCTCGTAAAAGCGGCGGCATCTCAGAAAGGGTAAAACTTGATGGCCTACTCGTCAGAGACACAAGTTGTTACGATCAGACACCTGGTTATTCGGTAAGGCCGTAAGAGTCATAAGAACCCTTCTCGACCAAATACCTGTATGAGCCCGTCGCCTGATGAAAGACATCTTCGGATCAGTTTTCAGACGATCCCAAGGCTTATGGGGGTTGCGATAGGTGACTCTGGCGCGCTACTTTCCAGATTGGGAACAATGCTTGGCCCCAATATGAACCCTGTATATTAGGGGTCTCAAAAGGCTTTCGCAACCCACCACCAGGCACGGGTGCAATCAGAACTAATCCGTATGGGTCATGCATGCGCAATCCGCCCCGTAGATCTCTGGGGCCGGCCCGTGAGCCCTGGTTCCTGTGACCCACTGCTGGGGCATTCGTTTCTAGTATTTATCATAACACTTGTAGGACGCCCCTTGAGCCAACACTAAAGTCCCGGTCCATTGTATACAGACTCTAGCTCATCTGTATGTCTCAGTCGCCTGGATCTAGTCCCACAAATCCGCCCCAGGCTGAAAACTTGTTTACTTGGAAAAACAGACATTTCTGGGTAGAATCTTGAGCCGTATAAGTTGAGATGTTGCTTTGCGCAACTTTGCTTAGGCACATTGAGCTTGTTCCAGCTGAAAGAATTTGCTATTGCATATTGTGGATTGATGAGAGGCCGACATTGCCATCTAATAGGGCTGTGCAATTACAAAAAAATAGGACGAGGATATTCCTCGAGAGTACGATCTCCTCAAGTACCCACGCGGATGTACGTGGAGGCCAGGAAACAAGATATCGGCAGGCAAGTAAATGCCTTATTCAGTTTACTGAGCGGAAAGTCGGTTCTAACCATGGCTTGTGCGCTTCATCCTTGAGTATTTTAGCAACGACAATGCCAGAAGGAAATCGCTTCTTGACTCCATAAAGATTCAAACCTCTCAAATCCGTGAAATCATCCATTTTATTCTTGTATCAATTCACCCGTCCCCCTCCCTCTCAACCATGCAGCTGGCAGCTCTCTTTTGTTTCTGCATCTCTGCAACCTCCGCTGTAAAGCATTATGGCTTGACACCCACCGAGGACGTGAGGAACATTGTGACCATCGTGTTCAGGCGTTCTCGGGCGATGTCATGAATCTCACCTCTTTGTTCACGACCGACGCCCGTCATAATCATGACGGAGCCGACTTTTTGGCAGCGGAGCTGGGCATCTTCAACAAGACTCTTGCCGATGTCTTCCCCCCGCATGCGTCCAGCTCTGGAAACAGCTCCATTCAAGCGAGAGCCACAGTTGAAGGCACATGCCAGGGTCATGGAAAAATTGAAGACAACTTGAGCAGTGTTCAGATCAACAGCATTTGTTATGCTATCGCGGGTGCTGCTGCCAGCCCTATCACCGGAATGATTGGTGTCATTGACAGCAATGCTTGCGTGGAGTCCTCCTCTGGTCATTCCGTTGGCTTGTGCAAGACCATCTTTATGATGATCAATACAGCTGGCACGACATTTACTGGTGGCATGGTCAACACCTATTGCCCTGCTTTCCTCAGTCTCTTTGTAAAATGCAAGGGCGCTGATGCACAAGGCAATCCTATAAACAACAAGGACTTTGACATGACTGCGTTCAACACTCAGAAAGACCGCAACTGCGACGGTCCCACTGGGGGCGACAAATGTACTGAGGTACACGCGTAAAGGCTTGCTGGGATGTCTATGGATCCACTAGGTATTCGTTGATGTGAAGTTCACCAGAGTTTCGGTTGAAAGTTGAGCGAACGCTCATGAAGATCGCTGGCGGAGTCAAGTTTCTATCATGGCTATGTATTTACATATAGATTGCTTTGCACATACATAGGTAGCAAGTTGTGAACCATCTCAGACCTTTGGAAATGGCATCTTGCAGTACAGTACTTGATCCTATGTGTTGTCAATTATCTCGTAATTAGCGCACGAGCCCTCCCAAGGTGTTGAAAGATAGAATCATGGTCATTCCTCGTTCCTAGACATTATAGTACCCTCGACGCTTTGTGTCTGGTCCAAGTCAATATCCAGAGTACATAGTAGTACATGTAGGCCCCGTTTACGGAAGGCAATAGCAGCCACTGGGGAAATGCATAATTATGTATATAATAGCGCCTATATTAAATTCTATATTATGGTGTTCTAAAAGTCCAAGTCCGATCCTTCCCTATCCGAAGTTTATCACTTTTGTCAGGGTGCAGGCTCAGGCAGAACGGTGTATTAGAAGTTAATGGACGGGCAGTCTACGGACAGACTATCCTTAGGTACATAGACAAGACGTAGCTCGAAGCGCTACAACAGGGGGCGGGGATCAGCATGAGCCTCATGAGGTTGTACTTGTAGACACAGTGGGTCACGTGAGGAGCCGCTGTGCAGCGGCTACGCACCGTGAATTTTGTAAGATAAAATCTAATTTTTTTTTGGCTTTCTATACGTATAGGAAAAAGGTTAGAATAAATATCAGCTACCTTTACTCTTTACCTAGGTAGAAAGGTATATAATTAAACTAGGCGCTATAATAGTAATTTAGGTAACTATTGGAAGTTTTCTGCCGGTCTTATGATACGCATAATTATGCATTTTCCCAGTGGCTGCTATTGCCTTCCGTACCCATTCGCTTTGGGCGGGGCCAACGCCTGCATTAGCGGGATCAAATAGTGGGCCCGAGGGTTCCGCAGGCGACTTCTCCACAGGCAAGTTGCTGCTGTGCTAGTTATCTGCGGCATTTCTTGATTCTTTTCTTTTTCAATCATTTCTGACTTCTAGACTCGGGCATCGGCTCCGGGGGCCACGGTCTTTAAGTTTCAGGCGGTCGGCCGGAAGCCTCTCTAGTCTATAATAATTCCTCCATAGCCCCCCTGCAACAGGGCAGCCTTGGACTTGGCTGTTCCAACTCGATATTGCGAACAAACCGATACCATCCATATTATTATTGACGACACAAGTATCGTTTGATTTATCCATTTCAATACTCCGCTTCGCACGATATCCCACATATCATCTATCAATATTGGGACTTGGAAGATAAGCCTTTCACTGCTTTGATATTGGTCGGTAGGTAGTAACAATTTCCACTGATTGAATCAGTGACTTGGATTCAACTAAACTTCTCATATTTAGATCGTACGTCGGCAGTGTCAATCGCAATATGAAGACCGAAGGTAATGGCGGATACGCCCCTCCAACGCATGTTCCTCGGCCTCAAGACCCTTCGTGGCGAAGTTTTGCCGAGACTGTCATGATTAGCGGCGTGACTTTCACGGTAACTCTCTGTATCACAGATGCTATCTTCAAATCTGATAGCTTTTTCGTTCGGTGGGCGATTTTTGCGTCATTATTTGGGGTTTTCAATTTTCTGTACCAGAAGGTCGTCCGAGCTACTTGAACCTATTATAATGTGTGAATTTGCAAATCGAATCCATGTACAGCACTTAGATCTCTTCCTAATTTGTACAATAGCCAACATCATGGGCACAAGCTTTAATCACAAAGTCAGGAACTGGTTCAATTCCACTTTGAAGTTAAAGCAAGACATGCCAATGGCCAGGTGGATGATGCGTTTCGCGAGAAAAGCGAGCCAAAATGAAGCCTTGGCTTCAACATTGACGGTAACTCAAGGGTGAGAGAGAACCAAGATTCAAGTCTTCTGCCTGATGTTTAGGAAGATCTGGTAACCTATGAGGGAACATATGTGTCCAAAGTAAATAATTGAACAAAATATTTTACCGAGCTATCTCGCCTCAAAGACAACATTGGAACTCGAGAGAGCAACGAACACAATCAATGACTGAAGCTGAAGGACGCGATGCATATATACAGAGGATTAGACCCAGTGGGACATAAGAAATGGATAGAGAGTGTGAGAGGATCAGAGTGCAAGGGATGATTTCCACAGCAAAAAAACGAGGATGAAAATATCAAGAAAATGCGAAAGAAGCGCAGTATCAGAAAAAACGCCATGGCTTGAAAATGCATCAAAGGTATTGCCATGCAACCGCGATGCAGATAAATGGACAGTGCGAATATCAAGGCCAAGAATGGAAAACAGAACAATTTGAAGCACCTGCGCCGGGGTATTGGGAAATGAAGATGAGAACGAGAACCAACGAGACCTTCGTAAAGCATGAAACCAGATCAGACCAGACCAAAAGTAGACATATCCTATCGTCGGAACATCCGAACAGGAGCGCTAAGATCCCGGCGCTCTGCTACGTCATTTTCGGTCTTGCCGTCTGCACGAAGATTGGGCATGCGTCTTGGACCACGGCCTGGAGTGGTGGCTGTAGTTGAGCGCCCAGTTGCCTCGTTTGCACTCACGGAGCGTTGCTTGCTTCGGGCGCGGTCACGGCGGGCCGCGATCTGAGCAAGGGCGTCTTCTCGGTTGATAGGGGTGTCAGGCACAAGGCCAGACGAACCCGATGCCCGGGCATTAGCCGCGTCGCGAAGCGGAACTCGTTTCGTAGTTGGGAACGTGGCGTGGGGATAATCTCGCTCGACGCGTCTGGAGGGTCGAGACTCCACGGATAGACAGGCATTTGCGGTCCCGCTAATAATGGTCTCTGCAGGTGCCTCATGGTTCACCCGGGAGCTCCTCGCCTCTTCCGGGGGAGAGAACGTATCGGGGGCGTTCGAAGATGCAGCCGAGTCCCTCCAGCTTTTTCCAGCTGGGTTTATAGTGGGCATCTCGGGGAAGGGAAACGAGTCCGTGCGTCGAGAAGCGACATTGTCGCGAAGAGGTGACGGGAAAGTCTTGAAAGTTCCCGTCTCAGGAGAAAAGGTCACCAACGGCTCTTCGGGCATCTGCATCTTCTCAGGTGGGTCCACTGGCTCAGGCTTCACGGAATGCTCAGGTACGGGCATGCATTCGGGCTGTGGGCTCGGCTGGCAGTGGACAGTGGTAGGGGGTTCAACGCTCGGAGTATGACTCGATTGAGGACGGGGAGTCAGCTCTTCAAGTCTTGTCTGCTGGGCTTGAGCCTGCCGAGTGGAGGCTTGCCGAGCAGCTTCGGCCTCAGCCTCAATTCGGGGCTTCTGGAACTTCTCGAAAAATTCGGCATCATAGATGTACCGACGACCCTCGCTCTCAGCAATTCGGCAGGAGCAACGTTGGAACTGGCATTCAATATTCAAGAAGTGAATCATCTCTTCCGCTTCGGCACGACGGCGCCGTTCCTGATCAAGTTCATCTCTTAAATCCTCCAGCGCCTCGGCATTCGCATCCGATAGCGAGGTTGCGGATGTCGTTTCTTCGACTCCGGCAGTTGTTGTGCACTCGGAGAGACGCTGGCGCTTGGGTGGAGTGGCCTCGGCGAACTCATCCGCTTCGTTGTCAGGTGCAGGAGATTTGATCGATCCCGCTGCGGCCCGCTTAGGTGGCCGCGGGGTTGCCAGGAACGCGAGATCGCCCTCTGCCAAAGAGACTCGCCCGAATTCTTCTCTCCGAATCTCATGAGCGCGGACTTCCAGTGTACTAGAGTGATTGGCAGCTTCCATGGATCTCAGCTTGCCCTTGAGAACTTCTAGCTCTTCGGTGAGGCCAGCAAGAGCATACGCGCGCTCAAAGGATTCCTGTTTCGCCTTGTCCTTGGACTCGCGCTCGGCAGCGACTTCATGTTTCAGGACATTAGACTCTAACTTGGCATGCTTGAGTTCTTCCTGGAGCTTGACGAGGGTTGACCCCGCCCGGAAGGCTTCTTTGCGTGCTTTCCGTATCTCCTTTTCAAAAATCGATCGTTCGTGGGCTTGGCGCTCTTTGGCAGCGTGGAGTTCCTCCAACAGAGACTCGAGTCGCTCGCTAATTCGACGTTCCCGTGTTTGCGCCTCGGAAAGCTCCTCTTGAACGGATGCCAGGGCAGATTCTGCTTCTTCACGGCCGAGAATTGCCCGCTGCAGTGCAGCATTGTTTGCTGTGGACTGGGCATGGGTGACAGGACTCCCCCCTCGGGAGAGACTATTCAGAAATGCGACCTTTGCCTGAACTTCAGAGACACCTTTAGCATTCTTGTGGTGTAGAGACAGCAGGTCTGTGGGTAGCGATGGCGAAGCGGGGATTGTTTGTTGATTAATGCGTTCCGGCGATACCGGGTGGAGGATTTTCGGGGGACCGAGGATCGGACGTGTTGGAGACTCCATCGCGGGTTTTGGCGAGGAGTTGTCGTGTTTAATATGAAATTCAAGCGGTCATATGGGCGTCGGAGGGGAGATATGTCGGTTGATGGGGGGAAAATCACCGTTGACATTCGAAGACTGACGCACCCACTCTGCTGGTTAGCGTTGTTTATTGCCCTCTTCGGACGGATCAGGTGACTGTTGCCCTGGACACCATCGCACCTTACCCATTCGGGTTAGTCACTCACTCACGGGGGGCTAATAATCACGTGATGTGAAATGCCCGATGAGGCTTAGCGCTTGTGGGAGAGCTGCCGAAAGATGTCCGTGCGTCGGTGACGGCAGGACATGCGGAGGCAAATTGTAGATGCACCATCTTGATCACAGGCAGGAGATCTCAACAATGCATGAAATTGTCACGCTCCAGCTGGGTCAACGGGCGAACTACCTCGCGACCCATTTTTGGAATCTCCAGGTTCGTTGTTTTCCTGCCCTCCCAAAGATTCCGCACCTCATGTCTGATATAAATTAGGAATCATATTTCACATACAAGGAAGGCGAAGAGTCGCCAGTGGACCATGACGTCCATTTCCGCCCGGGTGTTGGGGCTGATGGGTCGGAGACATATACTCCACGGACAGTCATCTATGACTTGAAAGGTGGATTTGGGACGCTGCGCAAGTACAACGCGCTGTACGAGCTCACCGAAGACTCCATCACCGGCCAGGGTTTGTGGTAGGTTGAGTCCCCTATACTCGCTCGACTACTCTGTATGACTCTGATCATTGAAATAGGGATGGCCTAGAGGTCGTACAAAAACAAGCACCTATCTTGCAAAGCGAGTATCAAAGAAGCCTGGATCTTGGTACCACAGCCCCGCGTCTAACATCAGAAACGGTGCGATACTGGTCCGACTACAATCGGGTCTTTTATCATCCGCGATCTATTGTTCAGCTTAATGAGTATGAGTTGAACTCCCAGGTCATGCCCTTTGAGGATTGGAACGTTGGTGAAGGCCTGTTCAACGACCTTGATAAGGAACATGATCTGCTGGATCGGGACGTGAGACCGTTTGCTGAAGAATGTGACCAACTGCGGGCAATCCAACTGTTCGCAGGATCCGATGATGCTTGGGGAGGATTCGCTGCTCGGTATATGGATAGGTTACGAGACGAGTACGGAAAGAAGAGTATCTGGGTCTGGGCTATCGAAGATGGGACACGAGTGCAACGAGTCAGTCCAAATGTCCATTTCAATCATGAGCAGAAGACATGCTTACTTGCAATATAGCACCACCAATTCAAGAGGGATACAAACAAGGCAAAGTCGATTTACTCGATCTCGCCTCAAGCAAACCTCTACGTGCCGCTTGTCGATATCCCCCAGAAGCTCCCGGGCCAGATCAGTGTAGATCGTCACTCTGAATGGCAAAGATCTGCTTTATTGAGCACCGCAGTGGAATCAGTGACTCTGCCGTCTCGCCTGCGGCCATACCATGACTTCGAGGCCTCACTGGCCGGAGACGATGGCAGACACAATATTTACGAGCTGCAATCCACCCTCAACCCAGAAGAACCAACGCAAAACGCCTCCACGTCCGATGCGCAGGGCTCAGTCAAACCCCAGACTAAGTTTGACATTGACTTCACCTATGAAAACGAAAACTCCGAGACAGCAACTATTTTCAATCAAGTTCAGGTGATGCGAGGAAGCGAAACCAAGACATCCACTCAACTACCAGAAAGTGGTGACATCGGGCATCTTCGCAAGCTTCGTTTGTACAATTCAGAGCCAATGCTGCAAAGGTATGACTCGGGCGATTACTGAGACAGTTCCAATCACCATCCACTGACATGCGAACTTATTGTCTTAGCTACTACACCCCACTCCGCCTGCCTGTTCTCGACAGTTTCCCCCACGGCATGTTTTCCGCGGCGCCATCTAGCGCTGATGGGTTGAGTATTTTCACTGCATTGACCGCTTCGACCCGGACAGCCGACCGGATCAAGGCTATACAGGCCACTGCGGCGCGAATGCTCTCGGTGGATGAGCGAGAGGCGATGGTTAACGGACTGGGCGAGATCCGGGAATGTTATGAGACGGGATGGATTAGTGGATTGTCCGACGACGACGACGACGATTAGCCCAGAAATCCGGCTTTCCAGCGTCGGTCATGACGGATCTGACTTCATCATCTCCAGCCATCATATTATTAATAGATTAGCTCCAGTCGAGCCGGTCTTTCGGGTGTGGATGGCGAAGGTCAATTTAACAAAAGTCATCATAGACTTGACACAATGGCGTCTCATTCTCGTTAGTGTGCGGCCTGCGGCGACAGCCAACCCCCTCTTACCCCAGCCATGTAATTCTCGATTTACTGCAGGGTGCTCTTATCCCCAGCCACAAAACCATCAATTGTAAGCACCGAGTCATTGAGTCATGAACGAAAGTTCTTCTAGAAATACGAAGTCTACAGTACGCCTCCACGCCTCAGCATTATCCTTTCCCCACGTTAGACTCACCCGGGGAAAATTGGCGGCACCTGATAGTCCGTGCCCAACTCACGGCCACAGCTGTCTTACAATTTCTACAAAAGTGGCAATAGGAGAGTTTAAGACATCTTGGCTCGGCAAGTAGGCCCTATGGTTTCTCTGATTATTTACTTCCAAGATTTTTCTTTCGCGTGTGTTGCTGAGGTGTTCGTGCAGGTAAGACACCCTAATACCTCGCCCTAGACAATTGGAAGCTGACCCCTCACGCGGACATCGAGATCTTTGCGAGTTCTCGAGATTCCTCCATATCCACGCCTCTGAACAGCATCAACACAAAACTTAACGTAACAAGCCCAAGGGGAATTTCTTAGTCTTGAACAGCTGGCTACCAGGACCTCGAGGGTGGGAATTCTGATCTTTAGGAGGTGTTATATTGCAACTTGACCAGCCCCTCTTTAGATAGGCTCTTCCAACCACCCACATTAACTTCTCGGAATATCGGACCATGTGGTACCAGGCCAATTGAAAACTCCGAGGAGAATGGAAGCACGTCAATGACTGCAACACTGACTCCAGGCGAACGACAAAAAAAAAACAAAAACGAGATGGCGGGTGAAAGTGGTGTCATGACTTGGAGCCATGGAAACCAGCCAGCCATCCGAGACATTTTCCCAAGTTGCCAGGCAGAAAGGCAGGGGAAAAACATACGCTGATCCAAAACTCACTGCCACGCTACAGCAGAACAACTGGACAATACCCATGAGGGACGCCTTTTCTGGCAAAATTGCCCTTTTCGTGACATCATGAAATGCTCTGCCAATCGCATGGCTAATATCGCACCAATCGTGTGGGCCACTCGAAAAACACCCTGCACCAGCATGCGCTAGTGTCAATTCAGGGCCAGTTGAACATGCCGGACTGCCTCAACAAGATCAATTATGTTGGTTCTCCTCGATGATTCTCCCACCGCTCCACGCCGCCGCAACACCCCGGTCTCGCCAGTGGCCCTCAATGCTCAGGTCCCCCGTCCCAGTGCCCACCTCCCCATCCTCGGGCGTCAGCTTAACATCATCGTCCACCATGTCTCCCAAAACCGGGCAGGGCGAATACTGCCATGTAACGTTACCTGCAGGAGTCTAGGGAGTAGGGACCGACAAAGGCAATAGCCCGTCCCCAGTTATTTCCCTCCCCATCGCCAATAATCCTTCCGGGACTGGTCTCCCCTTCCCCGTCTGAGCTTTCACAGGCCCCACAACCCGCAAGGGTTCCACTCTCCCATCGCCAAGGACCTCGCTTTGAGGGGTACAGCATACAGCAAATGCGGCCATTCGATGTTTATTATTCTTGCTCCCATTATTGCTTGGGCGGTGGCGAAAGGACGAGGGAAAGTGGGCGAACTGCAGGAACTAAACTCGTCGCATGCTTGTGGCCAACTTGACTGGGATCCTCCAGAGTCAAGACCTTGAAAAAGAAGAAAGAAAAAAAAATGACAACAAACAAAGCAACCCGAAAAAAAAACTACCTACTAACTTATCGGCTCTGTCCATGTCAGCCCAGAAAGAAAAGCATGATGGGTCTAGCACTACCCGATGTGTGAGGATCGCCATCCTCTAGCTGGTTTGTGCTGTTTCTCGAATTGACTCTGCCTGACGGCAACTCAAATGTTTACTCCAGTTTGCGATAATGCCTCAATACGTCAAAGACAATAGTTTTGAATGTATCATTGCATACCACGTCTCAAACAGTCATAGGGCCGCTCGCTAAGATGCTTCCAGCCCAAGTGCGGTAGGGTCTCTGGACTACTCCTTTGGCGGGAGGACGCTTGGATTGCCGGCGTGCCTTTCATTCGTGAGGTTTCCCCCCACAAGCACTCGGCCCAGGACCAGCAAATGAAACTCATCGCATCTATTTTCGGGTCCGCGAATGGCTGTCCATGCTCATCGAGCGAACACAGAACAGACATCGAAGAAGAGAAAAAAAATAGCAGAAGGCTTTGAGACCCTCCGCCACGTCTCAATGGCCTCACTCGTTTTTTTTATTTGGTCCCATGACGTACAACACATCTATCTTCCCAAGTGAACGTGAATTCAGGGACCATCACCTCCCCGGCCACCAGGCCTAATTATCCGAAGAATGTAATGGAGGGGCGGGTGCTATCGAGTATCGACATGGATTCCATGGCCACGGACCCAGTTGCAGCCTCAACCCCGAGGCCACGGACCATGAGTGGATAGTGGAGCTCTCCATTCACATCGTACTCATCAGGGCTCTGCCACCGCAATGCCAAGCCGGACTATACATCATGGGGAGTCGGTTGACTCGATCTCACTTCCGCGCAAACTTCGACTCCATCGACGCTTTGAGTTTGGCAACGACTATCCTGGCCTTCTGATTGTCTGTGTTGACCGAACCACTCGCTAATTCTTTGGTCAAGGCTACTCTCATTGGACATGTCCCATTTCCAGCACCCATGGATAGGTCACCGAGCCAACTGGTGCGAGGCGTGCCACTAACTTTGGCCCTGCAGCTAGACCCTGTTCGCGGGTACGTCCACTGCATATCGTGGCCTGGCGTGGTCGATGAAAGACAGCGGAAAGTCTCCACGTCCGCTGCACCTACCAAGTCTGGTTACCTTTTCAGGCTACGTGGGTCTCGTTGGGTATTGTTTTTGGTACCACCGTCGTACGGATTGACTCTCGCACTGGACGAATTGTGACGAGGCTGCGGACTGACGCATTACGCCCAGAAACATGGAGGGACATATACGATTTCTGGTGGCTTGATCGGTCGATGGGCTTGCCCTCCCACCTCATCCTCGGAGCCAGACTCCGGTCTGCGCTGGACCCTGCATTCTGAGATATAAAATGACCTGTTCTCGTCCCTGCCCGAACCGGCTGGATCTACTCCTTCGATCTTGGAAGTAATCCGTCCTGGGAACTCTCTCGCTACGGTTCCTATTGTCCTTCGTTTTTCGAGGAACGGCTTTAATACACACTTCCTCTTTAGACAATTGTCTAATTGTCCTTCGGACACTTCAACTTCTTCGGCTCTAGCTCAACTCTCGCTCTTCTGCTAGACAAGATGCGCGGTGTCGCGATCCTGTTGCTTTACGTCGCCAGCCTGGCCTCGGGTAGTGTTCTGCCCAGAGACCCGGCTGGCAACATTGTTGCTATTGCTGCCCGCGGCGGAGGCCCAGGCGGCGATGGTGGTGATCAGAGTGGATGGGATGGAGGTAATGGTGGCGGTGGTCATCCCGGTGGTGATGATGGCGGCCATAGCGGTCCTGGTGGTGGTGATGACGGCGGTGACGATGGAGGCGATGACGGTCATGGCAGAGGTCATCACACTACGACTCCATGCGAGACTACCACTACCACGACAACCACGACTCCATGCGAGACTACCACTACCACGACAACCACGACTCACAAGACCACGACAACCACGACTCCTTGTGAGACTACTACTACCACGACTCGCAAGACCACGACAACCACGACTCCTTGTGAGACTACTACTACCACGACTCACAAGACAACGACCACGACCACTCCTTGTGAGACTACTACTACCACGACCACGACTACTCCTTGTGAGACTACCACTACCACGACTCACAAGACAACGACCACGACCACTCCTTGTGAGACTACTACTACCACGACCACGACTACTCCTTGTGAGACTACCACTACCACGACTCACAAGACAACGACCACAACCACTCCTTGTGAGACTACTACTACCACGACTCACAAAACCACGACAACCACCACTCCCTGTGAGACTACTACCACGACTCCCAAGACAACCACAACCACGACTCCCTGTGAGACCACTACCACGACTCAGAAGACAACGACCACGACCACTCCGTGCGAGACTACTACTACCACAACTCAGAAGACAACAACCACGACCACTCCGTGCGAGACTACTACTACCAAGTCTCACACCACGACGACCACTCCCTGTGAAACTACCACTACCACAACTCAGAAGACAACGACCACGACCACTCCCTGCGAGACTACCACTACCACAACTCAGAAGACAACAACCACGACCACTCCGTGCGAGACTACTACTACCAAGTCTCACACTACGACGACCACTCCCTGTGAAACTACCACTACCACTACTCAGAAGTCAACGACCACGACCACTCCTTGCGAGACTACTACTACCAAGTCTCACACTACGACCACCACTCCCTGTGAGACTACTACTACCACGACTCAGAAGACAACCACAACCACGACTCCCTGCGAGACCACCACCACAACTCAAAAGACAACGACCACGACTACTCCGTGCGAGACTACCACTACCAAGTCTCACACCACGACCACAACTCCCTGTGAGACTGAAACGGCAACTCCTCCCCCCGAGACCACTACTATCACTACCGTGTACACTACAACTACCTGCCCTGGTATGTCAAATCACGTTCCCCATGATATTCATATTGCTAATTTCCTCAGTGTCCTGGACCACTGTCGTGACTGGTTCGTCCACTGTTACTCAGCCTGTGACTGCGACTAGCACTATCGTTGTTACTTCAGTCATTACCTGCAGTGACCACTGCCCCCATCCTACTTCGGTGCCAGGAACTATCGCTCCTCAGCCCACCGCACCGGCCCCCGCTCAGTCTCCACCGGCTGTCTCTCCTGTGACCAGCCCGGTCGAGACTACTGTACCCGTGGCTCCTCCTGCCGCCACCAGCCCTGCCTTCAACGGAGCTTCTTCCCAGTTCAAGCGATCCGTGGCCGGATTCATTCCCGCCTTGGCTGTCGTACTTGCCCTGATCTAAGCCCGTTAGCAAGGCCTGGGGAAGGGATTGCCACGAGATGATTTCATTTCCTGAATTTTATATTGTCACAGGTAATATACGGATCATAGGAAGAGAATGTGAACTTGAAAGCCCGGCAACCGAAAACCAGAAAAGAGCTGCAAAAAAATTGCATTCTTGGCAGTTTCGGGCATGGAATGCAAGGCCCGAAGACTGCTATTTTAATTTCTCCCACCTGCACTCTGGCAGGTGGCACCATTTTATGTGGTCTGATTTACGACTGACGGACGTTCCTTATTATTACTATATCTGATGCACGGCTTAGTTTTAGTGCTGCATAAAGTAGTTCACTAATTTATGGATTTGACTTGACTTGCGTTTGATTCTGGGGGATTTTCAGAAAAACTTGACCAGATAGCCGTAATCTCCAAGAAATATCGAACTGAACCTGTTTGATCATTCTCTCATCTTGTGTCACTTCTCGAAATTCCCGTTTTCTGTTCTTCAGATGTTCGTTGCCTCCACATGCCTAAGGTGTAAAGTGGACCCTTTCCCGACGGGAATCCTAGGGCTCTTACATAAGGCCGAACCCAAACAGTGCAAACATGCCTCCATCATAATCGGACCCGTGGCCTTAGATGCGGTCTCGTCCTTTCTATTGACAAGTGGCCACAGCATCCGCTCGCGCCCTGATGGCCTGAATTTCGTACATTCTCTCGTTCCATTATTTCCTTCCATTTGAATTCTCTCAGTTTGAAGTTACCGCTCAAGGGTCTCATTGTACCCCAACCTCATAGCTCCCCCAGCGTCCCGCTCGGCGCAAGGCCAGCGTTCCACCAGCACTCGTCTTTGCAATTTGGTGGTTCAATTCTAAAGCTATCTTTGTTTTTATGTTTATATACCGCTGTCTTAAGGTGCGTGGAGCTTTCCCAATGATTCGTAGCTTATCTGGGCGTTACAGGCTGACTTGACGTGCAGTGCGCAGCTTAGAAATAGACCATGGCTCTCCCGGGCCGCGGCCGGTTACTTACCTCGCCATTTCTCTCCCTCGTGATCCTCCCATTCTTGATATTTCTCGTCAGTTTCACCAGCCCAGCTGCTGCAGCTGGATCAGCAGTCCTCGGTCTCGATGTCGGCACCGAGTATTTCAAGGCCACCTTAGTGAAACCCGGCATTCCCCTCGAGATCGTCCTCAGCAAGGACTCGAAGCGCAAGGAGTCAGCCGCTATCGCTTTCAAGCCGACGAGAGAGAGCGATGCCCCCTTCCCCGAGCGATTCTACGGTGGCAATGCGCTGGCCCTGGCGGCCCGGTTCCCGGACGATGTGTACATCAACCTGAAGACTCTTTTGGGCCTGCCCTTCGACGATGAGACTGTCAAGAGTTACTGGAGCCGGTATCCAGCGTTGAACCTTGAGACCGCTCCCGATGGCCGTGGCACTGTTGCGCTGCGCAGTAACCGCCTTGGTGAGGCGCAGAAGAAGGACGCCTTCCTGGTTGAGGAAATCCTGGCTATGCAACTGAAGGAGGTCAAGTCCAACGCGGATGCACTGGCTGGTAAGGGCTCTGATGTTCGCGATGTGGTCATCACGTACCCTGCTTTCTACACCGCGGAGGAGAAGAGGAGCTTGGTTTTGGCCGCCGAATTGGCTGGTCTGAAGATCCAGTCCCTTATTAGCGATGGTCTGGCTGTGGGACTTAACTACGCCACCAGTCGCAAGTTTCCCAGTGTGTCCGATGGCGAGAAGCCGGAATATCACGTCGTTTTTGATATGGGTGCTGGATCGACTACCGCCAGCGTGTTGCGCTTCCAGAGTCGCAAGGTCAAGGATGTTGGAAAGTTCAACAAGACTGTTCAGGAGATTCATGTTCTGGGAAGTGGCTGGGACAAGACACTGGGAGGAGACTCTTTGAACGATCTGATTGTCAACGACATGGTCGCCAAGTTGGCGGAACACAAACAGCTCAAGGACAACGTTACCCCAGCGCAAATCAAGGCCCATGGAAAGACTATGGCCAGGCTCTGGAAGGATGCTGAGAAGCTTCGCCAGGTCCTCAGCGCTAATACCGAGACCGGCACCAGCTTTGAGGGTCTCTACGATGATGAGCTGAACTTCAAGTACAAGATCACCCGTGCCGAGTTTGAGAAGATGGCCGCTGAGCACGTGGCTCGCATTGGTGGTCCCCTCGAGCAGGCTCTTTCGGCCGCTGGCTTGAAGCTTGATGAGATCGACTCTGTTGTTCTCCACGGTGGAGCCATCCGTACTCCCTTCGTTCAGAAGCAGCTGGAGAAGATCTGCGGGTCCTCTAAGAAGCTGCGTACCAATGTCAATGCCGATGAGGCAGCCGTCTTTGGCGCCGCTTTCAAGGGTGCAGCTCTCAGCCCTAGCTTCCGTGTCAAGGACATTCGTGCCAGTGATGCGGCCTCGTACCCCATCGTTCTGAAGTGGAACTCCGATGGCAAGGAGCGCAGCCAGAAGCTTTTCACCGCGGTTTCTCAAGTTGGCCCCGAGAAGCAAGTAACTGTGAAGAACCTCGATGACTTCGAGTTCAGCTTCTATCAGCAAGTTGAGCAGCAGGGCTTGCCTGTCCTGAGTGTCCAAACTCAGAACCTGACCGCTTCAGTGAAGAAGCTGAAAGATACTTTTGGCTGCACTGCTGCCAACATTACGACCAAGTTCAACATTCGTTTGAACCCTGTTAATGGTCTTCCCGAAGTCACCAGTGGCAATGTCAGCTGCGAGGTGGAAGCCGAGAAAAAGGGCAGCGTTGTCGACGATGTCAAGGGCTTCTTTGGTCTCGGCTCCAAGAAGGGCGAGCAAGAGCCCCTCAATGAGGACGAAGCTAGCGAGTCGATCACCCTCGAGCCCGAAGCCGAGTCCTCGACTACCGCGTCCGCGAGCCTTTCCACAACGACCACCACCAAGGAGAACGCGAAGCCTACTAGTCAGACCAAGCTTGAGACCATCCCCATCAGCTTGAAGCCGACCACTCTCGGAACTCAGGCCCCATCGGTCGCCGAGGTGGCCCGCATCAAGGGTCGTCTTGCTGCTTTCGATGCTTCCGACCGCGATCGTGTTCTCCGGGAGGAGGCTCTTAATGACCTTGAGTCCTTCATCTACAAGAGCCGTGACCTTGTCGAGAATGAAGAGTTTATTAAGGCTGTCAAGGAGGATCAGCTGACTCTTCTCCAAGAGAAGGTCGCCAAGGCTAGCGATTGGCTGTATGAGGACAGTGATAATGCCAAGACGGCTGACTTCCAGTCGAAGATGAAGGACCTCAAGGCTATCGTCAACCCGGCTCTGAAGCGCATGAAGGAAACATCCACCCGTCCCGCTCGTGTCCAACTCCTCCAGGATATGCTCAAGAATGCGGAATCCATGAAGCAGTTGATCGAGAGTCAGATTGCCAACGACGAGCAGACCTACTCATCTTCGCTCTCGGCATCGAGCACTGCAACCGCTGAGGAGTCAGAGACTATCTCCGAAGCCACCCCTACTCCCTCCGCTTCGGATGATGCCCTGGATAACCTCGACGATGACTCCTACTCAACCTCGACCTCGTCAACCACGACGACTTCTACAAAGTCTTCAGCTGCGGCTAAGCCCACTGGTCCGAAGTACACTCTCTTCACCCCCACCGATCTCGCTTCTCTCACCACAATCTACGAGACCACCAAGCCCTGGCTCGAGACCCAGCTAGAGCTGCAGGAGAAGCTGACCGAGTCTGATGACCCAGCCCTCACAGTCCTAGAGATTGACTCCAAGCTGCGCGAGTTTGAGCGTGTCTTGAACCGCATGTACGAGCGGATGACTGCCGCCGCTGGCCGTGAGGCCAAGAAGAACAGCGGCAAGCAAAATAAGAAGAAGGCTTCCGAGGAGAAAGGTAAGGAGAAGGAGAAGGAGAAGGCGAAGGAGGAGAAGAAGAAGGTGAAGGAGGAGACAAAGGATGAGCTGTAATGAATCCTGCTCATATCTCTGCATCGTCTCCTGTTTATCTTGCCTTGTGAGAAGTTTGTGTATCTTATAAAGTACAGCGCATGATTTCCGTTCTGTTTACACCTTTTGAATCCCTTGTACCATGCATCAATGTGATTTTTCCATAATAGAGAAAAGAATTGCAATGGAGTTTGGGTTGAATTACATGCGTCTCTCAACGTTTGGGAGACTATCCTCTGGACGAACAAGAGAATGCCCGAACTGAAATCAATTATTGGAAATGCCCAACACATTGACGCTCACACATGAATCTTCAGGCGTTGGCCTCGGCTATATCAGTCACAGCGTAGAGTGTTACCACTAACATAGAAATCGCCACTGCTGCACATAGCACGGCATCTCTGCGCACTTTCACAATTCCACCCACGCGCGCCAACCTTGGCTATTTCCAAATTTTCTCACATTAGTCGACGGTCATTGATTATATCGGCAGGTGTATACGTACGAACAACTTGGGCTCCACTGGCCGGCGATACCGGGACGGACGTGGCTCCTGGAAGCTGAGGCTGTGGAATAGCAACAACAACAGATATAAGCCCGAGGGCCGTGAATAGAAATGCGGCTGTCATCTTGATAAGGTCTGCTGTTTATCGTCAGAAGGCGAGTAATGTACCGAGCTCGGTATCGACTCACGGCTCAGCTCGCTCTCCGGGCGAAAATATTGGTAGCTTAGAGAGCCTCACACACGAAGAAATGATATGGATGGATTTGTCTTCGAACAAATCTGCCCGCGACAACATTATATCCCTTGTACAGATCTCAATTTTGCGGCTTTATGCTGGGTGCACGAAACAAGCAAGGTGCCTGGTTCTCCACTGCAAACACGAGTAGGCACATTGATTGGTCGTGACTCGTTGCTTTTTCAAATGCTGCCATCCTCAGCCGCAAACAAGCAATGGCTCTAATTAACCTTGAAGGTCCTGCCAGAGTCGACAGTGGATACAAGTGATTATTGGAACTTGAAATCTGCGATGCGGTCGCGTTGGGAACTGCTTGGTGGATGTTGCAGATCAACATGGTTGGATTTTGAACCTTCAATAGCTTGTCTTAGCGAGCATGCAACTACAAATAGACTTAGAACGCTACTAGTCTAACATAATCGACATTGCATTCCCAGTTGCACAGCAAGAACAGCCCGAGTTCTACTAGGTTATTTTGTCATCCTCAATTTTCTGTTCTCAGCCTACCACACAGCCTGTAGGTTTGAACGCGTTGTTTTTTCAAGAGAGTGAAGATGTCCAAAAGTCTGGATGTGTTACGGCGGCTGTGGTCGAGGTACTTGTTGGCAGACTGTAAGACCAAATCTGACCTTCTCCTTGTCTTCTCAGAGCAAACGGTACTTCACATAAGGAGGCTAATAATCTGGATGAACACCTGTCACTACCAGAAGACTCATCACCCCTCAAAGCTTCCAAGACGTTGGAGTTGCGAGTGGAAAAGCGCGAACAAGAGCTAGGCCTCGAGAATCCGGACACGCTTGTTAGCAGGGACAATTTAGCCCTGTCATACTGGAAACAGGGTAGATGGAATAATGTGGATCAACTCCAGCTACATGGAATAAAAAGTCACAAGCGTGTTCTATGGCCGGCACATCATGTTATACCGTGGCAAGTGTAGGCTTCGCGTACTGGCACGAGGAACAATAGAAGGAAGAGGAAGAGCTGCAAACTTGATGGAAAGCCTCAAGCGTCTTCTTGGATCAGTGTATCCCGATATTCTCGAGATCATGAACAATTTGTTCCGCACGTACCCCGATCAAGGCCGTTCAACAGTAGCAGAAGAGATACAGACGGAGGGATTTGAGTTATTTCCGGGGTTTCAAGGGCCGGAGGATCCGGATTCCTCGTCAGCGTGGATAGTCCTTACAGGCAGAGCTGATTGAGCTATACCCTTCTACGCTGGAAAGAATGTCCAACCTGGTGCCAACCTACTAGGAGCAGAAGCGACGGGAGGAAGCATTGGACTGGAGTGGTTATGTGATAAATTCCCTCAGAGAGGTACTTGGACCAGAACACCCCGACACGCTTCAGGCTATGGCCAGCGCTGGGTAGTGGGAAGATGCAGAGAAGATAGGCTTCCAAGTGGCGGAGGCTAGCATACAATTGCTGGGACCGGATGATCCACAGAGATTGATCTCCATGTCGAACCTGGTATCCACTCACCAGGGTCTAGGGTGCCTCGATGAAGCGGAAGGACTCGAAGCGCAGGTTTTGGAAGCCCACCGGCAGTTGTGAGGGCCAGAATATCCCGACACGGTGACTTGAATAAATAACCTAAGGTTGCTTTTACTTTGAAAGCATTGGATAAAGGGAAGGAGGCATTGTTGTTCATCGGAGAATGTGTGGAGATTTGAAACAAGAGATTGTGCCCCGACTGTCCTCCTACGGCTCATTCGAACTGCCGCGCTTACTGAATAGCGCAAAGTAGATGATTTTTGGGTCACTCTGTGTGTGTAAAATATCAGTGCAAGGTTACATCCAGAATTAGACGTATAATAGATTGGCTCATCAAGCATGCCTTTTTCATATTTCCTCCGACTTAGGTAGTCTGTACTGTAGTGTATGATATCTGCATGCTACATCCTCTAGAAAGAGATAACTCTCGAAAGCTATTATTAGCCTAAAGGGTTCTGCAAAATCTGCTCAATGGCAGCACCAAATAGCTTCCAAGGCAGTGGCTAAGTTTCGTACGGCAGAATCAATGTATACAGGAAGTCAGCAGTCTTTCCATTGCTTGATCCGAGCTCCTCCATGATATTGGACAGGCCAGATTCACCTAGTAAATTGTCTCCAGCCCGGGGTTTCTGTTTGGCTAAATCACCGAGACATAGCAAAAACTGATTGCCATTATCATTCTAGGCAGGTATCTGACGGAAATCCTGAACCAATTCAGTGTTCCGCGGAAGATTGAGCCTTCTGCGGTCAACTCACTACTACGCCGTAGTCCGTACAGAGTGCTGGGGGTAAAATGGCCCGCATACGTGAGTCGTGAGGTGGTACGACCTGCGTCGCTCATACGGATTTATCGTATATTATTGTATTCAAGATCCAGCCACCGTGCTAATTTACGATTAGAATTTCTGCGTAGTGCGTGCAAATGATCAAGGGAACCTCAGTTGCTTTTCGAGGCAGAAGACTGGCATATCGGCAGTTGGCAGCCTCCCGAAATCCCGTCCCGCCAGCATTTACAGACTGGCCCCCAGACTTCCCAGCCAACTCCGTCTCCATTTGACTCTCCAAGTCTCCAAGTCTCCAGTGAAGCCCCACGTCGCCCCGCGGATTAACCGTCCATACACCCCCCGCATTTGCAGATTCCCCCCATCGCCCATGAAGCCACAAAAGTGTGCAATGATGCGCATCGCGACCGGCTGTTCCGGCTCTAGTGTGCACTCAAATCTGGCAACCAATACGAACTCCAGGACATCATCCCAAGAAGGGGGCCACTGATGACGGGATCCTCGGCAACCTCTCTCGGCGTTAAGGCCCCCTTGCAAGTAGCTACTCCAACCAGCGATCGTCTGAGAGCAGGCTTTCCCACCCTGATTGGGCCCCCAGGAGATGAGCAAGCCTCGCACATGCTGGCTAAATCGGTGTTGGCTCCGTCGATGGGGCTAGCATCTTGTCGACGATAAGCCTTGGTCCAGGCTATCGTGGCAAGTTCCACCCGTCAACTATCCTGGCAGAGCCCGGTAGTTAGCAGGAGGGACGACATGCCGATTTTGGTACTATATCTTGCACTGAGGCACCACTTTGTCGCTGTCTGAGTATTTTCAAAAGCCTGTCGTCTCCAGCCAAAGTCCACAACATGCACGGGCTAACGGATCAGATCCTCCGCACCCTCTCTCAGCACTGGGTAGCAGTGTCTCTAACAGCTCTGGCGCTGTGGCTAGTCAAGAACCGATATCACAATGGCCTGAATAAGTATCCAGGTCCGCTATTGGCGTCCCTCACGGACTGGTGGCGCTTCTGGGATGTCTACGGCCAAAGGCCCGAAGTCACTCATCGCGCCCTTCATAAGAAGTATGGAGATGTTGTGCGTCTCGGGCCAAACACTCTCTCGTTCTCGGATCCGCGAGCGCTCAAGTCAATCTATGGTTTGAATAAGGGCTTCATCAAGGTATGGACTTGGTACCATTTTTCCGGCCTCGGACTCAAGACCAGTGTTGACATTCTGTATAGTCTGATTTCTACGTTGTCCAGCAATCTATTGCGAAGGGCCACCGCTTGCCATCGTTGTTTAGCTCAACGGACAACGATTACCATGCGAGGTTCCGCCGTTGCGTGAACTCGGCATTTGCCATGTCGGCCTTGGTTCAGTACGAGCCCTTTGTCGACAACACGACCAAGCTGTTCCTGGAACAAACAAGGACCCTCTATGTCAACAACCCCAATGGATGCAATTTCACTCAATGGTTGCAGTTCTACGCATTCGACGTCATCGGAGAGATCACGTACAGCAAGAGACACGGGTTTGTAGAGAAAAACGAGGACATTGACGGGATTGTGGCATATCTATCATGGCTCTTCCTTTACGTCGCTCCGGTACGTCACTATTCCAACACTTTCTTTTCTATCACTAACATCAACAGATCGGGCAAATCCCTTTCCTTGATCGGCTGCTCCTCAAAAATCCCATCTACCTCAAGCTCTCCCAATGGGGCTTTATCGATGCTACCTTCCCCGTGGCGCGATTTGCCAGCAACCGCATGGCCGAGAGACTCCCCGAGCTGGTTAAAGGGAAGTCCGCCTCCGAGCTGGGCGTCAAGTCACCAGACCTTCTTTCCAAGTTCTTAGCAGCCGGCGAGGCCCATCCCGAGTTCATGACCCAGACATTGGTCCAAACCATGGCTGTCAGCATGGCCTTCGCCGGCTCCGAGACCACGGCCATCAGTCTGTCAGCGGCATTCTACTTCCTCCTCAAGAACCCGCACACACTGAAGCGTCTTTTGACTGAAATCGATGACGCCGCTCGCGCGGGAGCCTTTGGAGACTCCGAGACAGGGCTGGTTACCTGGCAGGAGAGTCAGCGGCTTCCGTATCTGGACGCGTGTATTAAAGAAGCTTTCCGGTTGCATCCTGCGGCCGGACTTCCCCTGGAGCGCATAGTGCCGCCGCAGGGAGCTGAGATCGCCGGCCACTTTGTCCCCGGCGGCACGATTGTCGGCTGCTCGGCTTGGCTTATTCACATGAATAAGAGTATATTCGGCGAGGATGCGGATGTCTATCGTCCAGAGCGGTGGCTTGCGGACGAAGAACTTAGCAAGACTGAGAGTGGCAGGGAGGCCGAAGAGCGTCGCATCAAGGAGATGAATGGTACGATGTTCCAGTTTGGAATGGGCAGTCGCACCTGCATAGGGAAGAATATCAGTTTGCTCGAGATTTATAAGCTTGTGCCTAGCATGTTGCGACGGTTCGAGGTGAGTGTCTCTGATGTTACTCGGAGTCATGGCGATATTAACCCGATGCAAAAACAGATTCAATTTCAAGATCCGTCTCAGGAGTGGGAGTTGGTTAATGCGTGGTTTGTGAAGCAAAAAAACTTTACTACGACGTTTAAGCTCAGAGATATTGTGATGCCAGAGGGCGAGGCTGTGCGTTCTGCGTCTTGAGATCACATAAATTCTGTTGATCATCGATCTTAGCGACATCAGATAGCGATGGGCAATTAGATTAGTCTGCCTTAGTTCATCACGACTCAATGCCCGACACGCAAATGACAAGAGAATCAGCTTCATATGCGATTCTCTAAACACCAAAGACTTAGAGTCACTTTACATGAGAAT
This sequence comes from Penicillium simplicissimum, assembly GCA_024706585.1. Lineage (NCBI taxonomy): Eukaryota > Fungi > Ascomycota > Eurotiomycetes > Eurotiales > Aspergillaceae > Penicillium > Penicillium simplicissimum. Next base: position 1,560,918 of record JAMZTW010000044.1, read on the forward strand.
TTTCGCGTGCGACATGGCGAATTCCCTCCATGGACTTTAGACGCAGATATCATAAGATAATACTTTAATATCTTCCAGTTGGGTTTATCTCCATCTTCACAAGCTGGAAGCCCTAGAGTTCATACAAGTCCTGCTGAAAGCGCGTTCCGCCCTTCACTCAAAGGAGCTCCCAAAACCTGACAACATGAGCACAAGAATGAGCCCGCTGAGAAATGCAAAACAGATCCATTCTTCGGTATATTCCCTGGAGATAGAGCGCGTCACCTCACGCTGCCCTTTGACATGATCTCAGAAGGGCTGTCCATCGAATTGGGGAGCTCTGCTACCCGTTTCACGTCTTCCAACTCTACGGGGCGATTCCGTCTATCTCGCAGGTTCGTATATGGGGCCCCGGATGGTGTACCCGTAGCTGGAGCCATTCCCCGCCCCTTCCAGGCCCGTCGCCGCTCGAACAGCGCCCATATTATCGAGAACAAAGCAATCGCGCCAAGTGGGACGCCTACTCCCGCCCCAATTGCGGTTTCGTGACAGGTGTTGCAAGTATTCGATGAGCCTGAGGGGGACTGAGGGGAGGACGAGGTTGAGGACGAGGTTGAGGACGATGATGACGCGGTTGAGGCGGGAGATGAGGCCGAGGCTGTTGTATTTATTGAAGTTGTCACTGCGATTGCGTCGAGTAGTGTAGAATTCGCCAGTAATGCGCGGCCGGGAATAGGCCAACCTGTGGGGACTTCGAAGCCAGCGGTAGGGTTATCCGGGCAGACGATTTTCCCACCATCAATGATCGGAGTACCGCAACAATAGATGGCGGTATTATTATAGAAACTCAGGTTGATGATCGAAGCGCCCATGCTCGGGGTACTGCTGGCTACAGATCGCCGTATCTGTTAGTTGCGCTGTCCAGGATTTGGGCGCATTCATCGCCGTCACAGCATGCACTCACCACAATAGCTGGCGCATCCCGAGTTCCAGTCGGAATTGGTGCATGCCCCGCGAGATAGCACGTAAGGCTGGTGGGCAACGTTCAAACAGAGTCCATTCGATAGACAGATGTCTTGCGACCCACAGCATGTGGCACTCGTGTCATCTGAACAAGGAACGTTTCCTTTCGCGATGTTGCCCGATGGGAAGTAACAATATCGATTATCGGCGACCATTTCCGCAGATTTTGGATAGGCTTTTCGGAGGGACTCATGGACTTGGGACGGCGGGTCAAGGCGCGTCCCTTCCCTTCGTTAAGAACTCATCTTGCAGGCTCCGTTAGCAGCTGCACGAGTTGGACGATCACCCTACCTGACCCCACTGGGGCGGCTGGCGCTGACCCTGAACTTCACTGAAGGGCTCAGTTGGGTTCGCATTAGAGTGAAGATATCTCCTTGGAGACATGATTGGCAGCGGCCACAATTAAAGCGTGGCCCCCAAACTTCTGCAGCCCCCAAAATGCGTTAACATCCGTGGCAAGCCTCAGTGCTAAGTGTCAATCAATGTCTTGAAATCGGCCCCCAATGACAATGCAGAAAGGCCTCCCGTCGGGTTGCACTGTTGGCCCCAAAATTTGGCTCGTCACTTCCTGCGGTAGCCATAGTCCCCTGGCCAGTAGATGGATGGCAGGATCATGGCAAGTCTTCAAGGGGCTAACCTCGGATCCTCGTTGCGACCGTGCTTCGGTGGTGTCCTGTCACGGTCAGGATCAACAGGGTGCAAGCTAACTTTGGACCCCACCTTCATGGAGGACCTCCTCCAGCTACTTGAATTGAAGGGTGAGCTTCAGCGAGAAGCATGGCAATGGACAGACTCAAGGATTGATATGCACGTAACTGTACGGCGGGTGGTCATTCTCAAATAATGATACAAGCAATGATAGTACATAATTGAAACAAAAATGGGTATAAGTACAAGGCAAAGGCGAAAGCGGGTGGTCATACAGGGGTAACAATGGCAAAGGGCAGTCAAAAGGAGCGGGAAGTTGAGCACATGACAGTTTCAAGGTCACAGCAAGGAAAAGCAGATCCTCTTCGTGCGCTATTCAGTAGCAACCACTCAGGACCAAACAAGCAGGGCTTAGCAAGAACATGCTAAGCATAATCCATTCGCACGTAGTCTGAGTCGACTTCCTCCCGTTGACGGAGGAAAGATGCTTCCTCAAAGTCATCCAGGTCCATATTAGAGTTTGCACTGTGCTGAGCGACCAGACGGCGTTTTGGAGATAGTATGACCCGTTCTCGAAAAAAGTCCTGGGCAGTCTCACTGCCAAAACTCTCGTCGAAATGTACATCAACCTCGAAACCGAACGCTCGTTTCTGTCCATTCAGGGCACTGGAACTTGAATTGACCGATACCATGGATTCCTGGCTGCTGGAAGGGAGAGAAAAGGCATCACCATCGTCGGTTACGACAATATTTGGTCCATCAATAGATTTGGAGAGGCCAGAAAATGGCGCGAGTTCCGCGTGAAGAGTGTTGCCATAGTAAAGTTGAGCGAAACGGCTCTCGGGTGTAACGGCTGCGGCTTTGGCTTTTTCGGCTTGCAATGACAATTGGGTCTTGTATCCATCTGCAACGGATTTGCGGACCCTCATTCCGACGTGCGCTAGTGAAACTTGCACCTTTTCCGGTAACACTGGGGTTGCAGAGAAGGTTGGGGCAGAATAGTGGTTATGCGATAGGGCGTGGCCATCAGCGGACTGTGACTCTGAGGTTATCGCAGGGAAGTAATTTGTGATTGAAGACTGGAAGCGACGGCGCTTGGAAAGTGTATTGTTGGAGGCAGGCATGGTTGCGTTGGGGACGTTGGTACGATGAAGGGAGTGGAGAGTGTCGAGAAGGCGGGATAGCTGAGCGCATGAAGCACGATCGATTGCGTTTAAGAAAAGGATATCTCCCAGGCAAGAGCCCGACGAGCAGATGAGATCTTCCCAGTAGCGTTGAGGGGTGGAGAGGGGTAGAAGAGTGGAATGCGGGATGGAAGAACCTAGAGATAAGAATTGAGGTGAAGCAAAAAGATGCGGCTGGGAAACGCGACGCGGGGATACGCGCCTTGACACGTTTTTCGATTAAGCCTATTCGGGTTAGGGCTTAGGGCCCGTGCGTCACCAGTCACGTGTTATTATTTACAGTTCAAGTTAAGGTTGGAAGTTGCAATACCTAGCATCCCAAGATAGTCCATCGTGGCCTATGAAGGATTGCAGAGGGCCACTTGTATATCTTGTGAGAAACTGTATAGTCGTGCTTTATATAGAGTTAGAGATAGGGTCTATCTTACTAGGATTGAGTGTTCAATAAATGCAATAAATGGATCTCTCCATTCGCACCACCAAAGACGATTGTGCTGCCTTCTCTCGCGAGACTCCAGATACTAGCCACCTTTGCAAGCGTTTCGACCTGCTCCGTCAATAAGTCGAGCTTCACCGACCACTGCACCTTGGCTTTCAGCTCGATGCATCGTCCGTTTAGGTATTTTACCGAAATCACCGCTCGATCCGAGCGCCCAACTCGTTCTCGTAGTCTATATTAGGGCCAAATTCGGAATATCAATTTCCCCGTAACAGTATCAATGCATGTACATTTCCTGGCGCCAACTCCGATATGATGCCCTATAACTGCATGGGCAGTAGGGGAAAACTACTGAGGTAGAAGTCTCCGATGGCAATGCTAGTGACCAGTTTGAACGATCCAGGTGTACCTATTGTTCTGGGTCATGTGAAGAAAAAGGTATCCAGGATTGAAGGGCTAGGTTTAGTGCGTCATATTTGAAACGGGTCAAGCTAATTGATAAGAGAACTTACCGCTAACCTTAGTCTCGTAAACCTCGGTCAGTTGCCGGGGTTCAGGTGAGTGATGGATCTCCAATATAAGGTTGCATGCGGAAATATATCTACGTCCAATCGTTGTGCCAGCTCTCTCTCAACCTTATCCTTCGAGATAGCCTAGGTAGTTAGGCCCGGAGGAATTGGCTTCCCAAAAGCACCGGGCAGAGGCTGAGGAAAAGACCTTAGGTAGATATATGGAGTGGATCGGCAATGGAATGCCATGGATGCAGTATATAGGTATTGTAAATCACGTTTTGGGTCCCACAAACTTGCGAACATCATATGGGACAATGGAAGTAAATCAAACGCCAATCCCTCGACAAATCAATGAGCATTACCTACAACAAGATGCCATGAGCATGCCAGTGAACAAAATCCAGGTGTGACAGAGATAGACAGTCAATCAGTTTCCAGCGTTTCCACGCTTGCCACCTCTCTTCTGGCGTTCATGGTGTGCCTTCAGCACAGCCCGTGTCTCCACCAGACTGCGCTTGTTCTTGCTCTTCGCCTTGCCCAAGGTCATGAGGAAGTTCTTGCGGCGGGCCTTCTCCTTGTTGGTAGTACTCTTGCCTTGCTCCTGCTTGCGCTCCCTGCGTCTGGCTTCCTTGCTCTTGTGCTCATCACGATCCGGCTTACCCTCACGTGCATGGGCGATGCGCTCTTCACGAGTAGCCTTCGCAGCCGACAGGGAGGCCAGACCCTCAATCACCTCGGCAGTCAATGGGTCATCTGTATGGCGGGCAGCAGGTTGAGCAGCGCGGCGGGACCTCGAGCCATTAAGAGCAGAGTCGACAGATGCCTGAGCTCGGAGCTCGGCGAGCTTCGCCAGGTCAGCCGGGGTCAAGATTCGCGTGGTCGCAAGAGTGGATAGCTTGGCCTCTTGGGCATCATCATCCTTCTGCTTGGCCTCTGATTCGTCCTGCTTGGATTTCTTCGATGGTCGGTCCTTGCCTTCATCTTCAGAGTCGCTGAGTTCAATCTCAACGTCACTCTGGACGTTGATCCATTCACCAGAGTCGTCGCTATCATCATCATCTTCAATGTTCCATGCGGCCCAATCGTCTTCGTCATCCTCCGCGTCATCCTCGGCATCAGAAGGTAGGCCCTTCTCTTCACGTCTCTTCCGACGCTCCTCTTCCTTCCACTTCTCCAGCAGCTCGAGGCCCTCAATCCCGCCGATCTCCTGTTCACCGAACCGTCGCTGCTCTTTCTCGCCAGCACGAAGACTCATGGAGGCTTCCTTGCCACGATCCCGCTTCTTTAGCATCTGTGCTCCAACGTCACGGTAGAGACTGAGCAGACCCTTGGAAGCCATCATCACACCCTTGTCCTTACTTTTCTTGTACATGACCAGATCCTGGAGGAGGGTTTCGTTCATCGCCAGAGGCTGTCTTACACAAATCTCCCGAATAGCATTGAGACCAGCGGTGGCGACTTCTCCTGCGGATGCTTCCGAGACAAACTCATTGGCAATCTTCTGAACAAGAGGTTCAAGGACATCTGGAGGCACAAGATCGTGCGTTGCCTGGGCCAACGATGCCAGGAAAGAGGTGACTGAAGGCTGACGAGGGGTAAGGAACTTTTGGAAGTAGGAGTAGAGAGACATGATGTGCAGCTTGTGCAGGCCGACCAGGCGCGAGACCAACTGCAAGACAAGGAGCCTTTGCTCCAAATTCAGCTTAGTCTTGCTGCTTTGCAAGTGTTTGGTGAACAAGTTCTCAGCGAATCCTTGCGGATCATGGAGTAGGTGAAGGGCTGAGAAGTTGAGAGGATGCGGCTGGTTCTTCTTGCGCTCCTTCTTCTTGTGCGTAGCCATGGCCTTCTCCGCAACGCGGGCCTTCTTCTTCGACTTCTTATTGATCTGCAAGGTATGGCGAAGACGACCGATGTCAAGGGCCTCTTCGTCACTGCTCTCATCCTCCATTTCTTCGCGCTCTTTGTCACCACCGAGGAAGAAACGCACTCCACCAACGATGACCTTCTCATTTTGCGACAGCGCAGCCTCTTTCATGACCTCAACGGCTTTGGCATCCGTCCAGATCTGGCGCTTCCACAGCTCTCGGGTGATCTTGATAGCCCACAAAGCCTTGGAGGACGTGCGGTCGGAGGTGACCAAGTTGAACAGAACGGTTTGCATTGTTCGGTTCAACTTGTGGTTTGTGGTTTTCGAATTAGCCTGGCGCAGCTCTGACAGGATCTTCTGGAACAGGAGAGCTCGGAGGGTCTTGCTGGGCGTGGTAATGAGAATCGGGAAGAGAGTGTGAAGCAGTGTGGCCGAGTCCAAGAGCTCCTTCTTTTTAAGCAGCACAATGCTTCCGACCAGTTTCTCTCGCAGTTCTTGCTCCAAGACCAGGTGGTGTTGCATCAGCATGTCAATGAGCTGCTGCGGGAAGTCCTTCAAGATCTCTGGATAACAATCGGCAACATGAGAGATGAAATCAATCAATTCCCTCAGAGAGATAATGCCGGTATCCGTGGCGGCAGACGGCGCGGCCATGAAAATTTCGCGATGCGACTCATATTGGTAGTGCTGGGCGCGGAAATCCTCGATATAAGACCTGAAGACAGCAGAGCATTGATCAGCACTGCATTCAAGTTCAAAAAGCTCACAGCAATAGAGGGCTCGAGCGACTTACTTGGGATCTCTGCGAATCTTGTGCTGCAAGTTGGGCCTGAGGAGGACAGAAAACGAGTTAATATTCGACTTGACCACTGGCTTACGCCCAGGTGCACTGCATTTTGAGGCAACATGAACACTTACAAATCAGCCTCGACCTTTTCCAAGGCCCCAAGTTTCCTTTTGACCATCTCGGAAGCCTATGGTGTGGATGTAAATAAGCGGAGGAGGGAAGAAATGGCTGGAGGTCAGTTGCGCTCCGAAACTTTTTTTCTCCCGCCGTATCGATAAGCGACCCAACTTGGGGGAACAAGCGCGGCCTCCACCAGGACCAATTCAGCAGACTATCAATTCCAGAACAAGCATGTCTGTTGATCTCGAGGACATTTCTACACTTGATTACGCTGGTGATTTGGAAAATCCTCGAAAGTGTAATAAGAACTCGTAGACTACTTTTGAATGCTACAGAAATCCATAATCGCATCATGGGTGAACAGTAAAAAAATTTTGTTTTTTCACTAAGACTTTGGCCATTACCACCCAAGGCCCTTGCGACCGCATCACAACTGCTGGAGAAGAAGCTATCCGATTGTGTTCCCATTTTTGGACTTGGGCTTCCTCCATGGCTGTCCCAATCCATGTACAGCCATGCAGTTGCACGCAATCATCCGAAACCCGGTGAAAAATACCCCGTTCACTCCAGTATCCATAAACACATAGGACCAAACGGAGAATGCATCCAGTACACCCTTTACCGGTTAGACTTGGCAACACGCTCCAGCTCGTCCTTCTTCTTGATGGCGTAGGAGTTGCTGCTGCCCTTGGCGGCGTTGACGAGCTCCTCAGCTAAAGGTATATGTTAGTCGAAATTGCTTGACGGATCCAAAGACAATTTTTCAAGGGATGGGATGGCACGAACCCAAGCACTCAGAGATGGACTTCACGGAGCGGAAAGAGCTCTCGCGGGCGCCAATGGTGATCAGAGCAATGGCGGTGTTGACACGGCGCAGAGGAGAAACATCGACGGCCTGGCGACGGACGGTACCAGCGGAACCAATACGGGTGGAGTCCTCACGGGCACCGCAGTTGACGATGGCATCAACAGCGATCTGGATGGGGTTGGAGTCGGTGGTGATGTTGATCTAAATGAATATGTTAGTTTGCTGGGCATTCCAGGTATGAAGCCAGAGTCCATCAGGTTAGAAATTGAACGCTTGTCCAATTATTCGCAGATATGTCCTCCTAAGGCATCAACCGTAGATTTCAAGGGGAACGCACGATCTCGAAAGCGTGAGCGACAATGCGGACAGCCATGGCCTTCTTTCCGTTGTTGCGACCGTTCATCATGATGGAGTTGGTCAGGCGCTCAATGATGGGGCACTGGGCCTTGCGGAAACGCTTGGCGGCATAGCGACCGGCAGAGTGGGAGGTGTAGACCGGCTGGCGGATCTGGATGTAGTCGCTGTTGGCGGGCAGAAGAGGTTAGCCATTCGAATTCTGCGTGGTGAATTCGACATTGGTTCCTCTAGAAAAATTTGTCCCGGCGCGCGCAGTTTGCCCGTATCCCAATTGCCCTCCTCTTGCAGCGTAATTCGCTCCCTGCGTATATCCCCCGGGACCAAACCCATCCAGAGTAACTTGTTGTCGTCGATTCTGAGGTAGACTCACGTCAGGGAGATGTCGCGGATCTCGACATCCTCGTAGCTCCACTTGCCGAACAGGAGAACGGGCTGGTTGTCGAGGTGAGCAATCTCCTTAGGCAGCTGAACAGCCTGAACTTCCCCGGAGTCGGACATCTTGATTGTCGAGGGGGGGGTGGTGGGAAAGGATGACCGGGTTGTCGAGGGTGGTTGAACGATCAATCGGGATGGCTATCCACACAGGAATTTGGAGGTGGTCTCGCTTAGCCTTCCGTGGTGTGTGGGTGGAGTCACATGAGGAATTTTAGGGCAATCGCTCGGATGAGGTAAGCATGCCATGGCCCCTCAATCATGTGACCCAAAGCGCGCCTCTGGCCTTATTGCCTCAGGTGTCCATCGATGAACCAGTGCCAAGTATTTGGTGCACGGGTAAGCTTGGCACTTCACATCAAAGTGCCACATTTGCACGGTTGCATGGTTTCCCCGCCATTGACTCTTGCCGTGGGTTATCTGGCCTATGTCTGTCTCATGGTCAACCCATAGGACATTGAGTGAATGAATGCCTATCTTCCGCATTAAACCCCAAGAAAAGTTCAGTTTCCTTGAAGTATCAACTCTGGAAATACAAATCATTGATCAAACACCGCTGACTGGGGGCTGTCACACCACAAGTGGTTCCTGAGAAAGCCACAGTCTTCTACCATCCACATGGTACACCGTATAATGTATATGCCAGCCCCTGATTCTTCTGGCATAGCGAAATCAACCTTGTTCCTCAGTTCGCCAAAGCCCTCACTTTCATAAATATCGTAGTTCCATTTACCCGACTAGAACCCTTCTGGACAGCCTTGTCGGTCTCACTTTTACATTTGGCTCGCCTGACCGCCTTTGGGGTGGGTGACGTTGTGTCCAGCGCGGAGGTCGGACACTTAGAGACCAGACAATTCGTTGGTGGTTGGTCAACCTAGGGAAATCGACTACGATTAGCAGGGGTCACTGCAGTTCACCCCTCTTCATCGTCCACTCGTTACAACTTAGAACACCTCAGGAAATGAGGCTTTTCTGACTGACCACTGCTCCATCCCTCCCCCGCGTGTTCGATCCACTTGCCTCGAATTGAGGCCCTTCCCGTACTCTAATGGCGGAAGAGAATCCAGAGTTCCAGTCCGCGTTGCGGGAGCTGGACAGGGAGCTGGAGGTACGTTGCAGCCCCGTGAAGACGATGATGGCTTCTGGCGCTTACACAAGGTCGCGTTCGAACAGGAGGGCGATATTACCGAAAAAGGGTAAGGAGACCTTCATGGGACCCTGGCAACCCAACGAGCATGAACAGGGGGACACATTGATCGCCCATCGGGTCGCCTGAGATTGGCTATACAAGGACGACACGCTAAGTCTGGTACAGGTATCAAAAGCGACGCACCCTTCTGCTCTCCCAGTTTCTGGGCCCCAACAAGCCACTCGAGATCTCCTCCCATGCAGCCGCAGGCTATGCGGGCCCGTCCGAAGGCACCCATATCACTCCACCGGCTATATTGAGCGTTCGACCGCCGACGGCCGAGTCTTCGCAGCCGTCCATCACTTCTCAAACATATGCGGGTGGATATGATGGCAGGCAGACAAGCGGAGCATTTGGGTACAACCACCGGGTCAGCGTGGATGCACAGAACGCTTCCCCGGCCCCAACCGGATCTCACGAGCGAGACAGTACGGGCATGCTACAAGCTCTAGATCGAATGCCGTCGACAGCCTCTTACGATTCGCTTTTTCTTCCCAAACCTCCGGTCCCCGGTTCGCAAGGCCAAGATGGCTCGCGCACTGCGACTCTAATGAGCCAGAACTACGCTTTTAACCCTGAGTCTCAAGCGGAATATGCTCAGCCTGAATACAATCGGCCCGAGTACATGGATGATGGCATGGGAGGCTACGATCCAGCTTCCGGCGGGGTCACGCGACAGTCGACGATGTTGGATTCTCAGCAGGTTTACTTCTCAGACTTTGCTGGACAGCAGCATGATGACTATAGGGAAAGTTATGGTGGTGGTTTTCATCGCTATTCTCAATCAGGAGAGGCCTTCTCACCAACCGCGAATATGGCGCCGCCGTTCATACCTCCCTCCGAACTGCCCCCCGGCCCGGCCATTGAGCATCTCTTGCCCCTCGAGCCTCGAGACATTCCCTTCGCAGTGAATGACCCCCATGACAAGAACACCCCCATGTCAAACTTTGACAACATCCCGACGGTTCTTCGCCACCGCGCACGAGTCCACCCGAAACAGCCTGCATACTGGGTTCTGGATCAGAAGGGAAAGGAAATCGCTTCTATCACGTGGGACAAGCTGGCAAGCCGCGCAGAGAAGGTCGCGCAGGTTATTCGCGACAAGAGCAACTTGTACCGTGGAGATCGTGTTGCGCTGATCTACCGCGAGGCTGAAATCATCGAATTCGCCGTTGCGCTCATGGGCTGTTTCATCGCAGGAGTGGTTGCCGTTCCCATCAACAGTCTTGATGATTATCAAAGTTTGAATCTGGTGCTCACGTCAACGCAAGCTCACTTAGCCTTGACAACCGAGAACAACCTGAAGGGGTTCCAACGTGACATCACGGCCCAGAAGCTCAATTGGCCTCGTGGTGTTGAATGGTGGAAAACCAATGAGTTTGGTAGTTTCCATCCCAAGAAAAAAGACGACACACCTGCCCTCGTTGTTCCTGATCTAGCATTCATCGAGTTTGCGCGGGCTCCGACTGGCGATATGCGCGGTGTTGTGATGAGCCACCGAACCATCATGCACCAGATGGCCTGTCTGAGTGCTATTGTTTCAACTGTGCCCACGGACTCCAGTAGCAGGCAATTCGCGAGCAAGGGTGAAACAATTATCAGTTACCTTGACCCAAGACAAGGAATTGGCATGATTCTTGGTGTTCTCTTAACCGTCTACGGCGGCCACACCACCGTATGGCACGAGGATCGAGCGGTTGAGACCCCTGGTCTGTATGCTCATCTTGTCACAAAATACAGGGCAACCATCATGGCTGCAGATTACTCTGGACTGAAAATCGCTGCATACAACTACCAACAGGATCCCATGGCCACCAGACATTTCAAGAAGAATTCAGAACCCAACTTTGCCAGCGTGAAACTTTGCTTAATCGACACGATCACTGTTGATTCCGAGTTCCACGAGATCTTGTCCGACAGATGGCTGCGACCGATGAGAAACCCACGTGCTAGAGAGATCGTTTGTCCGATGCTTTGTCTACCTGAGCACGGCGGAATGGTCATCAGTGTACGCGACTGGCTGGGTGGTGAAGAGCGAATGGGATGTGTCTTGACCCACGAAATGGACCCAGCAGGACGAGAGAAGAAGGAAGAAGACGAAAAGCTCGAGAAATCGGACACCAACACTGGCTTTGGCAGCAGTCTGCTGGGCGGTGGCTCTCGTGTCTCGGCTCCAAAGGAAACCACGAAGAACGACCTTGGCGAGGTCCTCCTTGACAAAGAGGCTCTTAAAAGCAATGAAATTGTTGTGGTGGCAATGGGAGAAGACGCTCGGAGGTATGCCAGTAGCATGCCGCATACTGTTCGAGTCGGTGCCTTTGGGTATCCCATTCCGGATGCTACGCTTGCCATCGTCGATCCTGAGACAAATCTCCTTTGCACGCCGAATGTCATCGGTGAAATTTGGGTGGATTCCCCGTCGCTGTCGGGAGGCTTCTGGGCACTGCCTAAGCATACAGAGGCCATCTTCCATGCCCGTCCTTACAAGTTTGAAGATGCCAATCCTACTCCGGTCCTGGTCGAGCCTGAGTTCCTGCGCACCGGTCTGCTAGGCTGTGTAATTGAAGGCAAGGTTTTCGTGCTCGGGCTGTATGAAGACAGACTACGCCAGAAGGTTGAATGGGTCGAACATGGTCAGGAGATTGCCGAACACCGCTACTTCTTTGTTCAGCACTTGGTCGTCAGTCTGCTGAAGAAAGTGCCGAAGATCCACGATTGTACAGCATTTGATGTTTTTGTAAATGAAGAGCATCTCCCGGTCATTGTCCTGGAGTCGTACGCCGCGTCAACGGCGCCTACAGCCTCTGGTGGACCTCCGCGTCAGCTAGACTCTGTTCTTCTTGATTCACTCGCTGAACGCTGCATGGAGGTTCTCTATCAGGAACACCACCTTCGAGTTTATTGTGTTTTGCTTACCGCCCCCAACACCCTTCCGCGAGTGACCAAGAATGGTAGACTGGAGATTGGCAACATGTTGTGCCGCAAGGACTTTGAGGCCGGTATGCTGCAGGCCGTACATGTCAAGTTTGGTGTGGAGCGATCCGTGATGAATTTGCCTGTCGGTGTCGACCCTGAGGGAGGCATCTGGTCACCCCTTGCTCTGGCATCCCGACAAGAGATCTTGGCTTACCAAGAGAAACAATATTCTGGTGTGGACTACAGGGATGTCGTCATGGATGACCGAACTTCTACTCCGCTCAATCAGTTCAAGACGATCGTCGATCTTTTCCAGTGGCGGGTTTCACGTCAGGCCGAAGAGCTCGCTTATTGCTCTATCGATGGCCGTGGTAAGGAAGGCAAGGGCATCACTTGGAAGAAGTTTGATCTGAAGGTGTCTGCGGTCGCAACTTACCTCAAGAATAAGGTCAAGGTTCGACCCGGTGACCATCTGATCTTGATGTACACCCACTCGGAAGACTACATCTATGCCGTTCATGCATGCTTCTGCTTGGGTGTTGTTGTTATTCCGATCGCCCCCATTGACCAGAACCGTCTCTCTGAGGACGGTCCAGCGTTCCTGCACTTGATCAACGATTTCAATGTGAAGGCTATCATCGTCAACACCGAGGTTGACCACGTTATGCGGCAGAAGCTTGTCTCTCAACATATCAAGCAATCTGCACAGGTCCTTCGTATTGGCGTACCGGCTATTTACAACACCACCAAGCCTTCAAAGCAATCCCACGGCTGCCGTGAGCTTGGCTACACTGTGAAGGATGCTTGGCTTCAGGGTAACCAGGCTGCCCTTGTTTGGACCTACTGGACTCCCGACCAACGACGAATTTCCGTGCAAATCGGGCATGATACCATCTTGGGCATGTGCAAGGTGCAGAAAGAGACATGTCAGATGACTAGCTCGCGACCAGTCCTTGGTAGTGTGCGCAGCACTCTGGGTCTTGGATTCCTTCATACGTGCCTGATGGGTGTCTACGTCGGTGCTCCCACCTACCTTGTCTCTCCCGTCGACTTTGCTCAGAACCCAATGACACTGTTTGTGACACTTGCGCGGTATAAGATCAAGGACACTTATGCCACAAGTCAGATGTTGGACTATGCCATGAGCACAATGGCTGGCAAAGGCTTCCAATTGCAGGAACTTAAGAATCTGATGATTTCTGCCGAGAGCCGACCCAGAGTCGACATCTACCAGAAGACACGGCTACACTTTGCGTCGGCGGGCCTGGACCGTACCGCAATCAACGTTGTCTACTCCCATGTTCTCAATCCCATGATCGTGACGAGGTCATACATGTGCATTGAACCGATTGAGCTTTGCCTGGATCTTCGCAGCCTTCGCCGCGGCCTCATCTATCCCGTAGATATTGATGCAGATCCAACCGCGCTGGTGGTCCAAGATTCTGGAATGGTACCTGTCAACACTCAAATTGCGATTGTCAACCCGGAAACCTGCACACTAGCTCATGTTGGCGAGTACGGCGAGATTTGGGTCCAATCGGATGCTTGTGCCAAGGGTTTCTACAGGTCCACGCAGGAGTTTGACGCTGAACGAATGAATGGTCGCGTCGCAGATGGCGATCCTAACGTACCATACGTCCGAACTGGAGACCTCGGTTTCTTGCATACGGTCACTCGGCCCATTGGCCCTGGTGGACAGCCTGTTGAGATGCAGGTGCTATTCGTCTTGGGAAGCATCGGCGAGACGTTTGAAGTCAACGGTCTGAACCACTTCCCCATGGATATCGAGAACTCGGTTGAAAGGTGCCACCGGAATATTATGAAGGGAGGATGGTGAGTTTTCCGCTGTATTGTGCTTCGCTTCTCATTTTGCTAACCAAGTACTATTTCTAGTGCCATCTTCCAAGCAGGTGGGTTGATCGTTGTTGTCGTCGAGGTCACTCGCAAGTCATTCCTGGCATCTCTTGTTCCTGTCATTGTCGACACAATTCTCGGCGAACACCAGGTTGTCGCAGATATTGTCGCTTTCGTCTCACATGGGGATTTCCCTCGCTCGCGCCTTGGTGAAAAGCAGCGCGGAAAGGTTTTGGCCTCTTGGGTGACACGCAAGCTGCGTACGATTGCTCAATTTAGCATTCGCGACTTGGACGACGACCACCCGTTCAATCTGATGCATCACCGTGCCAGCCGCAGTTCCAAGCCTGGGAGCACCATGGGCCATAGCCTCCGGCAGTCTAGTATCGTTCCCGATGCCGACATGCCTGCCGTGCCACGATCCCCTGCCACTGCGGTCCCGGAGGACCGAGCTGTAACCCTGCAGGAGTCGTACCGGGAGATGCCGCCTGTAACTCTGCCCGAGCTTGACACTCACACTGAGAACTTTGTGTCGTCGACGCCTGTCCCTGCGCCCACTTCTGCTGTACCTCACATCCAGGAGCCACAGTCCGCGACGCTAGAGGAGGGCGATGACCATTACGATTATCAATCTGATAAACACCGCTTCGACATGGTGGAGCCTGGCAACGAAGCTGGTCCTGGTTCCACCCGCGATTTCCGGTTCAGCTTCGACATGATGAACAGCCCTACTGAGAAGCTACCGCTTGACTCCGTTCCATCCGGAGCAGGGTATCCTCCGGCCAGGCAGGGTTCGCTTCCCGGTGAACAGCCAGGCTATTATGGAGAAGACGTGGGTGTCGCAGTTCCCGGACACCCACAAACATCACGCCCTGGAACGCAGGAAAGTGGCATCATCGAGGACTGGCCCCAGGAGGCTCTCATGTATCAGTCTGCCCTCGGTGGAGAAGATGGTCAGCGAAGGCCCTCCAATGCTGGCCAGCGCATTTGAAAATGAGTCATGAATAATCGTGTCGGTGTCTGTACATGGCATATCACGGTGCAAAGTCTTTTTAGATGCAACAGAAAGCGCATGTCCTTTTCAGACTTGTTAACGAAGCGATTGTTGTTATGTGAGATCTTCTCCGTGGGCTGTCATCGGCCCTCTTTTCCTTTTGACCTGTTTTTTAGCATTCCATTTCTCTTTTTTGTCTCTCGACGATTTCTTCGCATCTCCCCCGATTCCTGATCCACGTCATTCCCTGTTCTGCTTCGTTCTGCATATGCCTGTTCGTGTACATAGCAATCACATACCCCCTTCACGGCAACAACCTTCCGAGAACTACCTTACAAATGTTCATGAAGTTCCGGCCAGTGTGATCTCCGGGGACTGTCATTTCCTTGTAGCTAATAATGATAATCGTAGTCAATAGTTATAAATCACTTTACTGTACGAAGGTGGTTGAAAGAATAGAGGTTGAATTTAGGTGAGTAAAGGTGGCGGGTTCGAGCAAGTCGGGGGTTACCTTACAAGGGTAAGGTTCTCAGAGTAACAGGCCGTTGTTTAGCAAGTATGGGAATGTGAGGGTCTGATGCCATGAACATACCCTAGAACAGGACAGGCTTGCTTATCTTTCCTTAGAGGCTAAGGAAATGAGTGGACCGACCTAACGTGCTTGTGCTGAGTTAAACAAGTTAAACATGGCCTATGGGTTTGATGCAGTAAATAGCACCACGAGTCCTCGTGTGATCGACAGAGCCAGTCGCACTTGCCGATCAAATCACCGAGTCCAAGCCAGGACTAATATGCACTCAATGGGATAGGGCGGCGGCCGCTCAGAAAAGCCCAACCGAGCGGAGGAAGAACGGTAGACGAAATGCCCTACTGCAGGAGATACACAAAGTCTCAAACGGAGATCACATCACGATTGATTTCACAGAATTCATATAAACTATGCATTATTTGGTACACCTATTTGAAGCATCAACACTTTTCAGCAGCTTACTGCTGCTCCGCTTGCCGAGTCAGACCGTCAATGTTGACCTTGGCGCTGAGACCGCCATTAGCAGCCGCAGTCTCGGGGGAACCAGTCAGCTGCTCAAGAGCTTGCAGGTCCTCATTCGTAAGAGTGTTGGAACGGATAGGGCGGAAGGGAGCTGGGGAGCCAGCGCGAGAGGTGAGGAACTAGAGGGTATTAGTCGGGCTTGTTAAAGCTTCTTTGCGGGGGGTTGGGCTAAACTCACGGAGCTAGCAGCGCTGAGCAGCGCAATCAGGGAAGCCTGTACCACATCGCCGTGGATACCAACACCCCATACTTGGTTCTTGCTGCCGGCGGCAGTACACTGGATGTATGTGGCGGCCTTGACTTCACGACCCAGACCACCCTCATTGCTCTGGCTGATGGAGTGCTCCTTGTAATCCACAACGTCGAGATCAATGCCCAGAGTGGACAGAGCGGCGGCAAGGGCGGAAATGGCACCGTTACCAGTGCCGGTGATAGCATGCTGGACACCATCGATCTCAATGACACCGGTAAAGCGTCGCTTCAGGTTCTTAGTGTTGAGAGCCTTGCCAGGCTCAGGAGGCGCAGGAGACTGGGAACGATCGGTGGTAATGTTGTAATCGATGAGGTTGAAGCGAGGGTTGGACTTGAGGTGATAGGCCTCCTCGAACAGAGTAACGAGCTCGGAGGGTCGGAGCTCCCGGTTGACCCTCTCGGTCTCCCTTTGAACAACCTTGCTGAACTCGACTTGGAGACCGCGGGGGAGATCCAGCTCCAGAGTGCGCAGAATAATCCAAGCAGCTCCACCCTTGCCACTCTGCGAGTTGACACGGATGACGGCCTCGTAGTTTCGTCCGATATCCTTCGGGTCGAGAGGAAGGTAGGGCATGACCCACTCATCGTCGTCTGTGGCGCCAGCCTTCTCGCGAAGCGCGAAGCCCTTCTTGACAGCGTCTTGGTGACTTCCACTGAAGGCACTATAAGTGGGACCGAATATTAGTACAGATGCGCTGTGCGAATGCAAAAGCGACCACTAACCTCGTGACCAGAGCACCACCGTAGGGCCAGCGCTCGTTGACTGGAATCTTATTGCACTCCTCCACCAGCTTGATAACGGAAGGAATATCGGAAAAGTCCACGTTGGGTGAGACACCTTGCGTGTACAGGTTGAGGGCGAGGGTGACGAGATCGACATTACCGGTGCGCTCTCCGTTGCCGAACAGAGTACCCTCAACGCGCTGGGCACCAGCCATCTGGGCGAGCTCGGCCGCGGCAATAGCACAGCCACGGTCGTTGTGGGGGTGGAGAGAAACAACGAACTTCTCGCGCTCGGTCATCGTAGTACAGAAGTACTCAATTTGATCCGCATATACGTTGGGAGTAGACATTTCAACAGTGGCGGGTAGATTGAAAATAATGGGGTGCTCAGCAGTCGGCTCCCAAGCAGCCTTGACGGCCTCGCAAACCTCAACAGCAAACTCAGGCTCGGTATCCGAAAAGGTCTCTGGAGAGAACTCAAATTGCCATTCTGTGCCAGCTGTTGAGGGGTCGTCCTTGGTAATTGAGCGAGCATACTTGGTGCAAGCCACGGCCTTCTCGAGACTGGCCTTCTTGTCCATGTTGAACACGATCTGGCGGAAGCAGGGGCTAGTGGCGAGGTAAATGTGCAGAATGGCCTTCTTAGCGCCCTTCAGGGAGTCGACGGTGCGGCGGATGAGATCCTCACGGCAGGGAGCGAGAACCTGGAGCCAGACATCGTCGGGGGTGAGACCAGGCTCTTCAACGAGGCGGCGGGTGAAGTCGAAGTCGATTTGAGATGCTGATGGGAAGGAGACTTCAATTTCCTTGTAACCGAGTTCCACCAGTTTCTTGAAGAAGCGGTACTTTTGCTCGCCGTCCATTGGGTCGGGCAGAGACTGGTTTCCATCGCGCAAATCCGTTGCAAGCCATCGTGGTGCGGAGGTGATTTGCTTGTCCGGCCAGGTCCGATTGGGGAGGTTGAGCGGCTTGTATGGCTTATACTTTTTTGAAGGGTCCTTGAGCCTGGTTTGAGAGAGTAAGTTAGCATTTGAGGAACTCGTTCAAATCATTGCCAGGAAGCATGCGGCCCTGGAGGCTGTCGCGCAGTGGACGTACATCGGCATATTGGCGGTTGGCGGGGTATACGGCGGGGGAAAGGTGATAAGAGACGATAAAAAGGCAGGAAATGTCAACGACTAGCAAACAAGGTGCAGTCTGGTCGGATATAAAGGATATAGTTGACACGCAAAGACTGGGTCAGGGAGCTCCTTTTAAAATCCAACAGCAGCGAGGCCAATGGAGAATAAGGAATTGGTGACTCAATCGAAAGGGCGCGATCATCCATGACGCCGAGTTTTTTCGGCGCCGACAGCGGAGTCACATGATATCTGCCCTGTCAGCGACGCCCTTGGGGATTTAGTGGCGATCTCCATAGACTTTTAATGGCGAGACGGACGAATCAGAGATACGTCCTCTTTTCTTAAGTTTTCCTACCTTTCCACGCCTACATCTTTAAGATGGGAAGCTGTGGCAAGCATATATCCCATCAAAGGACCACTTGTTGCTATACAAGGCGCATCCCCGAACTCGGAGCACTTGGGCCTACGGCGAACACCTTTCGCCGAGGCTAACCGCGCAATATGGATACATAGTGGATTCGAATGCATGGGCTGATTCCGCGCCTGGAACTAGAGTAAATTGATATACATTGTTGTGGGAATCGTGAAAGATGCGGTGTATATGGTACAAAGGGGGATAGGGACGCTCAAAGGCACAATCATAGGAAATTCCTCTCGAATTGCACCAGCAATGGATGCACCTCATTCAGCTTGAGTTTCACAGCCCGGGGATTCTTCAGCGCATCCTCCCCTAAGTGAGATTGGATAAGCGACTGGAATTGCTGGGCTTCGGGATCGGTCTTGCTTTGCATTTGCCCTGTGACGTCCACGGTGATACCACCTTCAGCAACATCGCGTGAGCCCAGAATGAAGATCATGTTATACTTCATCTGCTTGGCTCGCTGGATTTTCTTGCTCAGCGTCTGTGCGCTGGTATCGACATCGACCAGGAATGTGGAATCGACCGAGGAAAGAGGACGAGGGGGCGCAGCGGTCCCGTCGCTTTGCAGGACCTTGAACCCGGAGAACAACGCCGCAGCCTCCTGCGCCCGGCGAACGACGGCATCATCCTGATTAACAGTCAAGATGATGCCCTGGCGAGGCGATAGCCAGAACGGCCAATGGCCACCATGATGTTCGATGAGCAGAGCCAAGAATCGTTCGAGGGAGCCAAAGATGGCGCGATGCACGAGGACGGGTGTTGCAAATCCAGGCGTTGCCGGGTTGTAGTCCTCCTCGCCCTCTGCAACCTGATACTCCAGTCCAAATCGCTGGGGCAGGTTCATGTCTAGCTGAATAGTAGACAATTGGTGATACTTGCCCGCCTGATCCTGGAGCTGGATATCAATCTTCGGCCCGTAGAACGCACCATCGCCCTCATTCAATGCCCATTCACGCCCGGTGCTATCCAAAGCTTCACGCAATTGGCTCTCCGCATTGTCCCACATCTCCAGTGTCCCAATATAATCCGTCTCCGGTCGCGTAGACAGCACCAAGCGATACGGCCCAAGTCCGAACGTGGTCATAGCCATATCCACGAATCCCAGCGCGGAGGTAATCTCCGACTTGATCTGTGAGGGGCGGCAGAAAATGTGTCCATCGTCTTGGTGGAAGCGTCGTACGCGCGTGAGACCAGTCAACGAGCCCGAGACTTCGTTGCGATGCAACGGGCTAAAGTCCGCATAGCGCACCGGCAGCTCCCGGTAAGAATGGTTCTGCGACTTGAACAGCAGGCAATGGCCTGGGCAGTTCATGGGCTTCAGGCCGTACGACTCGTCCTCACCGAGTTCGCCCTCTGTCTCGCCGGTGGCACCGCGGCCGGTCACCTCGTACATATCATCCTTGTAGTTTTGCCAGTGGCCGGAGACTTCCCACAGGGAGCGTTTGTAGATGGTCGGAGTCAGGACTTCGCGGAAGCCGTATTGCAGGTACTGGGTGCGGAGGAAGGCAATGAGCTTGTTGATGACGTGGGTGCCATTGGGGAGGAAGAGAGGCGAGCCGGGGCTATACGTGGACGAGGTGAAGAGCTCTTGGCTGGTTCCTAGAGCTCGGTGGTCGTTTGGTGGTATTGAGGGAGCTTGGGAGTTGGGTCGGCCATTGGCTGCGTCAGCGCACGAACATTGGCGAGATGCGGTGGATGAGAGCCATTGTGTTCTTGCAGAGGGCCATTGTCGCGGTTGGTTGATCACAGGCCGTGAGATGAGACGAGGCCGTAGCCGAGTGACTGCGCGCATGGTTGCGTTGCGGAAGACGGTCCTTCTTCAGTTCTCCGCCGCGGTTTTACTGTCGATCCGGACTTTTTCCTTTCTACAGTACGGCCGCAACTAGCGGCCATCGCGCAATTATCGTACTCTCCTTTAGCCCGAATAGCTTGGCCTATTCATTTTTCAAGGTATCTGGATGAATATGTAAGACCTGGAGCAGAGTCGATATATTTCTAGTCCGGGCAGCTACCTTGTTAAATTACTTGTATCCAAGGTCTCTATCGCTATTTGAATATGTCGAGCAAATCGATATATTGCGGGTGTGGATTTGTTAGCGCCCGACGCTGGTTGAAGACCCAACTTCATTAAATCTGGACGTTCTTCCAGAAGAACCTTACTGGATCGGTCGATGAACGCCCGTGACAATAATCTATGGTGAAATCTTCAAGAGTTTCTATCCTTCTGCAGATTCACCCTTTAAAGATCGAACATTGCTACTGTATAGGTAGTGACGGTCCTACCTACTGTAGTTGTTTAGCCTGTGGAAGCATTCCACCAGCGGGTTCCTCACTGCCCCACTTTTGCGCGTGAAACCGTCGCGCTTCATGTCAACATCCCTTGCGGGCATCGAGTTCTTGCTAGTTAGCAGAGTCCCATGCGACAGAAAGCGCTGCAACTACGAAGCTACGGATCAGACCCTCATCTACTAATCCCGTCCTAGCCACTGACCCTCCCCATTATCCATCCGCTCAAAGTGCACCGTCCATCGCGACATGTCTGCGGCGCCATGTCAACAGCGCAACCACGTACCCCAGACCGCTCCGTGCTAGGCGAGTCTTGGGTTGTCGCATCGACAGTATCGGTTAAAGGTGATCAAGCCGGCTCTTCACCTACCAATGACCCCGCAAGTCCGACCCCGCGGCTGAGGAAAGAAAAACAAGTTGATATCGCCAAGCCAGCGAACAACAGCCCCGAGCCCAAGCTGGACCAGAATCACAGGCAACTGTCAGAATCGCTGACTTCGTCCACCTCATCATGGAGCATGTCTGGTCCGGAACTTGTCATGCCGTCCATTTACGAGGTCCCCATCTCGGAGGCATCTTGGGTCGCACCGCGTATGCGATCCGCGGACAAAAGGTCCCCGCACATGAGGAAGCGCCGCAAGATCACACCTAGTGGAAAGCAGCCACAGCAGTCCAAGAGCGCAACCGAAGCATCCGACGCAGGCTCGTCAGCTTTAGGCCATCATTCGAAGGAACTAAACGTGATCGACAAGCTTTCATCCCTCTACCACGCGCAGCGCGCCCTCCTCCGCACCGCCATCAACACCCTCCTCATCGCCTTGATCATGCACCTTCTCATCCTCCCCGAACTGATCTACCAGGCACAAGATCTCTGCACCTTCCCAACAATCAAGACCGCCTACCCGGCCAGCTGTGTGCCCCTGCACGCACGAGATCTCCCCTCCAACCTCTTCCACCCCACCAGCACACCCCTCTCCCCCGAAGAAACCATCATCGCCGCGCAAAACACCCTCCAAGCCATCTTTACCAGCACCCTATCCACACTCACCCCGCTCTCAAAAACCCTCAAGGACAGCGAGTCCACCCTCTCCACCCTACAAACAAACCTACAGACAACCCTCCCCGACGCCCGCAACGCACTAGCCCTCGAGTTCCAGGGCAGCGACGCCGCGCTCCGCGCCGCAGCGTGGGAATTCGACTCGCTGCGCGCAGATCTGCGCTCTGCGGTCGACAGTCTGCTAGCTTCGCCCTTGGCTTTGGAGTCTGGGGCGCCGGCCTCAATCGCACGGGATACCAGGCTCGCGGCACAACTGCGCCGGCGCGCGGAGTATCTCGATCGACTGCGGGCACAATTGCGGAATAAAGCCGAGTCGCTGGGCGGGCGGTTCGCCACGCTGGATGATCATCTCGAAGCTGTTGATAGCATTGTCTCCCGTGAGGCGCGGCGGGCATCAATGCTGGAGGAAAACAAGCACCGCCTTGTAGATACAGCGGGTCAGCGTGGCGAGGGCCTGCTGCACTCGCTATCGAGCTATGCCAGATTCAGCACGCGGCTGTTCGGTGCCGGGTCAAGCTCTAGCTCGCACGATCAATCGACAGACCCCTCGTCTTCGGCTTCGTCTAGCGCAGACCCGGCACATGAGCCGACGAGCACCCTTGCATTGCTGAGGCTTGCTGCGACCCAGCATCGTGTAGTGGCGGACGAGGTCGCCCGGCTGGCAAGGGCGCTGCGGGACGAGCAACGAGCTCGGCTGGGGCCCACTTGGTGAAGTGGGCTTTTTCCCCCACGCGAGAGTTTGGCGGCTGCTCGACACTGACGGCAACGTTAGTGTGTGCACTGGGCACGGCGCGAACGGGGTCCATTGCGGCTTGATACGGAATTTTGGTGGGCTTAGTGTCGATTGAATCTCGATGACATCTTGATTTGGGCTGAGAACCTCGGAAGAAAGATACTTTTGGAAAGTTTGGGTCGTGGACTCGTGGGGAGTTTTTGGGCTTTGTTCTCCGGGAGGCGTTCGGTAGTGTGGTGCTTGGGGGCTGAATACGAGGGCATGAATTATCACGATAGCCATGAAAATACGATGCACCTTTTGTTTTCTTCCAGGGTTCAGCTGAGTCGACTAGCACGTCAATGGAAATGTCCAGTTTCCATCCAATTCGATCCTTGGACCCGTGTGTATCGTCATGTATCTATTCATAGAAGCACGCCTCTTCCCGAGTTTCACGTCTCCAGCCAACTGCCGACCCAAACTTCGGTCCCGATCCCAGCAGCGAGCTCGAGCCTTTTAGTGTTCCGCCCAATTGACTCTGACCTTTTGTCCAAGCACCCATGGAACCCCTGAAAAAAAAACAACTCGGCGCACCAATGACATTGAAACCTAAGCTGCTCAACAAAAAGGAAAGCCTACCGCTCACATGACGGGAAGACAAGAAAGGGAAACGGGCCACGGCCTCGGCCGAACGTGCTGCTCTGGGATAATAATGCATGACACCATGACAATTTCCCCATTCTCGGCGAGTCTGGACTCTGGACGAGTCCAAGCCGGGATGGATCAGACTCAATTCCAACGCTCGAACCAACCACACAACGAACCGCAAAACGCGTGCCCAAGTTACAGTAGCAAGTTTGGGTATACCCAGCAGAGAACCTAGAACGTGCTGGACGAACTCCCAAGCCAAAGTTTACTCGGCACCCGAGCCCTGGATACTGATATCCATGCCACCACTCCGTCAAAGTTCAAGCGGAGCCCTTATTTCCCCCATCCAGTGGCTAAGTTTCATGAATCTTAATGGCAGCAACACTGCAACAGCCGATGAACGTGCGATCGTCACACGGGAATGTTTTGCCTTTGCCGTTTGCGGCTGCCGTGATTGGGCTGGGGTATAGGTTTACGTAGCACGACATCAGCCTCGGGGATGGGCTGGGCTCAGGGCTGGATGTAGTAATGTACACTGTACAGCCTTAAGGAGACCCATTACGATGCAATTTGTAAGTGGCTGGCGCCTGCCATTTGCAAAAAAAACAATGCAATGCATATGTGGGTCGATTCAGCCTTTGCGTCGAGCCGCTCAGCTCATGAGTTCTAGACCATCGCTACACTGATACAGTACCTCTGCATGTCCGTCGATGCATTGGCCCTACTGTACGCCAGGGAGAGAGTAATATGATCAGTCCCCGTCAATGGGAAACAAATTAATCTAATGAGATTTGTCTGAGTGACGACCATGCTTGATCCATAGATACATTGGAGGAAGAGAGTAAACCAGGAGATCCAAATCCAGGCTCTCCGGATCCCCCAAAACAGCTCAACAGGAGCCATAACTCAGCTGCAGAAAGCAACTGCACGAACCAAACTGGAAGGAAAAAAAGGGAAGAAAGTACATCACGAGAAAAGGGGAATAGAAATCGATGGGGAAAAAAAAACCAAAAACATCCAAGCATCCCGTCATATCCAAAACCCCGGTTCCAGCCCAGTATGCTTCATATGAACCGTGAGAGTAACATTATTAGGTGGTGTGTGCGTAATGTCGGGAAAACGTGAAAAAAAATAAACAAGGCAAGCGAAACTTCCATCCGGGGTATTTTACAGCTGGATGAAAGCAGTGATCAGACCCAGGAGAGAGATGGGAGTGATGTAGCTGGCAACCACGTTGGCAGCAGCGTTGAAGGTGGCGCTGGCCTTGGGGGCAGTGCTGGAGGCTGAGCCCGAGCCCGAGCCGGAGGAGCTAGAACCAGAACCGGTGGTGGAGGATGAGCCGGTGGTGGAGGAGCCGGTGGTGGAGGAGGAGGAGGAGGAGGAGGAGGAGGAGGAGGAGCCAGAGGTAGAGCCAGAGGTAGAGCCGGAGGAGGAGGAGGAGGAGCCAGAGGTAGAGCCAGTGGACGAGGCAGTAGTAGAGCCGGCAGTGGTAGTAGCGGTGGAAGTCTGGGTGGTGGTGGCCAGAGTGGTGTGGGCAGTGGTGGAGGTCTCAGTCGACTGGGAGCTGGAAGAGGAAGAGGTGGAGCTGGAAGAGCTGGAGGAGCTAGAAGTCTGGCTGAGGGCACCGGCACCGCTGAGCTTGATGCTGTCGGAAGAGCCCGAGTTGTCGCTGTAGGTGTACGAGTCGGCCGGGTTGGTGTTGGTGATGGACACGGACTTGATGTACATGGTGAAGGGAGCCTGGGAGTAGTCGGTCTCGCCGCCAGCCCACTCGATAGTGCCCTTGGCGTTGCTGGGGTCACCACCAGCCCAGCTACCGATGCGCACACGCATAGGGGTCTGGGGGTAACGAGCACCTCCCTGGGCGTCGGCGTAGTTCAGAGTGCGGACGGGGGTACCGTCGATGGACCAGACGGTCTTGTCCTTCTGCCAGTTCACCGTGTAGGTGTGGAAAGTAGACTGAGGGTTGGCAACGCCGGGCCAAGTGGCGCGATCATAGGTGGTGGTATCACCCTTGCCGAAGTAGTTGGTCTCGATCTGGGCAGTATTGCCACCGAGAGCCTCCTGTAACCATTGTTAGAGATCCGATCCAAGAGAACTGTGCATAGATCAAACAAGTCGAACGGAAAAGAGTCAATGCTTACCCAGTCAATCTCGTCCAGGTCATCCGACTCAAAGACAATGGAGCTGACGATACCAGTGCCGGGAGCGGCCTGCATGGTCACCGAGATCTCACCATAGAATATGTAGAAGTCGGTCTCGATGGTGGGGGCATCACCCTTCTTGTTGATGGTGAAGACGGCACCGTTGGGGCCAGTGCTGACGGAGCCAGCAGTGGTCTTCCACTTGTTCAGGCCCGAGCTCTGAGTGAAGTCAAAGTTTAGCTGGGACTCGGTGGTACCAGCATCGGCAGGGCAAGTCTTCTGAAGCGGGTTGCAGTCGGTGTAAGTCTGGGCCGAGGCGAAAGGAGCGGCGGCAGCCAGAGCCACGGCGGCGTACTTGAAGAGAGACGGCATTGCGAGGAATGCGATTATGCGTCAGGTCAGATATGGAAGAGGTGAGAGAGCAAAGGTGGAGGGTGATGATGAGGCTGGAAACGACTGTGACGGGGGATGGGCGATAGTTATAAATCAACGCAGCAAGACAATGGTGCAGGCAGTACAGTAGCGAGTGGAGCTGAAGTGGTCCAAGTGGTTCTCAAGTGGTCCCAAGTGGATCTTTCAAACGCAGTAAATCAGTAAAATGATAAATCAGCACGACAAGTAACGAGTGGTTGCCGAGCAAGAATGAGCCCCATGGTTGCGCGGGCGATGGGCTCTTTTTTGTACTTTTTGGCGACCTCCGCAATGGCGGCATGGCCACCCCGGGCTTGCCTTCTCGACCTGGTTGATTGGTAGTTTGGTACAGGCTATACGGACTCCGGAAAGGACAGGGCGACTACGCCTCTGTAGTCTGTACGCCTACGCCTACGGTAGCATCCAGGAAGTCGCGAAACCTATCCTTGACTCACGCTAGTCGCTAGCCCAGGCACCAAACCCAAAAAGACAAGAAAAAAAAATAGAGGAGGCTGACAATCATACAATGAGCAGCAGCTGCCAGCACGGAGCCGAGCGTGGTATTGGGCCTATTGGCCCCCCGGACCATCCGTTTCAACGCGCTAGCATCCCCTTAGCACCCTCTAAGACAAGCACCGACAAGCATCATTGGATGTTCGTGTCGCAAGGCCTCCACCAGGGATCGCAGTGGAGCCTCTGCATGAGCTGCTGGGGAAACCCTCACTGGCGGAGGGGGTGGACAGGGTGAGACACACCCCTTCTATGAATACTATCAGGTCTGATCCCGACAGGAGTCACAGGACAGAATGAGTCCGGGAATAGACTCATCTTCAGCAGGAGGCTGGATAATGGATACATTTCACCCTCGCCGCCCGTTACTGTTTCATCCTCAGCTCGCTCCCTTTTGCCCAGGACCTTCGTCTCTCTCCTCGATCGGCCGATCATCCCGGATGATCATGTTACAGCATCTGCTCCGAAAAGTCAAAGTCAAAGTCAAATGATAACTATTGTAATTATTATTGACCCCATGAAAGGATGGCCCCAGCCCCAACTTTAGACTGCATGACAGATGACTGACAGTAGTTACAACATCGTGGCAGATAGTCATATACAGGAGAGTACCTACAGTTTATAGGTGTAATAACTAGTCAGTCATATCTGAATCATACTAATTATACTTGAGACTATACTAGAGACTATACTAGAGACAAGACACGGGTCAGGACTCAGCCCAGGCCACCCGCCTCTTGTGAAGGGCATACTCGCCAGCTGTCGCAGTCTAAGGATGTACTAAGCGGGACTTCCGGCAGAAGTAAGCGAGCCCAATACGAATCCCCCTCACCCGATCGGGGTAAGACACGATATCCCCAGAATGGAAAACTGGGGCGACCGTAGAATCCAAAAAGAAAAAAAAAATACAATCAAAATTACCGTACACTTGCGCCCTCGGACTTTTCCTTGAGGCTCAAACACTGGAACCTGAGATATCATCCCTTGGTTCATCATTATTCTGTCTACTCAACTGCCTCGGTAGCCTCCAGTACAGAAGAGGAGACCGATCGTCCCTCCTGTTGTTTATCGTTTCCTAGAATATCAATGTAAAACGAGTCCGAGTCGGTCGTGACATCGCCATGATTCAATGATCCATACTATCCATCCTCCAACCTCCATGATCCATCGTGCGCACTTCGGTTCTACTTGCCCTTAGTCCCATCACTCGACCACGTAACCATCATCATTGGTATTTGGTAATAGTGATGGACGGTGAACGAGCGGGCCGTGCCCCCTCTTTCCCACACCACATAATCATGGACTGCCATATTCTCATACGATCCACAAAGCAGGCAATATCTATGCCACTACATTACGTATACCGATATACCGCTTCCAGCACTCATGATAACGTGAATAATTCAAACAACCATAGCACTCAAATTGTATCTTTCTACTTACTGTATCACCATTCTATCAGAATCCCTCTAACACCTCCCAGAAAAAGAAAACCTCAAACACTCGTAATCAAAAGTCCGTGCTAGAGTCTCCTTAGCGCCCCCTCCAAATGCGACCCTCGGACTTTGCCTTCTGCCCTGCGCGGCTGCTGCGCCCCCCCTTGCCGAACCACGGGATTGGGCGGTGGGAGGATATTCTGAATCACCTGCACGGTGAAAATTTCAGATACTCGCACACGTCCATACTATGAGGTAAATCTGCATCGAGTACGGAGTACTCCGTGCAATATGACAGCCCCAAGTCAATGACTCCATGCAGCACAGTATGTACGGAAACTCGGCATATCTCGCATATTAATAGAACCATTTCTTTTTCTGTCAGGGCTGTCAGGTAGAAATAAACGGTCCAATAACCACTCATGCTACAGGTCAATTCCTAAAGTTAGCCCCAACGCAGGAACAAATGCTTGGCTCTCGGTTCTGGAGGTACATGACTGGACGGAAGAGTACAGTCCACGGGTTCCCCGTAAAATCGTGAACGTTTTATAATTCTCTGGTTTGTACTCCGTACGGAAGGTTGGAAAGTCGGCAATGTGCCCGCGTGTGGGGAGGTAATATATACCTACCTAAGGTACCTCTGACATATACTACCTCTTGGCGGTTTGGAATTGATGCAAGCTCCCCTGTGATCTTATTCTGACCGTTCAGGGTTCGTGCCTGGGGAAAGCCCCCGGGCGCTAACTCTATTCTGTGCCTTGTCTCCCTTTAATGCAAGACGAAGTATCATATCGTCGGTGCGATAGGCTCTTCTCCAGGAAGCAATTTCTAGGTAACGGCCCTGGTAACTGCCGAGTCCTGACCCTGTCTTGAGGGAGTCAAGGGTCTAATCCTAGGAACGGATTTGCAAAATCAACTATAACTGGAGGTTGATCATGATTTCATTAGGTTGACTGTAGTCCTTTCCTGCTCTTTCCTCTGGTGCCCATTTTTAGACGCCAGAGACAGGTGTGGCGGGTCGGTCTCCTCTTTTCACCCTAGCGAGATCACGCCGACCGCAGCCCTAAGACAACGTCTTAGATGGCCATGGCCATGACTTGATCATGACACCCGACAATGGGAGATCAAGAGACTCGACTGCCCCTTCCTCTCCAATATATACGCTGCTCAAATAATTCCCGAGGAGAAGAACCGAAAGACTAACCAGTCACACAATCCAAATGGAAGTATCACAGCCCTCCAGATATCCTTCGTCTTCGGCGCACTTAGATATCAATCTCAGTCGGCCCACTCAAATCCACATTCACCGACTTCGTGATACTCTGCCTGGCCGCATCAAACTCCACCCCACGCTTCATCTTCCGCGGCTGACTCTGCCCCAGCACAGTGACAGCCTCAATCACCACGTTGGCCTGATACCCAAACTGACCCCGGATACTAAGCCGGCCCTTGCTATACTCAAACTCAATCTGACTGCTAGCCGTGTTCAATGACTCGCCATCATCCAGATACAACGAGCCCGAGGCATACCCTTTCTTGTCGGGGGCAACCAGGATCTCGAAGCCGCGACGGCGCAGCTCGGCCGTGGTCATGGCGCTCTTTGCGCGCAGCGGGATCACGCTGCCGCCGCGGATGTGGATCGGGATCTCGGTTAGGCCGATATTATCCAGGCGGATGGTGGCGCCGTGCCCGCGGACCACGGCCCCGGTGTGCCAGTCGTAGAAGGTGTCCTTGGGGAAGTAGGCGTCCACGGTGGTCTGGCCGATATCTTGGACGGGGGAGATGAGCAGGGCGTCGCCGTAGAAGAACTGGGCCTGGTTGGCGAAGGTGTTTGCGTCGGAGGGGTAGACGTAGAAGAGTGGCTGCAGGAAGGGCTCGCCTGTCTGGGTTTGGCGGTAGAATGCGGTGTACAGGTAGTCCAGGAGACGGTAGCGGATGTCGATGGTCTTGCGGGCGGCGTCGGCGACAGTGGGCCAGCGGTAGAATTCCTGGGGGATCGAGCCGAGCTCGTTGTGGTTGCGGTAGAAGGGGTTAAAGGCGCCCAGGGTGGCCCAGCGAGCGCATAGCTCCTCGGTCGTGTTGCCGCCGAATCCGCAGACGTCGGATCCAACCATGGGGATTTGGAAGATGGAGGCAAAGGCCAGCATCTCCGATATGGATGTGCGGTACTTGTCCCACTGGCTGAGGTTATCGCCGAGCCTGGAGATGATGGTTAGAATCAGATTGCGTTGGTTGGAAAAAAAAAACCATCAATAGTTGGACTTACCAGTGACCGACATGAGCACCTGCGCCAGCAAAAGTGCTGCGGGTAATCACCAGAGGACGCACGTTAGGACGACGCAGAGCCATAGCCCCACGAGATGCAGAGCTCATCACTGAGAGAGGAGTTAGGATGGTACCAAAGAGCTATGTCGAGAGTCAAGCTCTCTCCGCAGTTATAATTACTTACTTGTACCGTAGAGATTGTGAGTATCATACTCCACAAACGAATCACCTCCTTGGTGCACAAGATCCGTATCAATGGTCTTGTTGCTCAACGACCCAGCCGCATTGGCAATCTGATACGGCGGCGAGAGAAGATTCCGATCAGGCAAGCCTGCCTTGGTACCCCTGGCACGACGAGTCTTTCCTGAGACAGACCGCTTGACAGTTGAGGGCTGCTTGGGCTGGAAGTCAGACGGGAAACCAGGCAGAGGCCGTGGCGATGACTCGCGAACAGCCGGAGGCTCTGGAGGCAAGTTGTTCTTCTCTGCGTAAGCAGCGGGATCCTTGCAAGGCCAAGGGCAGAAATTGGCTGCCTCATTCATGTCGATCCACAGGCCGTCAATGTCGACACCAGTGGAAGGGTCGAAGAACCGGGCAAACTCGCCATTCCACCAATCCTGGGTGCCGGGGTTAAACCAGTCAGGGTAAACAGTCACACCAGGCCAGACAGCACCTAGATATAGGGTCAGATGAAGTGTCGATAGAAATATACGTTCTGGGGATTACCTTGATAGAGTTCCTCGCCACGCGACAGGAAAATGCCTTGCTCTTTACCACGGTTGGCAGCACCATTGTCTGTACAAATTGGGTCAGCATATCCAGATATTGCGACTAGAAAAGCAGGTTCGATGTACTCACCACTGTCACTAACCGCAGGATCCACCATCATAATGTAGTGTTGGTCATGCTTGTGCAGGTGATCCACGAGCTCGCGCACTTTCTCAAGGGGGAAACGCTCCGGATCCAGAGTGAACACCCGACGGCGATCCATGTAGTCAATGTCTGTCCACATGGTCTCCAGCGGAATGTGAGCCTGGCTGTAGTTGTAAACAACCTCGGCAACTTCGTAGACATCGCGGTATCCGTAGCGGCAATTGTGGAACTAAAAGGTAAAAGTCAGCCCAGCAATAAACACCAAGGTTATTAGGACGAACATACACCAAAGGTCCAGTAGGCCTGCATTGCAGGCAGACCCACAACTTCCGAGTACTGTTTGGCCACATCCTTGGGCGTCGGACCAGCGAGGAAATAAAAGTCCAAAACACCACCAATGGTGTTGTACTCCAAGTATTGGCGTCCATCATCAGTCTGGTCAATCTTGATGTCCATGCCGTTGGAGTTCAAGAAGAACACGCCGTGCGTACCATCGTCACCCCGATGGTCTACGTAGATGGGGTGGTTACCATACAAATTCGTGTTCTCTGGGATACCGTACGCATCGCGGCTCCAGAGGGTGCGCGTGTAATTCTTGTTTGGCAGACGCAGAGAATCACTGTGCTCGCCCAGGCCGTATAGGTATGGGTTATCGGGCAACCAGGTCCGCAGTCGAAGGTACTGGTTCTCAAAGATCAGGTTGGTTTCTGAAGTATCGAAGAGCACCTTGTCATCGCGCAGGACCCGAAATGAGAAGGGCTCAGCCTCGTAGTCAAATCGGATGTTAGACTTGCTGTTGTGGTGGTCGCCATTGGCGTCAGGGCGAGCCAAGACGGAAGTCGGGACCTGGTAAACATCCTCATCGACATCCGAGATTAGAACGTGAAGACGATCATCTTTGCAGTGTCAGGATAAGCTTCTTTGTTGATGTCAGTTCCAGAACATGGGGATACGAACCAGTCTGGTACTCGACGAACAGCTTCAGGTTCTCCAAATCGGCGCCATAGCAGTCGCAATGATCACCCGCGAGAATGAGGTCAGCTTCAAGAGAATGACCCTGCTCCTTGATATTGGTAGCCTTGTAGCCGGGGCAATCGTCAGGACTGCCAGATCGAGTCTCCAAGACTGCAGCACCCACGAGGGGTGTCAAGAGGAGCAGTGATCCCCTCATGTTGAGAATTCACCTGGGGAATCAGTTGAATGCACAACAGGGGGGAGTCAGAGGGATTTTTAAGTCGACCAGTGGCGAGTCAAAGGTCGGGGTAAGCTGGTCGAGATGGCAATGAGGTGACGTCCAAGAAGCCAAGTGAGGGGGAGCTGGACACCTGCAGCCTGCAGGCCCAGGGGTGTACGTGTGGTGTGGGGAAGATAATGTCCGATGAATGCGCGAGAGATGAAGTGAGGAGAACAAAGATGTCAAGTATTGTCATGGCAAGGCTTGCCAAGTCAGGCCTGCCCCTCGACTTGTGCTGCTATTGCCATGTTTTGACGCGATCTGAGCTCTATGATTGTACAGTACTACCTCCATCTATAGACCGTGCCGAGGCGCGGGCAATTATCGGAGAGCACGTCTTGGCTGATCGGCAGGGTCCATCGAGGTTGCATTTCTGTGCTTTCTATGGACTCTATGGAGAGCAGAGGCTCTTAGCCCAAAGAAGAGCCGAAATGAGGCGTTGAATCAAAGCCGAAGAGTTCTTCAACACGTCTCTGCCCGTCGGCAGTTGTCGAGAGGGCGGAAAAGGATGAGGAGGACACTGGGGGAGTTAAGTGAGGGACGCCAGTCTTGAAGAACAAGTCCGTCAATAGAGAGATCTCAAGGCCTTTCATTGATTGTTCGTGATTGATGTATACTTGCTTTGCTTCTTTCTCAGTACCTCTGATATGATTCATTCGTATCTTGAACGGAATAGGGTCAGTTGCATCGACAAGATCTAGCTGCTCAGGGCTCCGCTCGGACTTTCTTGGCTTTTGGTGAATGTGTCGATTGGGTATTGACAGCGACGTTAGCATGAGGTTTTGAGTCAATTCTTAGGGCATTGAGAGCAACAGATTGATGTTTTTCTCGGATTACTATTAAAGTCTACCTACTTTAGGATAAACTTTGGTATTACTTCGGGTGGCGCGCTGTCGTTCGGCATCGGTACGCCAGTCCCTAAACTCTCACATTTTCCGGCTTACAAGGTGCTCATTCAAAGAACACGAATCGCTACCCTCGGTACTTGACCTGGGCTAACTCCATTCGAGATAAATTACCAGCCCTCCAAACATTCGCACACAAAAAGGAAATTCATTTCAGGGTCTCTCTATTGTACCCAATGGGCATATCTAGACATCATTCGTGTCGTGATTAGGAAGAAGTTCATCAACTGGAACCTCCGCTCTGATGTAGATCGGGGCAAACAAAACAGCACACTCCCTCACACTAGGAAAGTCTCAATCCATCATTCTCCCAACCGCCAGCTTAGATCTTCTGACCAGCAGAGGCAGCCTTGACGTCCTCCTCGGAGCTCATAATCTGCACCTTGATGGCGCCAGTCTTGGGGTTCGCCGCGGTCTCAAAGGCCTTGAGGGCATCCTCCAACGTGAAGCGGTGGGTCACCAGCTTGCGCAGGTCAATCACACCATTCTGCACCAGGCGGATGGCGCGCGGCCAGGTGTTGCAGTAGCGGTATTGGTACTGCAAGTCGATTTCCTGAGTACTCAGACGCATGAAGGGGATAGTCATCTCGTTCTTGCCCACACCAATCACAAACACCTTGCCGCCAAACTTCATACTCCAGATAGCCGAGTTAACACTGCTCTCGACACCAGTGCACTCCAGGCAGAGCTTAGGCCGCAGGGCGTCCGGCCCAGAGCCCTTGCCGTCGTTCAGGGCGTTGATGATTCCCGCGGCCGACTCCTCGGCCGACTTGCCAATCTCCACCTTGTAGGTGCGCACCTCGGGGGCCAGCGACTTGGCAAAGGCCAGACGGCCCTCATCGATATCGGTAATGACAATGGGGCAGGCACCAGCGGCGCGGGCGCTCAGCAGTGAAATCAGACCGATGGGACCAGCACCGGTGATGAGGGTAGGGTCGCCCAGGCGCAGCCCGCTGCGCTCGACGGCGGCTAGAGTCACGCTCAGTGGCTCCAGGAGGGCACCATCTTCATAGCTCATGTCGCCGATCTTGTGGCACCAGATGGCCGGGTGGTTGACATAGCGGCGCAGCAAGCCGTCCACGGGTGGGGTGGACAGGAACTCGACTTTCTCGCAGCCGTTGTACCGGCCGGTCAGGCAGGGCTCGCAGGCGTTGCAGATGACGTTAGGCTCGATGGCGACGCGGTCGCCGGGCTTGAGCGAGGTGACGTCGGGAGCGACGGCGACAATCTGGCCGGCAGACTCGTGGCCGAGGATGTGGTCGCCAGTGACGATCATAGGGCCGATGCAGCCCGCATGCCAGAAATGCACGTCAGATCTAATGGTGCGCAACGAGGCGAGGGTTAGCTCATTTGCTCTGGGCATAAGCAAAAGGAACAAGAACAAAATTCAATGCCATCCTCCAGGGCATTGCTAACCGTGGGCGTATCCTCGGGAAGAGTCACCTACCCGCAAATTCCAGTACTGCGCACTTCGATGGTCACCTCACCGGGCTTGAGAGTCTTGCCACTCTCAACATCCTCCACCTTGGGCTCGGCCTCGGCAATCCAAAGGTCATGGTTGGGGTTGGTGTAGACGCCAATGTTGGTCTTGGAGACGGTTGTAGCGGTCGACATGATGGGCTGTCAACTATGAGGTTGGGGAAGGGAGAGAGGGAGGGGGAGAGCAAGGGAGATCAACAAGCGTCCTGTTCTCTACGGAGGCGCGAGCGGCCAGTATTTAAACCATTCGGGCAGCCAAGCAGGTGATCAGAAGCAGCCCGCATTTTTTTTTTCTCTCTCAGTTACCCCATCGCGACCATAATCATCCAAAGAGACGTGGAGAGGACGCGGAGTTAGTCCTACATAGTGAGCCTTTGTAGCCAACAGCCAAAAAAGCCCCGAATTTCTTTAGTGTTGACTAGCCGTTGACTGGAGCGAAAAGTGGAGTGGAGGGGCAACTGATTTAACCGCGCGGGGTTAACCTGCCCGGTTCAGTGGTGAAGTGTCCAGTGTCCACAGTTTGGTGCTCCGCACAGTCGTAGTACTAAGCAGTAAGCACTCCCAGTACGGCAGTACCGCCACAGACTCACGGAGAGACGGAGCAGTGGACATTCCAGCCAACGGGGTGTGCTACACCGAGTGCGCCGTCCCCGGGCCGAGTCCGACAGTCGGCTGTCGGGTAAATTCAATTGTGAGGCGTTGAAAGTCGATGAGACTATCAGTCACAGGACAGCCGCTTGATTTCCTGCAGTCACCAAAAAAATGGAAGCGCAGGTGCTGTGGGCGCATATTGCTTTCCCGGTTGAATTGGGCCCTAGTCATTCGGACAGGCTGTGCCAGTGCAACGTAGCGTCCTTTCAGAGCATTGCACAGTCTTCCAGAAGCCTTCCATGAGCCCCAAAGTGGCAATTCTCCGGTGGCAACGCCTTCTGGTTGATGGGTTTTTTGGGCGAGCCCGGGCGGCCTCGCTGCCCGTTTTCCCGCTGGAGGCAGTTGAAACAAACAGGACAAACAGTACAGTTCTTAGTGTTAGTGTGGATGGCATTAGTGCTTCTGATTAGGAAGTGTTCGCCTCGGAGTAGAGCCATTCGATCAACATGACAATGACTCTTCAAAGACTAGCATTCACAGTAGTGACAGTAGTTTGTCTCACCCCTCCTTGATCCTGGCCTTGTGTTCCAATCCAAATGCTAGGTACAATTAAACTCCACCAAAGATATTCTCTCCGGCTTGTTTCTTGGTGAAACCTCGACAGCGTCATCGCAACCTCAGGTCATACTCACGGGACGATTAAGCCTCAGAATATGAGAACGGCTAGACCAGAGATGCTTAATCCAGTTCATATGCTCAAGTTTCAAGCACATATATCTTGATAACCTTATCTTTCCCGAGAGAAATGGACGCCTATCTACCTCCAGTGATGTACCTAGCATCGGGGGTTGATTCATGTAACAGGCCAACCAAACCTTATGTCATGCATATCTAAGTTACTCAGGTGATACGCATTCGGATAGCTTAAAAGCTATGCAATAATAAGATCATTGGCTTATTGCTCAATGGCGCTGGACTTCATCTTGCTGGCCATCGGGAATTTACCCGAATAACCGTTCCCGTCGCCGAGGTCACGGGACGTGGTCCTGTCATGGATGTGAGAGCGATAATTAGGATATCATCACTGCTGCATATAGGCTGCCCGGTGCCTAATGCCGTAGAATTGCCGCGTTCGCTGATCCCTGTCTATGTAGCCAGCAAGCTTAATTTTTGAAAACGTACGTTAATTGTAAATATTTCGGGTTCCAGTGAGTATCCATATCTGCAAATTACTAGGAAGAGTCCGGTAAATATAGGTTTCAGTTAATATCAATTACAATAGGTACCTTAAGTCAAGTCAATTAAAACGAGATTGACGTCAATCAAAGGCCTAGAAGCCCCGTCTTCTTGTCAAAGGGTCTAGGCATATTGGTCCCCGCTACTGCGTGACGGGCTCAAACGCTCCAACTACCACGGTCCACTGAGAGCTACCCAGCTCGGTGGTGGATAGTCTTACTGAATCCATGTTCGTTCATAGGTGGCTTAGTCCGCGATGAGGAGGCAAACGTTCATGTCACTGTCGAGCCGGTCGACCACGTCGAGAACACTCGTGGCGCTAACCGAATGCCAGAGACGGTAGACCTCTACAGGATAACCCCACGGTTCTAGAAAATCACTAACCAAAACCAACCTTATAGGGTGAACCTCTTTACTTAAGGCATATCACTCACTTAAAGCTTCTTGTCAAAGGGTTTAGGTTTAGGCCTGTTGGGTCCCGCTGGGCATGTAGTCTATGACGGGTTAAGCGCTACCTCCGACAAACGAGTGCAGTACACTGCAAATATCAGGTATGTGGGTGCTTTAGCGCTAGCTGGCGGTGGACTATCTCACTAAAGGTTCGTTCTTGGCTTCCATCCGAGATGAGGAGGAAAAGGAGCTGCTCGAGGTGACCTACCGAGTTTTAAGCAGCTAACCGTCTCACTGAGATTGCGATAACCGTCAATGTTAGGCGCTTAAGTAGGTTAAGCAGATCGTGCTAGTCGAGCACGTCAAGCAAACCGAGCACCTCACAGATACGGAGAGTACCGAGCGGTGCAACTTCTAGGGACCGTCAAAATGCGGCCACCCAGACGACCCCCACGGTTCTGGCTAGGACCGTCTCCTCCTTGACGTAGATACACCAGCCAATTCATAATCTCATTAATCTCACCTATATGATCTCCCAATTACAAGTTCTCTACTTTCAATGGCCGTTGTTTACTTGCGATTCAGGTACGGCGGACGAGAATATCACGTGACCTAGATTCCCTGAACTTTCCGAGCCTACGAATCCGCAGATTCTGGTCCTGTCGTTGCGCAAGACGAAAACCGCCATTGGACTTACACAACCGTCCCCCTCCCACCAGCGATCGTCCCGGGTAATCTGTGCTTGGTCTCTCTTTGCATCCACACCTTCCTCTTTCTCCTCGCACTCCCCAAGATGCCCGCTGCCACCCGTGCCGTCCTGCGGCAATCGCAGTTCCTGACCCGTCGCACCTTTGTCCGACACGCCTCTTCCACCTCTGAGGCTGCCTCCAAGGCTGGCCAGTCTGCCTCCAATGCCGCTTCCAAGGCCCAGGAGGGTCTGTCCAAGGCCACTGCTGCCGCTGGCCCTGCTCTCTCCAATGCCGCCTCGGCTCTGCGGAAGGTCGGCGGTCCCGTCGGCAAGGTCGTCAAGTTCGTTGACTGTAAGATATCACCTCGACTGCTTGGGACCAAGCAATTGCCTGTTGTGGATGGAGAGGTGGTGGATAGTCAATGCAGGAGGAAATGGACCTTCAATCGCCATGGCTGGAGTTATGATCCGTTTACCAGGACCTCCTTGTTGACAAATCCAACCTCTGCACCCATCTCGACAATCGTTCCATGACTGACTGTGTTACTTGTGATAGCCATGATCCCCCCGACCCTCTACTACTCCCGTGTCGGTCTCGAGCTCGGCAAGTTGGTGTTCCGTGGCCAGAACATGTCCCCTCCGTAAGTCACGTCAGATGCGAACCCACGATCTTCCAACTCACTCGAGTCCCGGATCTAACATCCTGTCTATTTTCACCAGTACCCTGGCCACCTTCCAGTCCTACTTCCAGCCCCTCATCAACGTCCTCAAGAACCCTGCTGCCATCAAGAACCTCAGCATGCCCTCTCCCCAGGGCTTCCTGACCCGCGTCCGCAACGCCAACGCCAAGGAGATCGCTCTCTTCGGTGTTACCGCTGCCGAGGTTATTGGCTTCTTCACCGTCGGCGAGATGATCGGTCGTATGAACATTGTCGGCTACCGGGGCGAGCCTGCTCACCACTAAATATGAAAACTGCTCGTCTTTTCTTCTCTAAACACCACCTCGTTTTCCTATGTGCTGTCCCATTATTTGCGACCCGTGTTGTGCCTTGTATGATAGACGATGGAATATAAACTGTTGTCTGAGATAGATTTCATTTTCTTTGCAATTCATTTGAGCCTGGTCCTCCGGGTCTGTGCTAAAAGTTTACCTAGCGTCTTGTAATAGTAAGCCTGCCTAGCAACAGCAAATTCTCAGATCTGATGCAGCTGATCGTGTAGAAGCACTGGAAGCTATTCTTTTTCTTACTTCCGTCGACAACTATTTGAAAGCCACAGGACTTCTATCGCCAGTGTATCTCGTGCATCATTCTAGCCCTGTATGTACTCCCTTTGCGGTGATGTAGCCACCGGACAACGTTGATTGGCCCGGGCGGAGAGAGTGGGTCCCATTTTTTTCTGCCAAAATATCAAAAGTCCAAAGCTCGAAGGTTCCAGTGTCCAAGCCTCTGGCCTGCTCGCCACGAAATATTTACCAGTCCAGCATGAATGCTTTCAGATTGTTGACACGGTCGACAAAATTCAATTCGGCTACTGCGCCAGCTGCAAAGCCGACTGCTCGTCTGCCTTCGACGGGCAAGGCGGCGAATCCGCAACTCTTCCACACGGCTGCGGGCGACGAGCTCGAGTCGAAAAACAGGAAGAAAAGGAAGAGAGCGGCCGCCACCGATGAAGGCAATGACGAGCACGATGCAGCCGAGCTGGACTTTTTCCAGCCCTCCAAGCGCTCCCCCGCGGCTAAGGCGGAGGATGCATCTGCGACCGCCAAGGGCGAGCAGGACCGGACATCGGACCAAGATGATGTATCCGATGAAGAAGATGAAATGGATGAAGTCGAGCGGCGCACGATTTTGAACTCGCATAAGATCAAAGTGACCGATCTGCGAGACTTGGACGAGATTCAGCCCCAGCCAGCAGCTACTACGGAATCCAAGAAGAAAAAGAAGAAGCAAAAGAAAGATGAGACGCCCGCCCTTAGCAAGAAAGAGCAGAAGCGCGCACGCCGTATGTATCCACAACCTTTGACCTCGTTCAAGGAGCTGCGCACGAGATACAAGATCTCGAGTCGGCTGGCGGAGAATATTGCGGATCAGGGCTTTACGGTGCCTACGGAAGTGCAATTGGGAACGCTGCCTCTTCTTTTGGGGGATTCGTCCGTTTCATCAAAGTCTAATGAGGAACCTGATTTGCTTGTGGTGGCACCAACTGGCAGCGGAAAGACCCTGTCATTCTTGATCCCAGTGATCAACAAGATCGTTCGACACCACCACTCTTCCCAGTCTGATGAGCACGGCATCTTGTCGGTTATTGTTGCTCCCACCAAGGAGCTGGCAAGCCAGATTGTCAACGAGGGCCGGAAGTTGGTGGCTGGCACAGGTGTGAAGATCACTCTGATGAAAAAGGGCATGCGTGTCGTGGAACGCGACGACGAGAGTGAAGCCAAGGTGCTCGCTGAGGACAGCGAGGCATCTGAGTCCGATGACGAGGAAGATGACGACAAGCCAAAGAAGGCTTCCAGCAATATTCCGATCACCAAGAGCGACATCCTGGTTACTACGCCACTGCAGCTTGTGAACGCCCTCTCGGAACATCAGACAAAGCCTATGGCCAAACTGTCCTTAGTCCGCAGTCTGGTCTTCGACGAAGCAGATGTGTTACTTGATCCGCTCTTCCGCGAGCAGACACTCGACATCTGGCGCTCATGCGTCCACCCCAATCTGCGAGTGAGCCTCTGGTCTGCGACCATGGGCTCCAACATTGACGATCTCGTCCGCTCAATGATCAAAGAGCGACTAGACGACATCGGACAGACAAGCACCACACAACACCCGCTGGTCCGTCTCGTTGTCGGTCTCAAAGATTCCGCCATTCCTAATATCGAGCACAAGCTTGTCTACGCCGCCACCGAGCAAGGCAAGCTCCTCGGTCTGCGCCAACTTCTCCGCCCAGCCGCTGCCACAGCCTCAGACGTCCGCCTCCGCCCACCATTCCTCATCTTCACGCAAACCATCCCCCGTGCCATCGCTCTACACTCCGAGCTCAAATACGACATCCCCGCCGAAGCAGGCGGCTCCTCTCGCATTGCCGTGCTGCACTCCGATCTCTCAGACACCCAACGCTCTGAAATCATGCGCGATTTCCGCAAGGGCGAGATCTGGATCCTCGTGACGACCGACCTACTCGCCCGTGGCGTGGACTTCCGCGGTATCAACGGCGTCGTCAACTACGACATCCCTAATTCCGCCGCCGTCTACGTGCACCGCGTTGGTCGAACAGGCCGTGCGGGTCGCGAGGGCGGTATCGCTGTGACGTACTACACCAAGGAGGATATCCCCTACGTCAAGAGCATTGCCAACATCATCGATGTCAGCGAGAAGCTGCGCGGCACTGAAGGCGAAAAGTCCATTCAGAAGTGGCTGCTGGACTCGCTGCCTGACTTGAGCAAGAAGGATAAGAAGGAGCTTAAGAAGCACGGCGTCAAGGCGCGGCAGGTCTCGAAGCAGGTTGGTAAGGGCAAAGAGGGTGATGGGAAGGGGTTGCGCGGGATGCGGATTAGTACGAAGAGTGGGTTTGAGAGACGCATGGAGAATCGCAGGAAGGGGGCTATTGAGGCTAGTCGGAATCGCAAAGCAAATGCGACGGGGCGAGGTGGTGATGAGAGTGATAATGGGAGTTGGAATGGGTTGGAGGATTAGATGTTGATGCATCGGGTTCCGTTTGTATTGATTCCAGGAGAGAATATAGCAGTGTTAATCGGGCATCAACACGTTAACGCATTCATATCATTCAATATCACTTCTACTGTGACTTTTCTTGACTCGGTCCTTGACTCGAACTCTGCTGCGGACCCGGCGGCGGCTCCTCGGCAGGCCTCCTCACCAACTTGACCGGCACAAAGGCCTTATCCAATTTCCCCTGTTCCTCTAAAATAGCCTCGCACTGATCCCCATCCCCATCAAAATAAAGCGCCCACTCCCCTTCCTC
Source organism: Penicillium simplicissimum (assembly GCA_024706585.1). NCBI lineage: Eukaryota > Fungi > Ascomycota > Eurotiomycetes > Eurotiales > Aspergillaceae > Penicillium > Penicillium simplicissimum. The sequence continues at coordinate 1,602,444 of JAMZTW010000044.1, forward strand.
CTCTTCAACCGCCACAAAACTACTACTCTCCTCAAGGGTAATCACCCGCTCGTCCTCTGTCCAATCCCATGGCCCGACAATATGCTCCACGCTCTGCGTGCGGTTCCCGTATTTCAACTCGTGCGTGTTGACGTCCGCGTAGATCCAGTTCAGCAGGGGCGGGTTGGCGGATACGTAGGTGGGTAGACCGAGGCCTCGGTCTAGGTGCTTGGTTTCGTCGAGCTCGGGGTATTCAATGTAGAATGCGAGTGCTGTGAATGCCGGGGTTGAGCGGTCTGCGGGGTTGGGATGGTCGAGGTAGACCTGCATGAAGAGGTGGCGATGTGAGTATTCTGGCCCTTTCATTGAAGGAGCCGGCTCGGGTAGCTGACCTTGTCATTCCTCACTACCAGTCTCCGCCCATGAACGTCGCGATCGTCATCTGTGTCGCCGTCGCATTCCACATCAATGTTGAATTTGGCCATGCGGCGCGCATCTTCCCTGCGCTGGTTTGCTTTGCGCTGCTCGCTGACTCCGAATGCCACTCCCGTCGTGGTCGGGATGGCTGTGAGGAGTAATAAGCCGATGACCATTTTGTATGGCTGTGCAGCGTAAGCTCGGGCTGGGAAAGTATGTCAAGGATCTATGCTAAACGCACTAGATCCGATACTTGTGTTGAGGGAGAGGTCTCAGTCGCAGCTGGTCTTCACTTATGTGGCGAATTGCGATGCCCCAGATCTGGTTTGTTATACATCTCACCCTGGCAGTATAGTGTATTCTTGCAACTCTGAGGAGGTGCTGGGACCATTGCAGGCAAAAGTATGAATCGTGAATAGCAGGAACTGGGCTAAGTGTCGTTGAATGTTCTAGTTCCTTTTTGAGGCGCTGAAATGGACGCTAGCGATCGACGTCATCGCCCCACACGTGATACAGTACACTTTGGTCGCGTGAATGTTCTTCCTTTTTGGCGCTGCATTATTTCATTCTTCGACTTGCCTCTCCCACCGCTCCTTTTCACAGTGTTCCATATCTCGCAACTCAAAGTTCATCTCGAAACGATGCATATATCGAATCTATCAAAGTACTCTATTCTAAATCTAGGGTCATGCTAATCTATCGTGTATCGTCTATTCGTGTCTCATGTTCCAGTGACAGCAGCCGGCCAATCCAAGGCTACTGTCATACTTTCTCGCTCCATCCCCAGACCGACCACCAGCATTTGACCGCCAGTGCATCACCATCTGAACTCTCCCAGTCATCGTACCCGATCTCTTCACCCTCCTCAACCACTGCGAGGCCCAAATCAGTCATGCGCTGCCGGAACTCCTGCACCTGGGGTAGATATGCATCGCGCAACGGCATCTCAGCAACCACGCGAGCGTCTAGTCCCTTGCTCAACCACGGCGCGATCGTGTTCACAAGCCACTTGGGGTGATTAGGTGAGTACAGCGGATCGGCGGCGAGGATGACATCGAATCGCTCCTCCGCGGTGGGAAGCGGCACGGGCGCCACAGACCAGTCCAGCACGCCGGTGGTCACATTGGCCTCAGTGTTATTGAGCAGCTCGACATTCAGAGCGGCATTGTGAGCCAAGTTCGGAACAATCTCCGGGAGATCGGTCAAGTGAACCGTGGCCGACTGGCCCTTCAGTGCCGCAAAGGACAACCCGACGAGACCGGTTCCAGAACCGAGTTCAAGAGCCCGAAGTGGCTTCTTCTCCTGAGATGATATGGTCGACGGGTCAGTCGAAACGGCGGGGACGAGTTCGGGCGGCGATTCGAGCAGCTTATGCAACCGGCGGGAGAGCAGGTAGGACGACACCCATGTCTTCATGCCCAGGTTGTCAGAGGTGAGAGATGGTTCGTGCAAAGTGAGCGTATAATCTTCCCCGGAGGACGTGGGAATATTGAAAATGCGAGACATGGCCGGCATGGCTACACGGAAGAAAAGGGGTGTCAGCAAAGACTACGACCGCAGAGGACACAGCTGAAAGAGCAATCCTTACCAGTACGACCGGACCGTTCACTGAGACGAGCTCCAGCAGTATCCCACACAGCCTCGCGCAATTCATCCGTCTCCAGCCATGACAGCGGGCTGGAGATGATCTGGGTGAGATACCGCGTCACCCCCGCCGGCTGGACCGAGGGACCCTTGACAGCATCTGCGCTGGTCCCAAATGTGCGCGGCTGCAAAGCCAACAAAGCCAGTGCCTTGAGGAGATCCGTACCTGAGGGCTTCTGGTAGATCTGGGGCAGGTCGAGCACTGTGGCCGTTGCCGTTTCTTATCAGTTCCAACTTCCACTATCTTGGTGGATCAGGACGATGGGTGTAGATCGTAGACATACCGTGAAGCGGCTCGTCAGCCGTGGTGCCAATCATGACAGGCAAGATACTGCGCCTGTGGGCTTTGGAGACTTCAATGGTCAGGAACCCTGCCTGACTGTCCGAACAGTCGGGCGACAAACGGATTTATCTTGCGGAGCCCAGCCCGTAAAAGGCCGCCGCCACGCGGGAAAAAGAAAAATCCCAATCGGGAAAGGCTGGCTTCAGTTCCGCGGATCGCGTGGTGGCCTTGTCGCCCGATGATTCAGGCTCCCAGGAACAGTTCCAGGTCGATTGGAAGAGAGAAAGTCTTACTGACGAGAACTAAGGTCAATCGTAGTTCGGTGCTTAACATTGTAGTTTCCCGGTAGTAGTTCATGAAATTATTTCAGCTGGCCAGAAATGAAGCACAATCTCTTTCAACTCCGACGGATTTCCCCATCGCCAAAACAATTCAAGAGATACTTTCAACGACAAACTAGAGTGGTATCTATCATTCGTAATAAAGCATAACCAATTTGAACGCCATAACAAATGCATGCGGTATTATTAATTCAATGTGGCCTTGAAACCCTGATAGGCCTGCTCGATATCAAAGGCAAGTTCCCGCGCCTGATCCTCGCTGAGTTCTTCAGTCGCCCGCATCTGATTGAGCGCGATCAACCATTGGATGATCTTGCCACGATTCTCAAATTCTCCGTCCGTCACTTTATTGACCGACTGGATAACCTCGGAGAGCAATGGATGCAACGCATCCTTCGAGACCATGTTCAGTTTCAATGCATCGAGGAAAGTAATAAAGTTCTCCGTTGCTGCCAGAATGAGACTGCCCGATGCGCCTCCGGCAGTGCCTGCGGCCCCGGCGCTACTTGATTGAGGTGCGCCGTGTGAGGCCTGTTCGACAGTCGCCGGTAGGCCGATGCGGAGTCGTTCGGTTGCGCGAGGACATTCCAACTGAGCCGGATGTTAGTCGCAGGCGCCAGGAATAGGGAGCGGTTTTGGCAAACTCACGCCCCAGGTTCTCTTAAATGTCTCCAGATCAACAAACTCCCGTGATACGGATTCGTCGCCCAGACTGGACTTGTATTGCTTCAAGAGCCTCGTGCATGTCTCCGTGTATTCCGCCTCTGTGATCACGTCCTTGATATATGCCTTTTCGAGTCCATCGAGAGTGACTATAATGCTGTAAATCTCGGCAAGTGATTCGTACAGATCGCGTTCTCCCGAGCTGGAAATCAGTTTCACTTCCTAGAGTCATGGACTCATGTTAGCCTGGAAACCCCACATTCATGCCACTCGAACATACCTCATCTAGATTAATCGTAGCCGATCGCGCTGGATTGGGTGTGTAGCTGTAGGGTGTTGGGGCGTATGATAATGGGCGCTGTGAGTACATCGTTGACCACAGAATATGAGAAGAAATAATGAATGAGAAGAGGGATCGTACACGTCGTCAATGGTCTAGCCAAGTCGTCTGTCCGTTCTCCCGTTCACGAGGGCGGAGCTCTTCCTTATCGGCAGCTCCAAAGGCGGTCACGAAGGCGGACCCGCTGATAATTCCCCCAGCCAAATTTTTTTTTTTTCAGCGTCCGCCAAAGTCGAAAGAGCAGCGCATTCTCGGCAGCGAATTCATTCACCATGGCCGGTGCAAAAAAATCCACGAAGAAGTTTGAGAAGAAACATCTCAAAGATACTCTGGAGCGACGCAAGGCCTCGGCCAAGATCAAGCAACGCCACCACCTCAACGACAAGCGCAAGGCTCAGAGCGCCAGCCGCCGAGATGCCGAAGATGACGAGGAGCCGGACACGGAGGAGGTCAAGAAGCAGAATGCTTTTGCCGAGATGAACGTCGACGACTTTTTCGCCGGTGGCTTCGATATTGCCGACGCGACTGACGGCAAGAAGAAGAAGGCCAGCAAGAAGGATGTTACTCCCAAGATCGGAAAGCGCAAGCGCTCCGCCAAGGAGCAGGAGGACGAGGCCAACGAAGCCAGTGCTGCCAGCGACAACGACGATGACAATTCGAGCGATGCCGACGATTTCGATGCTCACAAAGGCCAGCTCGAGGCATTGAAAGAAAAGGACCCCGAATTCTACAAGTACCTGCAAGAGAACGATGCCGAGCTACTCGACTTCGGTACCCAAGGCGATCTTTCGGAAGTGGACGAGTTGAGCGAAGGAGAGGCTTCCGAGGAGGAAGGTCCCGCTAAGAAGAAAAAGAAGAAGTCCAAGAAGAATGAGGAAGAGCAAGAGGAGGAGGAGGTCATCGACAATACCCTGACTATCCCCATGGTCAAGAAGTGGCAGAGCTTGATGGAGGAACAACATTCGATCCGGGCTATGCGCCAGACTGTTCTCGCCTTCCGTGCTGCCGCCTCTGTGAACGATTCCGAGGCCCCGGAGCAGAAATACACCATCTCGGATCCAAATGTCTACCACCAGGTTCTCGTCACTGCGCTGAACGTCGTTCCCAAGGTCTTGAACCACCACCTCCCAGTCAAAGAGACTGCCTCTGGCAAGATTCGGGTGTCCTTGGACTCGAAGAAGTTCAAGACCCTTACCCCTCTGATCAAATCATACACTTCCTCGGTGCACCAGCTCTTGGTCAACCTGTCCGATGCATCCACCCTGAAGTTGACCCTGTCGGCTATGGAACCCATGCTCCCCTACCTGCTCCAGTTCCGCAAGGTGCTGAAGACCCTGATCAAGACCGTAGTCGGTATCTGGGCTGACGTCTCTACCGCCGACGCTACTCGGATCACAGCATTCCTCTTGCTCCGCCGCCTCATGGTTCTGGGTGACCCCGGTATCAAGGAGACCGTGCTCAAGGCTACATATGAGGGTGTGGTCAAGGGCAGCCGCAACACTACCGTGCACACCCTGGCCGGTGTGAACCTGATGAAGAACTCTGCTGCGGAGATCTGGGGCATTGACCAGAACGTTGCATACACGACAGGTTTCAGTTTCATCCGTCAATTGGCCATGCATCTGCGCAGCAGCATCACCAACACCTCCAAGGAGTCATACAAGACCATCTACAACTGGCAATACGTACACTCTCTTGACTTCTGGTCGCGTGTCCTTTCCCAACATTGTGATGGCCTCGTCGAAGCCCAGGCTGGCAAGCAGTCCGCCCTGCGCCCTCTCATCTACCCCGTCGTTCAGATCACGCTCGGTGCTATGCGTCTCATTCCCACGGCGCAGTACTTCCCCCTTCGTTTTCAATTGACCCGGTCCCTGCTGCGCGTCTCTCGCGCCACCGGCACCTATATCCCGCTTGCCTCCTCGCTCATCGAGGTGCTCACATCCGCCGAGATGCGCAAGCCGCCCAAGTCCAGCACTCTCAAGCCCCTCGACTTCCACACTGCCATCCGCGCACCCAAATCCTACCTGCGCTCGCGCATCTATCAGGACGGTGTCGGTGAACAAGTCGCCGAGCTTCTGTCCGAATTCTTCGTTCTGTGGTGCAAGCACATCGCCTTCCCCGAGCTGTCGGTCCCCGTTGTCGTCGCCCTCAAGCGCTGGCTGAAGCAGGTCTCTGCCCGCAACGGCGGCAACAAGAACGCTAAAATCAACCAGATGATCCTATTGCTCGTGCAAAAGGTCGAGGCGAACGCCCGCTGGATCGAGGAGCGTCGCCTGAACGTCTCGTACACCCCCCGCAACCGAACGGAGGTTGAGAACTTCCTCAAGGATGTGGACTGGGAGTCTACGCCGATTGGCGCTTTCGTCAAGACGCAGCGGAAGTTGCGGGAAGAGCGTGCTGCTATTGTTGAAGAGGGTCGCCGTGAGGAAGAGAAGCGTCGTGCGGAGGATAAGAAGCGTGACGAGGATGAGATGATGGAGGAGTTTGGCAGCGATGATGATAGTGACGAGGGGGAGGATGAGGAGGAGATGGAGAGCGACGAGGAGATTGAGGACGAAGATGAAGAGGAAGAGGAAGAGGAGGACGAAGACGAGGAGGAGATGGAGGAAGAGTAGGTTCCCTTCCCACGGTGTACACCCGGCGTCTTCTCCATAATTACTTCTAAAAGAGCTCTCGGCGTCTATCTGGTTTCAAAAATACAATGCACGGATTGATCATCCTTGTCTTCAACTGTTCACGCCCAGAGCGAGGCCACGGAAGTAGAATCACCTTCGCCCTCCCCATCAAGTTCAAAAGCAAAGCGAGCCAACAAAGGGCATGGGTATCTCATGCAATCACGCCAAAGTCAACCCCAAACCAAGTCAATAATCTCATAACCGCATAAAACCAACCCAAAATCAAATCCTCTCAAACCGACCCACGAGGCAGAGGCAGAGGCAGAGTCATCCTCTCCTGCCCCCAAGCTCTCGTCCTCTCCCTCCGCAACGCAGCATCCTCCTCCTCCGCCCACGCCAACGACTCCCTCGGCAACATAACCGCCTTATCAATCGCAACCGGCAACCCGCGATGTCGCCCGCGCAACGCAACAGCCGCCAGAATCAATTTACTAATCGGATGCCAAGCCCCGCAAAACGAGTAATTCTTGCCAGGATACCCGACACTCACGCCCACACAGCCGTATGCAGAAACGACCTCGAAAATGATGTTGAACGTGCTGAACGCCACAGGTTGCGCGGTGTAGTGGTCTGATTCGGCGATGGCGATGAAGAGGACTGCTAGTGCGATCAACCAGATGTCGTGGCTGAGTTGGGAGCGGACCTGTTGGTGGATGAAGTAGCCGCGCGAGGACTCGGTGGCGGTGGGGCGGCCCATGTGGTGCCGGATTAGGTCCATGAGGACATTGCTGCGGTTGGTTGTGGATGTGGTTGGGGGTTCGTTGTGAGCGTAGATCCCGAGGGAGCGTTCTTCGTAGACGTTTGTGTTGCTGGGGGTTATGTGAGTGGAGCGTTTTATATATGGGAGTTGGGTGGGCTGGACTTACCGGATTGTCACCAGCACAGGGAATGCGGAGACGTACTGGATAGTTGTTAGTATGGGGGGATTGACCGTGTCTATGACATGAAGCTTACCATCATGAGGACTGATCGAAAATCGGTTAGTTCAATGCTTGGTGGTAAAAGCAAATAGCATAGCGGGGTCAGGCCTTACCATATAGAACGAGCAGTCCTTGTCGCAGATCAGCAATCGTCACAACGTAGAAACCTCCAGCACGGACGGCTGTGTCCAGAGTTAGCCAGGTTTCGCCTCGTTTCACATGACTAATACTCACCCAGCGCCTGGAACAGGCCATCGAGTACTCGATACTCCGTCGGGAGAGCCTCAATCTCCTGGTTGCCAATAGACAGCAGCTCAAATGCTGCCCAGTCGATTCCATTGAGGACGATGATAGTAGCAAGAAGATACCATGTGTGCCGAGCCGGGAAGAGATTGGTATACACCCTTCTCGGATGATCCAGGATGAAATCGAGAGTTACCCGCCAGGACTTCCACGACGGTGTGTCGGGTAGCACCATTCGCATCGTCCAAATGATGAAACGAAGGAAGCATGGGTAAAGGGTATTACCGGCAAGAATGAGCATACCCAGCGTGATGAGTGGATAGGCACTATGAGTAAGTCAGCATCATCATTTCAAATCCAGCAGAATCGGATAAGAAGAAGGGACCAGGACGTACTTCAATTGTAACGCAGTCATGTTCTGGTCCAAAAGAGACATGCCACTGTTGACAAACGCAGATACTGCAAAGAAAGCGCCCGTCCAAAAGGGCGAAAGTCCGTTGGCTTGCGATACTTCGGGGTGGTTGGCTTCCAACCACGCACCCATGCCAATGATTCCAAGGATCAGGAACATGCAAAAGTACAGTGAGACAATAACCGACAGAAAGGAGACCGCCTTGTACTCAACACCGCCGAGTTGCTCACGCTCGGCGGAGGTCAAGCCGTAAAATTGTGAGTTGCGAGAGATAACCCCCTTGGAGGAAAAGTACTTTTGTGTGCCACGAATGATCCCCTTGAGCCCAGAGACCGGAAAGTCCTCGGTGTACAGGGACAAAGCTGCAACATCGCCGGGATGGTTGTTGAGATCTGGGCGGGCGCCAACGCCTGCCATAGGAAAGACTCGATGGTGATGGTGAGTTCGGGCTTGAACATCGCCAACAGTGATTTGATCGTCATCTACCCAATGAATTTGATCGTCACGGAGAGCGGATCCACGCGCAAGCTCCGGCACCTCTGCGGTGCCTTTCGGCTGGACTTGGCCATCTTGTCCGTCGAGAGGAGCATCCGGGGTCGAATTCTGCAATTCCAGGGCCGAGGCACGGCGAGAGGCCTCAAGCTCCAGCGAGACGTGTTTCAACTTGTCCTCGAACGCCTGCTTGCGCACCATGAGGACAGTACTTGAGATGAGAATGGCGGACCCCAGGATCAAGAGAATGAACAGAATCGCCTGCTGGAAGGTGTTCAAGGTTGACAGGTCCACCTATTGTAGAGGATTAGTATTGTGCTTCGAATAAGTGGTAATCCAACGAGAGGAGGAAGAGAATCATACCGTGTTCAGACCCGCTCCGGTCATGGCACTGACGCACAGGAAGATGGCATCCACGTACGACACACTCTTCCACGGGGTGGAGGTCAAATAGAAGATGATGCTGGCCACCAGGCATGTCGCGATGAAATACACATAGTGAAGTGTGAGAAAATTACACGGCGGGAGCACGGCCATGATAGCTTGGCCCATGGATCCTCGCAGTCTGCGAGCTGCACGGAAGTGTCAGTACCACGAGGCAAGCGAGGGGGCATGCGATGGTGGGGACCTTGTACATCCAGGGCAGGGTGACGATTGGAAGGAAGAGGTGTGATGGAGTTGAATGAACAAGAAGACTTACGGGTCAGCCTCGCGTGCAGTTTCATCTGTGGTGAAATAAGTCGTCAATGGCAATAGCAAACGAATTCCAATGACAAGATTATGCGCGCGCTCGAAAGGCAACCGGTCGGTATACTGCGCAGCTCTGTTCAGTCCGCCGGGGCGTTTTTCAGGATTTCAGGTCGTTCAAGGACCTCATGGAGCTCGAGTAGCTTGACCAAATGCTCAAACAAGCTCCGCTGCCCAGTTAACCGTCGGATCAAGACCTTCAAATAGTCCAAGGCGCGCAACCACTAATCGCGATCAGGATGGAGCGGGACCAAGGGATCATGGCTTCAATTGCATATGAAAAAGAAGGCAAATTCCAGGCTGCAATTGGCACGAGGGTGAATCTGCAAAAACTGCGAGATGCACAGATCAGACGCGAATGGGCGTGTTGTGGGCTTTGGTGTCTCGAAGGGGTTTTTTCGTTCCTGGATCAACAGTGCCCCACTTGGGTTGAGGGTGTGCCCGCAGAATTGAGAACTCGAGGAAGACCAAGGAAGAAGCTGTCGAAGGTCAGAATCAATGTCGAGGAAACGAAAATAGAGTCTAGAAAAGACGGCGAGGCGGAGAATATGAGCATCCTTTCTGAGTGCCCGTCGAGTCTTGGCGCTGCGCAGGGCTGGACCACGTCCATTTGAGGTAGCATTGGAGATGAAGAATCTACTTCAAGAACTAGTAGAGACTCTATTCATGGCATTATATCAAGAGTCCAGAGGCTCTGTACTCGAATCAATCTCAAGCGGCCATGTAGCTCAAAGAGAAAATTGTAGAGACACAAGTCTTCTCATTTTACTACTTCGTACTATCCGAGACCCGAGTATCAGAACAGGCAGAACCATCCCAGCTTCGTGTCCCGACGATTGCAATTCCCCAATTGACGACAGATTCTCTTCAAATATGTGATAGGACAGCACACGCTCACCCTATCTACCAAATCTTTCTCCTTCCTCATCTACTCCTCCCTCCGCCAATGCCCACTCTTGCCCCCAACCTTCTCCAACAACCTCACACCCCCAATAACCATCCCCTTATCCACAGCCTTCAACATATCATACACCGTCAACGCAGCCCCAATCGCAGCAGTCATCGCCTCCATCTCCACCCCCGTCCGCCCAAAACAACTCACCGTAGCCCGAATCTCCATACAGCCATGATCACGATCAAGCTGCCGATCCTCCGTCTTCACCCCCTCCCCCTCCGGCCCAACAAGTTCCACACTCACCTCTACGCCCGTAATACCAATGCCTGGGTGGCAGAGCGGCACTAGGTCGGGCGTCTTCTTCGCGGCCATGATGCCCGCGATGCGGGCAACGCTGAACACGTCGCCTTTGTGGGTACCTTGGCCTTTGCGGAGAAGGTCCCAGGGGCGGGCATTGGAGAAGGACACCGTGCAGGCTGCGGTGGCGATGCGTTTGGTTTCGGGTTTGGAAGTGATTTGGGTCATGTGGACGGTTTGGGAAGGGGTGAGGTGTGGGAGGTCCGGGTCGGATGCGGTTGGGAGGGCGTGGGATTTGCGGGGTTCCTTGTGGTGGTCTGACTCTGACTTGGTGCTTTGTGGAGAGCGTTGCGGGTCTGGTTTTGACCCCGTGGTGTGATAGAGGCGGGCGTGAGAGTAACCGTGGGAAGAGGGAAGTATATGTGAAGGGATCTTTGACCATGGGGAGGACGAGGTTCGGGATCTACTCGAGAGTCCTGGCCCTGGTAGTGCCGGTTTACTATCTATACGGCTATCAGCACGGGAAAACTAAATCGGATGACATGGAGGCCAGAGAGATCAAAACATGGATTTTGATAAATACATGACACCCGAATGGTAAATGCGAGATCTGTGAAGACAAGAGGTATCCAAGCCCAAATTCCGTGGACATATACAATACAATGGTCATGTATCATTCCAATCATGATTGCGGACGGGATGAAATATGGGGAATCAAGAGAAAAGAAAAAGGACAGGCCTACCCACCGATGAGAATCATAGGCCGGTTCTTCATGTTTTCCAACTGGCCCATTCCTGCGTGCTTGGCCTTCTTGCGCTTCACGGCCATGCCGATAATGTCGAGAATCTGGCGTTCTCGCTCGTTGGCGAGCTCTCCTTCATCACTGAGACGAGCGGCGGCCTGGACGGTCTCCATTAGTTGGAGTTGCTTGGCGGCGGCTTCGTCAATAGGTTGTCCATCATTCTCTTTGCGAATGATGTCTCGCAGAGAGACCTCGGCATTTCCAAATAAACAGACTTTGAGATTCCCGTCGCTGGTGATCCGCAAGCGGTTGCAGGTACCGCAGAAATTATGGGTCATGCTTGTGATGAATCCCACTCGGCCCTCGAATCCGGGGACTTGGTAGGTCTTGCTGGTGTCATTCTTATGATCTTGTACCTTTTCCAAGGTGGGATATTTCTCCCTGATCACAGCCAGCATCTCCTGATAGGAAAACATCTTGCCCTTATTCCATTTATTCCCGTCGAATGGCATGTACTCGATAAACCGCACCTCGATCGGTTTCTCACGGCCCAGCTCGACAAAGGGAACAATTTCGCGGTCATTCATACCGCGCATCACTACACAGTTGATCTTCAACTTGATCCCCGCGCCGACCTTGTTCATTTCCAGAATTCGGTCGATACTCTTCATCACCGCATCGAAGCCCTTGCGCCGCGTCATGATCTGAAACTGGAAGGGGTCTAATGTGTCAAGGCTGAGGTTGACCCCGGTCAGCCCGGCCTCGACCATGGCATCGAGCTTGCGATGCAGCGAGATCCCGTTGGTGGTCAGGCATAGCTCGCGCAGGCCGTGCTGCCGCAGCTTGCCGATTTCCTGCATCAAGGGCACGATATCCTTGCGCACGGTGGGCTCTCCACCCGTCAAGCGGATCTTCGTCACACCTTGCGAGACGAAGAGCGACGACAGGTAGACAATCTCCGGCGAGGTGAGCAGCCGCGCGGGTGGTGACAGCTCGATTCCTTCCTCTGGCATGCAGTACAGACATCGCAGGTTGCACCGCTCCGTGACGCTGATTCGGAGATAGTCATGTTGGCGGCGGAAAGTATCGGTGAGGAATTCGGAGAATGGCTTTGCGGATTTGAGTGCTGAGACTCGGTCGGAGGATGGGGAGGGCGAGGTATGGTGCGGGTGAGTCGGGGGAATTTCGGATAGCGTGGGTTCTGTTCGTGTGGAGGTGGATGGTGATGTGCTCTGCCATCGAGTCTGTGCCGCGACCGAAGCCCAAGACGCGGGGATCCTAACCCTCGTCCTGGGAATGGACAGGACCCGTTTGCACAGCATACCCGTCATGTGTTAAACTTGAGGAGAAATCTGGGGGACCATGGCGGGGACCCACGGAAATAAATATGAACCCAACCCAGTTCCAAGACACTGGAAGCCAGGAAGCGAGGGGCTCAAAAGCGTAGTACTACCACTACCAGTAAGGAGCAGCCCAGCATTGTGCATAGTGGCAAGGCTTATCGCGCAGGCCCGCTTGGACATGCCTCGGGCGGTGAATGTGTAATGCACTTACAGTACTCCCCTCAGTGAGTGGGTACACTTTTAACGGGTTAGGCTAACTCAGGCATCGGTCGGGGCTCTCCGCGGAGTCTAGCCAAGCTACGTAGTAGTAGCCAGCAGCTACCAAGTGGCACACGCCACCAAATGAGCGGGCATGAGACGGTCACTCACCCACCCTTGGAGGCTGGAAGTCGGAACGTTGGTACAAACGATACTCATTGGCTTGGCCTTGTTGACACTCGGTGATTCATCATTCACATTCACATTCACATTTCAGATCTACACCTGCAGCCTGGGTCACCACTCACGACTTACTTGAGAAGCTTCTGCACCCGCTTGACCAGGCTCTTCTCAAACTGCTCCACTCCGTTCGACTGCTCATTCAACTTGCCAGCCTTCAGCACATATACTGACCGGCGTCGTGGAGCAGATTCGGTGGCTTCTTCCTCTTGAACACCCTCAAACTCCTCATCAAGCTTGTGCTCCGTGTCCCGCTTCCCTTCAATCACAGACCGAACGAGGAACCGGTCGTGCGAAACGAGGATGATGGCCCCATTGAACGAGGAAAGCGCGGTGGCCAGTGCAGTCACCGTGTGGAAATCTAGATGAGTGGTGATTTCATCCAGTACCAACAGCTGTGGTGAACTCCAGACAATTCGCGCCAAAGCAAGCCGCACGAGTTGTCCGCCAGACAGTTTGGCCACGGGCACATCGGAAGCAATGCGACCAGCCAAGCCCATGGATGAGAGCAGGCCGCGAATAGCGCCTTCATTGAGATGACCTTCCGTCTCGGCCGTCAACAGTCCCAGCGCAGTGAGACTGGGATCGCTTTGACCAAGCTCCTGCAACTCTTCGACGGAGTGCTGCCCGTAGTAGCCCACCTTCAGTCGTGGGTGGGTTGTGACCGTTCCCTTCGAGGGCGGGATCTGCCCGTTCAGAATGCGAATCAAAGTCGTCTTTCCAGACCCGTTGAGTCCCATGATGCCCACGCGATCGCCAATATGCACCACGAGGTGAACCTCATCCAGAATCACCCGGTCATTCTTCTGGTAATGGAAATTGATCCCTTCTAGAGACACCAATGGCCCTGGGAAACGCAGCTCTGTCACATCCGGTAGTGCCATTGACGCGCCTCTTTCCTCCTGTGGCACCTCAATCTCTGCGCGGCTGGTCAGATGGTACCCGGCCAGATCTCGGTTGAGCTTGAAGCGATGGCCATTAGCATTCACCTGCAGACCCATTCGATCATCCACTTTCTTCTGTCGGGACTTCGCTTGCCGAAGCTTGTTGTCGTCATTGGTTTTCTTGCCAATCTTCATATTTTCCCGGATACTCGCTTCCATGTGTGCGATCTGTCGCTCTTGTGCTTCTTTCATGCGACCCCAGTACAGCTTCTGCTCTTCCAAGTCTTGCTCGTAGGCGGCGAGATTTCCTCCGAAATAGGTGAGCTTTTGATCCCGTAGAATCACAATTTCCTCACAGACAGCATTGATGAAGTCACGATCGTGAGAGACTAGAACGATTGTTGTTTTGGAAGTCTCGCGTAGCTGCTGGAGGTAGTTCTCCAGCCAGACTACTCCAAGAAGATCCAAGAAGTTGGTCGGCTCGTCGAGGATCATGATGTCTGGTGATTGAATGAGAACACTTGCGAGCATACATCGCATGCGCCAACCGCCCGATAGGGTGGAGACTTTTTTCTCAAGGGCTTCTTCTTTGAAACCGAGGCCTAGAAGAATTCGACGGGCTTCTTTTTCCATGTCTGCAAGGTTCATCTATTTACAAGTTAGCTTGCGAAACCAACGGGTGCAGGCGCTTTCGATGACCACTCACGTCTTCGATCTGTGATTGAAGACTCTGTAGCGTCTCTACCGCAGCTTTCGTATCCACCTGAACGACCTCTGCATTAATGGACTCGGCGTCTTGGGCAAGTCTAGTCAGGTATGCGTTAGCTTATGGCCGCTCCCAACCCATGATTTCAATGAAGTCGTTGCAGTGCTTCACCTCTGATCCGCAGTGTCCATATTAGCCTCGGCTGTCCTCAGGTCCTTTCTTGCCTGGAACCCCCTCGCACCACTTTTCAAGTTGGCATTCTTATGCGCGAGAAATAAATTCTTCTCCGCCTGCTGATGTTGAATCTTGCGAATCGCCTTGACGGGCTCCAGCGGATCGTCAGTGTCAAAGCTTTTCGAAAGGACTGTCTCCTCATCAGCCATAATACTCCCAATGCGACGCGGGCTATGTTCTCACATTCTGCTGTCCGCACAGTCTCATTCCTTGCTTCATCGCTGCTGAGAACTGCATCCAGGACAGACCTGTCTAGTCTTAGACGTCCGTAGCCTCCAGATTCATCATCCACGCCAGTCTGCTGAAGAATTGCAATGCGGGTAACGTGAGGGATGCCAGGAATAAGCTTATCGGCCATTGCTCGCAGGAGTGCTGGAAACTAAGGGTTAACGGAAAGACCAAATTTATTCACACCGTTGTCTCTTACTGGACTTTCCGGTTCCATTGCGGCCGAGTAGACCATAATGAACACCCCCCTTGAGGCGCAGATGGGCATCAGAGATGAGCTCTTTCCCAGATGCCTTTGCCTTGGATTTGCCCTTGACTTTTGATTTTGATGTGTCATCCGTGGAATCCGCGGCAGTCGAGGCGATGGTGATACTGAGACCCTCTACATCAATCTTCGAGCGAACGATTTCCAAAATCAGTGTTAAATCTCAGTGTTCGATACTCATGCTTAACACACCTCAGTCGACGGGTTCTCATCCAACAGATGGAACCGCGTCTGTTTGCACGTAGCAAGAATAGTCGGGACCGATGTCATCATGCGCGTTTACATCCCACTCGGTTGTCAATCGCGATTCGCGTGTCCTTGTGACCTGATAATTGTGGCAGAGACAGCTTCATATAAGATGTGGCACGGATAGCCTCGGCCCTGGATTAAGATCCCGCCACCACCGCTCGGTCAGTGTGGCAAACGATGATCGTTCAGAAGAGCCATTGCCAAGCCATGCAAATGGAAATAATTTACATCCATCACTATTTGTGCGTATCTGCGTTTGCTGGCTCGTGGCGCTCTTTGGGTGCGGGGTCCTAATGCGGTTTAGCTTGCGGCCTCAGGCTTCGCAGCATTCCACTTGTGGCAGGTGGCATGGGCCTTTGCAGAAAGTTTGATTCAAGTCTGAGGAATAGAATTGGTTTCAGAAGGATGCTGCATGATTTTGAGTCAACCTTGTCAAGGATCGAGTAGACTAATTATGAGTCAGGCCACTAACTAGGGGTAGAAGAGTGGGCCTAATGTACGATTTCAAGGCTACAGTAGATGTCTGTGTGTGATCCTAGATACAGTCATTCTCGAAATCGGCTTGACCAAGACGCTCATAATAACTAAGCATGTACTAGCCCACTGCGAAAAATATAACAACACTTATGTTATATCCTTTTCTTACTCTTGTAGGTGCTTCCTCTCCGTGTTGCACAGGTTTTGCTGCCGCTCCTTTCGCTGCCCGCTGCCCGCCCTTCACTTTATTAATTTCTTCCATTCGCTAGTTAACTACTATAGTTAAGGTAATTGCCATTCCCTGGCGATTCCGACCCCGAGCTAGCCTCCATCGGCAATACTCTGCCAAGTGTTCATGTCTAGGTTTGCGTTTGCTTATTGTCATCCTGACAGAACCTTATCTGGTTTCCAAATGGGTCGATGACGCCCATCTCCCGCGATCCTGGCGCCGGACCCTCTTCAATTCCTGGCCTCATATATCGATAATCTTTGGCACTTAGCTCGCGATGATACTCCGCGATGCCCCTCATCATTATCCGGACCTGCACACCCGGGCTGCCATCCCCGTGATGCTCACTTAGGTGAAGAATCAGGTTTCCCCTAGAAATCTGCCGATATAGCGGCGCGTTGTCATCGAACCGATGATCCCAGTCGACCTTGAAGCCGAGATAGTTGAGATAGAACTCGTCCGCCTTGGCGATGTCAAAGATGCGAAGGATCGGGACGACTGATTGGAAATCGATAGCCATGAAGTCTGGTTACAGGTCAGTCTTGTGTGAAGCCAGTGAAAGCAATAAGCAGTTGAACATGTAGTATATCCTTACTATAGTCGAGAAAGTAAGTAAATCGGGTTTTAAGAGGTAGTGAATTTAAATATATATGAACGATTTAGCCGAAAATGCGGAGGAGGGTAGGTTTATTAGAATGAAGGCCACCTGTTAGAAGTCGGGGAGATTGAAGTGAGCAGGAGCGGGGTCGAGAACGAAGGCTGGACATAAGCCTCGTGGTAGATCTTCGGGAAATAAGGCGGCACTGGCTCTAGGTCTACGACGCGGTTCAATGGAATTTCCATCAACTCTTCGTACGCATAATGTAATATTACGTACCTTGAAACTGGAATGAATACACAATGTGCATTTCACTGTGCCCCTCAATAATATAACGCGGACAGGTCAATAGGTAATTTATCTGCGCAGAGGCCTTCACTGTGGGGGCCAGGAAAGAGTTTCACAATGTCTATTGGTCAAGGCGATTTCGATAACGACTATACTGTAGTCACGCTTTCATCTCCTCTGTCCTGAGAGCAAAAAATTTCTGGATCCTTCCAGATAACAATGTTTGCTTTGAAAACCTCACTGGCACTTACACCTTGTTTCAATGTTCCAGGGCCTATCTCAGAGTTTGGTCGCTGCAAACGTGGGCAAAATGGAATCTCGCCAACTGCGCCGTGACCTCTCAGAGCTTCACATTCCCAAGTACTCCAGCATCACTCTTTTCCCAGGGATACCGCTGCTCTAAAGATCGAATAAGATCCCGATGTTTCTCGCTTCGCGGAGTAATCGACAGCTCGAAGGGAGCAGGGTGGCTGATCACTCCCGGCAAAAATTTAAGAGGAATATCTTGCTCCTCACCATTGCGCACTGGTTTCGAGATATGAAAGACTGCCAGGGACTGTGCAACTGAAAGGAAAATATTTGCGTCCGCCAAAGTACGACCGGGGCAAACTCTGCGGCCAAATCCGAAAACGAGTAGATGGGGGTCTCGCTCCGGGTGTGGATTTTCGGCCGTGACGAGGAAACGTTCCGGCTTGAACATCATCGGATCACGGAAGACCTTTTCATCGTGTGTAAATGCCCTGGTTTTGCGGTGAGCATCTATCGTGAGCGGGAAAATACGAGTCTAAGGACACACCAAATGTTGGCAAGAATGGATGATCCCTGAGGAATCAAATATCCCTCGCAAATATCATCTTGGCTCGAGGCGTGTGCGACGTTCATTGGAACAACCGGGTGCCATCGTAGCACCTCTTTCACTAAAGCGTTAATGTAGGGGAGGTTCTCGCGGTCCTTGAAACCTGGTAACTGATGGCTCCCAATCACTGTGTCCAGTTCTCTCTGCGCCTTTAGTTGCACTTCAGGGAATAATGCCATGGCTAAGAAGAAGCTCGCCAGGGAGGATACGGTCAAGTTATTTCGTTAGCAATCCGCGATGCATGGTATCTGTCGTAGTGCACTCACTGTGTCCGCGCCCCCGGCATACAGCGACCCAGCCGACCATTTAAGAATATTCTCATCTTCCGATCCTGGCTCCACGGGGTCATTCTCGAGGAGATTGGACAGAAATGATGGCACAAAGCATCCACTTTGCATCTGCTGTCTCACGAACGCGAATGGAACATCGCTAAACGCTTTTACCCGTCTCTTGTAACCCTGAGCTGTTTTGATGAACCCTGCGCCAGGTAGCCAGGGTGGCAAGTGCCTCACTAGTCTAATAGTCAGTTTGAAAGTACATCCCAGCTTGTCCTTCCTGGGTTGCTCACGCAAGGGGAAAAAGTCTACCGCCCATGTTGCTGGTAGCAGTGCGTATGAAAAGTCCTCCATCGCTTTGTCAGCCAAATCTACAAGAGGGTCATTGCCGTGGGGCTCAATGGTATAGCCGTAGCCAACCTTGAGTATGATCCCACCGGCCTCTCTGTGTGTTGTTAGTATCCAACCGATCATGCAGTGACAGTCCTCAGGGTAGAATGAAGTTCAATTACTTCCGAATATGCTGCTGAAGCAAGTATGGCGCGTCCAAGACCCTCAACAGGAAGTGGGCTACCTCGGCTTGCTGAACTTGATCAAAGGAAGATACGGACTTGTTAGATCCGATCTCTCGATAGAGGTGCTTTCGGGTTTTTCGAACCGCCTCTGGCTTTCGGAGCGCTCCCAGGATCGCGTCCCAACCCGACCTGCTGGAGTCGGCTTTTTCTCACTTATTACTCATATGAAGTGGAGGTGGTATCTCATCTTACATTTCGGTGAATGTTTGTTGGGGGCGTAGAGAGTGAATGGCCGATCGCTTTTCCAGTAGTTGCACAGCCAGTTGAGCGTCGTTCAAAATGATAACAGTTTTCCCCAATACACTAAGGGAGCTGATGGGCCCTAATAGAATTAATTTCGGTCTCCGGAGTTTGTCCCAATATTCTTTCATAATCTCACCGAATAGTTCTTTATGTCTAAGCCAGTGCTGCCAGTCCTGCTCATCTGGCCTGGGCAGATCCAAGAGATTTCCAATGATTGGCTTCCGCCAGGGACCAGGGGGGAGAGGTGGGAGTCGTCTCCTCCACCCATAGAATGAACTGAGGCCATAGCTGCCTATAATGACCACTAATGAAATGACCAATAAGCCCGGCCACATCTTTGGTCAGGATCTTTGGGGAAGCTCGAATCTGCAAAAAGAGGTGGAGGTCTGCTGGGCTGGGCTGCTCTAATACTTCTCTCGAGGCGCCAGCAGTGGCGCCAGCTCCTGCTCGCAAAGCCTTGGAGCTGAGCGAGGGTAGTATTGCAGTATATGTGCATTATTTCCAGTCGGGATTCTCTCTCGATAGGTTGTCTTACTGCAATCTCGATGGGGAGGAGCAGGGGTACCATGTTCTTATTAGTCAAGTCCGTTACAACAAAAGTTCTGCACAGTGGAGGTTCCCCTCCTGTACTATGTACCGCGAGGCCCCGGACCCCTGTCCGGTCATTCTTGGTCGAGTTTGTGACATTTCTGCTACTTTACCTATTCCCCCCGTATGTGAAGCATTTAAATATGAACTACTGTCTCTATGGCCAAAGGTTTTGGTCCTAGGATTATCCCTGGGTCAGCAAATTATAACGCGGTAGCGCTTGTACAGCTTGAAACACATAGCACTCATTCAAGAAGACTCCGAAATACCTTCGTTGGCTGTATAAAAAGGAGAGATAAGAGGCACAACGCGCTCGAAAGCGGAGCAAAGCGCTCTGCTGGTCCCTACTCAGTAAGGAGATCCTGCTCTTCTCGCCAGTATGACTTCAAGAAAATCGTTGTGTTGAAAAGAATATTTAACCCCAAACTCAGAGCAAGGATGAAGAAACAATGGAATAGAAGATGGAGGAGGCGACGAGCAAGACGATTGAGACGGTCAGAAAGGAAGTTGAAAGAACATTCAGAAAGGTAGTAACAAAGATGATTCGATAGACGCCAGGAGAGACGATTGAAGAAAGAATTAGCAAGGCGGTTAGAAACACGATGACCGAGGCGATTGAATAGAGGAGTGAAAAAATGATTAGCGAGCCGATCAAAGAAACGTCTAAAAAGGCGATCAAACAGACGGTCGAAAACTTGCCTGACAAGAATACTGAAGAAAGTATCAGTAAGACGACTGAAGTAGATCATCTCATAGGGTAGACGAATACTTAGCCAACTTTTGATGAGGCAAGGGTATATAAATAATGCTAATGGGATACGAACCTAACTCGGACGTGATCGCATGCAAAATGGCAAAGGGTATTCATCAAGAGAGCCTGAAGCCCGGCTTATATGGAGAGAAATGCCTGAAGGTAGACTTAAATTAGATTGTACATTGTTTGTTCGTGGTTCTTTGCTTCATTGTAGTATGTGTCTAGCTGGACGGCAAACAATGGCCCTCCCGTGAACGGTTCAACAACGCATTGGTCGCGAACACCGTAATTCTGGCCATCACTCGCTCAATGAAGGTAGCTAGCTTTCTCTTCCCTTCTCTCCCCATGCCGATCACCCGTTCAGATTGAGGTCATGACCCAACTTCGCCTAGCAGCCTCATTCGCTGCATTAGAGGCGAGGAACCCACGGTTTTTAGGGAGCAAATGCAAGGTCTCTGTTTAGAGGCTAGTATCATCGTGGATGGTGGAAGATAGGTGAGATAAGGTTGCTTAGGTATACTGGTAGTGTCGTGATTGACTAAAGGCTGGATATACCTGGCACCTCAGGACGTCGATTTTCCTTCGGATAGCTACAAGTACGGGCCGTGGACATACGAAGCGATACCTTAGCCATAGAACTGAGCTCAATCTAAGACTTCCAACAGCTTGCCACAGGTTGATCGTGCATAGGTAGGTGTCCAATGGATCACTTGCTGGTCTGGTGGATAACCCCTCGCTCTACAACCCCCATTCGCTGGCCTAGGTTTCCTCCCGATCTTGAGATGGGTGGATCGTCTCTATCTTGGATTAGATACGAGGTCTCTTACGTGTCTCAGTTGATTCGGAATGGATAAGGTTGAGCTTCGAAGGTTGTCTCTGGCAAAGACTGCATGGATGTTGTGGGTTCGTTTGCGAAGACTTAGCCCCAAAATATATCTGGAACTTCAAGGAAGAGTATGTGCACGCGGGCGATTGGAAGGGTCCACTTATCAGTCGAGTTTAATGTGCGCTAGGTCTCGCTGAGCTTGCTTGTGTTGGAAGAGATGTTCAAAAGTCTCACATCGAATTGCAGGGAGGTTGTTGGCGTGCGGTCAGTGGCGACGGGTTGAACTCGTGGACTCGTGGGCCAATTTCCCCGACCAGGGGGACTCATTACAAAACCCAGGATATCCATCACGAGCGATCTACATCTCTTTAGATTACATCCTGTAATGTGGTCTCCACCTAGGGTTCCCTGAACCTTCTCTTTTCCAATATATGAACGGGTGCGTAGTTTGGTGTAGGCAGCGCTAAAGAACACCTTTGATCGCTAATTCAAGGTGTCTAGTATAATTTAAACATATTGTAAGACAGCCACGTTAGTCATCAACAAGCGCTGGTAGTATAACGGTTAGTATTTGCCCCTTCCAAGGGCAAGGCCGGGGTTCGACTCCCCGCCAGCGCATTTTTAGTTTTGCCATCTGTGCCAACCATCAACCATGCTAGTCTCACCTTTCTGGGTGAGAGACATATTCTTCTTGTGCTGGATTTTTCAACTCGGCTTTTTGGGCAGCATTCACAGATGTTTTTTACTACAGCCTTCAAGTTGGTCGATTTCGCACTGCTTCATTCCTAAGCATAGTTACTAAAGCCTATCCATCCGATGTTGATACCTGTAGATTGTTACAGTCATCAGATACATGTCTTGACGCCAATCTCCTCTAGCAAATTTAGGTCCGATACGAATCGTGATGATGAGGACGATAAGGCCGATGATGACGTCAAGAAGAGGGTGAACAAAAGGCAGAATGGGCTTTTGATGCTGAAGAGGAAAGATACAGCGACGAGGTGGTCCTCCCTCATCATCACGCCACCCCTGACTCCGTCGAGTTTGATGCAGGGTTTGTGGAGATTGTCAGATGCATGTTGGCGGAGTTGAAAAAAAACATGGAATTGATTCATTCGAGCAACCGAGGCAACGGAAGGATGGCAAAAGGGCCCTGACAGGTTCATGGAGGAAGATTTGCGCAGCCATAAGTATTGATTTTGTCACACAGGTCTTGGTGTCCGCAGTTCCCCTACCCGTTCAGACTTTATCCTTCAACCAGAATGGGCTACCAGCGAGCTCTTGAACCTTGAGGTTCCAGGTGTGGAGCAAGAAGATAACGAAGCAATGGAAAAACTATGACTCGACAGGAACCTTGGAACGGAGTGAAGATCATCTGCAGTTGGTGTGGCCGCAAGAAGGGCATTCTTTCTCGTCCCCAAGCTCTCCCGACCTGATGAGGTGTTTTGTTTCTTGGTCTGCGAGGCAGAGTCAAGCAAGAAGAAGGACGCATCGGTAGCCAGTTGACTTTGAGTATATCTTTTGCTGTAATTTCATCGTTTTGAGGTCAAAACCCAGCTGGAAGTGAGTTTTGTTCACAGACTAGCAACGCCATCAATTGAAATTGAGTTCGGGTCGAATGGATGTCTTCACCCCGGTGGACAGAGTCAAGGACAGAGCCAACCTTATCCTAACCACCGAGCGGAGCAATGGCTGAGCCCTCGTTTGCCAACGGTATAAGGTCAAGGGGAAAGGGAAAGGAACCTTACAGAAAAGTCGGCTGTGCTAATTGGCAAGTGACTGACTCTTCCATGAAATTCTCGGGTTAAGACTAAGCTTAACAAATCAATTTTACTCGAATTTGGTCGGCGTTGTATGGCAGTGACATCTACTTACGGGCGATAGCGTCAAGGACTTGTAGCATACACTCGTTATACCAAGATTAAATGTCTCATGAGGTATGATCATCCAAGCAAAAACCTTACACTGGTGGCGCATGCAATTGGCTACCTTGTCTATGTACGGGCAGAAGAACTCCCTTATGGAACCTTGGAACCTTGGTCCTTTGGACTCGAGACGGTGGACCGGGCCTTGCGGGACAAAAAAAGACTTGCGCTGGCGGGGAGTCGAACCCCGGCCTTGCCCTTGGAAGGGGCAAATACTAACCGTTATACTACCAGCGCTGGTGGATAAAAGAGGATGCATTTTAAGCAATATATACATAAACATGAACAGCTCGAACAAGCTTCAGGGAGTTATTGTATTCCGTAGGAATCTGGAAGAGCGTATCGGGCGGTCGGTCATAGAAGATTGCTACTTACCGTGCCCCTATGCTTTTATAGTCATCTTTATTCTGCGTCGAAAATAACTAAATCCCTTAGGTTTCTCATCCCCATTCTCGGTGATTGATAACTTGAGGCCGGAGGTGGGGAAGACATATAGTAAGCTGCTGGGTGTCAACCCTTTAGCTAACGAGGTGGACGGTAAGGTCGAAGTAGTGGAATTTTTTCCTTTGTAGGCGCAGGTACCGAGGACAGAGTGGCTAGGTGCTATGTGCAGATACGTCAAGCCCGAGAATGTAAAAGTTGTAAGCCAACATTATTCGGTGAGCGTGATAATGCATTGATGGCTCTTCGTGCTGCGATACGCTGTGCTGCCGTCTATCCAAATTGTCATATCTGGTACTGTATCGAGTACGGAGTACAGTACCTCTTTTTCATTCGGTGGAAGGCCTCTGTGTCGCTTCAAAATAAAGTTTTGCTAAGGGATCGATTGAATGATACTAGTAATTCGTCTTACGTACGGTATAGCTACAAAGTCAACACCCAGAAGACACTTGGGGATCGGGATGCATCCGAGTGCACGGTGAAGAAGTGGCTCTGTTCCATCAATTTTAGGACATCATGTCCAGAAATTGCCCCTAGGCCAAGTTTTTCATTATAAAATAGATCATCATCCACTAAGAAGGATGGGGCGAGACATATAGGTCGTCCATATAGTTCTGGTACGGACCCTGGTTCAGCCTACATGTATCGTATGTAACAGTACCGTACCTTCGTACTTTTGTGGAATTGATTGGCAAAGAATAGAGTCAAGCTTGACTCTATTAGGCTTCTGGTGCTCTCAAGAGTCAAAACTTCGTAGGGCCGTTTCTTCGGCACGCATGCCCAAATCATAGTCATCACTAAACTCGCGCGCTAACGACTATCTACATTCTACAGTACTGTAGTCCATAGTCCACCGAGAGCCCACCCTCCTTTTAGCCCTTTTAAGAACTGGAGATGCACCACGACTGGCTGCCAGTGCCCAGTGCCCACATGGATCGGGGTCCCAATAGCCTGGTTCCCGCCACTCGGAGTTCCAATCATTCCCTCCGTAAAGCCCTCCACATCGGAGACCCGGAGAGTGGACAATTATTAATGTGCACTCAGCACTGGAGTACAGTAGTGTGATTCACCTGAACTACTCTCCAGGATCATGAGGCTTACCACAAGGACCAAAGGGGCTAATGGCTGATCGTGACTGAGGAGAAAGTCGGGATTGACTCCAGACTACTGAACCGTGACGGTAGTACTCTAGGAAATAACAGTTGCAACTCTTGAGTGAGAGAACGGGCATGTAGTAATGTACCCCCCTCACGTGCCCCGTAGTGGAGTCATTTTTGCCTTCAGACTCCATTGGCAGTAGTACTAGTAATCCGTCAAGTACTGTAAATCCGTAGGGCCGATTCCCATCCCCTTGGAACTTGGGGGATTATGTCACCTTAATCGATGCTTAAGTTAATCTTTCCACTCCCACTTCCGGTCGCTTCCAGCGCCTCTTTTGGACTCCCGTCCTGGCTCTTTTCGTCCCGATCTTCTCTCCGACGTCCTTACACTCTCCTCGCATCTCCCACAGTATGAATTTGGTCCCCCAGCCCCTGATGGTGAGACTGTCCCACGGTCGCCTGTAACCGGTGTGCGCCCCACAGTACCTGTCTACTCCAGAACCTCTCTACTCGGTCGCAAACACCCCGGATTTTTGATTGGCATAAACGGCTATCCTGGTCTGTTGCCAAACGGAGCATCATCGGGCTGAACTCGCCAACTGACAGTGCAATCAATCGTGCAAAGCGGGGGATCAGCCAACTATGCGTCATCCGATCTAAGCCCATCCTGTCATTCGACCTTCATTCCGCGCCACATCGTCGCACGCCTGGTTATCCTGGACATCGCCCCTCGTACTCGGTTCCTGGTATTCGCAAACACGAAACGTGACCGAGACACGCTTCAAAAAATGGAGGGCGTTCAGACCGTGGATGTGAGCTGGCTTCATCATTCACAGAAAGGTCAGTCGCCGGTCTTGCTCGGTGTGCGGCGCGCCGCCCGCGGATACACTCCCTCGGAGGCGGCACCAGCGCCTCGCATGGGACGTTGGGCAACAACTGATTTGCCATCTTTAGATCATCTTTCGCGAACAAAGTCAGTCTCGTCGACAATTAGCGACAAGCCCTCCGCCGATAAAGGCTCGACGACCGCAACCTCTACGTCACATCGACGGTCTCGTTCGAACAGCAGTCCAGCTGTCCCACCTTCTTCGGATAAACCTCAACCCAAGCGAGAACCTCAGAACAATGCTGGCAAGGTAGAAGAGAAAGGGCAGACGAGCCGAAAGACCGCAGAACCGCCAAAGCAACTACAGCCGTCTGCTCCGTCTCCCGCGGTGCAGAAGAGTAGCCCAAAGCCCATCGGCGGGCGGCGAAACTCATGGATCTCCAGTCTGAGCTCGAAATTCTCCTCAGGGTCAACGCCTCCCTCGCAGTCCAGTTTGAAGGGTAGTCCTGCAAGTCCCAAGGCAACTTCTCCTCTCGACGCACACAATCCTTTCGGCGCGGCCTATTTCCCAAAGGAAAATGAAGATGAGAAGAAGGATGACCCTAGCCTATCTTCCTCTACTTCGCCCAAGGGAGCCTCCTTCATCCACAATGCATTGCGGAAATTTTCATCCAGCTCCGGAGGGCTACCCAAGCTACCCCCTAATGGTGTGATTTGCCCGCGACGGGTGATGAACGTCGATGAGGGTCGAGACCGGTGCAAAATTTCGGAATTGAACCAAGCAAAATTGAACCGCGTGGCGTTCTGTGTCGATGTGGAGATTGCAGGGATCTCACATCGAGATTCGGATGAAGATGCGCCCCCAACGAACCAACTGCGACAGTCTCTGCCTGAGTCCAACCGCCAGAAATCAAAGAAGACTGATGCCAAGGAAAAAGGCAAAGAGGAGGCTGCGTTGCCGAAGGATCCCCAACCTGTTGTGACTGACAAGGAAGCGCCACTCCCTGCGATCTCCCAAGAAAGTGGCTCTCCGGATGCTCAATCTAAGGTTCCCGCAGCAGAAACTGCGACCCCGAAAGCTGCAGAGACAAAGCCTAATGGAGAGGTCAAAGACCCAACTCGGAAGCAGGAGAAGAAGAAGCGTTCGGAAGAAGAAAGAAGGGAGCGTAAGGAACGCAAGCGCAGACAAGCTGTGGCCAATGGCTCCATCCCGTTACAGCTTGATGGAGAGAATGACGAGGATGAGAGCCGTGCCCCGGCTACTGGCGTCGCGCACTCAAAGACTCAGAGTCACCCTACCACTGATCCTGTGCGCATCTATCGCCGCTGCTGCCAGCTGCGTGAAACACCAGTCCTGAAGAGGATCGTCGATGAAATCTCCTCTCCTTCGTCAACGCTTGCCGAGTCACCGGGCACTGTCGCAGCTTTAGATCTGAGTAACTTCCCGATGACTGCACAAGATATCGCTACGTTCAGCGACTGGCTCGCAGTCGTGCCAGTGCGAAAGCTCATCCTGGAAAACTGCGCATTGACTGATGATTCTGTGCGAGCCGTTCTTTCCGGGCTCCTCTCGACCAAGACGGTGGAGCAGATGCGATACCGGCGGAGAAGGGCTCGGAAACCCGATTCACCGATCATGAAGGATGTGCGATGGGGCGTTGTGGAAAAGCTCTCGCTCAAGAATAACCCGAAGATTGGTCGTGAGGGATGGCGCCATATCAGTCTATTCATCCACCTCTCGAAATCCCTCAAGGCTATTGACTTGTCGGGTATCCCTTTCCCCAAACCTCGGTCTTCATCTGATAGCTCCACTGCCTCTACTACGGGGCAGCCTCAGACGCCTGCTGTCGATGTCTGCACCATCTTTGCCGATGCTCTGGGCGAGCGTTTCGGTGGTGAGCACCTCGAAGAATTGTTGCTAAGTGAGTGCATGCCATCAATGGATCAAGTCAAGAAGATCTGCGTCGCCGCCACCAAAATGAGATTGCGACGACTGGGCCTTGCAAACAACGGTATCAATCGAGAGGGTCTTGAACATGTGGTCGAGTATCTGAAAGATGGCAATTGCGAAGGATTGGATTTGGGTGGAAACCTCATCAAGGATGACCTCGATCTTATCGTCGCTGCGATCGAACCTGAGCAGCCCTTTTTGGCACTCAGTCTTGCTGATTGCTCGTTGACACCGTCTGTGATATGCCCGCTGCTTCAAGCACTCACCCGGCTGTACAACCTCCGCTTTATCGACTTTTCTCATAATCCCGCGCTGTTCTCTTCGCAACCCAGTTCACTTGGGGCATTCCGGCGGTTCCTACCTAAGATGCCCTCGCTCAAGCGCATCCATCTCGCAGATGTTGATCTTTCGCCAGATCATGCGATTGGTCTGGCTGAGGTTCTGCCAGAGTGTCCCAGTCTTTGCCACCTGAACATTCTGGAAAATTCCCAAATTGCCGCACTTGCTGCCAGTACGGATGCTGCAGCACAAGAAGAGGCCTGTGCAGTTTACGCTTCTATGATGGCCGCTGTCCGCGTCTCGAGAACGATCATCGCGGTGGATATCGACATCCCTACCGCGGAAAACAATGAAGTTGTCAAGGCTTTGGCATCTCAGATTGTGGCATACTCACTTCGAAACCTCGAGGGCGGCGCAATCGCTGAGGAGCTTTCTGAATCGATCGGCACCTCGCCCACTAGGGACATTCCCGTGCCTGAGATCCTGCAGCACATTGTCGGCCATGCGAATGGCCTCGAAGAACCATGTGACGAGGAAGATGATGCAGCTCCCGACGAGGACTATGTCATTGGTGGTACTGGCGTTGTCAAGGCATTGGGTGTCTGCCTCGGCAATTTGAATCAAGACGGCAATGATGTTTTGGGTGACTTCTCAGCTCCTGCCAGTGGTACCACGACCCCCCGACGCCGCAAGTCGCGTGCTGTTCCTGCGAAGCGGCCCCGTGACATGTCGAAGAACCTTTTGGAATCCGCAAGGAATATTCGAGCTCGGATCCAGACAGCTCTCATTCGCGAGGACCGAGCGGGTAATGATGCGAACTATAGTGAGTATATTGGCGCTGATAGTTCTTTGATCATATACTAACATTTCCATCTACAGGACGTCTGCAATTCTTGGACTTTACTCTTCACAGAATGATTCAACGTTTCGAAGACGAGTATCCGGAAACTCGCATTGTTCCTCAGCCTGCTCCTTCATCGCCCCCTCCCGACAATACCTCACAGCATTCCGGTGAGGATGCAACTGGACCAAGCGTGGTCGGCAATCTGAATGGCAGTGCCATAGACAACGAGAACGCGATTGACGACGAAGAAACCGACCAATACGCCATCCATCTCTCCCGCACCAGCTCCATCACCTCCCTACATGCTCGCGCCATGACCTCAGAGGAAGGCCACGTCCACCGACTCGGCCAGAATCTCCGCCGTGACTTCCTTAATCCACCTCGTAGCCAAGGCCACCCCGACGACGACGATGCTGCGCACCTTGTAGCTCTGCGCGAGAAACTGGAGCGCCTGCACGAACAACAATCCCAGTCACCCTTCGACAGCGCCAAAGCCGAAGAGGCCTTCGAGAAGCTTGGTAATACCGTCGACGAGCTCTTCGCCGCTCAACGCCAAGATGTCGAGGGCTTTGAGCGATTCAAGCAGTCCCAGATTGCGGCGCAGATTAACAGTGGTCTGTGCCTTGCTGCATCCATGTCTGACGGCGGCAATGACGAGTCCAAGCAGAGCCCTAGTGATGAACCTCAGCCAAGCTCCGAAAGCAAGCCTTCCCAATCTTCTTAACCCCAACCCTTCAACTACCCCGGCTCTTATAATTTATGGTCGTCCATATGTCGCCTACTGTCCCTTACGGTTTCAAAGCGTTGCCACTGCACATACTGGCTCTCCATGTTCGAATATTGCCCATATTATCCTCGGCACAGGGGTTACTTTTCTCATCTTCACCTTCCTCAATTTGTTTACCACAGCCATCAATAGGCCTTGTACATATGTGAATTACTCCGTTAGTTCAACAACGCTTGCCAGACACTATGGCACTGTTCCTATTTTGCTGTCATTTCCACGATTCTTTGTGCACTTCCCATGCTTTTGGCTTTCATATCAGCCTTGGACAATGCCATTATCTTCCGTCAGGTTCCAGGGAAAGATGGGGATATCTATCCCGAATGAAATGTTGCCTGTCATCTCTAATATCATACAGGGTAGCAAATTACGTATTGTAGAATATCAAGCACAACTATTCAATGTTCCTCTACTCAATTCGGGATGGCACTCGATATGAAGGGACATTTCTAGTCTGGAATATTCCATCAAAAGGGTCTCTACAGGAGAAAAAAGAGAATGATCCAAAGCCCAGGGCAAGATTCGCCCCAGGAAAGTCCTTTTGATTCTTTCACCCCCAAAGCCAGCCCCGATCATGGCATCACAGAGCCAGAAACAAAAAAGCGAACGCAGAAGAAGAATTATCATCACGGCATCCAGTGTCCAACCCGCCAGCGGGGATTATGCAACAGAAACAATGTTAAAAGTACAGGTCATGACGGCGTCCCTCATCCAAATCATGCTATCTGTCCAGCCGGGAGGAGCCCCTTTCATTCCAGACCAGGAACATCCTTCAAAATCTCCCAGCCATATTCCTCTTCTGGTTTCTCAGGCTCCATGCCCAAGGCATTGCGATACGCGCGAACCTCGTTCTGAAGACCAGCAATGATGCGGATGGGGACATCTTCCTCTTCGGACCTGAGTCGATGTGCGGTGCGGATCATTTGTGCACATTTCATTGTTTGCGTGTGCCAGTAGTCCCGGTCGAGACGGCTCTCGAGGTGTGCGTCGCGCTCTGCTTGCAGGAGGTTGTTGTAGTGGGATTTTTGGTAGAGGAAATGCATGTTGTTGTTCTGGCAGTAGTTGCGGATCTGTTCCACCATGGTGCCCACGGCAGTTTCGTATTCGCTGATCAATTTTGTGTTCTCGACCTGCTCATGCTTAAGTTCTTCGACAAGCCGTGTTTCTTTGGCGAGGGCACGTTCAAGCTCTGAGATGCGGGCGGCTAGTGAATTCATGATCAGTCAATTTGTTCTAGATTGATTGCAAGAGGGTTAGAAACATACCGGTGATCTCGCCGTTGACCTGCCGCATAGCAGCACTTGCATCCTCCGAATTGCCATGTTTCTATCCCCAGTGTTAGCACAGTTGTCGTATTACGTGATTGTATGGGTGAAGACATACCATGATATCTTCTGCGCTTGAGACAATGCTTTTTGTTACCTCTCGGTTGTTCTTCAGCACCTCACTCAGCTCCAGCACCATTTCATAGAGATGATGCAAATCCATCTGATGGCCCGCATTCATGGACATGCTAGCATTCAAGGCAGCACCCATCCCACCAGCACCGGGACCACCTCCGTTGACTTGCGGAGCGGGGTGAGGATATGCAGGAGAGGGAGACTGCCGCGGGATGCTGCCCATGTTTGGAGTGGGTGAATTCTCCGTGTAGTTCGCAAACATGCCAGGTCCTGGGTTGTTTCCGCCAGCCATTCCACTGGCACCGCTGTTCATGGACATATCGGCGAGCGCAAAGGCACGATTCAATTCCTCCAGCTGGGGATCGTTGGGAGAGATGGGGCGCGAGGAGCCGTTTTCCTCGACGTACCAGGGAGGGCGGGTGTCAACGCCCAAGACCTCCTTTTGAAACTTCTCAAGGTCACGGCGAGTAACGTGGGTGGAACGACGGCGGTGCCCACGCGTGTAAGGTGCCTTGGAAGAGGAGGAAGACTCCGTGCCCTCGATGATGGCGGCGCACGAGTTGCTGCGGGAGGGAGGGTCGGCGCCGTGGCCGGTCGCGTGGAGAGAATCGCTGAAAGACTGGTCTGGAGGAGCGAGATCAACTTCGTTAACGAGAAGGTCCAAAAAACGATCGCTCTGCTGGCGATACTGAGATTGATTGGAGTTGGAGTCAAGGGTTGTCAGGGCGAGATCGAACGCGAGTGGTGGCTTGTCAACGAGCTGGCGCTGTTCGGAGGTGTTGGCGCCATTCCCAATTCGGTTAGTCATCTTTAGCGCATCCTCGCTGGAAGAGTCCATCGCGGCCGAAGTACTCTGCTGTTGTCCACTGCTGCTCCCCTCCAGCCCAACCAGTCGTTTCATCCGATCAAAGGTATTCATCGATGCATGGGGGTTTGGGGAATGTACAGAGAAGCTTCTCATGGATGAGTCCAGCGTCGTTATCCTGCCCAACCGACCCGTTCCGAGATGTGCGGATGTAGGTGTAATGGATGACGGAGAGGATGGAGAAAGAATCTTGAACTTGGAAACTTGCCAGGAACCGACCAACTTTCTCTTTCCTGCGGCTGGTCATCTGTACTGTACCTGCTGCAAGAAGCACGTCTCTAACCATGGGCGGTTCAGGCGCCGTCGGCTTGCCCAGTTGGACTTTGGGCTCCTTCCCTGGCAATGACTTGGTCTGGGTCCGGATGGTGGTATATGTAGCCCAGCCGCCTGGGTTTCGGGCGGAGCCTCGGACATTGAGATATGCATGCAATTGAGGAGCGGCAGCAATTGGGAATGATTGGCTACTAAAATAGGCCAGCGGGAAATGCTACGATGGGCTTCCAGCGTTTTACGCCGCTGTGGTGCGCGAGATCCCTCGTTTATGTTGTATGAACCAGGGTGGGTTTCAAATCAATGTGGACGTTCCATGTAGCGGGAATTATGATGTGGTAAAAAGTCATGACTGCGTATCGAACAAGGCTCCTAGCCTTGGGGCGGACCCCGGTAGTGAATATTCCTGGCTCTCCTGGGTATGCTGGCCTTGCTTCTGCTGGGAGATTCGACCTCCAACCCGAGCGGCCAGCATCCGCATCTTTTCCAGTTCTTGGACCAACTCTCCATCTCGAGTAACAAGGTTCGGCTGGATATCTTTCTGGGGGTCTTTGAACGGTCCAAGCAGGCGCTGCAAGTGTCGCAATTGGTCAAGTCTTCGTTGGCGTTGTTGACGCTGCTCATCCAGTTTAACCAGTCGTTCTCGGAGTTGTTGGTAGCTGTACAACGGGGGTTAGGCAGGCGAAACTCTAATCAAGGAAAGGTCGGGCTTATTAGAGGCTGACCTGCTATTCGTCCCCTCACTCGCACCCTGTGATTCGATATCTAATGGCAACTTTGTGATATTCCTGAGGAGAGTCAGCAGGGATCCTCGCAAACTGATATGGAAGGCCCTCGAGAAGCGAGTAGGGGTCTCACATATGCCGGGATAAATCTGCTGTTTTCTCCACTCCATTGGTGAAGGAGGCTCGGCTTTGTGTTTCCTGACTGACTGCGGCCCAATAAAGACTGGCAATCTGGTGGGCGATATGGTGAATGGCCTGTGAAGAGTAAACCACACGATGGTGTTGTTTGGCAGCAAGATTGACTGGTCATGGGTCAGCCTTCGACTCTTCGGGCAGTATTATAGCCGCAATGTTATGCACAGCTGCACAGCAGAGCCCCGCAAGCGGGACTCATCCTGACCACTGTGGTAGGTTGATACCTTTGTGCAATACATCCCCAACCACTTTCTCTGGTAGCTCGTCCTCTTCGGTCTCCACTGCATAGTTCTTCCAGTCCTCTGGCGGCTCCAGAGCCTGAGATAAAATGCGGACCTGATTGCGAATAAAAGAGGATTTTACCTCCGATATCGTTCGAGTTGAGTCCATTGTGCCGTTGTTGTAGGAATTTGTCTTGGGTCTGTCACCGAATAGTGCCGCGCCTCTTATCGTGGGACGCGTCCACTTCCATTCTTATCGATAAAAAGTCACGTGATAGCCCGTGTTCGAGAGGGGATCGCAGGATTGAAATTACAAGGACATGGTTATATCCTACGCTCTAGTATAGGAGTGAAATTTCACGGCATTGTGACAAA
This sequence comes from Penicillium simplicissimum, assembly GCA_024706585.1. Taxonomy (NCBI): domain Eukaryota; kingdom Fungi; phylum Ascomycota; class Eurotiomycetes; order Eurotiales; family Aspergillaceae; genus Penicillium; species Penicillium simplicissimum. Next base: position 1,635,792 of record JAMZTW010000044.1, read on the forward strand.
CGTGCTCGTTAAATCAATCACTTGGCTGACAGTGGTGCTTTCTAGGGTGCCTGCTGGCGAAGGCTCGCTCCAAGGCCAGTGAGGATTACTCCCTCGGTCTCAAGCCGCCCAGTACCTCGGCAATCCAGGGTCGCTTTAAAGAGGCCTCGATTCCTCCGTGGCGATCTGATACTACAAGCACCCAGCAGAAGTACCCTCTAGATTGCTCTATAAGTCGCAGTTGGTCACATTTCATAACCTATTGCATCATCGACGCAGAATGGCAGAGACCAAGCGGCCAGTAGGCCTCCTTTTCGACATTGGGGGCGTTTGTGTAAGACCACGCTCAGTTACCTCTCCCAAAGAGATAAAAGCATCGCTGACCATCTTACAGGTTGTTTCTCCATTCCAGGCAATTCTGGACTATGAGATCGCACAGAATATCCCACCAGGCTGGGTCAATTTCAGCATCTCCCGCACATCACCCAACGGCAGCTGGCACAAGCTCGAGCGCGGCCACATCCCAATGGATGCCGAGTTCTTCGCGGGATTCCAAAGGGATCTGCAGGACCCTGAGCTGTGGAAGCAATTCCACGAACAACTAGCGAAGAAGAAGGGGCAGAGCCCCGGCCCTGTTCCCCCACTGCCGAAGGTGGATGCGGAGTGGCTCTTTTGGGAGATGATGAGGATATCCCGCACCCCGGACCCATTCATGTTTCCGGCACTTCAGAAGTTGAAGGCATCGGGCCAGTATCTGATGGGCGCTCTGTCGAATACCGTGAAGTTCCCCGACGGCCATGCATACAACCGCGACGTATCTGGAGTTCGATCGCAGTTCGACTTCTTCATTTCGTCCGCACACACTGGGCTTCGCAAGCCTGACCCAAAGATCTATCAAGTGGCGATCCAAGAAATGAAGGATTTGGCCAAGCAGCGGGGGCTGCCCGAGGTCCAGCCTTCGGATATTGTCTTCTTCGATGACATTGGCGAGAACTTGAAGGGTGCGAAGAGAGCTGGTATGCGCACTGTCAAGGTCACTCTGGGTAGGATTGAAGATGCCGTGAAGGAGCTTGAGAAGATCACTGGTCTGTCATTGCTCGAGGGCGAGGGCAAAGCCCGATTGTGAAACGAGAAGATACAGTATAACTAGACTACTTCTGTATAGAGAACCAGAGATTCCCCTGCATCGACTTCATTGCCTCTTCCCTTCTTACTATCTTCTAATATCCTGATTCTCCCATCAGCTACTGCAGTTGTAGCTATAATGCGCAGGAATTAGAGAACTGAGACTCTCTAGTTGCTCCATGTATTACCAGACTGTTCAAATTTCCAGAATTGCTGGGTAATTTTCATGGTCCAAATTGATGCCTGATTACAGAGTCTGTACTGTACTGTAACTTTGTCCCGTAAGGTTGTCGTCGCCCACCCCAAAAATTGCTCGTCGCCGACCGCACTTTTGGCTGCGGGATGCAGCCCGCTAAGCGAAACTCCCCACAAAGTCACCGCCAAAATTTCCCCCCTCTATCCTTCCTCCATCCGTCGACCATCAGGCTTCAGCTCCGACAACCGTCAACATGGTGAGTGTGTCTGCTACTGCAGATGGTTGAAATTGATCAACACTCTGCTCCACGCCTTCTTCCCTCCGCTCGTTCGGAGCCGGGTCCCTGCAAGATGCTTCGGACGGAATTCTGAAGCGCAAATTGCTGACTCGCGATATCTTCTTGTACAGCCTTTCACCAAGCTTGTCAAGAACGATGCGTACTTCAGGTAAGTCAATTTTGCAAAATTTAGTCTTCTTCAATCTTTCGAGACACTTGGGGCTGACCACTCTCTCGTCTCTAGTCGCTACCAGACTAAGTACCGCCGCCGTCGCGAGGGTAAGACCGATTACTACGCTCGCAAGCGCCTGATCACCCAGGCCAAGAACAAGTACAATGCGCCCAAGTACCGCATGGTCGTTCGCTTCACCAACCGCGACATCGTCACCCAGATCGTCTACTCTGAGATCTCCGGCGACAAGGTCTTCGCCTCTGCCTACGCCCACGAGCTGAAGCGCTACGGTATCACCCAGGGTCTCACCAACTGGTCCGCTGCCTACGCCACCGGTCTGCTCCTTGCCCGCCGCACCCTCTCCAAGCTGGGTCTGGCTGAGCAGTTCCAGGGTGTCGAGGAGGCCACCGGCGAGTACACCCTCACCGAGGCCGTTGAGACCGATGACGGCGAGCGCCGCCCCTTCAAGGCCTTCCTCGATGTTGGTCTCGTCCGCACCTCCACCGGTAACCGTGTCTTCGCTGCCATGAAGGGTGCCTCCGACGGTGGTATCTTCATCCCCCACTCCGAGCGCCGCTTCCCCGGTTACGACATTGAGTCCGAGGAGCTCGATGCCGACACCCTCCGCAACTACATCTTCGGCGGTCACGTCTCTGAGTACATGGAGACCCTCGCCGATGAGGATGAGGAGCGCTACAAGTCCCAGTTCGCCAAGTACATCGAGGAGGAGATCGATGCCGGTGACCTCGAGGAGCTCTACCAGGAGGCCCACAAGGCCATCCGTGAGGACCCCTTCAAGAAGGATGAGGATGAGGGCGAGAAGAAGACCAAGGAGGAGTGGAAGGCTGAGTCCAAGAAGTACAAGGTCGCCAAGCTCACCCACGCCCAGCGCAAGGCTCGCGTCCAGGAGAAGATCCGCCAGCTTGCTGCTTAAGCGCATTGCTCGGCTGTTTCCTGACTGGGTCCTTCGGTTTCGCTTGCAAAAGCTTCTCAAAAGTTCCTTTATCCAAAATGCAACGAGGGAATTGGCTTCTGCCAGTCGGCGTTTCTTTTTTTAATGCGATGTAGATGATGGGTTTCATGGCACATACCACTTTTGTTACGGTTAAGGGGAATTTTTCAATTTTTTTTTGGGAGCAATTAGTTCGGTGTTTCATCCAAGGCAATTTTTCCTTCACAGTTCTAACTGCTCCAAATGCCCATGAAATCTCATCGTTCCCTCAAGCGCTTTTTCAGTGTTCTTGACCTAAGAGTCCTGTAGACGGGATTGTTTGTAGTCACACCGACGGTCAGCCCTGGCAAGACCGGGCCACGTGACTGGCTGGTTCCCATACGGGAGTAATACTAATGATGAATGCATCTCGATTCTCGTCATCAACCATGGTAGACTCCGACATACAGTCCATATGTCTAAACCATGAGAGTGTATCTCATTCGGCACGGGGAGACGGTCCACAATGTTGCACAAGCTTGGTGAGACGCCCTTGCCGTGCACCCAATATCCTCCCGGTCTACCAATGCTAACCCACACTCGAGGGCCGGAACAACCGATTCGGCCCTGACAAACCATGGAATGCTGCAAATTGAAACTCTCGCTCAATCCTTTGCAAATAATTCCGTACAGTTTCACTCCTTGTATGCGTCCGACCTAAGCCGAGCACGCATCACGGCCGAGGGCATTTGTCGTCTACAACCTGCCAGGCAAGATGGCGAGCCCGTATCTCCTATCCTAACACCCGATCTGCGAGAACGGGACTTTGGCTCATGGGAGGGTGTCCGCTGGCAGTCAACATCTGCACAGTCTACAGATGCGAGTACCTCGCCTAGCAGTTCGGGAAGACGTGCATCTAGAGAGATCGCCGAGAAGGAAACCACCGTCTCAATGCGGCAGCGTTCCCTCTCATTCCTTCACAACCATTTCTTACCACTTCTCTTCGATGACCCGACCTCGAAGCGTAACGTCGCCATCGTCGCTCATGGCATCATCCTCCGAGTCCTTTGGAATTGTCTCGTGGAACTCTTCGACCCCGTGTGCATATCTCTCTTGCCCGGCATCGCCGCGTGGGACGGCGGACCCGCTGCGCTTCTCTCACCAAGCTGGTCCAATACAGGTTTTATGGAGTTGTTGATTCAAATGAAGCAGACCCCATCTGCATCACCGCTCCAGCGCCAGCTCACCTCTCCTGACTTGCGAGTATCACCAAACTCGATTACAGACACTGAAGTGCCCTCATCTGACAGCGCTGCGGGAGATGTCGTTCTACAGGGATGGTCGATGAAAATCCTCGCTGTTGATGGTAAGGACCACCTCGCTGGCCTGCGCCGCACCCGTGGTGGCATCGGGAGTGCTTCGCACGACAGCCGGCAGAAGAGGATTGACCAGTTTTTCAAATCATGATTGATGATCCGGGAATTTCTGTTCTATATGATGCTAAGTAGAATCCAAGCAAGGCTCACTCTGCGCTTTTACTCGGTATAGAAGACCTCGTCCAGCACCTTCCACCAACCGGGACCCTCGGCACTGCCGATGGCACCAGGAATAGGGCTCTCCTGTGCAGACATTGCGCATTAGCTTGTTTTCCCTCAAGGGTGCTGTACACAACATACCTGCATGCCGTCAGTCATGGCCCACCACTCTCGAACCTTGGGATTCGCCCGCATCTTCTCCATGTCAGCGTCGTAGTCTGTGCCGACATACTTGAACGTAGCGAATAGAGTGCGGTCGTTGTCGAAGAAAATGGAATCTGTTAACTAGGCATTAGCTCCAGAGCTTCTATTTGACTAGGTTGGTTTGCTTGGGCCATACAATCAATAATGTTGCAGTCTTTGATCTGCTGCAGGACCTCCGGCCAGACGTTGGCGTGGCATTCCTTGTATGCCTCTACAGCAGAGGGCTTGAGGTGGACAATTTGAGCAATGCGTCGGACTGGGGACATTTTGTGCGCGCTTTCAATGGTTTGACCCGAGGTCTTGAAGGACGAAAGTCTCCACGTTTGCAATGAGTGTCGGATTGAGTGGGGTTTGCGGGGTAAGTGATCTGGGGAAAGAATACAGTGGTCACCGAACAGAGAGAACAAACGAGTCACGATGAAGCCTGGAGAAGCAGAGTGAGATAATTCACTTTGATCAAAAAGCAAAAAGAGCCTCTGAAAGGCCAGCACGCGCTTGTCGTTTTGCCCCTCGTTTCTCGCCGCAGCGTTAGCCCGTGCTCGGGGTGCGCTAACCCGAGACCCGTCTTGGATGGGGATGCCGAGGGCAGCAAGGGCTACAATACACGATACGAGGCAGGGAGGCAATAAAGTATCATCAGATAATAACGACGCCGATGATAGCGGCTAAAGAGTGGCAGAAACTAGGTGGGTAAAAAGAGGTGGCAGTGGGGGGTGGTTTTAATAATCTCCAGTAAATAGTGATGGCATTATAAAGGGAAAAAAAAGCTCTCGCTAAAGGAAATGGTCTAAATGCAGTCGTCACAGAGCTCACTCTCACGAAACAATAACAGGCTTCTTCGGAACCGGCCGAATCCAGCTCACAGCCAAGTTGGCCGCTAAAGAGATCGCGCCAATAATCCACAGGGACTTGCCATAGGCAGATCCATGGTATCTGAAGATAATGGCAAAGATGATACCACCCAGGTTTCCAAAGCCGCCGACGATACCAGAGACGATACCGTTGGCGTAGGGGTGCACATGGGGCACGACGGCAAAGTTGGCGCCGTTGCAGGCCTCCAGGAACAAAGCCAGTCCAGCCACGAGACCAAACATGGTTCCCTCGCTGGTGGGGTTGGTGAAGCCGATTGCCAACTCGAAGCCACCCATGATGAGACCCAGGGAAGACAGGAGCAGCTTCTTGGACCAGACGGTGCCGGTCATGCGGTAGAGGACGTCTCCCAGCAGACCACCGATGGGGCGGAACACCACGTTGAGCAGGCCGAACATAGCGGCCCACTCGCCGGTCTTGGTCTGGCCCATGTAGGGGAAGTTCTTCTCGTAGTAGGTTCCGAGGATGGAGTTGATGGCCAACTCAGATCCGAAGGAGCAGGCGTAGGGGACTGCGACGGCCATGGTGGAGAGACTGAAGGCAACGCTAAGAGCTTCCTTGCGGGTGGGTGCAACAACAGTGTCTTGATGGAGAGCGTCAATCTGGCCCATGGCGGAGGCATCCTTGTCGACAACCCGAGGAGACTGAGCGCCCTTCTTCTCCACATCTTCCAAGCCCATGTTGTAGAGTGAGGGCGTGGTTGAGGGTCCGCTGGAGGAGAGGCCGGAGGTGATGTCGACAATGTTGCCGTTAGAGGACTGAGGCGAGGGGGTCTCCTTGGCCCAGAGATGGCGCTCCGACCACTTGCCAGTTGGGGTATCATCGCAGAGGAACAGCATGCCCAATGCGACACAGACGATGATGATGAAGGGGACCACGTATGCGACACGCCAAGCCTTGTGGGCGGTCATTCCCTGGTTGGCAACGAGAGAGTCGAAGATGGCGGGCATAACGAAGCTAAAGCAGCCGCATTGTTAGTGAATTAATTCAGGTAGATGTGTCAGTCTGGAGCAGCGTACTAAGTGATACCACCACCAGCATTTCCAAAGCCAGCGGCGAGCGAGTTGGCAGTGCCAACGATCCTCTTGTCGAACCATCCAGTGCACCAGACCTGGCAGGGGACGAATGTACCGCCCAAAATGCCAACGAAGAAACGCAGAGCAATCAGGCCCTTAGGGCTCGTAACAAGGCCGGCCATAACTGTGGGAAGAGATCCGGCGAGCAAAAGCCCGATAAAGACCACGCGAGGACCGAAGCGATCACAGAGTGGACCCGCGATGAATCGGACGAGGAATCTAGAAATCAATCAGACCATGTTGATGAAAACGGAGAAACCGGAGCCCTTACGTTGCCAAAAGGGCGACAATGTTTGAGTTGGCCACATCTTGTTGACTCATGTGAAGATCCTTTTTGATAGTGTGGGACAACTATACAATCAGTTTAGCGGCCAGGGCATTTTAGTATAGTCGATGAAGGGTGATTTCGCTTACCAATGGAGGAAACGCATACCACGAAAGGAATGCGACCATAAAACCGAGCCAGGAAAAGAAGAAAACTCGGCCATATTGATTGAATGGGTTGAGGACTGGAATCGTCACGGCTTTCCGGTTGGCAGGGTTGACCTCTGGCGAGGCGTAGAGGACCCGGAGGGAACTGAGAGCCATGTGGGCTAAGGAAGCGCGATGTCCGCTTTGGGATATGGAACTGGTCGTATGCTTTCGATGATAATATTGGAAAGCTTCGAAACCGAGTGGTGGCTTTCGGGTTGCGTCTAGTGTAGAGACTTGAAGCTTTAGGATGGGTGGACTGTTGTGTCTGTGATGTTCAATTAACCGGCAAGCCGAGCATCTATATAGACGGGCAGACAGGATCGCGTCTCTAGGTACCTGATAGATTTCGTGTAGCTACCAAAACTGGATCTCACTATGACACATGCAGAGCCACAATCACGGTTATCGCGGTGCCTGGGAGAATGACCCCGACTGCACGAACTAGAGCCGGGTGGATTAGGTTATTATTCAGGCTCAAAAAAGCAACAGGCCAGATTATATCGACACACGCTGATTCGACGAAGGCCCTGCTAGTCTGGCAGATCCTCAAACTCCCCAGCGCAGCCAGGCTCCCCCAAGAAGCAAAACGGACATGGTCTGGGCTGGGATCAGAGGCGAGATAAGGACGGCCTCGGAATGGCCTATGAAATCGCGGCCCGAGTCCCCAAACCCTAAGCGACAAGTCGCCGATAAGACTTGAAGTTTATATTTCCACAACTCCGCGGGTTGACCCATGGAAAAGATTCTTCCGCAACCACAGTAGATGGATGTTCTCCGTAGAGTTCATACACTTGGAAGTACATACTCCATACACTAAGTACGCTAAGCGTCTGGGGCAATTGAGGCGGGTCGCAGGGGGACGTCTTGCTCGTCTTGCCAGGCCCACCAGACCCGGCCTTGATAAACGCATTGCCTCTCATTGGATATCGAGCCTTCGACAAAGATAGCGATGGAGATGCAAACCACTTCGAGTGGGTCGCAATCGATCTTAATCAGTTTGATCTGACCTCCGCGGAAATACTTAAACAAGATCTGCTCCCTTGTGAAGTTGTGAAATTCTCTCTGCAAGCCCAAAACTGCTCCATGGCAAAACCATCGCGCTGTTGCGGCGCAGAGTACTCCGGACGACTATCGCCATATCTCATACACAAGGGTAGATTGGAGGCAAGATCTTGAATAAGAGGAACATTCTCCAAGGAATGGAGTGGTCCAATGGCATGCTGAAAGCGTGGGATGCCGCGGTTCTTGCGATCTATTCATTCATGGGCAGCGGAGTCGCGTGTGCGCTCGCTGCCTGTGATTGTGCCTTTGGGGATTCTGACATCATAGGACGACTTTCGCAAGTGAGAAGAGATGAAAATTTCGGACCCAAATGGACTCGCACAGTCAAAGGTGCGGCCTTGTACCCTCATCAACGTTGTCATAACTTGTCCTACAGCACCCCAGATGGCTCCGAAAAGGGCAAGACTCGACTGCTAGCTCTGTATCTCATTGGTCATTCGCACTATAATGGACTATCCTAGGCTAACATAATAGGTACGAATGGGTTTCTGAATTTTACTGTTGACGGGTGGAATGAGCGACAGAAGCCATTATTCCGGCCATTCTATGAACTCTCATAACCGACGGGATACTCGGGGCTGTTTCTAGAATTGTAGGCACAAATTAAGAGTTTGAGTATCATTGAATATCAAAATGAAGATTGACAGCCTCGCTATGAATAAACGAAAATCTAAACCCATCAAAAACGCCATGGTACCGTCCAATCATGAATAGGGGCATTCTACATGCTCTACCAGTCGATCCCGTTCGCTGGCTGAGCTAGTGATTTGGAAACACCTTCGCCATCGGGAATCTTCTTGCCCTTCATCCCCTTGTATCGCTTGTCCAGTTTCTGGAACGGGTCTGGCGCTTCTCCCTTCTTGACCCTCCACTTCTCCGTTCCAAGAACGGAATCCAATTCCTCAATGGGCGGGAGCTTGACGTACACCCATCCATCATCTCGGGCTTCCACAGGGAAGGTAGCAATGTTCATACTCTCGTCGTTCGAGCATCGTCCGGCTTGCTCGCCGTTGAGCTCAAAGTTGCGCTTGTGGTATGGACAAGATACCCAGTACTTGCCGGCATCATCGTCGCCGATCAGACCGTCTGAAAGAACGAATGCACGCTTGTGGGGGCACATTTGCTGCGTGGCGTAGTACTTGCCCTTGATCTTGAAGACAGCGAGTTGGGTATCTCCTCGCTTGACATTCGCCGACGAGACTGCTGGAGGCTCATCCGAGAAATGATCTGCCCGAACAACAGGTTGCCATGAGAGGTCAGACCACTGGTGGCCCTTGAAGTCTTCTTGTGCCGAAGTCGAGGGCCAGTATGTGGGTCGAGTCTGGGCACGTTCTTGGATCACTTCCACCGTGTCGACGGTCTCGTCTGTGTTGGCGAATTGCTGGAAGGTCTTTCGTCGCTTGGGGTCTCGGACAGTCTCGGTCCATTCGCAGAAGTAGCTGTCGACCAGCTCCTGCATTTGGCGCTCCATGTCGGCGCAGATACCCAGCTTGTCGTCGATGATAACCTCCTTCAGGTAGCTGATTCCACCGGGCAAGTTCTCGATCCAACGGGCAGTTCTCTGCAGCTTGTCTGCCGTGCGAATGTAGAAGATCAAGTAGCGATCGATGATGGGCATCATCATCTCGGGGGGTACGTCCGTAACAAGCAGGTCAGAGTGTCGAGGCTTCGCACCACCGTTACCGCCAACATAGATATTGAAGCCTTTGTCGGTCGCGATAAGACCGAAACTGTACTCCTGTTAGTATTGGCTTGTCAAGATGTAATAAAAAAAAAACCGGGGCGAGGCTCACTCTTTGTTCTGTGCCTCAGCACACTCTCGCACACAACCCGACACAGCTGCCTTGAATTTATGAGGCGCACGAATACTCTTGTATCGCTCCTCCAATCGAATAGCCATACCAACACTGTCACCGACACCGAAGCGGCACCAGGTGGTACCAACGCAACTCTTAATGGCACGAAGTGCCTTGGCATAAGCATGACCACTCTCCATTCCAGCGTCCACAAGCTCAGTCCAAATGGCCAGAAGATCCTGCTTTTTTGCTCCGAACATGTCGATGCGCTGAGCGCCGGTGATCTTGCAGTACAATCCGTACTTCTTGGCGACGGATCCGATGGCGATCAGCTTGTCAGCGGTGATCTCTCCACCTGGTACTCGAGGCACCACGGAGAAGGTTCCGTTTCTTTGAATGTTGGCGAGGAATTTGTCGTTGGTGTCTTGGAGGTCGTTGTATCCCTTGTCCATGACGTGGGGATTGAACAAACTGGACAGAATGGAACCAATTGCGGGCTTGCACAGTTCACATCCCAAAGACTCGGGGTTCTTGCCGGCGGCTTTCATCACTTCGGGGAATGTCTTCAGCTGCTTGATGGCGACGATGTTGTACAGATCGGCACGGGAGTAGGGGATGTGTTGGCACACTAGTAGAAGAAGTTAGGACTTGTGGCGAGGTTTTGAAGGGAACAGTAAAAAGTGTATGCATACAGTGGTTGGACACCTCCTGTCCCATGTCAATCATGGTCTTGTTGAAGATGGATTGCACCAGAGGCAGACAACCACCGCAACCAGTACCAGCCTTGGTGCAGGACTTGACTTCACCCATGGTCTTGCAAGTGCCATTCTTGACAGACTCAACCACGTCACCCTTGGTCACATTGTGACAAGAGCAGATTTGCACACTGTCATCACTGTAGGAAACTGTTAGTGACACGCAAGACAACAAATCCAGAAGCAACTTACAGATCATCAGCATTCTCCTCGCCATCGCTCTGAGCTCCGAGAATAAATTGACTCGGTGGCACTTCAAGTTCCTTCTGACTCTTGACCATCGAGTTCAACTTCAGGTAGTCCTTAGTATCGCCAATCATCATACCACCAAGGAGGAATTTACCGTCCATGGTGAAGAGATACTTCTTGTAAACGCCACCAAACGGATCCTTATATGTCAATGCCTTGACAGGAGGTTCTTTCTCACGAGCTGCTTCTGTGTTCGCACCATCGATGACCGAGGGACGCCGACCGGGCAAAAACTTGGGCCCGTCTCTGTCCGCGAAGAAATCTCCGAACGAGGCGACATCAACTCCAAGGAGCTTGAGCTTCGTGCTGAGGTCTGGTCGGGTAAAGCGCTTGCGCTCTTTGTCGGGGTTTGTGAGGTTGTAGGCGAGGACGTCGGCCATTTCGATGCCCGGAGCGATGATACCAAATGTCTGGTTTTCCCAGCTGGCGCATTCGCCGACGGCGTAGATATCTGGTACGGATGTTTGCAGGCTAAGATGGTTAGCTGTGCGGTCTCTGAGAGGACGAAAGCATGAAGAGTCAAGTTACCTCTCGTCAATGACAAAGCCGCCTCGTCCAGCGGACTGGATCCCAGCGGATCGGCCCAATTCGTCTCTTGGCTTCACACCAATCTATACCAGAACAATTAGTTCTTACCTCAGGTTACCCAAGAGGATAAGAACTTACCGCAAAGCAAATACAGCAACATTCAAGCTGCTCGCCATCCTCAAAAGTCATACCCACCACGTTGTTATCCTCATCCGTGTTGACGGCCGCGACCCGCTTCTGGTGCAGCACATCGAGACCCAACTCCCGGATCTTGCGAGTCACCAAGGAGCCAGCGTCGGCATCGAGTTGTCGGGCGAGAACCCACTTGTTGCGATCGATCAGGGTGACCTTGCCAAAGTCTTCCAGGTCCGTCATGGCCTTGGCGGCTTCGAGTCCAAGTAGGCCTCCTCCGACCGTGACGGCTGTCTTGCCCTTGTGTTTTGAGGCAAATTCAATGAGGTTCTCCAGATCTTGAATAGTGCGGTAGACGAAGATGCCCTTTGCATCGTGGCCGGGGGTATGTGTTGGGAGGACGGCATCAGAGCCGGTGGCGAGGACGAGAATATCATATGGAATTATTTGTCCGGTTGACGTTTGAACGGTCTTGTTGGTGGAATCGATCTCAGTGACTCGGGTGTTGAGGTGGTGATCAAAAGCGCGCTCTTTGAAGGATCCGTACTAGTAGGGATGTATCAGGATGATTGAAAGTCCTTGCGAGATTTTTCTGGCTGGTGGCAGTCACTTACCCATTCCTTCGGATTGAGGTATAGATCTTCGATCTTACGGTGTTCGAAGTATGTTGAGAGTCCTACACGGTTGTAGGCAATATGCGGCTCTTCACCGATGACCAGAATATCATATCGGCCGGCTGTATCTTGTTTGATGACTTTCTCACTGATTTTGTTAGCGCGAAATATATCCGAGATGCCACTGCCTTTCCCAGACTTACATGAAGGAGATGGCCACCATTCCCAAACCAACCACTACAATCTTTTGGCGTTTGCTAGTATGTGTGGCACTACCGTCGACCGGCTCGCCATGTCGAAGCCCGTCTCGTACTGGGGCTGGAGCCATGGTGACGAGGAATAAAGTGTCTGAGAGATGAAGACAGAAAGTTCCTTAGCCCGCTACGAGACTTATGGCTCTATTCTACTTTTAAGAAAACCGCATTTTGGGATTGCAGTCGAGTGGGACGAGAATCGCGAAGTACAACGCAAAGGGCGTCGGGAGATCTAGGGTCCACTTGGGTGAGCACATCAGAGGGCGATCAGTGATCACTGATAAGAGATGTGGACATTGACCAGGCCATTGCATTGCCTTCCGCGGAGATTCGCTGGAGCAACTGTAAATGACGACGGAGTCATCGTCTGCCATTCTGTCATTTGGCAGATTCGTGGCGAGGATCAATTCGGGTTGGTGCGATGGCAATTCACCCGCTCTCATTGGCTCTGATCTATGGCCAGATAAGGGCTGGAAGGAGTACAGACGATATCAGGGACTTATTCATAGCCCACACACATATCATGTCGTGATGCCGTCCAGATCCCCCTCCGACCCGCGGAGATGCTTAATGAGAAACATGGATTCTCGTCATGTTTGTGCTGGCGATCTCGGGTCTGGCATCGTAAACACGTTTACTTTTTCCCCCGGTGGACGGTAGGTAGGCTCGGCAAACTCCCAGTCTTGGATGAAATTGGTTGGCTTTATCTTATCCTTATTATCAGTTGAATACTCCAGTGTAGACTCGCTTGTTCATAATCGCCTGACACTGGAAGAGTTCAAAGTGTACTCTCACCCTTGATACGTTTTCACCATGGCGATGACGGCCACCCAGACTATGTTCAATAGTGACAGATTGTCATTCAAGAAGCCACACATCACATTCCACGATCTCCCCACACCACAAGAAGTTGATATTCCTCTCCCGCCGCCATCCTTCAGCCCGACCGGGATTCTAGATGTCGACAAGGGCACCCCAGATCACCATGTGCCTCGTGATCCCAGACTCATTCGCCTGACGGGTGTGCATCCTTTCAACGTAGAGCCTCCCTTGACGACATTATACAAAGAAGGTAATATCATTCAATGGAGACAGCTCATATTGAAGGAACGTCCATCTGACATCATCACCAGGATTCCTCACATCTCCCGAATTATTCTACGTCCGAAACCATGGCCCGGTGCCGCAGGTTCGTGATGAAGACATCCCTAACTGGGAGCTAAGCATTGAAGGGTGGGTCATGATATGCGCAACCATTTATACCTCAAAAGATACTAATCATGATTTGTTATGTATAGACTCGTCGAGAACCCCATTACGCTAAGCTTCCGCGAGATTGTCGAGAAGTATGATCAAATCACAGCACCAATCACCCTCGTCTGTGCAGGCAACAGACGCAAAGAACAGAACATAGTTCGCAAGTCAAAAGGTTTCTCATGGGGCCCATCTGGGTTGTCGACTGCCCTCTTCACAGGACCCATGATGGCCGATATCCTCCGCAGCGCGAAGCCCCTCCGCCGAGCCAAGTTTGTGTGCATGGAGGGTGCTGATAAATTGGTAAGATAACCATGGCTATTGCCGCAATCTGGACAAAGAAAGTTAGATAACTAACGCGCTATACAGCCAAATGGATACTATGGTACTTCTGTTAAACTTAACTGGGCCATGGACAAGAACAAGGGTATCATGCTCGCTTACAAGATGAACGGCGAGCCTCTCACGCCCGATCATGGCCGTCCGCTGCGGGCAGTGGTACCAGGCCAGATCGGAGGTCGCAGTGTTAAATGGTTGACGAAGTTGATTGTGACTGATGCGCCGAGTGAGAACTGGTATCACATCAACGACAACAGGGTGCTTCCGTAGGTCATATCCAGGGAAGAACAAGGTCCTCTCTTCATGTACTGACACCTTCTCAGCACAATGGTCTCCCCCGAGATGTCCGCACAGGATAAGAAGTGGTGGACTGATGAGCGATATGCAATTTACGATTTGAACGTCAACTCGGTCGCAGTGTACCCAGAGCACGAAGAGACACTAGACCTGACAACAAGTGGACGAACATATACCGCAAAGGGCTATGCATACGCTGGAGGTGGACGCCGGGTCACAAGAGTGGAGATCTCCTTGGACAAAGGCAAATGTAGGACTACCTCCCGACTCAACCGCTCATGAACTCCTGCTAATCTATACCGATGGGCTACAGCATGGCGCCTTGCCGATATCGAATACGCCGAGGACAAATACCGAGAATATGAAGGCCACTTGTTCGGAGGCAAAGTCGACATGTGGCAGCGGGAGACTTGTTTTTGCTGGTCATTCTGGTCTCTCTCCATCCCCGTCGCCGACTTGAAGGATAGTGATGCGTTGCTTGTGCGAGCGATGGACGACGCAATGACTGCTCAACCGCGCGATATGTACTGGTCGGTCCTCGGTATGATGAACAACCCATGGTTCCGTGTGGCTATCACAAAAGAGGGGAATGTTCTCAAGTTCGAACACCCAACACATCCTGCGAAGGCTGGTGGCTGGATGGAGCGGGTCAAGAAGGCGGGTGGTGATTTGACCAACGGGAATTGGGGCGAGAGCCATCAGGGTGAGGAGCCCGCGGAGCCGGAGCCTGTGAAGGAGATCAACATGAAAAAGGAAGGAGTTACCCGGCAAATCAGTCTGGCAGAGCTCAAGGCAAACAGCACCAGCGAGAAGCCTTGGTTCGTTGTGAATGGTGAAGTGTATGATGGTACGGGATTCCTCGAGGGTCATCCCGGAGGAGCGATCAGTATCACATCCTCTGCAGGACTCGATGTGTCCGAGGATTTCCTGGCAATTCGTAAGTACGTCCAAAGTCTCTATGACATGGTACTTCGCTCACTCTTGCTACAGATAGCGAGACGGCAAAGTTGATGATGCCCGATTACCATATCGGCACATTGGACGCGGAGTCTCTAAAAGCACTCAACAGCAACACGGACACTGCATCTGATGAGCCGCGTGCAGAATTCCTCCAGTCACGCGCTTGGTCCAAACTCAAGCTGACAGAGAGGAAGCACGTATCCTGGGATACCAGGATATTCGTCTTCGATCTGGAGCACGAAAAGCAGACTCTGGGTTTGCCGATCGGCCAGCACCTGATGATCAAAGTCAACGACCCTGACACCAAGGAGCCTATCATCAGATCCTACACTCCAATCTCAGACACCAATATGGAAGGCAAGATGGAGTTGCTGGTTAAGATCTACTTCCCCACCAAGGACGTCCCAGGTGGAAAGATGACCATGGCCCTTGACAAATTGCCCATTGGAGCCGAAATCGACTGCAAGGGTCCCACCGGACGCTTTGAGTATCTGGGCAATGGACGCGTGCTCATCAGCGGCAAGGAGCGCCACGTCAAGTCTTTCAAGATGATCTGCGGTGGAACTGGCATCACGCCAATCTTCCAGGTCCTGCGTGCTGTTATGCAAGATGCCCAAGACCCAACGAAATGCGTGGTGCTTGATGGAAACAGACTTGAAGAGGACATTTTATGTCACTCGGAGCTGGATAAATATGTGGAAACAGACAGCGAAAAGTGTACTGTGGTGCACACGCTCACAAAGGGATCAGAGAACTGGACCGGTCTTCGGGGACGTATCTCTGAGGATCTGATTAAGAAATTTGCATCTCCCGAAGTGGACAGTATGGTCATTGTTTGTGGACCAGAGGCAATGGAACAGTCGGCAAAGAAAGTGCTTCTTGCCCAAGGCTGGGCCGAGTCTGGCCTTCACTTCTTTTAAAAGTGGTCAGACGTGCCAAGCTCGAGTTATCCAGGGCGGCTTTTTGTATAGAAACGATTTTATGTATAATGAGAAGAATTTATGACCTTCCTAACTGATTTTACAAGAATTAGTAAGCTATATTCAACTTCGATGAGTCCGTACTGGAGAGAAGGAAGCAGACGATTTCTCGCAGTTCTTACCCACGACTCAAGTTGCGAGATACCTCACAAGTTAGGCATTTGCAGGCATATCGACCAGGTTGAGAGGAGGGCTTACATGAATCCACAACCTTAAGCTTCGGGGAAAAAAAACGAATTCAAATCTTGGTGGTATTCGACGCGCTCAAAAAATCATTAACCATATCGGAACATCTCTTGGAGACCATCATATTCTTTGGTCAGATGCAAAGAACACCACTCCTTTGTGGGCATTCAGTAGTAGTCTCTCACATCCAGCCTTACCCGCAAATGCTCGAAAACACTAGTCGTATCAGTACGGGAGCTAAGAAGCGACTCGGAGTTTCCCATGGACTTTGCAGATGCCTTGCCCGTGTCCAGGGCACGAAGATATCTAACAAAAGCGGACGTTTGTTTGCGGAAAGTTGAATACAAGTGAAGGACGGTCCCTTCGCTTTCGTGGCGTAGTCCATTCAGCCCATCCGCCTTGGAAAGGGAGCCGAAGGCCAGTATAGTGCCGAAGATGGAGTCCAACAACTTCGCCGCGTGTGCGTGCCGCTTGCTGAGGAAGAATGCAAAGAGCATCTGGTCGAGAATGTTTTCGTGAAAGTCACGCAGGCGTGGGACGGAGTGAGCGTCTTCAATTGTTCCGTCAATATCACCGCGGTCGAGGCAGCGCTCGATTCTGGTGAGGGTTTTCTGAAATTGATCCCAGATTGATCCGATGCCGACATGGAAGCAGTAGTCACTAATTGCGAGCACAAAATGCTGGGCATCAATGCGGAACTTTTGGAACACATTGCGAATGTCGCCCGACAAAGAGCCGCGGTTCGTCGAGTCGCGAATAAGTCCCTTGACCACCGAGACCATCCGCAAAAGGCGGAGCAAATGCTTGAAGAGACGGTCATACCTTTGCAAGGACCTCAGGGTGATGAGCGCTTCAAGAGCCTCGGGTGGTTTGTATTGAAGACGAAGGAAGTCCAGTGCTTCGATAGCATTCGGATCCCTACACCGCTCGATCTCGTCGTCGTTCAAATCGCGAATTGCAAAGCTCAGTCCACCAGGGAGCTCATTGTCTTGCTTGTTTGTTTCTGGATTCTCAGGATCCTCCTCGGAGAAATAACAATCACCGAGAAGTCCGATGAGAACCAGTCGCAATTCTGAGCTCGCTGGAGGCCAGGCATCACGGTTTCCCAGACGTAATCCAGTATGAACTCCACTCCGGACTACGCCCTTTTTGCGTTCTCCGCTTTCCATCTCAGGGTCGAAGAGCGAGTGGGTGAGACGTGAGGCAAACGAGCCATCGCCGAGCAATTGGAATCGCCATTGCAGGTCAAGGTGGTGTCGTACATTATGTTCTTTGAACAAATGGTGTAGATAGGAGAAGTCGATCAGCTGTGCCTGAGAAGAGATAATTGGAGCAAGCGAGAGGTAGAGGGCAGATGATAGGTCAGGGCCAAAACGCCTGGAAGCATCAATGGAATCCGAGGAAGGCTCTCTGGCCTCTTGGAGTAGTTGGTCGACCGTGTCATTTGCAAAAGTCTTTTGATTCAAAACAGACCCCGAGAGGTTCTTCTCGTCGTCCACATCGAACAGCTCATACGTGTGCTTCAGGTTGACACACGAGGGTTCATTGCCAGAGGCGTCCTGCGCTGCTATTTGCAAATCGGTCTGTCCTTGATGGTATCTCAGGATCTCAGTGCGGAGTTTCGACTCATACTCATTCGCTCGCCTTTGGATTCGTTCAATATCATTCCACGTGGTCGCGCAGTGTAAACGAAGATTTCCCGCATGGAGGAGCACGTCATCACGGGCAATAGGATGGTGAGGGTGTGATCGTTTCAAAAGTCGCAGACTTCGCCCGCTCTCAAAGATGGTTCGTGCTTGATCTTTGGGCATGAAAGAGGGCATGTTGGTATCAATGTAAGTGAACTCGGTCCTTTTGAAGCCCGTGGTGAACTTTGTACGGTCTTCATGATGCTCCAAATGGACGAACATCCTTTCACTGGTCACCAGTTCACCGAAAGCATTTTCTTCAGGACGCAGTCCTACCCAGCGTTCGACGAAGTCGAACCAGGGATTAGTCACTCGGACAACAATCTCACGCAAAAGGTTCTCCATCCACCCAAACATATGGGTGAAAATGGCCGCCCGCTCAATGACAGCAGAGATGATCTGGGCGTCCGACTTGGCCGTCTCCGCCGCATGGACAATATCGGCCAGTGAGCTTATCAAATCCCCACATCGCTGGAAAAGTGCCAGGACCTGCAGGACCGAAACGACGTTCTGCGAGTATAGGAGGACTTGCTGCTCAAGGTTGTACATGACGATTGCAAGAGTACCACGCAACGTAAAAAGTGATGACAGGTCCTTGGACTTCGTTGGCGCATTTTGAGCAAAAAGCCGAATATGTTGCATGTTCGTACCACATTGAAGCACAGTTTCAATGACTGAGTCTAGTGTTGCGAAGCTTACTCCAGAAACGCGCGCATCACTCAAGTATCTCTCGAATGTCCTTGTCCCCTCATTGTACCGGAAAAATGACGAGCTCCATCCCAGTCCAAGACGAAGGAGTGACCGGATAAGAACATTGTCTCGAACCAAGCGGCCAGAAGTTGGGTTGCTTTTTGCGTTTGCTTTGTGTGACAGTGCAGCATCGAAACCTTTGGCGCCCGATTCGGTGAAGTATGCCGACAGTGGCTCGCGATGTAGACGATTCTCGTACTTCTCCCACGTCTTTGGTGGGGCAATGTGCTCTGATTTCTCCTGTAATGAATCAAGCTTCCAAATATCATTATCGTCGTCGAGATCTTGAAGGAGATCTGACGGCGCATAGGATTGGGTATCGATCGAAGGGTCGATGACTGAATTGGCTGACGACTCGGGGCGTTCAAGATCATTGGGGAAGAAGTTGAGCTTCCATATCGGGTCAGGTTTATCAGGTCCCTCGAAGGGTACTTGAAAACATGCCTTGGGAATTGCTGTCAATCAACAGAAAAGTCAGTAGCCAGCTGCATACCCTTGGAAGCGGGCTACGTACCAGGCAAGTCCGCGTTCCACTGTAGATCCTCTAATGGCCGCAAAGCCTCGATACTAAATCTCGATAGTCTCCATAGACCCTCTCTGGAGAACGGATCAGGCTCATGGTCGGCCGAATCCATCCTCGACCCATAGCCAGCGAAGAATGGTTTTGAGGTGCTGTGGTAAACGCGTTGGAAATTCATGGGATGGTCCCGCGTTGTGACCGGCTATCGTGCACGGGCCACCCGATAACAGAAACTCGCGACGGACAGTCTTGAAGCTCGAGTTTCTTTACAATTAGCATCGTGTGCGCGTCAACTTGTGCTATTGATTTGCTTGATACTGTCCGATCGCGATGCCGCCCCGAAAGAAAGCCAAACGCGCACACTCCACTACCCCTCCAGAGGATCCAGCGGCGCAATCGAGCGCGGACACCCCCGGGTCGAGCGATGGCGTCGAAAAGCCCAAGCCTGCATATGACTTGATCGGCGATCCCTGGACGGACGAGCAAGAGACAGCACTGCTGAAGGCTATCATCAAATGGAAACCTGTCGGTGCGTTACAGATTGGCGAAGATGGGTCGCACTGCGGGGCTTCAAGAAGCTAATTGAGCTCTCTCCATACAGGCGTTCACAAGCATTTCCGCATGCTCGCGATTGCAGACTACTTGAAGAGCCAAGGATATGCGCCCTCGTCGGCAGAGCACATGCGCATCCCCGGAATATGGAGGAAGCTTGGTACCCTCTACAACTTGGAGGCTTTGGATGAGAGAGTAGGCAACCCTCGACATGTCGTTTGCCTAGGTCACCTCTTGCTAATTGCTGGATTGCCGATTGAATAGGAGGACGCGGTGTTTGCGGATACGAACGAGGATGAAGAGGAGTCAAGTGAGATGTACTGGCCGTTTGAGCTTCCCTACGATGAGTATGGCGACCTTATGTTTGAAAGACGGCTGGCCACAGAAGGCTCCTTGTCACCCGTTACCAGTCGTCATGCCGAGTCACGACGGGGGAGTACGGTAGCAGATACCGATGGTAAGTTGCCATTCTTCCTTCACAGATATGTGTTGATAGCAGTCACTGACTCAAGTGCTTGCTGCAGAAGCTCGCTCGTCTCCCCCTCCATCTCGAGGCCGCAAGTACAATCGCGGCGCACGCCAGCCCGCACGCGAAACTCGCTCCACACGACTCCAAGTTGAAGTTGGTACTGGTAGCCAAAGCAAGGCTTCCGACGAGGACGCCGACTCTGGAAAAGAATCTGACGTGAATGATGAGGGTGAGGAGGAGGAGGAGGAAGAGGAGGAGGAGGAGGAGGAGGGCACCGACGGTGGCAAGGATAGTGAGGCTGAGGAGGAAGAGGAGAGCAGTGATAAGGGAGGGTCCAGAAGCACGAGGGCACAGGCGTCACGGTCCAAGCAGAAGGACACCAATAAGCCGTCAACAAGCAATGCCACCCGCCGCACCGGTCGCCGACGTTGAAGTCGAACATTCACTGTTTCCATCTAATCGCATTGTACATCTTGATACCAGTGGATCGTTGGAGAGGCGTTAAGGGTGCTGTTTGAAATTTCATATCTGACAATGGGGCTTATGTACTTGTATCACTACTTTCATGAATCAATTTCCAACTCAAACAAGGCTCAGAATCAAGCATATGTCTTGATGTGGAAAATCTGCGAATCACAGGGAGGTATATTTCGATCGCTATAGAAAGTCTAAGGTCGTTCGAGGGTACAGAGGAAATAGATCAAAGCGGGGGTCATAGTACAGAAATCCAAGCGACTTAGTTTACAGCAGACGCTTCATGATGGCATCAGCGTACTCGTGGGTCTTGGCCTTGCCACCCAGGTCACCAGTGAGGGTCTAAAAGAGATCGTCAGCATTTTGATCAAGTCAATATCAAGGGAAAGTGGGACAAAAGAACATACCTTGCCCTCAGCCAGGGTGTCAAAGATAGCCTTCTGGATGCGGTTCGCGTGGTCGTGGAGACCCATGTGCTGCAGCATCATAATGGAAGACAGGAGCAGAGCAGTGGGGTTAGCAAGACCCTTGCCAGCAATGTCAGGGGCGGAACCGTGGACGGCCTCGAAGATGGAGCACTCGTCACCGATGTTACCGGAGGGGGTCAGACCAAGACCACCGATCAGACCGGCGCACATGTCGGACAGAATATCACCGTACAGGTTGGGCATGACAAGGACCTTGTCGTTGTAGGGAGTGGGGTCGGTGACGATCTTCAGGCACGAGTTGTCCAGCAGCTCGGCGTCGAACTCGACATCGGGGAAGTCCTTGGAGATGTCGCGCGCAGTGTTCAGGAACAGACCGTCGGACATCTTCATGATGGTGGCCTTGTGCACAACGCGGACCTTCTTCTTGTTGATGGACTGGGCGTACTGGAAGGCGAAGCGGAGAACGCGCTCAGAGGCCTCCTTGGTGATAAGCTTGATGCTCTGAACAACGCCATCGACAACGACATGCTCGATACCAGAGTATTCGCCCTCGGTGTTCTCACGGATAAGGACAGTGTCGACACCGTCGTAGGGGGTCTTGTAGCCGGCGATGGAGCGGCAGGGACGGACGTTGGCGAACAGGTTGAAAGTACGACGGAGAGTCAGGTTCAGGGAGACGTGACCCTTTCCAACGGGGGTCTAGAAGCAGAAAATACTGTTTAGCATCGCCAATGGCACAAATTGATATCGCCGAATGCGCAAAGGTGGGAAACCTACAGCCAGGGGACCCTTGAGCGCGACATAGTTCTTCTGGACACTGCGGATGGCCTCGTCGGGAATGGCGGTCTTGCCATCCTTGAGAATGGGAGTAACATCGACGGACTCCCACTTGATGGGGGCCTGTGATGGGGCTTAGTATGCTGATTGTATCATGCAGTCAATGTTGCGACAAGTCTTTACCTTAGCAGCCTCGAAGATATCCTTGACCGACTGAGAGATCTCAGGGCCAATACCATCACCCTCAATCAGAGTAACAGTGTACTTGCCCTGTTATGCAAATAAAAGCCGTCAGTATTGGCGTTATTGTGTGTCGTCTTTTGAGGTGGAGAATGTGTCCATGGTCTTTAAGGCGCGGTTGGCGCCGGCACCGTGAGAAAAAAAAATCGCAATGGCTGGGAACGACACGTACATCAGAGCCCTTCTGGCCCTTGAACTTGGCGACAGCATCGTCGGGGGTAGAAGCGTAACCGCGCAGCTAAAATTCGCACAAAACTAGTCAATTGATGATCCTCAAGTAGGCGGACTCGGCTTGGGTGGACGAGGGCATGCAGGTGGTGGACGGTACCTGCGACACAGAGGTGACGAAGCTGGGGCCCATGCGGGCCGACCGCAAGCACAGGCGAGCAGCAGAGAAGTTTCTGGCGGCGAGCATCGTGAACAAATCCCGACAATCGGCTTTGGAAGGGAAGGGTGGTGATGGAGTGGGAAGAGGAGAGAAGAAGAAAAGGGAAAGAATCGAGTTTCTCGCGGCGCCCGCTATCCGACCGTGACCGTGACCGCATTGGTTTAGAAAGGGCCGCCGGCTACCCGAAAATAAACCCACTTCTGCGCTGGCCATTGGCCATTGACCTTCGGCGAGTCGGCGACACCTCTCACCTTCGCGCCACTGGAGCTTGATACTACACTTCCTATTGCTCACCAGCTGCCAATTGATCACAACCCACCACCTTCAAAAAAGCATCAACAACATCATCCTTTGCTGATCTCTGCCCCCTGCAGCCTCATGCGGGAGGAGCGGTGGCCTCTCCCCTCCATCCCCGGACCCTGACCCCCGAAACAACCCCCCAATTTCGATTCGTCCCGTCTCCACCCCCCAGACCAGCATACTATCTGGCCATCATGTCCGACCTCGACGTCGCGAGCCATTACAACTTACCTTCTGAATTCCCGGATGAATGGCCGGCGGCCCTGGACGAAGCCGACCTGTCCGATCAGGAGTCGGTCAAACAAACCAAGTCGCGAGCCCGCAAGTCGCGCTACTTCGCGTTAGAACGCACTCCTAGTGACTGGCGGAGTAATTTTGGTTCTCGCAAAGGGAAAGATGCCAGAGACAACACGCAGAATGACGAGCCGGACCCATTGGGAGGGGGCGACAGTATCCTCCGCACCCTCAAGAGCCGTGGGATACGGCTCGAGGATGATGGGGGTAAACGGTCTCGCTTCCTTCTTTCATCAACCTCCTTTTCGCCCGCCCTTTTTCTCTCCCAAGTCCATCATGACGCTTCCATCGAATCGCTCGTGGCTGGTCTGAACAACCTATCGAATTCTATTGACGAGAAGTCAGCGTCACTGAAGGTACTGGTGGAGGCGAACTTCGAGCGCTTCGTCCGCGCGAAAGCAACCATCGATAGTGTATATACGGAAATGAGAGATCAAGGAGCAACAAGGGAGCAAGCCTTGGCTCCGCGTCGATCAGGACACTTTCGAAACTATTCAGGCCAACATCGAAGCATTTCGCCTGCTCCTCTGGTAACAAGTGGACCTAAAAAGAACGCACTAACTAAGGAGAGTGAATATGGTATGAAAGGTATCCGAGGGCCCTTGGTGGAAGCCTCGGTGAAGGCCGAGGAAGTCTGGGGTCCTGCGCTGGGGGGCCGAGACCGAGAGCAGATGCTCAAGTCGGTGGTGGAGACCATGGAAAAGCATCGCGATGTGTACGAGATTGGAAGTCACTTGGCAAAGTCCATCCAACAGCGCGATTATGATTCGGTTTTTGAGCAGTATACCAAAGCCCGGACACTAGCAAATCGCGCAAAGAACATTGTGGAGCAGGCCTCCAGCGCTCAACGGCAGCTGACCGACCACGACACGCATACAATCTTGGCCATGGGGCGGATGTGGATGGATGTCGATCAGCAGATCCAAAACTTCAAGCGGGATCTCTGGAGAAGGCTGAGTGATGCACCCACGACTTCCACTACCAGCACAGCTGCTGGTCCTGTAGAGGAGCACATGGAGCTGATTGGAGCCTTGTTGGAATTGGGCGTCGACAACAACCCTATCTGGGCATGGTTGCTCAGCCGCTTCGAGTTCCTCAAGACCAAGATCACGTCCTTTTGTGACCGATGCAAGGTTGAAATTGAGATTTTGCGGCGAAGGTTGGCAGGAGGAGAAAAGCCAACGCCCCAGTCCACTGCATCTTATCTGCGCCTAGCGCCCCGAGATGGATCAGTGGAGATCGCGGAGCGACTAGACACAGATCAAGTCATTGAGCTCTGGGAATGCGTTCAAGCATTCTTGACTCGGCTCTTGTCATCGCAAAGCGGTTTGCTAGCTGAAGTGCTGGACTTCTGGGAGGTAGCGCAATCGTTCATTGACGGCAGCCGCCAAAGACTCCTCCCTGTCGGCTTTGAGGGCGAGAGCCGCAAGCACCATCGACTGACACCTGCGAACGTGACGCAACTTGAGGGGGGTATTGTTGAGCTGGTAAACCTCATTCGAGAGAATGTCTTGTCTCTGTTCAATGAGCCTCCGACAGAGGACATTTCCCTTCTCTCCTCTCCCATTCCGCCCAGCCCAACAAGTCCAGCCTCGAGGGGTATCACCCCTACTGAGTCTAGATTCAAGCTGGATCCCAAGAATCTGCCCATTGCAGTTCCCAAGAAAGGAGAGCATTGGGAGGGCTATGCCTTTTGGCCACCGTATTCCAATTCTCTCAGTGGCGTTCACTATCTGAGCAAGTTTCTTGTCATTCTTGGCACGGCTGCCAGTGAAATGGCAGCACTTGGCCCCGTTGGTGGCGCTGGTCCGACGTACGACCAACTGAAGACTCTTGTCAGCATTGCACGGGAACGTTCCGCTCGCGTCGCATGCTCTGCGTGGAGTAAAGATGCGGAGATTTGCAAGATGCTTGAGGACTGGACTCGGGACTCCGAGAAGCGAGATCTGACGAAAATGCCTGGCTTGTTTGTGGCCTTTGAGAGTGCTATCCTTGGCGGGATGCAGAAAATTCTCTACATCTCCGAGGCTATGGCGAAATCGGGCTCTGTCGATGTTGTTACCCAGCCGCCAGCCAAGTTGCTTCAGATGGTACGGGCACAATTCGTGTCTAGTGTCTATAAGGCGCTGAGTGGACTTGTTGAGAACGCGGAACGCCTCACGCCGTCGGAAGAGGAGACTGAATGGGTCATCTCTAAACCGGTCATTGCCAGCCAGGCGGTCGATGCGGCCCTGTCAGTCCTCACTGCAGACGCCGTCGATTGCCGCAACCGGGTAAGTCTCTTCATGCCATGATGAGTTAAACTGTTCAATTTCTAACGCCAGCAGAATGTCCGGATCCTCCTAACGCTTTCAAATCTCAAGGCACTTCAGGCCGAGTATGTGCCGCAGTTGATTGTCAACTTTGAGACGTCTTTCTCGGTCAAGTTGACGGAAGAAGGCAAGACTGTGCGAGATGTCTTGAAGCAGATCGAAGACCGACTCTTCCAGTCTTACACCAAGCCTACCATTGCCACGTTGAACGAGACCATCACTACGGGCATTACTGCCTCCGATTGGGTGCCTTCCACAGATCGCCCAGATCAAGTTCGCCCTTACGTTTACACCACCATGCTCACTTTGGTGCTGGTGCACACTGAGATCTCCACGACGGTTCCATCCACAGTATCTCCAAGCTCCAGTCGCTCCTCGACGAATGCCCCATCCTCGCTACTGGCCACCATCTTAACACATCTCCTGGTAGAAGTGTCCTCGTCGTTGCTTGCAGCATTCCGCTCTCGGCCCACTTTCTCCCTGGCTGCGTTAATGCAAGCTACGCTGGATACCGAGTTCATTGCGCAGACCCTATCGCAGTATTCCACCGACGAAGCATCCAACATCCAGAGTCAAATCTACGTGGAACTGGATCGCCGGACCACCAATGAGGCCCGCACGAAACTCCAGGCCGAGCTGGGAGAGATGCGGGTTGTGCTCAAGCGCTTGCGAGACCGAACCAAGGGCGAGTTTGCTTGCTTTAAGAAGCCTCGGAGCGTTGGCTCTAAACCCTCCACCTCGAGTTAGCATTCCTGTATATATGTTCATTCACCTGATCGGTCAATCATATACTGAAGCGTTTATGAAATTCTTGCTCACAAATGGAACATGATATAAGTAACAATCGGGTATCACAACTTTTGGTTTGCCGTAGGCGTAGCCCTCCATGCGAGAACCTTCTTCCCAGCTTCCATCCTATTCTCAATTCTGGCCGACCATCCGCTGCACCCGACTCAGCAGCACATTACTCTCCCGCCCCAATCGCCTCTTCCCAAATTGATCCGGCCGCTTCGCCCGGGCCATCGCCTCGCGATCCTTCTGCTTCGCTTCCCGTTCTCGCTGTCGCGCCTCCGCAGCCTGCTTCCGCTTCTCTGCAATCTCCATCTCCTTGGAAAACGCCGAAGGCTTCGGTCTCCGCTCCCTTCTCTTCCCGTCCGTATCTCGGGGACGACGCTCTGGTCGTGGAGCGGGCTCGGGCTCGGGCTCGGGCTGGTTTATCATCGCTACTCGGTCGGGGTGCAGTTCCAGCGAAGCTGGCTCTGGCTTGTCTTCAATTTTCTCTTCCTCCTCGGCGGTGGTGAAGACGGGCTTGGGGGCGTTGGTGGCGAGTTCTTGGGCTTTGATTTTGGCGTAGGCTTTCTTGACTTTGGCCTTTTGGATCAAGTCGGACTTGATTTTTTGAGCTAGAGAGGGAAAGATGGATTAGAAAGATATGGCTATAGAGCAGATCAAGGGTGGTGCCTTACTCTTGCGCCGATATGTGCCATCGGGGAGATTTGCAGGGCCAACGCTGAAGCCTTTGCGCTTCTTGATGGCAGGCTCTGGCCGTGATTCGGAGGGCTTGCTCTCGCCGTCGCGAGTCCGTTTTGGGGCCATGCTTGTTTTAACAAATTTCAACAGTCTCAAAGGTGGTATTCAAAGAGCAGGCCGCTTGAGGACGGGTGGGTTATTGCAGTTGTCGAGTTGTTGCAGTTGGAAGAAGAAAAAGAGCTGCGATCTGCGGGCCCCGAAAAAAAGTGAGGGTCTGGAATTCCGCCCCCAAGAAGTGCGGAGCTACGAGTTACAGTAACTACGGGACTTTAACGAACTCGTAACCAGTTAACTAGCTACATACCGAGTTACTCCAATAGTGCTTGGGTAATGGAAAAGCACTCATATTATGGAATATCAAATTCAGGATTTCTTTTTTTTTTTCTCCCTTCCCTCTTAGCCCCAAAATTGGACGAACCCATTTGGACGAAACAAAGGCCGCCTGACCATGAAAAAGAAAGCCGAACTCTCGCCGATGAATCATCGGGAGACCCACGAGATGACATGACTCGGCCAGCACAATGGCGCTCCTTTCACCACATCCTCTCTCCCGGACTCCTCCTCCGATATCTCTTTTTCCTTCCTGCCGCAGTGCTTACCGGTATATTTTCAACCAGCATTTGCTATCCGTATATATTGTCCGTCCGAAACACTGCATCCTTC
Organism: Penicillium simplicissimum; assembly: GCA_024706585.1. Lineage (NCBI taxonomy): Eukaryota > Fungi > Ascomycota > Eurotiomycetes > Eurotiales > Aspergillaceae > Penicillium > Penicillium simplicissimum. The sequence goes on from JAMZTW010000044.1 coordinate 1,663,422, forward strand.
CGTGCCAATCACCCACCCCCATCCTGCGGACTGACGGCATACCCGCTCATCTGCACCGTACCACACCGCATCCCAACCACCCCACCGAGGCACTGCTGGGTCTGATTTTGGGTGTCCTCGCCACGTCGGCGGCCTCTTGCAATGTTCGGCTCGCTGTCTAAACCCCTATAGTCTCGCCCAGCGCCGCTATCATGCCCCTCTTTCACGATCCGGATCGACGGGCCCTGCACCGTTGGTCGGGTAACCAGAGCGAGTCGGACCAGCCAGCCCCAGGGTCCTCTCGGGGCCAATCTGGTGAAAACGACGACCGCGGACACTATATACCAAAATCGACTGGATTGGATATAGAGCCCTCGCGTACGGAGCAGTTCTCGTCTAGGGTCTGGACCAACGACCGGCAGGGGCTCATACAGCGAATCAAAGAGTCGTCGCCTTGGAGGTTGCAATATCAGGTATGTCGGGCCGCTGTCGGGCTAAGATAGTCCTTCTCGTCTTATAGATATGGGTCTCCTTGGCCGTGACAACTTTTTGAATCTGGGACTGACCGAGTATGAAGCCGCAAACTACCAACACTAGCGAATCCTATATGCACCATGATTCTATACCACCCCTCGACTCGCAGGCCGACGCCAGGGTGGTTGAGCAGGTCTCAGAGAACCAAGATTGTGTGCAAGAAACTGAGCAGCTAGGCTCGCCTGCTGAAATCCAGCGACCGAGATCTGCCCTCCATTCTGGTGACTTCAGGGAAGGCTCCCCGCATCATGGGGAACAATCACTGCAACCTCGCTTTGTGGAACCAAGTCCGTCTTCGCCATTTTCCTGCCTCGGCACATCCCCTACCACCCCATGGTTTGGAGCACCTGTTTTTCAAAGCAGCCAGAGGCAGCCCAGTCTTTTTGCCGATCGCTCTGAATCACCATTTGCTCGTCAAGCACGGTCTCGGGCACCGTCACTTGGATCTTTCTCGTCAAGCTATGTGCTTAAGGCCCCAACAAGCCCTCTGGTTTACCAAGCCAACAACACCGATCTAGACTTTTCACCTCGAGTCGATGCAGCCGAGCAACTCGACCCACTGGAAAGAGCCAACAGGCGACGGACACTGCCTCCAGAGACCTTCAGACATCTCCAGTCGACGCCTCCTAGTCTGCGGACGGTGGACGTTGGCAGCCCATATTCCCAGGGCAGCCGCGATGGACTTTTTCAATCTTATCATTCCCCTCGCCGGTCTCTTACCTCGGCGTATAGCCTCCAGCTTGCTTCTCCAGTGAGTTCACCTGCATTTCGAGCCCGGCGGAGGCCGTCGCTCGCCTCGGAGATTTCCCCCAAACCTCATGCACCGATGGTCGGATCGTATGAGGAGTCCATCTTGCGTGGGCGGATGTCTATGAACCCGTCTAAGCCGTTAGACTTCACTGCTCAAATTGGCGTTCTTGGAAAAGGCAAATGCAAAGGACATCTTCGATGCCCGCCCCATGTGACAGTCCCCTTCCCGGCTGTCTTCTACAGCTACCCGACTTCGGGCAGTGGCCGCTCGATCGCCGACGACAGCCCCAGTCCCTATGTTGGCCAGATTGATCTGGAAAACCTGCTGCCAAAGGATGATTCAAGCACGACTAGGCGTCGTAAACGGCACTTCAGCCCATCCAAGGTTCCCGAAGGAATGGTCCGGGACGATGGTGATCATCATCCAGTCCCAGATGCCGACGTGCGACGCCGTCGAGAGAAAAAGAACCGCAGAGCGGAATCCCCTAAATGCCCCCCTGGTGGGAGCTACCGAATTCCTCAGCAAGGCCAATTGCAGATCATCATCAAGAACCCGCATAAGACTGCAGTGAAGCTGTTCCTCGTTCCCTATGATCTCAGCGACATGGAGCCTGGCACCAAGACATTCATCCGGCAAAGAAGTTACTCGGCAGGTCCGATAATCGACATGCCGCTGAGCGTGCGCAAGAACTACGGGACCGATCGCCCGGAAGCATCGCTGAATACCACGGAAGATCCCAAGGACAAGCCCGTTTTGCGGTATCTCGTCCATCTGAATATCTGTTGTCCGTCTCGGGGTCGCTTCTATTTGCACTCCAGCATTCGGGTTGTTTTCGCAAACAGAGTACCGGATGGCAAGGAGAAGCTTCGTAACGAGATCCAACTGCCAGAACCTCGGTACAGCCCGTATAAGCCGGTTCGTGAAAATCCACTTTCTACCTCTACCGGTGCTCGACTAGCGATTGAGAAAGCGTCTCGCCGGCGGAGCGCTGGTCAAGGCGGGATTCCCGGGTTACGGCCTTATATTTCGTCGCCAAGTGATGCCCCTCTGCATTGGAACGCAGAGCCAATGGAGCTCACAGAGTCCTCGCAGACCTTCCATCAGTCTGATACTGTGTACACCAAGCTCAACAAGGGCGACGTGGGCTACGGAGGTTACCCTTATGCTTCTAGCCAGAGCGGCTCTGAGAACGGTGAGAGCTTGCTAGCCAAGCGGCTTCGGGGCCTGGATGTCCACAAGCACGATGCGTTTGACAATAATTGAGTCGACTATTGGGAGATAAACTCAACCTCGCAGTCTCGGCATAGGTTTTGATCTGTTTAGCATTGACTTGCTTCTCAATCTCTGCAACTGAATGTAACAGTCGCACCGGTCTGCAGGTTGGTGGACTCGCTAACCTATATCAACCCACCAGCCACAGGTCCTCATGGGAACACTTCATCTCCAGGTGCAGATGCAAGCTCATTTCCATTTAGATTGAGGCCTGGTACTCCTCTTTTACAATTTCTACTTTTGTTCTGCCTCACCGTAACAGGTCAGGCGAGGCGCTTGGGTTTCACACATATACCCCCCCTGCTTTACGTTCTTTGTCCACTCGACTACCAAGCGCGATCACTTGGAATCTCCTTGCACGCCTCGTGGCGTCACTTGTCTTTTGATTGTGATGCTGTCTGGTTGCGTCGGATGGAGATTGTTGGACCTCTCTTCTAGCATAAGTCCGAGTCTTTCCGTTACTTCTCTTTCGTCAAAGGCGTTTGGTTTTGCCTTTCTATTCCGAGCAAATAGTCACAGTAACAATATACCAATTTTCGAATTCGAAACTTACTCATTACGCTTACCGAGGAGGGCTAGAGTGGAGATGCTCTCAGGTCCTACCTAGCCCGGATAAGCCATGCATCCCTAGCATGCACCCCAATGATAGTACCTAGTGCAAGTTGGGCGCCTGCTTTTATTTCTATGGTCCAGTGAGATAGTAAGGTTGTCTCCAAATGAGTGTGCAGGGAATTATCATCATCTACATATATACCGGATAATGTCCGCTAACTCTTGGCGCTCTCCTTCCGTTCTAGTGCTCACCCCCTCGCCGCTTTTGCTCACTGAGTAGAATTGAGCACGCCCCTGATCGGCCTGAGCGGCTCAGTGATCATTATGTAATCAGCCTGATTCACTCACTGAGCCTGACCTAAGCATCCTGATTTGCTCACTGAGACTGATCGGAGCATCCTGATCTGATTACTGAGCCTGACCTCGGCGATCCCTGGATTGCTTACAAATCCCCTCCAAGGAGAACTCGCCTGAGTAAGCAGGCTTAATAAAACGCGACACGCTAGCCCGGCCCCTGTACAGCTTTTCCATTTCAGTCAAAGTGTAGGCTTCGTAAAATTTGCCACTCTTTGGCGATCTTTCCTATTGCAAGCAGGATGTATCTAGTGAACATCGTTCAATTGGACAATTACACTTCTCGTGGATTTAACGCTCCTAGGAGCATTCTCCGTTTTCCCGATACTTGGCCAGATTTGCGGAACTACGAAGGCAATTGTGTATGCGTACTTCCTAGTGGACTTCGTATATTCTTTCATTTTGGTTGGACACTTCCAGATCTCTCTACTATGAAAATTTCCTGATAAGTTCTAATTCTATAGTCACCTACTACTTAGCTAAAGACCTTTCGTGGTTTTGACGTTATACTATTCTTGCTAGATGAAGAGAATATAAATGGGTGAAGGTAAGAACTTCTATTCGTATATGTCTAAATAATTGCTCCTGGGACGGTCAGAGTATTCCTTAATTTGTTCGAGCTATTGAACTAAATAGTCTATCGGGTGAGATATTCTTCTAGGTTCCCGGGAGCTTAGGTCCGACCGTGGATGCCTGTTCTTGAGGGAGGTATAAATCTGAACAAAGCTCCCTACGCTAATACCGTTCAAAAATTGACCTAATCTAGTAAATAAGGTAACGTTTTTAATTAAGCTAAAGTGAGTGTAATACTAATACAATTATCTTTCTCTCACTGATCGTGCTTCAGATAGAAAATTATCAACCGTTTAATAGCAATATATTTACCGCTTAAGTCGCTGAATCCGCTCTGCACAGCGTTCAACTACTTCTCGAATCCGTTAATAATATGCAACTTAATACTGAAATCTTAACAGAATTAAGCGATCGATTGTCTGCTGTAGAAAATATTCTACGGAATTTCATATTACGACTAAATATCCTAATACTCTCCTCTACGCATAGTCATAAGGTTTATCAATTTCTCCAGTTATAGAGATATATGCCTTAACCTGACCCGGACTTTATTAAACTTCAAACAATATTCAGATAATTTTATACACGGAGTAGATAAAAACAGCCCTAATCTTTTCGTCGAGTCGTAAGTAGGGCAAATAATTAAGCGTTTATCTATATAGGTACCTATAATCTATAAAACGATTAAGAATAAAACTCTGTAAGTAATATTCAATATACTCGAGATGTGCTTATACTAATTAGCTCTTAATATCTAGTCAGATTTCGTATATTGTTCATAAATACGACAGAATACGGACTTTCCGCACGAGAAAACGATATAGCAATGGCTATCATTAAACTAAACAAGAAGAACCACATACTTAAGGACCGGCTGTTAGTATTAGAGCTCCTTGTCTACCGGATTAAAGAACAATGTATTGGAATTCAATACACCTGAAATGTTTTTAACGGACTCCTATCCGACATTCGCCAGCAGAGAGACAAAAAATGGCGGTCGGCTTTTCCGAAGGCTTAGTAACCGTTTCCCGAACAATGGATTGGGAATATGGAATCAGAAACATTGTCGTGAATAGACGACTCCAGAAGAATATCAAGACCCCTACTCCAGCCGGACTGACGACTCCAACCAGAGAGGAGACTCCTTGACCCTCCAGCATAAATACGCATCCGCATCGTCTTCCCGGAGCGGATAGCCTTAACCTCTCGGTCAAGTTTCTAGGAGACAATGTTACTTAAATTTATGTCGCTATCTTGGGTATGGTGAATTACTCACGCGCTTATTCAATTTCCTAAACTGCCTCTGTTTCTGCCAATCATTCTCCGCTGTTACTGCCGTGTTCGAAATCAGATTCCCCTTCGTCCACTCAGAAAATAGAACTGAAGTACCATGTTTACACACTAACCAACAGAGTCGTATTATACAAGCCACGATCTGCAGCTAACCTGAATCTTTACTAGCGCTTCTCAGGACAGGGTTGGAGAATTATTTTCTGAGTGGACGAAGGGGAATCTGATTTCGAACACGGCAGTAATGGTTTGAAGCATTACGGCCCGATCTTGTCTACAGAAATCGTTCAGGCCGAATCCCAGGAAGAGCTGAGTTTCATCTTGCGTGAAATTCAAGCCAACTTTGGCCCTGAGTTTGGCGTTCACTTTAAATGCCATCTTTCTTGCTGGAACCGTATGTCGGATCAAAATCAACGTCTCTGGTTGAAACCTACCTCATCGGTTCCTCGCCTCCTTAACGGCTCCCATTGCTGGCGTGGTCGAGCTCCCCTCGCTCGCGAGCTCTTTATGGATACTATAAAGGAAATATCAACCGAAAATTCGACAACTCAAAAGAGCTCTGAGTCTCGATTTAGGGCTAATTTCCAGGGTGAAGTAGACGAGGCTTTTGACCCTTATCTTGTTCTGTCACAGCTTATAGACCCTGACGGAAAAGTCCCTGAATGTGATTGTGTGATAGTATCTACTTGCAGGGTAGAAGGCCTGTCAATCAGGTAGGAGAGAAAGCACCAAGTCAAATTGAGTCAAAGACTGTTTCTTGAGGATCCCCTCAAGGAGCTCACTCCCTGGAGCTCTTTAACATACATTCGTCCCTATGGCCAAAGATACACACAATACAGTCCGATTCAGCTAAAGGAGGGGTAATACGAGATCGTGCATTCGGGCCGGCTTCCCCGCCGAATCCCTGTCGAGAGACCACTAATCTCTGATCGATTCGTCGTCGGCAGAATAAGATATAGGGAGATCGTGTAACGCGCATGTAGCGCTTCCTTCCAGCTATACTGCCGAACGGCCTTTAACTCACCGCCGAAGGACCGCCGTTTCGGCAGAATTAAATTAGGCCCTACGGCCTAAGGCATAAACCTAAGTATAGCCTTAAGAGGAGATAACGTAATAATTTATCCTCCCTCTAAGGGTCGCTTACCCTTAAGCGGTAGTTTAAATAAAGAGGCGTGCCGATAGTAGCGAGGTAATAGGCTAGCTAAGTAGCTAATTATAGATAGAGGAGTATAAGGCGGGGTATATATAGATAAATAAAGAAAGTAGATTCTCTTATTCTAGTATCCTCTAGCTACTTTAGTTCTCTTCCCTATCTTTACTCGCCCTTTTATTATCTTCTCTCTACCGAGTAAGTATCGATAACCTAACGATACCTCCTCGAACACGCGCGACCTATATAGTCCTGATTAAACCGAAACACTTTTAGTATATAAAGTGTCTCCGGACCTTAGTAAAGAACTTTAACGCGACTACGGATACGCCCCTTAAGATTAATTATATCCTCGATGCTAAGGCTTCTATCGCTTATTAATAGTGTTCCGGTAGAGCTATAATATATATTCCGGTAAGTTTCGCTAACCTAGTATAGAGTTCGAACTAACTCGTAAGGTAGGCTATAACGGCGATATTAGGAGACGCTTATAATTTAGCCGTAATCCTAAGATAGATAAAGGTTCGTTTCTAGGACGATATAGTCGATCTAGATAAGGAGGATAACCTTCTAGAATAGCCCTTTCTGTAGGTAGTTCGGTTAGAAGTCGCTAAGGCCTTAGTAGATCTTTATAACTATTTCGATAGTATAGAGCTAGCGTATCGGAAAGAGAATAACCTTACTAGGAATAAGGGTAAGGTTAAGGTACGTCTAATATTCTGCGGGTTTCGGTATTTATTAATCACCCTTCCGGTAGAAAACCTCGAGTTAGTATAATGCGCTTCTTGTAGCTCGTCGTTCCGAGCTTGTAGGGATCCTTCCTCTAGAAGCCGGAGCGGGCCTAGAGGCGTAGAAGGAGTTCCGATTGAAGAAACTTCTGCGCCTACTTCTTAGTGACGATAGATTTATCTCGTGGGTGTAGGGAAAACTAGCTTTTGTCGGCCGTGTTTTGATAGTGGCCTATAATGCCTAGTAGGAGGTTGTAGATGAGTCCGCGGCTGTAGGTAAGAGCGATATAGAACCTGATGAGCTAGTGGAGAATTTGATGGACGATTTTCCCTTTAAGGTAGAAGAGATCTAAGCGGTACTATCTTATCGGTGCCTAGTTAGCGTCGATCCCGTAGTTACTCGTTTTGTCTTTAGCGGTGTTTCGCTATCCTTACGGCCTCCTATTTTGCCTTTATCTCGCTATTTCCTATAGGACTAAATCGCTTCGGTAGCGTTTACTATATCTTCTTAGGGAATCTATTAGTTATATTTAGAGGGCTAGCCTTTCTATTTAACTAGGAAGTAGGGTTCGTTCCTAATTTACTTCTTATCGCGTACTTCCTTAATTTTATATTTATCCTTATCTTCGAGGTTGGGTATCGGTAGGGATTCGCTATCCTCTTAAGTAGGTTTCCGCTATAGCTCGAGAAGGGATATATAGAAGATATTATAGATTCGGTTGTATTATTAGGGTAAGCTTAGGTAGTAAGCTTACTTACTGACTAACTATAAGACTCGGAATAGTCCGATAAAGCGGGATAGTGTTATATTATCTCCTCTTGAGGCTATACTCAGGTTTATGCCTTAGGCCGTGGGGCCTAATTTGATTCTGCTGAAACGGCGGTCCTTCGGCGGTGAGTCGAAGGCCGTTCGGCAGTATAGCTGGAAGGAAGCGCTATATGCGCGTTACACGATCTCCCTATATCTTATTCTGTCGACGATGAATTAATCAGAGATTGGTAGTCTCTCGATAGGGATTCGGCGGGGAAGCCGGCCCGAATACACGATCTTGTATTACCCCTCCTTTAGCTAAATCGGACTGTATTGTATATGTCTTTGGCTATAGGGACGAATATATATTAAATAGCTCTAGAGAGTGAGCTCCTTAAGGGGAGCCTTAAGAAATAGTCTTTAACTTAATTTAACTTAGTGCTTTCTCTCCTACCTAATTAATAGGCCTTCTACCCTATAAGTAGATACTATTATAAGTTCTATTTCTTCTCTTTCGATTACCTAGGAGAAATAGCGCTAAGAACTCGCTCTACCCCCTCTACCGAAGAGCTCTCGAATCCTCCTCGACTCGTAGTAGAAACCCTAACTACTACTTAAGAGGAGGCGCCGCCTATTAATCCTCTTACTAGTGAATCTAGTATCGACGCTAATCTCGTAGCTACTTAAGTAATAATTAAGAAGCTAGAGAGGCTTAAAGAACTTTAAGATAAGCTAGAGACCCTAAAGTCCTAGCTTAGCTATAGCGCGATCGGTATAATACTAGCGGGTTCCTACTAAAGCCCTTACGAATCCTCCGGTAAGGATAGGGAGATTAAGCTTTAGAATATTCCTATCTTTACCCTTAACTTCACGCTCTAATAGCGCTAGGAGTGGCTCCTTAATCTATGATAATAGTTCGAAGGAGCGCCTATATAATACTATAATAGTCGATCCTAAATCCTCGGGGTACTTAGCTATATAGAGCCTATCTATCGGTAGAGATAGTACTAATATACCGACGAAAAGGGACTGACTCTCCCCCGAAACCCTAAGGATAACTAGCCCTACTTTAGGGACTAGACTCTTACCTTAATTAAGAATATAGCTAGCCTTAAGTCTAAGGTTATAAGCTAGCTTAAAAGGGCCTAGTAGCTAAAGGATAAGGACCCTCGTGAATTCTATATACGCCTAGATACCCTTAAGAGACACTTCCCTAGGTCTACTAAGAAGGAAAGGGCTCTTACCTTCTTTACGAAACTACTCTACGATCTCTAAGATAAGATTCGTCGCTATATTATTCGACTACTAGAGAATCGCGAAGAGATAATTAATATCGTATATTACTTCTAGGACCTAAAAAAGTCGGAGTCGAACCGTAAGCGAAAACGTAATAAAATGACCGATAATCTACCCCGAAAAATGAACTTAGACCTAGCCTAGGGCCGCCCTCGGGGGTTATAGAAAGGTAAAAGATATTCTAATCGGAAGCCTAGAGGATAGAAAGGAAATAACGAATCCGCCTTAAAGGATAACTTAAACCCTATCGGAGAGAACGGGAAACGTAACCGTTACTATAACTATAATAGCGAAGAACACTACTCTAATAAATACCCTTACCTAAGAATAAAGGAACCTACTATTATAGTTTAAGCTATACGCTAAGGAAACGATAGCGAGACGGATTAAGTCTTATATCTCCGTCTTAACTCCCTATAGTAGGAATCTAGTCTTACTTTAAAATATCGATCTCTATCCGGAACGGCCTCGAAATATTCGCGGATCTAGATAGCGGAGCTAAAGTCGACCTTATTAGCTACGAATTTATAAAGAAATATAAGTTCTAATAAGCTAAACTCGCTATACTACTAGTTACTAGTATTAAAAGACGATAAACTCCTAGTTACGGGGTATAGAAAATCCCGATAACTACTACCGACTTACGAGAGATTACCCGCCGATTTACCCGCGACTACGTAGCTATTGACCGTGACTCTTACCTTTATAGAAGTCCTATACTCCTTTTAATAACTACTATCTATAACTATAATATCTATCTCGCCGGACGCCTTAGGTAGTAGTGATTTAGAACCTAATCTTACGAGCTTTTAACCCTAAAGAAATTTGCTAAGGTAGCTCGAAACTATACTTATATTTTCGCTATAGTAAAACTTCTGGAAGAAGTATATCTACTAATTAACCGAAACGATAACGAAACCCCTTTAAAACCCTATTAATTACCCCTAGAACTAGGCGACTTTCTTAACGTATTCTCTTCGGAAAATTTAAAAACCCTACCCTAAATAGGTAGCTATAACTATACTATCGACCTTATTCTAAATATAACGGTCCCCTTTAGACTAATCTACCCCCTCTTATAAAAGGAACTCGCGGAACTCTGCCGATATATCGACGAAAATATAAAGAATAGCCGTATCTATAAATTAAAGAGCCTAATAGGGGCTCCGATCCTCTTTATACTAAAGTCTAATAGTAGCCTACGCCTCTACGTCGACTACTAGGGACTTAATAAGGTTTCGGTAAAGAATCGATACCCGTTATCCCTAATTTTAGAGATTATTAACTAGATCTCTAGCGCAAAAGTCTTTAGTAAGATTAATATTTAAGACGCCTATTATCGAATTCGTATTAAGGAGGATAACGAGTAGAAAACTACCTTTAGAACCCGCTATAGATACTTTAAGTACACCGTTATACTCTTCGGGCTCACGAATACGCTAGTAACCTTTTAGAACTATATCTACTTAGCTCTTTATAACGTTCTTAATATCTTTATAGTAACGTACCTTAATAATATCTTAATCTTTTCGGTAGACCGCGACTCCTACACGAATTACCTTAGATAGGTACTCTAATACTTAAGGAAAGTAGGCCTCTACACAAAACTAAGTAAGTACGCCTTCTACTAAGATAAGGTTAAATTTCTTAGCTTCGTTTTATTGGCTAGGGGCGTTTCGATAGACCCTTAGCGGGTTATCGATATCGCTTCGTAGGAGATCCCTAAGATATACCGGGATATCTAGGTCTTCTTAGGATTCTATAATTTCTATTATAGGTTTATTAGAAATTATTCGCGGATTACCCTACTGCTCACGTCGCTACTTAAGGGGAGCAAAAACGAACGAAAGCTAAGGAAAGTTAATCTAACCCTTCGCGAAAGGATCGCGTTTCGTCGTCTAATCGTAGTATTTCAGTTAGCCCCGCTTCTACGGTATTTTAACCCGTCGAAGCCGATTCGCTTAGAGACCGACGCGTCTAACGGAGCGATAGCTAGAATCCTCTCTTAACCTAATAAGGATAGAGTATAGTACCTAGTAGCTTTCTAGTCGCGGAAGTTTAGCGGGGCCGAGACCCTATATAGGACACTAGATTAGGAGCTATTCGCTATCGTTTACTCGTTTAAATAGTAGCGATACTATCTAGAGAGTAGTACTTACCCGATTAAGGTATTTTTAGACTACTCGAACCTTTAAGCGTTTATAAAATAGCCGCGGCTAAATAGGAGATAGGCTAGATAGTACCTCTCCCTTACTCCCTTTAACTTTATAATAAAATATCGCGCTAGGAAGAGTAATCCCGCGGATAGACCCTCTCGGCGTTAGCTCCCGAGTAACTATAAGGTTAACTTAATCTCGCTATTAAGTAGCCGGATAGCTCGCGGATCGTAGGCGACTAATCACCGCTCTATTATAGTCTAGTCGCTAACTATAAGTACGCTTACCTCGAATATCCTACGCTTCGAAGAAAACGAAGGTAGTAATAAATCGGTTAGTATAACCGATTAGAGGGAGCTTAGATATATACGTCGGCTCCCTAATATATAAGTATAGCCTACTTATATCTCTGAGTAGGTATACCTTACCGAGGTAGGTATAGACCTTAAGGAGCTTATTAGATACTTATAGCACGAAGACCTAGAAACTTAGCGCCGAAAAGCCGCTATAGAGTCGTTGACTCCGGGGTATAAGGGCTAGAGTATAGGACCTAAGAGTCTTTTACGATTTACGAATTGTATATATATCCCCGTAGGGAGTAATCTTAGAAATAAACTACTAAGTATTCACTATAATAACCCTCTTACTAGCTATTTCGGCTAAACGCGGACCCTTAAGCTAATAAAAAGGAAATATCACTAGCCGAATCTCTACTAAGACGTCGTCGAATATGTCTAGAATTACTAGGTCTATTAGGGTATTACCGTAAAGAGGTATAAGCCTTACGGAGAATTATAACCGCTCCCGACTCTAATAAGGCTATAGAGTAAGATCTTAATAGACTTTATTACTAGCTTACCGCCGGTACTTCTTAACGAGAAAGAAGTCGATATAATTTTAGTTATCGTTAATAGGTTCACGAAATACTCACTATTTCTTCCCGTTTCGTTAACGATTATAGCTATAGAACTTACTAAGTTATTCTACTGTTATATTAAACTCGTTTTTGGACCTCCTAAAGGTATCGTCTCGGACCGTAGTTCCTTATTTACTAGTAAATTCTAGTTAAATCTCTATTACCTTACCTACGTACGCCTCTGCCTCTCGATAGTGTTTTACCCCTAAACCGATAGCTAAATAGAATATATAAACTAGACCCTCGAATACTACCTATAGTACTTTACCGGAGAGGAGTAGGTTATCTAGCTAAAGCTACTCGTAACTACCTAGTATATATATAATAACGCCGTAAATATAATAACTGGCGTAAGCCTCTTCGAAGTACTTATAGGCTACTTACCTAACTTCCGGTAACGTCTCGAGGGCGAGACTTCCTACGGAGAGGTCCTAGTAGTATCTATATAAATTAAGAAGCTTAACGAACTCTGTCTAAGGCTATAGAATTATTAGCGAAAGGTAGCTAAATCTATAGTAAAATATTATAATAAGAGTCATAAACTGATATAGTTTAATAGAGGAAACCTTATCGGCCTCTTAATAAAGAACCTTCGACTTAAGGGGAGTAGGAAGTTACTACCCCGCTTTATTAGACCGTTCCGAGTCTTATAGTTAGTCGGTAAGTAAGCTTACCGCCTAAGCTTACCCTAATAATATAACTGAATCTATAATATCTTCTATATATCCCTTCTCGAGCTATAGCGGAAACCTACTCGAGAGGATAGCGAATCCCTACTGATACCCGACCTTAAAGATAAGGATAAATATAAAATTAAGGAAGTACGCGATAAGAAGTAAATTAGGAACGAACCCTACTTCCTAGTTAAATAGAAAGGCTAGCCCTCTAAATATAACTAATAGATTCCCTAAAAAGATATAGTAAACGCTACCGAAGCGATTTAGTCCTATAGGAAATAGCGAGATAAAGGCAAAATAGGAGGCTGTAAGGATAGCGAAATACCGCTAAAGACAAAACGAGTAACTACGGGATCGACGCTAACTAGGCACCGATAAGATAGTACCGCTTAGATCTCTTCTACCTTAAAGGGAAAATCGTCTATTAAATTCTCTACTAGCTCATTAGGTTCTATATCGCTCTTACCTACAGCCGCGGACTTATCTATAACCTCCTACTAGGTATCATAGGCCACTATTAAAACACGGCCGACAAAAACTAGTTTTCCCTACGCCCACGAGACAAATCTATCATCACTAGGAAGTAGGCACAGAAGTTTCTTCGATCGGAACTCCTTCCACGCCTCTAGGCCCGCTCCGGCTTCTAGAGGAAGGATCCCTGCGAGCTCGGAACGACGAGCTGTAAGAAGCGCGTTATACTAACTCGAGGTTTTCTACCGGAAGGGTGGTTAACAAATACCGAAACCCGCAGAATATTAGACGTACCTTGACCTCACCCTTATTCCCAGTAAGGTTGTTCTCTTTATGATCTCAGGAGTGTAAAGGGCATATTTGGTAATATTAGGAACTAACGTAGACTAAATAAGTAGATAGCGGAGAAGACTGGCAGAACATAGCCGTATCCGTACCGATACACTAGGTCCAGGATCATATCCTCCCCTACTAAGAACGAAATTCACCCTAAATTTTGCCGTTAAGTCCGAATCTTACGCGGAAGCATTAGAATAGGTGGAATCGCGTCCAATTTATATACAAAATAAAGGAAACAATCTTCATTAGGCTATCCGTACGGGCACGCTCGGGCCGAATCTTACGGCCGTAGTTAGCACGTAATCCACGGTCCGGCCCTATAAAGTTAGATAACTTTAAACCGCCCGCGAACAGTAACTTCCTTAGTACAAAGAAGCGTGCTAGAAAGCTCCGTCAGTATATAAAGGAATATCTACGGAAAATTCCGTAAGAACAAAGAAATACTACTCGTTTCTAATAAAGAATCGCGACCGGAAGTTCCTATCAGGCTCTTATCGATACCTAGTAGGGGCCTATATAATAGACTAGATCTCCTACGATTCCTCTATCTTCTCTTCTCCTTCGTATCTCCCTCCTCTACTGCTATATTAGATCTTCTAGTTAGCTACCCTATTCTACCTATCTATAGCGTCTAGTTTCTAGGCCTACCGACTTTACTATCTACCGCGCCGGTATAGGTAGGTATCCTTTCGCCCTAGATTCTATAGAACTATCGCTAACTTTCGTGTAGCTTCTCCTCCGGAGGACGCTATAAGGTCTTCCTCCCTATAAGCATCACCCGACGACCTATCTAAGGGCCTCCGTTAAACCGCTATCGCTACCAGAGTTCTCGTTTCGCCTAGCGTCGGTCCGACGGCGTCTACTCCGCTCGCTAACGGCCTTAATAGTTATAGTAATCCCGATCTAATATTATTTAAGACTAAGATCGAGCGAAAGCTCGCGGCCCTAACTCCTATTTATAACGTCGATTAGCGAGGTAGTCGTATTAAGGACTATAATAGTCCTTCTTAACGTCGGGCTACGTAGGTATAGCGAATCGGGACGGCCGCGCCCTTAGGCGGCTTATATTATACTTACGGGTCTAGATATAGCCCTTTTTCCACTTGTATCATACTAGTCTATAGGGGTTAGCCGTACTTCGCTAGTACGTATACGAACTATTCGTTTAACGGTAATAGTAAGAGCTACTTATTCCGTAAGTAATCCCTCTCCCCTACCTAAGAGCGGACCACCGCAAGTAATTACTAACGATAGTATACTTTAGGTTCGAAGGAGGACGTCCTTCTAGGATAGATTCGCTCTATCCTAGCCGCGCAGAATCCCGACTATCCTACTCTTTAGTAACCGACTAAGGTTACCGCTACTAAGGGAAAGCGTCGCGCTAGTAAGGCTTTATCCTTAGTCGTTAGGGACAAGCCTACGCGTGAGCCTAAAAAGCCGCGCCCTCGTACCCGTTCTAGCGTCCTAAAGGATAAGGAGACTAAGGGTAAGGAGCCTACCCCTACTATAGCGGCTACGGCCGCCGACGAATTCTACTAACTTCTACTTATCGACGCGCCTATTAGCCCTTATAATAATACCTAGTACGACTCTCCGCTCGACGATCCGCGCTTTCGCGGAAAATAGGTCGAATAGGACATCGCACGCGAGGCTCTTAAGTTACTTCCGGAGACTATCGCTCGCGTAACAGTAGATTACCACGCTCTCTACGCCTTTTTGCGTGATACTAGCTAGCTCCCGGAGTAGCTCTAGGCGGAGGAAGAAGAGGATAAAAATCCCTTCTACGGTAAGTACGCTTAAGTGCGCTCTTATCCTCTATAGGCTATAAAAAATAGCTAGATCTAACGATCTTAACGTTACTATATTAGAATCGTCTAGGATAACTGCTTACTAAGTTATCCTATCGTAGCGGTTACTTACTAAATCGCCTATAACGGCGCCGAATTACGCCCCTATAGCTTAGTGTTACTAAATTAAGCTACCTTCTATTACTCTATTCCTAGACTTTCGCGTAGAACCCGTAAGATTCGTAGTCCTCGTAGACGTAGTAGGGATAACTATAGCTAGTAGTCCGTCGAAAAGTATCCTCTCGTAGGCGGCGGCGTCCCGGGGCCTACTAGAGCTTAGTTAAAGAATATCTTCTTCGTCGGCCGACTCTACTTCCTCGAGATCTATCGGATCTCCTTTAGATAGCGCGCTTTCTAGATTAGTAGCACCTAAATCCTACGTATCTAGATCTCTTCCCCGCGTCTTCGCTGCTTTCGCCCTAGTAAGGCGAGCCTTCTCGATAACGCAGTCTACGATCGCTTCCTCTTCTACTAACTCGTAGCGAGCCCGATTTCGCCTCTAATTATTCCATTCTTCCCGGGTAAATATAGATAATTCTAAGTATAATAGCGGATCTTTCTTATCCTCGAGGATACGTACAAGTTCCTCGGGCCAGCCTATATTAAGGTTTTCCCGGCGTAGTACTACTTTCGCGGCCGATAACGTCTATAATTTAGTAGGGTCTTAGACGTTCGCGGCGATAAGCCTAGTACTATTAATAAGATATTTAAGTACGCGGCTAGACGGCTCTTCGAGAGCGTACATTCCGAGTAGGTAGCTCTCTAAGACCCGATACAGTCCGAACTATTTACTCTCTAACTTCTTCCTACTCTCGTTACGAATAAGCACCCAATCGCCCTTCGAGAATCCCGTCTTCGTGACTACGCTATCACGAACACGCTTCTATCGGATCGCGCGGGCGAGAAGTATCTCGTTAGCTTTTATACGGGCGTCGGCGAGGTTTACGATCTCGTCTAATCGCTCATATATTAGCCTCACGCGCGGATCTTCGGCAGAATCGCTAGATAGCTTTAGGTATACCCTATATACCAGGAAGAAGGGACTATAACCTATAGCGGCGTATTTATATACACGTACGGCCACCAGGGCTTAGGTAAGGAAGAGATCCCACGCTCTCGTAGGCTTCCCTATAAGATACTTCGTAAGTATCTTACCTAATAGTCTATTTAAATTCTCTACTTTACCATTCGTTCGCGGATAATATAGCGTAGGGGTTCTATCCTTTATCTATATAAGCTTTAGATAGTATCTAATAGTGCCCGCGAGTAGGTTAGGGCCGTTATTAGATATTAGCTCTATCGGGGCACCGTAGTTCGCGAAGATCTAATCGTATAAGAACTATCCGATCTCTTCCTCGGTAGCCTCCTTTAGTGCCCTCGCGACTAGCTAACCGGTAGTATAGTCGATAGCAGTAACTATCCACTTATTACCGTTCGGAGTCGTAGGCAATAGGCTAATCAGGTCGATTCCCTATCTCTAGAAGGGCGTAATACCAGCCGTTACTATATACTAAGCAGTCTCCCGTTCTAAACTCTTCTACAGACCTTACGACACCTAATAGTTCGGACACGACTATACAAGATCTTCCATATCTTAACGCATCTATAGCCACCACGCGCGTAGCTTAACTACTCCTCTAAGCCCTAGCCAGCTTAAGTATCCGAACTCGTTATTGTTACGCACGGCCTCTGCGTCACTGTGAGTTTGTACCGAAAGGGACGATAGTTACCTTAGTCGTTGTTATTATGAGGTACAACAACGATATGTACTGAGACGGCTGATTCCGGCCCTGTCGGCACAGACTTCAATCCTAAGAGTATCTCGCAACCGTACCGTCGCTGTGCTAAGCCTTACACGGGCTCGGGTCCTTTTGAGTATCTTGTAGGATGTGCCAGAGTGCGCGCCAAGTAAGTCAGTCACTAAGTGTTGCCACGAAGTGAGCTCCTCTACTTGTAGGTTGGGTTGTCTTGAAGGTGAACCGTAGAGTGTAAAGTCTAAAGGTAGTAACTAAGTAACAATGTGTGATTGATCGCGAAGAACTAAATATATAATAGTGAAAGAGTGTCCTTATATATCTAGTCCTTCCTATCAGGCGATAAGTCGGGACTTATCGCTCGATGCTATCCGGGCTTATCGCTGGGTGAGTCGGGGCTTATTACTTAATGAGTCGTTATATGGCTGCCTAATCGGGTAGTTCGTTGTGCTAGATAATATCCGAGATATATATAGCTATATATATAGGATATTGTCCGCCCTAAGGATACGGTGTCCTTAATTACCCTGATCGATTACTGATTGTGGGTGTGTAAAATGCCCTTTTATATAGACCTACTTTGCTCCTAGGAGTACCTTTTCTATATGATCTTGCTCCTAGGAAGTATATATATAATGCTCCTTATTGGTCGTACGTGACTCCTGTAGGTATTATCTTTCTTGCGGGTTTAGTTAGCTATCGTTATCCCCCGCGGGTTTCTAATAGTCTGCCTTGTAATATTATCCCCCCTCTTCTTAAGCTAGTATCCTTAGTAGCTATAAGTAGCGTAGCCCCTAGTTTACTTATGCGTATATTTCTGTTTTCTTGTTTTTCTTTATAATATCGTCCTATCGTACTAACTATATCTTCTAAGGCTTCTATCCGTAAGAACGCCTTAACTTATCGGATCGAGGACGAAGGTTTTCGATCCGCTATTCCCTATAAACGCTACGTTCGTCTAAAAAGAGTGTATATCTATGCTAACTACTCCGACCGCTATAGTGATTATATCTATAGTAGTAGAGGAGTAAAGTGCACGATATTAAATCCTACTTTTACCGATGCTAAATAGAGGCGGTTAGTAAAATCTTAAAATTCCTTAGAGGAGAAGGAAGAGGCTATCCTTCTTTAGTAATAAATAATATTAGCTAAGCTAGCCCGTCTTCGGAAGTAAAAGCGCTTATTATAAAAGCGTGCTAGTGATTTTATTACTCGGGACTTTAAGGAAGTTACTAAGTTAGAAGAGCTCGAACGTCGCGAGGTTAAAGAGCGTAAGCGTCTTAAAAAAGAGTGTGTCGAGTCTAAGTAAAAGGAGCGTGAGGTAGAGAGTGCCTAGGCTACTACTAGGGTTCCTTAATCTACTGTTTTGACTAATAGTCGTTTCTTCGCGGCGACGTTAGAGGATCCTACTCTGACTTAGTTGTTGAATGATCCGTCGTTTTCCTAGGTCGATCTAGACGCTGCCTTACTAGGTGAGGCCCCTAGTTCCCCTACTAGTGGAACTATTAAACTAGCTAGTAGTAGCCTATTAGGTTCCTAATAGGTTCCTATATATTTTCTAAGGTATTATACCCTTTCTATTTTACGAGGTAGTGAGGTTATCTACTAATTCTTTCTGTTACTAGGATTTCCTTAACCTTATATTCGTTTTCCGTGTGAAGGGCTGTAGCAGAATTGATTCAATTGTACTAGGCCAACCTGCTGTTTACAACCATCTTGAGGAGGGAAGGGAAACGGCCCCTTCTCGGTGGTGAAACGGTGTGAGGGCCTTTCTGCCGAAGGCGGTGTCTTTCCTCCAATCTTCCCGTCAACGGATCTATACGGCCATGGCACATGGTTTACTGCCGGGCTCTGGCCCGTTACAGTACCCCCCTCCTTATCCTAACGGTGGATATAGCAATTTCGTCTCTATGGGGCCGCTTCGGTGGTAAGATAGGCCCGAAGCGCTCTTCATACCTATGAAGTGCTTCACAGTCTTCAACAGAAGCCAATAGTTCCCACGTAGTCTCTGCATAACCAGTCCACTTCACTAGAACTTCCGTTCGTACGCCCCTTCCCACACGCTTCACGCGATAATCTAAGATCTCCTCGACCTGGTACTCCAATTCACCATTAACTACTAGTGGAGGCGGCTACGAGTCGTCCACGATCTACGAAGGAAGCGGGTCCGTGGCGGCGGGTCTTATAAGGTCTATATAGAATACCGGATGTACCCTAGTTAGTATATCTAGACGCACCGTATATAGCGAAGGCACTTCTTGCACGGTGTATTTCGCGTGTATCTAGTCTAACTTCTTTGAATGCTATTAAGATCGAATATTCTTAAGGTTTAGCCATACTTTGTCCCCTACTCGATAAGTTAGCGCTACCTGACGTGACCGGTTAGCATACTCCTATTGTCTATCTTGCGTAATAGCGATTACCGCCTATACCTAATCGGTGGCTTCCCGCAGTCGTTCCACGAACGTTTCGCTAGCGCGTCGAGGTCCGATTACTTCGCTTATACTACTATTGCTATCCTTAATTCTAATCGGATTAATATAGAAGCCGTGCGTGAAGAAGAAGGGAGATAGCCTTATAGAGGAGGCATCTTGGTTATTGATCGTGATAGCCACGACAGGTAACAAACTCATCCAGTCATCTTGAGCGTACGATGTAAATACGCGCAGAACCCGTTCAACTTCTTGGTTCGCCCGTTCAGTAGATCTATCTGTCTATAGGTGGAAAGCGGTAGAGAGTCGGCGCCGAATCGATAGCTTTTCGTAGACGGTCTCCTAGAAGCTACTAACAAATTGTGGTCTACGGTCACTCGTGATTGCCAGTAGTAGACCATAGTATATATAAAAATGCGTTAGGAAGGCCTTAGCTACCCGCTCCGCCATCGTTTTAACTATTCCGACTAAGATAACTCCCTTCGTTAGGCGGTCTGTAATCACTAGGAGGTTCGTCGCTTGATTCTCCTTTAACGGGGGTAAATCGGTAATAAAGTCTATTAAGATATCGGCCTAGATTCGCTAAGGAATCGGTAGCGGTTTTAATAGGCCGTGTTTCGTGTTACGCTATACTGTGCTCCTACTGTAAATAGTGTAGTTCCGTAAGAATCTCCTTACGTCTTTCGCCGCTCTAGGCTAGAAGAACCGCTAGGATAATATCGAATATGTGGCGTCTCGCCCTGGGTGGCCTATGATATAAGAGTTATGAATCTTCTGGATGATTCCTGTATATAGTGGTTTGCTGTCGGGAATCTAGGTCCGTTAGCGGAATTAAAGTAGTCCTCGGTCGTCTAGTTAGCACTCTGAAAGGCTAGTCTTTACGCCTGTTTTGGCTACGACTCGTCGTTCTCCGTTCTTTAATGCCTCCGAGTATATATAGTACGTTAGGTCTGTAGACCTCGCGCGTTCCTATTCTTGCTAGAGATCCGTTTCTTCGAAGAGTTGTACTGGAGTTACGAAATCTAACTCGACCTCTTCGTCTGTGATATTCCTTGGTTGTCCGGTGTGTATTGATACCTTTTCGAATATCTTTCGGAACCGATTCGATAGCCTTTCGTCTTTAAAGCTTTAGGGTATATCCTGGCCGCGCCGGGATAGTGTATTAGGGCGGGATATATATCGTCCTGGCCGGTATTATAGCGTAAAGTCAAATTCGCTTATTAAATCCGCCTATTGTATCTGTCGTTCGGAGAGCTGACGAATCTTATTAAAGTAACGTAAGTTCTTATGATCTGTCACGATAGTGAAACGAGGGACTATCTTTAGCTCTGGGCGCTATTTACGTAACGCGCGTATGATCGCTAGTAATTCCTTATTATAGATCTCGTAATTCGACTCCGCCGGTGACAGTTTCTAGGAGATATAGGTATATGGCGCTAATCGACTATCGTCTTGCCGCTAAGATAGTATCGCTCCGGTAGCGTATCCTGATAAATCCGTCTCTATAACGGTCTCGCGGTCCTCTTCGAAGTAGGTAAGTATAGGAGCCGTGATAAATAGTTCCTTTAATTTGGCGAAGGCTTCCTAGTAGTCCTGGGTCCATTGAAATTCTACCCCCTTCTTTATCAGATTTGAGAGAGGTGCCGAGACGGTAGCGAAACGCGGGATAAACGATCGGTAAAAGTTAGCGAATCCTAGGAATCCTCGTACGTCTCTCACATTCTTTAGTGTCTCCTATGCTCGAATAGCTTCAACCTTTTTTGGATCTACGTATAGGCCTTCTCCTACGCGAATAATAAATCTAAGATATTTCACCGAAGTCTGTTCGAACTCTGACTTCCTGATATCGTATTAGAGGCCGGCCCTCTATAGCTTTGCTAGCACTTTGCTCACTTTTCGCCGGTGGTCCGCTAGCGATCCTAACGAGTAGATGATAATATTATCGATATACGCGGACACAAAATCGTCTAGGTATTCGCGTAGGGTCTGGTTGATATACCGCTGGAACGTCGCTAGCGCGCCGGTGAGGCTGAATGGCGTCACACTCTACTTAAAGAGACCGTATCGTATACGAAATGCTGTCTTCTACTCTTCGCCTAGGGCGATTCGGATTTTATGAAATGCTGTAATGATATCGAGTTTAGTGAACCATCTTGCTTTCGCTATATTCCGTAGGGTCTCACGAATCAGAGGGAGGGGGTAACGGTCCTTAACGCTTATCTTGTTTAACCCCCTATAGTCGATATAGAAACGGACTCCACCCCCGGGCTTTCGTACGAGTAATACCGGGGCAGCAGCTGGTGACTGACTAACACGTATGAAATTTTTGCCTAGCAGGTCAGTTAGGGTTTTTCGTAGAAACAACAGTTCTTCTCGATTTATTCTATATAACGGTCCGTATGGCGGTTGCGCCTCGTTGCCGTTTCGGTCACGTTTTAACGGGATCTTATAGTTAATCCCTGGGCGATGAGGAGGAAGTTCGTTCGCGAGTTATTGACTAAACGCTTTAAGCTATTTCTAATAATGCCTTAGTAGCTTTTCCTTTGGGTTGATATGTGTCTTCGGTCGTAGCGCTTTATCGATGTTATCTAATGTTACCTTTCTAATCTGTAGCCGTTCCGGCTCCGAAATACTATCGAATAGCTGTCGAATCGACTGCGCTAACACCTTATTCGCCTGTAGGGTCTTCACTCTAGATAGTCCGATTGAGGGATCCCGCCTATTCTAATAACGCGTTCGATAGCCGTCTCCGTCGTAAATATCTAAATACCCTTTCTTAGCTAAGTACCGGCCGTTTACCTGCTTAAGCTAAGGGTCGCCTAATATTATCTTATCTATCTAGTTCTCGATAATATAGGCGAATACGTTTTCCTGTTAGTGGCTATGGATATTAGCGTTAAGATGCGTAACGTGGGTGATTCGCCCTTAATTCGCTACGACCCTATCTAGGGTTCGCGTTAGAATACGAATACGCGGGAGGTCAAGAGATTTAACGAGCTTTCTATTTACTATTATATAACTTTAGTAGCCTTAGTCGACTAGGGCTTTCGTAAACTGAATTCTATTCACTCTAACGTCTAGGAGAAACAGTAGGGATTCGTTCTCTAAAAGTCTCTTGACCCCCTTCTACTCCTACTCGCGACTAAGAATAGGAGCTACTCGTTTTCTGACTCGCTCGATGTGGGTAGGCCTTCATCCGAGGGTCTAGTGTTCTCCTCTTCGCTTTCTATTACTAGTCGTACCTTCTTAACTTTATTACGCTTCACCTTCGAATCGGCGACGTTTCGATCCTTCTTTGGCGCACTCTTTACTACGCGGCTAGCGCTTAGTCGATTAGCTAGAAGGTAAGGGTATCTTAGAATATAGTGACCCTCCTACCCGTAACGAATATATAGGTCTTCGTCCCTACGTTATTAGATTTCTTCCGAGCTTACCTACCTCGCCTTCTTCCGGTCGTCTCCGTTTCGCTAGTGTTTCTAGTGCGATTCGGTGCGGTTCGCGGTGACTGTAGGGGTCTAGTCTATTATATCCGGATCTTTCTACCGATAATTAAAAGGCTTACTTTTACCGTTTCCGTTTAAGTTTAAGGTATCTATATCGGTATTAATCTCGTATAGGCGACTTACTAGCCCCGAATAGGTAGCTAGAATCCTACGATTTATTAGCGTAGCGCTTATCTCTTTATTTAAAGCGCTTAGTAGGATCTGCCTTCTAGCCTTATTAGGCTAATTGATAGCTCCTACGTCTACGAATTCCTTCTCGAGTTTCGGTAAGAAACGAGTGAAAGGCTAGCTATCTATCTACTTAATTTAGTGGAGCCTCCTTACGGCCCGTGACTATGCGTTTAGGTCTCCGTATATACCTTCGAGGTATACGAGTAGGTCCTCCGGACCGGCGGTATCTCGCGAGTGTTTCATATACGTTCTGGTATTCTTCTATACTAGCTTCTCTAGGCGTGAGAAGACGTATATAAACTGATCTTATTTATAGCTAATTGCTTCACCGTCGACGGCGAGCTTATTCTCTATCGTAATCCGCCAGGTTGACCAGTCGTTAACGCTTCCTGCGAAGAGCGGTGGATCTGGGAGTCGAGGCCTCGGCCTACGTACGATAGTAGACATCGATTCAGTAGGGGTTAGCGTGGGTTCCACAGTCGTTTCGGTGCCGTTTCCTTCGGTCGACGAGCTAGCTGTCTATCGCGCTAACATATCTTCAAGCTGGCGAATTCTTTCATCTTAGGCGGCAGCACGCTGCTGCTGTAAGTGCTGGCTTGCTTCTATCTGTTGCATTAAGGCCTGCGCCTAGGTAGGCGGGGCCTGTTGCCGATCCTGGGGGTCCATGATGCCTAGGCGTTTCGTGCGCTAATCGGTGGGGATTCGATGGCGCTACAATTCCGATGTTCCAATGTTCCGATGTGCCTAGAAATTAATGTTTCCTAGAGCTTTCCGATATATCTCAAGCGCTAAAGACTTATGCGCCTAAGAGTTCCGTTCCGATGTAGATACGCCGCTGAACCACGGTTAGTCCAGGGGTGAACCAATAAGGGTGCCTAGGCCGTCCCCCTAGGGCTTTCCGATAACCAATGATACTTCTGAACGATGTAGAAGGAAGATGGTTGTATGTGAAGGGCTGTAGCAGAATTGATTCAATTATACTAGGCCAACCTGCTGTTTACAACCATCTTGAGGAGGGAAGGGAAACGGCCCCTTCTCGGTGGTGAAACGGTGTGAGGGCCTTTCTGCCGAAGGCGGTGTCTTTCCTCCAATCTTCCCGTCAACGGATCTATACGGCCATGGCACATGGTTTACTGCCGGGCTCTGGCCCGTTACATTCCGTTTCTTCTTCGATTTCGATATTAGTAGCGATTTCGGTGTTTTAGGGTGCTTTTTCTAATAACGAGATATAGAATATTATATAGATACGTTATATACTATCTGGTAGCTTTAAGTGATAATTGACTGGTCCTAATTTTTTATCGATTTCGAATGGTCCGAGTTTAAGATAATCGAGTTTTACGCTAGGTTGTCTAGTGCGAATATTGCGTTATAAAAGGTAAACTTTCTCCCCCCTTTTAAAGTCCGGCGCCTCCTAGCGCGATTAATCGTAGTAGAACTTTATGCGTATATTTAGAAACTTGATATCTCTTAATAGCTAAAGATATAACTATTTTAGTCCGTTAGCTAGTAGTCTAGAAGATTCTGCTACTGAGTGTTCGCCGATCGGTTCTCCGACGATTATAGGATTTAGCCTATAATTCGCGAAGAATAGCGTTTCCTTAGTTATCGCGTGTATTACGTTATTATATACGAACTATACGATTAGTAATAGTCCTGTCTAGTCGTCTTGCTAGAAGTTTATATAGTATTATAGGTACTATTCTAAAGTCTAGTTAACTTATTCTGTCTGTCCGTTAGTCTATAGGTAGTAGGCCGTAGAGAGTCTATGCTTAATGCCTATTAGATCCGCGAATAACTGCTATATGTTAGATATAAATAGCTTATCCCTATCTGAGGTAATCTTACTCGGTGTTCTATGGTTAGCGAATATATATCTAAGTAATAGGTTTACTATAGTTCTAGTATTAATCTTTTCTGTTATCGGGATTATATACGCGTATTTAGTGAGTCGGTCTACGACTACTATAATTATATTATTACTCTCTGAGATAGGTAATTTAGTGATAAAGTCTATCGTGATCTATTCCTATAGTTATGTTAGCGTTTCCGATGCTCTTATCTCCCTATATAGCGCGTATTATACTAGCTTATTCCGTTAGTACGAGTCGTATTATCGAATATAGTTTTTGACTTTTCTGTGTATACTTAGGATATAGTAGTTCCGTGATATTTTCTCTATTATCTTTTCGATCCTAAAGTGTCCTTATATTAGTTCGTCGTGATATACTTTAATGATTTCGTTTTAAAGGCTTCTAGGAATATATACTAATCTATGGACTAGGACTAAGCCGGTGTCGTTCTAGGTTATATATCCCTCTTATAATCTACTTTATAGGATCCGTTGGATTGCTTCGTTACTTATTATAGCTTCCTTAATTCGTTTAAGCTATCTATTATTCTGTAGTTCGCTAGTTACTACGAGGATCTAGTGATTATAGATAATGTCTCTATCGTTATTTATTATGAGGATAGTAGGTACTACTTCCTTAGTTCTGATTTCGTAATCTAGTTACCTACTAAGTGTGTCTGCGACTATATTCTCTATCCCTTTATAGTAGATAATCTTAAAGTCGTATTAGGCTAGGGTTTCTGCCTATCTAGCTTACTATCGGGTGAGTTTCTTCGTCGTAGTAAAGTAAGTAAGGTTATAGTGATCTATCCTAATAATTACGGTATACTTTGCTCCTTCTAGGTAAGCCTGTTAGACTTAGAATGCTGATACTATAGCTAGTAATTCCTTGTTATAAACGTTGTAATTAAGCTCTACTAGGATTATTTTCCGAGACTAGAAGGCGATAGGTCTAAGCTTACTATCTTCTCCTAGTTATATAAGTTATACTCCGAGCGTAAAATCTAATATATCGGTTTCTATAATAATAGGTACGTTATAGTTAAAGATCGCGATGATTGCCTTTCCTAACTATTATTAATATAGGTCCTTAAGTCCTTAAAATGACTTTTCCGCTTTATTATCCTATTTAAATAGTACTCCTTTCTTAGTGAATCGATAGAGTCCTAATATATACTTTAAGAACTATAGCACGAGTTTACGATAGTAGTTAGCTAATCTAAGGTAACTCTGAACGTCCTTAATATAGGTTAGCGTTAGCTAGTCGAGAATAGCCTTAATCTTATCGTCTTCTATTCCTAATCTATCTAGGCTAATAGTGTATCCGAGGAAGCTTATTTCTTAAATATAGAACTTATACTTCTTAAGTTTAAGTATGACCTTAGCGTCTCTTAGCTTCTATAATACCTTCTTATTGTGCTTAATATATTCGGCTTTAGTTTTGGAGAATATGAGTATATCGTCGAGGTACGCGATAACGAAGATATTAAGGTATTCTTCTAAAACGGTAAAAATAAATCGTTGAAACGATACTAGTATATTAGTGAGTCTGAATAGTATAACTAAATATTCGAAGTATCTATACTTAGTTCGGAATGCTGTTTTCTATTTGTCTCCTTCCTTAATCCTAAGTCGGTTATATACGTTAGTAATATCGTATTTAGTGAAGAACTTTGCTCCTTAAATAATGTCCTGAATTTTGTTAATTAACGGTAACGGATATCGATCTTTAATAGTAATACCGTTAAGCTATCGATAGTCTATATATATTCGAAGTTCTCCTCCCTTCTTAGGCATAAATAGGATCGGGTATCCTGCTAGTAATATTGATTTTCTGATATATCCTTTCTTGAGGTTCTCCTTGATATACTCTTATAGTGTCGCTGACTCTTTCTGCGATAGTAGGTAAATAGGTATAAACTTCGGTTCTTCCCCTTCCTTGATCTTAATCTCGTGGTTAAACGGACTATATTCTAGTAGCTTACTATCCGGTAGTAGCGTAAATATATCCTAGAATTCTACGTATTCCTTAGGGATCTTATATTCTTCCTCTAGTGTTCCTATTGTATAGAGGGTCTTTTCGTTGTGGTTAATAAGGATATAATCTCGTAATTCGTTATTTATTATATCCGATCGCTATTCTGAGGTAGCGATAACGCTAATATCGACTGTGTCTTTCCTGTTAGGTCTACCTCTTAGCTAAAAACTCCTCTTAAGTTCGTCTTTGTGAGGGTTTCTATGAGTACTTACTTCCCCTAGGCTAGGTCTCTTTAGTGTGTTAGGCTTACTTTTTCCGGTCTACCTCTCGCTTATCTGTTAATATAAGTATCTGTCGAAGACTATGTTTCCTGCTTACTAGTCGATGCTTACGTTATACTTTCGTAACTATAGTACTCCTAGTACTATATTATATTCTCTAAGATTCGTAATATCGAAGTTAATAATCTTAAAGTAGTCTCTGATAACTATTAGTAAGGGTCTGCTCTTATATGTGATTCCTAGTCCGAGTCTCTCTCCGTTAAGACTGATAATTAGCTATGGTTGTGGCTTTTCTACGCCTATAATTAAGTAGCGTGTTTAATAGCGTAGGCTTATAAAGTTTCCTGCTACTCCTAAGTCGATTATTACTAAGGTTAGTCGAAGTATAATATTAGTAGTAATCCTTAGATATTGCCTCTACGCTATCGCTACGAGGTATTGCTTTTCCGTGTTTATCCTCTAGTTTCCGTGCTAGAGTCCCGTATATTCTAGTTTCTAGTTAGGTTTCTTTTCCTAACGTAGCGGCTTTAGCTCTAGGCTATAGTTAAGCTTTCCTTAGTGGTGGATTATATAATTATTATTATAGTATCTAACTATAGCTCTAAGGCTATAATCGGGGTATTGTGTATATCCCTAATATAAGTATTGTGTGTTTCTGTATAGGTACTGCTTATTATCCTATTATTATTATAGTTTTATCCCTTTATAGTAAACGTTATAGAGTTACTTAAGGAGGTATTGCTCTTCTTTATCTAGTAGTGCTTCTTCGTTAAGTAGTGACTATTAAAGTTGTTATTAGGTTTACTAGATTTCCTTAGGAATGTTCCCTTCGATAGTAGGATTCCCGATATATAGCTCGAATAGTTAATTAATAACGTTATAGGCCCTCGCGATCTTTTCTCGTGTCGCTTAAGTCCTATTTATGATTTCCTAGAGTTTATTACTAAGGTGTCGACTTTCGACTACCTTAGGGTCTCTATAAGGCTATTTAGGTTTATCCGTTCCTAGGAGCGTAGGCGGAGTTTCTAGGATCTCTTCGGTATCTAGGAACGCGGTAGGCGTTCCTAGGACTGTTTCGCCTATGTCCTAGGAATCGTATAATAATTCCTAGGAGTCGATAGTGTTCTAGGGACCGTACTAGGTCTATCCTTAACTCTCGATGCCTTCCTAATCTATCTCTAGGAAGTCTTCCTACTTATCCTAAGTAGCTCGAAGCTACTAGGGCCGGACCTCGTTACCTTAGGTCGCCTATAACTATTATAATCTTAGCTTATCTGCCTATTTCACTTATTTCGCGTCGTGGCGTAGCTTCTTATACGTACGCGCCTAGTGTCCTAGTTCTCTATAATTAAAATATAGGTTATTATCTTTTCTTCTTTTCTATTCTTTGGTAGGGAGTCTCGCTATATCGAGCTCTTAGCAAGCTAAGGGTTACGAATAGGAAGTGGCTCGCAGGAGCAATATGAAAGACGAAGTCCTACTAGATAGTAGAAGATGAGATGCATCAATTATTCGCTTCACTTAGCTAGGATATCTTAATGGTATTTATCTTCTTGATCTCTTCTTTCTGTATAGTCTGTATGCGGTAGTAGTTATTGGCTGCATTCGGTTTATTTCTAGTATGCTGCATACGGTGGTAATCCGTTGCATCTGATGGTAGTATTTCATAGTAGTATTATTGTATCCGGTAGCAGTAGTATCTTATTCTTCCTGCAATCGGCTTTTGCATGTAGCTAGTATTTTGATGTTCTTCAATGGCCGTTGCTGCCTGATTTTTCAGGCATCCAGATTTAACTATTCTGCAGAAGAAATCCATCCGCATTCCACTGGGCCACATGGTTACCTGCAGGCCCCATCAGCTTTATTTTAATGCATGTTTTATTCTTCTCATGTTATAGTTCTTTGCATCTCTTTTTTAATCTTATATCTTATAGCCCCCCGTAATCTTTATACTATATATAGTGTAAAGATTAGGTTATATATCTTAAAAGATAACCTTTATGTTATGGTATCTGTTTCATATTTGCTAGTTCTTTCAGGTTATTATATATCGGTAGTCTTAGGTTCTTTGTCAATATATCAGCTAATTGCTTTTTAGTTGGGACGAATTGGATATTTATTTTCTTTTGTCTTATTTGGTCTCTAGTATAGTGATATATTATATCGATATGCTTTGTTCTTTTATGATATTTAGGGTTTTCAGTAAGATCTATAGCAGATTGGTTATCTATTAATATAAGCGGTATACTGAATGTATAGCCTAGACCTAGCCTATTATTAATATAGTTGAATATGTTGGCTAGATATATTCCTTCTGTAGTAGCTTCTTTAAGTGCTATATATTCGGCCTCACAGGTACTCAAAGCAACAGATTTTTGTAGCTTTGAATTCCATGTTATAGGGTTATTTCTAGCCATATCACTAGATAGGCTGAATAGATAGCCAGTAGTCGACTTTCTACTATCTGTATCACCTGCCCAATCCGCATCGGAGTATCCTTTAATATATAGATCCTTGCCCGAGCAATCGTATGTGAGCCCTAGATTAGGTATGTATAGCAGATATTTCCATATCTTTTTAAGCTCGGCTATATGTTCTTTCGCAGGATTACTCATATATCTAGCGCAGTATGATACGCTATATGTTATATCTAGCCTAGTCTTTAGGCTAGTATATAGTAAAGATCCTATCTCTTTTTGATATAGATTTGTTATTTCATCGGATGTTTTATATTGGTTCTTTTTCAGATGAATACCTGGTTCTCCGGGTAATTTTTTAGGTGTATACTGATATATATTAAACTTAGTTAGTATCTTCTTGATATAATCTTTTTGATCTATAGTGACCATCTTCTTGTTATAATCTATATTTATATTATTTCCTAGGAAGGTAGTAACTTCGCCTATTTCTTCTATTTTGATATGTTTCCTAGCTTTAGTAGCTAGATCTTTGATATAGTTAATATCTTTATGAATTATTAATATATCATCAATATGTGTTATTATAATAGCCTGATCTTCTTCATTGATATATATACCTTCATCATGTGGTAATCTATAGAATTTATATCTTTGCATAGCTTCTGAAAAATATTCATTCCATAATCTAGGTGACTGTTTTAGCCCATATAGTGCTTTATTTAGTTTACAGCACTTATTTTTATATTTTTCATCTTGATATAGTCCAACTGGTAGTATAGTATATATTTTAGCGTCTATATCAGCATGTACGAATGCATTCTTCACATCATATTGTCTAATATGCCATCCTTTATTAACGGCTATTATTATTATTATATGCTAAACCTCAGTTCTAGCAGTGGTAGAGAAGGTTTCTAAGAAGTCAACCCCTAGCTTTTGGTTGAATCCTTGGATAACCTATCTAGCTTTATATCTAACAGTTTTATCTTTATTCGTTATATAGTTGCTTTGAATTGAGTTTGGATCTTTTATAGTCTTTAATTTAAATACCTATCGGCCTTTTAATGGCTTTATATTAGGTGGTATATCTATTATCTTGAATGTATTTTGATCTAATAGGCTTTGATTCTCATCAACACATGCTTGATACCATTCATTCTTTTTATCTGACTTCATAGCTTGCTGATATGAAGATGGTTCTTTATTAGTAGTAGCAGATAATATATAGTTGCTAGATAGCTTATTATAAGTAGTAAGCTTATCTGCTAGTGTAGTATCTTTTATAGAGTATATGTGATTATCTGCCTGAGAAGGTATCTGAATTTCTATCTTATGTGAGGGGTCAGCATCTATTTCTTCTTGCTTACCCGTTCTTGTTTTGATATGATATTTCTCACGTTTCTGTTTATATGATATATTAGATGTTGATATATCAGATGATTCAGATCTTATAGATCTGTGTAGATATTGACCTTCTAAAACAGTAGTGTCTCTAGACTAGATAGTCTTCTTTAATTCGATATCATATAGTTTATATTGATTATGTTGACTATATCCTATTAATATAGCCTTATTTTTCCTTGGTTGTAGCTTATTCTTATATTTAGTATTTGGATGATAATATGTAATTGATCCCTAGGTCTTAATATAGCTGATATCAGGTATTTTGCCAAAGAATATTTCATAAGGTGTTTTGAATCCTAGCGCTGCATGTGGGGCTCTATTATATAAGAATGTAGCTGCTAGTAATGCTTCACCCTATATGGAGTCATTTAGACCTGATTGGGCTAGTAAGCATCTGGTCTTATTCATCAATGTAAGATTAATTCTTTCAATTAGGCCATTTGGCTCTTTAGTATATGCTGGTGTGGTCTTATGTAATATGCCACACCTTCGCATCAATATATAGAAGTTATCATTGATATATTCAGTGCCATTATCAGTAAAAAATTCTTTTATTTTATTGCCAGTTTGGTTCTCTGATATATTCTTATATCTGATAAATTTATTATATGCTTCATCCTTAGTTTTTAATAAGGATATATCAAGATATCTTGAGGTCTTATCTAAGAATGTGATATAGTATCTATAGCCATTATAGGTCCGTGGTGAGATAGGTCCTCCTATATCACTATGTATCCTTTCACCTGTGCTATATGATATATCTGATGTAGATTTTTTATTGATATATCTATGATATTTAGATTTGACACATATCTCGCAGGTGTAGTTAAGATATTCTTGAAGTTCTGATAAGGATATCTCAATCTTGGCCTGATCTAGTATTTTCTTTAATGGCAACAGGCCTATATGACCTAGTCTATCATGCCAATTCTTTATAGTATTCCTAGTATCTATAGAATTTATAGTATCTGATATAGGATGTATGATTTTAAGCGTGCTTTTATATAGATTACCTTGCTTATCTCCTTGCAATATCTTAATGTTATCCTTATCATATATAATAGCTTTGCTATCTTTGAAAATAGATGTAGCATTTTTTAGCTGATTTATGCTAAGGATATTGATTCCTAGTTCTGGTATATAAGGAACATCATATAGTTTATGAAGATAATTTGTATTAGATCTAAATATTAGATCGCCAGCGTATTTTATATGAAGCTTTTTGGCTTTTCCCTAAACAACAGTTTTATTAGTACTATAGTAGTTATTAAAGTATTTCAAATCATTAATAGCACAAACAGTAGCTCTAGTATCAATTATAAAATCAACGTTTGTAATATTAAATCTTTTGGCTTTTGATCCTATCTTTTTGCGTTTCGTCTCTACACGATCTATAGAGAGTATATTATCAGCATATATATCTTGATGGGTATTTTGCCGGCTATCTTGCTGGTTATCATGATATCTTACTTCTGCATCCTAATCGATGAGATTAAGGTCTTCATCATGGCTAATATCAAGTGAATTGAGGTTAATCTCTTCTTCGCTGCTATTTTGGCTGCCACTGGCGGCTGATTCATTAGCTTGCTGTATGATAGCGGCAATTAGCTTTTCTTGGTGTATCGCGTCTCTTTTGGTAGCAGAGGGTGGTTTCTTGAGAGCGTTTGACTTAGTGGTATTCTTTTCCACTCGGCTATGTTGAATCCAGCCAGCAGGGTGCTTATCTTCGTGTAGCCACTAGCAATCGCCGATATAGTGGCCACTCTTCTTGCAATTTCTGTAAAAAGCATCTTGATATGGCAGGTTCTTAAATTGGTTCTTAGGTAGCTAGCGTCCCTGACGCTGGCGCTGACCATGGCCCTGGCCCTGGGCCTGGCCTTGGCTACTATATAGTAGCTGGTTAGCCTGCTGTTGGCTAGGGCAGGCTCTGCGTAATATTTTGGACGAAAGGTTGGTATAAATCATCTAGGCTATTCAGCACCCAGGTAATCACTACCTGGCTAGGTAGGTTGATATCTTTTGCCTTCAGGTCATCAACCAGTATCTTGACCTTATTAAGGTATTGACCTATATCGTCAAAATCTATCATCTTGGTATTAAAGAGTTCCTTCAGAGTAAGGTACTTAGTGGTAAAACCCTTCGGATAATAGATCTCTTCGAGCTTCTTCCAGGCAAGGTATACCGAGGTCTCATCTCTAATATAGAGAAGGGTATTCTTGGCACAAAGTAGGCGAATGATTGACAAAGTCTTGCGGTTCTTCGATAGTTTAGTGGATTCTGGCAGATCGGATGAAAGGGGTACCGTATTAGATGAAAGAGGTAACACATCAGATGAAATTGATTTTTTCGTGAAATCGGCTTCAATCGGTTCGATAAGATCGTCCTTAATAAGAAGATCTTTTAGGCGAATAGACTAATCAATATAATTCTTAGGGCCAGAAAGCGGCTCAATATGAATCTTTAATAGAGATATATTGACTGATAAGAGTAGGGAGCCTAGGTAAGATAGGCTAAAAAGAAAGAATAAGGGCGAGCCGAATAAGATTCGGGCTTATAACCTCTTAGTAAGCTAAGGGTTACGAATAGGAAGTGGCTCGCAGGAGCAATATAAAAGACGAAGTCCTACTAGATAGTAGAAGATGAGATGCATTAATTATTCGCTTCACTTAGCTAGGATATCTTAATGGTATTTATCTTCTTGATCTCTTCTTTCTGTATAGTCTATATGCGGTAGTAGTTATTGGCTGCATTCGGTTTATTTCTAGTATGCTGTATACGGTGGTAATCCGTTGCATCTGATGGTAGTATTTCATAGTAGTATTATTGTATCCGGTAGCAGTAGTATCTTATTCTTCCTGCAATCGGCTTTTGCATGTAGCTAGTATTTTGATGTTCTTCAATGGCCGTTGCTGCCTGATTTTTCAGGCATCCAGATTTAACTATTCTGCAGAAGAAATCCATCCGCATTCCACTGGGCCACATGGTTACCTGCAGGCCCCATCAGCTTTATTTTAATGCATGTTTTATTCTTCTCATGTTATAGTTCTTTGCATCTCTTTTTTAGCAGAAGAAATCCATCCGCATTCCACTGGGCCACATGGTTACCTGCAGGCCCCATCAGCTTTATTTTAATGCATGTTTTATTCTTCTCATGTTATAGTTCTTTGCATCTCTTTTTTAATCTTATATCTTATAGGAGCTCTATTAGTTTTAGTCTGTAGGGGTTACTATACTCCCTCGGTTATTATCGCTATTATCCTTACCTACCTTTATAGTAGCGGTATTAGTAGGTTACTAATCCTTAGCTATTCCCCTGTTGCTACTCTTATTGTTAGAGCTTACGTTCGTAAAGTCGATTATCGAGCTTAACCGCGAGTTCGATTATCTTATAAAGCTCCTATAGTCTATCGAACCTTATAAGTTTGTCCTTTATATCTTCCTTAAGTCCTCGCTTAAAGATCTAGATATAGGTATCGTCGTTGAAATCGAGATACGAGATGATTTGCTAGAACTCGGCGGCGTATATATTAGCCGATCTGGTTTATTGTAGTCGATCGAGTCGTCGTTCCGCGGTTCTAGCGGCGTCGATATCGCTGAAGGTTTATTTAAGTTTCTTCTTAAAGGTCGCGTAGGACGCGAATATAGCCTTAGTAATATCTCCCTAGTCGTCGCGCGGTTTCTCGTTAAATTCTCTAATATATAGTTTAAATCACTCGAATACTTATCCGCGTAGGTAGGTGGAAGCGTAAATGACCTTATTAGCTTCCCTATCGTATCTGATGATATAGAGTTATATATCTATTTAAGTTAAGAAGGCGCGAAGCTTAGTTCGTTCGCTATAGTAGAACTTAGGCTTAGGTAGTTTAACGGTAGTGGTTCGCTAGCTCTAGGCCTACACGAGTTATTCCTATAACTAGGAGATTATCTCTATAAGTTACGCGTTAGTAGGTAGAGTAGGGTTCGATCTGCTCGAAACGTTACTTACGGTGCTATCGTTACCTACTATAATAACTTTGCTTCACGGTTCAAAGATAGGGCGATTAATATATTACGCACGGCCTCTACGTTACTATAAGTTTATACCGAAAGGGACGATAGTTACCTTAGTCGTTATTATTATAAGGTATAATAACGATATATACTAAGACGGCTGATTCCGGCCCTATCGGTATAGACTTTAATCCTAAGAGTATCTCGTAACTGTACCGTCGCTATACTAAGCCTTACACGGGCTTGGGTCCTTTTAAGTATCTTGCAGGATATACTAGAGTACGCGCTAAGTAAGTCAGTCACTAAGTGTTACCACGAAGTGAGCTCCCCTACTTATAGGTTGGGTTGTCTTAAAGGTGAACCGTAGAGTACAAAGTCTAAAGGTAGTAACTAAGTAACAATATATAATTGATCGCGAAGAACTAAATATATAATAGTGTGATCTCAGGAGTGTAAAGGGCATGATTTGTAATATTAGGGGCTAACTGGTACTAAATGAGCGGATAGCGGTAAAGACCGGCAGAAAGTAGCCGTAAGCGTACCGCTAAAGTGGGTCCGGGATCACATCCTCCCCCACCAAGAACGAAATTCATCCTGAATCTTGCCGTCACGTGACATCGGAGTGTTTTAACTCGAGGTCTCGCGCAGGAGCATCAGAAAGGGTAGAATCTCATCCAATCTACATACATAATGAATCAACAAAAGAAATACTTCCTATCCCGTCTGCGTCAGGTTATCGATGCGGGCACATTCGGGCCCGATTCGGCACGTGACCCACAGCCTGACTCCATGAAGTTGAATAACTTCAAATCAACCGGCAGTACCAACCTTCCTAACCGCCAACTTCATCTCGGCAGATTCCACCAAACTACGCAAAGAAGGCGACGGGAACAAAGAAACGCTCACGGAAACTCCCATTAGGCCAATAAAGATGCCTGAATGGCGGAGGATATAACCCTCCAGGTTTCCCCCGTCCGCCCCCTTCCTTTCTTTCCTCATCATCTTCCTTATCCCCAGCCGCGTCAGATCTTCTGGCTTGTCAGCCTTATCTCGGCCTCCCGCACGCAGTAAAATGGGTAAGTGCCCGATTCGCCTTGATTCCGATGGGGCATGCTAACGGCTGTGTAGCTCCTCCTCGTGAGGATGAATCTTTGTTAGTCGAAGTCTTGCGCCAGGCCGCTATTAAGGCCGAATCTCTGACTTCGTCCACGACGTCTAGCAGTTTCGATTCGGAAGACGACGAAGGCACCGTTCCCCCGCTCGCGAATGGGCTTGACGGATACGGCAATCCTGATCTGTCATTGTTCCAGACCGAGACTGAGCGGAAGCTCGCTGGCTTAATTCCCGTCCGCAATGTTGACTGGCGAGGTGGTAAAGCAAAGGATTGCAATGGCCCTTCCCAGCGCCGGGCTGCACAAGTGCAGCGTGTCGGGACGGCCGCGCCCTTAGGCGGCTCATGTCATGCCTGCGGGTCTGGATTTGGCCCTTTTTCCACCTGTGTTGTGCTGGTCCACGGGGGTCAGCCGCACTTCGCCGGTGCGTGTGCGAACTGCTCCTTCAACGGTAATGGCAAGAGCTGTTCATTCCGTAAGTAATCCCCCTCCCCCACCTAAGAGCGGACCACCGTGAGTAAGTGCTGACGGTCGTGTACGCCAGGTTCGGAGAAGGACATCCTTCCGGGATGGGTTCGCGCGATCCTGTCCGCGCAGAACCCCGACCATCCTGCACTTCGGCAACCGACTGAGGTTGCCGCTGCCAAGGGAAAGCGTCGCACCAGTGAGGCATCGTCTTCAGTCGCCGGGGACGAGCTTACGCGTGGGCTGAAGAAGCCGCGCCCCCGTACTCGTTCCAGCGTCCTAAAGGACAAGGAAGCCAAGGGCAAGGAGCCTGCCCCTGCTGTGGCGGCCACAGCCGCCGACGAATTCCACCAACTTCCACTCGTCGACGCGCCTGTTGGCCCCTACAACAATGCCTGGTACGACTCTCCGCTCGACGATCCGCGCTTTCGCGGAAAACAGGTCGAATGGGACGTCGCACGCGAGGCTCTTAAGTTGCTTCCGGAGACTGTCGCTCGCGCAACGGTAGATTACCACGCTCTCCACGCCTTTTTGCGCGATGCCGGCCAGCTCCCGGAGCAGCTCCAGGCGGAGGAAGAAGAGGATGAAAATCCCTTCTACGGCAAGTACGCTTAAGTGCGCTCTTGTCCTCCGCAGGCCATAAAAAATGGCCAGATCTGACGATCTCAACGTTGCTGTGTTGGAATCGTCTGGGATAACTGCTTGCTGAGTTGTCCACGACGGCGCCGAATTGCGCCCCTGTAGCTTAGTGTTGCTGAATTAAGCTACCTTCCATTACTCTATTCCTGGACTTTCGCGTAGAACCCGTAAGATTCGTAGTCCTCGTAGACGTAGTAGGGATGACCACGGCCAGTGGTCCGTCGAAAAGCATCCTCTCGTGGGCGGCGGCGTCCCGGGGCCCACTGGAGCTTAGTTGAAGAACGTCTTCTTCGTCGGCCGACTCTACTCCCTCGAGATCCATCGGATCTCCTTCAGATAGCGCGCTTTCTGGATCGGTAGCACCTGAATCCCACGCATCTGGATCTCTTCCCCGCGTCTTCGCCGCTTTCGCCCTGGCAAGGCGAGCCTTCTCGATGACGCGGTCTGCGATCGCTTCCTCTTCCACCAACTCGTGGCGAGCCCGATTTCGCCTCCAATCGTTCCATTCTTCCCGGGTGAATGTAGACAATTCCGAGTATAATGGCGGATCCTTCTCATCCTCGAGGATACGTGCGAGTTCCTCGGGCCGGCCTATATCAAGGTTTTCCCGGCGCAGTGCTGCTTTCGCGGCCGATGACGTCCACAATTTGGTAGGGTCTTGAACGTTCGCGGCGATAAGCCTGGCACCATTGATGAGAGTTTTAAGCACGCGGCCAGACGGCTCTTCGAGAGCGTACGTTCCGAGTGGGTGGCTCTCCAAGACCCGATACGGTCCGAACCATTTGCTCTCTAACTTCTTCCCACTCTCGTTGCGAATAAGTACCCAATCGCCCTTCGAGAATCCCGTCTTCGTGACTACACTGTCACGAACGCGCTTCTGTCGGATCGCGCGAGCGAGTAGCATCTCGTTGGCTTTAGTGCGAGCGTCGGCGAGGTGCGCAATCTCGTCTAGTCGCTCACACATAGGCTTCACGCGC
The DNA here is from genome assembly GCA_024706585.1 of Penicillium simplicissimum. Lineage (NCBI taxonomy): Eukaryota > Fungi > Ascomycota > Eurotiomycetes > Eurotiales > Aspergillaceae > Penicillium > Penicillium simplicissimum. Next base: position 1,702,036 of record JAMZTW010000044.1, read on the forward strand.
GGATCTTCGGCCGAATCGCTGGGCAATTTTGGGTGGACTCCGTACACCAGGAAGAATGGACTGTAACCTGTGACGGCGTGTTCATGTACACGTGCGGCCACCAGGGCTTGGGTAAGGAAGAGATCCCACGCTCTCGTAGGCTTCCCCATGAGATACTTCGTAAGCATCTTGCCCAACAGTCCATTCAAATTCTCCACTTTGCCATTCGTTCGCGGATGATATGGCGTAGTGGTTCTGTGCTTTGTCTGCATGAGCTTCAGATAGTATCTGACAGCGCCCGCGAGCAGGTTGGGGCCGTTGTCAGATATCAGCTCCATCGGGGCACCGTAATTCGCGAAGATTTGATCGTGCAAGAACTGTCCGATCTCCTCCTCGGTGGCCTCCTTTAGTGCCCTCGCGACCGGCCAACCGGTGGCATAGTCGATGGCAGTGACTATCCACTTGTTGCCGTTCGGAGTCGTAGGCAATGGGCTAATCAGGTCGATTCCCCATCTCTGGAAGGGCGTGATGCCAGCCGTCACCATGTGCTGAGCAGTCTCCCGTTCCAGACTCTTCTACAGACCTTGCGACACCTGACAGTTCGGACACGACTGTGCAAGATCTTCCATATCTTGACGCATCTGTGGCCACCACGCGCGTGGCTTGACCACTCCTCTGAGCCCTGGCCAGCTCAAGTGTCCGAACTCGTTGTGTAGCCTCCGCAATAATTCTCCACGAAAGATCGGCTCCAAATAAGGGGCACAGAGTCCATCTTCGTAGGTGAAAACGAGCTGACGGTCGTCGTCGCTTATGGGATCCTCGCGCATCTGCATGCGCAGGTGCGGAGCCCATCTCTTGACGGCGCGGGCGAGCATTTTCTCGTCCGGCAACTCCTGCGTGTCCAGGTAGTGCACGACAGCGTCATACCATTCGTTTTCTGGGACTTTCATGACGGTAAACGATTCCGCCTTCCCTGCAGCGAGAGTGACGTCCCAAATCGGCCGGGACGTTGACACGTTGGCTGGTCCGTCGCCCATGAAGTCGGGCCGACGGCTCAGCGCATCGGGGACAACTATATCCTTTCCCTTCCGATACTAAAGCTTTAGGTTATACTCCTGAAATTCTAACACCTAGCGAGCTAATCGCTTACTATAGACCCTCGTGGTGTTCATGTACTGCAGGGATTCGTGGTCGGTGACGACTGTGGTTTGGGTGCCATTTTCGATATAGCGGTCCCAGAGGCGTAAGGCCTCCTTAATAGCCAGCAACTCCTTTTCTTGCGTGGGATAGTTCAATTCCGCACCTAAAAGCTTGCGGCCATCGTATGCAATCGGGTGCAATTTGCCATCTTCGCCGAGTTGCAACAGGACCATACCAATCGCCCATTCTGAGGCATCCGTTTCGATAACGAACGGCTTAGTCAGGTCTGGCTGGGCCAGAATTGGCTCGTCGGTAAGCGCTACTTTGAGGCGTGAGAACGCACTTTCGCACGCTGTCGTCCACCGAATCAGCCTGAACTTCTGCTTCCTCAGGCTTTCATCTGTCTCCTTGAACAATTCGTGTAGGGGAGCACAGATCTTCGCGAAGTCCTTGATGAAGCGGCGGTAATATGTGGCGAGACCGACAAACTGGCGTACATCGTGTACGTTCCGTGGGGTTGGCCAGTCACGAATGATCGCGATTTTTGCTGGCATGGGCCGAATCTTTCCTCCCCCAACAATATGACCACAGAATTCCAGGCTGTCGCGAGCAATCTCGCACTTCCCCGGCTGAGCGATCAGTTCGTGCTTCTCCAAAGTCCCGAGAACTTACTCGAGGTGCCGGTAGTAGTCTTCTATCGTGTCCGAATAGATGAGGATGTCATCGAGGTAGACAACCACAAAATCTCCCAAGAACGGGCGCAACGCATCATTCATGATCGTTTGAAACGTCGCGGGAGCGTTGCATAGCCCGAATAGCATTGCGAGCCACTCGTACTTACCCCAGATCGTGTTAAATGCTGTCTTTTCGATCGATTCCTCGGCCATACGCACCTGCCAGTATCCAGAAGCGAGGTCAATCTTGCTTAGGACGTTGGCCTTTCCGACTCGGTCCAACAGCTCCTGGATTCGCGGCAGAGGGTAGCCATTCTTGACCGTTAGCTCATTAAGAGCCCGATAGTCAACGCACATGCGCCATTTCCCATTCGGCTTCTTCACGAACAGGACCGGGAAGCCCCAGGGGCTAGCGGACGGGCGGATGAGCCCCTTCTTAAGCAACATCTCGACCTGTGCCGCCTGCTCTCTGAGCTTCTCGTCCGACATCGGGTACGAATTCAGGTTGACCGGCTTAACATCTCCCGTTTGAATCTCGTGGGAGATAGCGCGTTCGGGCGGTAGTTTAGCCGGCAGCTCATCTCGCCAGATCCGTTTGAATTTCTGCAAGATCTTCGTGATGCGCGGATTCGCGTGCTGCGGGACACTGACGCCCTCGGATTCGTCATCCTCCTTGGATTCTCGAATCACCGTGAGATAGCCCTCCGTATTGGCCTTCTTCATGGCCCGGCGGACCTGTTTCGCACTCATAAGATTCAGCTCAGTCTGGCCGATGCTGCCCGCAGAGCACGTAATTGGCTCGATGCGGTGCGTTTTGCGTCGGCCCTGATCCTTGAGCTTCATCACTGACGTGATCCAGTCGATCTCCGGGTTCTGTGAGCGTAGGAAATCCCTGCCGAGTATGAAGTCGAACTCCGGCAGTGGGAGAATCCACGCTTTCACATAACCTTTCCACGTACCGAGGGCGACTGGGATATGGACCGATTCGTTCGTGTATAAGTGCCCACCATCTGGCATCTTCACACGCAACGGCTCGTACTTCCTCCTGCTGAGGGCGTTCGGGGCGAGGCGTTTGGCAACGGCCTCAGCCACGAACGTCTTGGAAGCTCCACAATCTAACAGTGCGTCCACCTCGGTGCTGGAATCTGCTGGGCCTAGTCGGGCCCGATAGAACAGAAGGGAGTCGCCCATAGTGTTGAGGGACGCCTCCTGACGCTTCTTCTTCTTGCCGCGTCTCACTTTCTTCCGCTTCTCGGCCTGATTCGGATCCAGCAGATCCTGTTCCTCTAGGATGACATCGGGGACATATGAAGCTTCTTTGAGGCGGCTAACGAGTGCTTCTATCTCGTCAGCCCGCTCTAGTTTCCCTGCTTCGAGCCCCGATTCGATCCGTTTCGCTTCCTTTCATTTTCCAAGATCTTCTTGCGGAGTTCACAATTAGCTAAGATATGGCCCGGTTGGTCGCAGGCGTGGCAGATGATAGGGTTATTGTTCCGCTGACCCTGTCCCTGGTATCCGCCTCGACCTCGCCCGCCATTTCCACGCCTGTTCGGGAACGATGGCATGGCACCGAGGTCCATCGGCTCGCCGCCGTCGTCCGCAGCCGGAGCTTGTCTGCGGTAGTAGCCCGCGATCGTCGCCGCTTCCTCGTAATTTCTGAAGCGCTCGATGATATCGTCGAGGGCCGTTGGGGGGTTTCGTTCCTCCGCCCAACGCTCCTGGAGCTTCTTCTTGGCTCCTTCCCGCATGAACTCGAAGAAGATATTGTCCGGAATCGCCTGTTCGCATTCCATCGCGGCCTGACGGAGCTGGGTGGCGTATTCCATGAACGACTGTTTATCGCCCTGACGAGTGTTTCGGAAGCGATCCCACCGCTTCGCGGCGCTCAGGTGCTCCGAGAAGTTCTTCATGATCCACTTCTTGTACTCGTCCCAGTCCGTCAGCCGTTTCTCGAATCCTCCATCGACCTGTCGTTCACGATAGCGCCAGGTCTTTGCAGCGTGGCCCGTCAGGGCGCTGCTGGCGTGCATGATTTTCTCCCAGTCTGTCAGATGGGCGTGGGAGAACTCGCCGATCTGGCGGAAATATCTGTCGCAATCGTAGAGGTATTCGCGTGCGGCCTCATCAGGGATCTTGCCGTTATAGTCGCGAATCTTCCCGATGGTCTTGAGGATGGCTCTGCGCTTTTCCGAATCGGCTCGCTCGTCTGCGTTCGGACGAGGGGATTCGGTCCTCGAGTTTGGCGAAGCAGTAGGGGTCGGCGCTACAGTGCTCTCCGGGGGAACTCGCTGCGCGCGCAGGGCAGCAGCAGTGTCCGAGATCAGCCGAAGGCATGCGACGCGGGTGTTAGGATTCGTATTCTCCCACAAATCCCAATACTGAGCCGCCAGAGTCTGAGGAATCGTTTGCAGAAGCTCTCTAACCACCTGGTTGAGGGCTTCGTCGGCCGAAGGCGTGCTGACCGACTGGCCCGGTTCGATCCCACGGGGATCTTGGGGCAGCGGTCTAGCCATCGCCTCAGCGAGGGTGGGATCCTGTGCGCCGTCGCGCATAGCAGGGTCCGCGTTGTCGGGATTCTGGTGCATTTTGAAGCGTAAGGGGGTGATCGTTTTGGATTCACGTCGCTATTGTGAGGGTTCGTAGGTTTAGTCGATATCTTGCGGTTATGCAATAAAGTCGAGTCCTTTCTCCCCCTCCAAATCTTTTACTTCCGCGCTATCTCGCATTGTGCGGCCTAGCACGGAAGGATGCCCCATAGGAGATTCGTGTGTGATTGGGCGTACTTGCTTCCCTCCGGGGAAAATTTCATTCAGGGGCGAGGACTCCGCGCCATAAGGAGTGTGAAGGTCCCTATGCCGTACTCGCGAGTCCTTCTGCGGCCTTAGTGAAAATTCTGCGCTGTTGCTGGTCGACGTGCGCGGAAGCGTTGAATTGTCTTGTTTTGCCCTATACTACACTGGAATCTCATAAGATCTTACGCAAGCGGATCTTATAAGGGAGTCCACGCAACTCCTGGTGCGCAGCCTCCCGTGGGCGACCGTGGAAGGCCGCCCTTTAGAGGTTTGCTACCATATGTGATCTCAGGAGTGTAAAGGGCATGATTTGTAATATTAGGGGCTAACTGGTACTAAATGAGCGGATAGCGGTAAAGACCGGCAGAAAGTAGCCGTAAGCGTACCGCTAAAGTGGGTCCGGGATCACAATAGTGAAAGAGTGTCCTTATATATCCAGTCCTTCCTATTAGGCGATGAGTCAGGACTTATCGCTCGATGCTATCCGGGCTTATCGCTGGGTAAGTCGGGGCTTATCACTTAATAAGTCGTCACGTGGCTGCCTGATCGGGTAGTTCGTTATACCAGATAATATCCGAGATATATATAGCTATACACACAGGATATTGTCCGCCCTAAGGACACGGTGTCCTTGATCACCCTGATCGATCACTGATCGTGGGTGTGTAAAATGCTCTTTTACACGGACCCACTTTGCTCCTAGGAGCACCTTTTCTATGTGATCTTGCTCCTGGGAAGCATGTGTGTAATGCTCCTCATTGGTCGCACGTGACTCCTGCAGGTATTGTCTTTCTTGCGGGTTTGGTTGGCTGTCGTCATCCCCCGCGGGTTTCTGACGGTCTGCCTCGTAACAGTTATATAGCCTCCGCAATAATTCTCCACGAAAGATCGGCTCTAAATAAGAGGCATAGAGTCCATCTTCGTAGGTAAAAACGAGCTAACGGTCGTCGTCGCTTATAGGGTCCTCGCGTATCTATATACGCAGGTACGGAGCCTATCTCTTAACGGCGCGGGCGAGCATTTTCTCGTCCGGCAACTCCTACATATCTAGGTAGTACACAATAGCGTTATACTATTCGTTTTCTAGGACTTTTATAACGGTAAACGATTCCGCCTTCCCTACAGCGAGAGTAACGTCCTAAATCGGCTAGGACGTTAATATATTAGCTAGTCCGTCGCCCATAAAGTCGGGCCGACGGCTCAGCGCATCAGGGACAACTATATCCTTTCCCTTCCGATACTAAAGCTTTAGGTTATACTCCTGAAATTCTAACACCTAGCGAGCTAATCGCTTACTATAGACCCTCGTAGTATTTATATACTATAGGGATTCGTGGTCGGTAACAACCGTAGTTTAGGTGCTATTTTCGATATAGCGGTCCCAGAGGCGTAAGGCCTCCTTAATAGCCAGTAACTCCTTTTCTTACGTAGGATAGTTTAATTCCGCACCTAAAAGCTTACGGCCATCGTATATAATCGGGTATAATTTACCATCTTCGCCGAGTTACAATAGGACTATACCAATCGCCTATTCTAACGTATCCGTTTCGATAATAAACGGCTTAGTCAGGTCTAGCTAGGCCAGAATTAGCTCATCGGTAAGCGCTACTTTAAGGCGTAAGAACGCACTTTCGTACGCCGTCGTCCACCGAATCAGCCTAAACTTCTGCTTCCTTAAGCTTTCATCTACCTCCTTAAATAATTCGTATAGAGGAGCACAGATCTTCGCGAAGTCCTTAATAAAGCGGCGGTAATATATAGTAAGGCCGACAAACTAGTATATATCGTGTACGTTCCGTAGGGTTAGCCAGTCACGAATAATCACGATTTTTGCTAGCATAGGGCGAATCTTTCCTCCCCTAATAATATAACCACAGAATTCCAGGCTATCGCGAGCAATCTCGCACTTCCCCGGCTAAGCGATCAGTTCGTGCTTCTCTAAAGTCCCGAGAACTTACTCGAGGTACCAGTAGTAGTCTTCTATCGTGTCCGAATAGATAAGGATATCATCGAGGTAGACAACCACAAAATCTCCTAAGAACGAGCGCAACGCATCATTTATAATCGTTTAAAACATCGCGGGAGCGTTATATAGCCCGAATAGTATTACAAGCCACTCGTACTTACCCTAGATCGTGTTAAATACTATCTTTTCGATCGATTCCTCGGCTATACGCACCTACTAGTATCTAGAAGCGAGGTTAATCTTACTTAGGACGTTAGCCTTTCCGACTCGATCTAATAGCTCCTAGATTCGCGGCAGAGGGTAGCCATTCTTAACCGTTAGCTTATTAAGAGCCCGATAGTCAATATATATACGCCACTTCCTATTCAGCTTCTTCACGAACAGGACCGGGAAGCCCTAGGGGCTAGCGGACGGGCGGATAAGCCCCTTCTTAAGTAATATCTCGACCTATACCGCCTACTCTCTAAGCTTCTCGTCCGATATCGGGTACAAATTTAGGTTAACCGACTTAATATCTCCCGTTTGAATCTCGTGGGAGATAGCGCGTTCGGGCGGTAGTTTAGCCGGCAGCTTATCTCGCCAGATCCGTTTAAATTTCTATAAGATCTTCGTGATACGCGGATTCGCGTGCTACGGGACACTAACCCCCTCGGATTCGTTATCCTCCTTAGATTCTCGAATTACCGTAAGATAGCCCTCCGTATTAGCCTTCTTTATAGCCCGGCGGACCTATTTCGTACTTATAAGATTCAGCTTTATCGTATATAGATACAATAGGATATTACCGGCTATAGGATATTACCGGCTATAGGATATTAACGGCTATAGGATATTAACGGCTATAGCCCATTCACGGCTGTTATTATATAATTTGCCACTTAATATCTTAACTATAAATACAGCCGATATCTCCTACCAGAGGCCATCTGAATGATCATCTGAAAATATTCTTCAACATCGCCAACTACTACTATCAGTCATCAACATTAATCTTTATTAGTAATCATCCTGATTACTTATCTTTATCTCAACCTTATCAATATCTACTATCTTTTAAGATAGTTCTTCGAACCCTTATCTACTTCTTCAACCTTGCTTCCTATACGCCCTTATAGCCTGCTCACAGGTTATGAGCCCGAGTGCTTTATATTATATACTATATAGTATATTACTCTAGCACTAGCTATAGGAGGCTATCCTCTCTATTAATAACCTATCAATCTATCAATCGACTACCTTCCTAAATAGGAAGCCGACCTTACTACCTATTTCGGTACTATCGGATAAACCTTTTTCCGATACCGAGCTACCTCCGAATTATATCCGAATTACCTTTAGTACCTCCGAGTTATCTCCGATCTATCTCCGATCTATCTCCGATCTATCTCCGATCTATCTCCGATCTATCTCCGATCTATCTCCGATCTATCTCCGATCTATCTTCAATATATCTTTAATCTATCTTCTAGGATATATCTTAATATATATATCTATCCACTATGAGCAACTCAGTAGGAAAGATATATATCGTACCGCTTAAGGGTACTGTTAACTATATTGAATGGTCTCTTAAGATGAAAGCGCTATTTACCAAAGATGGTATAGTAGACGCTATTCAAAAAGCTACTAAGGATGATAACAATCGTCAGGCAGTAGCTAATATCAGACTATTCTGCGCTAAGGGCCCGCTACTATTTATTAAAAGCGAAGATATCGCTTATAAAGCCTGGAATACCCTTGAGCGATTATATAATCCTAAAGGATTTACTACTGAATACCTTACGCTTAAGGAGCTATTTAATACTAGCTCTAACGATTTCCCTACTATCGAAGAGTACCTTAATAAGGTTAAATTCCTAGTAGAGGATCTATCTTCAAAAGGTATCCTACTACCAGAACAAGTCGTTATAGCGTGGGTCCTTAATAGTCTGGATGATGGCTATAGATCTTTCATCCAAACTATCACTCAATCGCTTCGAAAGGATCCTACTAGCTATAATATTGATACCCTATTCGCTAGCTTAATTGATGAAGCTAGAGGGCATCAGGATACTAAGGAAGATATATATTCTACTAATATATATCAGAAGCGTGGCCTATCTAATAGGCTAGGGCCTAGTCAACCTAGACCTAGGCAGCTATCTAAACGCTATAGACCTACTAAGATAGCCAAGTCCTATAAGAGAAGACCGCTAGATGGACCGTTTTGCGGCCACTGCCTAAGGGCTACTCATACTACAGCAGACTGCTGGTATCTCTATCCTGAAAAAAGGCCTTTGAATTGGCAACCAAGACCGAAGCCTACTAATAGGCCTATACCTGCTAGCGCCAATTATCCTAAATCAGAGCATTCTTTAGAGGCGCAGCACAAGCAAAAGGCAGTTATCGCTACAATACTAGAGTCTGATAGACCTAGTAACACTAGCGAATCAACTAGCTATAACGCTAGTGAATCTATTAATAGCCCTACCTTCTCTATGGATATCGATGATAATATCGATATTAATACTGATATTAATTCGCCTAAGGTATATATTACCTATTTACCCCAAGAGCCAATACAAGCAGCTAGTGAATATACTGATGATATATACGGTATATTTAACCAAAACCATCAAAAACACCAGATTGAACCAAAGGAGATTGCTAAATTGCTATTGAATCAATCTATCCTATCTGATATTGAATTTATCGTTGATACTGCTGCTACTATCTCTGTTGTTAACAAATTGGAATATTTCTATAAGTATTGGCCTACAAATAAATCTGTTGTATGGGGAAAAGCAAAATCAGTTCAAATCAACTATCAAGGAGATATTATAGTTAGATTCAACACTAACTATATCTATATATTGAAGAACGTTTTATATATGCCTGAATTAGGCATTAATATCCTAAGCACGAACTGCCTAGAGGATATAATATCTACCTTTTATAAGGATAAGGCCTTTATATATACTAAAGATATATATAATAATAAGGATATATATACTATATTTAATAGGCCTATACCTAATAGGACTACCTTACTTACTGCTACTAAGCAGGCAGGCCTATATAAGACAAATATTGATATTCTCTGTCCTAAAGGACTAGAAAGATATAGAGCTATCCTAGCTATTCAAACTGATGAAGAAGCTAAGAAAATAGCTATTATTAAACGCTGGCATGAAAGATTAGCTCATATAGGGCTAATTCCACTACAGCAGATACTTAAACAGCTTAGTATTAATATATCTAAGCAAGATATATCTAGATATATTGAAGATATCTGCCAAACATGCCTACTAGCAAAATATAATAGGTCTATTAATAAAAGATCCTATGATACTACCGACTATAAGATCGGTGAAAGAATTCATAGTGATCTAGGTGGCCCTATAAGCCCTAAGACCTATAATGGTTATAGATATTATATAACCTTTCTAGATAAGAAATCTAGATATCTTGATATCAGATTAATGAAAACCAAGGATCAGGCACTTGATATGCTAAAGATCTATAAAATTCAATCTGAAAATCAGACTAATAACACTATTAAAGAGATATTTACCGATAATGGTAAAGAATACATTAACAATGAATTCGCTATATATATTAGGAGATATGGTATTATCCATAGAAATACTCCTATATATACTAAGGAACCTAACGGTCTAATTGAGCGAATTAATCTTACACTACTTAATAAGCTAAGAAGCTTATTAATACTATCTAAGGCTAATTATAGCCTATGGGGTGAAGCGCTATTAGCAGCAACCTATCTATATAATAGGACGCCTCATAGATCTCTTGACTATAAAACACCCTATGAGATATATAAGGGTAAGCCCCCGAATATCAATCATATTAAAATCTGGGGATCTATAGCCTATTATCACACTAATAAGCATCTAGCTAAGCTAGAACCTAGGAAAAACCTAGCTATATTAGTAGGATATAGTGACTATATGCACTATAAGCTATATGATATTAAGCTACGGAAGACTATTTAGACCAGAGATGCAGTTATCTTAGAAGGTAAATTCTTAGATACGTATCAGACAAATATCTATAAAGATAAGGCTAAGTCTATTGAGATAGAACCTATAGAGCCTAGGGAGCCTATTAATCCTAATAAGGATAGGCCTACTAGAGCTACCACTAGGCTATCTCAAATAAAAATAGATGCAAACCCTACGCATAAGATTGAGGTTCAAATACCTAAGCTATATCATATAGATAAAGCCTATATCTATAGTATTGACCAAACTACTATATCAAATCAGCTAAAGAAGCTATATAATTACCAGATAGATTATATACTATCTGCATCTGATATATCAGAACCTAATAGCTTCGAAGAAGCTATGAATTCAAATGAAAAAGATCTATGGTACCAAGCGTGCCTAGACGAAAATAATGAGCTATTAGCTCAGCAAACCTATACAATTATTGATATACCACCTATTATTACACCTATAAAGGGTAGGTGGGTATTTAAAAAGAAGGCTATTAAGAACCCTACTACTATAAAGCCTAATTATATTACTAATAGCGATAGATCTATTAGATATAAGGCTAGATGGGTTATTCAAGGATTCTACCAAAAGATTGGTATTGACTTCCTAGAAACCTTCTTAACCACTGCTAGGACTGAGACCTGGCATCTACTACTTATTATAGCAGTTAATAAGGGCTGGCCTATTATACAATATAACGTTAAAAACGCCTTTGTACACGCCGATATAGATACTGATATCTATATAATATTACCTAAAGGCCTATATAATAGCCCTATATATTCTAATAAATATTGCTATCTAAAGAAGGCCTTATACGGTCTAAAATAGGCACCTAGGCTTTGGAACCAATATTTCAGAAAGATAGCTAATAGCCTAGGATTTACTATTTTACCTTATGATGAAGGGATATATATTAATAAGCTAACCAAAGCTATATTAATAGTCCACGTGGATGATATACTATTTATACATCACGATAGGACCTATATTAAAGAGACTGCTAAGAAGTTTATAAGATATAAGATTAAAAAAGAGATGCAAAGAACTATAACATGAGAAGAATAAAACATGCATTAAAATAAAGCTGATGGGGCCTGCAGGTAACCATGTGGCCCAGTGGAATGCGGATGGATTTCTTCTGCAGAATAGTTAAATCTGGATGCCTGAAAAATCAGGCAGCAACGGCCATTGAAGAACATCAAAATACTAGCTACATGCAAAAGCCGATTGCAGGAAGAATAAGATACTACTGCTACCGGATACAATAATACTACTATGAAATACTACCATCAGATGCAACGGATTACCACCGTATGCAGCATACTAGAAATAAACCGAATGCAGCCAATAACTACTACCGCATACAGACTATACAGAAAGAAGAGATCAAGAAGATAAATACCATTAAGATATCCTAGCTAAGTGAAGCGAATAATTGATGCATCTCATCTTCTACTATCTAGTAGGACTTCGTCTTTCATATTGCTCCTGCGAGCCACTTCCTATTCGTAACCCTTAGCTTGCTAAGAAAGTTTAATATATATATTAAACTAGAGGAATTAGGTGATATATCAACCTTCCTCGGCAATAATATAAATATTAATTATAAAGATAAGCTAATATATATAGATCAGAAAGACTATATATATAAATTGCTTAAGAAATTTAATATATATCAATACCGCCCTATTAAAATACCGGGCGAACCAGGCACCAGATTAAAAAAGAATCCTAATTAAACTGATAGCCAAACCATTAGCTACTATCAGCAACAAATAGGTTCACTACTATATGCTAGCCTAAAGACTAGGCTAGATATAGCCTTCGCCGTTAATAATTACGCGCGTTATATGTCAAATCCTGGCCAGGACCATATAAAAGCACTTGAAAAAATATGGCGATATCTATTATATAGACCTGATACAGGTCTACTATATAACTGCTACGGAGACAACCTATATATTAAAGGATACTCTGATGCTGACTGGGCAGGAGACCTTGATAGCCGAAGATCTACAACCGGCTATATATTTAGCCTCTGCGGCGATATCGGGTTAAATAACCCTATCTCGTGGAACTCACAACTACAAAAGTCAGTTACACTATCTAGCTGTGAAGCCGAATATATAGCTATGAAAGAAGCTATTAAAGAAGCTATCTATCTAGCTAATATATTTAACTATATTAATAATCAACTAGACCTAGGATATATATCAAATATCCCTGAGGTATTAGTTGATAATGAATCAGCTATTAAATTAGGGCAAAACCCTGAGTTCCATAAGAAATCTAAACATATTGATATTCAATATCATTATATCAGAGAAGCTATTCAAGATAATAAGGTCAAATTGACCTATATTACTACAAAACGTCAACTGGCAGACTTATTAACTAAAAATGTTAATAAAGTCCTATTTGAAGAATTTATTAAGCTAGCTAATCTAGTAGATATATCTACTATAGATAGCTAAGCAAATCTAGCCGAAATATATCTATAGTTATCATATACGACCTACTAATCTATATATTAGCTTATAGCTATATATAGATTACGGGGGGATATCGTATATAGATACAATAGGATATTACCGGCTATAGGATATTACCGGCTATAGGATATTAACGGCTATAGGATATTAACGGCTATAGCCCATTCACGGCTATTATTATATAATTTGCCACTTAATATCTTAACTATAAATACAGCCGATATCTCCTACCAGAGGCCATCTGAATGATCATCTGAAAATATTCTTCAACATCGCCAACTACTACTATCAGTCATCAACATTAATCTTTATTAGTAATCATCCTGATTACTTATCTTTATCTCAACCTTATCAATATCTACTATCTTTTAAGATAGTTCTTCGAACCCTTATCTACTTCTTCAACCTTGCTTCCTATACGCCCTTATAGCCTGCTCACAAGCTTAGTCTAGCCGATACTACCCGCAGAGCACGTAATTAGCTCGATACAGTACGTTTTACGTCGGCCCTAATCCTTAAGCTTCATAACTAATATAATCCAGTCGATCTCCGGGTTCTATAAGCGTAGGAAGTCCCTACCAAGTATAAAGTCGAACTCCGGTAGTAGGAGAATCCACGCTTTTATATAACCTTTCTATATACCGAGGGCGACTAGGATATAGACCGATTCGTTCGTGTATAAGTACCTACTATCTAGTATCTTTACGCGTAACGGCTTATACTTCTTCCTACTAAGGGCGTTCGGGGCGAGGCGTTTAGTAACGGCCTTAGCCATAAACGTCTTAGAAGCTCTATAATCTAATAGTATATCCACCTCGGTGCTAGAATCTACTAGGCCTAGTCGGGCCCGATAGAACAGAAGGGAGTCGCCCATAGCGTTAAGGGACGCCTCCTAACGCTTCTTCTTCTTACCGCGTCTCACTTTCTTCTACTTCTCGGCCTAATTCGGATCTAGCAGATCCTATTCCTCTAGGATAACATCGGGGATATATAAAGCTTCTTTAAGGCGGCTAACGAGTGCTTCTATCTCGTTAGCCCGCTCTAGTTTCCCTACTTCGAGCCCCGATTCGATCCGTTTCGCTTCCTTTCATTTTCTAAGATCTTCTTACGGAGTTCATAATTAGCTAAGATATAGCCCGGTTAGTCATAGGCGTAGTAGATAATAGGGTTATTATTCCGCTAACCCTATCCCTAGTATCTACCTCGACCTCTCCCGCTATTTCTATGCCTATTCGGGAACGATAGTATAGCACCGAGATCTATCGGCTCGCCGCCGTCGTCCGCAGCCGGAGCTTATCTACAGTAGTAGCCTACGATCATCGCCGCTTCCTCGTAATTTCTAAAGCGCTCGATAATATCGTCGAGAGCCGTCGGAGGGTTTCGTTCCTCCGCCTAACGCTCCTAGAGCTTCTTCTTAGCTCCTTCCCGCATAAACTCGAAGAAGATATTATCCGGAATCGCCTATTCGTATTCTATCGCGGCCTAACAGAGCTAGGTAGCGTATTCTATAAACGACTATTTATCGCCCTAACGAGTGTTTCGGAAGCGATCCTACCGCTTCGCGGCGCTTAGATACTCCGAGAAGTTCTTTATAATCTACTTCTTATACTTATCCCAGTCCGTCAGCCGTTTCTCAAATCCTCTATCGACCTATCGTTCGCGATAGCGCCAGGTCTTTACAGCGTAGCCCGTTAGGGCGCTACTAGCGTACATAATTTTCTCCTAGTCTATTAGATAGGCATAGGAGAACTCGCCGATCTAGCGGAAATATCTATCACAATCGTAGAGGTATTCGCGTACGGCCTCATCAGGGATCTTACCGTTATAGTCGCGAATCTTCCCGATAGTCTTAAGGATAGCTCTACGCTTTTCCGAATCGGCTCGCTCGTCTATATTCGGATAAGGGGATTCGGTCCTCGAGTTTAGCGAAGCAGTAGGGGTCGGCGCTATAGTGCTCTCTAGGGGAACTCGCTACGCGCGCAGTATAGCAGTAGTGTCCGAGATCAGCCGAAGGCATACAACGTAGGTGTTAGGATTCGTATTCTCCCATAAATCCCAATACTAAGCCGCCAGGGTCTAAGGAATCGTTTATAGAAGCTCTCTAACTACCTAGTTAAGGGCTTCGTCGGCCGAAGGCGTACTAACCGACTAGCCCGGTTCGATCCCATAGGGATCTTAGGGCAGCAGTCTAGCCATCGCCTTAGCGAGGGTAGGATCCTATACACCATCGCGTATAGCAGGGTCCGCGTTATCGGGATTCTAGTGCATTTTAAAGCGTAAGGGGGTGATCGTTTTAGATTCACGTCGTTATTATAAGGGTTCATAGGTTTAGTCGATATCTTACCGTCTTACAATAAAGTCGAGTCCTTTCTCTCCCTCGGAATCTTTTACTTCCGTACGATTTCGTGCGCGGAAGGATACCCCACAAGAGATTCGTGTATAATTAGGCGTACTTACTTCTTTCGCGAGGAAAATTTTCACTTAGGGGCGAGGACTCCGCGTTATAGGGAGTGTGAAGGTCCCCATACCGTGCTTACGAGTCCTGTTATAGCCTCAGAGAAAATTCTACGCTATCGGTAGTCGACGTGCGCGGAAGCGTTGAATTATCTTGTTTTGCCCTACACTACACTAGAATCTCATAAGATCTTACGCAAGCGGATCTTATAAGGGAGTCTATGCAACTCCTAGTGCGCAGCCTCCCGTAGGCGACCGTGGAAGGCCGCCCTTTAGAGGTTTGCTACCATATGTGATCTCAGGAGTGTAAAGGGCATGTTTAGTAATATTAGGAACTAACGTAGACTAAATAAGTAGATAGCGGAGAAGACTGGCAGAACATAGCCGTATCCGTACCGATACACTAGGTCCAGGATCACATCTTTCCGATACGCCAGCTCTGCACCGTCGAAACAGTTACAAAGATCCACTAAGGCCTCAGCGACTTCTAACCGAACCACCTACGGGAAGGGCCATTCCAGGAGGTTATCCTCCTCATCCGGATCGACCATATCGTCCCAGAAACGAACCTTTATCCATCTCAGGATTACGGCTAAATCATAAGCGTCTCCTAACATCGCCGTCGCAGCCTACCTTACGAGTTAGTTCGAACTCTATACCAGGTTAGCGAAACTTACCGGAATATATGTCGTGGCTCTGCCGGAACACTATTAACAAGCGATAGAAGCCTTAGCATCGAGGATATAATTAATCTCAAGGGGCGTATCCGCAGTCGCGTTAAAGTTCTTTACTAAGGTCCGGAGATACTTTATATACCAAAAGTGTTTCGGTTTAATCGGGACCACATAGATCGCGCGTGTTCGAGGAGGCATCGTTAGGTTATCGATACTCACTCGGTAGAGAGAAGATAATAAAAGGGCGAGTGAAGATAGGGAAGAGAACTGAAGCAGCTAGAGGATACTAGAATAAGAGAATCTGCTTTCTTTGTTTATCTATATATACCCCGCCTTATACTCCTCTATCTATGATTAGCTACTTAGCTAGCCTATTGCCTCGCTACTATCGGCGCGCCTCTTTATTTAAACCACCGCTTAAGGGCAAGCGACCCTTAGAGGGGGGATAAATTGTTACGTTATCTCCTCTTAAGGCTATACTTAGGTTTATGCCTTAGGCCGTAGGGCCTAATTTAATTCTGCCGAAACGGCGGTCCTTCAGCGGTAAGTCGAAGGCCGTTCGGTAGTATAGCTGGAAGGAAGCGCTACATACGCGTTACACGATCTCCCTATATCTTATTCTGTCGACGACGAATTGATCAGAGATTAGTAGTCTCTCGACAGGGATTCGGCGGGGAAGCCGGCCCGAATGCACGATCTCGTATTACCCCTCCTTCAGCTGAATCGGACTGTATTGTGTGTGTCTTTAGCCATAGGGACGAATGTATGTTAAATAGCTCCAGAGAGTGAGCTCCTTGAGGGGAGCCTCAAGAAACAGTCTTTGACTCAATTTGACTTGGTGCTTTCTCTCCTACCTGATTGACAGGCCTTCTACCCTGCAAGTAGATACTATCACAGATAGTAACTTCCTACTCCCCTTAAGTCGAAGGTTCTTCGTTAAGAGGCTAATAAGGTTTCCCCTATTAAACTATATTAGTTTATAACTCTTATTATAATATTTTACTATAGATTCGGCTACCTTTCGCTAATAATTCTGTAGCCTTAGACGGAGTTCGTTAAGCTTCTTGATTTGTGCGGATACCGCTAGGACCTCTCTATAGGAAGTCTCGCCCTCGAGACGTTACCGGAAGTTAGGTAAGTAGCCTATAAGTACTTCGAATGTAACGGGCCAGAGCCCGGCAGTAAACCATGTGCCATGGCCGTATAGATCCGTTGACGGGAAGATTGGAGGAAAGACACCGCCTTCGGCAGAAAGGCCCTCACACCGTTTCACCACCGAGAAGGGGCCGTTTCCCTTCCCTCCTCAAGATGGTTGTAAACAGCAGGTTGGCCTAGTACAATTGAATCAATTCTGCTACAGCCCTTCACATCGAAGGGGCTTACGCCGGTTATTATATTCACGGCGTTATTGTATGTATACTAGGCAGTTACGAGTAGCTTTAGCTAGGTAACCCACTCCTCTCCGGTGAACTACTATAGGTAGTGTTCGAGGGTCTGGTTTATATATTCTATTTAGCTATCGGTTTAGGGGTGAAACGCCGTCGAGAGACGGAGGCGTACGTAGGTGAGGTAATAGAGGTTTAACTAGAATTTGCTAGTGAATAAGGAACTATAGTCCGAGACGATACCTTTAGGAGGTCTAAAAACGAGTTCGATATAATAGTAGAATAACTCGGTAAGTTCTATAGCTATAATTGTTAACGAAACGGGAAGAAATAGTGAGTATTTCGTGAACCTATTAACGATAACTAAAATTATATCGACTTCTTTCTCGTTAAGAAGTGCCGGCGGTAAGCTAGGACAATTCGTATTTACCAGAGGGCGGCCGTTTTCGGCAACCCCCCGTGTTGGGTTTAGCGCCCCTCCGTCGCGGCCCCGGACAGGTTTAGGGTCATCCCGATCAGGCATGGCTTCCAGCGCTATCCCGCAACAGGAACTGCCGCCCACCTCCGCCTTCACGAGGTCTTGTCAAGTATATAATCCCGCTGGTGCGTCGCTCAACGACATCTCCTTCTCTTATATCCGTACGCTTCTCGTTAATTCGGCCCCTTGAGGTCGGACACCACCGCTCCGGCCCCTGCCCTCTCGGAGATGACCGTCCCCAAAAATGTTTGCTCCGCCCTATTCACTCGCCACTCATGTCTCGGCCAAGGGACGCTGCCTTCCACCGACATGTTGGATATCGCCAGCCCGATTCGCTGATCTTTCGTGGAGGTGCGAGATGACTAGTGCATGATTGAATGGCCCGTCCCCGAAACTGCCTACTGGGCCATTGGCGGTTGCCTACATGCGCCCCGTTCTAATCCTCTAAGGCGTTTCCTTCATTCAAAGGTCCACATAGGGACCTATATCTCATTTCTAAGCCGAGACGGTGACTTACCGACGTGTCTGTACCTGCTTAGCGCAGCGTGCACACTAATGGCAGAATTGCCTTATGTGTTCCTTTCCTGTGCGAAGGCCCACGTAGGAGCTATGTCTTAGCTTTGAGACCACGCGATGACTTATCGACGTGCGTGCGGTATCTGCACCTGATCATCTGTACCTGGTCCGCGCAGCGTGAACGCTAATGGCAGAAATGCCTTATGTGTCCCTAGTGTTCCTCCGCCCGCTGTGGGCGTTTAAGCGTCCTGTTGGGTTAACTGGAAATGATTATAATTATAAGCGACAAGGTTGAGTAGTAGGCTGTATGACGACTCTATCGAAGTCGCTGCGAAAAGATCCGGTTGGTGGGATGATGTTTGGGTTATGATTGTAACTAGGGCGAGGATGTTCCTGTGCGGGATTGCGATAACTTGGACCCGAGATTATGTGGACTCTGCGTGGCTGTATATTGCCCTGATTCACCGGAAGACTAAAGGGATTGATCCACAAAACTGGCCTAAGAAGACACCTATATATCCTAGTCGAAGAGTTCGATCGAACGCCCTAATATCCGTTCTACGAATCGGAGATCTGTCTGTATTGCCACCTATGCGCGTGAGACCAGTACCGGGCATGGGAAGGGGCTATGACGCTACGTAATGCGAATCACGATAAGACTGTCCCTTGCCTATAGGTCCAAACTACTACGGATCCCCCGTTCTCGCCCTGTATGTTGGTGCTTGTAATCTCCGTGTGGTGATGCCGAGAAGTAGCGGTCCTACTTGGCGGCGTTCGTTTTGAAAAGTGATTTCGGATACTTTATAAGCACTTCTCGCCCCTGCTCCTTTTCCTCTGTACCAAAATAGAATCCTTTATTTCTCTTCCTGAAAATCTCGATACCATGAATATCAGCCTTGATAACATTAGCTTCTACTCGTAACCCCCTCCTGTAAAGCCCCTGCCACGCGCCGCCCCTGTTTCTTGCTGGAGGCCATATGAGACCCCTCTAGCTCCATGAGCCCTTTCGCACGCCCTCCCCCTAAGGCCGCCTTCCCTTAGAAGGACGATCTCTATAGCTTCTGATGCCAGGCCACGATTTCGATCTCCCGTGAGGCAAGATCCCGATTTGTGGGCAGTTCGTAATGAATTTGATATCGAAATAGAGAGGATAGCTGTGGCGCAAAACGGCCAGGTCAGGCACGAGGCAGATCTGGATATGCGTCGCGATATGGCGCTCCGAAATAGAACTGTTACCGATGTGCCTGAAAGCCGAAGCACGTCTTTGGCTACTGGTATGACAGACTGCTTACGGAACCGTAATCAAGAACTTAATACTAATGTTAATCCACCAGAGCATCCAGACCAGTGCCTTTTGGTAGAGGCTGTTAGTGACTCGGATCTGGCTTTCGTTCCCGCAGAATCAGATTCCTATCATTCAGGTAGGCGCGACTCTCATCCGCTCATTGGGATTGTTTGCTTAACAGATAATAGACCCGCCTGTTGCTCCAACTGATAGGCTGGAATTGCATCGAGACAGAACCCTACCGGCTGATAAGGATCTTACTCCGCCCGAAGTCAGATTTAATTACGTGCGTGCCTCGCCATCACCATCGCCAGATTTGCTAGGAAGTCAGCACCCCTAGGCGGAGCCTGGCCCTGAAATCATGCGTGATGAATCTGTCGTGGACGATACCAAGGCCGCGCCAGAAAGCCGCGGAGATCTAGTGGGAGACCGAAGCGATGTGACCATAATACAAAGCGTCCAGGTTAACTACCCCTCAGTCGGAGAGGCTGGCCTGGATAACGATGAAAGAGCCGGGCTCACTAAGGAAAGCTAGGTGCCTGCATCCCTCAGGTTCAGATAAAGAACTCGTCTTGTCGAGCAAGCGAAAGTTCCCTTGACTAGCACCCGCTGCCTTCGTCCGCGACCAAATTTAAAGTCCACCCGGCGATTGCCTGCCGTTTCTGTGGTCATCCTAACCCGCCGAGCCGATGAATTGGCGGTAAGTACAAAGATGAATCTAACTAGAGCACGACGTTATGTCGATTGGGGCAACGGCGACAGCGGCAAGCTCAACAACGCACGGCCAACATCAGCCGTGAGGGGGGAGTGTTCACCATTTTCGGGGGGATCCAGTTCTAAGGCGAGAGGACGCCCACGGAAAAGATCGAAGAGAGCAATGAAAACTACCTCATCTTCGACTAATGACATCACCGAGAAATGTACTAGCCAGGCCCTAAACCCCTTAGATAGCAGTTTTGCTGTTGCCCTGGGTAAAACACAAGAGATCTTCGGTCGCGTAGTTCTCCGTATTCAAACTCACGGTCCTCGACATGCCTATTTTATGACCTTCCTTCTAGAGGTTACTGACCGCCCGTCCACGATATCACCATCCGAGATGTCTCCCGATCAGCCTTCACGCCCCGATGACTTCTCCGAGAATTCCTCCTCGCGATAAGGGGTATGTAGGGGAGGTCGTAAACGAACCATGTCTATAGCGAGTGAGGATGAAGATATATGGTCGACCGGGCAGCCAACGAATCCGCTACGAAACTCGCGATCTCTGACTGATCGTAGTAAGGCCTAACGAAAGCCTAGGGGGCACTTGCGGTGGTCCTCTAGAGAGGTAGATCTTCTAGTGAATTTAAGAAGGGACAAGCAGCGACCGTGGTCAGAGGTGGTGAAGTTATTCTCGGACCGATATCCGGGCAGAACCTCTGGTTTAATCTAAGTATACTGGAGCACGAAACTCAAAAAAGCACGATGGGAGATGGCCACACTAGCAGAGGTATAAAACGAGCACTTAAATGTATTCACTAAACGCCTTAGGATGTTTTTAGCTACCTTGTTGGTTTCCTAGTTCCAAGCAACTTCTGATTGGATTGAAGAAAGGAGATATTAGACCGTATGATAAATCACAGGATATATAGGGTGTATTCGTCGCTATAAAGGTGCTACTGTACTGAGAATATGTCCAAAAATTCGCTTGACCGAGCCCGTGGCAGGTTAGATATAGTATTAGGGTACCGGAGTTTAAATATATTTTGCGATCGAGTTCATTAATTACCGTACTGCTACTTCGCTGAGACGCGACTATGATTCGCTAAAATTTACTGGATACCACAGATAATGCGGGCGGTACCATAAGTACCGTATATAGCGTGAACACTAGCTTTTATTAATTAGGACTATCCTATCAAGTGCTTAGCCCCTTTAGTCCCCGGCGCTACCTTCGTTGAAGTGGTAAAGGCGGTTGTAGATTCTACGTGGATTTTTCGCTGCTTCTCTGGAAGGTATGATCTGCTGCCTGGCTGTTGGGCCGAACCGACCCGACCAACTAATCACTTAAAGTAATTCACCGTTAACAAAGGGTCGATGAATTTATACGGAGAGGTCCTGAATAGTATTATCACTGTACTACAGGCATCAACAAAGTCGAGGCGGTAAGCACTAAGATACACGATGCGTTCCGTTTGAAATCTCGACCATATAAAAAGCATTATATACTTGACCTATCCATACTTCTACCGAAGTAGGACGCTTAGAAATACGATAGGTAAGACCGTCCCACAGCGCGTTACACGACGATATGCGGGGCACAATTAGCCAATCAAGATGGAGAGAATCGGGGTCAGGGGCTCGTCCCATTGACAGTAGGTTATAAGGCGGTGTGGGATTTGGTGTGAAATGTGGGTGTTGATGTGGCCGTATACTAGGACTGCCGTAAAGCGGTAATCGGAATTTTATTTTTCCTCTTGCCTTGCCTTTTTTAACCCCTTACTTACCTAGTACTTAAGCAGTTAAGTCGTCAGCAGCAGAGCTCCCAAGGTGGTCGAATTTTTCTTGATCCCTTAAAGCAAACGTCGTCACTGTATCCGACATTGGCACCTATACACAAAAGCAGACAATCATCGAGTATCATAGCTCAATCCTAGCCTTTTCTTTCTACTCTTTCAAACAATCTTGGACCGTTTCCTCCCGCTAACTCACCACATGGTTTGTTCCTCTCTACGAGACCATGCCACAAACTCTAAGACCGCTCGACTACGGGAGCACGGATTGGCGGATCAGTAGCCAAAGGGCCGCAGATCTGTATAGTTCTGGTGCTAGGCTTTGGACGAAAGAGGATCTCGAAGACATAGAACAACAATTACACCAATCCTATACGATAGAGCGATTTTCGGTCCGTCGAATCGATAGAAGCATAATCCAAATTTCTAATCCTATGTTCCAAGTACAGAATCCTATCTGGTACGTGGGTATAGTATTCTGACCTAATTTCAGCCTGTAATCTAAATTTTCCCTAGGAAACCCTATGTCAAGTACCAAGAATATTGGCAACTTGTGAAAGCACAACCCAACGGCCCAATCGAAACTTACCTATGCTCTTACATTGTGGATTGGACCAATCAGACTGCACGAAACTTTCGAGAGCTTATAGCACAGCCTATGCAAGTCTTTGACGAGAAACACTTGTTGTGGCAGAATAGCAAGACCTGCAAGGACTTGGCAGCCTTAGTCCAAGGTGTACTCGGTACGAACACTGTGAAGAAAGTTCTCTGCTTCGGGCTCGGTGATTTTTGCCGCTCCGCGCCTGAATGGCTAAAAAAGCAGCACGACTCTTGGGATGAGAACTCGGAGGTGAAAAATGTGATGGGCTGCATGATCCAGCACTCGGTGGCTCTTACTATCGCTCAACTTTGTCGTGGCAATGAAACATTACCATTACTTGCTCAGGACCCAGAATATACAGAGGTCGCAGAAGATATCTTGGCTAAGAAGGAATTCAAAATTGTTGGGACTCACGGTGCAGGAGGATTCGCGGAAATCGACGAGGACTCGATCATAATATCACCCTTTGCTGCCGCTCTAGTCAAGCAGATTATCGCCGATCTTGCTCGGCCTGTGCTCATTATTTCCACCGGCTTTGAAGTCTTTAATAGCAATGAGTAAGTTCGGTTTTATCGATCCTCGAATCTGTCTGACCATGTCACTTCACAGAAAACCATTGGCAGATGCTGAATCTCCGAGAATAAGGCAAATGTGGCTTGATTATGATGCCTATAGCCTTCCAAGCCATTCTGATGAGGTTGAAATATGCTCTGCATTGAAAGGATTATATTTGTATTGTAGACGCCAGAACCCTCTGGATTCGCAAGGAGCCTGAGTTTATAGAACCTTATATCTAGGGATGGTGGATCACAAACCATCGCAAATATGAAATGGATTTCAGAATGGGAATCTTATGTATATGTATGATTCCTGCTACTTGATCTCTCCTATATCCTATGCGCTGCAGTGGATTTCGTAACTGTTCCAAGAGAGCCCGCGGAGTCATTATTCAGGAGGATCTTTATGACTAGTTGCCGGCTAAGCAGCTTTAGTGATAGTTCAAGAAATACCCTTGTAGCTATTCGCCCCCCGTCTCCGATCATTCACTCCTTTTTCTTGGAGTAATTGCAATAGGAATAATAAGCGCTATAGTCTGTATGTATAAAGCTCTTCTCCTGTCCGTAGGTGCAATATTTGATTGCGTCCACGGGATCGGTTATGTCGGATTCAGAAGTCATGACGGAGGCAGAGACTATACAGGTATTAGTTAGGAGACCGCCGATCTGTAATAGAGGGTACCTGTACTGTACTTGAAAGGACTCTGGCGATTAGGTATACGCTTGAGAGAAGCGGTTCAGCGAAGCGGTTTGGCGATTAGGGTTTGAGAATCCAAATCTAATAGAGTGGGTAGTCTGTCGACTAGGTATTATAGGAATCAAAACCACGAGAGTGATTCTTGAGAAATTTAAGAGACGACCCTTACTTTCGCACTCTTTTAAAGCAACAAGAAAGCGGGGTAATAGGTATGACAGGTCACCTGGGCATAATAATAGGTGAGGTCACTATATGTCGAACTTGGGAGTGGTTATTTTACCACTAGCAATATGCTTATTTATCGAGTACCCATATTTCTTTGGTCCTTTGTATGTAATCGTAAGTATATTGACGACATCGGAGTTACGGACGTGAAGTCTGCTCCGTCGCTGATCCTATGGGGGTACTTTAACAGAGCCCCCCGCTCATATTTATGGAAGAGGAATTAATCTACTCGTTATCTCTCAATTCGCTAGTTCTCATACGTATGTATACCCTTAGCTGATAGTTCGTCACTATATCTAGTGTAGTCTCTTGAGTATCAGATTGTTTCGGATGGGTCTGTAATGTATATGGTATTACTGGGGCTGCCTCCTAGTTAACTCGAGTGTGACGGCCCTGTATTTGACGCTAATGATGGCTCACGAGCACTAATTAATCGATATTACTGAGCGGCTTTGTTGATTAATAGGCTTCGCGAGACCTAATTTGGGTCTAAGACCCCTATCCGTGCGCTGGGGTTCTTATATACTCTAGCTGAAAATGCTTGAGCCGCAACCACCTATTCTTGTCTGCAGCGCGTGGTTTGCATTTGACAAATATGTATGTGAGCAGGAACGGGGTATCGGAAAGGAAACCGGCGGTTACACGCTGACTGTTATTGGCCATAAGACGGACCAGATGATTCCGAAGCCGCCCTTTTTTATCGAGCCACTCTAATGAAAGTTTTCAAAGCAGCTTGTCTCCTGCATGACGAGGGTAAAGCTGCTAATGATCACGGGATCATAGCACAGAACGAATGTGAAATCTCGTGTATTAGCGCGAGGCTGTCACGGCCCTCTCACTTAAAGACCGGAGCCGCATACTCAGTAAAAAGGGCTATCCCGACTAAGAGCGTCCGATTTAGGAAATAGATAGCTAGTACCCTGCTGACGTGGCCAGTAGCTTGTAGTTTTGTATGCTAGTCTGGATGTAATATCGGCCTGGCCGACGAGTAAACATTGCTTTTCCCCTGTAGTTTTCATTTAAGTCATGTGCGTGGCAGGTTCAAGACCAATTCCTTTCGCCATGTCTTGTCCTGTCTCGTTTTGCCCCGTCCCGTCCCGTCCCGCCCAGCGTCCCCTTTATTTACCTTCATCCTGTCCCGTCCTGTCTCGTCTCGGTTAATCTTTTTATACCCTTTTGCATATTCCCTCATATCTACCTCGCCATAAGTCATGGGAAGCTTGATGGATGAAGCTGAGAGTTTGTTTAAAAATTGGTTCCAGCCTCGTCTGGAACATCACCTATCAAGAATACCCCCCGTATTGTCCGATCAACAGAAGGATCAACAGAAGAAATGGGCTGGAGTGCTGGGTGAAACCGATGAGTCCCTGCGAACACGTTCGAAACAACGCTAAAGTGTAAGGCGCCGAGCCCGTACCTTTGTAAGGAATGTTCGTGTTATTTCGGTAGACCTCTTTGATCTGTGCTCCCTCTCTTTTACAATCTCTGTATTGCCTTTAATTCCCGATGGATCATTCTATGATTATCTGCGAAATTGGTGGATAGCCTATGTCCCCAAAACGCCACTTCCGGAGAATGCCAAACAAACTGGCTAGGGTGTACCATCGAGTATAGAGACGAACAAAGATAGCTCTACCGTTTCTGCACCCCTAACTGGGTCAGGAGACTTTATATTTCAACCGGAAACCGAGATACCTTAGGAAATTAATCTGTGTGCCGCACCATAAGATGGCTTCCTGGATATGACGTTAATGGGTAAGTCAAACAGAGATCATAAGCTGTGGATGAAATATATCTAACAGTTTGTATATAGAGCAAGCTCAGAATACGGCCCCTCTCTCTTCCTTGGCTAGCGACAACGACTTTTCGCGCTCGAAAAGTGATGGTAACCATGTACTACCCACAGAATTTGACATGCCTTATATACCCTTAAAGCGACCACGGATGGATCTGAATTACGTTTCGGAAAATCCTTCTCCTCCGAATAAAAAACAGTACCTTTCCTTCAATTTCACGAGGCGCCATATGATAGATAAGCTTCCGGAACCATTGAAAACTGGAATCTAAAACAGTAGGTAATGGAGAGATGAACAGAAAATAGGCGGGCTGTCTGTCATAAATTATTTATCGCTTTATTTACCGGAGAAGGTAAACATGGATACTTTCTTGGTTGTTAGAATGGGATACTTAGATGGTTTTTAAGTCTCTCATCTGTTGGGTATTGGGGACCCAGAAAATCTGGAAACACTCACGTGACTCCGATGCTGCCGGAATTTGCCCCTCACTTGCTCATGACTATTGTTCCTTCTTCTCAAATTTAACAAGAGCCCTCATAATATAGCATCTGAACCCTGTTAAGACTTCTTTCTCAACTCGTCCATCATCCAGCCTAAATGTGCTGCCCGGAATAGGATTTCCTTCGCTATCGGTGATATTACACGAGCGACCCTCAAATTCTATGACTATGTCCTCCTGGATCTCGAAACACTTGTTCGATATCCTCTCCCATTCTCCGTTAAGTGCTTTTTCTCTAACTGCATCAGGCATGTCTCGTCCGGTGACGGTAAGCGAATATATTGAGAGGAGGACAGGGTCGGCGCTTGTAATAAAGGTTGGACTGTGAGGAAGTGAGCTTTCATGCGCTTAGAAGTAGTCACGATAGGGTGAGGCAACAGACGATTATGACGAAATAGGAATCAAATTTTTGTTTTCTGCACGCCCTTGGCCGCGGCGAGCGCACCCGCCTACACTGAAGTTCGAAAGTTGAAGCCGGTAAACCTTAAGCTTGTACTTTAGACCAGCAAATTTCACGAACGACAGTTTCAGGTTTGGTAGCTATGATAGTTGCCTGAGCATGGTGATGCCTAACTGAATGATGAATCAGTTGGTAGGAAAATTTCGGGTCGCTACAGAGACCTAATGTGTAGCCCCGTACCCCACCTTATGACCTAAGACCTGACTTTGGTAGGTTTGTGAATTATATTACCCCTTATTAATTTTGAGAAGACATAACACTTATCTTTGGATTGTTGGGAAGGGATCTTAGGTCCTGGATAGTTCGTAAAGTCGGAAGAGCCGAACGACGTTACTCTGAAGACTGTAATGGTGGTATGAAGTAAGGCCATACCTAAGCGTGCATTAAGACACGATTGCGCCCGTGAAGTGAGAATGCTTTTGAGGTAGATTGAATGGGTCTAGTAAGGAATTGGAATATCACTTTTGAATGTCCTCTGTATTCTGAGATATATCATGTAAGTGTTCGACAGAAATTGAGCCCGATATCGTAGAACGGGATAGGACGGGACGAGATAATGTAGATAATACGGGTTAGTGGGGTGGAGTAAGACGGGACGGGACGGGAATATCTGGGAATCGCTACGAAAAAGCAATTCCAGGGCAATCTACTTTGTTCCGCAAATTAAATTCCAGAATATCTCGCTATTAAGAGACTGTGCAGTTGATTCTGGCTGACGCTAAGAATCAATTAGAGCTGTAAGCATAATAAACTCCCCTGGATATGCATCCAATTTCGCGTAGTCTGTAGCACTCCTTTGTACGTAGTATACACGAAAGACGAGGTGCAGTTATTAACGATTAGAGCTATAGAATATATAAAGAAGTAATTCCTTAGGCTGTGATAGATCTTTCGGTTTATTATTAGGGTTCTAGTTTCTTAAACTACCTTATACCGGCTTCTTATACTGCACTAATTAATATCTGTTAATCGCTTAGCTGGATAATATGGCATTGAAGACTGCAAATGTATCTTCCTCTCTCTGTTCCTAAGGCTTGACACCTCTAGATAGCCTAATAATGGGCTCGGCTACACGTCAAGCTACCGTAGAGGACCTGAAACATCTCTTTGAAAATGTGTTGCTCGATCTTACTAATGGGGAACCTCTAAACACTCCGGTCTTCTAGGACCATTCCTAACTAGGTCCCGATATGGGTGAACTGAAGCAGTTGTTGGTGAAGCTTATTTGCGATGAATATTCTTTAAACGGGTCCGTCATTGCAAATAAGCCTGCTAAGTCTTCTTCTGCCGGAAATGAGAAGGAAGAGAATTTATAAGCGGTAGACGAAGTTGGCCTTAAAAGCCCGATCAGTACTACCCCGGATGATTTCAAATCGTTCGAAAAGTGGGCCTTGATACCCTAATTCAAGACGGTTGTGGAAACGTATGAGCCACTAACTCCCCGTTCAATTTATTTTTAGAAACTGGCTGATATGGGTGTAGTTGGGACAAAGAGGCATGTAAGTATAAGGTCGCTGAACCGGTGGAGCCTAGTACTGGTCTGGACGACTATACTGAATTTGCATTTGTGGTCCGTGAACGTGTTGGTACGTAATAAGTTTACCTAAAAGATGGTAACCATACTAATAGTATTAGACCGGAATTCCGAGGAGGTGACGCCGTATATAGACATTAAATCGGAAGGCCTGCGCGACATCCTGCGTGCGGTGCTGTAGGATGTTAAAGCTATTAGCCTGATGGAGGATAAGCCATCGGTAATTAAGACAGAGTCTTATTTCTAACGAGAACACTAACGTGGATTTAGATTGAGCAAAATGTCCTTTTTCATTTCCTCCTAGAGCTCGAAGTATATGCGGAGAACTTGGAAAACGGCTCGGACCATGAATCGGTACATACGTAGTATCTCCGCGTGCTCATCGACTACCTTAAGTACGTATATTCTTCTATTTCGTAGCGTCTCTCGTTAATGTTGTAGCACGGTCATATTACTTATGACCTTCTTTAGGCGCTTTTCAAGCCTGGTTGCTATGTTTATACTATATGTATTGGCACAAAAGAGCCGCGATGTGTCGTATTCGATGCGGGGGAAAAAATAACCCAGAATGACGAGACGTGGTTTAATCTCGAATGCCGATTTCTTGATTATGACGGACTTAAGTTCGGCGAGGCCGGAATCTTTTTGCGTGTACTAAAGTTCCGAGGGTCAAAGCCGATCGCGACTCTTGAGGCTTACCCTCTCTACTACTATCCGAGTCACGAGTAGGTCCGAAAAGACCTAGTCTAGAGAGGTCAAAAGTTCCGGGATTTAGCTGGCTCGTATATATAGCACTGTAAAGGTAGTGTATTCTTTATGAATAAGGGGAAGATTTTTAAAATCAATATTAACAGCCGAGTGGTAGTGGACGCCGTATTTTTCTACGAAATGTAGCTAAACTACTCCCGACCGTTACTCCGCGATCTAGGGGTTAAGGATAAGGGCGGAATTACAGTTTTCGATGTAGGTATAATACTTATAGAGGACCGCGAGCGAGAGAAGGAGAGGATATAAGGAGACGGTGTAGAGGCATAAAAGCTAAGCAAGACCGATTTCTTGGTCGCCTGCCTAATAGTATACTGTTTTAGCTTTAAGGAGAAAATTTTCTGTATATGAGACGACTGATATATTTAGCTTCTGACTAATTTGATTCTAGTAGAGTGTGTAGTCGGTACTCTTAGGGACGTGGATTGGTTACCTGAGTCGTTCGACTACCTAAAGATCCCTTCAGAGACTAAGACTATCCTCTTGTCCTTAGCGAAAACCTGCCTAGGGATGATACCGACGGTACCGTTCGACGACGTAATCGATAGAAAGGGCTAAGGATTCAATATTCTTTTGAAGTATATCGTTAAAGCCCCTATACTATCAAGACTTCTAACCTAACTCGTGCTAGTGGCCTACCGGGAGTCGGAAAGACTTTCACGGTTAAGGCAACCTCAGAGTATTTCAAGCTCCCTCTCTATTCGGTATGAACCACCTAGCTTGGCTGATTTTGGCGTCACTGATTTTTTTAGATATCCGTAGGCGAACTTATTGTCGACCACGGAGATTCTAATGCACTTAAGCAATAACTTAAAACAGTATTCAAGATCGCTAAACACTTTAATACTGTTCTTCTCTTGGATAAGGCAGACGCGTTCATAGAGCAGCGGACATCTTACCATGATACCCACAATCGCCTTGTAATCATTTTCCTCCGAAAGCTCGAATATTATCAAGGAATTCTTTTCTTAACTTCGAATCGGGGTGTCTAGTTTGATGACGCAATTCTCAGCCGGATCTATTTAGTTAATAAGTATAAGAATTTAACGAGAGAGTTTCGCAGAGATCTCTGGATAACTTTTCTGTCTAAGGCATATACGATAAAAGGACCTACTGTTGTTGAGGAGCACGAGCTCCGATGACTAGAGTCTCTAACTCTGAATGGACGAGAGGTAGGTCTAAGATACTCTGCTAAACATCTCATTTACTGACTAATCATAAACCAGATCAAAAACATCGCAGTAATTGTATATGCTCTCGCTAAAGCCGACGTCAACCAGGTGAACTACAAATACTTAGAGTTGGCCGCCGAATCAAATAAGAAATTTTTAAAGGAGTTTGGTCGAGAAAGGCCTGCTGATGGAATGTATGTCTGATAGTATACCTAGGAAAGTCATATAGATCATCTCGTTCATTAAGGTTGTCAGGCGGTGGGCATTTATCGTAATATTTTCGGTTCGTACACGATAGTTTATAATATCGGTCCTGAAGCTTTATAGTTGAATTAATGTTTTATATTATTCATGGCATCACGTAAAGTTAAGTCTAAGGGCCAGAATTGGATGATTAATCCGTTATTATTAATACCTATAGAATCGTATATCACCTAAGGCTAGTAGATGTAGCGAAGAAGCGGGCACTAAGAATGATAATAGATTGAAATCCTGACTAATTCAGGCGGATACGGGCCGGGAATGCTTCACGCTTTATTATTATATATAATTGTTGCTAATCTAATAAATAAGCACCTGTCTTCACGTTATACGAAGACGTTTTATATTAACTATCTCTGGTTAACGTAGTCGTCGTTTTAAGGCTCGCGGCCGCTATAAAGTCGGTCGATATTTTAATGTGGAGCGGTGAAAGTCGATGATTATCGCCCGCCTAAGCTCTTTATTCTAAAGAATATTGTCACGCCGAAGGTCTTCGTGGATGATTCCTAAAGCTCTGATTTCCTTATTCGATTGGTGGATCTCTTATAGAAGCCGGGGCGTTAGCTCTATCGATACCGTGCTTTCCCCCCCCCTAAGCTATAATGAGTATATGGCGAATCTCTCTAGCCCCGTGAAGGAAATAAATTTTCGCTAAGTCGATCGTACCTAGGAAAATAGGTATAGCGGATCCTTGCGCCTTTTATAGAATTCGGTATACCTCCGCTTCGCGGGAGACCTCCTTCTATAGCCCCGATGTGGTTCCTTTTCCGATGATAGTGTAGCTATATATGGTATAAGAAAGTTTGAAAGGCGTACTGTACGCCCCGTAACCTCTAAGGGGTGTGTATCGGTTAATGTTTTTATCTAATTAAGCTTTTAGTAAACGTACTAAAGTTTCGGAGGTAATTGGATGCTATAGATTATCTTTGCTTCGGTGATAGAGTATTATATTTGGATAATAGTCGTCTAGAAGACCGCTAGATTGTAACCTAAGTAAATATCGCTGGGTGTAAAATTGTGTATTACGGTGGCGGGACTGGCTATCTGGGCCTTTATTATTATTTATATCTCTCTTTTGAGCCACGCGTTAGGTAGATAGAGAAGACGGAATATTACTGAAGGTTCGTTTGCGGTGCGTTGCTGGGTTCGAATCGGGGTCGGGTGATTGTGATGACTATAAGCGATGCCTTATATCGGATAGGGTATAGCTAGCTCGAGATCTAATAGATACTTAATGAGCTATTAATTTAGGGGGATCTGGCGGTGATAACGATGGTTTATAGGTCGAATAAGAATCTGGGCTTGGAAATTCCGGCGCGGTACTATCGGAGTTAAGAGGAAGTTGCCGGAATTCGTCTTCGGGAATATAAGAGCGAGTATGATCGAAGCTAGTCTTCTATATAGGAATATCTGGTTATACGGAATTTCTCTACTCCTGACCTTGTATAGGCGAGTGGAATGCTATTAGATATAAATATAGTGTTCTTGCGATAGAAGTATTTATAAGGGTAGCTTCTATTTCTATATCTACTTCGCTATTTAGATTATATAGAAAGTAGTAGAGCGTACTAGGGTTATTATATAGAATACGGAGGAGGACCCGAGCGATCCTGTTAGTTACGTAGGAGTACTCGAGCCCTTCCTAGATTATGATATGATACTCCTAGATAAGAGCGGAGTAGATAAGTCGCTCGGTATTGTACCTTAGCTTGGCTTCTTAGTTTATCGGTATTTTGTTTGATCTGACTATATCCTTCTATAAGTCTATTAGTTATAGCCCTATACGAAGGG
This sequence comes from Penicillium simplicissimum, assembly GCA_024706585.1. NCBI lineage: Eukaryota > Fungi > Ascomycota > Eurotiomycetes > Eurotiales > Aspergillaceae > Penicillium > Penicillium simplicissimum. The sequence continues at coordinate 1,734,722 of JAMZTW010000044.1, forward strand.
TGGCCACGGAAAGCTTGTGAGGTAGCTTATACTCGATAGATATAAGGAGAGTAGTAGTGGTATCGTCGACACGATAGATGCAGAATTGATTAGGTCTTGGGTAGTGTATACTTGACGGTTGGCTTGTATCCCCTTCGGGAGCTCCGTTCTCGTTTAAGGAATTCGTATGGTTGCTGAACTATATTCTATCGCCGAGGCCGAACTCGTCGCGAGTAGCCGGTAGTTTGTATAACTCGGTAATTATATCGTAGATATATTCTTCTACGGCGAATCGCTTATAGGCTTCGAGTTCTTGCTCGCTACTTATAGGCTTCCGACTAAGTCGTCGGCCTAATCCTTCTAGCTTAGGCAAAGATAAGAATAAATGAGGCGCCTCCCCGGGTATCAACTGAAGATAGCTGTAGACGGACCTAAAAAGCTCCGACTACAGTACTGAGCAATCGGTCCAGTGTTCTAATCGTGTTGGGCAATTTTTCCCCGTGGGAAGAGGTATTTTCCCGGTAGTCGACCGAGATGGTGTCTCGACTCTCAGCGGTCGGGAGAGCAGGTCATGGGAATGGCGTAAGAATTCCACGAAAGTGGTCGGTCGGCTGAGCTCTTGAAGTTGCTCTCGTCTCTCTTTCTCCTGTCTGCTTTCATCTTCGGCCTGCTTCTGTCGTTCTTCGGCCTGCTTCTGTCGCTCTTCGGCCTGCTTCCTCCTCTCTTCTTCCTGCTTCTGTCGCTCTTCGGCCTGTTTTTGTTGCTCTTCGGCCTCTTTGCGTCTCTTTTCCGCCTGCAGAAAAAGAGCCTTGTAATCTGGCGAGTTGTTGTCGGCCATCGATGTGTCGAGGGTCCCTAGAGACAATCGCGACCAGTCTTGGTTTGGGGGCTTGATCTGGGGAGCTGATGTCAGCTGATCACGGTTTCCGGTGGAAGTATTTCCCCGAGAAATGACTGGTGACGCGCGCTCCGCTAGCTCCGCACGCCGATGCCCTGAAACGACAAATAAAGGAATGCAGATTCATAAGTACCAGAAAAAGGATGCATTTGATACTGTGACACCGTCACAGGTGCATGTAGACGGGCAAAAGTTTATCCGTTGCCGAATGATTCAGGCGGGACATGATGTAAACTCAATCAGTGGGAGTATATATACTGTAGAGCGAATCATTTCCGGAGTCCTTGGCTCAAAAGCAACTTTAAATATCATATGCGATGAAAATGGCTACACGTCCGGTTCGCTTTGAATTCAGCTGCAAAAATACAAGCAACAAGCTTATCTATTATAATACTGTCCCTAGTCACCTCATCGCCGTCGAATCTCAATCGCTGCGGCGAAGTCCTGCATATGTGAATAGTTTTCTGAGTGCGATAATGCCTATCATAAAAGAACATGAGGCTGATTGCCGCCGGGCGTCAGATCCTCGGTGTGGAAATTGTGGCTCGCCTACGGTCGGAATCTTGCAAACTCCGATGTCTTTGCTTCAAAATCAGGACGGACCTTTTATTCCTGTATTCGTTCATTCCATATGCGACAAAAAGAGGTGCGAAATGCAAACCAGACAGGACATCCAGACCATAATGGCAGAAGCAGGGCAAGGTATTGCCAGCAAGGGCTCACAGGGATCGGAGGAGATATTGTATTGTAAAATCTGTGGCAGGACCGAAGGCGTGCAGAGGTGCGGGCGCTGTAAGGTGGTGGCATATTGTGGAAGGGAGCACCAGAAGTTAGACTGGAAATTGCACGAGGAGATCTGCGTTCCCAAAGCGAACTGAAGTAAGGCGGGTAAGTGGCCACTAATATGACGTGTGGAAGTTGGTTGGCGATTGCATTAAATCGAGATCTAACAAATAGAAATGGGGCAAACAGGGTGCGAAACCAAATACGTGAGGTAGGCTAAAGGGATATGAATATGATCTATGCAATGTCTACATCTCTATCTCTATGTAGGCGACGCAACAATTAACGTGAATCTTCCAAAGGTGCTTTCCATGCCCGTAAAGTTATCTTCTCCAATTCGAGAAGTCTTTCGTTGTCGACGAGAAGTCGGGGATCAGGTTGGAATTGGAGGTCCTTCATCTCGATTTTCTGGAGAAGTCGAAGCCCTTGGCACGACCGCAGTCGGGACAGTTGTACGTAGGTCGAGCAGTATTTCTGATGACGACCCCGACCCCGTATGGTAGGGTCATCTTTAAGATCCAGGATTGCGCACTTGAGTGTGGAGCCGTGGACTTTGTAGTCGGTGAGGCAGAACGCGGGGCTCATAGGGACTTGCTTCCTTCGGACAGAGTATCCCTTTAGAGTGATGGACCTCTCTAAGGGGAAGACAGGAACGATCGCAGGCGCAAGGCCTTCGAACACAGAGGTGGTTGATTTCTTCTGTTTGAATAAAACACACGCCGGAGGTTTGGTACAAAGGGTATAGAGGTTGTCAATCTCATAGAATTCGGCTGGCATTTTTTAACGTTAGACCAGGCCTTCGTCCGTGGGGGAGAATAACTTGCCAGCCGGGTTAACCACAATACCGACGGCCGATCCGGCCGCTCCATTGACCTGTCCTAGGCGTGTACATATATTTGTCAATATGACCGCAGGCATGTTTGGTGTGTACAGAAACATGCCAGGAAATGGGATCCCGGTGCCTTGATCTGGCTGCCGAAGCAAGTCATCGACTCGTAGGCGGAGGTTGGTTGGACCAGTCGACTTGGTTCTCGCGTGAAGAGCAGGAAAGACGTAGATGTTTTGGCCACGGGCCTTGGCAAAGTGTTCCATTCGAATACGATTGATCTGGTGTCGAAGAGAGTTCAGCTTCACCACCGTTGGCGCATCATCAAGCTCAGGCGCCACCAAGGAAGTGATGACGCTGGAGTTAAGCAGGAGCAGGTCCTCTTCTGTCAAAGTTGCGATTCTCGCCCGATGGAGGAGGCCCCGAAAGGAGGGGTCGTCGGATTGTCTCATTTGCTCATCTAAGATAATTATATCTTTGAACTGATGCCAGATCAGTTGGCCCTGCTCGTCCTCGACATTGCCTGTTCTGGGTTCCTTCCACAAAGCTGGGCCCCGGACGGGTGGGAACTGGAAAAAGTCGCCCATGAGAATAACCATAGGTAAACCGCCGAAGAACTCCGTTGAGCCCCTGTCGAGGGACCTCGCCATCTTGCAGTGATTGTTAATGATAGCGAGCATGCCGAGATCCATCATACTAACTTCGTCGATGACTGAATTCCTAGGCCAGACACAAGCAACCAAAGAAGCAATCTGGTTGAGAAGACTTCTCAATGAGTTAAACATGAGCCAAGGAAAAACCGCAACGATCATTTGTGGTGACAACCAAGGAGCCATCGCCCTGTCCTCGAACCCGCAATACCATTCTCGCACGAAGCATATGGAAATCCAACGCAAGTGGCAAGGAGAGGTGCAAGACACTGGAACGGTAGAACTGCAGTATGTTCCAACTACCGAGCAAATTGCCGATGGGTTCACCAAACCTCTTGCACGACAACGATTTGAATGGTTTCGGAGGGGACTTGGTATTGAGTGATGACCACACCTTACTGGCCTTGAGCAGAGACTGAGCTGCAAGGGTACCCTTTCCTTCTTTTCCCTCAAAAGGGGGTTTTAAAGGTTTTAATGGGGCCCGCCGCAACCGTGATGAATGGTCACTGGCTCCCTTGGTGGCGGTTGCCAGCGAGTGGGAGTGATGAATATCACGGCGGCTAAGCTTATGGAGGGGATTAGGGTCGAAGATATAAAGACGGGCTACCCCTCTTCTGTAAATAAGCAATGTAAGAATCAATCAGACAAGGCACTTTTCTCAACAAGGGGACTCCAGCCAGAGAGGGACTCCAGCCAGAGAGGGGACTCCAGCCAGAGAGGGGACTCGGACGGGAGACTGGATTCCTGCCAGACTGAGGACGCCAGCTATCCTAGGCCTAACTAGGTTTAGATACGATTACCTACCAATAGTGTTACTTAGAAGGCACAACCACTTCGGATGTGGATCCCAGTGATTCAGCCCCCGCCCCCAAAGAGTAGACGCAATTGGCCCATTGTGTTCATTGTCTGGTGAAGTGGATACCAGTCGAGACACAACGACCACAGTGGCCTATTATTCGGTAGTGCTTGCTACGGCAAGACCCCTGCGGACTAACGGTAGCTGAATGTCGAGCGAGGAGGCCTTGGGATTCTGGGAGGTACTCCGTACAGTTAGCTGATTTTGAGGCCATTGCGAGCTGTTCGCCATCAAACTCTTTCACTGGCCTAAATAAAGCTAGCATTCACGAGTATGAGCTTCAACGGGTCAAGTATTTCCTTTCAATTTTCCATGGCTCGAATTTAGAGAGCAACTTTGCGGCATGGGCAGTTCTCCAAATAACTTTCTTTCCCCAAGATTGGGCTCGCATACTGAATATGCTGACCATGGGTACACATACTGTCTTGGTTTTGCTTCCGTGAAAGCTTACGACCAAGCGTGAAGCTCACTATTACCCGGAAACTTTTGATAGAATGCTATCGAAAGCCAATTTTAGCCGAGGCGACCGCCAGCACAATAGACAAAGCTGAAGCAATCGAAAGGATAGAAAATGGAACAACAAAGATCATATTTCATTGAATGAGAATAAATTCAAGCTCCTCAGTATTTCAAAATTACTGATTACGCATCTAGATGGAGGCTATTTCTTGCGAGTGCTCATCACCCTCGTGCGGATGGACAGTTGGGCCGATTCACATAGACCTCGGCAACGTAAATTTGAGGGGCTTAAGAGATGACCATGTCCTCGGACCTGCCAACTAAAAAGTGGATCAGAGTTCGGAATGAAGCCGATCGAGAATAATATGCGCCGATGATCGACATCCGGGCTTGCGAGCTGTTTTCCCCTTTGAGGTCCTGACGCTCATAGTGTTGGGTGACCGAGACCACTGGGGTAGTTTTTTGATGTTTCTTTTCCCCCGAATCAGAGGCAACAGCGACCGTTCAATCGTGACGCCTTGCCTTTGGGTATGGATGTAATCGAACATCATACATGGGCTAGCTACTGTGACTGTTTCCGATGTCCTTGGTGAGAAGAGGAATACGAGAATTTGAGAAAGACTATCGCGGTTCGGGGTATATACATTGTCAAAAATTGTTATACCTGGAAGTGCACCATACGGACGAACTGAGCTCGCCAATCTGTCTTGCAGTTCCTCCCTTTCGCGAATGCGAGCTAGCTTCAAGCAATTTGTTCTCTCAAAATGTGATCTTGCAGAGGCAATCAGTTTGTCTCCCTAAATGCGCGTTTATCACATGGTGTCAGATACTGACAATCTACAGTGGCGTCACGGTCGTGGGCTCAAGAATGTGACCAGCCTCATGGCAACCACCATGGCTCTTTAAGAGCAGCTATCATCGCGAGTGGGGTTCCTGGTTTCCTCATCGTGATTTTACGCATAATCTCAAGGGCTTATACACTGCGCAGATTTTGGTGGGATGATTGGAGTCACATCACTTCCGGGGTATGTTTCGATGCTACCAAGAGTCTTAGATGCGATGCGTACTCACTATGTCACTTCAAGCCGCCTGCTTCTTGATTTTTCCAAAGATAGTGAATTGTCATGCAAGGCCGTCTCATCATGGGGTAACTCCGGAATATCTTGTTGGCAGCTCAAACCAGGGATAGACCTCATGCAGCGGTTAGAAATAGAGCCTCCGCTCAAAACGTCCGACTCGGACGAATTAGATGACTGTTTCCTCTTTCGGCGAACAATATCGCGTAATTTCACATATAACGGTCGAATAGCCGGCGCCGCTGCGCATAGATGTGCTACAGCGGTTTCTGCACAGGTCCAATAGAACACACCAGCATTCAAGTAAGTCGGATCACGAATTGCCTCGACGTTTCTAAGAGTTGGTACTCGGGCGGATGCGATGCCTATGACGCTAAAGAAACTATTAGTGCTTTATCTTGAAACGTCTGTCAGATTCTGACTTACAGAATACCACATCCAAAAAGAGAATACAATCCAATCTTTTGTGTGATGGAGGCGCGAAGTGTTCGGAGCAATGGTAGCGGCAGGATGAGAACTGCAAGTTCCGTAGCGATGTTCACTCCTGCACTTGCATAGGCTACTCCTGCGATGCTTAGGCACCTCGCATCCTCCCGTTTCAAATCCCATATTGCGTGGATCGGTACGCACTGCCATATATCCATCGAAACGAGAATGATGACGGCCACCGTTGTGAACACCATTGTGCCTATCACACAGTATCGGAAGAGTGGAATCTTGGGGAAAATTCGAAGGTAGAGGAAAAGGATCGACATCTTGATGAAGTAAATAGCCACTAGCCAGAAGATCTGCGAGAGGTAGTCTGGAATTGGATTAGATATTGATTGACTGCATCAAGCCAGTGAAAATTATACCCACACCAGATAGCCAGATGGGTGGCTTGGGATATGGATGAGAAGTTGATGTCGTAGAAGTGGTATCCCATTCCTTCATTCACACCTTATCATCAACATTAGCAGCACGAATTGAATCTGGAGATTCGAACACATACACAAATTACTAAAAATGAACAATGGTATCATGAGCACCTATGCCATCATGTAAGCAGAGGGAGATATGAGCGTTGATGTTCTTGTTTGTGCATCGGCACTTGAGATCCGATATTTTGCAGTCGCCTAGTAGTAGACTCTGTGATACACATTCCACCTGTGAATGTCAACGTAAGTGTTTAGTGCTAGTCCCACAGCACATGCTGGCAAACTGCCAGAGGCTGGAATACCATCAATCCCAGACGTCGCAGCTGGTCGCACGCATAACCACAGGAGAAGAAGTGACAGGATAGTACGCTTCATCCTGTGAAAGAATGGCGATGTGGAGGGCTTCCCTCACTCTCATTGTAGTGCGGACTTGAAGAACAGTGCAGGAGAATAGAAGAAAAGCACATCACGAGTCAAATGTATTGCTAGGCTCAGTCACTTGTATTTCTACCATCTACCGCCAGAAATGTAACCACGGCATTCATCCTCGAACGAATCGTACCTCCGCACCTCAAACAAGCAAACCAAGGTACTATTGAGCGCCATGGGGTCATTCCGGTCTAGAGTGCATATTATTTCCGCATCGATACAGGGTGCTTGAGTTCAACGACGTAATGTCAAACTCTATTTATGGTGGAAACCGTTCGCATTCAAAGTGCCAAGAAACTCGCCATGAGGAAAGTGCCCTGAAACGAACGAAGTGAGAGGAAGGGGAAACGACCCGCACGTGACAAAAACCTATACAAATGTTTTCGCGACTCGACAGACTGCCAAAAGCACATACAAAATGGTGGCGAGATTTGTCCAAAATCGCGCTGATTGGCTGGCGTGCTTTAGTATAATTGGAGGAAAGCTTCGAGCTTTATTGGTGGAAACTTTCTCTCTTATTGGAGAATGACTTGGACCGAGTTGGCTTCATGACTTCCTCACACCATGAAGTTATTCTCGCCTCGCCTTATTATTAGTATCGTGCTGGTACGCGCCGTATCGAAAAATCTGGCCTTACCTATTTCACACTAAATAAACCTTCTTTTCTTATCCATTTGCAGCTTACGGCTGTATCCAATAAAATTACTTTTCGGGTACCAACCTTCGTTCCTTTTCATTTATCGTTTCAGGGCATTGGCGTGCGAAGCTTGCGGAGCGGGCGTCACCAGGTGTCTTGAAATGTCAGTGGGGCCTGTCTGAATGTTCATTGGCCAGATACTCATACGTTGATTGGATAAAAATATTGACAAAAGAAGTAATATTGGTGCCAGATATTCAAGGCAGTAATAACTAACTAGTTAGACCTTATCAGCTTATCAGTCGGGAGAATTGACGTTCCGTCGGCACAAATAATTAACTAAACATTTTCAATGAATCATGATGCCCATCCCGATCCTTCTCCGAGCCGAGGTCGGGATCAACGTGATTATTGTCGGGATGATCAGTGCTCCCGTACAAGGCTGAACTATTTAATGCCAAAAATGTTCACATGAAAATAGACTATAATTTTTTGGACAGTGTACATCATCATATACAAGGTGTACTTGCCCTAATTTCACCCTTTTATTCTCCATTCAAGTGATCAAGTTTCTTTCCAAAACTCATGGCTGTTCAAGTCCCACGTTCGATGAAGGCCCTAGTGGCGGACCGTTCTATTGTTACTCGACTTTCAAATTATTCATGCGGTCATTCATCTGGCGATGGCGTCAAGATACAAACAATCCCTGTCCCCGAAATTCTCGACAACGAAATTCTCGTTCGCGTACGATCCGTCGCTCTCAATCCAACCGACTTCAAACATATTGACGTTGTGGCTCCCCGAGGAGCTATCATCGGTTGTGATTATTCGGGCACAGTCGCCCGGGTAGGCGCCAAGGCGCCTGGATACTGGCAAGTCGGAGATAGAGTAGCCGGTTTCATCCATGGAGGACTATACACCGACCGAGGCTCTTTCGCAGAGTATCTCAAGATCCCTGGAGATCTTGCTTGGAAGGTGCCACCCTCTGTGAGCGATGAGGAAGCAGCCACATTTGGAGTATCCGCTGTCACCGCGATGCTGGCTTTGAATGCTCGTCTCGGGGTTCCATGGCTTGACTCAGACAAGAGCCAAGGACTGACAGATACCCCGATCTTCATTTATTCAGGCTCCACAGCTGCTGGACTGTATTCCATCCAACTTGCGAAACTCGCCGGTCTGAAAGTTGTGACAACAGCATCGCCAAAGTCTTATGACCTTGTCAAGCGGTATGGCGCGGACGACGTGTTTGATTATCGGTCGCCAACCGCCGTCCAAGATATCATTCGAGCCTACCCCAACATTGACAGGGCATTGGATTGCTTTTCGGAGGGCAAGTCGACGGAGTTCTGTGCCGACGTCGTTCGCAGAAGCCGAGGATGGGTTGTGACATTGGGGGATTCTGGAAAGAAGGAGATGGATGGAGTGAGAATCGACTTTATGTTGGTTTACACGGTTTTCAATACCGAGTTCCAGTGGCTGCCACCATTGGGACCTAAATTCCAAAAATTGCCCTCAGACAACGAAGCTTTACGCCGCTTCTATGCGTCTTTACCTGAGATCGCCCCGAAACTGATGACACCGCCCTTGAAGAGGATCGACGGAGGTCTAGAGAACCTAACTACAGGTCTCGATATGCTTCGTCAAGGGAAGGTATCTGGCACTAAGCTGGTTGCGACCATTTTCTGATGTTGTTTTGCTTTTTCGCTCTCTGCCAATTGTCGCTGTTCTTGAGCCCTAGTCTACTTTGTTTCTAATTATTAGACAGACCTATTGGATGATCTTATTTTCTTCAAACCCTATATTAGAAGAGAAAAGTGTTTGATTGTTTGTCATCCAGCCAGCAATATTCACGCCTAGCTGATGTTATGTTCTGGCATATTGGAACTGGACCTGTCGTCTATCGAGGAGTTGCCTCCTTATCCGCTAACCTCTTAATGGGTTTAAGAATATCTATTTAGCCCTATAGGGTGCCTTTGAAGCTTACTATTAAGGGAGACTCTCGTGCTAAGTACTCTAGGGAAACCCGTTTCTAGCTATTAACTACCTAGAGCGGTGGACGGCCGGTGAAGGTTGCCAACTGCTCCGTGTGAAGGGCTGAAGCAGAATTGATTCAATTGTACTAGGCCAACATGCTGTTTACAACAATCCTGGGGAAAGGAAAGGAAAGTGGGCCGTTCCCGCGAGATTACATACTACTGTAAGAGGAAGTGTTGGAACTGCTGCTTAGCAAGCATATGGTGCACTAATTGGAAATCAACAAGTCTGAATTGCTATAAAGCCCCTAGTTAGCTGGCAATTTGTGTGGGCATAATAATGACTAATATATACGGTTTAGTTAATACTGCCAACCCTGGGGGAGCGTGTGGTCCGAGGGCAAGGTGGCCTCATTACTACTCCTCGATGTGTCAGGAGCATATGACAACGTCTCCCCAGAGCGACTCCTGCATAATCTACGAAAGCGAGGGGTTAGTGACCAAATCATATCCTGGATCTCGTCCTTCCTTAGCGACCGGTCTACGATTCTCAAACTACAGGAGTTCACTGCCTCGTCGACACCGATCCAAACGGGTATCCCGCAAGGGTCGCCAGTCTATCTATTCTACAACGCGGACTTGATTGAGGCTTGCAAGACACAGGACACGGAGGCGGTCGGATATATCGATGATGCGTCGATTCTAGCAGTAGGACCGACGGCACAACGGAACTGCAAGACGCTGAAAGGTATCCACCGGAAAGCTAAGGAATGGGCAGTGAAGCATGGGTCATAGTTTGCACCAGTAAAATACGAATTGGTCCACTTCACTAGAGACCCTAGGAAGAACAGCACACACGCCCTCCGCCTACCACATACCACAATTAAAGCGTCCGCTTCTTGTCGGTACTTAGGTATCTAAATAGACACTAAACTTCGCTAGGACAACCACCGCAAGAAGGTAGAGGTAGGTATAACGACGAGACTCTCTGCTTTATCAGCACTCGCATCCTTAATATAGGGCACGGGAACAGTTAACCTCCGGTATATATACTGTTTAATGATCGTACCTTAAATGCTGTATAGCTGCTCTATATAGTATATCCCTAGCAACGGCAATATAGGTAGGGGCGGCGCTATAATAAGCACTATCAGGAGGATTCAGAGACGTATAGCTTAGATCATCATAGGTGCCTTTCGGATAATAGCCGGTACTACAGTAGACGTAGAAGTATATCTTCTTCTAGTATAATAACAACTCAAGTAAATAGCACTAGAAGCTACGATATATATAAGAACTACACCGCTATACGTCGATATAGCCTTAATCATAGATAGTAGGAGTAGTAAATAGAGCCCCCTTAACCGTTTCTCGAGTATCCTCGAACGCAAATATAAGGTATAGCTTAACCGGCTCGAAAAGCGGATACCGTATATAGTACCGCTATAGTAGACCCCACCGTTCGTCCGTATTAATAAGTCTACGGCGGAAGCAGTCAAGGAGCACGATACTATCGAGCTAGGAACGCTATATATCTATACCGACGGAAGTAGCATTAACGGTCACGTTAGAGCAGCTATAGTAATACGTCTGCCACGAGTTAACGGACTCTAGACGAAGCAGACTTAGTATATAGGTATATCTAGGACCTCTATGGTATATACTATAGAGCTTAGGGGACTTACTTTAGCACTATAGATACTAGTCGACACACCGCTAGTATACGATCCCCTAGATCCTTTAACACAGCCAGTCTTCGATTAAATATAATAACAAGGATGGTTCAATGTATTGTTAATCAGCTTCGCAAAGTTCGAGAAAGCCCCTCTTTGCGTTCTCGGAGGATGAATGCAGCACGTACTGCTCCCGCTGAGTAGCCGCGCGAACGAGAGGGTCGAACGGCATGATAGGCTTAGTGGCTTTCACAGAAACTCTCTATGAGGTGTAACTATCGGTCTTAATATTATCATTGATTACTTCCTACTGAAGGCGGACGTTTGCGGGACTACCGGGTTCTGAGACGAGTATTTGGTTCAGCGTACCAGTGACTTATGAGTAGTCTAGCCACAAATTATCGATAGGACCGCGGATACCGTGGGTGGTACTCCAGTCTTCCGAAAACCGAATCTTACCAGTAAATATGCCTAGAAAGTCCCCCTCACGTACGGGAACGATGGAATAGACGAACAGAGAGCTGCTATCTTTAGGTAGGAGAAATGTGAATGCGGACTTATCTCGCCTAGAGTCTGATACTAATTAGTAATCGTAGGGTGCGTATAAAACTTTAGGAGATAAGGCTCGTAAATCCTTTTCCTTGAAGCTTTCTTCTTTACCGGTGAAGGCCTATTCGTTTTGGGTATTGTTCTAAGAGGACTCGTGAACTTTCAGCCTCTCTATAACTTAGGGATTCTGGAGATTAGATAGGCGTATGAGGTTACCTTTCGCGAGTCTGAGAGCCCGTGTTTCTAGTTGTTCGATGTGAGGTCTATATTGGGTCTCCTACTTTATTACTGTATCTATAAGGGAGATTTTTGAGGTCTTCGGATATCCCTTATAATAGCTGTCGAATTCTTTGGTGCGGTAATAGAGAACTTTGTTAATACTAGCTTCACGTATTTGGAAGAGGTTTTTCTAGAAAATACGGCATTGCCGTTGGTTTTCCGCACTAAGCCTGTATCTAGTATCTTCTATGAACTTCTTGGTTGTAGCTTTTTCTGCTATGGTGAATCCGTCTGCGGGTCCCTTCGCGGCTAGTAGCTTTAAATGATCGATTAACGTAGCACCCTTGAGAATGATCTTCTAGAAAATGGTTTTATTGTATCGATTTTGTAGACCCTTGCCTGTGGCTAAAGTATTGTCCTTGCGGATAACGTTAACTACCGTTTTATAATCGAATTCTGAAATCTTATTAATATATTTCCGGATATTATTAGGCTTAGTTGTTGTCGGGATACGGCTCGTTCGGTGCCCGTAGAGACTAATAGCGAAATTGACCTTTACGCACTCGAACAATATCGATGATATTGCTTTTAATGTATACGCGGAGTCTGCTTGATAGGATAAGGAAATGTCGACGGAGATATCTAAATGGTGGGTACCTTTCATATAGTCGTAGTTAGGCTAGATCAAAGGACGTTAGCCTTAGATTAAGTACCTGAAATAATTTTGTCCGATAGTAAAAGTAGTATACCTATTAACTTATATTCTTACAACCCACCTCGATAGGTTCATTAGTAATTCTGTCTGGAGATTTATCACTAAATTTTTCAGAAAGCTTCGAAATGGGCCGCTTTCTCCTCTTCCTCGGTTCTGCGCCTGTAAGATTTCTATAGTTCCTTTTCGGTGCATTCAGAATCCGATAGGATCCACGCTCTCTGTGCGGGGAAGCTGGAGGCGTTTGTAACGCTAAGCCGGTGGTTCGTAACGGGGACTCTTCTGTGTTGCCGTCCTGGCTCGCTAGATGAGCCTGGAGGACTAGAATCACGGTTAACACTTATTCTATTAGGTAAGTGGAGTGTCTAACGTACCGTTATTATCGACTTTAGAAATCAAGCAGTCAATATACTCTTCGTTATGATCGATGCTAGAAGACGTGAATGCGTCCTGGATAGCCTGGGCTAGAAAGCCTCGGGCGGTCTTGTCTATGATACTTGGAGAATGCGATGCGTGTGACCGAGGACGCGCCCACCCCCAGCATTATAAATACTAGCCGCTTCCTTTGCTCTGGAACTTTCGAGCAGACTGATCGACGAGCTAAGCCTACCTGGGTGGGGCTGTTGACAGGTATAAGCCAATCATGTATCCACAACGTCTCCTTATCCCAGATTTAGCAGTCCTGGGGCGTAGATCTAGGCTATATTGTGAGGTGACGTCTTTTTGCGGTCTCGAAATTCAAACCGACCTCCCTAACCGGCATCTACGCTGTGTCCAGTCCACAGATTTAATATCATATCGCAGCTTCGTGTTAGCGACTTGAAAGAACGTTGGGTTGTAGGCCAGGTTGGCTTGACTGTTGAATGTGGTTGGCTAGTGGCGTGGTTGGTAGCCCGAGGAACGAAATCATCTGTTTACGGGACACATAGGCGCAAAATTCGGAAGACAAGCAGTTCTTGCACTGGAAAGCCTGGGGCACTCTAAACAATTAACAGGGAATGGGATGAACAGGGCTGGTAGAAGAAAAGATCACCCCAAGCCTGCGCATAAGACCACGAGCTGAAAATGAATACCTACACACCGGCTTGTTGAAGCAATCACATTCGTTAGTTAGTATGGATTAAACAGCTCTGCACCTGGAAGGCGTAAGAAGGTGGAAGAAGCGAAAAGCGTTCAAGGATGAAAGTGACAGAGGACTGGTTTTTAAACGGTGACTCACCTCGAGAGGAGGTTCTAACCCCACTTCCTCGTCGCACTGATCTGCATCACGTGCATTTCCTAATAGTCGAGGACCTCCTACTCTCGTAGCGTCGACTCAGCCTTCAAAGCCTTCAAGCTAACTTGGTGCAGACCCACGGATTGTAACCCCTTTCACTCGGTTCCGTTTCAGGGCACTTTAAACCTTTGAGCTCATTGTGGACCCACCCCCGGGCCAGCCTCCCAAACGCTAAAGGCCAACAGTCTTTGCATCTAGGTTTATGCCTTATTGCCTTGTCACAGAGCGTTGGTTTTCGGGCTATGAGATGCGGGCTAGTTTCCTATTACCTAATGTTGGTCATTCTACTTTCCCCTTCATACTGTAGCATATCACAGGCCTTTTATTTAACAAGCTTTGCAACAAGATCAGAGGCCATTTCCCTATGATCATCCAAAATATGCCGAAATCGAGTATTCTCAACCAGGGTTCGCGCCTCACATGAGATATAGAGAATAACCAGCATTCTAAGGGAATAACATCCATCTGGCTCTTGTCTACCTGTCTGCTCGTAGGTATATTCTAGCAGATCAAGGATATGTGTCATATTTTGCCCGTTAAGAGGAAAGTTGTAAAGGTCGCGATGAAGTGACTTCACGCACTGTTCTCTTAATGGGTCAATAAGATACCGCGTCGCGAATATATATATCTTTGCATGAGCGAGAAGGTCGGGGTGGGAAGAAATTGTGGCCTCATCTCCAACAAATCTTAGGTGTCTAAACTGACTCTACCGGCGTTCATAGGGACTTTCAACATAGATTGATTTCGCGTATTCAATCTCCGGCGGAGGTGAGGAATAGTAGCTCTTTTTCTTTTTTTGCGCTTTCTTGGAAGCTCGGGTTCTCCATATATAAGATGAAGCCTCTGATTCTGGCCCTGTGTCTTGAGGCTCTGGCTCCGGCTCCGGCTCCGGCTCTGGTTCTTGTTGTGGATTGCTGTCTTTCAATTGATCTAGATTGGATATGAGTAATTATTCCTCCAGCACATTAGTAACTAGTACTTACTCTCTGTATCAAAATGACCATCGTCTTCTTTGTCTTTGCGGTAAGGCGTAGTATAATTCCCTTTGTAACCAAACTCATAAAATGTAATAAAAGTTTCCTCTTCCACATCATCTATAGTAGCAGTTCGGGTTACCGCTTCTTTCATGCAACCATTGTTCATGAGAGCATCTAGCGGGGCCGATAAGTTATGAATAAGACCGGCGTGGATCGTCAGCTTCCGTCGATCATGTCCGATAAGAAAGTGAAATTCTGGAGATCGAATGAGTCTTTGGCAGTTAGTAACTGAATGATTCAATGAATAGTGATCGTACTCTTTGAAAATTTCCATTTCGAAATAGCTCCCATATATTTATCTGAACAACAGATTACGGCAGGCTTGTGGTAAGCTTGGGGTTGGAGCGCTAAATAGGACAATGTATATGGCTTTTGTATGAATCTACCTGTAAATTCTTGCCACGAACTCCATGCGGAAGCCGACATAAGACCCTACTACGGCTAACCGGAATGAGGGGTAGCAGAGTTGCGAAGTGTGAATTGTCCTCTAATGGAAAGCACGCGTGGTGCGGTGCACGCAGCGTCCATGAAGCTGGTGGTACTCTAAAGTGGAGAAAGGAGTAGTACTAACTAATCATATATATAGCGAGACCTAGGATCTAGACTGGGCCGGAATGCGGTGAGCCTCGTGTGATCATAGATTGCAGCCTACCCGTGGCACTGACCACCTAAACCCCTCCCCTATCGGGATTGGGAGTGCAGCTTGCGTCTGTAGGCGATTACTGTAACTACGGAGTACTTCATACGGAATAATTATCCTTAGATTCGGCTCGCTTATGATACGTCACAATATCATGATAATATGTAATGTAAGGCTGCTTGTAACTGCTCAAATCGTGTTTAAATGTGATTTGCTTGGTTTGCAACAGATCTGTAACTCGTAAAGCAAGAGATAGCTGGAACTCTTCCCGGGCTGAGATTGGTTTCTAATGACTTAGTACGGAGCGGAGAACACTATTTTTTACGATATTTCTAATATTCGTAAATTATTCGCTGTGGACCACGTATAAATACTGTAGTATATTTCACTCATGACGTACACCCTTGTCGGCTAGTGCTGGAAGGCTGATAAGAGATTAATGGGTCTAGGTGCTTAATTAGTTCTTGAAGTGGACTTGGGCTTCTTCTGTGGTTACGTCTCTCCTCTAAGACTCAGGCAAACCCATCGTCTTCTACCTTCTATTCTCGGGCTACTAGATCTAGAAAATGCTAGATACCTCTGAACAGCTCGTGGAAATCTCTCGTATCGATCTTGATTGTACTGGACCAGCCAAAGCAATCATTACGGATGTGAAGTACCTGGCTTCTTATAATTGGATCGAAGCATCCACACCCACTATCGCTGTCCTAGGCAGTCCCGCTCGGTGGTCTGCTCTATAGGGGACCCGATAGGTGAAGAAGGATAGCGGCCTTGTTTATATTACTTAGAATGCTGCTCGCAATCCTGATAGTCCCCTAGAACCGTTATTTCGCTCCCTATATATCGAGCATCCATTGTTTGACATAAACTTAATCGACGTCATTACCGACCGAAACAACATTCGTAAGCTTCTATCTTTTATTAAACCCACTTTGACCAAGAATGGTCTCGATCCATTCACCATCTAGGTGGATATGGCCGCTCAAACTGCAATATTTTGTTGTGATGAGACGGCTACTTTTGAAGTGATTAGGCTAGGCGAATTTAGGGGCTTTGGTCATGAATTTGAGAAAGCATATACTATCAATCAAGTTCGAGATAGCACTGGGCACTACTGCATAGTTTCATACCGACTAGGTGGTTTGAGCTTTCTCGTGCGCCATGAGACTGACGGATTTGTTGAAGATTGGAAGCCGGTTGTGGAGAAAGATGAGTCGATAGGGGACAACCTTGCAAACATTTTGCAGTCCTTGTCTCTATCACCAGAAAATGACACCGCGGACGAGACCTCCGTTTAATCTAAATTGACCATCAAGAGGGAAGGCCGGGTAGTACCCCGGGAATTAACTTTAGAGATTAAAACACGAGTTGTTCATAAACCTCTGGAGCTGTCAGAGGTTGCCCCTCAGCTCTGGATTTCCCAGACGCCTAAGCTTGCCCGTGCTTACCATTAACGTGGGATATTCTCTACACCAAAAGTAGAAGATATCACTGCCGGACTGAAAGATTGGGAGTAAACCTACTAAGATCTTATCAGGAAACTCGTCGCTCTCATAAATTGCATCCTTCGAGTAACAAGAAGTTGGGGTGGGAGTTCAACTATTCGGTACGATTTTCTGAAAGATAAACTTGTGATCAAGAAAGTCGAGAGAAAGAAGATGCTCCCCGACGACCTCTATTCCCGATGGACCAAAGCCATTCCCGTCGACGTCGAACAGAAAATCTCCGAAAACCGCTCAGCTCCTACTCAAAAAGGGTCCGACACTCTGCAGCGCACTACAAAACTTGACCGAGGTAATAGCCCTCCAAGTGGCATCAAGGCAGGGCCAGCCAAGCTTCAACATCATGTGAATGTTGCCGCTGCTGGGGAGAAATCAGAATTATGAGTCCTTTCGGGCTTGGCAAAGCAGCAGGACAGGTGGCTACTAGGAGACAGGAGATTCTGTATATCCCCCGAGATTAGTCATGTATTTAAGCCCACACAAATTATGAGAAAGGGGCATAGTTAGCTATTCAGACCCGTTATGATTTCTATTAATGCACCTATATGATCCACTTTTCGGAGTCGTCCGACTAGGCGTATTGGTTTCTTGAATGTCTGACCGAAGTTATAGTCTTGGTACTTCTGGAAGGTCTTAAGAATGGGAATTAATATATGTTTGAGTATAGTAGACACGTAGCCGCCGAGGCCTCAAACGGAAGTAATCGTTTACGGGGGTAATTCTTACGTAGTTTGTTTGTGCACAATAAATGAACATTGAAAACCTTTCTCCCCCAGCCATATCTAGGTTTCGTCGTAGCGAGAGGCCTCCATGTACTGCGTAAATGAGGAAAAGCTCTCGTTAAGGTTTTTTTTAGCTATTGCAAAGATTTGATTGGCCTAAATTTACTCCCAGCTCCACTTTGGAGTACCATAACTTAATCTGCCTACAATGATCTGCGCTAATACTGTACTCCATATTTGGTTAGCGTATCCCTTACTCTGGAAATGCCACTAGACCGAAGTTGGCAACACCTCACCTGAATTGTCTATACTTGATTGGCCTATTGTTACTCCTTGCTCCACTTTGGAGTGCCATAACTCTCTCCATAAGTAGTAATATATTGCAAGTTCAGATAAAGAGCGCTCGCCAAAGCATGGGGATGCTGGGATGCTATTCTAGTTCACTAAAGGATAGCATAACTTGATTATTGTGACGATACTCGATCCATAAGCCATCAACATCATTATATTAGCACTCTTGAAGACATTCAATATGAAGGAGGAAAAAAAGAAACGGGAGGGGTAGCGAGAGTAACCAGATCATGCATCACATGTGGTATGTGCAGCGATCGAAGCTATCTAAAGATTCGACCCTTCATCAACAATGAATTACTCAAGGTTGCTAGGTAACTAGTCCTTAAAATGGCTAGGTAGTCTTAAAATGGCTAGGTAGTCTTAAAATGGCTAGGTAGTCCTTAAAGTGGCTAGGTAGTCTTAAAATGGCTAGGTGGTCCTTAAAATGGCTAGGTAGTCCTTAAAGTGGCTAGGTAGTCCCTTTACGTGTTGTTATCTGGTCACTGTGAATAGAGTTGTCCGGGATACTTGCCTACTGTTGTTCTACTACGGATCCTAAGAGCATCTCGTAACTGTATCGTCGCTATGCTAAGCCTTACGCGGACTCCAGTCCTATTGAAAGGCTGTCATAAAGTAGTGATACTAAGTGAGCTCCCCCTACTATAGGTTGGGTTACCTTAAAGATGAACTGTGAAGTTTAAAGTACTAAAGGTAGTAACGAAGTAACAATATGAGATCGATCGCGAAGAGCTAAAGACATGATGCTTGAATGAGTGTCCTTGTATATCTAGCGGCATCTAAAGTATGATATTGAATAGCAATGACCCTTTCTACATCAATCCAATTGAGTAACCATAAGTTCGACTGTAGTATGTGTGAAATGCCTATCGTGAGTCTCTGGAAACGGTCTCTTCTCTGGTTTTCTGTAAATCACGATCTATCATCACGGTCGGAGCCGGGTAATGAGAGCTCTGACTAGTCAGCGTACTGCAGGATGATATCATGTAGTTTACATACTAATTGTGAAGTAAGAAAGGCCTAAAAGCCCGATGTATCCGCTGACAAAATATGTATCTAACCAGTCTCCCGCATGCGAATACCTATGCACACATCTTCACACATCTTGCTATATTCAGACGCCTTTTTCATCATGTTTGTCTTGCGACGGTACTGTTTTTGACGAATTAATTTTCTTTTAGAGAGATTATTAGATCGAGCTCTTTCTAAAGCAGCCATTGGAAGTTGATGTCTTAGAGTTTCTTGAATAGAATAGTACCTATCAGATAGGGGGCTAAGAGTGGTGCTTTTGCGGCTGGTTAAAAGGAGAAGCGTAATAAATACAGGCTCTATAGTAAATCAGGTTACGAAAAGCGGATTATTTAAACCTTCGATACGGAAAGAAAGATATGATATTTCTCACAAAAAGAGACTGTAGTCTTATATTATTTTCACGTTATAAAGACAAAAATGGCACGTTAACCGCCCTCGTTAAACTACGGTCACTATATAGGTCTCTGGCTTATTTTCATAAATAGGGTTAGGCAATAAAATCTTTATAAATAAATCGGTAATAGGGTTAAATCATTATTCTAAGAGGTTTTCATTATTACCCACGGTAAATTAATGTATAACGTAAAAGTGTATAAGTAGGTAACTAGTATATTCAAATCGCCCTCTTTACGATATAAAATAAGTTATAAGGAAGTACTATAGTACGATCGGTTAATTCCGAGAGATAGTACCCGGATTTTAACCCTCTTAACTTAAGTAGAGAATAAAGAAACGTTTAAGTAAGGCTATAGTAGATTATTGCGCCTAAACGGTGAAGGGGGCTAGCTATTTCGGGAAGTAGATTACCGTTCCTAAATAGTGGAGGTAGTAGGACACTAAAGAGTATCGCAGAGACTATATAGCGAAAGCGGTCATTTCTTTAGGCAAACAGAGTAGAATATGGTGCCCGTTCTTTTATATAACTAGGTAGGTAGTGTTTATAACGTTATTATACTCTTTATGAGTATTTACGTTTATCGTTATTTCATCGAACGTAGCTATTTAAGGTTGATCGACTATTATATTAGTTAACTATAGTAACTACGAGACAGTGAATAAATAACGTATAGTAAGTAGCTAGTTAGTCTTAAACGTACTAGTAACTAGGCTAGCCTCTAGGTAATTTTACTATTTAAACTATAGTAAGGGCCGATCTTACCAGGTAAGTACTATAAATATTTCAATAGTAGAATACGTATATATAGTAGAAAATTGAAAGTCTATATAAAAGCTAAATTTTGGTTAAGTGTATTACTATGCCCGGTCGTATCCGAAAAATAAACCGATATAGCTAGAAATAAAATTGATAAAGACGGTTTACTATAGAGATAAGTTTAGTTAACCATCAACACAGAGATTCAACTTATAGTACGCTTAAGGCGAGGAAAAAATTATACGGGCTCGTGAAACTATGACCGAACCTTAACGAAGGCTAGCGTTTAAAAGGGAGGTTTAGAGATATTAGGACGTATGGACGAGTGTACTGCTGTTTCTAAACCTAGCGAAAATAGACTAGTAACCGTAATAGAATTGATAAAAGTAGTACTGAGTATAGAGTTGAAATTTGATTACCCGCTTATGAAGAGGTTTAATAAGAGTTTAGTTAATATAAGGAAATGTTGAAATTGTCATTAAGCTTCTAACGCTCTTTGTTATTCAAAAATGGCATAGGGTAGGAGTAAAAAGATTGGTTAGCCAGAGAGACCTTCTCTATATTATGGGTCCCTGTACTTCCTAATAGTTTCACACCCCTATTTGTCTGACGAGAAATTATTTTAACCTGGTGTGATAAGGGCAAATTCCGACCTATTCCGAGCCATCGGGCTAAACCGGAGAATTCGTATTTTAATTGTATGCCTAACTTTTGACCTGCTAACTTCAACACTTAGCGTCGCCGAACTAGTTGTGTTTGAGTTGGCCTGCGTTAGCGGGTGATATGCTCTCTACTAGAGCAGTCCCTATGGGACTGGCTGATATGGTAGACCGCGCGGCCGCATTGTTTAATATTAAGCCTATGTATTCTGGAAGGTATATGGCCTCTACTTTGACTTGGGTGTCGTGAATCCCCACTAAGCCCCACTGATTACCACCGATAAGGCTATGTGACGTCATTGCTGTGGCTTATCGTGTTTTAGAGATGGGCTAACGGTCTTTGCCTTGTTATAGTTGTCAAAATAAGGGCTTAGCAGAGCACAAAAAAAGGAGACATGGAAACCGTGATGAACTTATGAAGCCGCCGAGATTTCATTATTTCGAAACTAGTATGAGATACCAATCCTAAAGATACTCAACTTACCTGCGGCTGACTTTGGAAACTGTACTGGAGGCTCCAGGAGCAACAAAGCTCCCTGGGCTAACTTACACGTTCCTGTAGCTGATGTAAGTTCTATGTAACTTATGGTAGCCCTAACATCAATCTAAGGCACTCCGGCCGATACTTCATTGCTCTGGCCACCTTTAGTTGAGGAAGGCTGTAAAATGTTCCTAGTATGATACGGTATTTATCGAAGTAATAATACACTGGTCTTAAGAGAATCCTATCGACTTCCATGGAACCCAGAGTGGATCTTGGCTAAGTCAAAGAGAGCGGCTACAGTAGGTCTGGTTCTTTGATGATCTGCCGCCCCCGGTGTCCCTAGCTTTCCTCTCAGGATACCCGGCATATATAGTAGTTTTCGAATTCAGTTTGGCCACTCACTCTTTAACTAGTACAGAATATTTTTTTCAATGATAAGTTACTCCTTCGAAACCGGCCAAGCTAATTACGGTTACTCTGCCCTGACCCCGTGTCTTGGCGGTATTCAAATGAAGTTGTACATAATTCGGACCAATGGTTTGCAGTCAGTGCAAACATCCGTCCCCCATTTTGGCCAGGTGACTAGAATTAAAATTCCGGGGTGAGCGCACATAGACTCGGCCCTGATTTCCCTAAATCGAGGGTAGAATGATCTGTAAATGGTTAGTATTTAGATTCCCAGGAGCTTTAAAATATTCGAACGTCATATGGGGTCGGAGCCACCAATCAATGTGCCAGGGTGCAGGGGCACCAAGGCTGACTTTATGCAGGCGGTTTAAGCGCTCTGCTGAGCAAGGCGCAATGCCCGCGTCCTTCTACCGGTAGTTATTTCAACCCCTTGCCCGCCCTCAAGGCGACTTGAACTACCTACACCCCAAAATCGAAATGCCTAATAACATCCATGCTCGATCGCGCCAAGCCTTGGGCCGTACCCACTCCTCTAAATTTCCGCCACCGCCCAGGAGGCACACCAACAAAAAATCAATTGATGCCTTGAGGGCCTCACTGACCTCTCTGAAAATCTCCATTTCACCTGCTTCCTCAGCAACCGACATCCATGAATTCAACACTAAACCTCCACTGCTTGCTCTGCCTACTGAACTTCTCTTGAAAATTCTCGGCAATTTGCAAGATCTCGAAGTTCTTTTCTCTGCAATACTTGCCTGCCGCCGAATTTTCGATATTTTCCAAGAGGCACAAAGACCCCTAATCGAGTCGACTTTCGGTAAATGCATGCGCATGAAGACCGATCGGGGAATCCACCGAGCGCTAATCCAGCTCAGTCGGATTATCCAACGAGACATCGTACAAAGAGACGTTGTACGACACATCTTTGAAACTGGATGGGGAGTTTTCAGAGGAAGACATCAAGAGTATCTACTTATTCCATTCGGGAGAGCCCTAGCATGGTCCTATGTCTTGAATGACCGCCAGGCTGATGCAGTATGTCTTCTGCGACGGATACAGAAGGGGGAGCTACCCTTTGGATGGTCGATAATATTATCACAGCCACCTATTCAACCAATCAGAGAGCTTCTTGAATAGCTAGCTCCTGAGGAAAGTGATCTTGATAGAAAGCATATCGGCCCTGATTTAGACCACCCGCTAGTTAAGATCAAGAGCAACTCCAAAAAAGGTGCTTTATTTCTTAATCATATTGACTAGAGTACTCTCTTGAAGGTTGGAATCTTATTCAGGAAAAACTTAATTGTGATGAGAATGAGCAAACCCTATTCGCTAGGGATATGCCCCCAGCATACGTTTCACTACGGAATTTATCGTCACGGATCAATCCGTAATGAGAATATGAACCGGGACATCATGAAAGCTCTAGCTCATCAGCCCACGACTCTATATACACGAGGCAGATAGCACAAACCGTGATTCTGTAGCCTATGAATGGCGGGTAACTGGTAAAGGCTCTGTATAGCACAGCATAAACGTTCTTTATTATACTCATACGATATTTACACTAAACCTCGATGACTTTTATAATAGATGGCTTCAGTAATGTAAGGTAACGTAATCCACAGCCGATCTGGCCACACAGCCGTCCTGGCCACCTAACCACATTCTCAAATTTTAAAATCGATTATCTCAACCGACACCCATTGATTTGACTAGATAAAGCGATTTTTACATGTATTAATCCTGTGGCCAATTTCCCTGCACCCACTACACCTAGGCGGGGCCCTAGTAGGTGGTGGATTTGCCTGACTAGGTAATTCGCCTAGCGCATGCGATTCTATCTCATCCCCTTCAACAGGCTGGTTTAGCTGTTCAACTAGCTCTAGGCCTTCCTCGACGGTTAAACCCTCTTCGCAGGGTATCTTCCTAGTAGACCGATTGCGTTTCTGGCGTTTCTTCTCGTTGGCTGCGCGTAGATTGGCGTTCTCCTGGCCAAGAAGGACTGCGCTATACATCACTATCTCGCACCCTTTAACAAGCTGATCTAGCATAACCTTTGATGAGGTAGGAGGGCTCTTTGACTGTTGCCTTAGTGATTTCCTAAGCGAGGATACTTGCTTGTGTAATTAGACGACTGTCTTAGGCGTCTTTGGTGTGAATTAGCTAGATCTGCTGCTTGGTCGGCTGCTTAGTGGTGTTGGCGTTTGAAGAGAGATATTAAGCTTAGAAAGCACTCTCTCTACATTAATTAGTACGAGACCAGTAGCTATAAAGCTATTATAAATAGTGTTCGGTTGAAAGGCTTCTAGCCGCGCGCGTTGGTAGTCATCTAAGAAATCGAATTTGTCGATATAGTTATATCCTACACGGGTAAGATCGCTTACGAAGCGACCGTACGCGCGCTTAAGCACTACAAAATATCTAATATCTAGTGGTTATAGTAGATAAGACGAATGCGTAGGCATACAAAGCGGTATAATATCGTTTTCTGCGTAGATTCGGTCGAATTAAGGCGTAAGATAGCTACTATAACCGTCGAGGATTAATAAGCGAAACCGGCTACGTACGCGCGAATTCGTCGATAGGATAAAGAGCTTTTGTAGCTAGCGTAGACTAATCTTATCAGTAGTCCAGCTATTATCCGAGACCTTAAATCGCTAGTCTTTCAGTAGGTTATCGAACCAACTAGCAAGGGCAACCTTACCCTTAAAGATCACGTATAGCGGTAGCGAATAGCTATCTACGCAGATTGATTCGATAGCAGTAACCTATTCACGATTTCCTAGTTATAGAACCGATCTCCGACCGTAGTATTTAGCCCTAGTAACTACCTTCTGCGAAGATATAAGGCCTATTATAAATCCTGTCTTATCGAAGTTATAGATATCCTCCGGTTGAATACCGTTCTTATCGATGACGCGTTGTACGGTCGTAAACCACTCTCGTAGCGATTTTGGGTCTTCATTAAGGGCCCGTTAGTAGTCATATCGCTTCGAGAATCGTGTACGAAGCTCATCGCGGCGCTTAATAAAGTTTGATAGCCAATTAATACCGACAGTAGGCGAAGGGCCTAGTCCACGCGCAGCTAGTAGGATATTAGCCATTTCTCCTACAGTAGCGGGCCTAGGCGCTGCCCCACGCGTATCCATAGAGATTATCCATTCAACAAGCGAATCTTCTTCTGTTTGGGTCAATTTATGACCAGATGGTCGTTTTTCAGCGCGTGGGATCTGGCCATGGACGCGTGTCTGCAAGGTGCAACGGGGTATTGCGTATAGCTTCGCTGCCGCGCGAATAGAGTTGACGCGGCCGGCTTTTAAATCGGAAAGGGCTAATAGGATCTTGCCCTCTTCATTAGCCAATTTGTGCGAAGATTCGGTGCGAATTGGTGGCATAGTAGATAGTTGAATTAGGTAGGGTGGTAGGAATGTGAGATTTTAGATGGGGTGGCCAGGACGGCTGTGTGGCCAGATCGGCTGTGGATTACGTTAGTTGGCTATCTAATTAATAATGAGTCCCAGGATCAATAAAGCTCCTAGGAGAGTTTGTTCAAGTTCCTAGAGACAGATTTTATATTCCTAGGAAGCTAACCCGCGATCCTGGAGGCATTCAAACCTGACTAGGAGTAAACTTGCTTATCCTGAGGTTAGGAAGCTTTCATTGACTTGTGAGGAAGCTTTTGTATCTTGGAACTCTCACGTTCCCCCTTCTAGGGGATCGCGAGGCTAAAATTAGACCTACTATTAGAGGGTCGCTATCTACCGTAGACCCGCTGTAGTAGAATATCCGTGCCCTTATGTTTACGGAATGACTACGAGAACACGCTAACTAATGAGGGGTTTAGAAAATTAGCCAGGTGAGAAAATTAGCTAGGTGAGAAAATTAGCTAGGTGAGAAAATTAGCCAGGTGAGAAAATTAGCTAGGGAGAATATTCGGAGAGGGGGGAAAATCAGGGAGAGGAAAAATTAGCTAGGTTGGAAAATTCGAGAGGGGAGAATATTAGCTACTGGGGAATATTTGATGACTAGAAAATTCACGTTCTTTGGATTTTAGAACTACGTTAATTTTCATGTCGGTTAAAATTCGCTGTCCGGGAAAAATCCTGTCATTCGGTTTTAACCCGGAGATAGAAAGGCTTGGCGTCGAATAGCGCCTATGTAGTGCCGAGACGTCAGCCTGCGTGCTAATAGTATGGGCGTTTCGCCGATGTGTAGTAAAGTATACTTCTCTAGCGTAAAGCAGAAAGGAAAACTTCCTATTATCATATTTTTAGTGACTATAACAGCTAATAGGCTCAGAGATACTGGAACCGAAAATAGAACATTGGCGTGAGGGGGGAGTGGAAGACTTAACTTGGATCAGTTAGCAAGAGAACACTTGGTTACTCTAAAGTGGAGAAAGGGGTACATAGCAGCTAGCTAATATGATTGGTTCGTTGTTCCTTTCTCCCCCTTTCTTGGTGGCTTTTATTAAGTTGGTCAAAATTATTCTTACTTTTTTGCTTGTTTTGCCCGGAACAAACTGACTTATAATCTGCTAGTACTGTGTTTTAATGAAGCTGGTGGGTCAGTGGCGTTGTTTAAGATTTTGAATATTGATTTATCTACTCTGTACCCTACTCATAAAAATGGCGGCGGTATGTTTAAATGTGAATATGAGCAACGGATCTCAAAGAACTGAGGGTCCGAAATAACCATAACCACTAAGAGCACGGTTTTTTGCGATCAGTTGCACACTTTTACTCGAAATAGATCGAATGTCGGAACTAATGTCGGTACTGTACGTAGCGATGGGAAAAGAAATTGGATTAACTATAACTGCCTTAGGTAGAGAGGACGTCGGACCAGCGAGAATTGGCCTAAAAGTTACTAGAGGCTGGGAGGATCAATTCTATTTTTAACCGTCCGTTTGCTGATTCTTTATAGAACTCTGACTGGCAGCCGAAAAAATATGACTGGCCAAAATTGGATTTTCTCTGGTTTTAATATCACTGTTTTAAAAACTAGTCTAGTTTTAATACCCTTGTACTATCACGTGTTCATACTTCTTGGACTGTATGTCTAAAAATGGATATCGTGGTTTTTCAAACCACTGGGGTTTTATAACGGCAGTTTAAATACTGTCACTGTTAATCCCTAGTAGCACAATAGTATCCATGGGGACCATTTTAAGCAGACATGGGTACTGTGTAGCTCGTAACAAGAGGCTAGTAGAGATATGAGCGATGTGGCCCCGAGAGAAGGCTCTTGGAAGACCTGAAGAAATGAGCAGGACGTCTTGTGTTTATCTTTGGGCTAAGCAGGGCTTCTCGTAGGCATGGCTGTAGGAATACGTGCATATAAATATTGGTTTGGGTAGATTTTCTTGGGAGGTTACGGTGCTTGGAAACCCTTTAATAAAACGTTTATTCTGGGAGGTGAGGCCTCCTGAGACAATCCTCTTGAGAGGAAATCAGTCTATGAGGCCCGACCCGAGAGTAAATACTAGATAAGAGGGTCTACGTCATATGAATCTCCTCTTTGTACTCTAGCCATCCTATGATGGTCATCCTAGTCCTAGCCTGGTCATGAGACAGGACAACTAGAGGAGTCGTGACAGTAGTTAGACCCTGGTGGTTTAAAAACCATACGTGGGAGTATTTAGACCACGGTGGTTTAAAAACTATAGTCATAAGACCCTGGTGGTTTAAAAACCATACGTGGGAGTATTTAGACCACGGTGGTTTAAAAACCACAGTCATAAGTCCACCCTTCTTTTTCTTCCACTGCTTGTTACGAAGCCAAGGTATCCCGCGGAAATCTTAGTGAATACTACTACCAACACATCTTCTAGACGTGATGACTTTGGGTTCGAATCTCCAGAGCGACCAAATATGACTGGACTCTATATGGGATTTGAAACCAAACCGTTTCGATAGCCCACACTAGTCCACACCTCTTGAAGGATTTACGTGCCAACTGTGAGGATTGATTTCATTGGTCTGCCGTGTTAATTGCTTGCTGAAGAAGTGGATCACCGCAGTGGCCTTGTATTCGGAGGTGCCTACCAACAACGAGTTTGGTACTACCCCCAGTGGGCGAGACCCCGCTGGCCGATGGGGCATACTGCCTGCTGAAGCAAATGCCAAACAAGAGACGTCATAGGAAGCCTCGTTTCGTTCTGTATTCGTCCTAGGCACAACTCGCTGTGGAGCTAGATTCAGTGGCTCGGTCCCCGCTCCTAATGAGGAAGACCCTATTGGCCCTCGTCTTCATTGCCTGCTGAAGTGGGTCACAGCCGAGACACAACGACCACAGTGGTATCTTATTCGCTGTAGCAAGACCCCTGCCACATTAACCTCCAAACCGAGGGCCTCCGGTAGATTTAAAAAATCGTACTCTGGCCCGTGTGGCTCGCCATAGTCATACTAGACACATATCGAGAGCCACAAAGCCAGTCCGTCTAAGCAGCCTTCAAGTCTGGAGATACAGCGGTGACCGCTATCGCCTTCTATTGGGAACACAGAAGGGCTTTTCCAAACCCTAGTCACATGATAAACTAGGTCACATATGGGTAGCACGTAAATAACCTGTTCTGCGGCTTACCGGGTATCAAACCGTAGACACTTGAAATATCGGTATTAATGATACAGGCTCTAGAATTTGAATGTCTCAACTTTATGAGTGACGACGTCATACCGCTCTTGATCTTAATACCCCGCATTTTCAGCTCCATGCATTGTCTGAGTGACACTCTTTGCAATAACTTGATCTCCAAATCAAGGTGGTCTCACTTTGAGCTGATAACAACCCTCACACTGCGTATTATTACTTATTAAACTCTCTTATTTGAGTTCCTCGGTCTTCAAAGTTGTTCTTGGTGCTTGTTGGCGCGTTTCTAAATCCTACTAGTCGCTCTACAACGACCCGGATTTAGTTTCCTACTATATCTCTCAATGGCTGATTTAAGGAAGGACGAGCTCGTTGCCGTCGCTGATATAACTGTAACTGGTGATGTTTTTCTAGTCGTCGGCCCCGAACAGCTAAAGCTGCGTGTCCATTCGCTCATCCTTAAGACAACATCGAAACCATTTACTGCTATGTTGGGGCCAAACTGGACGAAAGACCACGACCAGCCTAACATAGATCATCCGATGGAAATACTGCTCCCCGAAGATAACCCTATTTCTATAAAATATATCTGTGCTATCACCCATTATCAGAATCAAATGGTTCCTGAAACCCTCGCTGCACAAGATGTTCTCGAGATTGCAATTGCGGCTGATAAGTACGATGTTGTTGATGCTCTGGCATTGGCAATCCGACCTTGGCTTCGTGCTTGTGACAAAAGTGCAGCCGAACTTATGCTTCTCGCGACTGCAGCATATTTATTTCGGAGTCCATTAGCTTTTAGGGAGATCACCAAGGCACTAGTTCTCGACTACGACGGTTCTTACCTTCCTCTTCTTACAAACCAGATCGAAGGGATAATCGACTGGAGAGTAATTTGTGAGTGATCCTATATTAGACTATCTAGATTACGCCATGGTTAACTCATTCAATAGATTGGTTGGAAGAACAAAGGTGTTCAGCGAGACTCCAACTAGGCGACATACTTATCGGGGGGATCCATAACGGCATATGTGTTCATCGATGCGGGTGGTCAAGCAAATATGCATATGCCTATTTAAAATCACTCGAGAGGAAGCACCTTTGGCCAACAGGCTTGGTCGGAGTCTCTGAATCGATAAAGCGAGCAGAGATGATGCCTGACCCGGTTCCCGAGGAACCCAGTATCGCATGCACATATGAGCGCAATCATGATTTGCCAGATTACAGAAGTTCGCGTCGTTGGGGTTTGGGAAACCTAAACGACCGCATTGGTCTATGTCTTCACTGTATCTGGTTAAATGAGCCAAATCCGGGGGATTGTCACATCGCACATTGAAGCCAGTACATGGAAGAGAGTGATCGCAAATGTTTTATTCGAAGGTGGCATGCTACGTGATATGGGATGTGCAGTTTCATTTACTCACAAAATTGACCGAAATCGAACTTATTGCCCCTCTCTGAATTCCAAAGCTCGACTTATAACCCCTTAGTCAAGGAAGTAATCCATCTACTTGTAGAGAATACTAGGTGTTCGTCATTTACAGTGTTGCCTTTCACTAACCTCCCCAACTCGGGGGGAGGGGCAAAGTCTGGCTGTATGGGGTACCAGTAGATTTAGAAAAGCCATCTTCTGGCTGGTGTGGCTCTCTATCCATACTAGACACATATTGAGAGCCACAAAGCCAGTCATGTAATATGTGTCCAGGCAGGCTTCAAGTCTGGAGATATGTGTCCGTGGTTGGGAAGCTGTCGTGGGAAGGCTTAGGCTTTGGACCCCGTGACCCAGAACAGCGATCTCAAGACCATGGTCTGGTGGCTATGGACGCAGACCCACTCTGGACGTACGTCCACAGCTCCAGCTCTAGTAGGGCCTTCAATCTGTCAACTAGCAGCCGCCATGGCTGAATAGCCATCTGGGCTCCAAGGCTTTTGACGAGGGTTCATATAGTATGCAAGTCTTTCGATCTAAATCTTCCATTCCTCATATCCGGACGAAACGCCAGCGGTATGATGCACGCTTGATCTTCCTCCATAGAGCGCACAACAAATGTGGCTAAATACATCCAGAATCAGACGTTAGAGGTCGTAAAATATGCCGATGTGGTGGGAAAGGGATTAAAATGGGGGGTAGGGGTGACTAGTAGAAGCCAGGTATCTTCAGCCGGGTGGATTGGTTCGGGTACCAGGCTCAGTCCGACGGGCGTGTTATTAGGGAACCAACTCCTATTTAAGGCTAAGGCGGGACGCAACCGGAAGGAGGCGGCAGAATCATACATTCCTTCTCATCCATTCCCCTCGATTCCTTCCTTTACCCTTGTCTCGTAACATAATGCCTGCCTCTTCAGCTCTCCTGCACGCTAATATTCTGGTGAGTAATTTCAAAATCCAGGGAATCAATACTCACTCCTCTATCTCTCGTAGCTATTTTCTGATCGAGCCCACATATACCGTCGATGGACAGCCTCTCCTAATGTACGTCAATACTCACCAAGTCATGTCGAATCGGAGACTGACAAATCCAGTTTGCGCAATCCTTTGCGATACACCTCGCCGCGTTTGCAAGCCTTGATCAGCGCACGAGGGATAGGGTCATAGAAAATGCTCCTGATGTTCTTTCCTGCACTGTAAACACAGCAGGCTTGATAACACTGTCAGATCCGCCAGCCTCGACAAGTGCCTACTCGACAGATGTGTGTTCGAAAAATTTTGCTGATCAATGCTCCGACGGTAATCAAAGTCCTCCTTTTCAATAACTAGACCCCCACAGATGACACGCCGCATTGACAACCCCTCAAGTTGAATGTTACTGACCTTTGCCGCCAGGTTCGCTTGCTTTATCTCCTCCCGGGCCCAATTTCCCCTACGATGTAGACTTTACTCCGTGGTTGCATTTTGATGATCAAGATGGCGAACAAATGGACGTGGATAAGAACGAAGAAAATGCGATCACCAGTGATAATTCTGCACCTCACACCGATATCCTCGATCCTCAAGGTTTCACTCCATCACAAGCCACTGACAACCAAGATATAACCTCCGCCGACTCGAGAATGTCAGAGCTGGCAAAGCAATATCCCGATGTCGATGGTGTGAAGAAAGTACTCGAAGAGTGTCTCGAGGATATGCATTCAAAGCTTGTCGAAACTGGTGACATGGGCACTCCCCTAGGCAAAGCGTTCGCCTGCATATTCGATAATCCGCCAACCGTAAATGAGGCTGACGAGAAAAGCCCTACATCTCCAAATGCGGATCCAGTCTCGAGGTTCTTCTCTATTGTCTGTAAGAAGCTCAGTCTATTTTCATCCTCACTCACTTCCAAGACTATTCAAGCTACAGCAGCATTGAATTTAGCTCGGGTTTGCTGCGAATGGGTACTGTTGGAGACTTTGTGCTACACACGTTTAGGGATTGTCGTTCACCGACCTTGGTTGGCTGCGCCCGCCCAAGAGCTCTACGTCGTGTCTCGAGAGGGAGTCGAGAACTTCCAACCAATCCCAATCAATGGCGCTAAGCCCTGGAAGTGTCTCCAGAAGGTCGACTTAGCCCCTCTTGATTCGTGGACTCTACATCGTGGAGACGTTGTTAATGTAGACACCGGACACAGCACCGCCCCCGCTAAGGTTTCTGATCTTCGAAGCCTTGATGATGGCCGGTTTGTTGTGGTATACTGTTGGCTATATACAAGGGAGGACATCCTTGATGAGCTCAAGATTGACGGTGCCGTCCCTTCGTCGGCCCTTGCCAATCTGTATCAAATGTGGCCGCCCGGAGTTCGCTACAACTACATGCTTAGCACTAACCGAACAATAACCATCTGGGATACTGCCGTTGAGCGAGTATCACCGGAAATTTCGTTCAATCTATGCTACAGTGCAATTTACAGCACGACCCCCACGTCGCGTCGTATTTGGAGCATAGAGAACAAACGATTTCAATGGATGAAGAAAATTCTCCACCAGGAGCCTGAAGACACGGCGTCATGAAAAGACTACTGGTCCAGCTTGACAAATATTTTGAATTCGCAGGTAGAGAAAATACAGTACATATTTTGACCTTTGCGTTAATCTTTGCTGAATCACACCGATGTTCCCTGTCACCGACAACGTCGTAGTTGAGAAGATGAAAGCAATGACCCCATGTGGACGGAAGAGAAATGTTGGAAAAATGATGAAGTCGGCTCTTGAAGGTCATATGGGCAGCTGACCACCGAGTCCTGACAGTGATGCTCCCACAAACGCCTAACATTAATTCGCCACCTTCGATGAGTCGATGCCCAACTTGCTAGCTTTTCTTCTGCCTTTAACCATGCAGAGACTGCAGTAATCACATGCTGCTGGGCCAAGGTAACGTCTAAACAGCGTTTAAACCAATCGAAGCAAACCTCTCGAGCCTCTGTGGGCAAAGTCTCATCGAGTCCATAGACGATGAAGCTTGTAATCGCATTCAGAGACTTCATAGTCGTGAAATCCTTGGTAACTAGGTAACCACCCTGAAGAGTGAACGTGGCATGAGCACAGCCTGCCGGGATGAATATCGCATGTGATGATGTTGTCTCCACAAGAACACCGCCCTCTAATTGATGCACCAAGCGAAGTAATTTTCCACGTTGGCCGTCAATCGACTTCACAGCATTCAAATTATTGTTCGTGGGCGGATAAAGTAGCCATATTTTTCGGCATTCACCAATCACTGTTGACAATCCGTCCGCACCATAGTCTTATGAAGAATTAGCAGAAGCGTTATTTATCATTGAGGCTATCGGCGATGTTGACCTACCGGTATGTAAGTCCACAAAAGCGTATTTTGGGGTCAAATTAACCTGATTGTTCGTCTCATCGAACGGTTCTATAATAGAAGAGATATCACACGGTGAGCGAAACCCGAACTGGTCTACGGACGGTAGCCGTAGGCCAGTAAGAAATGCAGGTTTATTTGGGTCAGGGTCTATAAGCTGTGAGAGAACAAGATACGGGTCAAATGCCTCATCTACTTCACCCTGGAAATTAGCCCGAAATCGAGATTCAGAGCTTTTCTGAGTCGTCGAATTTTCGGTTGAAATTTCCTTGATAGTGTCCATAAAGAGCTCGCGAGCGAGGGGAGCTCGACCCCGCCAGCAATGGGAGCCGTCAAGGAGGCGAGGGGCCGATGATGTAGATTTCAACCAGAGATCTTGATTTTGATCTGTCATGCGGTTCCAGTGAGAAAGTTGGCATTTGAAGAGAACGCCATATTTAGGGCCGAAGTTGGTTTGAATTTCACGCAAGCTGGAACTCAGGTCTTTCTGGGATTCGAATTGAACGGTTTCCACAGACAAGATCGGACCAGAATACTTCGAGTCATTGTCGATCCTGTCCCGGTTCTGAGAAAGTTTGTAGGCTTCTCGTTGATTGTCTAGGGCAAAGTGCCTCACCCCGACAGCTCCAGGGCGCTCTGATGCGATAGAAAGATTCCGCTCACGGTATTTACGCTGACGCAGATGCTTTCGAAGTCGGCTAGCGTTTGAGTGCCTTTTCGCACAGTAAGGGCATACCCGCATACAAGAAGCAATTCTGATCTCTGCATTTTCTCTTGGCCAGTCTTGGTAGTCCATCTGATGCGCAACACAGTCGCATGCAGGGTGTATATTTGGCGTGTTGGACATGTATCCGTTATGAATGATGACGACTGGGATTGGGGACGATTGAGGACGATTGAGGACGATTAGGGACGATTGAGGACGATTGAGGACGATTGAGGATGATTGAGGATGATGAATCTAAGAGCAGTTCATGCGATAAAATCAAAGCCCACAAGTGTTACTTAATAGTATAAATGGTGCAAAACGAAGTAATGCGAAGCCAACAGCATCGGTAAGACGGTGTGCTTATCACGTGACTAGACATCAGACCACTCAGGAGTAGCTCCAATCTTCTCTCCTGACAGGCAGAGAATGATACTCTGCTTGGGTGATCTAAGGAAAGAATGTTCTAAGCTTGAGTAGTTACGATTGCATGAACGATCTACTCGCTGTTGAATTGGGGTATTAGTTTCCAAGACCCTGGTTACATGAGAATCCTGATTGCGCCGACCAAGAGGTGTCCCCTAGGGAAAGTGTCCGTAATTACTTGTCCCCTTTAATCTCTACCCCACCATCCGCCGACACGCCCGATGCCATAATCAAATCTTTTGATACTTATGCCGCAATCGCCCGATACTAAGTTGAGCGATGGCTTAATTATTT
This sequence comes from Penicillium simplicissimum, assembly GCA_024706585.1. Classification (NCBI taxonomy): domain Eukaryota; kingdom Fungi; phylum Ascomycota; class Eurotiomycetes; order Eurotiales; family Aspergillaceae; genus Penicillium; species Penicillium simplicissimum. The sequence continues at coordinate 1,769,433 of JAMZTW010000044.1, forward strand.
ACTGAAGTTCCCACCCTGCGAGAAATATGCTCCGTTTCCTGCTCCCTGAGGGCAGTAGGAAGGTTACGGAAATTTTGCGGCCGGCTGCGGAATTAGCTGACCACTATTATAGCATATATGGACACTGCAATCAGGTCTTCACCCAGTAGCTTATGATTAACAACTACTTCTACCAAAGACAACGCCCTGCAGGATCGCAAACTTATCCTATACTCATGTCAGATCTGAAGGTCTCCCGCCATCATGCTGTATAACCACGTTCACTCATACCAAAGACCTAGTCGGCTAATAATGGGTCTCGGTTTCTGCAATTATACCAGGAATATGCTCCCAGCCTCTTGCGTTCACCGCCTTTATGTGGCCATCAAGCGAAGCGGCGATCCTGATCGAAAATGCCCTGTGGGCTCAGTCAAGTTCAAACTCGGGAGAAGACAAGAGACCTACATATAAGAGCGAGGAGGCACACATTGGCTTAGTGGTAGGGGGCTTTCAAATTCTCCGTCAGTTGTGAGGTGAGGTCTATGGAAACTTCTGAAAACGTACCTATGTACGATGACAAGTTTTAAAATCCCCATTCTTGAATCCCTCCGAATTTCTCGGGCCACCGAGGGTTGTTGCAATGTTGGCCCCTCTAGAGAAATAAGTGATTCTTCTCGGAGTTCACAACGGGTAACAGCTGTATAATGCCTGAGCTAATGTCAGATGATTTCGTGTCAGTATGTTTAGCACTTACAGCGGCACTCCCTGCAGTGAAAATGACTGCCATTCAATACAAAAATTGCTAGTCAAGTCCGCCAAAGGCGCGGGGAAACTCTGTTTCACGTTGACGATTTGCCTGATTGATGTTACCGATGGAGCTATGCGAGTCGTTAGGAGAGTAAGGATATGGGATTATGGTATTCAAGATAGCATATACTAGTCCAAGCGGTTTCTTACCGAACTCGCAAACCTGTAAGGTCCCGTTCAGAGTCCCATTCAAGTGTGTTTGTCGATCGTGGAAAAAATCGAGGATCTTCGTCAGATTATTCCGGTATAAGGATAAATCATGAAGACGCGGTATGTTCTGTGTCTCCGCCTCTAAGGTTTCCTTGGAATATACCACCAACTTCCCGCAGAGCAGTTGTTGGAGAAGCAAAACTCTTTCTTCGGCACGTCAGTTTTGAAAGTAGAAGGGCAGCAGATCTCTTACCGTGCTTCACCATACGGCGAGGGCTCATCCAGGTTATAGTCTCAGGCACCCATACCGGTTTTAAACCATGGTAATCTGGCTGCGGTTCAAACAACCTGATCCATCTATCTGCCAAACATCCAAGTATGTCGCTGGTGAAGTCGTTGAGCCGGGCTCTGTAAAATTCACCTACTGCTCCCGCCATTTCTTGCTGAGGCCTGTTGTCTCCAAAGGGGACGTGGCCATCATGGGACGGTTGATTATGTTGAAGTGTATGACTGTTCATCTCGGGGTACTGAGGAGCCTTTCGTCTGTTTGACCGCTGGTACTTATACGACCCCTTCTATTTATTGCAGTTATTCATTTCCATTGCTAGTGTATGTGTCTAACCGAGTGCCTTGATAAATCACCCTTAATAGTACTTGTTGCCTCGCTAGTGTTAATACATCGACAATATTCGACCGCTCAGGTGCAACATAAACCATAGTAGATGGTCTCGAAATGTCTCCATCGAAAGAGGAAGGAAAACAGATCAGCTGCAAAATCGCTGTGCTTGGAGTTAGAAAAGGGTAGTTTGACGATGCCTGGTAAATCCTGACTTTGTTGGTTTGCAAATGTTATTTATAAGGAGTGACGATGATCGAACCCCCTTTACGCTTCCATGGGTTGGAGGAATTCGAAAACGATCCGAGAGAACGCAGTCAAGGAAATTTGGACATTTCCAGTTGGTCTCAGAGATAGATAACGTGCAGTAGCGGTGTTTGGACTTCTTGTTTAAGCCAACAAGGCGCTATGGATGCTCTTGGCTGGCAAAAATTTGTTTTATAAAGGATGTCAAAACTTAGGCAATGGAAAAGGGATTTTCTATCTGCGAACTGACATCGATTCCATCAAATGTCACATGAAACTGATAGGAAAATACCGCCTATCAAATGATAGTGAGTTCTATCAAACAAGTCTCCTCGTATTAAAAATTCTGGTTGTAGGCTTAGCATCAATAATATAGTAGTACAACGAGAAGCATTTCTTCCGCCTTGATTTGCCTTTGACAGTAACAATCTTTCAGGCCCGAGTTTTACGGCCGCACATATCTGTATATACAATAAGAAAAGGTTTCGCATTGCCTAAGGCTCCCATGGATCCATCACGCACTATACGCCCATGGCGGTGGGATAAACACTGTATGGTGTCTGTATAGTTACACGGGGTGGGCAGATGATATAGACTTGCCCCGTCGTAGTACTAGGTTGAATTGCACCCTCCATTTGGTAAGGTTTCGTGGGAGTGTGTGGCCATTCATTTGGGACCTATTCGTGTATCTGGATTAGTATGGTCTGGTAATTAGATCGTTTTCTTTTACTCACAGCCGTAAATCTTGATTCTTGGATTTCGATTCGAGATTGGCGTCTCTTCTCTGCCCTAATCTCCTAAGGGTGTTTTGGTCGTTCATAGTAAGCTTGTTGTTTGTTGTACACGGATGCTTTTCGAAATCAGATGTTGGTTGAAATGTAGAATCATGACCGAGCGTCGTAGAGGAGGACTTGCGGGATGCTGCATTTTCAAAACCTGGAAGAAGGCCTTCAATTACTTTGCGAAGTGGTGGCAACGTAATACGAACTTCTGCATCCAGGCGTAGAGATGGGGATGGAAGACTGGTCGACTGCGACTCTGGGACGGACGTCGGGTGGTGTCTCTCTTCGGTAAGAGCTTGTAGGGGATGATATCCATAGTCCCTAGCTTCCGAAATAGCTTCACGCTTTGGGAGTTGTCGCGATAACAAGAAGTCAAAGGATTGTATGAAAGTAAGGTAGGGAATATCTTGCTGACTATAGTTTAGGTAATCGGCATAAAGACTTTCCCATACCCTCTTACTGATCGGACTTCGGAGGAATGCGCGGACACGCTCTGGGTCATCACCGAAATGCCAAACGATAATGGCTAGCTTGAGACGAGTGGCATAACTGAGATCATGAAAGATCATTTTGGCATAATTCTCCATAAGCATGGACGAGAGACCCAGAGCGTATTCCTCTAGCTCAGTGCACGTCGGTGTCGGTTGTAGCAGGCTTCGAAACTCCCGGCTCCGGTTGAGAAATATTCTAGCATCTCGACTGAGAGAATCCTGAGCAAGATTTGTGTGACCATCGCTCAATTCCAATGATACTGTAATAGCTACTATTGCTGGCTGCTCCAGGACTTTGTCGGATAGCCCGGAAGCCTTGTTTAATTAGCATCCAGTCACAAATAATCTGCTCCTTACACTAACCCTGCGAGATCTTGTTGATAGTATTTGTTGTTTTCCTATAGTATGGGTACGTCGCTTGGCCCGCTGCTGAATGATGGATTGTCGCTCATACTCGGTAAACTTTGCGCGCATACGGCTCGGATTCATCACGCTGTCCTTGTACAAGGTGGAGAATAGTAACAAGAGATAGGTTCTCGAACCGTTGGAAAGATATAAGGAGAGACGGAGTAACTTTAGATGTCGAACCCGTCGATAACTGAAGGAATGGTTCCCTTTATCAATTCGAGAAGCCTAGGAGGCAAGGGCTTATGTACAGATGTGGTATAGCATAGAACACACACCCGCCGCTGCGATATATGAATTCATATGCCATCAATCCTAAAAGTGTTATAGCTCTGAATGTATACCATACAACAAGAATGCGCTATTGAACCTTCCTCCCACAATGTCTCAATGTTATGCGACCTGAAGATTGACACAAGAGGTCACCATAAATATGCTCCTTTCGACTTGTTTTAGGACCCTTATCCTGATATCGATCTCAACCCTGCGTATACGCATTTCCAACGGCAGAACGGCGGCTGGACTAACAGTCCTGATGGTCGCAGTAAATTTAGCTGTCAGCGTTCCTGGGAACGGCGGGTGCGTCGACTGGACGCACTCTGACGCTTGCCATTCATATTAGTTGTTTGTGGATACTGGCCTCAAAGAAATATTCCGTAGAGCACATAGGACAGGCATATCGAACATATAATCTGCTATCCGAGACGAATACACGAAGATAATCAGATGAGAGTGGCCATAACAGGAAGTTTTCTTTCCTGAGATAGACTCACCATGTTCTGCTCCCTGCAGCTCCCGTCCCTGTCCACAATGTTGCCATCAGTAGCCAATGGTCGCTTATGACATAAATATCAAGCCTACTCTCTTCTCTTGATCTACCAGGATCGTTTATGTTAGAGCTCTTCGTGATAAAAGCAATCAGAAGAATGTCTTTCTGGCCCTTAATCCGGGTTTCGGTGAATGGATGCCTCAGTTGGCTGTGTCTTCCCAAAGGATCTGATCCAGAAAATTATCCAGGTAATCATCTTTTAACGTTTAAATGAATAATTTCTTACCAAGTCCAAGGTAACTCGAATAAGCGGCAGTTGCATGTTTTGCTGCCTGTACTACTTGAGGGACCTCGACTTCTACCGCCCGTTTAGCAAGACTTAAATCGAAGTGGGAACATTGAGGTGAGAAATATTTTCATACTGTATAATGCTCACGACCTAACGCCATAAAGGTGACACCGAACGAGGGCTTTTCTAGAGAGGTTGTGAGGATTGAGTAAGTAATATATTGGGATGAGAAATATCACCCGTCCTGCCTCGCAAGAGTCCGCACTATATTCAGTAAAGGATGTGAAAGATGGGAAAGTGAAGAACAGAGATGGTTCTCTCTAAAAGATTTAGGGGTATATGGCGGTTAGTATGCTTTGTGGGATTTTGGACTTCCAGAAAAGGTTCAAGAGCAGTATTTTCAGTAGGTACATTAACCTATGTAACTTGGTAATCAAAGTGTTCACATAATTTGTAATCGCTAGTGATATGGGCGCATTGACATCTCACGTTAATGAATTCTTGTAGAGCCTCGTATTGGTAATACCAAGTTTTTGGTGGTTTCTTCCGTACCCTTGGTTGTGTACTTCGCTTCCGATATCGGACGTTATTGAGTAGTGCCTGATTTTTTGTTTCTAAATCTTTGTAATTCGACTCACAGTCCGAATCAGGCTTAATGAGGATATCGCTGTTCTGCTCTTCGGCTTCGTGCGACTTTTCGATTTTTTCCTTTTTCATATGATCACGTTGGTAGGAAATATCCTCTTCACTCTTACGCTTTAAAATAGTTCGTGTAGGTGGTAGGGAGAGAGCGCAATTTGAGAATTCACGAGGCGTTACGCTATGCTTTTTGGGTAGATCTTCTTTCATAACGAATGACTAAATTTTCGAGGTTAGTATGCTTTGGAGTTTTGTCTAGTTGGTAATAAGTGCCACCACTCACTAGTATTCTAGGTGATAATATTGAAGGTAGGCTCGTAGGTACCCGCTTGGCTGCGTATGAGAGTCGACTTGGCCCTGGTTACTGAGTAAAGCGAAATCTATAAAAGTTCCTCCGAGGATGCGACGGGATTGCCTAACACCTATGCCGCCAGTGTAGATTACATCGAGAACCCACATTTAGTATTTAAGCCTTTGATGGGTATTGTTGAGGGGCGTGTCACGGATATTATGCTTGGATGTCGTGGATGATCGAGTTCCAGATTTTCAAAAATAAAAATCCAGCCACTATGATGAGCCTAGGTATGTGGCGGCCCCCGCGAGAGAAGCGGGATAATATTCGTACGTACGAATGTAGTTGCGTCTAATCATTTCCGTATTTCTTGGAACGCTGTCCAAGAAGCTGGGAATTGATTGGTCGTTTGCTATCTACCCCGCCCGAAGCGCGTCTCCCTTGGATGCCTTTGTGAAATTGTTCTTAGTTCTTCCTTTCTATATAATTAATCCCACTCTATTAATGACAGTCTCTGAATCGGATATTTTAACTGCGTTGAGGATTCTCTAAAATGCCCTAGGTGGTATCCTTTACGCCCATCGTGACCTGGCTTTACAAGTTTGGAAATAGATTATATCTATTCTCAGCAGCACTGGAAAAGAAGAGACCGGGAGACACACGTCTCGAACAGCAGACGAGACTGGCACTGATCACGCCCTTCTTCGCGGAACTACCATCAACCATCCAACACTACGCGATAATGAAGTGTCAGTCATAGGACGTCATTCTACGAGATCACCTTGCAATGGTCTGATTCCTTCGTCCGTCTCGAGTGACGTGTCGTCTCCATCAGGGTCTACGGCTTCTGATCATGCTCCAACGAAGAAGCGTAAGAGACGCGACGGTGAAATAAATCGACCCGTCAAGTTACTAGAAGCTGTGAAGCAGCGCCTTCCAGAGTTGGAAGAATTCTCAAAAAAAGGACTGACCTTGCATCACTGGTTGCTGGATGGTCATGGAGATGTGCGACTTGAATACATCAAGCGGATTGACGGAAACAAAACCCCCAGTGACCAAGATCGACTCCTGAAGGGCCTTTGCCAAATATCTCTTGCTCAACAATTCACATCATGGGAGCGTGGACAAGGTTGGGACTCCAGAGTGAGTCAGCTAGGCAAACAGATTCACACCTACACAACCTCTGAAACCCCGGGAAAATGGAAGAATAGTAAAAGGAATGGAAGGATTTCCCAGTATATCAGGAACAATGGTTATCCCAAGTCCGAGCATAGCGTGGTCAACAAAGCTATTTGTCGAGGAACAAACCAGCTGGCGTTTATGTGCCTGGTGAAGGAAGCTTTCAAGGGTTCCTCAGGGGCGAAAGTCGATGGCACATTTGCCGCCGTGACAATTTTCGAATATGCTGAGTTTCAGACTTTGAAAGTCTATGAATTGCCCAAGTTCCTTGACCTACTTCGAGAGGCACGCTATTATGATGCTGCAAGCGGCGCGAACAAATCCGAATCACTCCTACGGCGCCTTTGCAATATTACTGCGTGGTCCCAACGCATGCAATCCGACTTCGAGTCAATCATCAAGGGCGATATCCGAGCCCCACAAATTGGAGGCGATCCTGGACCTTGCTTGCGACTATTGTTGCGACAACCTGCCACAACGCATCATCAGCATCCAACAGGGTCCATTCTAACACCTTAGGGCCAGAGAGGTTTATGCTAAGTTTTGGACGACCTTCCAACTATGGAATCCCAATCCCATAACAACACCGGCTCTTTGGGTAATCTCCGCGTAGTTGAAATAGCAGATAACGTTATGCTCGGTGAGTATACTAGCCCACCTCGTGACAAACGCTAATTTGAGGAATTCAGATATGAATGATGGTGAACCAACTACCACGCCCGAGATCGGATTCACTAGGCCTGGTGGTGTCATTAACTGCTCAACTCAAAGTACTGACACGAGCGATATGCAGGTAGACGAGGATTCAGGTCATTCAAATTCTCAACCCTTACGACATCTGGCCCTGTCAAATCAAGTTGACTTGAGTGAAATTGTGCCGGGTCGATCTAGAATGAGCGAAGGACGGCCCCGATTCGACAGTCTAGTTTCGGTGTCATGTTCTACAGACACCGCTGGTCAACAGTTCCAAGAAAGGGTGACCGGGATTAGGACAGAGGACCTTGTCCCAATACCTGCACTAACTCGAGAAACTCTTCTTGATGTTACCGAACTCGATTTCGTCGTCCCGTTTCTTGACGTGAACGACGTCGAATTTATTGACTCGCAATTATCTATGTTTCCCCCACCTTGATTCTTTTGAACATGATATTCCCCGTCTCCCGGATCAAATATGACAGCGCGTCGATGGAAGCCCTCACCGATTGATATTCTTGACTTTCCACACTAGATACAAGATGTTTCCCTCGGAGATTTCCACGCAGACCTTCTTTGAGATACACATCTTTGTTCCGTTTACTAGTGGATAATGTCGATCCTCATCTCTAATTTTACAACCTTCACTTGGAGAAATTGGGATGAGTTCCCCCTCCTTAACTTCCCATCCCGAGTTTGATGTCCGAAAGGCAGCGACATTAGATTCCTGCAATTATCAGCCCTGAATCTTGCCCCAGAAAGGAAGTAGAGACAGACCTGCGCGAGCTTCTGTAGAATTTGTCGTAGATCTGTTTCCGAACACTGCTCTATAAGGCGAGACCGTGGGGGATGTTTCCATTCCGCGTTTGGATTGGCCACTAGCCAGCCCTTTAACTCCTCCACAACCGTTTGTTCAAGAGGTTCAAGGTCTTGCTGGATAACTCCACGGCTCTCGGACCGGCTCATGGAAAGAGGTGGAGGGAGACGAATTCCTATGTCGTATAAGCCTGTTACTCACAGACACTGCGCTCGCCATAACATACAAAAGGACTCGAGTGGGGTTGAAAGGTGTGTTTATTCCGTGTTAATGCGAGATGGTGATGGTATTGCTGGTCAGAACCTCTGCGTGAGCAAGTAAAGCAATGTGGATCTTAGAGGGCGATAACCTAAAATGCTCACCTGAAGATAATAATATTTGCGCGGAAGACTATCGGGTCGTTAAAGATCTTGCATAAGGAACAACGCGTTTTGAGTTATTAGGTATGGAACGATGGCCGAATCTGAAATGTCCGACAGTCTGTCTTGCCGAGAAGAGGGGTTTTCGATTGCCCCGCGTATACCCCTGTCACGTGCTCTCAGAAACGTCAGGAAGTGTTTGTTAGGATTCTCCCTCTCCCCTTTCGGGTTTAGCGCCCCGACGTAGTCAGCTGTATATTAGGAGTTAGTCGCCCAATAGGAACACAATGTGCTTCCCGACTCCCAGATCTTGCAGAAGGAGCAACACGTTTTGAGTCATGAGGTATGGAGCGGCAGCCGAATCTGAAATGCCTGATAGTCCGTCTGGAAGAGGGGGTTTTCGATTGCCCCGCATGTGCCTTATCACGTGTACTCGGAAAAGGGGAAAAGGTTTAAGGGTAGGCTTGGTGCCTACGTACTCCATCATTGATTGCTTATCCAGCCTTCTCGACGACTTGGGCTTAGTGGCGAACATTTCCCTAACTAAGGCTAGTGCCACTATAAAAGCAACCCTTTTCACTCTAGCAATTACTGCTTGTGGAGAGGGGCTAGTGTAGAGACTAGTCAGCTCCTGGGATTTTACACTCGGGATTCTTGTTTATACGATTCGCGCAGGATAGAGTATGTTCTTAAATCCTGCTTCACCCTAATCCGTATTCCTATCGGCGCTTTTCTCTTGTGCTTTTCTCTTCTTCTGTTTCTTTCTCCATTACATCAACGTCTGCTTCAGCATTCAGCATTCGAATTACAGTCCGAGTCCGAATCCTCATCAATATCTTTTAACCCAGCTCCTACGGCGTCTCCGGTGCGATGGGCGACATAGGCCGGACATATAGGAAGCTTCTGCCCCAGTCTACACCTTTAGGTAGCGGGGCCAGAGGCTGGCTACGACCCGGTGGTGATGGTAATGACGGAGGTCGGCCCCCAGATAACGGCCGAATACGACGGGCCTCAATAGCCTGTAAAGAGTGTCAGAGGCGTCGAATACGGGTAATTCCTTTATTTCTTCCCTTATTCACTCCTTCCTTATATTCATCCCACCCACCCATTGCCGTGGAATCCCTCTTCGAGTATTCTCCTTCTGCTCCTTCCACTGGGGAAAAATCCCACTACCGCTCCCATAATGCATAGATGTGCACCTTTTGTTGACTATATAGTGCACGGGAGCGCCATGCATGGAATGCCAAGCACATAACAGAAAATGTACATTTGACGAATTCGCCGACAAACGACGCAAGGTTAACGCACGGCAAGCGCAAGAGGATCTGGAAAGTGAACGAGCATATCTGGACAGCCTGCTGGATATCCTTCGAGACGATAATATACACACGGTATGGCGACTCATCGAAACGATCCGCAGCGGTGCAGACCGAGACGAAGTGCGCCGCGCCATCGCGGCCCTCAGGCCCCGACCTTCTGAATTCTTACAAAGCAGTGATCCATCTGATCCTCATTACGATGGCAATAGTTATGGGGATAATAATGACTCGAGTGGCGGCATGGGCTACTTTTTTAATCCCCTGTAGGCCTCATGGCTAAAAGAAAGGCAAATCCACTGTTGATATAACGAGATAGAAATATCAGTCCTCCACACCTGCAGCGAGATCCTTTGGGACTGGCCAAGAAAATCTTCTACATTTGAGATCAAATCAAATCAAAAGACGAAAGTCACAGGCGCTGCAACGCCTACCTTTTCGTAGTCTATGACAAGCACTATCCAGCACTATACGTCGACATGGCCTCAACAGAGGTCGATCGGAGCAGCCACCAGAGCCCCCTCGGCCGCTTCTCGAGAATGCTCGAACAAAAATTCAAGGTACGGCTTAACCAGCTTGAAAAACGTATACCGCATGTGGTGCCGCCTTGGTGGGTCCCACCATTCGTCCGGATCAATAAGTCTATAGAGGAGGCAGTTAAGGAGCATAATGCCATCGAGCTAGGAACGCTATATATCTACATAGACGGAAGTGGCATTAACGGCCACATCGGCGCGGCTACTATAACGCGTGCACATATCAATAGGCCCTGGACGAAGCGAACTCAGTACATAGGTACATCCAGGACCTCCACGGTGTACGTGGCAGAGCTCAGATGGCTCGTTCTGGCGCTACAGATAGTACTCGACACAGGCCAGAAAACGCTTTTCTTAAATCCATAGAGGCCCCAGGTATCCAGACTTACTGCCCCAATGCAGAATACTGCACATCAAGCACATTTCCAGCTCTAGCCTCGACCTCATTGTAAACGTCCCTAAGGGGGCTTTTAAAACCTCCAGTTTGGAACGAGCCTAATATCGTCTACGCAACGAGATTGAAAGGTAATACTATAAAGGGCGAGCCTCTTAGAAACCCCTTTGCCCGCTAGTCTAAATGACGACCACGAAAGACAGATAATCAGATTTTTTTAATTCATGGAGATTGCTCCAGTATGTTGAGTCAGCCCCTTAGCCAATCATATTGAAGCGGCTGGGAGGGGAATAACCGCTGTTGAGGTGAATTCAGTGCTTGATTCAGTCCCCGCCCCAACGAAGAGGGATTCCATTGGCCCATTGTGTCATTGCCTGAGACTACTCAGCTAGATAGCTCCCTTGTTTATTTCCTCCCACCTTCACTTATCTAAAAGTGCCGCTTAAGGTATCTCTTTATTCGTGGAAGTGGCTACTTAGGAATGGCTCTTACACTATATACCCGACCGAGCCGACCTGTTCCAAGCAAGAAAGCAAAGCGCCAGAAACAGTGTCGTCGTAAATCAACTCTGATGACAAAAGCATGCGAGTAAGATGTGCGATGCAGATGTCTGTGTGGGCATACGTCTCCGTGAGACGGGCCAAGTATATATTTTTTTCGGCAGATGCTTCAGGATTTTGGGCCTTTCTTGGTTCTCAGCTAGTATGTCACCAATGCTACCTGATGGAAAGTCCACTAATGCCCCTAGAATTCATATTATCCAACCCCGACGCTAGTAACGGATCGGGATCTTGAGGTAGTTTGACCCCTATGCACTACTCGGGGCTATTATATATAGAGTAAGAGATCAGATAACGAAATAAGGGGCCTCCCTTCCCGCCATTCTGACAGGGCGCTCGTCTAACCCTGATATCTACATCCTTGATGACCTATGCTTTCTAGGTATAGCGTCCCTCTCCGTGCTTCTTGGATGACCCCTATTATACCTTAAATCATCTTCCATGATAAAGCTTAAGCGAACTTCCTCGATAGAGAATATAGCTGTAATCTGTCTACTTCCTTCTCGCGCCTGCTCACGATTTATTAAGAGTGTGCACTCGCTGTGTCCGTTATTTTTCTTTTTCTAAAGAGCTAAATCGTGAAGCCACGGAAGTAGATGTGGGGTGAGAGCTGTGGACGCGTGGAATACACGCTATCAAGAAATCGTGAAGTGGCGTACGGAAGTGGAAGCCAGGAGAGAGTAGAAATCGAGTGAGAGTAGAAGCCGGGCGAGAATGCACGCTATCTGGAAAATCGTGAAGTGGCGTATGGAAGTGGAAGCCAGGAGAGAGTAGAAATCGAGTGAGAGTAGAAGCCGGGCGAGAATGCACGCTATCTGGAAAATCGTGAAGTGGCGCACGGAAGTGGAAGCTAGGAGAGAGTGGGAATCGAGTGAGAGTAGAAGCCGGGTGAGAATGCACGCTATCTAGAAATCGTGAAGTGGCGCATGGAAGTGGCGCATGGAAGTGGAAGTTAGATGAGAGTACGGAGTAGGCATACACGCTTTTAAATAACCGTGGAGGTATAAGAAAGTCCTCTGATAAGCAGCAGAAGTCATGCACGTGATGCAATTTAACGCGTATCTTTTAATCACCGCTTTAACTTCGTTGTTCTCTCTGCTGCTCCCCCCTTCTTACCACCCTTCCCTTATGCGCGCTTTGCTGGTGAGATACCTTTGCTACTGATCTAGTTCACCGTCCTCCCACCGTATTTGCATCCGAAGCAAAATAAGCGATCCTTTACGGTCTCTCCCTGAGTACTTGAGTGCGGTCTGTGCTGCCTTCCTCTGCCCGACCTCGTTTCGACTTGGTTTTCCTTATTGTAGTTGAGATGGAGAAGTAGAGCTGCCTGTGATAGCTTGGAATGAGGGGAAACCGTGGCCCGTCTCAGGACACATTGCGTCCGGAGCACTAAGGCTGCTTGGGATAGCTTGGAAGGAGGGAAAACCGTGGCCCGTCTCAGGACATATTGTGTCCGGAGCACCAAGTCTGCCTGGGCTATCTTGGAAGGAGAGGAAACCATGGCCCGTCTCAGGACATATTGTGTCCGGAGCACTAAGTCTGCCTGGGCTATCTTGGAAGGAGAGGAAACCATGGTCTATCCCACGAATGGCTCTCTTGGGAGATGCGGATCTGCCTGTGATGGTTTGGAAAGAGGCGAAATATATGGATAGCTGTGGTGACCCTGAAAGAACCTATTACTTTACTAACACAGCTTCTAGAAACGTTATGGAGTATAAAATATGCTCTGGCACGGTTGTAGTTAAGGTACGTTATAGTATTACATATATAAGATCAAAATCACGCCGCAATCTCTTCTTCTAAGATATATTATGGAATATAACGGGAAAATGAAGACTAATGACATATATGGATGGGCTGACCCGTAGCATGTGCGTTTTGAAATCCTCATCGCGCGGTAGGGATAGTTGTGCCTTCCTTTGTCTCCAGGTCTCGGTCTGTAATCAACCTTGGCGTTGGGTAGTAGGAGCCCTAACAAGTCAGCTTTCTTTCCCTAGCGGAAGACTCTGCCACCTACTAATTGTGAAGTAAGAAAAGTCTAAAATCCGGAAGCATCTGCGGACAAAAGATGTACCTGGCCCGTCTCCCGGATACGAATGCCTAAGCATATATCTGCGTCACATATCTTACTATATTCGCATGCCTTTCTCATCAAACTTGTTTTGCGACGGCATTGTTTTTGGCGCATTAATTTTCTCTTTGAGGAGAGGTAATTAGATCGGGTTGGCTTTATAGCTGCCATTGCGAGTAGCCACCTTGTTATTTGGGGGAGCGATGAATTTGAAAAGCATCAGAGACGTAAGCTCTTATAGGGATAGTCTGTTAATAGGAAAGAGCCAAAGTGTGTAAAGGGCATTTTTTAATTCTTGAACATGGAAAAGACCACGATTTTCTCCTAAGGAAAATCATGGTCTTTTGCGGGTTGGGTAATAAATAACTGGGCGCTAAGACGGCGCGTAGTTAGGGCTCCTCTACGTGATATTAATACTATTCAGCCATCCCGCCGAAAGTACGTGGGAAAGCAGCACGGCACGGAAAAACGGCTTGAACTCGAGTCATTGAACTAGACCTGCAACACGATATACATGCTTTATCCTGCAAAAGGGTAGCATCCCATAAATCCTGTCATTTCTTTTCGGTAGGTTGGACAGCCCTCCGTTCTAAGAGCTTTAAAGCATGACCTGTAGAACATGTGCCTATACTGAATGACCACCCAGCGATCTGGCTGTCTATAGCAGATATTGTACTCTAAAACACGCTTTTCCCTTTGCTGGGAAAGTTCCTCCTGCGTCTTTTGGTGCTCCTCCCTTACTTGAAGAAGTTCCTCTTGGTGCCTCTCCCTCTCCTGGCGAAGTTTATCTCGAAGCTTGCGATTTTTCTCTTGTAGCCGTTGCATTTTATGGCTAACTGCCTTTCGGAGCTCCTTAAAGGCGTTGTCCTGGTCCGTTGTTAGTTAAGGAAGAAGAAGGCCTTGTGAGGAACTGGTACTAATGCAGACGGCTCCTTCGTTTCAGTTCTTTTGCGTTTGCGTGATGGTGTCGTCTCCGTCTCATTATTGACTGCTTTAACGATCATGTTCTCGAACTCCCGGTAACTGTAATCACGGCGAGGGGCCCTCCGAGGTCGTGAACTATCTGGCTCGAGGCTTGGTAATTCCTTGTCGTCGGTTATAATAATCGTGTCGGATGGGCTTGCTATCTTGATCTTAGTCGTCACGCTTAGGGAGGAATGTCGATAGAGGCCGGCCTGGGAAGACGAAAAGAGAATGTCAGAGTATGCAACCAGCTGGGGGAAGGAGGCCCTTTATATACCTGAGAACTAAGAGTGATGGACTCAGCCCCTGGAAATAATTGGACTTCGTGCGATCGTAATCGTTTAAGCTGCATGCACGATTGGACATCAAGCCGTAATAGGATAAAACTAGGCTATAGCGTTGTATGCGCTGCCCCGACGAGGCAGATAGTGTATACCTATATTTATCCGGATCCCCCCGCTTGACTGCCCTTTAGGAGATCATGGCAAGCTTATTCTTGACTCTGAAGTTCCTGCACCGGATTCGGGCAACGCTTACGACTGCGCACACGATGCATATTAAAAGTATGGCGCTGGAACGCTATTTGATGTAGTAAGGCTACTTCACACTAGTTGCACTCGAGCGGCTTTTCTTCGAGATGAATAGCGTCAAAATGACGCGTAACACACCCGGCGTTATGATATATCTGGAAGCGAACATGATTAGGGAGCCCCTTGTTTGCAAAGCATTGAAAGTAAGCCGCTGGCTTCTTAGAATTCTCGAGGTATTTCTTAGTGGCACGCGACGGCTTGCTAGTGATAGAAATAGGTACCTTATATGAGTTGGTAAGATTTTGGTTCTGCCCTGTATCTTGTGGCTGGTTTATGGGATTAGCCGACGTAACGGATTTAGAGGCGTTCCGCTTGGGCTGGCCCCTTAACGGACCTCCTTTAAGGACGTTATAATACTGCACGACGGCTGTAGCACCCGTATCGCGCTGATTCTACTTATCCTCTAACGAGTTAGAGATTGGGTAGGAAAGAAGACTCTGGACTAGATGTAACTGAAGGGGGTGTATAGTGTCCTCTAAGGATAACTCGTCCTCGCTGTCTTCCTTGACTACTGTACTAGATAGCTACGCCTCGATGTCTAGAAATGCTTACTCTTTATCAAAATTCTCCCGGATTTAATACTGTAAGCTCCTTTGTAACCGTTTTCGCGTGTTTCTCACCTCTTTCTCTAGTTACTAGATCTGAGGGAGTAGAGCGGGCTACTAGGTCTTATTGTACTGGGCATGAATCTTACTTAGATTGCGCCGTGCCTCTTCTAACTCGGGATGATCCTTAAGTTATGCCCTCTGTTGATTAGTCAAATAACGTAGGCGTCGCGTGTCCCGCTAACGACTTTGCCGCGTAACGGCTCGTATTAGTTCTATATCCGGGTCGAGGCTATAGATAACCCGGATTATATCGGTATCGAGTTGTAGAGGATAATAGTGGTTGAGAAAGGTCTGGGGGCTAGCGTACTTTATAATCAATATATATTGTTCCTTGCTCACCCACCCTACAGACTAAATTAGTTACTGATGGAAAAGAAAGGAGAGAAGTATTAGTGGCCTCCGTAAAGTAACTTACCGCTCTCGTTGATTACTTTACTACTTCTATAACGGAACTGATGGGTATGGAATGCCCCTTTCTACCCACGGATCTCCCCGAATGTGACTAGTAAGGTGGATATGGCCGATTTCGATATCTGCACGGTCCGCTGAATAGTGGGAACGCTATTAACTAGCTCTGTCTTATAGAATATATACTAATCAGACTTGTTCGGGTCTAAGGGTACTAGGAGCTGCTTATAGCCTTTACTGATAAAGAGTTTCCGTAGCTAAGCCTTCGAGGTTAGCCTCGAATTTCGGAATGTGCGCGTATGGAATAGGATGCCGAAAAGTAATGTATGCGGGTATATCACTAGAGAGGGACTATAAACGATCTCGGGAAGTGTAAAAGTAGTCCTGCTGATTGGTTAGCTGTATGACCCTAACTAGAGATTCCGGAGACGAGAAAGAGAATATGTGTCTGGGGCTAGCCGGGGAATCGAGAGAGGGAGAGACAGAAGTTGCGCTCGCCGTATAATTTAGTTAGACCGAGGAATTTTTTGGTCCCTTCGGGAGTAAGTTTAATCATAGGGATGGGTGGGCCTCTATAAGGGTCCTTCTAAAGGGAGATTTGTAGGTCCTTGAATTGCATACTCAACAAAGCGTTCCTCCGGTGTATAGTGAACAAAGCGAGTGAGTTGAACAGGTATACCTGGATGCGTTGGAATCCTAGGTAGAATTTCTTCTCCAGCGTCGACAAAATGGTCTCGTTAAACGGCCTAATATCCTCGATATAAACTGGCGTCTTCTTTCCAGGTTGTGTGTCTAAGCCATGCTCTTGGGCTAAATACTTCATACCCTATCTTCTGCGGTTAGAGAGATAACTAAATAGGTTAAGAAAGAAAGAACTTAAGTGTTACTGACCCTCCGTATATCTAAGCTATCCTTATCGTTGATTTTGATCTTGGTAAGCTTTTGGTAGTAGCCACGAAGGTTTTTCCAGTCCGTATTTAACGAGCTAGCTTTGTTGATACGCTTTAACCGTCGATTATTCTTACCACGCTCGAGCTTAAGACACTAGCCTAGGAACCGATACATATCATTGTTCGACGCTTGGCGTAGGGCTTCCTCAGGCTCCCGCCATTTTGGCTCGTTAGGCTTATTCAGAACTTGGCTGATATAGTACCTATGCCTGCATTAGTGAAGAGCTAAACAGGGCAAATCTCCGTTATCACCAACCGTTTCCACCGGGTCTTAATCCGCTCTCGTCGTTTAATAGTGCCCGGTGCTTTATCGAAATCCTTAGGAATCTTAGATAGATCAATTCTATCATCATCTAGTGGATTATCGTAGTATTCTCCTAAATCGCTAGGGAGCCCTAGCTCCAAGGCAGAGTAGTTCTTATCCGACCGGGGACGTTTTCGTGGGCTTGGGGAATCGTCCGCCTCCGTTAGATCCGTCTTATAGGTAGTATCGCCCTACTCATCGGAGTCGCTAGTAGAGGACGTAGTTATAGCATCCTCGCCACAGGCGCTTCCCGGCTTTCTACTTCTCCGGGATCGAGAGCGCTTCATTAGTGGGATCGGGGGGAGCGTAGGGACGGCGAAGGTACAGAGGACGCGGGAGGGATAGAGGCCATAAAATCACGACACGGTTAATCGGCTAGCAGAACACTAATAGAAGGACGGGTGGCAGGTGTGTTAGGAGATACACCTAAGGTCGAGGAAACAGGAAAGGCGGACGAAAGAAGAACGAAGAACGTGAAGGAAAGGGCCCCTAGATCGGCCGGGAGGAGGATGGGGGGGTTACACTCGCGATCGAGGGAGCAGGATGGTGGAAGAACGAAGAATATAAGGGAAATGGGCTACGATGGCAGGTTTGTGCCGTCGTGACTTGGCCTGTGGCCAGGCCCATTTAATGGGGTGCAGTGAGGCCATTTTTGGCGCCCTCGCAAAGCGTCTAAGTCGAGGGCACTTTGACGGAGGCAACTGGATTGCTGGGGTGTCTACGAGTGGGTCTGGCTGGTGCGTGGTGGTAGTGGGACGGGGACGTGTCGAAAGTTAGAGGTCACGTGTTACCAAACGACGGCCGAAAAAGGCGTCGATTGACGCCGAAAGTGGCAGCCATTTGGTAAAACCAAATTGTTTAGTAGTAATAAAGTCTATTAAGATCTCACTCTATAGCCTTGTTAGAATCAGAAGCGGTTATAATTCTCCGTAAGGCTTATACCTCTTTGCGGTAATACCCTAATAGACCTAGTAATTCTAGACGTATTCGACGACGTCTTAGTAGAGATTCGGCTAGTGATATTTCCTTTTTATCAGCTTAAGGGTCCGCGTTTAGCCGAAATAGCTAGTAAGAGGGTTATTATAGTGAATGCTTAGTAGTTTGTTTCTGAGATTACTCCCCGTGGGGATATATACACGATTCGTAAATCGTAAAAGACCCTTAGGTCCTATACTCTAGCCCTTATACCCCGGAGTCGATAACTCTACGGCGGCTTTTCGGCGCTAAGTTTCTAGGTCTTCGCGCTATAAGCACCTAATAAGCTCCTTAAGGTCTATACCTACCTTGGTAAGGTATACCTACTTGGAGATATAAGTAGGCTACACTCGTGTGTTAGGGAGCTAACGCGTATATCCAAGCTGTTAGGACCCAGAGAGGTCCGGTGAGTATTAGAACTAGAGTGAAGGAATCCAGTAGGGTACTGTTGTATTCAGACTAATCGCTGAAGAGCTCTAAGTCCATCTTAAAGGGATTTGCCTAAGTCCTGCTATAGGTCAGGTGACTCCGGGTAGGTCACGGGACCTCCTGGAGTTCTCCTACGGATCTCATGGGATCCTCCCGTTGGCCTTAGGGAATCCTCCTGTGAGCCTGAAGGGATCCTCTTATGGACTTGTGGAGACCTCCTACGTTATACTCTTAATGTACTGGTAGGCGATAGTCGTAATATTTTCCCCCCCCTTAAAGGCCTACGCCCTCGTAGGTCCTTTATAGCGTCTAAATCCGGGATTTAGGTAATAAAGGAACAGAATAGGAGTGTCTCGCGGTAGGCGTTATTATTATATAGCGTCTTAACTAACTTTCTGTAGATAAAGGATACACTCCTATAGCGTTCCGACTATCTTATATTAGTCGATAGGCGCTATTTTAGCTAGGGTCGTAGATAAAGGGTATTGTTCTGTGGGTAGAGTATCCTATTCTATAAGATATAAGATTAAAAAAGAGATGCAAAGAACTATAACATGAGAAGAATAAAACATGCATTAAAATAAAGCTGATGGGGCCTGCAGGTAACCATGTGGCCCAGTGGAATGCGGATGGATTTCTTCTGCAGAATAGTTAAATCTGGATGCCTGAAAAATCAGGCAGCAACGGCCATTGAAGAACATCAAAATACTAGCTACATGCAAAAGCCGATTGCAGGAAGAATAAGATACTACTGCTACCGGATACAATAATACTACTATGAAATACTACCATCAGATGCAACGGATTACCACCGTATGCAGCATACTAGAAATAAACCGAATGCAGCCAATAACTACTACCGCATACAGACTATACAGAAAGAAGAGATCAAGAAGATAAATACCATTAAGATATCCTAGCTAAGTGAAGCGAATAATTGATGCATCTCATCTTCTACTATCTAGTAGGACTTCGTCTTTCATATTGCTCCTGCGAGCCACTTCCTATTCGTAACCCTTAGCTTGCTAAGAGATAGGTTATTCCGCCTATCGCTCGTCACGACTTTGTTATCCCTAGAACCTTCCGGTTATAAGGGTACATTTCTTTCCTAGGCCTTTCGGCTACGGTCACGTACGGCCTTACGGCTACATCCTTTCTTTTAGTATTTAGCCTCTATCTCTTTCAAATATTAATAGACATGTCTCATCTCCCTTTTAGATCACATATCTTTATTTTAAATAGCGTCTTCCTTCTTATAGGCTCTAGCCTCTAGGTATATAGCCGTTCCTCTCCCGTAAGAGACAGCGCCTTTCTTTAGCCTTCTTATCGCGCTTAGAGAAAAAGGTTTTTCGACCTATAACCGGATATTCTGAAAGTTAGCTTAAAGGGAAAGAGGTAGGCTTAGAGGAGTAGATTATAAAATAAGTAATAAAATAGATATTACTTTAATAAGGCCGTAGAGAGGATAAAGTCTCTTTAATATTTTAGGTTATAGGACGTATAATAGTGTAAATGCCTCTTAAAACTATATTATCTTGAATAGGATAGGCTACCTCACTTATATCGTTTAGGCTAGTTTTGATTAGACGGAGACCTCTAGAATAGACTACCCTATAAGTACTGTTAACGCGCTAGTTATCACAGAATAGATAACCCTATAGGGGCATATCCTTTTTGAGTACAGTCTGATTTAGGCTGTGAGAAAAGAATTACCGCTCACTGATTGGATAATAAGTCCTAGTGAGTAAGCCGTGGCAATATAATCACTAAGTGTGATAGTATCTACTTACAGGGTAGAAGGCCTGTCAATCAGGTAGGAGAGAAAGCACCAAGTCAAATTGAGTCAAAGACTGTTTCTTGAGGATCCCCTCAAGGAGCTCACTCTCTGGAGCTATTTAACATACATTCGTCCCTATGGCCAAAGACACACACAATACAGTCCGATTCAGCTAAAGGAGGGGTAATACGAGATCGTGCATTCGGGCCGGCTTCCCCGCCGAATCCCTATCGAGAGACCACCAATCTCTGATCGATTCGTCGTCGACAGAATAAGATATGGGGAGATCGTGTAACGCGCATGTAGCGCTTCCTTCCAGCTGTGCTGCCGAACGGCCTTCGACTCACCGCCGAAGGACCGCCGTTTCGGCAGAATCAAATTAGGCCCCACGGCCTAAGGCATAAACCTGAGTATAGCCTCAAGAGGAGATAACGTAACACTGAGCCATCACTGAGCACCCATCGTGATCACTGATCCACCGCCAAGCGATCACTGAGCACCGCTGATTGGTCACTGAGCGATCACATGACTGCACTGATCAGATCACTGAGCATGAGCGCGTGCTGACATTTACTCACTGAGCCTGAGCCTGAGTGCCCTCATTAAAGCGGCGGCAGCCCAGACAGGAAAGCCCCACCCGGCGGACAAAATCCGGTGTATATAGTGACATATACATCCATATCTTCTAACCTAAAGACTTTTCCAATTCAAATGCTCGTCGGTACCTAAGGCACCTAGGTAGGTATACGGCAGATCTTGGGCCCGAGAAATGGATCATGCGCAACGTCTTCAGTGCCATTTACCTCATGATTCAGAATTTAGGTGAATGCCCGTGAGATATGTGGGTAGGATTCAAAATCTGGAATGGCAGGAGACCTGGATTCTTGCAATATATCTACAAATAGCGCTAGGTACAGCAAGCGAAGATTAAAACAATTCAGATGTGAACAACTTTAGCAGAAGTTGGATCCTGGTAGTTGTGAGTGACACCGACTCCAACCGGTAACAAGATTCGGCGGTGTCAGTCGATCAGAGTACACTCATGCAGGCATCCTTTGCGACGACCTTAGCCTAGCCAGCGTGCTCAACAATCTCGTTGATCAGCACGCCGTCCTTGACGTAGCTCTTGATCTGTTCGGGAATGGGGCACTCCTTGGTATCATCGTCGGTGCCTTCCTTCGGGGGAAGCATGATGTTGATGGCGCTACACTTGCTAGTGAAGACCTCAGTAGCAAGGCTCTGTTGGCCAAGGTAGATAGTGGCACCGTCGATCTGATCCAAAAGAACAGTCGGAACGGTGCCGTCAATCTGCAGAGCAAATTTAGGCGACTTGATAACATCCAAGCTGCTGACCAAAGAGTCAACAATGATAGAAAGGCCAGCGCAGTTGTCAATGGCGATGGCGTTGGCCTTGCCGGAGACCTTGATAATGCACTTGTTGCAGCGCGTGACGAGGATGGACTGGTTTTGCTGTGCGGAGACCTCAATGATCTCGTCCGAGCCCTCGAAGTTCTCAATCAGCCACTTGTTTCCTTCCAAATCCTTGCGCGGCGGCTTGCGGGCGCGCATGCTCTCAGGCTTGGGCTTCTTGCTGGGCGCCGGGGACTTGCCCCGGGGAGAGCCAGAGCCGTCTGAGACTGTCGAGCCTGCACGCAGGCTGGGGTTCTTGTGTGTCATCTGCGACTTATCGACCTTGCGGAGCCCGGATGTAATCTGCTCGCCCTGGTTGAGCTGGTCAAACACAGCAGACATATCAGGCGCGGGAGCAGACGGCGCAGGGGCTGGAGGAACGCCGGGAGGAGGTGGAGGGGGCGGGACACCTCCAGAGATATTGAGAGAAGGGACAGGAGGGGGAGGGGGGGGAGGCGGAGGGGGAGCAGCGCCGCCAGCTGGGGCAGACCCGTTCTTGATCTCTTTCAGAGCATCAAGCACATTGAGACCGGACTCGTTGTTCCATTTCAGGCCCTTAGGGTAGTGCTTCTTGAGATAGGCCGAGAGGGCCTTGAAGTTTTGGTAGTACGCTTGGATGTACTCAACGTGAGTTCGGTCCCTGCAACATATCAGTCACTGATGCATATAGGTGCCTCATGAGTGGTCTTACTTCTCCTTGTACTCCTTGAGCACCTTGTTACCGTAGTACTCAATACCACCAATCATCTCAGAAACGAACTCCGCAGGCTTGGTCTCGAAGAACCAGCCCAGTGCAACAATGCCCTCCGCAACAGCGCTCAGGTGGTTGAACATTGGTGACGCCCGGTTCGACTCCTTGATGTTGTTGATACTGTCCGACGCCTTGTGTAGTTCAGTCATGAGCTCGACTGGAGGCACATCGGGCTCCTTGGCCTTCGTCGAGACATAGAGGTATGTACGTTCGGCCTGGAAGGCTTGCAGAACTGCTTTCGACTAGTAGAGAAGTGCGTTAGCAATGACAAGTATATTGAGTCATGCTGTCGTCGAAGACTTCGCACCTGCTCAGCAACAAGCCCGCCAATCTTCTCACCCAAGTTCACAAAGTTTTGGACATCCCCCTTGATCAATTCGTCGAAGTCTTGAATCTGCGGGGGGACTTGCGGCGCAGCAGGCGGTGCCGGGGGAGGAGGAGCAGGCTTAGGAGGCTCGGGGGTGGCAGGCGCAGCTGCAGAAGAGCTGCCAATACTCTTCGAAACGTTGGGGTCCTCCAGGGACATCGCCATGTCCTCCAAGCGGGAGGTCGCCGCCTCGAGCCTATCAAAGTACTCCATAGTTAGCATGATCTGGGCTGGAGATTTGTCGCATGATTTGGATGAGATTGAAAGACAAGGTCAATCGGTTAAACACCATGCAACTGCGAACGAAAATCATACATACCGCTTGATGAGGGTGGTGAAATTATGCATATGGCCGCCGCTCGCCATGTCAGGCAACACGTTGCTTCGAGGAAGTCGGAAAGGGGCGAAAGGCGTTCGACGACAAGGAAGGGTCAGTCGACTTTAAGGAAGAGAATCGCAAGGAGAGTCGTCCCGGCAATTGTCAGTCCTTCACAAGCTGTAGGATCTCAAATGGTGGGAACGTCAAAGAGTTCAAGATGGGTTGGAGTCTGGCTGAAGCTCCTGAAGTCGCAGCTCTGGGCCCGCAACAGTACGTTACGAGAGTGGATACGGCACCCAATGACGTCGCTGGGTATCTTTAGTATTTCCAATACATGGGCTGTAACAATCTCAACCACCCTACTGTAATTATTGACGGTTGACGGGATGCTCTGATATTGTTCCTTCATTTCCGGCCATTGATTCTTTCAATTCGCACTAAAATATGACTGAGCCGCCTCAGGGCACAGCCCGACTGGGCGAGGTCGAATTCTGCACTTTGGGCATGTTCATTCTTGGTATGCTCATCTCCTGCCTCGTGCCCCGCGGCCCGCATACTTACAGTGCATTTGCATGCAGACGACATCGATTTCGGTGGTTCCAGACCAGGTGTCAAGAATATTCTCGGAGGCGCAGCTTCATTTGCTGTATTTGGCGCTCGCTTGGTCGCGGGATCAGCGCACGCACGATCTGTCAGTTGGATTGTTGATGTTGGCTCTGACTTTCCACCCGAGACACTGGCAGTGATCCAGTCGTGGGGCACCGACTGTGTCATCAGGGAGGATCATAGCAGACTTACAACAAGAGCATGGAATGGGTATCATCCCGATGAGAAGCGAGGTTAGTTGAGAGTTTTATGATGACATTCTGAGAACCGGAACTGACAACCGAGATATAGATTTCAAGTACCTTACGCCGAAGTTGAGGCTAGAGCCTTATATGTTATCAGAGACACAGGTCTGGTCACGTACTTTCCATATGGTTTGCTCTCCATCTCGTTGCATGTACATTGTGAACGATATCCTGCGGCGGCGGGATGAGCTGCGCCAGGCAGGCCAAGCTCCCCCCACCGAGCATGCGTCAACTCGGCCTATCTTTGTCTGGGAGCCGGTGCCAGATCTTTGCACACCAGAAGAACAAGAGTCATTCTTGGCTGCTAACAAAGTTGTCGATGTGGTGAGTCCCAACCACCAGGAATTGGGTATGATGTTTGACCAGCCTGGTTGGTGCGAGGAGAGCAAGGAGGGCCAAGAACTCGTCCAGAGAATCGTTACCTCGGGAATCGGCCCTAACGGCGATGGCTGTTTGGTCATCAGAGCGGGCAAGGAAGGAAGCTACGGATTCTCAAAGACGCAAAAGTTGTGGCTACCCGCCTATCATCAGCCTGGGACCTCGGGTGCTACCGCTGTTGTCGATCCAACAGGCGCAGGCAACTCCTTTCTCGGTGCACTGGCCCAGGGGATGGTGACTGCTGGGCGTGAGCCATTTAATGTCATTGAGTCTATCTTATCGGCCTCTCAGAATTGGACCGATTCTCTCGACGCGTGGGGGAGTCGCCGCAATCTGCCTATGGCCCTAATCTGTGCTACCGTCGCCGCAGGGTTCGTAGTCGAACAGATTGGCGTGCCGCAAATCTCAATGGCAGAAGATGGGGAGAAGGAATTGTGGAATCAGTCTGAATTTACGGAACGGGTCCGTCTGTACACGCAGCGATTATTTAGGACATTGGAAGAGTCTCCCCAGAGACACCTGTTGACCAATTGATCAGATGGTCCATTCAGGAACACCCTTCTATTGTCGTACAGCCACAGGGAATGATAAAATGATGGTAAAAACACAATAAGGAAATGTTCCGTCACGCTGCGACCCCTCCTCTAGCCACCGTCCAAGACTAGGTCGAATATCTTTTATGAGGAGTTCTGGGCCGCTTGTTGCTTCTCATGCTCGCGAATCTGTCGGCTCCAGCTAATAGTGGGAAAAGAGTGGTCAGCACTGGGCATATTCAAGGGACATGACAGTTCTGGGCAAACGTACTACCGGCTGGGGAAGAAGCGGCCGGGCTCGGGCATCTTGTCGCGATATTCCCGGTCAGCACTGATGCCGAAGGCGACAGCCGCAACACCAATGACAAAGGCACCCATGATCGCGGTGTTGGCCTTCCAGTTGCCCGGCTGAGCATACCAACCACCGGCGGGGGACCAAACTTCCTTGGGGTACCTGTGCAGCAGAATTCGTTAGCCTCCAGCCACCAATTGGCGCCAGACTGGAAACATACGGGATTTTTCCACCTCCACCCATTGTGAATAGGATTTGTTCGAGGGAGTTGTTGTGTAGAGAAAGGAGTGTCGGACTGGACAGTTCTCGCAAGCGGAGTGAAGCCGAAAGGGCCGTCAGATCGAAGGTCCAGTGCCAAGCCTTGACTGCCTGATTCGGACTAGCCTCACCTCACACGACAGGGCGATCCCGTGACTGGCGAGACAATTTCTCTTTTCCCTCCCCGTTGATTTGGCCGCACGTCTTCCGAGTCTCGCCCCATTGACGCAGCGTGGATTGTTGTTTTCTCGGCTTATTATTTTGTTTCGAGTCCATCCCACATTCGCCCAGATGAAGAGGGTACAGCTCCAACGATGGAGCAGTACAGTCCTTGCGCCACGGGCTCGGACTGCTAGCAGGCTGCATCAACAATTGTATGCCACGGGGTCGCGGTGCCAATCGACCGCATCTTCTCTGCAGGCCGAGAGCAGCACTCAAGAAACCCTTGGAGACGCTGGCTTTGAAGATGTGGAGTTGATGAAGCACGTTCGGAGTGCTCACAGGCGCAAGGACTTGCTCAAATATCCCTCTCCTCCGGTCGATGCCGCGCTCAATTCCGCCAAACTCGCTGCTCTTCACGCTCGACTCTACCTCCCCTCCCGATTACCACCTCAAACACTCGCACGAGCTTTGGTAGATGCTTCCGCGGATCCCAATCCCGATTTCAACAACGAGTCGCTGGCCACGCTTGGTCATGACCTCCTCACCTACTACACCACCGAGCACCTCCTTTGCACCTACCCCCGCCTACCCTTGACTGTCATCTTCGCCGCCATGTACGCCTACGCTGGCCCTAAAACACTTGCCGCGATGGCCAGAGAATGGGGTGTGGAGCATGCTTCATTGCCTGGTGGAGAGGTTGATCCCGGCCTGTTGCAGTTCCGCAGGGTTGCGCCAGGCAGTGACTTGAATGTCACTTTTAACAAACGTACACCACGTCCATATGCTGCACAGAAAGCATGGAGGATGACGGTGACATCGAAGATCTTCTACGACGACGAGTTTGGTGACGCGATCAAGGGACCAGAAACCTCGGGTGAGGGTGTTACTGCCGAGTTGGCCAGTGCCACCTTTGTTCGCGCCGTGATGGGTGCTATCTACCTCCATGCCGGCCGTCCGGCAGCCAAGCGCTTCTTCGAGCAGCACTTCCTCTCCCGACACCTCAACATCTCCGAGCTGTTCAATTTCTCCCAGCCCGCTCGTGACCTGGCTCGCCTATGTGCTCGCGAGAACTTCGAGCCCCCAGTCGCCAGAATCATCAGCGAGACCGGCCGGAAGAGTAGACACCCCGTCTTTGTGGTCGGTATCTTCTCTGGCCAGGACAAGCTGGGCGAGGGCGCTGGCGCCAGCCTGATTGAGGCTCGGGAGCGTGCGGCTCTCGCCGCGCTGAAGGGATGGTACCTGTACAGCCCGCTCAACGTGCGCGTTCCCAGCTCCATGGAGGAAGAGGGTGCTGCGCCCTGGAAGCCTGTGTATGTTGATCTGGGCGAGGTCATCGTCTAATACGGAGCTCTGACTTTCGGCGCTCGATGGGGCGCGCACTCATCTTCTTTCATGTCTTGTTACTACTGACTTTTCTATTACCAATTTTCTCGGTGCTGTGATTTCGCATGGGAAGCAGGCCAAGTGGAAAAGAAGTCATTTTTTCCTGTCTTTTGCATGACTGGCTACTGTATAGTATGGGAACTGTGATTCGTTCGATTCATCTGGTGTCTTTTTTGTTTACTGGTACTCTTTTTTCCTTATCTCATTTTCTTTACCCCAGTCCTTGTTTTCTTCGTCTCATGTATCTGGCTACGGTCCCCGCTCTTCTTCAGCGAAATTTGGTCAACATAAGGCGCTGACGTCGCATGTCGACACTGCCCAGGTGTATAGAGGTGGCCCTGTCAAATGTATTCTAAAAACAAAATCGCATTCTAGACATACCCATTCACTACTATTCCATTGCCTATAGTCATTGGACCACAGGCCGAATCCGCTTGAGCGTAGCTTGTCATCACTAACATATACTTATACCGGGTTGATGATCTCTTCTTCCCAGTTTCCTTTGGTCTTCTCACTCGCCTTGTCACCACTATCAAGCCACTGACCATACTCGTCCCACAGTTCCGCGACACCAGCCCCGAAGAGATCCTTCCAGAATCCCCCGCCTGCACAATCCTCCTCCTCCTCGCCAACATAACCAACTCGTAAAAGTCGATCATTCAACATACCAATCGCCCCCTCGCCGGCCCAGACATCTTCGATCCAGGCGAGGAAGTACGCCGTGTGCTGGTACCCAGCATCCCATTTCTTCTCCCGTTGCGAGGCAGACGTAGGTCGTGTCCAATGCGGCGGCGACAGACCAGCCTTGAATCGAACAAAGTCCGCAATGCCTTCAATGAGACCTCCTGGTGGATTAGGAATCTTCTTGCCTCCTTGTGCAGATTCCGGGGGCGCGGTGTGCTGGTAGCAGTGAACCAGCTCGTGCGTAAGTACCCCGGCTAGCTCGTGTACTGGGTCAGCCTTCGCAGCCTGATTTTTGCAATAGGTGATGTATGGCAGCGAGAGATGGATCTCTTTGTGGTCGTCGTCTAGCTCTGTGCCCGTCGTGTAGGCCACACCGCCGAAGTCGCGTAGGAATACCGTCACCGAGCGCGTTGGGGGAATTGAGGGGACAAAGTGAGGCCGCTTCCATTTTTGTGCTTTTGTCGTCTCCTCTTGAGGGCCATACTTTGGACTTGTGTAGAGGTATCTGACAATATTACCGAGTGCCTCGTCAAGAGTCGAGGCCACATCCGGGATGTAGGTAGCGAATGACGCTGATTCCGGATGACGGAGATCTTCGGCGTGGAGCCGGTACTTTGGCTTTGGAATTTGCACCTTCTTTTCCGCCACTGTTTGTGCTTGCGCTTGATCTTGATCTTTGGCATCTGCTCTCTGAGCCTCGCTGGGAGCGCTGAGTTTGGGGATGGCAGATGCAGCGGCTGGTTCGGCGGTTGTAGTCGTCATTGTCAGTGCAGTCAAGTGTTCCAGAGATAGGCCTTTGTCTAGGGAAGTTTGAATTCAGCACGGGCTGAGGGTTTTAGAGACTTGACTCAGAGTCGCGGTCAGTAAGAAGAACAGGTGGTCGATGCTGAGGCTGAGTCGGGGCCAATTAGAGCAGTTCGAGGTAAATTAGCCTGTTGCCCCATACATTACGACACTGGGAATGCGGAAGGTGGGGGAGAGTTAGGCATCGCCTCTAGGAGTACTCCACAATCTCCATCAACTTGTGCATTTGATCTACACCTAGTATCGTATCTGTAAGCCAGAGATCTACCTAAGAAATTTGGATTCCCTAGAGACTGAATCGGAATCCCATCATCTAGTCCATTGTCAGGTGGTACCTACCCACTAAACTGGAAACATGCCCCAGCAAGTATCTGATGTCACAGTGAAGACATAGGTATATATTGACAGCCCAAGGCCTTTTGCAGACTGATAATCGTGTGATCCTGGAGAGGACAATCAAAATGATAAACCCCTACATAAAGGCTACTATTATCGACATGGATGAACAATGGTGAATATTCCAGGTTCTTTTGGGCCAAGTACTAGTTAGGTAGGCCAGTCTTAATGTCTCGCCCGGTCACATGACCTGTCCCCATCCTCCCCCTTCCAGGTTCGAGCAGTAGATAACTGGATAATTCTCAGTGTGAATGCTGCATAAACCAGCTGTGAAACTAATACCCAAGGTCTCCAGTTCTCCCGTGGTACTTCAATCGTTCCATCTATTCAGGTAGGTGTTGTTGTGTGGGCTGCACTGCACGACTCTCGGTTGCCCTCTGCGACCGCCATATAAACAAACCGGCTTTCAACATTGGGCGGGGTTTGGGCACAACCACGGTTGACCACCATCTGGACTGCAATTGAACTTTGGGAAAAAAGACAACCACCACAATCAGATCTTCTGGAAAAGCAGACTCATTGCTATCCATCCAACACCCCTTGTTGACAGTTTCCTTGAAAAGAAGATTGTCGCATCTGTGGAGCCGCTCGCGCTTATCCGCGCTTATCGCCCCTTGACTCCGAGTTTCCGTCGCCTTCGTCAACATCCCACCATCTACGGTTCGCGCCCGCTCACCTTTCAGTCCTGCCTCTGACCACCCCTGTTGGTAAGTGCCATCCTTCTTCTGATGTGGCGTCGCGAAGCATCTAGACAGCGTTGGTACTCATCGTTACTCCACGCTACGCTACTTTTCTTTCAACATGCGCAAAGGTCATCTGTGTCCAAGCGCTGCACGCAGCCCCCTGTTGCGATCTGTCTTATCTGCTTGCGCACGAAGTATCTGATGGAACCGAACTGACACTCGTCATAGGTACTAACAAACCCCCGTACTCGATTCTCCGTGACACCTATCCTCTTTTCGTTGTGACCGCTCCAAGGATCAATCAACTTCGTCTGCTCCCCCCGAAGCGGTGGTAGCTCCTATGAGTCGTGCTTGACATAAATTGAACATAATCTGTTGGCGTCCAAAATGGAGGCGAAAGCTGCGGAGCTCCTGGCGGCCTTCAAGAACCCAAATCTCTCCGTTGATGCCAAAGTCGCCCACCTGACCGCCATCAAATCTGATATCAAACAAAAAAATGTTCCCGAAGGCGCCATTCCGACCATTTTTGAGACCCTGCGACTCGCCCTGACTTCTCAACACTATTCTGTCCATGGCGCAGGCTTCTCCACCCTTGGCCACTTTCTGAAGCGCCTGTCGATTCAGGATCAGCAGCAATGGATCGTCAGCCAGGCGAGGAATTTCTATCCTGTTTTGATGGAGCGGCTGGGAGACCATAAAGAACGTGTGCGAGCACAGGCCGCATCGATCTTTACTGAGCTCTGGTCAGTGGCGAGTGAGGAAGTTGAATATTATGTGCTGCAGACTGCCTTGGCGGGCAAAAATCCCCGAGCTAAAGAGATGAGCATGCTCTGGCTTGCAAATGTGTGTTCGCTCGCTTCTAAAGCTTTAAGACGGCTGCTAACAGGGATCTTCGCAGATGACAAAGAACCATGGACTATTGTTCCGCCAATATGTCCCGTCTCTGGTCGCGTGTCTGGAGGATGCCGACAGCGCTGTTAGAGATACGGCAAGATCAGTTGTTGTGGAACTGTTCCGGTACGAGGCACCGTTTGCTCTTTGTGGTCACTTTCTCGAGGCTGACTTCGCAACGTAGGAATGCGCCCGTGCGAGCCAAGTCTGATCTGCAAAAGCAACTGGTTACTCGCGGCGTGCGCAAATCCATCGCCAACGCTATCCTTTCCGGAATTGGGCTTGGTGACGCAGAACCCGTAAGCACAAATCGACCAATTTCTCGAGCTGAACGGCCCATTTCGGTGATGTCTACCCGGTCACATGCAAGGGACTTAGTGGACGATGGTATGCTAGCGAAATTCATGTCAAAAGGAGCTGCGCTAATGATTATTAAGAACCGGAGCCTGCCAGAAGCCGACCAGGATCTTCAAGAGGTCACCACGATAGATCTACGCCTGCTCCAGAGGCCCCATTAAGACCTAAGACTCCAGCGGAGCCACCAGCTATGCAACAAATATCCCCGGAAGATGATGGAATTGAACCGTTCCTCGTCGCATCAGCCCGAGACATTGACGATACCGTGCGAGACATGCTTCCCTGGTTTGAAGGCAAAGAATCCGAAGATAATTGGGCGAAACGTGAGAAGAATGTGATACTCTTCCGCCGCCTCACTCGTGGCAATGGGCCCCATGATTTTCCTCAGAGCTACATTAACGGCGTCAAGACCCTTCTTGATGGAATCTTCAGAGTTGTTCACTCCTTGCGGACTACACTTTGTACCAATGGGTGCCTCCTGATGCAAGATATCGCCCGAATTTGCGGTCCGAAACTTGACCCCATGGTCGAAATCATCATGCAGAACCTGATCAAGCTTTGCGGAGCCTTGAAAAAGATCTCTGCCCAGAATGGTAACGCAACCGTCGATGCCGTGATTGGGAGCGTAACCTTCAATATTCGCATTTTGCAACATGTCCACTGGGCCTCCCAAGATAAAAATCTACAATTGCGTCTCTTTGCGGCAGGATGGCTCCGGACTCTGATCAAGCGACAAGCTCATCATAAGAGCACGGTTGAGCATGGCGGTGGCCTGGACCTCATTGAGAAATCCATCAAGAAGGGCCTGGGAGATGCCAATCCTGGTGTACGAGAAGCTGTGCGCGGCACTTTTTGGACGTTCTATGGTGTCTGGCCCGATCGAGCCAATGTCATTATGGGGACTCTCGATGCCAAATCGCGTGCCTTGCTGGAAAAAGATTCCGCCAACCCGAATGCCACTAAGGTCACTTCTACGCCCACCAAGACTGCTCCTGGTCCGGGTGCCAGCCGTTCTGCGCTGAAAGAAGCCATCGCCGCCCGGAAGAGGGCGATGCCGCCTTCTCGGCCAGAATCCGCTCAATCCGCTTTTATAGATGCAGAACCTGCTCCTAGACCCTCGACTCGAACGGTACCCACCGGGGCGCCTCTTTCTTCCCTGTCATCCGCGCCAATGCGGCCGGCTATGAAACCCCGCCGGCCTGAGATCAGTCGCCCTGCAACCGCGGACCCTTACGCTCGTCGGCCTGACTCTCGAACAGCCCAGTCTGTCAATAAGCCGGTCAGCTCCCCGAGATCGGTGAGATCCAAGGCATCGACCCCCTCATCGAAACCGATTAATGCACCGCGCCTTCGGCCCCATGAGGCTGGACAAACGGGCACCACTAGAGGCAAGCCTAAGAAGCTTGACCTCTCCAAATCCAAATCCCACGGGGATCTCATGGCAGCGAGTCGCGCTCGAAGTGATTCTGCGGACAGCGTTGCGCATCAGCACGCTGCGCCCATCGTACTGGAAAGCCCTCCTCTTTCTGCATCGCAACCGACTATCGCTCGGAGTCAACAGGTTGATCCTGGTCACGTCACCCCAGAGCCTATTGAAGAGCCACAGCCGCTATTACTTGCAGAACCTAGCCCTGCGCGAGCTTCTCCACGTGTCTTCAGAACCGAACGCTCAACACCTTTGCGCCGTGCCGATCCAGTTGTCGAAGCCGAACCTACCCCTAAGACCCAGCCAGAAGAAATGGTCATATACGAGGATCCCGCTACGCCGGTTGCCGGAGGGCCTATGACACCTAAAATTTCACCGGTCCAGCATTTCACCCCAGAGAACTCTCCTCGCTACCATGATGAGCAAGAGCTTGGAGAAGACCCCACTCCAGGTATCCCAGCTACCTTCGAGACCCCCATCAAGAACACTGTGCCAGAGCTGGCTCCTCACCCTTTACTCACCAGTGGTGCGGCCAATGAGCCCCGATTCCCTTCGCCCAAAAGGACACCACTTCGGGGAACTCCTTCTCCAACCAGAAACCTTCCTCACCCTACACCCTCTCAAATTGTCACTACCCCTGGTTCTACCTCATCTCCGAAGCCAGCTGCGGCGAATGCCTTTGAGAGCAGTACCAATAACGAGAATGCGATTGCGCATGTCATGAAGTCCGCAGAGCTTGCCGCAACCCCACGATCTGCAGCCAAGCCTGGCGCGCTGGAGGAGGTCCCTTTGAATGAGTCCAGCTTGCGGCTTCTCTCAGAGACAAGGAGTCAGTCTTTAGGATCTGCGACCCAGCCAACGAGCGAGGAGCCAACCTTTCGCCGTAGTCGGAAATGGGCAGAGCGACACCGAAGCCCGAGCCCTCGATCGAAAGACCCTGCCAACGCGAGGGAGATGCTGAACAAGGCCCTCAGCCGGATCGGATCGCAGACTATGGACATCTCTGGATATAGGAAGCTGCAGGGACTGTACCAATACCACGGCGAGGAAATCGTTTCTCGCGAAGAGGATTACTATGCCATGCTGGAAGCTCTACTGCGCGAGCTCGAAGCAGCACCTACTAGCCGCAAGGATCATGATGTGAAGACCC
This sequence comes from Penicillium simplicissimum, assembly GCA_024706585.1. NCBI lineage: Eukaryota > Fungi > Ascomycota > Eurotiomycetes > Eurotiales > Aspergillaceae > Penicillium > Penicillium simplicissimum. The sequence continues at coordinate 1,802,922 of JAMZTW010000044.1, forward strand.
AGATTTTGGCCACCCTCCGCTCAATGCTCCTTCGGACTAGCGAGCTATTTCACAGATACGACGTGGCAACGATGGCCTCCTTGATTCGAGCCCGCCGCCACTATGAGTCCAACTCGCATTTTGTGACCTGCCTCGAAGAGGTTGCCGAGCAGTTAGTCACTCTTATTTCACCGCAGACGGTCATCGAGGGTGTGCTTCAAGGCATTGATCTAGGTGAGGATGCGAAGAGCGACGATTCTTATCGGTCTATCATCATGGGGCTGGCCACTGTCCATCAGGCACTGTCCCAAGGGCCTGTCGAGCTCTCCGATGACAGCCTGGCCAGTGTCGGCACGGTTGTCAGCCAGCAGCTGGGCCATCCTCGACCTGGCGTGCGGAAGCAGGCCACCGAGTTGTGCACCCTGCTCAACCTCAAATTCGGACTTGACCGCGTCCAGAAGGTTACCCCGCCCGCCGGAGAAGGCTCGCTCAACCTGCTCACTTATTACATGGCCCGTCGGTCGCAGTGAAGTAACCGTGGAGGGGCCAATGGAGACACTCAGCGATGACCTTGCCCGATCATGTAATAGTATCCCCGGGGGCTCTCCTCCTTTTTTCATTTTTTCTACATTCTTTTCTTGATCAACTTGATTCTGTTTCTATCATGATGCGGTGGCGCTAAGTCTGGTGGGACGTTTCGGTACATAAAAATATGAGGAGTTTAATTTGCACTGCCCACTCTGCCGTTTTGTAGGGTACAGTAAGAAATTATCAGGTACTGAGCTCGCCCGCATTGTGTACACTGTACAGTACTACAGTACAGTATTAGCGGTCGGAATATCCCGCAAGATGCCCATCTTGGCAGGACCGATGATCGGTGAGGCGAACCCTAGGAACCACTTATGGGAATCCAGATGGTCAGGCCCGAAGGGTTCTGGGATGACCTGCAGAAGGGCCAAAGGTTGGGGGAGGCCGGCGAGTAGTGTGATTTTGTGCGGCAGAGGTCCAGCATGAGGGAGATTTCGATCAGAGGTGGACCCTGTCTTAGTTTGTGTGGAGGTTAAACATGCATTATACAGAGTACCACTCTGTCCGAGACACACGGAAAAAATCAGATTAAACGAGGATGATTAAAAGAGCGGAAAACTTGTGGAAGTGATTCCATGATCCATCATTCCAGCGCCAGTCGAACCTTGTTTTCTTTCATCTGCCTCGAGAGTTTTGTTATCGATCAGATTAGATCATCAGATAACATTTCCCTCGGAGACCACGGGGTCCCGTGCGTTATTTTGGCTATTTTTGCTTCCCGCCTTCGTCCTTCCGCAAACCACAAGCCAGGCGGTGCCGAGAACCTCGTTCGATCATGCTAATCCAACGAGGTACGACTGCAATCGCCCCTATTCATACCCCTATTACAGGATGACAGTATTGTGCTGGCCCGTGCAACCTCGCCAAGACCCTGCAAGGCGGGTTATCAGATGAAGACGGGGTGGGGACCTTCCTCCATGGGCCTGCACTCATGCAGGCATGCACCCTGAGTCCCTGACGAGCCGATCAAACCCCCCATTGGATACGTTTAGGCCTCCATCAAACTCTGTCGACCTCCAATCCTTACCGTTACGGCCTACTGTACGAAAGGAAGGCACGGAACGAAGTGCAGGGTTTGCCGCTACAGTACGCGATCGGGCATCGATCTTCGGCCAGTGGAGTCGCTCTCGGTTTCGCGGTACCCGCTTTCACTAGTGCAATTGAATAACTGGACAGCCAGATAACGGATTTTTGGGAATCCTCCGCAGAGTCTCCATGGTGGATTCGTGGCGGTGTCCCATTTTCCTTCTTCTCGGGTCTTGGGGTCCGGGTCTTGTGTCGCATTATTCGTTGGTGTCCTGGAGATCGCTGCTCCACGGGAGTTTGGAAGGGCATGCCATGGCGTCAACCCTGGCATCCCTGGCCCGTGACCGGTGACTCGCGGCCATTGGAGCCCTGGTTGTGTGAATGGGTCTCTTATTACCGGGGACGCCGAGGCTATTATGAAAATTTCTGCTTTCTGCTGGTGATCGCTGCTTGTTTCCCAATTTTGCAGGTTGCTTACTGCTCTCATTGATACGCTATGAGAAGGTGCTCGCTCGACGTTGGCCATAGGTGAAACATCAAGCCTTTTAGGGACTATTTTGTACGCAGCCAGAGTTCCTTCTTCCTCAACCAAGGAAGATATCTGGGGGAATCGCGGAATCGGGGGTTCCCAAACCTTCGGCCCTGGAGATTGTGCCGTGAAGTACAATCTCAGTGAGAGAGCTCCCTCAATCATGTCGGCCAAGGAAGAAAAAGATGTGTCGGAGCCCGGCAGAACAACCACGGTGGTGAGTCTTTAGGCTGGGCCAGCCTTGATCCCAAATAAGAGTTGGTACGCTGACACGAGGTATAGACCAGATACCTGAAGAAATGTGTGCCCTCCAAAGCAAGCCTCGGCAAGCCTTTCTCTTATATCCGCCTCCTCTTCTCCCTCGATTATACCAAAACCGACGTCGTCCTCATTATTTGCGGCGTCTTCTTCTCCATCGCGGCAGGCCTCCCGTTCCCTCTTCTCGGCATCGTCTTCGGCGATTTGATCAACGATCTGAACACGGCAACTTGCTCCCCATCAGCGCAAACGAGTAGCGATGTTGCCGACAGCGTGCGTCAGAAGGTGTTATATGTGATATACATCACCATCGCCAATTTCTGCTTCATATACATCCATTGTGGCTGTTGGAGCTACATCAGTGAGCGCATTGCACGACGGTACCGGAGACGATATTTTGAGAGCATCATTAAGCAGGAAACTGGGTACATTGAGAGTCTACCGGCGGGGGATGTGGTATCGCGGCTGGTGAGTGACATTCAAATCGTGCAGTCAGGGACGTCGGAAAAAGTAGGACTGGTCATCTCCACCATGTCCTACTTTGTCACCGCATACATCGTGGCATTTATCAAGGTGCCCGCTATTGCGGGTATGCTGGTGTCTGTTGTACCTTGCTTTTTCTTCATGTCATATGTCGGCGGACATTATATCAAGAAATATGCGAGCCAGATCAATGAGCATGTCAGCTCGGCTACGTCGATCGCCTCGTCCAGCTTATCACATTTGACACTGGTGCATGCTTTCAACTCCAATGACCGCCTGGAGAAGCTGTATGCAGACCACTTGACTGGCTCGCGAATGGCAGCTCTCAAGAAGGCAGGGACTCATGCTGCGCAACTTGGGCTGCTGTACTTCATCGCCTACGCTGCGAACGCATTGGCCTTTTGGGAGGGGTCGCGGTTGATTGCTGATTCAGTGAACAATGGGACTGGGACATCTGTCGGGGCTGTGTATACCGTCATTTTTGTCTTGATTGATGCTTCCTTTATCCTCAGCCAAGTCGCACCATTCGTACACGTATTTGCGGCGGCAGCAGGTGCATCTGAGAAGCTTTTGGCGGTGATTAATCGAAAGTCCGAAATTGATGGAACTGCTGAATCTGGAGACAAATCTGCGCCATTTGAGTGTGAAGACATTGTGTTCCGCGATGTGCACTTCATGTATCCTTCTCGACCAGAGGTGCCTGTCTTACAAGGGGTCACCTTTGCAATTCCGCCTCGCAAACATACTGCAATTGTCGGACCATCGGGAGGTGGCAAGTCCACAATTGTCGCTCTTCTAGAACGCTTCTACGATCCCCAAGCGGGAGAGATCGACATCGGTGGACAAAACTTCCGGGACTTGAATGTGCGGTACCTTCGTGGGGAGATTGGATTTGTTCAGCAGGAGCCATCTCTGCTGGACCGCTCGATCCTCGAGAACATTGCCTACGGACTAGTCACATCTGCAGCGGAGCAGCACCGGAGTTTGGCCCCATATATTCTCGATTCCACACTGGTCACTCTGGTGGAATATCTTCGGCTGGGCATATCAGAAAAGAAAGCTCTTCAGGACTTCGATCCTAAGGTTGCGCAAATCGTCTCCTTGGTGCGACAAGCAGCGGCAAGCGCTAATGCCTTGACCTTTATCGATGCGCTTCCCCACGGGCTTGCGACATGTGTGGGCTCTTCAGGGAGTCAGTTGAGTGGCGGACAGAAGCAACGGATCGCATTGGCTCGGGCTCTGGTACGTGAGCCAGCTCTTCTGATACTCGACGAGGCGACTGCGGCTCTGGATTCTACGAGCGAACGGTTGATCCAAGATGCTCTCGCCAAGCTGGCTGGACGTGTTACTATGGTGTCTATTGCGCACCGTCTAGCGACTGCTAAAGACGCCCATAAGATTGTACTTGTCCAGAAAGGCCAGGTTGTTGAGGAAGGGTCTCACGCCGAGCTTGTCGCTAAAGGTGGCGTTTATGCTGAGATGGTGCGGCTTCAAAATCTTGGGAAATTGAGCCCAGCCTCGACGCTCAGCGACGAGAAGATTGGCGAAGCTCGAGGGGTTATGCTCGACGGCCAGACCTTCACCACCGAAGTCAAGGAGACGTTTCTTGATGTAAATGGCACCGATGTCACCGACGTTATAGATGACGCACTTCGTCCATACGGTCCAGAGTCTGATAGAGTTGGAGAGGAGAAAGTCAGGAAGAACCGCCTGAACAAGAGGTTGAAAGACGAAAAACAACGCAAGTGCACTAGATGGTTCACTGCAAAATTCTTATTCTCGCTCCTCAGGCCTAATCTAGGCTTCGTCATCCTTGGCCTTGCCATGTCTGTTGTGATCGGGGGTAGCTACACTGCCGAAGCGGTCATTTTCGGCCACACGATCGGTAGTCTGAATCCATGCATTGGAGCAGAGGGCATCAGACATGGTGGCCATCTCTACGGATTGCTGTTCTTCATCATGGCGCTTGTCGAATTCTCGGCCAATGTGATCGGCGGCTGTGCATTCGGTTGGGCTGCCGACAAGATCCTCTACCGCATTCGTGTGCTTTCTTTGAGGTCCCTCATGGGCCAGACGATTCAATGGCATGGTATGGATGATAGGACCCCTGGAACGCTCATTACTTACATCACCGGTGATGCAACGGCCCTCAGCAGTATCACAGGGACCACAATCGGTCTGCTGCTAGCCACAGCGGTCAATCTGGTAGCTGGACTGGTAGTATCTTTTGCGATCGCCTGGAAGATAGCCATCGTGCTACTACCGACAATTCCTGTTCTTCTGGCATCGGGAATGATGAAACTTCGGACGCAGGCCCAATTTGCGGAGCGCCATCAGAAAGCCTTTGCCCAGGCGACTGCTATTACCGTGGAAGCCGTTGATAACATCCGCGCCGTCTCGGCATTCTCGCTGGAGAAACAATGCTGCAAGGTCTACGAGCGAGCACTGGAAGAGCCCTACAAAGAGACACTCTGGTCTATTGCATTTGGCAATTTCTTCCTTGCAATGGCTTTCAGTATCAGTAACCTGGTGTATGCTTTGGCGTATTGGTGGGGCACTAAGCAGATTGTGAACGGTCTGTATACTCAGACGCAATTCTTTATCGTGCTCCCGGCTCTACTGTTTAGTACACAGTCCTGCGGTCAAATGTTTGCTCTTGCGCCTGACATCTCCAAGGCGGGCTTGGCTGCGTCTAACATCACAGAGTTACTCACCACTCACTCGGCTGATGAAGAGTTGAACACGGAGCCTTTGGGCAAACTAAAGGAGTATGATAATCTCCTCCTGGATGAGAAGATTCCCGACGCCGAAGCTTGTTATCCAGTGCAGAAGAGCGTGAATGGATCGGGAGTGCCACCAGAGATGAGTGGAATTGGAGCAGAGTTACAGAATATCCATTTCGAGTATCCGTCGTGCCCAGGACAGCCAGTGCTTCGCGGACTCAGCCTGAAGATTCAACCTGGCAAGTTCTGCGCCTTGGTAGGATCCAGTGGGTCTGGAAAATCCACAACTTTTGCCATGTTAGAACGATTCTACCGACCCGAGTCCGGTGCAGTGGTAGTCGACGGTGTCGACATCACTCGGCAGCTTGGCACACAGTTCCGCAACGACATCGCCCTCGTGCCGCAGGAGAATGTACTTTTCGAAGGAACAGTGGCTTTCAACATCGGTCTGGGTGCCCGACCCGGCCACCAGCCGACTCAAGAAGAGATCGAAGAGGCCTGCCGTATGGCCAACATCCACGAGGTGATCGAGGCCCTGCCGGACGGCTATCAGACTCAATGCAGCTGGGACGGCAAGCAATTCTCCGGTGGCCAGCGACAGCGCTTGTCAATTGCGCGAGCTCTGGTACGACGTCCCCGGATGCTGCTGCTGGACGAATCGACCAGTGCTCTGGATGTTGAGTCTGAAAAGCGGATTCAAGAGGCCCTCGCCACGCTTGCCGGCCGAACAACCATTGTCGCGATCGCGCATCGACTGAATACAATTCATCGTGCAGATTGTATCTATCTCATTGAGGAAGGGCGCTGCGTTGAGCAGGGAACGCATGAAGAACTCATTGAGCGGAGCGAGACGTATCGCACGAGTGTCATTCACCAGTCTCTCGAGACATAGAGGATACCTTTGCGCCACACATAGACAGAACAGGACTGCATGATAGATGAAACCAATGAAAGAGAAATATCTGGTAAGACTGCCCCCGCGTGACCCCTCGCTGGCGTCGGCTTGTTACCCTCATCTGTTTGGGGGGGTCGATTTCCTTTCCTAGAAAAGCACTCGCGAGCACTTCGGGCACTCTAAAGTAGTAAAAATGCCTGAAGCTGCTAGTTCTGGAAGGATGATGCAGGATCCATTGGCGGAGTCGATTGGCGAAAGCCAAAAAGGCCCGAGGCGAGAGAACACCCAGAAAGGACCACCAAGCGAGGGGTCGCGAGATTTTCCTAATTGAGCGATGTACGGGCCTTCGGCACACTTTCCCTCCTCGTTGCTCGGAGTTGATGCCGACGTTCTCCTCATTTCTCCTCACGTCGGCAGGAAATCAACCGAATTAACCGCTGGAAAGTTGGCGAATGCACTGATGCAGTGGTTTTCAGGTCTTCTGACTTGCTGTTTCCCCACGCTGCCCCTCTCGCGCCCAAGCCGGCTGGATATCCTTTCAAGGAGCCGACACCATGGGGGATAATAAAGTATTTATATGGGATGTTCCAGCTCCCTGCGAATCTGGCGAGTGAGAGGTTCGATAAGTTGGGATAGTCTGCAATAGTGCATCTTGGTTGACAGTGTTAATACGATTGTTCACCTACAATGGCAACAACACTGACGGGTGGAAACCCGCACATTATCGAGCTCCCCAAAGTGCCCACCAATGCACCGCAAGATGCCCGGGCAGTGATCCAACAATGGCTTACAGCCCTCGAGACAGCGCTGTCAAAGCCGGGAAATCCACAAATTGCCTCGCTCTTCCATCAGGAATCATGGTGGCGAGACATGCTGGCCCTGGACTGGGACATGCGAACCTTGCACGGCGTAGCTGAAATCTCCAACTTCCTGAGTGCCCACCAGAGCAAGGCCCAGCTATCAGCCTTTCGAACCCAAGAGCAGGGCAAGTTTCAACCACGCTGGGAAAATGTGGTCGACGGGCTGGGCTGGGTGTCGAGCATGTTCTTTTTTGAGACTGCTTTTGGCAAAGGCACTGGAATGGTGAGGCTGACGCAGGGAAATGATGGGCGCTGGAGGGCGTATGCGATGTATACATCTCTGCAGGAGCTAAAGGGGGCCGAGGAGCCTTTGGGAAAGAGGCGGCCCGAGGGGACGACAGAGAGTATGCCCGGCGGGCTTGCCGGTGGTACATGGATTGAGCGGAGGGAGAGGCAGAAGGAGTTTTTGGATGCCGATCCGACGGTGTTGGTGGTTGGTGCTGGTGAGTCGACGTGCTTGCGCGAGGAAGAATGGCCAATCTATGACTGATGCTAATGTGAAAACTATAGGCCAAGCTGGTCTGAATATGGGTGCTCGCCTACAAAACCTGGGTCTGTCATGCCTGATTGTTGATAAGCATGAACGGATAGGTGATAACTGGCGCAAGCGGTATCGTGTGAGGAGTCACACCCTCCTAAAGGGATTGAAACGATGACACGTTGATGCTGATATGTATATCCTCCAGACACTCGTTACGCACGACCCTGCCGAGTATACCCACATGGCCTACCTCCCCTTCCCACAGAATTGGCCCCAGTTTACCCCCAAGGACAAGCTAGGCGAATGGTTTGAAGCCTACGCCAGCATCATGGAACTCAATGTCTGGATGAAGACCTCTGTCACCTCAGCCGAGTACAATGATGCGGCCGCCCAGTGGACGGTAAATGTGACCCGTGGTGATGGATCCCAGCGCACACTCCGGTCCCGTCATCTTGTTTGGTGTACAGGACATTCCGGGGAGGCACGAATTCCAAGTTTCCCAAGACAGGAGTCCTTCCAAGGTTCGCTGTATCACGGCAGTCAACACATCGACGCCTCCGAATACGATATCCGGGGCAAGAAGGTGGTTGTCGTCGGCACCGGTAACAGCGGCCACGACATTGCCCAGAATTACTATGAGAACGGCGCAGACGTGACTATGCTCCAACGCAGCGGGACATACGTGATCACTGCCGACAAGGGTGTTTTCATGATGCACGAGGGGCTTCACGAGGACGACGGCCCACCCACAGAAGAAGCTGATATTGTCTCCGAGAGCTTGCCCTTCCCGGTCCAATTCGCGTTGAGCGTGCACATGACCCGTCGCATTGCGGACGCGGAACAAGAAACACTGGATGGCTTACGTCGGGCAGGCTTCCAATTGGACTTCGGGCCTGATGGTGCTGGCATTGCCCGGGCGTACTTCACGCGCGGTGGCGGTTACTATATCGATGTTGGGTGCAGTTCGCTGATTATCGATGGTAGGATCAAGGTTAAGCACAGCCCAGAAGGAATTTCTGGCTTTGGCCCGGGTGGATTGAACCTCGCGGACGGCACAGACTTGCCTGCTGACGTTGTTGTGCTTGCAACGGGGTATGATAACATGCGGACGACGGTGCGGAAGGTACTTGGTGACAAGATTGCGGACCGATGCCTGGATGTCTGGGATTTGGACCACGAGGGCGAACTACGTGGAGTAAGTTCATAACGAGATCCTTGGCCAGAATCGAAGAGTAGAATGCTAACGCTGGACATAGATGTGGCGCCCTAGCGGCCATCCAGGATTTTGGTTCTTCGGCGGCAACCTCGCACTGTGTCGGATATACTCCAAGTTCCTTGCTCTGCAAATCAAGGCTATAGAGTTGGGGATCAAGGCGCAAACCCGAGCGAATAAGATCTAGGATTCCATCGATAGTGATCACTGTAATGTAAAGAATGGATAGGATGGAATATTGCTGTGGGTTATTCCGCGTATCCCTAGAAGACTATACACCTGAACTATCACCATCTCTCCGGGCACCCACGTTATTATTATTTATCGCATATCAATCCATTCAACTCTATAACCTCCCATTGCCTTCACGCCTGAGATGCTGTCACCACCACGGAGATAACGGCGATTGGCGGCGGAACAATATGATTGGCTGGAATGGACTACAACATTCGTCCACCGCAAAGTCCGAAGTGTCAAAAAGTATAAGGTCGAGCAGCTGGCACTCGAATTTACCCACTAGACAGCTTCATCTCAGTGACTATACAACGACAACCTCCACAAACAATGGCTACGTTCAAAGCTCTGCCTACTCGTCCCTTGGGCCGGAACGGTCCTCCCGTTGCCCGACTCGGACTGGGCCTCATGGGTGCTAGTGGGATGTACGGCTCAACTCTCTCTGACGAAGAAGGAATGCTATTCCTTGATGAGGCGTATAAGCGAGGAGAACGATTCTGGGACACCGGTAAGACCCCCCAGACCCACTCCAGTTTGGATTCAAAGTCACAACTCGAAGGTCAAAATGCTGATGTCCGTGAAGCTGACAAGTACGGCAACTCGGAGGATTTGCTTGGGAAGTGGTTCGCTGCCAATCCTGAAAAACGAAATGACATCTTCCTGGCGACCAAATTTGGCATCAAGACCATCGGAACCCCCCCAGGACACACAATGGACTCGTCGCCGGAATACTGTCGTGAATGCATTGGAAAATCTCTCGATCGCCTGGGACTGCCGTGTGTGGACCTATACTACGTCCACCGCCTGGATAAGGTTACCCCAATCGAGAAGACGATGCAGGCGATGGTCGAACTCAAGAACGCCGGCAAAATCAAGTACATCGGGCTGAGCGAGTGCAGTGCGGAGTCTCTGCGTCGCGCTCATGCGGTGCATCCAATTACTTGCGTGCAGGTGGAGTACAGCTTGCTCTGTACTGAGATCGAGTCGCCGAACAGACGCCTCCTGGAAGTGGCACGCGAGCTTGGCGTGGCCATTGTCTGTTACAGTCCACTGGCGAATGGATGTTTGACGGGCTCGATTCGTTCCCGCGCCGACGTGGCCAAAACGCGCGATCCGCGTGGTGTTCTGCCGTGGTTAAAGGAGGAAAATATCGAGAAGAATGTTGTGGTTCTCGACCAGATTGCCGAGATTGCGAAGAAGAATGGTGTGACCCTGCCGCAGTTGGCCCTCGCTTGGTTGCTCGCTCAGGGCGATGATGTTTTCCCTATTCCAGGGTCTTCGAGCGTTGATCGCCTGGATCAGAATCTCCAGAGCTTGAATGTGAAGCTCTCGGCGGAAGATGAACTGGAAATGCGGCGGTTGGCGAAAGGAATCGCTGGCGGCCGGTATCAGGAAATAACGGGCTATGCATATGCGGATACTCCTGCCTTGGATGACTGAGAGAAATCATATGTCATTTGATGTGCTGATTCAATTGCACTTTCAAAGGAATAAATCGCAGAGCATGAGTATGGGCCTTGCACTTCTCTCCGAACTGGGTATCCGTAGGTGAAATTATACCGATCTAGTCCAAGAACTTTCCTAGGGATATGGCCCCTCTATGATCAGGAAATCATCATCTGGAGCAGAGAGTAAAGGCTCATTGTCCAGAAGATCCGGCGAAAAGGTCATCAAATTAACCCCGTTAGGTTTCCAGACAGCCCGTATCTCGCGCGAGATGTGGACAATCCCGCAGTAAAGAACAGAGATCTGAAAGTCATCCAGGGTACCCCCATCGTCTCTAGTATCCCCTGTATTCATTCCACGTTCAACTCGAATGAGGTACGGTAAGCCATCCGCTGCATGGGCCTCAATCTCGACAAGTTTGCTGAGAGTTTGTGGCTGTGCTGCAGCAAGAGAATTCTGATTCGAAGCGGAGAATCCCTTCATGAAGTCGATGACCCGTTCAACCATTCCCAGATCCTGGCATCGTTGATGCTCAAGAACGTTCATGTTGCTTAGCTGATGACACTCTAAGTGGGCAAATAGCAGAGTTATAGAGGCTAAGAAGCACTTGTCGTCCAGAGCACGGCAAGATGGAGATCGATCGTATCCGCGATATTCAAGATAACGTGAAATCACCTCGCGACTTGCCGAGGCAGCTGTAAGTGTGCTATAGGCCGCTCCGGCTGAGTTTCGAAGAGGACCATTATTGGAGCCAGAAACTAGCTTTTGGAGAAGATGCGGTTGGTGTAGAAGAACCAGAAGGTAGTACTGGTGCATTTGGGCCAGTAGTCTTTCTGCCCTTTCCGGTACCTCACTTTCCACAGTCCCATTACGCAGAGACGGGGCCAGCCACCAGCTTGATGGGAGAAGCCGAGTGGCCCGTTTCAACAGTTGGTCAATGTCTCTTGTCTCCAAAAGTTCATCATTAGAGGACCATGCGCATTCGTATGACAGGGCTCGATTTTGCACGCGTATATTCCTGGCGATAATCCTTTCCGCAGCCAAGACATGCGTTCGATCCAAGGCTTGAGCTGGTTTGTTTGTGTCCTGGCAATCTGCTCTTTCCAAATAGTTTTCGGTGATTGCAAACGGTAGTCCGAGCATGAGAGAAAGAAACCGATCGCTATAGACAAGCTGAAACCACACAGAATCTGCGCGGCCACCCATTGTCTGCGCCAGGAGTGGGATTCCCATTGCGGAGGCGATACTGGAGGCTCGCTGATGGATCAACCACGCTTTTCGAAGATCCCCGATGGTAATGTAGTAACGCCCTTGCAGCATCAGAGTTTGCAGCCCATCTAATGAGCTGACCAGCTCGTCGTGAGACAAGACGTAACCACAAGCAGTATCGAAGTAGCGACGTGCTGCGCTGCTGGCAGACTCTTTTAAATGTATCTGAAGCTGATGGGAAGTCTCGGCATCAGAATTTTGAAGACAAATGGCAAGTTGAATCAGCTTATGGGCGAAGATAACTGGGTGCGCAGATGATGGAGGGGCAGGATCGGCATTGAGCCCTTCTGGGTCAGGGTGTGCTGGATGGGGCATTTGGGTGATCTGAAGGGGTGACTTGAACAATTTGCTGTTGCGCAGAATCACCGTGGCGACGTTGGGGCGGGGAAGAACAGAGAACAGAAAGCTCGTCAAAGACGGGCCCCTAGACATCCGTTCATGATTGACCGAATTCAACGTCGGGTATCCTAACCGCTTAGGATTTCTTGACATATACGGTAGAGATTTCGGCTTCCTCTGACGTGGCCTTTCATTTCTCTGTTGGACAAACTTATTTAGCAATGCCTCAACTTGGTCAAGACGCTGCTCAACATTGCGAGAGTGATCATTCGAGGGGTCGGCAGAATCTTGACTGGTGCATGCCAATCCATGTCGCTGACAGAAGACACATGAGATTGACCCGGGCACCAACTCGCAGCGCTTTTTGCGGTGCTTGCATTCCCAGCAACTGAAGGTGCCTTTGCGTATCCGCCGCCTCAAAATAGGCCCAGGAGCCGAAGGGGCATTTGCAACCACCGGGGGAGTATTGCTCGAACTCATGGAATCTTTGCCAACGAAGTTCGCATGACTGCATGAGTAGCAATAGAATTCGAGTCAAGCGGGCTGTTCATACATATGGCATGGTGGCCATGTGCGAGGCGAGGCGCAAGACCGTATGTGATGGTTGATCTTAGTGAACAGCCTCCAGACGAGTCAAGTGTCATTCGACGGCGTATATTTGGGCACAGGTCGCGTTTCTTGTATCCCGACACACACGAACTCAACTCTTCTTCCCGTCAGGCTTTCTTCCCTGAGCGACCCGCTTCCATTACAGGGGACAATGCTCGTGAGATTGATTTGAAACCAAGCATGCTTCTTTTTCTTGAAGGGATACCAGGCTGCTCCAATTCTCTCAAATCACCTGCAACCATTGCATTTACAACTGACAAGAATCAGGATGAAGAAACCACAGGAGGAGTACACTAGGAGTCTAGGACAAAGTCTTGCTCAATTGCACACATATGGAACTCATCGCTAGAGAGTGTCGTTCTGAGTCTAGAGGGAAGTAGACAAAATTCAAAACTCTCGAAATACATCCCTTGATGGGGCTTCTGATTAAACAACGAAGCCACTATTGACACCATCAGCTTGAGCATACACCCCCGCCTTGATATCAGCAAGCAAAGTGGGCGCAGTAGGAGTCCATCCTAGCTGCTCCTGTGTCTTCTTGCTCGAAGATGGGTTATCCGCGCTGACAGCAAGCCCGATGAAGCTGCCATCAAAGTGCGCCATCGCCTGCTCGAATGTCTTTGACACAGTTGGAACACCGGCAGATTTACCAATGGCTTCCGCAATATCCTTCCATTCCACACCCTCTTCGGCCACAGCATGATATCTAGTGCCTGCTACGCCCTTTTCCAGTGCAAGGCGGAACAGGCGTGCAGCATCGCGGCGATGCACAGCAGGCCATCGGTTGAGGCCTTCGCCAATGTAGATCGATTCACCCTTGGCGCGTGCGACTTGCGTGATCCGGTGAATGAACCCATGATCGCCGTCTCCGTGGACTGTGGGCGCAAGACGAATAGCTGAGGCGCGCACGCCTCGCGATGCAAGTATGTCCAGCTCTTGTTCAGTCGCTGCGCGTACATTCACGGGCGAGTTCATGTCGGGGCGAGAATCCTCCGTAGCGAGCTCGCCCTTGGGCAGCATCATGGTGCCCGAGGCGAGAACAAGGGGCCGGTTGGATCCTGCTAGAATGTCCCTCATGGCCATGATCGCCGCGTACTCGACCTTAGCGTTCTCTGCAAACTTGGTAAAGTCGTGGTTGAAGGCGAGATTGATGATACCGTCGGACTCGGAGGCCCCCTGCTTGATGGCCTCAAGGTCTTCGAGGGAACCGCGAATAACAGCGGCACCCTTGGACTTCAGTGCATCTGCCGATGCATCGGAGCGAGCGAGACCAACAACGCTGTGGCCGGCATCGAGAAGCTCCTGGACTACGGCTTGGCCGATGAAGCCAGTTGCACCAGTAACGAAGACACGCATTTTGAATGACTGAGCTCGACTGGTCTGGTTTGGGTGTGATTATTGATGAGATTTGTTGAGTTTGAAGCAAAGAAAGAGCCTGGGGATTGAGTCATTATATGGCTGTGGTCGGTGGAATTATTCAATGCTGAAGCCCGGCGGACATCATGAAACAAGTTCCATGATTCCAGTCAACTCTGACTTGTGGCTCGTCAGTTGATCCGAAAATACGATCCGAGGTATCTATCGCACAAGCTCCTCAATACCCCCCCGGATCTGTGAAAAGAGGCGATCGAGATCTTCATCCGATCCAAGTCGTCGTGTCTCCGTAGATACGAAGGAAGGTTAGCGCGAATTGATAGCAGCCAATTGGGGCCGAGTCTGGGCCAACTTCCGGAGTTAAGCAGTGTGTCCGCCTCAACTCCGCCGTGACATCTTGTCTTTATCCCTCAAGGCTGTCCCCCTTCGATCAAAATTCGACTCACTCAGCGATGCGAATATGGCTTCACACAAGCTCAGTCCCGGCGAACACGGTGTCCGGAGACGCCGAGCGCACACCAAGTCGCGCCGAGGCTGTCGGAACTGCAAGCTCCGCCGTGTCAAAGTAAGCCCCGTCGATCACTACAGCTTATGTTAGCTATCCCCCGGATGATCTGGCTAACAGCTGTTTCAAGTGCGATGAAAGCCAACCTCAATGCAAAAAGTGCGTGACATTTGGAGTAGTTTGCAATTACAATGGACACAGCCAAGACTTGCAACCAGCATCGCTGGATGATCCTAGCAGGTCTCACCTTAAAGGCTTCTTCGGCGAACTTGCTTTTAATTCAAAGCCTCGACTTCCATCCGTCTCACTGCGTCCGACGGTGGTCATTGGTTCTGGCCAAGGGTCTTTCCAATTGGATGCAGAAAGTATCGGTCGCTTGGATCGGTTTCACCGTCGGACGGTCTATACATTTGCAGGCAACCACAATTGCCAGGTCTATCAGAATCAGGTCACTAACATTGCCATCGAGGTAGGATCTAAATATACATTCTGCCGCTTCGGGTGGGCATCTTTCCATTTCCAGTGCACCTTCTGACGATCGATCCATACAGAATCCTTTCCTGATGCATGTCATCCTGACTTTAACGGCGACACACGATCGCTTTTTATCGAACACGGAAGATAATGCAAAGCGCTCCATAGCTGAAGCGTACCACTGGTCACAAGGCGCTGCACTTCTGAACCAAAAACTTTCGGCTCCAATTCGGCCTCAGGATCGCGATGCCCTTTGGGCCGCTGCCGCCATTCTCGGACTCCTAAGCATTGCCGAAATTGAAGCATCGACACCATGGGAGGCCTGGCCTCTCAAGTCCGCTGACTCAACAGATTTAGTCTGGCTGGATATGTCTCATGGCAAAGAAGCAGTCTGGAAGGCAACGGATCCAATGCGAGCGGATAGTATCTTCCATGTCATGAAAGATGACTATCGTGCTCTCATGACCAGACCCGCGCCGTGTGAGATACACGATATGCCACGAGAGCTCGTCAAGTTGTGTCAGCTGAACAGAATGGCAGAACCTAGGCAAAGTCCGTACTTCACTGCCGTCTCTCATTTGACTCGGCTGTGGCATCTGAAATGCACTCCAGCGACGATGATGAGGTATATGCAGTTTTTGGGCTTTATGGATCCGGCATTCAAGTCCTTGTTGCATCAAAAGGACCCGCGGGCTCTTTTGATTCTGGCCTATTGGTTTGGCCCCATGCGTGATTCTCTGTGGTGGATAGCCAGGCGGGCAAGGTTAGAATGCCAAGCCATCTGTCTATACTTGGAGCTTTTCCATCCCCATGAGAAGGATATTCAGGTCCTAGTGGCGCGGCCGAAGGAGCAGTGTGGGCTAATTGCTTGACATTAATAATACGAAATCAATGTGTCGTATCAACCAACTGGCATGCATAGATACCATCCGTAAAAGCAAACCAGCAAGATCGACAAGGATGTTAAATTGAACCCATGCCTGCACGTGACCGGAGAAGGATTACCCGACTGGTCCGTTCGTGTTGTCGCAGCGAAATGACCAAATCGTCGGGCGACGCATCACATGAGTCACTCAGCCGGTACCTCGATGGATGAATAGAGAGAGTCAATAGTGACTTTAATCTTCACGAAACGACTGACCGAATCACCAGAGGTGACGAGCGCAGGCAATCATGAGCGAGCGAGGTTCGGAGATTGTCTTTCGGGCGGAGAATATCCCGGTCCGCTTCTTTAAAGCATGCCGGTGGTGTCGCAGGCAAAAGATGCGCTGTGATGCGCGTACGCAAGTACCCTGCTTTCGCTGTCGCTCAACTGGTCGTGACTGTATCCTTGATCCCATCGAGGATGCGAGACGGCGCAGTGACAGGAGGAGGAAGACGACACCCGCGCGGTAAGTCCCTTTTGATGTGACCCTTGTGTCACTCTCGCAAGAAAGCAGCTAAGCATTTCTAGATATAGCGGCTCTGCAGTGACTTCACCACTTGATCAACGTAGTGGGCTTCATACGCCTGTATCAAGGGAGCAAGAGTTTTCACCACTCGCCGGAGGGGATAACTCCTTCGACGCCTCGATTGATTCATTGCCCGATTCATCGAATTTTGGGGACCTGCGCAGGTCTCAAACGGCAGATCACCATGGGCCTGAGTCTCAGCAATTGAGTCCTAATGACATGATTGCTCCGGCATCTGCGGTTCATTCGATGTCTGTGAACCTACTTGACAATAACCATGTAAGTCTAGACAAACCGCCAAGAGATATAGAACGTACCACTGATTCTTGGTCAAAAGATTTTTATGGACAACTCCGCCAAAGGCGATGGGAGGGGGGATATCATCGCTCGTGGTGTTGTGAGCGAAGAGAATGCCAGGGTCATGTACGAGAGGTAAGGAGAATCTCAAGTGGAAGCCAACTGGGAGATAACAGACTAACGATCAGTGGCAGATTTGTTGGCGGAAGCAAAAACTTTCTGCCTCTTTTTGACCCAATACGTGACACATTTGATTCCATTAGATCACGATCGTTGTTTTGCTTCACAGTGATAATTTATCTCGCCAGCCGGGCAGTGATGGACTTGCGCGGCGACACGCACATGCAGCGCGTGCTGCAGGACGAGTCCCAAAGGCTGGCAGAAGACAGCTTTTTTGAACGCCCTACCAAACTCGAAACTGTACAAGCGATGATTCTTCTTGCTGCCTACTCGGAGAAAACATGGTTCTCCACAGCACTCATTCTACGGACTGCGTTGGACTCGGGATTAGAGAAATCACTTGACACATTGCTCTCCCAAGAGAGCCTCCCTCGCAGTTCGCTCTCAGCCTCTATGGAAGAGCGCCAGCTAGTGTGGGAGACACGAACCTGGCTCATCAGTTTCACATTGGAACTGGATGTGGCATCTGGAACGGGCCGCAAATCCCGCATCGGTGAGGTGGATGTCATGAAACTCCGAAAGTTTTTAGACTACCCTCTGTCCTTGCCTTGTGATTTACGAACAGTGTGCATCATTGAGCTTCATCAGCTTCGAGGTTCGCATGACCCATCCTATATTCGGTACGTTGGTTAATATCGTCAAGGCCATTCGCGCATCGTTATCGACAACTCGAGTTCGGTACGAGAGATAGTCTCGGTAGAACTGCCAGCAATCATGACGAAGCTACAAAACTGGTGGACTACATGGGATGAAATTCACAACAGTAAGCATTGCCCTTTTGATGTTGAGAATATGGAAGAAACTTGAAGTAACACCAGGAAGACAACGGCTTCCATGCTGGCGCGTTTCAGCGATGCAGTCTGAAGCTCATGCTGCTCTATGCGAGGATCTTCGTTCTCTGTGCCTCTTTAGCGCGCATTCAAAAATTACAACCCGGTTCCTCCAACTTTGAGTCCGATGGAATAGATCAGAATGTCATGGGCTTATGGCAGTCTCTGGTTGCAACAATCATGGACCAACTGGCATTCTTGATTGGCGAGCCAGCTTATCGTTGTCAGTTTCCGTGGGCGCCGACTTATCCTGCATTGACAGTCGCCTTCGTCAGTAAGTGGACATCCTAAAGCCTGTGGGTGTTTCGCCAAGTTTGCTGACGATCACTAGCTACATTCGCACTCCGAATCGCTCGCTGGCGTCCTAATCTGATTGATCAAAATCTTCTCCTACAAAGGGCCGAGAGAATATGCGACTTTTTGAAGCAGCCACCATATCCTGACATCCATCGCACTGTCTCTATCTTCGTGAATTATGCTCGCGCTCTTATTGCTAGTCAGCGCCCGCTCAGCAACGATCGACAGAGCCATGATAGTACAGAGCCAACTCACACGTCTGAATCAGGTGATGGGCCCGTGCCTTCGTACAGGGGTCCCGACAGTCCCATGCAGAACGCCCCTCCTTTAGCACCGCTCGACGATCCTCGGTACAGAGCTGGCACGGCCATGCCGAACGAGGTTCCTATGCCAGGTGGTGATGCAACTGCAGCAAGTAGACCACCTCTTCCAAGGCTACCTGACACGATGGACGCCCCTACTTGGACGGTTTCCAATTCCATCGCCGACTCTTTTGGCCTCTTTGAGGAAGGCCAGAACGATATCTTTGACTTTTTGCCTATGATGCCGTCTTTGCCTTGATAGGATACCCTTACAATCTCATACCATGGAGCGTTTTTCAAGTCTTCCAAATGTGCAGTTGATGGAGTGAATATTCTTTAAGCATGCCTGCAGGCGTTATTCAGGCCAAAGATGACACTCTCGGCTGACCCGATGCGACATGGAGGGGTAGCAAAGAGATCGATCAAGATTGGGCCGCAATAATATGTCCAACTCTCATAATTCACGCGGAATTCCACACTCATGACCAAAAAATCGAGGCAGATCTGGTCCAAAACGTGCAACGGCCGGAGATCTAGGCGTCGGCGGTCCCCATCAACAAACCGGCTCCAGATCGGCGCCGTGCGCCAACTGGCCCTAAGCCCCGGCGCCGGTCCGGCCCCGACCCACTCACACAGAATTTGAAGTATATCCGCCACGTTATTGGTGTGTTGAATGAACTCGAACATTATAGCTTGCAACGCTATGCATGGCTGCGAGATTCTAGACGTGTTGACTCAGGTTTTGTGATGAATTTTTGGGATCCACCGGTTGCGGCAAGCAATTATGAAGTTTCTCTTATAAAGCGCTCGGTTCCTGTTCTTCGGAGCTTTTTGGATTGACTGATATGGTCGTTAGATATTTATTGGCGTTTCCTGTATTTTGATCCCCCGCCTATCAATTACAAATCATCATTATGGATCTAAATTGTTCATTCTCATCTCCTATAATGGGTCTATCTTCATCTCCAGGTGTGATCAACCTCCAAATGTCTTTGCCGAGACAGCCTCTAACTTCTTCTAGAAAAGCGGCCTACCTGCAGCGAGAAGGCTGCATCAAAAGAATGCAAGCATACTTCAAGCTGTAGAAAAGACAAAAATTACACACTCATCGACGTGACTCGGCAAGAAACTTTGGTCGAGTTCTCAGAAGACTCAACAGCAGACCCCACCAACTGGTCTCTGGTAAGCTGGCTCTTCTATAAATCGAGGTCTATCGATCAGACATATTCAGAATCTGACAACTATAACAGAAAAAGAAAGTATACAATGCGGTTGTGGGGCTAGTTATTGTGCTGAATAGCGGCGTATCATCCTCGCTGCCTAGCAATGCAGTCCCCACTATCATGCAGGACTTTGGACTGGAAGGCAATGGCCAAAAGGTCTTGCCCACCGCTATCTTCCTCATCGGGTATTGCGTTGGACCCTTAGTCTGGAGTCCCCTAAGTGAGACAATTGGAAGGAGACCCGTTCTCTTCTGGACTTTTAGTGTTTTCGTTCTTGGGACGCTTGGCTGTGCTGTTGCCCCGAACTGGACGGCCTTGTTGATCTTCCGGCTTATCTGTGGTACTATGGCCGCTGCTCCACAGACGGTTTCTGGCGGAGTATACGCGGATATGTTCTCGGATATGCGGAGTCGTGGCCGCGCAATGGCCTTGTACATGTCGGTAAGTCATGGCACCATAGTTAAACTTCGACATTGGAAATGCTAAGTGCTTCAAAGGCTTCGAGCTTTGGGCCAATCATTGGTCCTATCATCTCGGGGTTCTCTGTACCATACGGTTGGCGATGGACTTTCCGGATCGACTTGATTATCTGTGGTATCACTTGGACAGCGCTTCTGTTCTTGTCAGGTAGGAAGATTAACCACTCGTAGTAGGGTCCTGCTAACGAGGGTTGAATAGAAACATTTGCGCCTGTCTTATTGAAAAAGCAAGCTCGAAAGCTTCGAAAAGAAACTAGGTGCAACCGTTATTTTGCGCCGCACGAATTGAAGGCCGACGCGGCCTTTACACTCGCCCAAACCGTCACACGCCCACTCACAATGCTAGCCTTTGAACCAATCATTCTGTTTACCGCTATCTACGTTTCTTTAGCGTGGAGCATGGTTTTCTTCTATTTCCAAGCATATCCTATTATCTTTGGGGGTATGTCTTGAAAACTCCTGTCTCTGAGTGAAGCAAAGCTGACAGCATCAAGGAACATATGGCTTCGATGTCGCCATGACATCTCTCACATACCTTCCAAGTAAGTCTAATCCCACCCTGCTTCTACAGATTGCCACAATTCTAAAACTGAGCAGTGGGTGTTGGTGCCGCCTCATCCTGTCTTTTCGCTCTATACTACGACATGTTCTACCAAAAGGCCAAGAAGCTCGGAAAACGCTGGGCTTCAGGTCCCGAGTATCATCGACTTCCCCTTTCGTGCACTGCCGGTCCTCTTCTAGCAATCAGCATGTTCTGGCTGGCCTGGTCTGCAAAATCAAGTATCCACTGGGTCGTCCCCGTGCTGTCGGGCCTGATCTTTGGACTCGCATACCAGACAACCTTCATCTCACTTCTCACATACGTCACTGATGCATACAAAATCTATTCTGCCAGTGCACTTGCCTCCTCGGTGATCATGCGGAGCATCGCGGGGGCATTGTTCCCTCTTGCTGCGGATCCGCTCTATACAAAACTTGGAGTCTCGTGGGCAACTTCGATACTTGGGTTTGCCAGCATCGCGTGCATCCCCATCCCCTTTGCATTGTTGTATTATGGACCCTCGATCCGGAAAAGAAGTCCGTTCTGCCAACGGCTCTTGGAGGAAGACATGAACAAACATTCGAGTGGAATGCGGACGCCTGAAGAGACTTGAGGACTCGCTTAATTGCACGCTGAGAAGATTATGAGACCAAGAGCCATATTCATGCCGAACCCGGGCATTTGCATTGCATATAGAGATGATTTTTCGCATATTGCTGATGATATTATCCGCGGCATTACACTTTTTGATCTATTGATCCGTATTGTTTGCCACAAAATTGCATTTAATACCTTTTTCCATACATTATAGTCTGGTTCCCAATAATTGGATTAGTGATTTCAAAGTCTTCAGGGCAGTACAAGCTGGCAACCTAAATTTAGACTGGTTGGAGACTAAGGGTCACTTCTTGTTCCTACAAGTTAGAGCCATCGACCTCATCAACCCATTCAAAATTTACGCAGACAATGCGGTCCTTTCGTTTGTGATTTGAATAAACTGTTGCATTCTCGAAATAACATGACCGCATCTGACAATACGTAGATGTATCGTGAGCGTCAAGTAAAGTTATCCAAGGTGCATATACGTATGGCTTCTGATTCGCTATACTGCTATTTTTCGAGTGACCGTTACCCCCTCTTACGGCCTTATGTTGATTCTCAAACGAGCCTCAGAGGCAGCTTGCACCGTATATCCATTTTTAGACACTAAAATGTCCCTTCTTCGCGTACCAGCAGAGGTACCCACATCGATCATCCAGGAGTTGAGTCTTCAAGAGCTCAACGCGGTCGCACAATTGATCCTACCCTCTAATACACACTCAACGGTTTTCTCGCTCATCTGAGACTCGCCAGCGAGTTCTCAATGCCGGCGCAAGTGTAAGCTGGGAGCTGAATTACGGGCCTCGCTTAGGAACATACCGCGAGCCAAGCATCTCTGCTACATGAAGTCAGAGAATGAACCGAACTTGTCGGCAAGACATCCCATCGCAAACGCCGCAAGACAGGGCTACATTGCTATTGTGGCAAAGTTCCTGGACCCTAGAGTGAGTCTCAGCCATGACAATCGCCTTGACCGGACTCCGAAGTTCGCTCGCATTAGCAGCGGGAAGTGGCCCCTAAGATGCATCCGAGCCTGTCCCCTATCAGTAGACTGAGGTGGTCGTCGACCCGTGACGTAGACACGCGAAGGACATGATGTGATCGCAGATTATCAACTTGACCAGTTTCGCTGCAAGCACCCGCGTCTACCTTAAACAGGCAAAGCCAATGTTCAAATCATGCAGGGTTTCGCGGCACAGTGGAGGAACAAAATTCACTAGTCATACATCTCCTGTCCAACGTCCAACGAAGGCGCCAAAATTAACTATTGAATTTTGGAATCTGGGCGCCATTATGCCATACGGTCAAAAAAGCCCCCGTTGAAATGATTCCACTTCTACTAGAGAATGGAGCCGACCTAAATCCCCACGAGGCGCCCAGAAAAATGAAAGGTCCCGGTCGCGCTTGGACCTCGATGAGAACTTGAGACGGGCCATCGGCCGTGATACGGTGATACTAGTTTCGCTACATAGTAGTATATAAACTCAATTCTCAGGCTGATGTCAGGGCTGACAATGGCTGGGCCCTGGACGCCAAGGGCCAAGGCACAAGCGAACAGGTCAGATGAATTTCTTCTTCAGGTTCTCCTGATGAAATATGATGCGCGAATGTCGAGATCCTTCAAGAAAACGCCTCGTGGATGCGTGTGGCGCGGAGGTCCAGTTGCCAATCCATCATACGTTTACCTATTATCCAATGTCCAAAAAAGGCGTAAATCCTAATTCACTCAGACCGATTTGCTGCAAAAGTCTCTACCGGCAATGTCGCAGAATCGATTGAAGACCAAAAACAGCGGATTTATTTCGAGTTTATCGATGCCGGTTTCGCCGAGCCATATGGCAGTGGCACTTGAACGGGATCTGAGTTTGGCCAAACGAGAATCTAGCTTGCAATCTGTACCTGGCTTGGCACTCTTGATCTATTTAAGCACTTACAGAGGTGCTTGCGCTTCCCCATTAATTCGTTGAATATAGCGACCCGCTCGGTCCCTTTCCCTCGCTTGTTGTCTTGGTCTGTCTTGGCGTTCAGCCAGATATCTACAGAGTACAGAGAGAGAGTTTTCCGAGCTGATCCTGCTCTATAAAGAGCATGCCTTAGGAGAGAGAAAGAGAATGAAACATCCCAGAATTCATTCTATAACAAGCTTCCTTCATTACTTGGTTTGTTATTGCCCCGACATTCTAGCAACAACTGGTGGTGAATCTGTGACCCGGCTTTTCTTTGGGGGCCTCGGCCTCTGCGGATGGCAAATGTACGCCACGTCCTTATGGCAAAGCATATTGTAGCACAAAAGGACAAAGCACTGGGGTCTACCAGACATGCCAGTGCGATGACATTGAAGCCTATATATACTAACCAGCACATGGCAAAACTCTCCCAGAGATGAGCCCAGCCTGAGCGAAGAATGATGTTCTTTTGTATGAAATTTCTTTTTTTAAAAATAAAGGACTTCCCTTCCGGCCACACGAATAAGGCGATTCCTCCGTTCGAAGGCTGAAAGTGGGCGCGCTAACACGCAAGAGGAAAGGGTTTACTAAGAAGTTTCAGGATGGATCACTAACCAACCTTTGTTCCAAGGATAGTCTGACAATGGTTCAAGAGTTGGAGATGGTTGGCGAGTGCGGGGACCTGATCTTGAGCTGTCATTGCACACGCGATCATCTTCACACGGACCTCTTTTCTCCACTTCAGCCTCGGGTGGCTGAGAAATAATTCGGCACTGTGTCGTCGCGGACTCGCGGCAATATTTGCCTGGTTTACAGTTGATGTAGGGCAGGAACGTAACATGGCCAAGGTCCAATAAGTTGTGACTAGTCTGTGCCATTTCCAGAAAGGCATCGCAGGTATTGAGGGGTCGCCGACTCGCCGCGGCACGACCTTCAAGCCGAGGAGGACGTTCGCCACGACATAAGTCCACCCACCAATTGTCCACTACTTTTCCAAATCCCGTAAGGTTAGGTCCTGAAACCCGACGAGGGGGAAAACGAGTAGGCATGGAAGCTTTATTGGAATGTCCACTGACGAGGGCAATGGATCTGGCCGACTTTTTGGGTGGTTCTGGCTCCACCTGGTCGGAGGTGCATACCTATTCACTGCAATTTCGTGCACTAAGCCTTTGGATCTGGTGGTTGGATTCTCCACTCTCAACCTCGAACCAGATCACTGGACCAGGCCTGTCCGGCAGTTCGGGGCCGAAAATTGGTTGCTCATCAGGTACCTACTAGTAACTACTGCCCTGTGAGGGGAGATGGTAACCTAAATATGCCCGTCCACCCAGTGGGCGATTTTTCATCACCATCCTCGCCGTCATGGGCCTGCAAGAAAACTACCCAGCATATGGAGGCCGCGGCCCGGGCGATCTACGACTGGGACTTGGCCTAGGCTCGGTTGCGACAATTTTCATGATCCTACGAGTCTATGTACGACTGCGAGTTAACAAATTTGGCACCACGGCATTGATTCTGTCACTTGTTGCTTGGGTATGGGCTTGATTTCGGTCGCGCATTGATATACTAGCAGATTCGTTATACTAACGAACCTCAACAGCTCCTTACTGCTATTACACAGACATTTGGTGTCATCGCTGTCCTCCATGGTCTCGGCAATCACCTGGAGATCGTGGCGGAGACTGGTGCGCTGCGTAATAATCTCTTTTTCACATGGATGACGGTCTTCTTTTTCAACTTGGCCATTCCTACGGGAAAGATTGCGGTGGCAGCGTTTTTGATTGAAATGAATGCTCAAGGCAGTAAGTGTCCTTTCTAAGGCAGTTCGCAAATGTAGTCGAAGATTTCGCAAAACATTATTTCAAAGCGACTTCACGCTCCATCTAACCTCTCCACTTTACATAGATCCCAAGATCCGCCGCAGTCTGATTGCCGTCGCCGTGCTTAATATCGTCCTCAACATCCCGCAAGTCTTGCTCGCCTGGTTCCAATGCCACCCTCCGAACGCTCTCTGGGATCCTCTGCGCCAAGACCAGTGTGACCACTCAACAAGTGTACACTACACATACTTTGCAGGTGCTGTGGCCGCACTCTCGGACTTTTACCTGGCCATTATCCCGATCACCATGTTGGCTCCTCTCCGAATCGATCGCAAGCTGAAATGGGGTTTGAGTTTCCTCATGGGCTGCGGTATCTTTGCTGGCGTGGCAGCCATCGTGCGAACATGGGCAGCTAAGTACATTATGAGTGATGATCCGTCATGTGAGTATCCCTGATATGCTCATCGTCTTGGCTTCTATCAAGTGCTAATCTTCGCCCGAACAGATGGTGTTGGTATTCTCTTCCGTTGGGGTGAGATTGAGGAATGGGTCGTTCTCATCTCCATGTCGATTCCACCCGTCTGGCCTCTGTTCCGACCTTTCACCCATCGGTTCATCAAATCCCACGGACAGTCTCGCAGTCTGCCTCCGTACAATGACTACAATCAATATCCCTCGTCTCGAGGAGATCTTGCTTCGGCCGCTGCCGGCCCCATCATCACGACCACCATATCGATCTCCTCGACCAAGGGACCGATGGGTGGAGTCGAGCCTATTCGAGCGGCATCTTCCGCGGGCTCTCTCTCCCGGTATGACGAGGAAGAGCCAGAGACGCCTCACACGGTTCTTAGTAGCAATGGTGGCCCCGAAGGTTGGGTGGAAATGAGTCATTACAAGAACCATCCCCAGTGATGCCACTTGTCAACTTGATCAGTCGATCGCTTTCATGTATTTTCTAAAACTTATATAATTATATTTAACTTCACGTTCTTTAAACCAACTTAACACTGACAATATGTCCAGCGCCCTCAAGTATGACACTAAAATGACGAGGCCCAGGGGACCGATCAAAGAATTTTCCATCAGCCATCATCGCCCAGGATGATACGTTAACTATGCGTCGTTTACTGTGGCAGAAAACAAATTCATTTATATTGCACCAAAACCGAACTGCTGTGTCGCCTACAAATATGTTCTCGATCTAAAATTTTGGTCAAAAGGAAATTTAGGCATAATAAATAGTGGCCATAGGCTGATAATCCACCTCTCGATGAAGTAACATGAAGACAAGAAGACAAGCTACGCAACCAGCGAGATCAATGCTACTACACCTAATTCAAATTTGTGTATTGCAGAAATATTCTACCTGTGGAATATTAGTACCAAAAGATTATACCATGGTTATATTCACAGAGTAATTTCGAATTTGAACAGAAGCCGTTCGCTACGAGAGCGCCTGACTAGAATAGATTCTAAACAGACTAGGCGCTCAACACCTCAAGCCTCGCTAAGCTACACGGACACTAAGTCTAGTGCAGTCAAATGCAAGATTACGGTCAAGTTTTCTGAGCGAAATTGGTGTAGGAAAATTGTGGGTAATTTAGGGTCCTTGGGAATATGTAAGTAGCTCGTGTTATAAGCTCCTGGGACAACAGGTGCCTATGTAGGCCCTATTACAACATGATGAACTCTCATAATACAACACACGAACTATAAATGTGGACTTTATTTTCATTAGACCATTTATATCTTAGCTCTGTAGCTAGAGCCACGGTCGATATTAACCTAGGCCAAGCGAATCCATTGAAATGGATTTTCTATACGGCGGCCTTCGCACCGAGGGATGCGGTTCAGTGGATGAAAACCTTGAGATGAGTTCACGAACCTCGCAAAAAGGTCATATCCACGATCGACACGCAATCAAGGTCTTCACCGAGAACAAGAACACTCCAGACTCTTGGCTGGGTAGGTATTCAGGATATCCTTGTATCTTTCAAAGTTCATTGTACGTCTGGATTGTTCGTTGAAAAGAAGAGAGTCTGCTACAAGCTCGACAGAGCAGATCCAGCTCCTGATTTACCCCAATAAAAGGTTTCTTCAATGGTACATATTGTTCAGAGAGGGACGACTTTGCCAAAATGGAGGGGAATACCCATAAGGCCATCGAGGAGACAAGTTCCACTGAGAGAACTTTTAATGGGATCGACGCGCTGACCCAAAATATGCTACCACTCCAAGGTCATTCAGAAGTATTTGCGGTAAGTAAATATAGGAACAGGGTCCCAGTATGCCGAGGTTGACTCAAACGGGATATTTTGAACCTTTCAACCGCATAACCATTTGCTTTTATCAGCTGGTTGCCACTGTCTGGGTGTTTTCAAAAAGGCTTACCCGACCGTCTAGGTCTCCTTGAACGACCTTGATACGCGCGTCTCTTGACCAGCCTTAGGATGGTAAAATCTGAGTGTCCTTGAAGCAAATTCTTGATGACTGCCCTGCCCTGCATTCCGGCTGAATCTGTAACCTAATAGGCTAATACTAGAATTGTCGGCTGCTATGACTTCTTGGCAACTTTGGGAAGTGGATTACTACCGCGCGTGCGTATTGGTGTTTTATTTGTAAATATTTTTTTTCTTCCTTTCGAAAGACTGAATGGCCCATATGTTACCGTAACACTGGTCGTCCTGCAGGGGTTATTGCCTTATAGGTATGGCTGGTATGCTCGAAATTAGCTTTACCTAATGCCTATTTCTTTTCCTCTAATTTGTTTAAAACTTTATCCTATCCTTACAGTATACCCATTACAGTAAGGCCGCCCCAAGCTCTAATGTGGAAGTTAAGTATATAGGGCTTTTGATATGCGCATCGCCAAAACTTTCCGGCAAAGGAATTGAGGATCTATTGGCCGCCTCTGCATGGTATACTCGTGTTAGCCTAACGTTATCTAGAGAAACACCAAGACTTCGTGTTTCTGCAACCCGCATTAAGGTTCCAACCCCTATTAAGTCGATATTGAGCATGAGAAAAATAAAGTGCAGATTATGAAGAGATGGTAGGTTTGATTCTATCACTGACATCAGGATATATTCTTAATTTTATTTCGATCTCATAGCAGTCTTCATTAAGCGAGGAGATGTGCAAACAAGGCTTGATTTAGTCCACCTAAGTCACGAACTGTTTACCAAAAAAGCTTGAAGTAAGTCAACCACGGTGTAAAACCATACTCGAGGTCATGCCCCCTTGCCCGTTACATAGGACCTAAGTAATTCGCTGAACCGAGTTAAACGGTTATCGTATAACCTAGCTTAAATTCATTTTCACCGAGTTCCAATTTGACAAGGGATATTGTGTCAATACTGTTACGGCCGATCCCTCGTTGCAGGTTGTCCACAATCAGCTTTCGGAGGCTTCCGCCCTCCAGTGAAGAGCTGGAAGGCCAACCCCTTCATTACCGTCATACATTCTTTTTTTACCCTATCAGCCCTACGCCTGATCGTTTCGTCGCTTCTCAGCAGAATCTTTTGGGGTCAATGCGTCCATGTGGTCTTCACTAGGTGCCAATAACTCTGCTCTGCCTAGTCTTCCTTCGGGTTGGGTCTCTGTACCTAATCCACATCCTTTAGAATGTCACCATGTCAAAAATGCATTCCGCGACGCCACAAATTTCTTAATGAAATACATCGCTTGTAGGGCTTAGGCTCTAGCGAGGATCGCGGTTGTATGCTCGGCATCCGTCCAGGGGTTGGATCCGTAGCGTGATCAAGGTTGCAGCTTTGGGTATATAGGCTGGTCTACCTGTGAAAGGCGTTCTAAGAAGTTGGTGTTGGGTGCAATTCCATATCAAGAACATATACATTCGTTACGGTTTTGACCTGCAAGTCCAAGTCGTAGCAAACATGTCCGCCAATATGGCAGCCTTGATGGTTTTACCACGCAGTCAGGCCACGCACCACAAGCGAAACATCTTATGCACTTCCATACTCAATATATGAGGTTCGCTTGGAGCCGCCCTTCCCTGAAGTAAAAGTAATGAGCATCACTTATGCAGTTTTCTTGCTGCGAGCCATCGAGGCTACGTCAGAGCCGGGAGGACTGAAATCTACAAAGCCGTGTTTCTGGTATAACGGTGCGCCTTCCTTGCTGGCATCCACATAAGCTGCAACGCCATCCTTATCAGCCAAATCGCAGCCCCATTTGACAATCATAGAGCCAGCCCCACGCCGTTGATAATCGGGATGAGTGCCGAGGGTATCCAGGTCTTTGTTTCCAAGTCAGTACTAATCCTTTCCTATGTTAATTGTGAGATATATTATCCGTACAGTAATGCTTCTCATCGCCCATGACGCGTTTCCTCTCCTTCTCCAGCGCCGTAATCAAGTCCTCGCATTCCTGATAAGGTGAATCCGCATGCCATGGCGGAAAGCGACGACCTCGCTCTTCGGGCATGGACAAGTCCCATTTGCCAAAGGCAACTAGCCGCGGTCGGCCTTGCTCATCCGTCGAGTTGGTGTCAACCACGCGCAGGTACTTTTGGAACGGCTTGGTCTGAAAGTCGCCAAGGTGCCAGTCCTGGTGCCATTTGTGCATACCGGGGGTGTTGGGAAATAGGTTCCCAATCACTGGCTGTGTGAACGCAGCGAACCATAGCTCTGTGATCGCAGGGACGTCTTCCGGGGTAGCCGGTTCCAGCACGAGAGAATTGGCTGTTGATTCCATATGGGAATTGACCTGAATGTGGTTTTTTGAGGAGTTTGGCGGAGGGGGATTAGCGAGGTTGAAAATTAGCGTGCGGCATGCCAGTTTAATAATGTCCTGGCTCCTATAGTTGCCTCCGATAAATCGCGAATGAAGAATGATTTTGACACGTGATATTATGCGAATAAGGATTTTTACGAGCTTTCGCCAG
Organism: Penicillium simplicissimum; assembly: GCA_024706585.1. NCBI lineage: Eukaryota > Fungi > Ascomycota > Eurotiomycetes > Eurotiales > Aspergillaceae > Penicillium > Penicillium simplicissimum. The sequence goes on from JAMZTW010000044.1 coordinate 1,833,079, forward strand.
CATAAAATCTTTTATTGCACGGCTGAATTCTGGTGCTTTAATTTCCGAGTTCGCTTATTTCAGAATGACCAGAAAATAGATCTAGTCCAATAAGGAACTAGAGTCACCGGCCTGAGCCTTCCTAAATCTGTCCGTCAGCTTGGAAACATTACCGCCAAGGTAAATGGCGTGGACTCAGTGAAGAGATTCAAGATTGGGATCCTGGTCAGCCCCCGTTATGGATTCGACATCCCTGACGCCACCAATGGGGCCGGGGGCCGGGGGCCGGGGGGGCGCTTTTTAAGTTTTTAGGCTACTCCCGGTATCCCGTCGTTACATTAAGATATTTGGCTATTTTTGGAGCCTCTACGTTGGCCAGCGAGTTAGCGGCCAATCTAAAAGTTAGTAAACTATGTGAGAGTCGGGGTTGGCTATGAGCACTGCGGGAACAATCTAGCGACCCGTTCGAGGCTGGATAAAGTGGAGGTGGGCGGAATGCTTGATTTGCCACCTTTCTGTGGCTTCCAGGACGGTATGGGGGGCAATTTCCTTAGCTGCCGCCGTTCTCATTAGTGTGAAAACTCTGTACGGAGTAGTTGTATCAGACCTGAGGCTGTGCGTGTTCCACAGCGAAAATACGATTTTTCACCCGTTGTTTTCAGACGTTTCATCTTGCAAGCCTTGCAAGGCGAACTCAGAGTGCTTGGAGGTTTCGAATTACTCCGTACGTTAGTACAATTGATACCCATGGAAACCCTAAAATATCATGCCAAATACATTTTCTTAGATCGTACTCTCAACAACGAGAAGTTGATTTAATCGGGTCTCAATAGTTACCTGGAACTTAAAGCATTTTTCAGTATGAGAAATAGCATAGCGTAGCTAAGGTCAATGTCAGGGATTGCCGCATCGCGGTAAGCAAGTTAAGCAGATATTTTGGCCTGCTTTTCTGCGGGTGGCCGTACAGGTCTAGCCCCCCTATTTAGAGATCCTAGTGTGAACCGATTTGTTATTGAGGAGTTTTCCGTGGAGTACTCCCGACCTTACTATCTACTGAAGATGGGATTTTATGTATAATCACGCGCCAACGCATACCGCTATTGTTATGCGCGAAGCCCTTGAGGATATGCAGATCGAAGTGATGGTCTGACTACCTCATTCGCCCAACCTGAATCCAATTGACAATTTGTGGCCTCTTCTCAAGGCAGAGATCTATAGGCTTCGGCCTAATCTGATTCATATGAAGAACGATGAGACCCAGCAATTACTGGTGGCGCCAGGACCCCCTCGTGTGTCAGTCGCCTCGGCTAAAGTAGGTCAGACGAACTACATCATTAACGAAACTGTACCTCGAGGCGAGTCTTCAATTGTTTACATAGCTAAACCTGATACGCATCTACGACAGTCCATGGTTTGGATGGGAAAGAGGACAAAGAAAGCGATCATCAGATGTCAGTAGGAATCAGTTAGCATGTTGCATCTGAAAAGAAAAGGAAAAACAAGGAAAAGGGGAATCCAAAAGGAATCAAAAGAGTCAGAATTGTCGGTTTCATGATCTACTGAGTTCATCAGGTGATCGCTGGCTGGTATTTTCAGGCCACGTCTCCTCCAAAATGATCTGCGCCCGGCTCGATTGACTGTTCACTTCCCAGTCCTGCGTAACGAGGATCTGGTCGCGGCGAAGCGAACTCATCTTGTAGTTATACGTAGTCGTGTCCCCCACGCCATGGATCTTGAATCCGTTGGAGCGCATCCAAGAAAGGAAGGGGTTGAGTTGTCCCCAGCAGGCGGTCACAATGCTGAGGCATTGAATGATCACTTCGAAGATGGTAATCTCGCACAGGGTATAGGTCGGATTAGTGGTGTCCTTTTTGAGGTAAGCGAACTCGGTGATCGTCGCGACCACCACTCTAAAGAGAGGGCCACAGCTGATTAGTTTTCTGGCGAACACCTGCGATAATTCAAGGACAGGACACTCACAGGAGTCGAGGCAAAAAAATACCCGCGAAGATTAAGCGCCTCTGCAGCGATGTTTGGATGCTCAATATCAGGACCATCGCCTGCGCGAAGATCAACAGGTCAGTGACAATAACAGAGCCGCAGAGGAAATAGCGCCATGCCAGCTGGATTGTATCGAGATTCGTCAGTGTTGTTCATTATTTGACGCAGTAAATTGCTCTTACAATATCAAAGCATCGGCCATTCCAGAAATCCCAGGTGCGCGGCACCTCACATTGGAAAGCAGAGCCAAAGAACACAACCACCGCCCAGACACAGACGATGCCTTTGACCGCTTGGGCGACGAATTTGTCTCGGGCGGATGGAGTGAGACTCTGGATGAACACCGCCAGAGAGAGTTTGGACAGAGCCAGGCTCACGATGTATAGAAGACTTGCCGCGTACAGGTACTACGTTCATCACATTGCCAGTCAGCCTTGGTAAGAGAAATACTCCAGGACGATCGACCAACCTTCATCACATCCTCAAACTGATCGCTGGAGACTTCTTTGAAAGGTTTCCCATAACCGGATCCGACAGCAAGGTTGACCATAATGCTCTGAGTGATGCCGAATGCCTGTGGTCCCCTCGTTAGTATATTGGATCATCGCCCCCCATAGATCGCCTCGGGCGAACCCTACCATGGATGTCACGATCAGGACATCGTCGGCGGTCAATTTATGAAATAGCCGCCACTTCGTCCCAAGTCGGACTGAGACACTGAGGATGATCGTGACTAGGAGGACCCATGTTGTGACATTGACTGCCGGGTCTTTGGTGTCGCCTGTGAATCGTGTACCCATCAACGCTGGATGTCAAGGAACGGATGGAGGGATGGAAGTAACAATCTTGAGAGAAGAGCTTCAGTACGGAGATTCTAAAAGTCAAGCTCGTAGGCAGTGTCTGTAACCCGCGTGCTCGTGGCTGCATTTTTATTGTCTTCCAGGATGGGCGTTTGTGTGAGATGCGATCGTCGGGCCTAGCACGAAATCCATTTCCTTTCTTTCTCTCCTGTATTTTTTAACCCTCTCCAGGATTTTGCACAGGTTAGCGCCAATGTGAGGCAAGGATGTACATCACCTCACGAGTTGACCTCTGCCGCGCCCTCGCACTACTTTGGCTTTTGGCCCCCGACTTAGTCAGCTACAGGGTAGCGACGTATTCCAATAGGAATTCGTCTCATGCCAGGGATTCGAAGCTGCTGGTGTCCAAAACTATCGTACGCTCCTCTCCTGAGTCCTGACTCGTTTTAGATAGGACCGCATGGCCCCTTGTGGTGGTTGCGGAGTTCCGGTGCTCGACATGGGGATCAGTTATTGCTACTGTACCAGTCAAGGGTGCTGGCTTCCACACCTACCACCAATCCAACGAGAACACAACGGAAAAACATGGGGCTGGCGCGTGGTTCACAGTCTCTTCGTCAATAGAGATAAACCCAGGCTTTGCAGCTGGAGTTGGCTTCAACGCAGATTTGATCCACCGACGGTGTGTAGATATTCAACCGCGCAGTGCATCCTAGTGAGATGCTGTATACGAACCAAAAGCCGTGAAAAGCCCGAGATTTTGACATCCTCATCAGTTTCGTATTAATTTGACAACCCATAACTCGGTCTGCGATAGTCCTCAAAGTCCGTAAAGACAGTAAGATTACCAGATAAAAAAGGATTGCTGAAAATGTACCGCTAGCGGAATATACGGGAGCAGACCCAGGGGTAGTATGAGCTTTTAACAGACAACTATCAATTGGATATTGCATTACTAGAGGAGCCAGGATGCATATGCATCTTCGAGTGCCTCTTGCGACCTGGAAACGTCGATCATTACCAAGCAACATGGAGCATCGGATCCTTCTGAACTCTCCTGTAATTGATTGGCCCCCGGTATGGAGTAACTGAAGCCCTCACCTTCGCAACTTGCAGTAGCTTGAACTTTACGGTAGTTAGCAGCCTATGAACTATCATTCTCGATACTTACCTCTCGGCCCGATTACGCCCATCCGCGATCCCTGGGACGGTCCCGTGTTGCCATCGAGGTTACATCACGTTCTCTGTCGACCTGTAAATTCCACAGGAAAAATTGCACAGGAAACTCATGTCCGGAATATTAATTGCTGTCAAAGCTTTTCTAGGAGAACAGTTTACCTATGTAAGACTGCATCTTCCTCAATCTGGAACCGTCGTCCGCGTATTCCAATCCTTCTGTTTATATTTTTCCTTTCGTGTTTCTGAATCGGTCTTATTCCTCTGTCGTTCATTTCCTCCCTGGCTCTCTCTTCTGTCCATCCAACCTTGTCCACGAACAGTTCAACAATCCATCATGGTAGCGTATGAGCTGAAAAACCAAGCGTCTGTGATCAGTCGGGGCGAAGCCCGTAGTGGCATGTCTATTCAAGACCGTGATAACGCCCATCTCCGGCGCATGGGAAAAAAGCCAGTTCTTAAGGTATGCGCGAAAATGTTCTCTGTTCACGAACAACGCAATAGAGTCCACATAACTCACGTTTCTATCTGCTTAGCGTAACTTCGGCATTCTCTCGATCCTGGGCTTCAGTTGTACTGTCCTCGGTACCTGGGAGGGTATGCTCGGGTGAGTCCGAGCCTGACGAACATCTTTGTCATGACATGGTGAAAGTGATTGCTAACGGCTTGCCCAGGACTTTCCTGAGCCCTGTCACAAAGTGGGTGAATATCACCACGACTTTTCCGTTACATATCGCTAACAGAACCCTAGTGGCGGCCCAGGGGGCGCGGTGTACGGCTTCATCTTCGCATGGGTTGGGACTATCTGCATTTTCGTGGTCTTGTCGGAATTGGCATCGATGTACGCTTACTCACCGTCTTAAGGTCTTCTCATTCTGGTGAGACCGGCAGAGCTAACCCTCCAACTAGGGCTCCCACTGCGGGTGGCCAATATCACTGGGCTGCCATGCTTGCCCCGATCCAATTCCAGAAATTCCTCAGTTACATCACGGGTTGGTTTACCATAATCGGCTGGCAGTGCGGGTTTGCCGCGAGTGCCTTCCTTACCGGAACCATGATCCAAGGCACGGCGGTCCTGGCCCACTCTAAGTATGATGCCCTGCCGTGGCAGGGAACGTTGATTGTTTGGCTGGCTTTGCTGGTCGCATTGCTGGTGAACTTGGCTGGTGGGAAGCTTCTGCCCCGACTTGAGGCCGTTGTCCTAGTTGTGCACGTCCTTGGATTCTTCGGCATCATGATTCCCTTAGTGTATATGTCTGACCACGCGGCGACTCATGATGTTTTTCTATCGTTCCAGAACGGTGGTGGATTTGCCACTCAGGGGCTGTCCTGGTTCGTTGGGATGACGAGCCTAGGATTTGCGTTTGCTGGCGGTGATGCCGCTGTCCATGTAAGTGTTGAGTTGCTCGGAATCTAGTCGATGGTTGTCGCTAACTATCTTTGAACTAGATGGCTGAGGAGATCGTAAATGCGGCGCGCGTCGTCCCTCAGGCTCTCCTACTGAGTGTCGGTATCAACGGCTGCCTAGGGTTCGGCATGTTGATTGTGATGCTCTTCTGCGCTAGCGACCTGAAGTCCGCGCTAGAGTCACCCACGGGATACCCGTTCATGGCGATCTTCTTCCAAGCAACTAATTCGCTGCCAGGGACTTTAGCCATGATTTCGATTGTCCTAATTATTTACTGTTGCGCGATCATAGGACTGCTAGCCGCTGCGTCCCGTCAACTCTGGTCCTTTGCTCGAGACAGGGGCGTCCCTGGATGGAGGTGGTGGAGCAACGTAAGCAAATGAACAATGACCTTGTCTGCATGAGTCGTTCACTGAAGTTATCGTTATCGTCTCTAGGTCTCTCCGTCTAATCAGTTACCGATCTATTCTGTCATGCTTTCCGTCGCCATCTCTACTCTCCTGGCCCTTATCAACATTGGCTCCAGTGTCGCTCTAGGGGATATCCTTTCTATGGCCGTGTCTGGCCTGTACCTGTCGTACCTCACGATCTCTGTCCTTCTTCTCTTCCGCCGCGTCCGGGGAGACATTAGCCTCTATAATGACAATGAGGACGACATCATCAACCTGCCTGGTTCGAAACTGGTCTGGGGAACATTCCGTTGCCCAGGTGTCTTTGGTACTTTGGTGAATCTCTTCGCCGTCATCTACATCACTATAATCATTTTCTTCAGCTTCTGGCCCTCGAAAATGAACCCCGGTGTGGATGGTATGAACTATAGTGTCGTCGGTATCGGCGGCTGCACCATCCTTGCCTCGCTGTATTACTTTGTGCGTGCCCGCAAGATTTACACTGGTCCTGTCGTGGAGATTTCGGACATTTCGATGTAAGGCTTCTCAGGTGGCATTGGAGGCTGAATTGAAAAGTCTGAGTACATAGATCTCTAATAGCGCTCTCCTTGCCATTTTAAACAGACCGCCCGTTCTTCAGATATTAGACGCTGGAGCCCTATCATCTTTCTAAAATGTTTCCTCCCACGGAACCAAGCCATCACGAGTCACGACACATAACGTGACAGGCAACAATTCCCAGGAAGTCGTTCATATAGTTTTACCAATGCTCGGAAAGCAATACCTGCTATGATTCAAGCTCGGCTCAGTCCTCGACTTTCGAAAATTGAAATAGGTACCTAACCGGCCGCCAACCCGGAGAATGATTAGATCCGACAGAATTCAATCTTTAAACCGGGGCCACGAGACGCCTAGGGCGGCGACAAGGGCGCACCAGATAAGAAAATGGATTTGAAGCTTGCCGATAAGAAGATTTCTGCTTACAATTTCCACAGTACTTTTCCACACTGCCTTCAAGTAGATGCCCAACCTCGAGTAACGTAAGGAACAAATTTGTGTATATAGCTACGTATACGTTTGTCCCGGCCTCTCGGAATATTATGCGATTGAGAATAATCTAATGGTCTATTTGTGTCTATGGGCTCGCTGAGATGTAAGCATATTCTCTCATCCATTAACGACGAGGCTTTCCTTTTGGCCCCAAGGATTTATATGATACTATCAACTTCGGCCCTTCGGCCCTTCGGCCTCAGAAGGGCCTAGTGCTAGGTAGTGCGGCGGTTCACGAACGGCCGAGCCCACCCACCTTGCTCATGGTCAATAAGTAGACCTCCTTCCCAATTTAGGGAAATCTCGTTTTTTCGAGCTACATGTCTTTGAGTTTAAGTTTGTTTTTGAGGAACATTCAAAATCGGAGAATTTCTTGCATTGTCGAACATGTCTGCGCCAGAAGCCGTGAAAACACCAGCAGAGGGCCCGCCCTCCGACATGCCCTCCGCTGCCAGCTCTGATCATAGTACTATGGTGGAGAAACCGGACAATGGACTTGAGATTCATGATGCTGAAGCTCCCAAGAGCTGGCAGTCTGCGGATCCACCTCCTGATGGAGGGTTGCAGGCTTGGCTGATGGTGCTCGGCGCTTGGTGTGCATTGTTTTGCACCTTCGGGTGGATCAATAGTACGTCAACCTACAAAATTGAGATCATAAAACGGACTAATAACACTAACTGTTATGCAAATAGGTGTGGGAGAGTTTCAAAGCTACTATGAAACCGTTCTACTCGCGAAGTACTCTGCGAGTACAATTGCCTGGATCCCGTCGTTGCAAATCTTTTTCATGTTCGCAATGGTAGGTTCATCCATGGTCTGAGACAAGAGATGTATATGAGACATTGGATAGTCCGTTCATCCGCGTTATACTACTAGGGTCCTGTTGTCGGCCGTCTCTACGATAATTTCGGTCCTCGATACGTCGTCATCGGCGGTTCCTTCCTACATGTCTTCGGCCTCATGATGGCATCCATCTCGAAAGAATACTACCAAGTACTCCTATCCCAGGGAGTCTGCAGCGCCATGGGAGTCTGTGCAATCTTCCAACCCTCAATGAACTGCATCCCCAGCTGGTTCAACAAGAAACGCGGCGCCGCCTATGGTATTGTCTCCACAGGGTCCAGCTTAGGCGGCGTCATCTTCCCGATCATGGTCAGTCGCATGATCGCTGAAGTTGGGTATGCATGGGCCATGCGCACAGCTGCATTTCTCATCCTGTTTCTGCTAGCCATTGCAATGCTCACAGTTCGCTCGCGGGTGCCGCCAAAGCCTCAGAATCTAGATAAAGCCAGTCTGGTCCGGCCTTTCGGCGAGATCAAGATGTTGCTTATCATTGCGGGATTCCTGTTCTTGACTTTTGGTATTTTTATTCCCATCAACTACCTCGTCATACAAGCGATAGATGCGGGCATGAGTTACGAGCTCGCCCAATATTTGGTGCCCATCTTGAATGCTGCAAGGTAAGTCGAGATCTCTGGCTCGGGGTTCCACTAGTTTAACTCACACAACTATAGTCTTTTTGGTCGAATGAGCGCTGGTATCGGCTCTGATAGAATTGGTGCCTACAACATCCTTGTCAGTGCTTGCATGCTGGCTGGTATACTTGTTCTCGCTCTCTGGATACCGGCCACGGGTAACGCCGCCATCATTGTCTTTTCAACACTGTTCGGATTCGCATCTGGCGCCTATGTCTCCCTCGCAGCTTCGCTGGTGGTACAGATCTCGCCCTTCCCGGAGATTGGCTACAGAACTGGTTTGTTGTTTTTATGCTCATCGATCGGGGGCTTGACGACTAATCCTATTGCTGGGGCTATTCTCTCGCGAGACCATGGCTCATACACGGGTATGAAAGTTTTTGCAGGAATTTTTATTATGGCTGGTAGTCTTTTTATCCTTGCAGCACGGTTCTACAACACTGGGCTGGTTCTGAGGGCGAAGTTCTGAGTTGTGACTAGCTCTGGGCTGAATTTCATATAGTCACTGGGCGGACAAGGAGTTAATAAAGAGATAAGGGATGGATGGAAGTCAATATGGGGCAAATTAGTATATAAGAAATAGAATATTTGATAAAATCGGCCTTGAACAACAAGTCAAAAGTGTGCTGAATGCCTTAGCCTACGAGCTCCCTTACGTGACTTCTCTTCATCCAGTTCGTGATGCCATCCAACAGTACAAGGCTCCTACAGTCGATCTCGTCCACAACATTTAAAGTGGAAAGCATCTGGAAAGTCTTCACGCGCTTCCATCGAGTCCGGATCGGAAGGGCACGTGGGATTCGGTTCGTAGAGGCTCTCACCTGGTTCATCTTCCACTGTCCGATGATCAGCCTAGGTACATTTGCTGAACTGAAACTCGAGTCATGCTTATGATGGAATCTTACTAGTATGGTATTGACAGCTAGTACTCGTATTCGTGGTCAAGTCGAGCTCCTTTTCGCAGTTCTTGCAAATGGCATACCGTGGCACGGGTTGCTTAGCGCTCTCGTCCTTGGTCGACGCGTCTGTAGCCTCCTGTCCGTCTTCGCTGGCAGGGGGCGCGGGCTTTGCATCTTGCTTCCTAGCAAATAGCAATTCTTCCGTGCGTTTTTTTTTTTTTTTTTGCTTCGGGGCATGTCTTGCAAATTGTCTTGAAGACCTCGCGGAGCTTGATCACAGAAAGCGTGTCGATGGTATGGTCGATGAGGTCTGCCTCGATTTTCTGTACTTGAACCGGGGCCATTTTTGAAAATGGAACTCGAAAGATTTCAAACAGAAGGAGAGAGTCATTACTTTGGAAATTTTGAGGGTTGGGGGACTGCTGTCATTAACCTTGGAAGGATGGAGTCTTGACTGCCTTGGCGGAAGCTAAGACGCGTCATTCAACATGGAGAGAAAGTGGGGATTCGATTGTCACATCAGCCAGTGAAGGATTGCGCTTGATGGGTTGATCAGACTTTGATCAACTCTGTTTGGAACCAACCAAGTGGAGCGATTTGAGATCCATCAACATTTCTTTCGATGTTTCACACATATACCGAACCCGAAATTGGGCCCTGATTCTAATTCAAGGTCCATCACCTTCAGATAGATCCAACTGGATTTAATAGGCATTTCTCGTCGCCTTTTGAATCTCACACACATGAAAGCCCAGTACAGCAGCATCAATGATCATTTAAAAAAGCCGAGAATTTATCGTGTAAGTTCCGGTCCGACGTTGGCGATGTTCACGCAAGCTGAGTCCGCCACACATTTCGCGTTTGCGTTTGCGAAGTGAGACTCACAATCGCGAATATGCTTTTGCTTTTTTCCATCAAGGGAGATTCAACACATGTATGTATCGGTTGGCTTTATCAAACCGTCATCAAAGTTAATGGGACTTCAATTAGCGCATATATCGATCTTGGGATGGAGACGCTACATCTGAGTCCTGACTACCTAACCAGCCGATATGGTGTCATCCAGGAGGCTAAAGATCTCCAACATGTCCAAAAGAGTCAAGGACTGGATTGCCATATTTGACACAATCAGGCGATCTTAGAACCTCAGACGAACCAAACAGTATTCAGGGACTACGACCGGATACCACTCCCTGCCAATTAAGTCGCTTCAACACGGTGGATGCCTAGATTAGCGCCGGTTAACACGAGTGCTCATTGCTTACGGCCCGACTATCTCAGCCTCCTTCTTGGCATACCTACTCTCTGACTGTCTGACAAGATACGAAAACGATTTCCATCGGCTGATGTTCATCCCCTTTTCCAGGCCTGTTCAATAGACACATTAGAAACAGATCACAGCACAATACACACTCTTTCCAATCATCATGGGTGCTTCCACCCCCAACGAAGTAGCCCCGCCATACGAGGAACTATACTCACGACCATCGAGGTCAGCAACCGGGGTACGTAATGCGCCATCCCCCCCCCCCCCCCCCCCCCTTCATCTTATCCCCAAATCTCCGGCATGCCTCACTTCAATATAATCGCCTACCTATCTTACACCATATCCACGCACAGTACACCCGCGTCGCCGAAGACGAACCCGACCTCGAACGCAACACCCACCTGCATCACCACGATGCACCACCACCACCACCAGGCCCGGCGATTGAAATGAACGACTCTCGACCCAACCCAAGTTACACAACCGAGTACCCACACACGCACTGCGAGGAATGTGATCGGCAGCTCGAGAGACGGGAGAAACGGCGCAGTCGGGATCAGTGCTGTGCGACGGTGTCGCGGACTATGATGACTCTGGCGTTGTTTTTGATGATTTTCGGGATTGTTGCTGTGCTTTGTGCGAAGGCGAAGCGTTCGTCTTGAAGTTGGGATTTGGGGCGATGTAGGGAGAGCCCAGAGGCAAGGTTCCTTCGACTACTCGGGGTAGGCATATCGAAGTGGGAGAAGTTTTAGTATTCAACGTGACATATAACCTGATCTTCCACGATTGCGCCGTCTATGCCTTCCAAAGGGACCACTATAAAATGACGAGATAAAGCGAACGGAAAAGTCAAACAAGGGTATCAAAGAGAGAGAGTCGAACGAAAGACCAAATCATACCCCCCCCCCCAATCAAGCCATCCACTCACCCAACAGGATAACTCCCCTCCTGCCCCATAACCGCCAGACTCTGCGCCAAATAATTCCAATCCGGAACATCCACCCAATTCAGATCCCACCCATTCATATCCAGCAACGCCTCCGCATTCTGCACGAGGCCCTCATTCATGTGCTCAATCGCAATACCTAAATCCCCATCCATCCCCCCAGTTCCGGTTCTAGACCCACCACTACCTACGCCCGCTACTGCCGCCGGCGGAGCAGCAGCAGCAGCAATACAAGCCCCCGTGACCCCCAGCGCACCCCGCTCGGGAATAACCGGCGCCTCCGTCACGGACGGGACATCCAGCGCCTGGCGAATCTTGTACGCCTTGGCGCGCAGCCCGACCAGGACGGGCCACTTGGGCCCCGGGTCCGGCCAAGAGGGATCATTCTCGGCGAGATCGAAGTGGCGGTTCACGCCGCGCCAGGCACGGGCGACGTGCGGGCCGGTCGGGTACACGCACAGATGCCAGAGGATATACGTGAGCAGGTGGTATTGCGTATACGTCGAGGTTAACCAGCGTGTTCCGCGGAGCAAATCATCCGAGTACATGTCCAGTCCGAGCTCGAGGGCGTGGCAGGCCAAGGCGAGTAGGGCCGAGGCTGCCTCCGGGTTTGAGTCTGTGTCTGCGTCTGCCGATAAGCGGCGCTGGAGGGCTTTCTGGCGGATATGTACTTCCAGTTTTGATGTTAGGACTTGGGCGACCATGAGGCCTTGGCGTTGGATGGGGATATCTATGTCTGCGTGTTGCAGGTAGCGGTCGTGGAGGCGGGTTTTGAGCTCTGTTAAGAGCGACTCGGACTGGGAGCCGGCGCGGGTGATGGGCACCCACATGCTTGTTATTTCGGAGAGGATGAGGATGAAGCTTAATTCTGTCCAGCGGGGGAAAGGCTGGGCTGGGGTGGTTTGGGTTTCGGTGAGGTTTTGGTCGTCGACGTTTGTTGGCAATTCTGTGTCGGCGCCGCAGTCTAGTTCGGGCACTGTGATGCCGTGGTCTTCGGCCATGCGGGCGTCTGTCGTGTAGAGGATCCACCAGAGGCGGCGACGGAGTTCGCACTCTAGAGGGGGAAGCTTGAAATGTTTGCCATCGCGGTGGACGCCGATGGATTGGGCGGCGCGGATAGCGAGGCCGCGTAGTGTAAAGCCGGAGCGGCCGCTGTTTGTGTACCTTAGGCATGTCTGTGTGATATTTTGTTAACAAATAAATTCTGGTGGTTGTAGAAAGAGACGTTATAGTGCTTACCAGGTAGATAGCTATGGCCTGTAGCGAAGTCACGGTAGGAGAGTCGAGGAACGAGGAATTGTGCATAGCAATCTCCATCCCCTTTTGATATTGACGCAAGTCCTCTCGAGTCTTCTCATTGATAGGATCATCCGAGACCAGCGCCGTGGTAGCAGCAAAGAAGATAGCAAAGAGCAGACAGTGCACATCCGGTGCTACCGCATCAGGTCGACTGATAGCCGTGAAAATTCGTGGCGTGGTTGTCGGGACATGTATCACCTTCAAAACAGGATCCACTCGGCTCAGGAATGTCTGCCAGAGTAGCGTCGCCTGCCACCGAGTCGGAAACAGGGACTTGAAATCAGCCTGCAGCAAGAGCGGATTGACCATAATCCCATCCACCTTAAGCGGAGGCGGTTTCCGCGACGAAGGATTCTCCGTATTCGGCGAACCCATGGCATTCTGCAAGTCCTTCTCTTTCTCGAGGACCTGCGACAGCAGCGGCTCGTCCACATATTTACCGTCTCGTGACAAGAATCCACGAGGCGACTCCTCATCTCCAGCAGGCCGAGTACTCGGGCTCTGGGCAGGTTCAATCGCCAGCGACATTGGACTACTTTGAGCATTCGAGCCCAAGCCCGCAAGCATCTCATTCACCTGTGCTGACACACCAGCCATCTTAGTCCCCGCTAATGTGGTGATCGAGCGCTCAAGCTGCTCGAGGCGCGCCGCAACATCCGTCACCGTCGTCTTGGGTGGGCGGCGCTTAGCCCGCCTGGGGCCGGGGTACTGGCAAGACACATTGAGGCGTACACACTTGTTACAAGGGACGCCCTTATCACAGCGGACCTTCCTTTCGTGGCAGCGGAGGCATGAGCGCTCGACATTGTAGCGTCGAACTTGCTCCATAGCGAAACTGAAGATGACGAGTACACTGGCTCGGTCATTCAGAACGTAGATCGACCGCTGGCGGATTGTGGGGGGAATATAAGACCCTGCGCGAATTTCCGCCTGCAATTCGCGCTCATGGGCTCTTTGGGTGTGGTTTCCACGCTTGATCTGGACTTGGGAGATATGACAAAGCTCGGTCGTTCGGAGTTCGGAGGTTGGTGAAAGGCCGCGAGATCGGCCCAATCAGCAAGACCAAGACTAAGACGACGTGGGGATGCGATCGAGTGGATCATCGGGTGGGTCGGGCTCTTTGTGGACATCCAAAAGCCCATCCAAGACCCGGGGAAGTCCACTAAAATCGCAGGCGTTCGTCGAGTCAAGAATGGGCCAGGGTTGCCGATTGCATAAAAGGTGAACCTGTTCCTGGCGTCATGGGACATGAGAGTGAAAGAACTGCACCCTTGGCAGCCCATACACCTTTATGGACGCCGATCATCCGCCATGACCCGAATTCTCAAGGAATCTCACTTGCGCAAGTCCGCAATCACGAGACTGGCAACTACAGACCAGAAAGGATTCAGCCTACAAGACACAGCCGTGATTGAATCGCGCGTGAAATCATGACATTCTTTTGAGATCCCAAAGATTGCCAAGCTCCAGATATAACACCCCAGGATATCATCGCTCACCCACATTAATCAGAGTCGAAGGAACCAAAGATCTCGAGAAACAACCAACGCCGCAAATTATGAACACCAAAGGTAAAAACCCCAAAATACAAAAAACATGACTCATGACTCATCCTCATCCTCATCCTCTATGAGATCAAAAGATCCCGCACACTCATCCCTTTCCTCCGCTGTGCGTCGTCAGAACTGACGCGACGGTCCTCTGAGGACAAAGCCGTGCGACCAGAAAAGTGCTCGCTTATTGAGTCTGCAGTGCCACGGCGGTCCCGTGTCAACATCAGCAGCGCAGCGGAGGCCTCGTGGTCAATGCCTTGGAGATCATGCAGTTTGTCCATGGATGGATGACTGGGTCCCAAGGCGGGACTGGGCAGGATAGAGGGAGCCTCGGGGAGAGTGTGGACAGAGGGCATTCTTGTGCGGGGGGAGAATGATGGAGACGCATCGTAGATGTGGGTGTTTGGGGGTAAGATCTCTGGCGAAGCGACAGAGGAGGCGGAGGAGTAGTACGTGGAAGAGGGAGGTCGCTGTGGTGCTTGGTGCATGACAGTGTCTGTGCCAGTCTCGGCAATGAATTCGGGGGAGGTGGGAGAGGGAGGTGCGGCTGTAGGGTGGGCACTGCCGGCAGTCTTAAGGTCCTGGATACATTTTTCCAGGTAGTTGACATAGTCGATGCTAGCCTGTGGAAAGGGTTAGATTTGGGATCAAGATATTAGGGTCAGAGGAGCCGCGTACCTGGAGAATTGCCAATTTGTGCATCTCCTGGCCCCGACAGGCGGGAATCATATCCTTCAATGTGCCAAACTCCTCATTCATCTTGGACCTGCGGCGGCGCTCGATCAGGCTGTGGGCGGTTTTCCGCGCAATCTTGCGGCCGGCAGCACTGGTGGCGCTCGGCTGCTTCTTCTTTGAGGCACTGGCACTGGCGTTGGCGTTGGCGTTGGCGGGCTCGGCTGCGGCCTGGACTGCACCTTTGGCCGAGTCTTTGGGCTTTGCGGACGACTTGGCGGTCGCGGGAGCTTTGGGCTTCATCTGAATGATTTTGCGAGTGCGAGTTGGCGGCGGAGGAAGATCCAAATCTTCCAGGGGCCGCTTGGTGGCTGTTCCCGACCGGGGATGTTGGGTTGAGCGTCCCCGTGCAACCAGCTCGGGGGAGGTCGGGGATGCAGGGACATAGCTAGGGTCCGATCGCGAGGAGCGTCGGCTGGCCGAGTCTCCCTTGGCCGGGCTGAGAGCGGCCGGAGGCAGCGCAAAGGTATCGGAGCCGTCGACGGGCTGATCCTTGATGGTCAATTCACCAGACATGGCTGGTGTAGGCGGGAAGCGGGACCGAGACATAGAGGGAGACGGGAGGGCGAGGAAGGAGAGAAAGAGAGGAGAGATGGATGGATGAGGGGAAGGTACGTGTCGCCGTAGGGAGAATGCAGAGATCGAGGAACCGACATGATTATATGGGCCACAATGGTCGCTGGTGACCTCGTGGGTGTGAAGATGGACGTTCCTATAGAAAGCTGGTGTCGCGTGCTTTGCGGCCACGAGCCGCAATGGGGCCCGCTGATAGGTTGGCGGGGGATCCCGTGGGCCAAAGGACGACGGGCATTTGCTGGCGCTGGCGGTGGGGCCAAGAGCTTATCACGGACTACCAGAAGAAAGGAATGGGAGCTGGGACCACTGGGTACCTCCAAGGTACAGTTCGACCATACTTGGAGGAAGAGTGATCTCCCCCCATTCTCAAGTACCGGGCGAGTCTCCAGACTCTCTGGCTCCGAGCTCGTCCCTTCCCCCCCTCTACGGGCCTCCTCCGATCCAGAGTGGCAGCCCAGCACGTGCGCCCTGGACTCGCAGGCACTTGCTGCTGCTCCCGGACGAGCCACAGGAATATGGAGTAACTGCGTCGCGGAGGGATCGTCGGGGGGTGTACGTTTGCGTGGAGACAAAGACACACGAAGTCTCTCACAGTCACACACGCAGACTTTGGAACCCCCTCTCGTCTCCTGTCTCCCCTTGATCGAAGGGTCCCTGATGACACCATCATAAGAAGATTATTCGGAACCGTACCTGGCAGGCAACATAATGATCGTTGCCAACTTGATGCTCAAGATCGGCGCATGTGCTCCTGCTCGCCTTCGCTGTCGTGTTCGGACCCCACGTGCCAACTCTGTCAGGTTGTGAGTGACTTTGATCGCCGTACTCACACTTCGTACACGGTGGCAATTTTCGGAACAGATTATAGTCAATAACTAAAACACTTTCGGCAACAGAAGACCCGTGCCTAATCAAAGTCGCTCAAATTGACTTTGATGATCTGGTAACCTGTGCACAAGCCCAATTCCTGTATCAGCAGTAGTGAGAGGGGGGATCGGAGTCCCCACGGTAGTGACGTGACATACATCCTGCCTGTGCCGGTCTGGACAGGTAATGTAATAATGAAGGTGAAAATTGCTCGCGTGTGAGGCTCAGATCCTGAAGCCAATTGCGTCCTGATGAGCCAATGAGCTCGTTCAGTTCATACCTGTTGAAGGTCCTACCAGGAACGTCTTCCAAGTCTCCCGCTTGACTGGAATATCCGATCTCCAAACATGTGCACAACCACGCTCACCGCCCTTGACAGCGGACTGTTATAATTTTGAAGCTGGATCGTGTTTGTTTAGCGACTTAAGCTAGCGGAGCCTCTGATCCATCGCGGGTATTATATCTGGGCCGTTGTCCCGGGGTCAAGGGGATGACTCTTGAGGATATTTGCGAGGTGTTCCAGCATGGCTTTGGTGTGAAGAATGCGAGGCAGCTCCAGAAAGATGCTAAGCTCAATTCGCGAAATGGGGAATCTGGCGACGTTTCTGCCTTGAGCGAAAAGGTGTGAGAGGGTCACGTCGAGAGTGATTTGTTGTGCTGCAGCCTTGGTCCAGAATACTGGTAGGGCCTTGCTCGGTTTTACTACTAACTAGAGGGTAGCCCATCTTGACTTCTAAAACAGACTTCTATATTGTCATTGGCATCAACCATTGTTTCTACCTATTTACCTACTTCACAAAACAATCATGATATTTTCCAAACCGGTTCTCTGGTGTGCCCTCACTCGAAATCTTCCGGTCGACATCGGTCAATGCAGCGCCGATACGTTAACCAGCTACAATGGCATCAGTATACATGCCCTATTGATACCAACAAGTACCTAGTCATAGTTGACGACCTCGGGGGACTTACCAAAACTTATCATCATCCGGCACCGCGATATTACACGTCTGCGCCTCGAGCGAGCACAATTCCGTGCAATGATTGACATGCTTGATATGATTGGGAAGATTGGGCGTGTCTGGGATCAAAGTCGAATGGCCGGTGCCGTTGATTTTGTGCGCTATTCCAGTCGTCAGGGGCCTTTTCGTGTATGTTCCGGTGGTTGTTGCTTTGTAGGGTCCCGTGGTGCTGGCGGGTAGGTGGACTATGAGCGGCTCGCCGTGATACGCCCCGGTCAGTCGGGGTAAGGCGGCAGCAGAACCGGCCAGGCCGACTAGGCAGAGGCCGAGGATGCTTGTAAAATGCATATTTATGGAAATAGATGAATGGATCGTGACCAAAAAACAAAGGACTGATGATCGTAGTGGTCAAATGTTTGGAGAATTGATCGGATGATGACCGGGGCTCGAGATGAAGGGAGATTGCTGTGGAGAGACGCCCGTCTACGGTGGACCTTCGAGGCTTTATATAATAGGTATGCCCTCGGGCTTCCTCGTGGCTGGTGGATATTCCTTCGGAGACTTAAAAAGCATAATGGACTGCGAAGTGTTGCAGAGAGTCCAGAGACCCTATCGCCGAGCCACCGACACGGCCGATCACTGGGGCATGGCATTCCTCCATTCCTGCGGTAGGCGGGGCCTTCTCTCCTGACTCCTCCTGAGGTCACCATTGACCATAATCTCTCAGATATAGCGAGATTCTACCTCGATCGTCTCAATCCATGCTAGAACTTATAGTCAATACCCCGGCTAAACTCTCAGAGAACCGAGCAATTGATCCCCATGCGTGCTTGGGAGGGAAAGAATCGAAGGAAAGGGGCGATTTGACGCAGAGACCTGAGTGCTGCCCTTGACGTACATTCCAGTCCAGTATGCTTAGTCCAATCAAAGATCTGCGGCATATCGCAAGCGCGAAACTTGGCTGTGTGGAATTGCTGAGCAAAGCACCGTGGGTTGTGGGCCGCTCTGGGACATGACAGGGAGCATGGACCCAGCCTCGGGGCAATAGTGAATAGAGGCCCAGGTCATCGGGGATTCAGGGTGTCTCTCACATACCTCCGCCGGGCCGGAAAATCTTACCCATTGCCCAGAAAAGGCACACGCTCGGAGAGATGAAGAGCATGAGGGTGTGAGACTGGTTAACGAGAGCATGAGGCTGCTGGTCAGCTTTGCGAGATGGTTTATCATAACATCAAGTCTATCGGGACTTTCATCGGGCTCATTGTGATCCAGGTCGCCATTATATAGCCCTCATGAATTCTTCAGTGAGCTCTTCCTTTCTCTGTTGGACGTACTAGATCGCCCCCACTGAAGAAAAGATCTCTATTCATTACCAGCAAGTCTACTCTAGTAGCTACCTATATACCGTCCAGTCCAATTCACCGCCACTTCAACCAAAAAGTTTGTCGATGATGATCTTTCCGAATGTCTTTTCGGCTGGCGAGAAATCCATCCGATAGATACGGTTCCCAGCACGCTGGCTCAACCAAAGCCCATGGTCACTCGAGCTCTCCTCGTCACCCTCGATTCGGTGCCGGTTCCGCCGGTCAACAACACACATGCCACGGGTCCACTGGCCCGTCGTCTCGATCCGGATATCCTCGGGGGACGTGGGCGAGGGCGCCCAGAGCGGGTCTTCCGATGTCAAGGCGTACCAGACGCAAACCGGGTCGTGCAGACTAAGCTCAGCATTGTCGCCTACGTGGCCGGGATGAAGTCTTTCCAGGGTCTGGAAAGTGTGCGCCATGAAGGCAGACACCCATTCGGCAAGAGGAGAGCCAGCCTCGACGAGAGGGGCAACGGCGGTGCGGAACTCACCGCGGGACAGATTGTGCCGCAGAGTAATGTCCAGTGGAAACAAGCGGAGAGTCAATTGGCGACTCAATTTTGCTGGATATGGCGGAAGCACGGAGGTCGTCGTGGGCGGCAGAGTTGAGTTGGGGTTTGGCGATGTGAGGGCAAATACCCGCGCGGCGGCAAATGCATCAGCATAGGCGTTGAATTCGCCGACTGGGGTGACCTGTGAGATCATTAGGTCAGCATTGAGATCATTCGACGGGCTTACGGTTTTGACTCACGTTGCCGGGCATGTTGACAGCACCGCCCATAACGACAACCTCCTTCACGCGAAGGAAGGTCTCGGGGTCTTCTGCGGATGCCAAAGCCAAGTTGGTGAGTGGACCGACACCGATCAGTGTCACCGTATCCGGCTCATTCTCGCGCAATGCCCGCAAAATCTCCTTGTGAGCAGGGAGCTTGGAGGGGATGAAAGAATGATCCTCGGGATCAGCGCCAGTCTTGACGATCTCGATACCTTGGGGATCAACCGCCGGGTCGAAGAGGTGCTCCCAAGTCTGGCTAGGAGTGAGGTGCGGGTGCTATATTTTCAACAGTTAGTTAAATCAAATATGTCGGAAACGCAAGTGTGCGTAGTTGAGAACTTGAGATGCGCATACACTAGCATGGATGCCGCCGAGTCCATCCGTTCCATCTGCGGGGTAATTGTTAGACAAGCACGTCGATTGAGGCAATGAATTCATAGCAATGGACTTGTAATCAAGTCAATGACATACGAAAGTAATCAGCCAGCATCTTTTGGTCCTCCAGCGGATCCTCTGCACCCACGGCGACAACAGGGCGGTAGGCACGCATAGCACCAAAACCTTCGGGGCGGCCGTTCTGGCGACGCCATTGGATCTCGCGCTCAAGGATGTGAAACATGGAGACCACATTACGGAGACAACTAATAGGGGAGATTAGCTATATGAATCTCTAGTGTAGTAATTGGGCGATCTTACCTCTTGACCTCGATGTTGCCAAAGGTCAACGAGATAAGTAGTAGCTCGACATCTTCTGGCTGGGCGGACAGCGCCAGCAGCAGCGCGAGGATGTCGTCGATGCCCTGAGGATGTCAATGTCTGTTTAAGCCCGACCTGTGTATAAAGGAAACCAGCCTACCGGATCTGTATCGATGATAATCTTCTTGCGGACCATGGTGGGATATGTTGAAATAGTTGAATGAAAGTGGAAAAGAACGCTTATCGCCGGTGGAAGCCACTTGCCCGCAGGTTATCGCTGCTTCCTCAGGCATCAGCCCCACCATATCAGCTTCCCTCAACTTAAACTAGCGGGCTTCATGGTCCCAACGGAAGAAGAGTTAGCCCCGACCCGGGTCACAGCAATCGCTGAAAAGTACGAGGTGAAGAGCATTCTGCGTTTAGTCACAGCGCAGGTTCAATAACTAACTAACTAGTTAACTATGCCAATGACCTGCCATGTCCAAAGCTGTCAACTCCAGTTGAAATGAACCAATCGGCCAGTCTCCAGTCACCGCTATTCTACATACATGTTGTTCGGACACAGTCGTATTCTGTTATGCATTATTCTGCACAGTGAGGATCAGGGGCTCCAATACTTGACTTCCCTATCAATCAACAGCTGGATAACTTCGATAATGGGAAACGGGGGACCACCGCTGCCTCATGAATGTACCTTTTCAGTGACCCCATGGACATTCACTGTGACTATGCATGATCTTCTTCGAATGAGAGTATAAACCACGGGTTGCTCAATTTTTCAAAATCCTTATGAAACAATTGTGATGGTTAAGAATGATTGCTTACTGCAGGCAGTACAGGTAGTTATCGAAGGACCCGTGAGCACGTGAGACCCACTCCGCAATACGCGAGAGATCTGTTGTGTACAGACGAAGGATTGCTGGACTATCCCAAATCAACAGATCAAAGAAGATACATAGAAAGTCTCGCAATGAAGATATATCAAATCTGCATTGACATGCCTCCTTCGAGTCCTTCGGCATCTTATTCCGCCCCTCGTGGCGGGGGCGTGAGGGCGGCTGCAAGGGGTAGCCACATCCCCTGCCGGATCGACGCGAGAGCTTTCGGTGGGCGGAGTATGAACGATGAGTGGACGAGCAAATAGGCATCAATTTCACGTCCAGGAGGCCGCTAGGCCAGTGGAGTTGCAGAGTACAGAATCTTCAAAGTACATCCAAGCAGTAGTACTCACCATGTGCACTGTACGGAGTATGTACTACTCCGTACACAAGTTGGTACCTATAGAACCCACCAGGGTGGATAACGGGGAAGGTCCAGCGGAGTGGAAATGAGACAGCAGCGGAGGAGACGTGGCCTGTTCGCGGTCCCCCAGTTCAAAGTTGTACTGTAGCTCTCCACGCCCACGGTCCACACCGCGTCTGAATTGGGAGCTTTGAACTCTCAGGAGTCAGGACCAGGCTGGACAATTGCCGGCAGCGCTAGTCCATTAACGCCGTTGTCAACTACAGTAGGGGACTAGTTCTACCATCGATGGTTGGTGGGTGGGTGAATCCCGAGTCACCCAAGGGGAAGGAGTCCGGGCGGGTATTTACCATTACCGGCGGTGTACAACACGACGGGACGCTGAGTACTGTATAGATGTAGCTGCGGAATGACTCGGGAAAATACTTGGCCTTGAAGGAGACAATTTGGATTCTAATGCAATTGAACGTCGACAAAAGGCTCAAAGATGCATTTCTAGGTATAAAATACCCTTAGTACGACTGTTGTCGCACGGGAAGCTTCAAGTAAGTGATGCGAACCCCACACCGTAAAATACTTAATACACCGCCGTGACGGGAAATCCCCGGCAGTATTGTACCATGGAATGGCTCAGCGTGTCCTTTTCTGGCTCGCCCTCGTCCACCTCCTCCTCTTCTCCTATCTCTCGACGTTCCTTTGGCGCTGCTTTTCTTTTCCTTCTTTCTTGCCCACCTTTCTTCGCTTTTCGCGCAGCTTCGGTTCCCATGCCATCTGCTCGCTGAGCACAGCTTCTTGCGTTGTCTTCCCTCCTCACCTCTCCCATCCGAGCGCAATCCACCCCCAATTTCCCCAATTGAGAGTGAGGCCTCCTCGGATACCCGTCTCCACGATAGCTACTCCATCTCTCATCGCAAACGACTTTGGGTTTGGCTTGTGTGCTGCGTCATCGCGAGCTGTGCAATTGACAAGCCAATTGCACATTGCAGAGCAATTCCGGCCCCGACAACTTCGATGTTTGACCGGGTCCTCTAAACCTTTCCTCGAACCCCTCTCCAACAACCCGTTCCCCTTCCCCTCTACAACGGCGTACGACCAAGCGCCATACTCTTGCGCGTGCCGAATAGTTTGTGCGCGTGAACCTCTGTCCTACCCTGAAAGTCGTGATCCGCACTGGTCACCAGTACAACGCCCATTCTCGACCTTCCTGCCTAAAAGGCATCTTTTGACAACAGTACGTCCAGCGCTCACCTTATAATCTATATCCAAAGGTAGCAGATGACAGACAGCAATGCTGACCTTGGCAATAGCTCAATGACGATGAACCCCTACCTCAGCTGGGCCATCCTGCTCGTCGTGGCAGGTGGTCTGGGCTGGTACTACACCAATGGCCAAGTTCCCAAAGCCAAGACCGCAGTCCGGGCGACAGTGGAGAAGACAGAGGCTGTGGTAGCGCCCAAGAAGCAAAAGCGCAAGCCCAAGGCACCAGAACCAGCCGTCGCGAAGAAGCCCGAGGTGAAGACTGTGGTCTCACCCCCGACTACCGAGGATGACCAGCCGGATGAGGATGTCGACCGCAAGGAGATGGCCCGCCGCCTCGCTGCTATCAAGAATGGCATTTCCCCGGTCGCTCCCCCCTCCAAGAGCCAAAAGAAGAAGGCTAAGAAGGCCACCCCGCTGGAGAGCGGCTCTCACGCATCCTCGACCACCGGCGCTGATGCGGATGACGACCTGTCTCCCGCTGCCTCGCCCGAAGTCAGCGCAACCGTTCCCTCCGCTGGGTACGTTTCTGACATGCTTGAGGCGCCCGCTCCTGGTGCCTCGGTCCTTCGCGTGACTGGCAATATCGAGTCTGAGCCTAAGAAGCAGAAGGTTCAGAACTTCAAGCAGGTCGAGACCAAGAAGCAACGTCAGAATCGTCTGAAGAACGAGGCGCGTAAGCAGCAGGTCCAGGAGGCCGAAGAGGAGCGCCGTAAGTTGCTGGAGAAGCAGCTCCACACCGCGCGCGAGTCCGAGCGCCAAGAGGCCGCTCGTTCTAAGCCGCCTACCAGCACCGCCTGGCAGACCCAGGGCGCGAAGCCCGTGGTTAACGGCTCCTCCCAACCTGCCCCTGCCCCCGCCGCTGTTGCTGCTGCTGCGCCCGTGCAGCTGCTGGACACCTTCGAGCCCTCCGCCGCTCCGGTCCAGAAGAAGTGGGACCAGAACCTCCCCTCGGAGGAGGAACAGTTGCGCATCCTGGAATCGTCTACCGTCGACGATGACTGGACCACCGTCTCCAGCAAAAAGGTCACCAAGAAGAAGGGTGGTAAGGTTGACGAGAGCGTCAGCGAGGCTAGCGCGTCCGAGTCCCAGCCCGCTCCCGTGGCCCCTATTCCCATTGAGCCTCGTGTGACGGTGACTCCTACCTATCTCCCGGATATCCTCCGCTCCCGCGAGAAGGGCCACCCATTGGACTCGGACTGGGCTGCCTGAAAGCCTTAATCATGCTCTGGTTTCGTCAACCGACGATTTCTTCGTCATCTCTTCCCACCTGTATCTATTACCACTGACTTGGCTTCGGCGTTTTGGGAATGTCGCTCACATCTTAGCCTCCATCACCTCACCTTCACCCCTTTGTGGTAAGGGGGTGGTCACCGGTGGCTCCAGCGCATAGCATGGTCACATCGCTGCTCCTCGTCGCAGCGGATCACACGAGGGGAGCCTAAAAGCACTTGTGACAACTTGTTTTTCTACTCCGACTGTATTACAATGGAAGCATGCTTTTGCAGCATTTGATCGAGAATTGTTCATCATGTAGAGAATGTAGACGGCCCACGCCGACTATCGAGGATGTTGAGAATGTTCGGATTGTCCAGGATGTATAGAATGCGCCCATGTTTGGCGCGGTTGTCGTCACAGCAGCCCGAACGGGACTAGCGTGGAGTTCCGGGCATCGTGGCCTGAAGAGGACCGCTTTGTGCAGTATATACTCGACTCCACTTTGTATTTACTCCCTCGATCCCTCCCTTCCTGCACCTGTTTCGACACACTCCAACCCTCACGCAAAGCTTCAACTTGCCCTCGAAACCCTCCATCACCACCTCTTCTCTTCAATTCCCTCCACCATGGCCCAAATCCGTGGCACCGCGGGCTACAACCTCGGCCACCAGAACCCGTTCGGCGGGCCCGGTAGCGCAGATGCCACCAGCGACCCTAGCCCGCTCGATGCTATCCGCGAGCAAACCAGCAAGATTGAAGACTGGTTGGATTCATTGGCCGATCCCGTCAAGCCGTACGTGAGCCCCTGGATATACCTCCGGTCCCATCTCGCCATGTCCTCGCTGTTCGACCGCTTCCTCGACATTCGAAACCCAGTTGTTCCCCAAACAAGGGATCTTCACGCATGCACTAACACCCTGTTCTCTTGCTCTGCAGATACCTCCCTGCGATCGGTCGCTTCCTGATTGTCGTTACTTTTATCGAGGACTCCCTGCGCATTATTACACAATGGAGCGACCAGCTGACTTACCTCCGTGATTTCCGCAAGAGTAAGAGACCCTGAACCTCGGACCCTGGACTCTGTCCCGCACGAGCTTTCCCTGGTGGCTTAGTGGGCGGCTTGCGCCCGCCCAACACATCAACCCAGCCCTACTACCATACCACACACGAAAGATTATCTAACATCGCTATCTTCGATGGATATAGTTCCTTGGGGAATTACGCACATGTTCCTCATCACCAATGTTATCGCCATGTCCGTCTGTTCGTTCCTCGTCATCGCCCGCAGGCGCACCGAGTACGCTGTGGCTGGCCTGTTGGCCGTCGTTATCACCCAAGGACTTGGCTACGGACTCATCTTCGACTTGAACTTTTTCCTCCGCAACTTGAGTGTCGTCGGCGGTCTGCTGATGGTGCTGTCTGATTCGTGGGTGCGCAAGAGGTTCGTTCCCGCCGGCCTGCCCCAGATTGACGAGAAGGACCGCAAGATGTATGTGCAGTTCGCCGGGCGTGTCCTGCTGATCTTCCTGTTCATTGGATTTGTCTTCTCTGGCCAGTGGAGCTTCTGGCGCATCCTGGTTAGCCTGTTCGGTCTCGTCGCCTGCGTGATGGTCATTGTCGGCTTCAAGGCGAAGTGGAGCGCCATCATTCTGGTGGTGCTGCTGAGCGTGTTCAACGTGCTGGTCAACAACTTCTGGACGGTATGTTTGGGATCTGTTATTTTGCGATATGGGACCGGTTTTAGATTGACTGACTATGAAACAGCTGCACCCCCACCACCCACACAAGGACTTTGCCAAGTACGACTTCTTCCAAATTCTTTCCATTGTGTAAGTTTCCGGTTCCCTAGTTCTATTTTTATTCAATGTCCTAATCTTTTGGGGTCAGCGGTGGTCTCCTTCTCCTGGTCAACATGGGCCCCGGCCAATTGAGCATGGACGAGAAGAAGAAGGTCTACTAGAGTGGAGTAGAGAAGAACATTTCGCTTCTCTATATATCTCATGGTCTCTTGAATCTTGCGCCCAATCCAAGCCCCGCAGCGTCAACGAATGGCAGTTCTTCGCCTCACCTGTCACCCACACCCCCGAAGCTAAAGCATGACCGCCCCTGGAGGACTGTCATGTGGAATTTGGTCAAAAGTAAACTGGTGCGTCGGTTTGTTTTGCCATGACTTGCTTGAAGAGTCATCGAACAGCCATCTTCCCTCCTGCCATCTGCATGTATCGTCTTTTCGAATCTCTTTCCTTTCCTTTCCTTGTGTTCCCGGTCCCTCCTCATACCTCGAGGGACGGAATTGGTGTTACCTCATGTTGTAGCCATGCCTTTTTTAGGGCTATTTTCAGTTTCCTTATTTTTCACATTGAGCTTTTTCCTAAAGCAAAAGAATATCTTCCCATGGATGTGATGATATATGTCTTCAACATGGAATACTATCGAATCTATCATGAATGACATTGCATTGAAGTCATGAGGACATGTGTTTGTTTACCATAATCTTTGCGTTGGGCTGAGAGTGTCTCATTCAAGATGATCTGTGTACCATCATCGGGCCGTTCTCTATATTAGAGTTTCATTCAATGGTGAAGTGATACCTGCTTTATCTATCTCGCCGGGCTCACACTTTGATTGTCAAAGCCTCGCTAGGGTCTCATTCCAATTCAGTTCTATACAACCTTTGCGGGGGAAGGACTCACCCGTTGATTTCAACGCAGGACTCTTGCGCAGAACAACCGAAGCCCCATACCATCCATGATATCTTCACAGTTCATATTCAACCTCCAGCATGTTGAATCAATCCAGACTTCCACCACCTCATCAGTCCACATCTCAAAGATCCTTCTTGTTCAAAAGTACTCCCACAAGCTCTCTAGGCATAATTACCACCTCTCAAGACACCCACCACCTTTTAACTGAGGAAGCCCGTGTGCTAGAAAACCACTGGAGCTCAAGAACAACCTTGAATGGAACATTAGGTACCTGGTAGCTTAAAACTTCTACATCATGCCGGGAATCAATACCTAATTACCTACCGCCAGCCTAGGGCTCCCCGCTAGGTATCCTGGATATATCTCCACTTTGAGATCCTCCATCTAGGTTTGCCTGGCTGACAATGTTAGGTACAGGCTTATCCCCCCAACGTCCCACCTAGCCTCTAGATATGTCTTTTAGGAATCCTCATAAGGGTAATATGTTTCTAACCCTCCAGGCTGTCTCGAGCCCGGTGAGGTGGCCACAAATATATAACATCGAAGAAATACATTGAGAACTATGGAGATGTCGCTAGCATCCATTATATCGGGTCTTGATGAACTATGTCCGGGCTATTTCGCCAGTGGGGCAGGTGCGAGGGCCGGCTGGAGGGACCTACCTAAGGTAGAGCTCAAATGTTTGAAAATTGATTCCAATGATTCATCATGCTATGTATGCGCTATGGATGTATGTACCGGAACAAAGCAAGGTGACTATGATACAGGAGAAGAAAGAAGGGGTCGATGGCGTTCTAGGGGACAAGCAAAGGAGGGTAGCTGAAGGCTCGACCCAAGAGTCTGCCGATACAGATGATCGATGATAAACAAGGAGTGAAGGTCGACGCGCTTGAATTACGCTGAAAGCGAATGGAAGGGAGGTTGGTAGGGGTCACGTGTGTAATGTATGCCCAACACTAAGGGATGGAAGGAATGATATAGAATGATATAAGTTGTTGGTTTCGCCGCCATGCATTCAATCTCACATCGATACCAACTGGAGCTGTTTGTTGTTATCGGTCGCTGTTGGGGGCATACGGTCCAGCCGTGCGGGCCCCAAAGGAGGAGGGATGGAGTGTTGAATGCGGAGGGCGTCTTGGGGAGATAAGCAAAACGGGTCGAGGAAACAACATGAAATCCAGAAATACGCTGTGCTTTTGCTCAAAATTGAACGCCTTGGTGCTGAGGAAAAGTCGAAAGAGGTCAGGTAGGGGGTAGGGCGAGAGTCGGAGAGTATGAGGTTGAGGGTTAGGTTAGGTCGCGGGCGGAGTGGTGACGACGTAAGGATGATGACGAGGGAAGGGAGGCCGCTGTTTATATATCCATGCTCCAGCGCCACGGGCGAATGCGTTCTAGCTGGCCGACACCAAACTCGTCTCGATCATCGTTGATCTCCAAGTGCAAAAGGTGGACCTTGTGCTTGTGGCCGTCACCTCTTTGCATGGTGGACAACGCCCTTGAGATCTGTGGACGAGGGGCCTTGATGCTGCCTTCTGTGGAGTTGGAAGCCGGCCGTGTCGCTGGGGTGTCGGGATACCTCCATGAAGCACTGAAGGATTGGTCGTCGGCCACGGACAATTCCGAGTCGGATCGAGAATGCCGAGGTCGATCCAAGTCATCGCCAATACCACTTTCAAAGCTTGTCCGGAGGTGAGACACTGATGGTCGCCGAGGCAGTTGTTGCTGCAATCCGGTGGTATCAATTGTTCCGTCTTCGGTCTCCTTGCTGATGTGTTCAGGTTCCTCCTCCTCGATCGTGGCCCTGATCGTGCGGGATGGCCATTCGTTAAAGCCACCCAAACTGTCGCGAGGGGATGACATGTCGAATCGTTCTTTTCCAGCCATGACCTTCGCGCTGGGTGGCGGTTGAAGCATCCATCTGGTCTCGGCGCGGTTCCGGGGCCCACTCACGATGGGCGGATGTAGATCATTGACAGGGGGCACACGCGCTGCATAATATTTGGGTGGCTCCTGTTGATCCGTACGACCACGACCCGAGAAACCAATCGACGACCCCCGGACTTCCTGGCCCCAGAGAGGTTCGTCTTCACGTTGATAGCGCATGGATTTCCACCGGTCGTTGAGAGGCTGCATGAGCCCGCTACTCTTGTCCTTCTTCAGCGGCGAGCTTTTGTCCGTACTCCAGCTGTTTGTCCTTTGATTGTTGCGATTCCCACCCCGCCGAGTCGGCGGTCCTGGTCCTAGTGCTATCTCTTCACTCCATCCTTCATTCGTGCTGAAGGCGGTCGGCTGCGGAAACGGTCGGGGTTGATCGGTAACGAGCTCGGTCGTGGCGGCCTTCTCATTTAGTCGCTTGATTCGTGCGGCATCCTTCTTGCGCTTCCGGCGATCGATGCTCATGGCACATGGTGTACATGTCGCATAGTAAAAGACCGCGGACTGGGCGCCGCGATAAAGCCACATCGCCGACGCGGGGGAGGGGGTGACCCTTGTCGTATAACGATTCCTTAAGAAATTTCCTTTGGTGATAGAAATGTGTTTAATTCCGGACACGCTCAAGACAGGTCTTTGCCCGGGCAAAGTGGTGAGTCGCGTCCGATATTGGATCTTTGTTTCGCTGTGATACTAGAGTCCACATGAAGGGCTGAGGTAAATTGTCGGATAGGGGGGGCGGAGGGCGGAGGGTGAGAGTGGCGCAGGCAGAGTCGTAAGAAATTGGGACGCCCAACGACCAGCGGAGGGGTTCTTGGTAAGGTAGAATAGAGAGGAGAGGATGGGTACACAGGCAGAGTAAGATGGGAAGGAGAATGAGTTGAGAGAGTGAGGGTGGAAGGGGGGCTTTCAGGATGAAACGGTCAAGGACTCGGGACTCAGGAGGAGCGTGTCAGCGAAACGGGCATTTCGCATAGCGGATGGGGCGGGTATGTGTACCAGAGATTACCGTTTGGAAAATTACCATACATGCCAGTGATAACATGCCTGAGACGACGGAGTCGGACTCCGTCCCAGCTTGGAGCAGCACTTGCTGCCCGACACGATACCCCCCATAGTATCACGAGTACATTAATTACATACACGACACACCCACCCACGGGTCGGCCAGGTACTCTCCCATACTTCTCCACCGTCACCGTAGTAGACTACTAGAACTACTGGACATAGACTGAGCATTTCTAGTGACAGTGTCAACCCTGCTCTGCCGGCGGTTAGACCTTTAAAGACACCCTCGAAGGGTTGTGACCCCCGTTCTTGCATTCGAATTGCGTCAATTCGACGTCCCACCAGACACACCAGGTAATAAATATTCCAAATCCGTCGGCCTAAATGTATCCAAATCCCCCTAACAACCGGTTGGCGCCAAGAGCGCGCATTGCGCTACTGGACGACTCATGCGATCGGGCAACCAAGCCTTCAATTCGACCAGCCAGATCTGAATCCCTGTCCGCAACCCCTCTTCTCGAACTGGATCTCCAAGGTTCCCAAGAAAACAAAAATGCACTGTCCTGACTCCTGGGACTCTGGGAGTCGGTCCTCCACATGGAGAACTTGACGTTCCTGTTTGGCTTGGCATCAACCCTTCTTCCCGTGTGTGGGGGGACGCTGCGCCGCAAACGGGATGGAAAGGGGCTGGAGCCCATGCTCTTGTATGTGTATTATTACTACGAGGGCAAATACATTACGAAGCTCAGGCTCTAAGTCAGGTCATATTGTTGAGTGTTAGAGATGAGTCGTGACAGTGGACCTACATAACCATCACGGATCGAGAGTGAGACTCCCGTCTGTCAGGTCTTATTTAGGCCACAGCTTATTATTGCAACCTTAGTCTCGTATCAGGTCAGATCGTCAGGTCAGACATTCGATATACTGACCTGATATAGAATCTGTCCCCATAAAAGTCAAACTGTAAAGGATTGTTTGCTCAAACTGCACCCCGCTGTCTCAGGTGGCGGTCAATCAATGGATGATTCTAAGTATGTACTTTCTCACCCAACTAGGAGTACATATTATGAGTGCCCAACCACAACCCTAGATTATGCCCAGTCTACACTTGACACCAGAATTGGAGCAAGTCTCGAATGCGACCGGCCGAGGATGCTGTAACATACATGCGCTCGGTAGCATGTACTTATATATCTCATTAGGTGCAAAAGCACACCTGTGCCCACTGCCTACGCAATACTGTACTATACTTCAAGCTTGGAGGAGCCCCATTCCAGGCCCTATGCTAGATATCCGATGAATGTTTATGTAGCCATGAGTACCGCCGGCCCATTTGTGTAGTTGTGGGCCCTGCTTCTTTATCCCTTATTCTTTTCATTCAGTCTATCTCGGCCTGTCTTTCTCCCTTGACCCTGCGCCTAAAACTCAGATGGTGCGTAGATCCCCGCAGGTGCCTACGCAGTCAACCACATGAATGCCGAGCTCTACGATCTCAGGGCAGGACATTAATGGCACGTGAAGTCACGTTATGAATATCCCCATGCCTATTTTATCTTGTCGGGCAACATCAAACTCGCAGTAACATCGAGGACATTGGGCTGCCGGATTGTAACCAAAGTAGAAGAAATGCCCCAGTCCAAGTAGACTGCCACAGAAAAGAACCAGAACTGGGTATGAACGAGTCAAATTGGACTGTCTCTCGGGCAATAATGAATCAAAAACCAGTGCCCATCCTCGGTCCATCTCATGCAAAGTAATACTGTAAGAAGTTTCCCAAGCCACCAACGCCGCAACGCGCACAAATCAAAAGGCCCCCGGGCCATGCACACCCCGTTCATGCATTCTTCGTATCCCGAATAACCTGGCCTTTCACCTTCGACCAATCGATATCCGCGTCAATCTTCTCGTCTATCTCGCCACAGACCACCACATTATCGCCCCGGATGAGATACAGGCCATGCTCGACCTGCGCTGAGGGCTCGTCGTCGTCTGGAGTGCGGATGATGCGCTCGACGGTGTTGGTGAGGACGATGTTTGTGAGTTGGTCGGTGGAGAGGAGGGTGCCGAGGAGTGTGCGGCCGTCCACGGTGAGGATGAGGACTTTTTCTGCGAGGATGGTGGCCCGAGTTAGTTTGCGGCCTGCTTGGAGGTGTGCTGGGGCGGTAGGATTGGGACGTACTATTAATGAGGGACATAAGAGGGAGAGACATGATGGGCGACTTTGTATTGTGATGAGGCGAGGTCCTGAAGCAGTAGGGAGGCGGTTGGGTGAGAGTGCCGCTTGCGCGGTTGCAATTGAAGCTCAGCACGCGCGCCGGTCTATGCTACGGCCAGCAATGGCAATGCCGCAAGCTCGTGCAGCGAAGGATCGCAATGGTCCCTGGGACGGCCTGGTTGCCTGTTTGACAACTGAGAAATATCTGGAGAAGAAGGCTTTGTCGACCTCGTTGGTAGCTTGAATATAGCAATTTGCGGTCTTTGCGTTTGACAAGGTGACGCCGAAATCCGCGGTTCGCAAGCTCTCGAATGTTGATGGTAATGTCAAAATGCCAGAGCCGTTACTTTGATAGCTGGAATATGTCCGAGTCTTTGCAATTAAAGTACCGCAGGAATTTAATTTGCAGGATCGAAAGCTCTCCTTCAATTCGAAGTGGGATTGACGGTGATCATCTTGGGGTCTTTTGAGGTTGTTTGCATTGATTTGATCTTCAAGGTCACGTGCCAAAGCTAAGCTCCCATGCCTCCCGCTATATCGAGAACAATTCATCCTCAAGGATGATATCGATCTAAATTTGTTGGGTTTATCTACGCAGCCCAGAAACCGACCCCAGTATATACAATTTTACTTGGGCGAATCTGCCGTATCAAACAATGTATATGTATAAGCATCACTATGTGTGCACGATATCGCCCGCAATGTCCCATGCACTCAGCCACTCAACGCACTCAAATCCAACGGCACACTGCTTCCTCGCCCAGCGCGGTACCTCCGCACTCCACCAGTGAAAGGCCGAGGCTTGGGAAGCAGGCTGTCGCCCTGGAACTTGAATCGGGTATCATCAATTCGGACTGGACCGTGCGAAGCTGGGGCACGCAAGCCAGGTGCAGGATGTGAGCCGCCGTTGGTGAGTGTATATGCACTGGGGTCTAGTGGCGTGTGGGGGTCATGTGAGACCGGACGCGAAGAAACGGGGGATGGGCGGAAGGGCGGCTCGCTGGATGGGGGAGCAGGAGCTGAGACTGGCGGTGGAGGTGGCGGAGGGGCTGCAGGAGCTGCAGACGGTGGAGGAGGCGGCGGTGCTGCTGGGGAACTGGCAGCACCAAGTGCAGTGCGCGCTGCTTGGGCTGCAATTGATGCGGATGCTCCAGACGGGGGAGGTGGAGGTGTTGGTCGACCAGGAGCAGCTGGCGGTGGGGGTGGAGCCCTGGAAGACGAAGGTGCGGGTGGAGGGGGAGGGGGAGGAGCAGCTGGGCTAGCTGAGGGGGGAGGCGGCGGAGCTCCAGAAACCTTTCGAGTTGCTGGGGGTGGTGGGACCTTGATTGCCCCAGGAGGAGGAGGAGGAGCGCGAGGTGGAGGGACGTCTGGCGCGCTCGAAATTGTAGATGATGGCCTAGAGGCCGGGCGTGGAGGAGGTTTCTTGAGGTTGGCAAACAACGGATTAAGGGCGGGCGCAGGTGATGACTCTGAAGACGGGGGAGGTGGTGGGCGTGCCCCTGGAGGACGAGGAGCTGAAGGAGGTTTAGGAGCCGCTGCAGCTGGAGGTCGCGTGCCTTCGCCTTCGGACATATAAGGTGAATCTCGATTGGCTCCAGTGTCCACTCCGCCGCGACTCCGTAGCTTTGGCATTCCACCTGCAAAAAGGCCGCCTAATTGTGCTGCTGGCCCGCCAGACCCTCCATCAACCCCAGACACCCCTTCGCTGTTGCTTCGTAATCGATTGGCAGCGAGACCTGATGGTACAGGTGGTGCAAGCCCTGAAGGCGCCTTCATACCGGGAACTGGTGGTGCGCCTCCAACAGGCGGTGCAGCTGAGCCTCCCCCAGAGCTTGTGATTTGTGGTGCTGATCGATCATTGGTGACTGTTTTCTTCAATCGAGTGCCTTTATGGATGTCCGACAGCAACGCGCCCTGGTCTCTGGTTAGCGTCTTTGTCCCAGACAATCAAGTAACTCGCTGATAGAAAGCTCAGCAAAAATCCCAAACCTACCCGGCCTTTCACCTCGGCTTTTGACGGTCTAGCAGGCAGACTTCCTCCTGGAGGAGGCGGCGGGGGAGGGCCACCTAGACCTCCGGGCGGCGGCGGCGGCGGAGGTGGAGGAGGGGGAGGAGGCATGTCGATAATAGGGTCGAGTCTGTAGAAATGAGGAGAAGAGATAGATACGGAATGTAATGCACAAGGGTATCAGGATGAATGAAGGCTCTCTCCTTTGCCAGAAGGAGCGGCGTGCTAAGGCAGACGTAAAGACGTCAGTGCAACCGCGAGTAGCGGGCCAGGGCCAAGTCTCCGCCTTTGGTGCCTCCTATCAGAAAAAGAGAGCCGCCTGCACCCCGTGTCGCAAACCACAGCCACCATTTGCGCAGCCTGGCAACTCCCTGCCATGAACCGAATTCCTCTGAGGGCCCATCGAGGCTCACAATCCCAAAGGGCTGCAATTTGCCAGTTCTGCGAATTCTCCGCTTCGTCCTCGCACCGTGCCCTTCCGCTTGCTCGATTGGCCGCAAACCCTCAACGTCGCGCTTTAAGCAGCAATCGTGTATTGCAGTCGTCGCGACTAAGTGCATCCCAGCCATTGACCCACCAGCCTCCCGCCGTACGATTCAAGTCACGCCTGGCATCTCAAAAGCCCGAGAAGCCCGTGGAGAGCCCAAGCCGGGAGCAACTTTCTGCCACGAATGGCGAGAATGGAGCCCCCGAAACGACCCACCGTTCTCTCGAGGAACTGATCCAAATGACACTGGCTTGTGAATCAACTGCAATGAGGCTACTAGCATCCGAACAAGTACCTGACAACCAGAACGTGGAGGATGTGCTTCTTGAATGTGAAGAAACCGCCCGTTCACTCTCGCCGTATTGGGATTTGCGCGATGAGAGCTCGACAAGCGGCGAAGGAAACGCCATCTCTTCGCTGCTGGAGATGGAGGAGAAAAGGGGATCCGCTACGCAAAGACACGAGGTCGAGGAAGTTCTCCGAGGGCTGGCAGACCGTGTCTCGGACATCATGACACAAGTCATCAAAGATGAAAAGGTCTTCATCTCCCCCACGGTATTGGAGCGCTATGTCGGGGCTCAATGTATCTTGAACCGGGCCGACCACCTTCCCGAGGTGTTCCATCTCTACGCAAATAAGCCGATTCCCGAGGAGAAGAGTAGCCCACCCAAATTTCATAAGGCGAACCCCAAGGACGTGAACAGCGCCGTTTCCGCAGAGCTGGCCAACCAGGCCATTGATGTTGCCATCAAGCAAAAGAATCTCCCGCTGGTGCTCGCAATGATCGACAACACCTTTTGCGCACCTGCTTTCCATCGCGCCAAGATCTTCCGCAAGGCCGCCGTTCCTCTGGTCGGTCTAGCTGCTGCCCCAGCCGCGTGCTTTACACTCGCATCATGGGCGTCAACGTTCCAAAATACTATGGACCCTAGCACGGCGACCGGTATTGCATTCGCCGCTTCACTGGCTTATGTCGCGGGCACCTCCTCCATTGGTATCTTGGCTATTACCACTGCAAACGACCAGATGAAGCGCGTTACCTGGTTGCCTGGTGTGCCTTTGCGGCATCGATGGCTCCGTGAAGATGAACGTGCTGCGCTGGATAAGGTTGCTTGCGCTTGGGGCTTCCAGGATCCATATATGCATGGCGAGGAGACGGGTGAAGAATGGGATAGTCTGCGCGAGTTCCTTGGCATGCGAGGTATGATTTTGGACAAGACAGAGTTGATGGAGGGTATGCAGTAGCTGTGGCACTTGAACTTCTTGTACTATACGGCCATCTTTACATGTGTTACTATATAGCGTTAGCGTGCAATACTAGACGCATTACCCGACTTCCATAACGACCATGCCTACACTACGATCTACCAATTGCAAAAATGAAGATTGAGACCGTAAGTTTTAAATTTTATTTTTGGTGGTTACTAGACTATGACACCCTCACTTCTCAAACACCCTCTAGAGATCCAGCGCAATGAAGCGACGGAACATCTAGTAGAGGCGCTTGGGGGGAGACATGGTAGCCTTGACGACAAGGCTACCAACGTTCTGCCAGCCCTTCTTGAGGAGGGAGACGAGGTAGTTGATGGCGAGCATCAGGTTGGCGACGAGCTCCTCCTGGGTCATGCCGACGTTGCCAACGGCAACACCAAGGCAGAGAACCTTCTTCAGCTGGAACTTGATGGTGGACTTGACATCGGTGACCTTGGCGGCCATGTCATCAGCGTGGGAGATGGGGGTGGGGAACTTGCCGGCTGTAGAGGTTGACGTTAGCATCCACGCTTCGGTTGAGGGCAAACCACAGTGTTCAAAGACTTACCCTTGGACAGACCGGGACCAAGGAGACGGGGAATCTGCTTGATCAGAGCCTCGGAAGCAAGGAAGGCATCGTACTTGCGAGCAAGCTTCTTGATGAGCTTCTTGTTCTTGTTGAGCTTCTTCAAGTCATCGGTGGACATGGCATCGATACCGTGGTGCTTGGCACGGTCGAGATCGTGCTGGTCACCGAGAATGCTATAATTCAACTAGTCAGTAACCAATACCGTAGATGTAGAGCTTGTCCACCCCTCGCTCGTCAATCTCTTGCGGTAGCCTGTCTCAACAATTCGCAGCACCGTTCGACTCGACTTGACTCGGGATGGACGACAGAGGTTGTAAAACGCACCAGATGGACATGCCAGGGCGGGGGACGGAAGGCAGCTTGATGGTGCCAGAGAAACGCTTGTCACGCTGGGGGTCATAGTTCTTCAGACCAATCTGCAGCTCAACGGTCTCGAGGAAGTTACGCTTCTTCTCGTTGAGAGAGTAGTTGAGCAGCTCATCGACATTCTGGCGCACTCCGGCTGAGAGGAAATTAGCGGCGAGTCTCAGGGTTGAAATAAGAGGGACAGAGCGTAGAACATACCGACTGTGATCTTCGACATGATGGCGACAGTCTTCCAAAAGATTAACTTATGGTGTGGCTCTGCGCTGAACTCTTGAGGAGAAGAAAATGTCGTCGTGAATTTCTCCGCTTGTGGGTGGAGATTGTGCGACTAGTTCCGAAACGGCTTAGCCTTGCCCTCTAACGAGGTGATTACTCATGAGTCACGTGGTCTACCTGTCTTGTTGCCTTAATGCCTGAAATCTCAGCGAAGTACATAACAAGTTAGTTAAAGTAGATAAGTTAGTCACACCGAAGCCATGTTCGCCAGACACGATGGCTGAAGTTTAACCTTGATTTGACTGTCAAGAACTCAAGAAAACAATTGATCTCTGCTAGCGAAACTGACTTCCATTTCCAAGCACACGACGGCGTTCCTCGCTCCATGACGGTTCTCAACCATAACCCCTTCATCGACCACCCTGAACCCCACTTTCTCATACAAGTGTTGTGCATGGAGATTGTTCGAATCGACCTGCAGGGTGATACTGGCTTTGCGCCCTCCTAGTCTGCGACCTTCCACGGTAGCAGCTGCGATCGCTGCCTCCATTAGCCGCTGCCCGTGTCCCCTTCGCCTGGCCGAAGGCGAAACAAACATGCCCACAATCAGGTAAACAAGGTGTGCGCCGGTCAGATCTTCGACTTTTGATAATTCCTGTGGTTTTTGGTACTTCCCATTTCTGAGAAAAACCTCGTACGGCTGGGTCGGCGCTGTTGCGGCGTCCTCGTTGGACCTAGAGAATACCCCCGGTCCCAGTAGCGTCACGATGCCCACCCACTCTTTCCCCAGGGACCCCTGGAGCGCATCGTTTGTCTCATGGGCTTGAACGAGTGTTTCAGTTATGTTTTCTGGCTGATTGTCGGAGCCCGTCACAGCAGCGAAGGTTTTGCCCACGGGATTGTAAATTCGGGATCGCCATACTTCGTCGCCAAATTGAGATTCGTCCGCATACGTCGAGGAGAATGACTGCGGATCAACTTGGAGGCCATGTAGCCGGAGCTTCTTGTATCTCTCCACGATTACTTGCTCAAGTGTTGGAGCCGCATAGGGTTTGGGCACGAGGATGACCTCGTCTGACTCGAGGCGAGGGGCTGCCATGGCGTTCGATGTGAAAATGATGTTGTAGAGTGCTTCTGGCACGCTTGTATTTTATGCTAAGAACCGAGTATCAGATGGTCGCAGCTGCGGTGATAAAGTACAAAAATCCCCAAAAGAGTCATGAAAGAGTGTGAGTCAACTCATTTCAACGCGATACGACCATGGGGCGGAACATTCCGACTTCGCCAGGGGCCTCCTAAGCCTGCTTTACGAATAGCCTCGGGGCCTTGAATAATGTCCAGGTCCTACATTTCACCATTCAGATTTGCCAAGTAGGCTTGTGCTTTTTCACTTTCGCTTAGAATGGATGATGTCTTCATTCCGCTTCTAATGAGGAGTCAGATGCTCGAGATGAGCTACTTTTAGTTCATTCCCTCCCCTAACTAGATCGGAGCGCCTTTTCATGCAGGAAATAACGTCAAGTCAAGATTTTGCCAGTCCCAAATTTGATCGAATTGGCCCACGTCAAGGTTTGAGAAGTCGCCCACGCCAATGACAGGGCGTGTTTCCATACCTAGTACCGAATGGTCACAAGAGGTAGGCAGGAAGATGTCATTCGGAGCCACATAATCCACAGGTAGGGGTAATAATTCTGCAAAGATAGCCTTGGGGGGAGGCACTTCATCCAATTCCGTCTCTGATGAAGGGCCAGCACCGCTGCTTCCCAGGTCAGAGACTTCGCCACTCACGCCAGCAAAATGAGCAGTACTCCCAGATGATGTCGAGACACTCTTGGCGAGTCGGACAAGAACTGGGTAGCAAATTAAGCCCGTCTTGGTGACTTGGGCAAGTTTCTGCATTAAAGAGCAGGCGAGGCTGATCTTTTGGATGACGGTTTCACGCTGTGGAAGACTGCGGTTCTTGTCGTGGATCATAGCCGAACAAAGGAAAGCAGCGGTATCGAAAAGTAGAAACGTGACGAGGTGAAATTTGGCATTGATCGGATAGACATGCTCAAAGAGTCGATGGGAGACATCAATCAGATGTACGGCAACGTCAACGGCAGTCTTCCGTAATGCCTTGTCGGACTCTGAACTCTGCCTATCGAATGTCTTGGCAAGGAATGCTTTGAATGGTACTAGCATCGTCATATATCCAACTGCCCAAAGTTGGTGACGCTGAAGGGGCACATAGACATGTTTCTCATCCCATCGAGTGTCTGGGTCATTCTCTCGATAGGCGGGTGCAAGAGACGCGAACCATTGATCTATATCAGATTTGATGGCGTTCGCTTGAGTAAAATCATCAATGCTGCTCAGGGTAGCTGGTACCCGTGAGATTATTTTGCCGAGCTCGCATTGAGAGGTAATGTGTGCGACAGGAGAGGGCGGACCTGCCTTGACGCCATGACATTCAAGCTGCATATTCGGAAGCTCGAGCGGATAGTAAAGTTGATTGATGATGAGCGGACGAGAAAGAAGTAGAGACATTTGCCTGGTAGAAGTATTAATAGTTATCAAGATCTTGAAATCATACGAGAGAACTAGGGCTCCACTCACCAATCCCAGACATATAGGAGACACCACGTTCGACGTCGCATTTCAACATCGAATTCGGATAAGCCCGCTCGTGAAGTGCTCTTGTGCATCCCCAGTTCCTGAGCCTCATGTATGGCAGCACTCAGAGCATGCCAGGATTCGACGAAGAATGACTCGGCTTTGTACCAAGCCGCCGTAAGAAAGAGCTGCTGAACTTGGGTCAATCCTCCTCTCCCAGGAGGGATCGTGTTGCTTAGTTGCTTAGCAGCATGATGATAGCTTTCTGAAAGGCTCTGTACAGGCTCGCCAAGGTCGGACTCGAGTTTTTGTTGAGACTCGATGTCGAGGTATTGAGCCGAGCATGAGCAAACTCGAAGGAGCAAACAAGTGAACTCCGGTGTCAGGGTACTGCCCTTCGCTCGGTCAGACCACCATGCTGCGTAGTCTTGCGAAAAAGTGGGTGGGTATAAACAGTAGTAGCCATAGTTTGTGACTGCAAGATATCTCTCGACTAGGATGTCTGAACTGTCGTTAGTGATGTTTCATTGTGTCTGGCGTTTAGTACGTACCTGTGTATGGCTTGGGAGGCAAGATTCGCAACACATTCCTCATCTCCGAAGACATGATCTCCGCAGGTTGATGCGGTGTTATTTTGCTCGCCTTCAAATAATTAGTTAGTCCTCTCAGTACAATCACTACGGATGAGCCCATACCATAGGTGCCGCATTTCCAAATAATAGATTTTGATCATCGGGCAGATACCCTAGGCCACGAAGTTCATCCTTCGCAGCGAGAGCCGGCAATTCTGTAGCTTTTAGCTCGGGCTCTTCCGGCTTCACGTCAATTCGAGTGTTATCATCAGAAGGCGACGTTCTGTAGATACCTGTCAGTCCTTTTCTGGTATTTTTGGACAACTTCCATACCTTGAGGTTTCCACCGACGATTTTACTCCGGATATTTGCTTTTGTGGATATTTACATAGATGTGGGATCTTTCGTGATTGACAGTGGTTACAAGGCCACTGACGGCTACACTGAGCGAACATCAGATACTTGTCGAAGACGATATCGGGTAATGTACCTTTTGTTTGCGTCTCTGGCACTCCGAGCATGAAGCTGTTGACCGGCCAGCCTTTTCCACTTTTGATCCAACCATCGCGAGTACCAGTCAGGCCTGAAGCTTGAATGTCGGCAATGTGAAAGATCGTTGGGGAGTGTAGGGAGTACTCGGTAGGCATGGACGTCTTTGTAGCTTGGAATATCAGGCCAACACTCAATGTCACATGACCGCACTATACCCTTTATGGATACAGGCGATGGCCCCGATTCTTGGGAATTGGTAAAAAGGTTGCCCATGCACAGCGACAGGGTCGTATATCAATGGATGTACGTAGTTGCATAAAGCGTTGGAAGAATCACCTATTGATTGAGGTCGAGAACATCTGGTCAAGACTCAAGAACCTCGGGTTGCTTACGAGGGAAGGTGGAAGTGTCTGCTTTGATTAGCGTGCCACGAGTCCACGGCCTCATATTTCCACCATCATAGTCACAAGGTTCCTATCATTTTCTTACGCGATTTAAACAAATACCAACTTGTTGAAGAGTTTGAAAGCTTTATTAAAGAACGTTCAGATTAGCCCTTCAGCAACGGTCACGAAAACTGACCTTGTGTCCACTCTCATTTTACCCTCCGTTGACCAGCTAGCCCTCCACCCTGCACCAAGTATCTCCAGGTACCTTGAAATAAACATCCCCTGTGACCGACCTACAAGCTTCCACTAAGCAAATTCACCCGACCACCGTGAGCAAGCTAGTCCACACTCGGTGTGAGCAGCAGGTCTTACACGGGAGCTATAATTGGGGCTTAAGCACAGCGCAATCATGAAACAGGCTGTCGCGGGACTGCAGCTGATGCTGGCGCTTAAGCGTGACCAGTGGCAGGAGCAGCCTCAGATGACAGCCACCCCTTTTGGCTGGGCGCCATTCGTATAAACCCCAGCCTAGCTGTCCCCGGCTTGCAGCAATCATTTCTAAATTCTACCTCAACTCAGATTCTCACTTTGCAGAACGATCTCATAATCGCCGCCTCTGCCTCCCTTTTTCCCCCGCAATAATACGCAAGTTCCCCACTCGTTCTAGCGGCCGTGTTCACTTTTAATTACTGAACTACGAGAAACACGAGCCTTTCCCCCCGACCGCGTACGCTAACACTACCTACTCCTCGCCCGAGACA
Source organism: Penicillium simplicissimum (assembly GCA_024706585.1). Classification (NCBI taxonomy): domain Eukaryota; kingdom Fungi; phylum Ascomycota; class Eurotiomycetes; order Eurotiales; family Aspergillaceae; genus Penicillium; species Penicillium simplicissimum. Next base: position 1,874,598 of record JAMZTW010000044.1, read on the forward strand.
TTAATCACCAGTCACCTAATCAGCCATGGCTGAAGCCATCTACGAGCGCGGCGACCTACGCACCCCGCAGGAGTACTATGCCAGTCTTCAAGGCGGACAGGGCTCACTGGAGTCCAGATTCAAGGATATCGACGACAGGGCAAATTTTGTAGACTATATGCAGCGGCTGCAGAACCCGCTGACACGCAGCTTTGTGTTGGACTTTGGGAATGACCATGCGTTTTGTGCGACGGATTTGAATACGGGTGACTATCGGGGTTTGTTGAGTGGGCCGGTAGGTTGAATGCTTGCAGAGAGGAGGTGGTCGAGAGAATACTTGCTAAGAGAGACTTGTGTTTATAGAGGGCAGGGTGCTTTGGGACTAGGTGGATGTAAGTAAGATCTAGTATGGTCTATGTGACTTCAATGATCTTTACCGCGTGGAAGAACGAGCGGGACGGGCTTCAGGCTAACTCTTATGAATTCAGCCATATCTGGAATCCAGAGCAGCAGAAGGATACGATAAAAGTGTGTCGAGATCACCAGGATACGGATACCTTTCATACTTACGAGATATATACCTAGGCTATTACCGCTTACTACGGAGTCTCGGAACGACTGCAAGGCATGATGTACACCGAGCCTTTCCATGCCACGCCATCAGCAACTACAGTTCCTCCGAAAAAGGCAAAGCGAGTATCCGCCCAGACAATTGGAATCGAACTCGACGATGTGGAGAGTGAATCAGCCCTGGTGAAGAAGTACCGGTCCACGTCCTTCGAAGGCATCACTTTTGGCCAAGTCACCGACCAAATTTGGCATTTCTCTTCCGTGGACTACGGTCCTCGATGTGAGTAGATGATCGTGAGCGAGGAACCTTCAGCGCTGATGACAATCAGATACGTGTGTCGGCTACAACACACTCTTTGTAGCACCCGACGTGCCCGTCGAAAATGGCAAGGACCTGCCCGAAGGCACGCGAATCTGGTCATGGTTGATTCTGTGCGATGATGGTAGGTAGTCTAGTCATGGAAGGCCAACCGACCGGAAAAGCTGCTGACTGTCTTCAGGAACCCTTATATCGATCCAGGAAAATCCTTTCCCCCAAATTCACACGTTAACTGAAAAAGAGCAGACGGCAGTGCTGGACGTCGTGCGTCGGAATATCAGATTCATCTTCTCCGGTATCTCGAAGCAGCACGCCAATAAGTCGCAGAGCGAATCACTGGTGACGATCCGAGTCCGGCCTTTTCATGACGTCGGCCCAGACCAGTCGAACATTAAGCAGGAGGATGGATCCAGTTTGCTGTTCTACTACCTGTTTGACGACTGGGTATCGAGCTTCGGACTGATCGCAAAGCGGCAGCACAAGTACGGAGTGTCTTTAGAGGAATTGGTGAGTATCCCAAGGCGCTGGCCTAGGCCTTGGACCCAGACTGCGTCCTCAGTGCTGACTCTCACATAGAGAGTACAAATGCTCGATCGGCCCGTGGTCGACCTGGTCGACGAACTCCACTGGCTGGGGCGACGGCTCGGCGTACTTAAGCGACTCTATCAAAGCTACGAGCTCATCATGCGACGTCTGCTGCAACGACAGCGGCTGTTGCGCGACGAGGCCCGCTCCTCCAATCCTCCGCCCATGTCCTTCGGCAACACGTTCTCAGAATCTGATTTCGCGGATCTTCGACAAGGGAGCATCGTGAGCGATGGCAACCGTTTTGGAACGCCTTATAAACCGGTTGGGGTGGCTTTGAGCTCGGCGGCAGTGGCCCGGTTCGAGCGGCTGGTTGACCGAATCAATCTATATTGTTTGAGCGAGATTGACACCTGTCTTCTGGAGAAGGAGTCATTGACGTTTTTGGTAAGCATCGGGTTTTGCAAGTACATCTCTAATCATCAATCACCCTTTTTGCTAATGTGACGACCCTTCCTTAGAACTTCAACTTGATCGCCCTTAAGGACTCCCAGGCTGTGGAGAAATTGACCCGGATCACCATCTTGCTCGCCAAAGCGACCATGCTTTTTCTTCCCGTCAGTCTGATGACAGCGTATTTCTCGACGGAGCTTAAGGGTGTCAAAGGCGGATTTACCCAAGGACAATACTGGGTGGCATTTGCGGTGATTTTTGCACTGACCATTCTGGCGCTGACCATCTTTGGGATCGCCAGCGACACGGTGGAGGGCAAAACAATCTATCGGTCACTCGTAAAGACGTTCCTTCGGCGGTCACGAGACCGAATCACCGGGCGTACAAGCCGCCGGGATTGAATCAAAAAACAGGTGTTTCCAGATGGAGAAACGTCGGAATTCTTTACTCTGGGTAGAGTTGGGACGCACGCGATCGCGATGGTGTCATGGAGCGGCGGTGGGCTCCTCGGTCCCAGGGGTGTCCCACTGTCCCACTCTCCTATTGGGCCCAGAGCTGGCTTACGGCGCATTGCAGGCGGTATTGGCGCTGTGCAAGGCACGAGACTAAGCTGATAAGTCGGGCACGAGCCTATCAGAAGGGTTGTATTGTGCAATTCGATCTGGATCGAGGGGATCGAGGTCGAGTACGGGGTACCGAGTAGTCTCTTCTTCCGCATCAATCCGTCCACTGCCTCACGCGTAGCCAACAATCCGCGAGTTGCGGACACAAGGCCTCTACTTTTCGACTCTTCTAGATGGTATACAATTTCCATTATCATCAAACCGATAATTAAAGGAAATTCCGATCGTGATCTTTTGGACTATACGAGTCAAATTGCTCTACTTACAGTGGTTTTCAGTTGATGTTAGCAGAATTATAGAAATTTTCGAGATTTCTCCGAGACCGGTCGTTCACTGATAGAGTAATGGCCGTGCCTTCAGATCGAACTCGTTGGTGACGTTTCTTTTTGTTCGCGGCATTTCTTCGATATTCGCTTTCAAAGTCTTCTCCTAGGGGGCTATAACCAAGCCTTCTCCGGTCACTCTACCTACCGCCTTGCGGTTAAGTATAAGCTTCCGTGCAATTGTGTAGACGATATATCTGGGAGGCTGCTCATCGTCCTCACCACCATCTTCCCATTCAGCTAATAGCAGAAATTTGAGGTAATCGGAGTGGTCCGTGGCACAATCCGGAAAGGGCTAGGAGAATGCGAGGTCGCGGGCGAGGGGTGCAAGTCACCGGGGGTAGGGGCATATTGTAAATTCTTGTCCCATGGGTCAACCATCTGGGGTTGATAGGCATCGTCACCGAAAGGCTATCGGCCATCGTGGATGTCTTCGGGCAACGGGAAGCCTAAGCGAAACGAACTGAAATTGATTAGCCAGGAATCTCTGACTTCCAGTGAGATCCAGAACCGCAGCATGATCACCAGCACAGCGGAGATTACGAAAAGATGCCATACTGTCGAGCCTTGCCTATCAAGCTGACCCCGGAAGGAGCCCCCAGGGAAACACGAGGCTCTCTGCAGCGAAGTCATTGCGAGATGCAGAAGGAGAATTGTTGACATATCGCCAGTTCAAGCTCTGCCTTTGTTCGCTGGATTTGCATGAAACCTTTCAGACGTTCCACACAACCTCATTATAGAAATATCACATGATAAAAACAAACACAAATGGTGGACACATGATAACAACAACAGATATGGGGGTCACATCCCACATGAAGCATACACGTCCAAAAAATACGTAGACTATAGGAGCTAGTTGCGATCATCTCACGACACGTCGGCGCCATGGTTGTTGTCACCCTCGTAGTCTTTTACCTGGAGGATCTGGACTCTATTATGCTCCCTGCCCCGCGCGGATGGTCTGTAACCTTGTTTTTTTGTAGGCCACTGTGATGATCCAGTTATTGAGGAATATACGGCAGAACTCAAGGATAATGAGACCAAGGGCGACGAGAGGACCAAGGATAGAGAAGACTACAAATCCATAAGACGCCGATTGGAAGACGTGGTTTTCAGCGAGCGAGTTAGTCGCAAGGCCAACCTGCATGGCGGTCAGGACGACTACGATATAAACCGTAGCAGCAGCCAGCCAGGCAAGGTTATCTTGGAAGAAGTCGCTGTATCGATGCCACTGCGACATGTAACCGCGTAGGAACGGTGGCTGGGTGAGACTGTAAACCTTGTTGAGTCGACTCAATCGGAGCTCACCGTAAATGAATCGCGCGTGGATGTTGTTGTATATATGATCCGTAGCAAGGACCTGCTCAACAAGGATCGTCCAGTCCGACCAAGTTACCTCCATTGGTATCAATTGTTTTTCTCGGGCGATCACGAAATCGCTCTCGTAAGAGACCAGGGCGGCATAGGAGAACAGGAACCCGAGTGCTGACTTCCACAGCCTCCTACGGTCGCATATACCATCGCTCACAGGTGCATATCCAGCCGAGCTGGCTAGCCCGTAAGTGCAGGCGCATCCTGGTAGACAGGAGAAATAGTCGGACCAGAAGCGCGGCACAAGGAGGAAGCGCGGAATCGGTTTGATGAATATGCGGCCTGTGGTCCAGACGAGATGCATGTCCATTCGCTCCGTGATGAATATGTCCCGCGAGAGGAGGAGCTGATAGTGAAGTGGACGCGGCGGCATCGGGCGACCTATGATCCACAGCCAGCTGACGATGATCTGGAGCCTGTGCAAGTCGAATTCCCTCTGAATGCAGGCCGCGATATCCCTGGTGGAAGCAACCAAATCATCCGACGCGGTGCGGTAGGACGCTGGGTAGAGTGGACGGAGCGAGTAGTCGTTGGGTGTTAATGTGTTGTCACGGTCCAACGGTTCGACGAGGAAGGGGCATGTCTGCGCAAAGCTGTTAGCTCACCATGTCCTTGCAGTCATCGCAGAAAAAACGGACGCGGCCCCGTTGCTCGTCCGTATGGACGGCGGTTTTATCATCGTCCGACATCTCTCTCACTTGTTTGTTTTGGCTCCGTCAAGTTGTCGCTCGTCTGGTATTAATATGTATATGTACCAGAGGTCGACCCTGCCTAAGGGCGATGTCTGCGTCGTGTGCTTCGCGCCGTCACGAGCCTCCTGCATGGTGATTGGGTATGACCTGTGGGCCAAGCTAACGTGAGGCCTGCTCTCAATTAGTGCATCACACCTAGGGATGGAACAACCCCAAGAGATGCCACGTCTTCGTTGTGTGTGAATCTATCCAGAACGAGCGGCTTCGGCGGGGTAATACGAAATGGTTGCTCCGCTTATGTTTCGAGCTCTGTTTCATGTTGTGCTTTTTTGCTGAAGCCATAAGGCTATTCCCACTCCTATTCGCAGGCTCTAGGTCGAGGGCGGCTATCCGTGGTGGGGCCGTCGCCCGAGGGACCGGCCCGTCTACCCGCCTCTATGTTATTGTTACCCCGCCCTCATGTTACACCAGCCGCCCGTTGCTATTTCTAGAACAGCTTGTATCATGTAAGTAGATTAGGACGACCGGGCCTTAGTGCGCTATATTTAAATGCCCCGAGATCGAACTGTGAGGTTCCCTCAAGAAACAGTCTTGCATCAAGATACGCTGTTGCCCTCTTCCTGACCTGACTGACAGGCCGCTACCCTGCCAAGTAGTCCCATTACAGCTTAATACCGTCTTTGAGCCGAGACCAGTATCCAAGGCGTTCGCCATGAAGGCCCTAGTGTTGCGCGCTACCTTGGTCGTGCTTACTGGCTCCCTTCTCTACCCCATCTTTCGCAAGATTCGTCGTCGTGGAAGGACGGACCGACCCGAGGGTCTTGACATTATTTCCGCGCCTAAGGATGCCGCTTTCGAGTAAGAGCCGCCACGCCCACCGCGATGCTTCCGCTAATGGCTTTAGGATTGTCGCCGTCCACGGCCTTGGGGCACATCCGAAATACACCTGGACTAGTACCACTCTGAGCTCGACCGACTCGGAAAGCTCCAACCGCGTCCACCTGCTGGAAGATTTCCTCAAAAATGACTTCAAGAACGCAAGAATCTTGGCTTTTGCCTATAACTCCGACTGGTTGATCGATGCCCCGGTCAAGTCAGCGCGGCAGATCGGCGACGAATTACTGGACCAATTAGTGAAGCATCGGTCAAAATACCGGGTGAGGACTACCAAATCCGAAGTCAACTCGGCTAACACGGGCCACAGTGCGTTCCGATCGTCTTCATCGGCCACAGCTTTGGGGGCATCGTCATAAAAGAGGTATGCCACGACACCTTTCCCAGCCATACAGACCTAACCTTCTGCAGGCTTTGTGTAAGCCCGAAGCCTCTCTAGACGTCGTTGATAATACTCGCGGCATCTTTTTCCTCGGGACCCCTCACCAAGGGTCACCTGTATCGCGCCTTGCGACAATTGTAGCCCGTGCGACCAGCCTTTTCGGTTCCAATACTGGCCTACTCGTCTCCCTGACGAGTCATCGGAAACAGCTCTCCGACTTAGACGTACTTTTTGTAAACCTCATGAGTGAGAAAGAGCGCCGTGGACAGAAGACTGAGATCGTAGCGTTCTGCGAAACGAAGCCCACATTCGTGCTGGGATGGCTATCTGTCGGCCTAGTAGGTGCTGCTGTCCCCGTGTGGAAGCTCTCTGACAGTCCCTAGGTTGTCCCCACGGACTCGGCCCGAGGCGGCCATGGTGCCAAAACCATTCATATCGATACAGACCATTCTGGACTCAACAAGTGCAAGGAGCGGAATGATCAATTATATACAAAGCTCTGTGGAGAGCTGGAAGAGCTGAAACAGCTCATACAGTACGTCAGTTCACTCTATTTCCAGACGCGCTGGCTAACCGAGACAGAAAGAAAAGCCAGAAACTGAACGGCAACCAGGAGTTTGTCTTCGCTAGACTACGCACCGCGGAAGGCGCTGCGTTCAACTCCTATGCGAATACACACGTCGAGACTTGCTTCGGAGACACGCGCCGTGAGCTGCTCGATGAGATCAAACAATGGGCTGAGGACTCGATGACTCGCGAGCGTATATTCTGGCTTCAAGGAAAGGCTGGCACCGGCAAGTCAACAATCGCTCGTACCGTGGCTCGTGACCTTGCCGACAGACATCGTCTCGCAGCCAGCTTCTTCTTTAAGAGGAATGAATCCGATTGCGGTACTGCCCGGCGCTTCTTCCCAACTATTGCTACCCAACTGGTCAAGGAACTGCCTGCGGTGGCTGAGTACACGCGAAACGCTATCGAAGCTGACCCCAATATCGCCTCAATAGCGCTAAGAGAGCAGTTCAGGAAACTCATCCTACAGCCAGTGGAGGCCGCCGCGCATAGCATTTCCGGGACTATGGTGATCGTGATCGATGCCCTCGATGAATGCGAACGAGAGGAGGATGTCACGGCGATCATCAAGTTACTCCTGCAGACTCCGGTAGTAGCCCCTGTCAAGTTCTTCGTCACTAGCAGGGCTGAGCTTCCGGTTCGCTGTGCGTTCCAGGAGGGCCAAGGCCAATTCAAAGAGTTTCCTATTCACGACATCCCGCATCGCATAATCGAGCGAGATATCGAAGCTTTTTTGAAGTTTCGATTAGGCGAGATTCGGAGCCGGTTCCGTCTCGACTCTAGGTGGCCGGACCCAGCTAAGTTCCAAGAACTCCTAAGCAAATCCACCCCGCTATTCATCTTCGCGGCTACTGCCTGCCGCTTCGTCAAAGACTCTCGACAAGCCGGCGGACCAGACGATCGGCTTCAGAAGATACTCCAACATGAGGCCCGTGGGAACTTCGATCAGATTTACCTGCCTGCCCTGAACCAAATGATTCACGAGCTTAAGGGCTCTGGGCGTAGCGATGCAATTAGCGATTTCAAACACGTTGTGGGCTCGATAGTCACCCTCAAAAATCCTCTTGCCGTTGCGCCACTGGCGAGACTCCTCGGCATCTCCAAGGAAAACATCAATAATAGACTGGAACTGCTTCACTCTGTGCTGGTCATCCCGAGCGATATTACCGTTCCTGTGAGAATATTCCACAAATCGTTCCCAGACTTCCTCATCCGTCCTGACCCGAAAGACCCCCACGAATTCTGGATTGATGAGAAGGCCACTCACGAGAAGCTTGTAGACAGATGTCTTCGGCTGCTCTCCGAAGGTAACTATCTTAAAAAAGATATCTGTGGGCTAGGAGCACCAGGGAAACCTCGTACTAGCGTCGACCAGCAAACGGTTGACCGGTGCCTACCCCCAGAGGCTCGATATGCGTGCCTTAACTGGGTGCATCACTTGAAGGGGAGCGGAGCCACGCTTCATGATGAACACCAAGCGCTTGAATTCCTTCAGAGCCACTTCCTCCACTGGCTTGAAGCTTTGAGCCTAATGGAGAGCATATCGGAGAGCATCAGGCTAATAGACGATTTACAGGGCCTAGTTGATGTAAGTCACTTCTATAACCGTGCATATATATTCATAAACTAATCGATATAGAGCAACCACCATTCCGCAATGTCTGAGTTTCTACATGATGCAAAGCGCTTTATTCTTAAAAATCGCCAAATAGCGGATGATGCGCCTCTCCAGCTTTATTACTCAGGGCGGATATTTGCGCCTCGAACGGCAATAATTCGAAGAGCGTTCCAGGAAACAGAACATCCTACTTGGGTATGCCAGTTACCACAAGTTGAGGAAAGCTGGAGCGCAGAGTTGCAGACTCTCGAGGGCCATTCAGACTTCGTTAACTCGGTGGTCTTCTCGCCCGACGGCCGGATACTAGCCTCTGGCTCCAAAGATAAGACAGTGCGGCTCTGTGACGCAGCGACAGGCGCCCTACAGCAGACTCTCGCGGGCCATTCAGACTCAGTTAACTCGGTGGCCTTCTCGCCTAACGGCCAGATTCTTGCGTCCGGCTCCGGTAACACTATTTGGCTCTGGGACGTAGCGACGGGCGCCCTGCAACAGACTCTCGCGGGCCATTCAGACATAGTAAACTCGGTGGTCTTTTCGCGCGACGGCCAGACGCTTGCGTCTGGCTCTTCGGATAAGACAGCGCGGCTCTGGGACGCTCCCTCAGGCACTCTGCAAGAGACTCTCAAGGGCCATTTAAACTTAGTAGGCTCGGTAGCATTCTCGCCTAACGGCCAGATACTAGCGTCTGGCTCTAACGATAATACAGTGCGGCTCTGGGACGCTACAACGGGCGCTCTACAACAGATTCTCAAGGGCCATACAGGCTTAGTGGCTTCGGTGGTTTTCTCGGCTAACGGGCGGATAATAGCGTCTGGCTCTTCGGATATGACAGCGCGGCTCTGGGACGCTACGACGGGCGCTCTACAACAGATTCTCAAGGGCCATACAGGCCGGGTAACGTCGGTGGCCTTCTCGCCCGACAGCCAGATAGTAGCGTCTGGCTCCCGGGATGAAACAGTACGGCTCTGGGACGCTACGACGGGCGCCCTACAACAGACTCTCGAGGGCCATTCAGACATAGTTGACTCGGTGGCCTTCTCGCCTAACGGCTGGACGCTTGCGTCTTGCTCCTGGGATAAAACAGCGCGGCTCTGGGACGCTACGACGGGCGCTCTACAACAGACTCTTAAGGGCCGTTCAGGCCAGGTAACGTCGGTGGCCTTCTCGCCCGACGGCCAGATAGTAGCGTCCGGCTCCCGAGATGAAACAGTGCTCTGGGACGCTACGACGGGCGCCCTACAAAAGACTCTCGAGGGCCATTCAGAAAAAGTTGAGTCGGTGGCCTTCTCGCCCGATAGCCGGATACTAGCATCTGGCTCCCATGATAAGACAGCGCGGCTCTGGGACGCTACGACGGGCGCTCTACAACAGATTCTCAAGGGCCATACAGGCCCGGTAACGTCGGTGGGGTTCTCGCCCGACAGCCAGATAGTAGCGTCTGGCTCTTGGGATAAAACAGTGCGGCTCTGGGACGCTACAACGGGTGCCCTGCAACAGACTCTCAAGGGCCATTCAGATCGGGTAACGTCAGTAATCTTCTCGCCCGACGGCCGGATACTGGCGTCTAGCTCCCTAGAGACAGTGCGGCTCTGGGACGCTAGGACGGGCGCCCTGCAACAGACTCTCGAGGGACATTCAGACTTAGTCAACTCAGTGGCCTTCTCGCCTAACGGCAGGATTCTTGCGTCCGGCTCCGGTAACACGGTTAGACTCTGGGACGATACGACGGGCACCCTGCAACGGACTCTCAAGGGCCATTCAGGCTTGGTAGAGTCAGTAGCTTTCTCGCCAGACGGGCAGATACTGGCGTCTAGCTCCCTAGATAACACAGTGCGGCTCTGGGACGCTACGACTGGCGCCTTGCAAGAGACTTCGAGTGTCGGAGGGATTGCCACCCTCCTTGAATTTTCTCTGGATGGTTCATATCTAAGGACGAACTTGGGTTCCCTCAAGATTCAGTCTAAGCGTGATGCTGGTGCACCTCGTATGGATCTAGAGATCTTTATCGAACAGGGGCAGTGGATAACTTTGAAAGGTGAAAGGAAATTATGGCTTCCCCCTAGGTCTCGGCCTAGCTGTTCGGCGATCCACGGTAGTGTACTTGCCATAGGACATGCATCAGGGTGGGTTTCTTTCATAGGATTTAGTGGATAGGAGGTGATAATAGTTTTCGTTTCCAGTCCAAAGTCTTTTCTTTATTTCCTAATATCTTCCTAAAGGAGGGGGAGATGACCATTTACACGGCTTCATCATGCTCGTTGAATGCTTATGAAATTCCATCGGGTTCTTGGAAAGATCATATTATAGTGGCACTTCAGAAGTCGGGAACCATAGTTTAGATTAGCACGGTTAGTTCAAGCAGGCCGATTCCGACTCCTTGTCCTGCATGTTCTACTCAGGGCCCTTCAGGGCACATCTAAGTCTACCGAGACGCACATGATGCTGCTCGCGTGAAAGCACCTGGGTTTTGGTTGGCCCTCGGTTACCGTTCAACCCGTTGCGGCCCTTGGTGCTCAAGATGCGTAACACAGTGCCCTAGATTCAATAATATCACGTGAGACAGCAGTATAGTAGTGCACGGGTACGGACAATCCTTGAAGGTGGTGAGGCATCAACCAAGGGAGGCCACGCCCTATATGACTAATCCACAGACAGAACCTGGGCTTGTTCAGTCTGAAACCTCGTTAATCCGAACAAATTTCCTTTCCCAGCTTCTGTTCAGATTAACGAGAGTTCAATAATTTAACATCTCGTCCACATCTACAGTGGTGTTCCAGTCTTAGGTCCTCCACCTGGTGCTGACATAATATTCTGCCAGTCAAATGATTCCTCGATTTCTAAAGTCAGATGACCAAATTTCATGATTCAACTTATTATTTCATTTCAAACATGATTTCTCGCTCTTCCTTTGTCAGGATATAATGCCGAGACGACTAGAGGGTGATTTGTAGCCTCGTGAAGTTCAACTTAGAGGTTGAGTAGCAGGCGGTAGAGCAGGGGTAGACGCCAGACGGAGACTTATGGAACACCACTGTAGCAGTACGAGGAATACCGTACTCCGTACTGTCGTGAACTAGCCAACTGGGCAGGCCTTGGGGCGAGTCCCTATTTCGCCTCTTTCCGTATTTCACATACGGGCAACACCGTGTCCTCTTGGAGAACAACGTATCGACCAGCTAGGACGAAGTATAGACCACTCGAACCAAGCATCGCTCTTAGAGTATACATATCAGTATCATCAATGCGTCAGTCTCTTATTCTGTTGCCTACATGAACTACAATGTAGTTCAGCCTCATCTTGCAACAACGTGGCCGTTCTCGTGCGTTAGGATAAATACCTAGCTCGAACCTCCTGAACCACTCAGCACTCCAGAGTAAAATACCTGCCAAGAGCCCTGGATTACCTTACCATACACTCGTCGTTCCAGTTATCTCGGGACGGACACTACAATACGCCTAGCACCAGCCGCCGTATTTTGGTATTCCCAATTCCAACCACAAATCACACCCCCTTCCAGTCGCCTTCCTTTCTGAAGTCAGCCTAACCTTCATCGTCAAACGTCTAACGTCTTCTCCTCTTCTCCTCCCCATCAACCCACTCTTCTCTCCATCCATCCCTCTTCGCTGCCAGTAAGTCTGTGCCCGTCGATCATCCCTGCTGCATTGCTCGCTTCCCCCTCCAAAACCCACTCCCGACACCCCTGACCGCAGAGTCCACAACACGTTTTCCCACCACCACCTTCCATCATCCTCCACCACCCCTCTCTGTCTCCGATCTCCCCTTGTTCTCTCCCCTCCTTCGGAACTAACTCTATTTTTTTGTTCCTGTTGTTAGGCTCAGAGGCTCTGTCAATATGGGTATCACTTTCTCGCGGCTGTTTGATAGACTATGGGGTCGCAAGGAGATGCGAATCCTGATGGTCGGCCTCGACGCCGCCGGAAAGACCACCATCCTTTACAAGCTCAAGCTCGGTGAAATCGTCACCACCATTCCTACCATCGGTTAGTTCGCTCCGTTCTGCATCTTTCGGATATCGCCATTCGAGAAATTCGAGGCTCCGACTTGAACTCCGTTCACACGCATCCGGCGACCGAAGGCTGACTTGAGAATGTGGCAGGTTTCAACGTCGAGACTGTCGAGTATAAGAACATTCAGTTCACCGTGTGGGATGTCGGCGGTCAGGACAAGATCCGTCCCCTGTGGCGCCACTACTTCCAGAACACCCAGGGTATCATCTTCGTGGTAGACAGCAACGATCGCGACCGTATTGTTGAGGCCCGTGAGGAGTTGCAGCGCATGTTGAACGAGGACGAGCTCCGGGATGCCCTGCTTCTGGTGTTTGCCAACAAGCAAGACCTCCCTGTATGTCCTGCCAAACGGCACCTTATTCTTGAACTTGCATGGGATGGAATACTGATCACGTATTGGTTAGAATGCTATGTCCCCCGCCGAGATAACCCAGCAGCTCGGCCTCCAGAGCCTGACCCGCCGTGCTTGGGTGAGTATCATTTCCCTCGTTCCTCTTCTGCTGCAATCCCCGCTTTACCAGCGAAATCATGTTGCTGACTGATATCCCCTTCCGTAGTTCATCCAATCCACCTGCGCCACCACCGGTGACGGTCTGTACGAGGGCCTGGAGTGGCTTGCCGAGACTCTCCGGAAAACCAACCGCGACTAAGCGGGTATAATATGGCGAATGCGAGTTCCACCACTTTTTTCTTTGCACTTGCGGACGACTGGGGACGGGAAGCGTGTATGTAGCAGGGTGAGAGAAATACCACGGCAAATCTGCAAATGATGGATTGAGGATGGCTACGGCGGGAGTGCTACGTGAGGCCAACCCCGTATGGGCCAGTGAAATATCCTCGGGAGGGGTGGTTTTTTTTCTATCGGTGCTTTGTGTATCTGAACTTCCCACGGCTCTATTTCTCTGCGCTATGCTATTAGCTTCATTTGTTCTATTTTTTCCCCCTCCTGGCGCCACATCAAAATTGCGGATTCTCCTGGTTGAACCCTTTGTGTATCACCATGTAACCTGGGTATGCGGTTATGCTTGGTGTACTCCAAGGAGGCACGACCTGGTGTCATTACTATACTGAGTACTAGGTATTGAGTCTATCCTGGACCTTGTTTGGATTGGATGTAGATTGCAGGAGGTGTAGATGTCCGGCATACCAAGTCGAACATGTGTAGAGAGTAGGTTGGAACCGCAGGACCTCGGTCACACATCGTAGTTAGGAAGTATGAGTGAAGGAAACAGGCGTTTTCCAAGGGGCAGTTACTCCAAGGACTCAACTTGTCTCGACTGAAGCTCTGATATTCTTCCCCGGGTATGTTATATTCATCATTAGACTAACAATCGGCTATCACACAACCATATAAAGAAGAATAGAAGAGAGCGACCAGCCATGCAGCCCATAATTAGCAGCGGACGGACATGCGTAATCTGCCTCTGCCAATTTCCTCGCGTTTTGCTGGGCCTTGGCATTTGGACTCGCCTAGACCCTCTCGTTTGTTGTGCTCTTCGTTTCTTTGTTGCTGTCTTGGGTCTATCGATTCTCGAGAGAGGACTTCGTGTTGGGTTCAATTCCTTTTTTTTGTGCAATTCCGAGCCAATTGTCCACCTGGTGTTTCTCCTGCTCGGTTCCTGAGTCTGTTTCGCTGGCTCGTTCCAGTTTATCTTTTCCCCTGACGCCACCGGGGGGGCCCCTCCTCAAACTTGGAATTGCCTGGCCGACGATCTGCCACACCACAAGCCAAAACCCGACATTCACGCCGTTTGCGTTTGCCATTGCGCCTTTTTCTCCAACCCTCCCCCCTCCTCTCCCCCCCCATACTTCCTCCTCAATTGCGCCTTCGTCAATCCGGTGACCGCGTTAGTCCCGACGACAGATGTGCTCGCGCAATTCCTGATCGGACTAGTTCCTGTTTTCCCCACACGTCAATGTTGACGACTTGTCAACCAGCATCATGACCGTCCAGGCCAGGAGATCCTCCGCCGCCTACAGCAAACCTTCGCCGTATTCTGCACGGACACAGGTACAAGATAGCGACGTCGAAAAACACCCTCTCAATGCCCGTCAACATTACCACCACCACCTGAGCGACGGCGACGACGAGACCTCCGACTCCGGACCCGATCACTCCTCCGCATCCTATCCACCGCGCGGCGGTGCGGGCATACGTCGCGCAAGAGCACCCGTGGGCTTCAGAGTACCACAGCGGATTATGCGATGGCTGTGCTTCGCGTTGTTCGCCTCGCTCGTGCTATTTATTTTCACCCTCTTCCGATTCACCCTCTCCTCCTCCGTCTCCCAGGTCGACGTCGATCTTCCAAAGGTCAAGGCAACCAAACCCCCATTGTGGGAAAGCTTCCCGTTTCTGAAACGCTACGAGGGTGGACTCACCAGCCTGGTGAAGCGAAGCGAGAATGTGCCCGAGTACCCTGGTGAAAATGCAGACGGATTCGTGCTGCCCGAAGGTGCGCTCGACCACGAAGACGCGCATCGCTTGAATGCGAGAGACTTAAAACCCACCATGTCGAGTACGGTCTTCAACCCATATCCCGATTACAGCTCAGCCGAATACATTCAGAAGTACGGTGAGAAGCGCGAATGCTTCTTGGACAAGGACCACTCCATTCGAGTTCCGGCCGTTCAGTCATACCCCGGTGTGCCCAAGGGCTTCCCCGACCCGGCAATTGGTTCAAATTCCATGTTGGGAATTCGCGACGACATGTGTTTTGACCGCTTTGGTCGATTGGGACCATACGGGATGGGATACGGAGTCAAGAAAGGCGGTAGTGGGGCTGGAATGGAAGGCCACCGTGACGGTGCGGAGCGTGTCTGGGAAGATGTGCCTCCGGTGGATTACCGCCAGGTGGACTGGGCGGATGCGCAGCAACGTTGTCTTGCGGCCAACCGCCATCGTTTCAAAGACTTGTCCGAGCCGCGCCTTAACCGATTTGTTTCTATGCCCGTGGGCGTGCCCAAGGTGGAAATTCCATCCCTTGAGGACGATCGCAAGTCACAGCCCAAGGTTGGATCGGAGCGCTTGCCTCGGACTGCGGTCGTCATCCGCACCTGGCATGATTTCAACTATACTCCAGAGGACATTCTCTATCTTCGATCAGTGATTTCAGAGCTTGCGCTGCTGTCTGGTGGCGAGTACACTGTGCATTTCCTTATTCACGTCAAGAATAATGATCTTCAAATCTGGTCGGATGATGAGACGTACGAGCGGGTGCTCCGCGAGGCCCTTCCCGAGGAGTTTCGTGGCATGGGCACGCTCTGGACGGAAGCGCAAATGTCTCTCATGTACCCCGGGCTCGAGGAGACCTTCATGCGCGGCCTTCCCATCCACGGTGTCTACCGCAGCACGTACATGCCAATGCAATATTTCGCATACCAGCATCAAGAATACGATTACTTCTGGAACTGGGAGATGGATGCCCGTTATACAGGCCACTGGTACCACTTGTTTGACAAAGTGGGCGACTGGGCAAAGCAGCAGCCTCGCAAAGGTCTCTGGGAGCGCAATGCGCGCTTCTATATTCCCTCGGTGCATGGGTCGTGGGAGGACTTCCGCCAGATGGTCCGAGTGCAGACTGAGATCGGTACTAATAGCCCCAACAACCTGTGGAGCATGTACAAGGCCGGCTCCGAGGCTGGCGAGAAGAACTCGCACGGGTTGCACCAGCAGGGCGACAAGGCCATCTGGGGCCCTGAACGCCCCGACGAACCGGATATTTTCGAGGTTGAGGGTGAGGGCATCCCGCCAACGACTGCAGAGAAGGACCAGTACCAATGGGGTGTGGGTGAGGACGCGGATCTGATCGTCTTCAATCCGCTGTATGACCCCGAGAGCACCACTTGGTTGCTCCGCGACGATGTCACCGGGTACAACCGCGAGAACGGGATGCCTCCACGCCGTACAGCCATCATCACTGCTTCCCGTCTATCCCGCAAGCTTCTAATCACCATGCACCGTGAGACCAGTCTCCGCCACCACAGCATGTTCTCAGAGATGTGGCCTGCCACGACGGCGCTGCACCACGGCTTCAAGGCTGTCTATGTCCCGCATGCCGTCTACGTCGACCGTCGCTGGCCGACCCGCTACCTGGAATCTGTCTTCAACGCCGGACGCAATGGCGCATCCGGTGGGGCGCGCACCTCGGTATTTGGTGACCGCGAGCACAATTTCAGGGGCACGACCTGGTTCTACTCTGCCGGGTTCTCGCCTAATCTCTGGCGCCGCTGGCTCGGTCTCCGCGTCGACAATGATGGTGGCGAGCAGCAGGAGCTGGCTGGCGAGGGCCGCATGTGTCTGCCCCCAATGCTCCTTCATCCTGTTAAGGAAGTCCAGATGGTGATTGATGAAGGGGCACATGCAGAGGATCGGTGACGAGAAGGAGCAGAACGGCTCCGCCAATTCCGTCCGAGCGAACTTTTGCACAATTGCACAAAAAGAACATTACGCAAATGAATTATACCCACTTGCCCCCGTCATCGTCTCCATTTTTGTCCATTGCATGGTTGGGGGACGCTGCTTTAGCTTGCATGGTTGCGCTTTGCACACTTTTCCCACCTTCTCCTGTATAATGTCTCGTCATCCGTCATATACTCTTCTCCCACCCCCCTTGCACCCCCCATGTTTCCCTTGTTTGATGTCTTTTTATTTCTCTTGCAGTCTTTGCGTGTAAACAAGGCGTTTTGCTTACTCTGGTGCAATGGCCTTGGAGCTGGTCATGGCTGTCATGATGCATTTTGCTTATCCTGTGATGTCTCAATGTGATGTTTTTTTGGTCTTGGTCTTGCCTTTGCTGGTGTTCCCAGTCTCGTAATTAGAGGTTGCTAGATCCTGATATCCAAGTCCCTTGGTGCTTTTCTTCTTTCCTCCTTATATTTTGGCCCTCCTTGTGGAAGAACTCTGGCCTCTGCCTATATCACTTTGTTTTTCGCTGTATGCTACCTAAGCACTTTAGTCTGCTTAGATGGATGCTGTCACTCTTTTTGCTACCGAAACCAGTTTCAGACCGATTAACTCTACTATTTCCGACTTAGTGCCTTGATCCCCAAAAATCCAGGGATCCTGAGGCAAGAGGCGGATCCAAAATATGCAGCACGGGGTCAATTTAGTACTCCCACCCTTGAAGAATTGATTCAAGATGAGGGATGGATGAGTATAGTTGGATTCTTTTCTTCCAGTTAATATGGGAGTAAGATACTGGATGATGTGAGACATACCTACTCGTCGAAGTTGGAATAAACTCCATGATATGGACTGTACAACCAGAAAGAGAATTAAAAAAAGAGTGATACAACGCAGTCGCTGGAACGAGCACCGAAACCCCAAAACGCCATCTCCATCCAGCATCCAACTTTTCACTTCGGACAAACCACAGGCATCACCAACGCTTTCCTCCCCTTCCCACTACTCGCACTAACCAACTTCCTCGAAACACTCGCAATCTGCCCCTCCCTCCCCGGACACCTCCCCACTCCATCAGGAGTCCGGGTAACAGGCGACCTCGCCCGAACCCGCTCCACAAACTGCGCCGGCGCAAAACAAATACTACACTCATAAACCCCATCCTCCCCAGCCCCAAACCCCAAACAAGTCCGACACACCCGGTGCCCGCATGTCGTCAGTAACACCTCAATGCCGCCCCCGGATTCCCCGTCCATGACGCACGTGTGGCAGAAGTGTGTCGGGTATGTGATGCGGGGGGTTGCCATGCGGCGCTCGATTTCGGAGGCGAGTTCTTTGCCCTTTTCGACGCGGGCGCGGAGGAGGTGGACTCTTGCCCGGAGGGTTGAGAGGGATCTGCACGTGTTTGTGAGGGAGGGAGGTGGTTTGTGCAGGGTTGGGACTGGTTCGAGGAGGATTACCGGGCGGAAGCGTTGGGAGACGGGGAGGTCGTGCATGGCTTGTTGTTCGAGGAGGAAGCGGCGGTGGAGTTGGCGGTTTAGGAGGGTGGTGAAGTAGATTTGGAGGGCTTGCCAGGCGCGGTATTGGGAGATGGGGTCGAGGGTGAGAAGAGGCGGTTGGGTGTGCGTTTGGTTGGTGGCCATTGCGTGGTGATGATTGAGGAAGATCGAAGATTGAATCCAGTGCAAAAGAGTAAATTAAATAGGTAGTTTTCTCAGCAGCCGTGGTGTGGATGGCAGGTAGAAGTTCTCCTTACTAGGTGCTTGAAAGCTCGAGTTGATTGATCATTCTTGAGATCTCTTTTTAAAGATGCTTCCTCGTACCTGAAAAAGCCTTCCAAGAGAGAAAAAAAAGGCTTCTGTATAGTTTCGGCCGAAGGCACATCTCGGCAGAGAGCCGCAACGACAGGGCTGATCTGCCCTGAACCAAATTCTCGACTCACAGATAACGCTTGATAACCCTCAGTCCAACAGATGCAGACCAAGAACTCTTTTCAATGAGCGGGAATCCCGACCGCTGCATGCAACGTTGTTTGGAACCGAACTACAGTATCCAACTTTCTTGTTCTGAGTAGAGTGGTCGCTCTCGATAGGCTCGCTCGGTATCTCCGTGGTGATCAACCCTGGTTCACCAGATCCATCGTTCGGATACCCGACGCCACATCGATTCGGTCGGGGCCGACGGGAATGGCGTTAAGAGATGGGCTGGGGAGCTTTGGGTGCGACCTTCCTATTGTTCATCCCGGGTCGGATGTGTCCGAGACAAAGTATGAAAAGGGGAATAGTTGCGAGGTCTGTGTAGTTGGGCATTGATCAGATATCACATCTGTCACTTCATCGGGTCATAGATTGATGGGTAGTCGGTTTGCCTTGGTGTGTCCGTCGATGTAGAGTTCTAAACCCGGGACATGGGAGCCATGGTCTTCTGCTTGATGTTGTCTATCTTCAGTGGATATTTTAGGCCTCAGTTGCCCTTCTGGAAAGATATGCCAAGGCAAATTGGTCGGCGTATCGAATTTGAATTCTGATACGTTACCAGTGTCTCACAATCTATTCGATCATGCCAGTGGGATGCTCGTCCTCGTGTGAACAGTTCGCTGATGCCTTTCATGTTGACTCTCGCCACTGATACTTTCTCCAGTATCATTGTATCCCGACTCAACACACTCCCACTCGATGATAGAAACCCCCTGGAAGTGGAAGGCATACCTCACACGGCTGGATACATGTGTTTCACGCACAGCTTCTGAAAAGATGCTCTCGGCGTAGATCACGTATTCACCCATCTTCTTCTTCCGATACAGCGGCGTTAGACGTAGACTATAAGCGAGGCGATCTACTTCCGTGTTCCCCTCCTTCGTGACATCGTATACTCCAATTCGCGAGCTTGACTCGCCGGTCCCAGCTTCCGACAGGCGAAACACCCTCATATCGACTGACGTGTCTTGGCGCTTTGCTGCAGCCGCTGCATTGCCTCGGCGAGTCAACACATACTCCCGGTCATATATCGGATTCGAGGGATACCGCGGGATGAACGCCACCGTGCCGGTTTCCACCCGTTCCCCGGTCACCGATATCTGGATAACCTTCCATGTCCCATGCAATGCCCTGAACACGGCCAACGATGCCGCGGCTTGGGCTGTGGTGTGATCTTCGCGCGAAAGAGCCTGCAAACTATCCAATGTACGCCGGACCTCGGCATCCTCCTTCCCAGCAGCATGGTATCGAGCAGGTATAACCGGCCCAGTCCGACTCTGATCATTCGATAATCCTGTCCGCTCCATTCCCAAGTCCTTGGCAAACATTTCCATCAGTCCTACATAGTCGCCCATCGGGAACTGGCCGCGGCGAACCTCCGTGCTAGGCTGTCGCAGTGCACGGAAAATCTCTCTCTGGCCCTCGCTCTCGCTGTCGCTCACGGCTGAGAGATGATGTTGTCCTGCCCATTGCTGGCCAAGAAACCTGGCCTGCATCTCCATGACCCCCCAGTAGGGGCCGCGGTAGAACCCGACGAATCCTATATCTGGTATCTCCGAGCGTCGCGTGCCGCCTTGATCCAGAATGAGTGGCAGGACTGGGTCGGTGGTGTCATATTCCAGGCTGGACAGGACGTCTTTCGGCAGGAATGACAATGAGTCGAATGGCGTGAACCCCGTAGCCATCACGACTGTGGTCACATCGTCCAATATCCGAGGCCCGTGAGAGCTCTCGATCTCAATCGAGGCAACTCCGGTATCGGGCTGCGGATGAATGGAGGTGACTCGCCCCATGATGGGTTCTACTCCTCCAGATCGGACAAATTCCGCGTAGTCGTTCCCTATCGCTACCCATTCTGGCTGGGACTCTGGCTTTGCCAACGGTGTTGACTCGTGCGAGTGTCCGTGTCTTTCATACTCAGCACCAAGTAGAGACCTGAAATATTCGTTTGTTTTCGCAATCTTTTCGTCTGATAGAGGGCCTAGGCCATACTCTATCGGACCCGGTGGCCGGCGACCCAAGTCATACATCGCCAGATCCAGAGGCAAGAAAGACGCGGTATCGTCGGGGGCTTCGTATGGGAGATAGGTGGGTAGAGTCCAGAACGGCCGAGAATGAATGTGGTATACCTTCCGGCTGAGATGATTGGTAGTGGCAAGATCAAAGCAAAGTCGCGATGACGATTCTCGCAGAGCGAGTGCAGAGGCAGCCTCGACTCCAGACATACTACCGCCGATTACGACGGTATGCCCATGAGACGGAGAGGCTGTATTGTTGGAGAAGGAGACACGGCCTTTTTCCAGGGCAGAGCTGTGAATGACTTGGCCAGTGAATTGTTCGAGACCAGGAATCGGGGGAAAATATGGACGCGCAAAGTACCCTGATGCGACGAGGAGCAAGTCATAGTCTTCAGACTCGATCTTGCCAGTTTGTTGAACACCTTCTTGGTTGGCATTTTCTGAACTGATCAAAAACCATCAGTTTGGAGAAACGGCCCGGATCGACTCATAACCTGTCGCTTACCCTTCCCTCACCCAAGATACCCTCCACTTAGAGGCGCCATCCTTTCCGCCCTCTAACCGCTCCGTATTGACGACACGATGTCCCAGCCTCAGCACAGGCGCCGGAATATACCGAGCTGTATAAGCAGCCAGGTACTGCCCAACTTGTCGAGCTTGCGGAAACATGGGAACGTCAACGGCGTTCAAAACAGATTCCCACGATAAATCAGAAAATGCCACCGTGAATCGACTAAGATTGGTCCTCATGCACGGGTCTAGTGTTCCCTGTGAACCTGCACACTGTCGGCCATTCGTCTCGGGTGACTGGATAGCCCAGAGCCCCCCGACTTCATGGCGGGCGTCGAAGATAACGGGTAGGTATGTTCCCCGAGGCCAATTATGTATCAGAGTCTTTGCAGTGACCAGTCCTGAAGGCCCGGCTCCTGGCGGTGCGGTACGGTATCGGTTAGTAGGGTCGTTTGGATCGGCGGAAGAGTAGGTTGGGCGGGGGTTCGTACCGATGATAGCGACTTTTTTTGATCGCATCTTTAATGTAGACCCTCCGTAAAGTCGAGTCTAATTTGGTTGTCGGGTCGAGCGAGGCATGATGTTCGACAGGGCTGATGTTGATAGCTTGGCCCAGTGGGATCAAATCTTCCCCGCAGCGGGGCAGCTGCTGAAATGCATTGGCGAGATGCGCAGACTGAGTACTTGGCTATCCAAAAGTTCTGCAGCAACCTCGGAAGAGAGCCCGCAAACGATCCAACTTGACAAGCATTAACCTGTTCTCTCAAATGTCTATTCTCAGGCTCCCGCGTGTCATCGTCTTTCGTAAAGGTCTTACACATTGTCTAATCGTTCTCCACTCTGCTCTTGGCTCATAGAACGGCTTGAGAGTCTTTTACCAGTGGCTTCAAGCCGTTCAAGTCGATTCATGCCCCCTCAAGTACAGATTACTGCCTCCCTCCCAACCCGGAAAGCTTCCAGTGTTCCTGAGGTTCGTGGGCAGGTTCCACCAGCCTCAACAGAGTAGGCGTGGACCTTTCCGCCGGTATCACTTAATGGACACGACTTTTCAAATTGAAACCCTAATACTAACCTATATCTACACGAGGGACCTTTTTGCGTAAGACCTTCTGACAATATTCGTGTGTTGCTTCTTGATTCAATCGCTAGACACTGTGATATCGCAATGTTTTCGTGATATAGAAGTATGAACGCGTAACCCAAGGATAGTTCAGTCACTGTTCGTGAAACAGCTACAACAAGTCATGCAGTATCCGGGTAGAGGCTCCCAGGGGTCTTGGCATACCCGATGATTGCCAAGAAACCTGCTCATACCTGGGCGTTTGTTTGCAACGCTGCACCCCCCGGCGGCAGCAGGCCGTCTCGGCATGCATAACTGGCGCGGTATGCCTTGCGCCATGACGTGCGTGCCAAGGCACTGCCCAGCCAGGGGGATACGAGACGATAAGATCCTCTATTTCCGCGGGCCATAGAGTACCGTTCCATCCATGATGCTTTAACTCAAGCACTTGACCCTCTGGGGTACGGTTGGGGCGTGCACGGACACAGTTCGAGTGTGAGTGGCGGACTGGGCTGACAGCAAGCGACGTGCGGGGTCGGGGTCATCTCGAAGCGTCGAGAAGAGAGCTAGTCGAACTCTATACTCGAGCAACAGCCGAGTTGGAGTTGTCCTGCAAGTGGCCCGATCAAGCAACATGTCGGAGCCATTCGACGACCTGGATGTCGGGGGTGCGCTGATTGGGTCGGCAGGCCTCGTTGCATTCTTGCTCCGTCACGAAATTATCCACATTCCGGTGGGTGAGAGGGATTTTATATTGATTCTTCTTGCGCAAGAGCTCTTTCTCGGCGAAGGCGGAGGGGGAGAGCTTGGAGAGGGTGTCGCGCAGTCGTCGAATGCCGCCGTTGGGGAAGGAGCGAGAGACTTGGGGCGGTCCGAAGGGATTGTCGTTGCGCCAGGGGTCTTCGGAGGCGATGGAACGGGCGTGTTTGGTGCGTATGGAGCGGAGATTGGCCATAGTGACGAAGGTGTCTAGTTGACAAGGCGAGGAAGAGTCAAAGTGGATTGTTTTACAGTATTTGTTCTTGCGGCCCGTGGAGGATCTGGGGAGATTTGGGGGCTTAAGTAGATGGGAGTCGATGAGGGCGGATGGCGGGGCCGGGGGGAAGGCTTGGGGTACAGCAGGCCAGTGCTGAAATTTCTCCGCGGCACGCGCGCGGGTCGCAGGCTTGACAAGTTGATTGGGGCTTTTTTGGTATTTAAACTCAACTGAATCGAGTTATTTTGAAGGGTGCATTAGGTGGGTTTGCAAGGACTCAGACATGCCGGGCCGTGCTATGCGATAGGGCAGCAGACCTGGCGGGCAACTCCTCGAGGCGGATTGGACAGTTGGCGTGTACCACATGTAGATGATGTAGTAGAGTTTTGTGTGAGCCACCAGTGGCCCATGACTTTTTGCGGTGTAATTCCCTCATAGAGTAGTAACCTTGGGACCAACGCAGAACCTAAGAAAGTGACCCTCTGTGAATCTGTGATTGCTGTCAGCTACGTCATCTCGGAAGAGAGATGCCGATCCAACAACGGCTGGGATTGGAGGGATGGGATCATGGGGGTCGATGCTCTTCCCCACAAGAAGGATGGAGGCAATCGCTGTAGGCCAATGGCGCTGATCGCGGCGGTAAGACCTGTAGGACCTGTAGGACCAGGATGGTACCTGGTCGTGGAAGGCTTGGTTGAGTGTGATCTCCATAATGCCTGTTCAGTTGTGGTCTGTCGGTCAGTGAGAACTTAGAAGCGCTGTGCGCACAGAGAACCAAGGCGGGGTAGGATACAGTAATACGAATACTAGCTGAGAATGAAGAGCTTAGATTGGACCAAATACGAACTATCATTCCTGCAATCTGATATGTGGTACCTGGACTAGACGATTGGACTACATAGCACAATGGAACGTGATGCTTTGCTTCTTCCGTAAGAAGTGAGCCTCGTGCAACTAGCAAAGAGAATCTACCTATGCTCAAGGTTGCTGCACGTTACACTCATCGGACTCCCAGCGAGCAAATTCGTGCTAATCAGGATGCCTCTTGAATACAGCTGCAAACACACTGAATCTGGTAGCGTGGCATTTTCGGGCCATCCTTGCATCAAGTGACAATTTCGTATCTAGAATACCTAGGCACAGCTACAGTTTACAATGCGCTTTGGCTAATCACCCTGAGCAGTAGTTATTTGAAGACCTAGCGAGCTCTAAGAGATGAGAATGCGGTGTCTTAAAATCTGCATATTAGGCGCTTGTTAACTAGGTATGATGCATGCCATCCATTTTTATCCGTATCCGGTAGCCCAGTCCTAACTTTTTGTCCATGATGTCGCCTTCACGGATGATGTTGCGAAGGCTTGAGCAAGATGGTCGAGGGTAGTAAGGACTCCAGGGCGCCATTTGGGCCATCTGACGGTAGTATTTCATTCCACTTGGAGCTTTTTTTGGGCAAGAACGCCTACCCGGATCCGATATCGAAATATGGGGTATACCCAGAGGTGAATGTGAAGGCATATTGGTTTGGCAACGCGGTCGGTTCAGATTTTTTCCAAACTGTGATGTGTGAGTGGCTCATTTTTCCCTCGGAAAAAGGAATATTGGTTTTCAATTACCTCGCTGGGGCTCTTGTGGCTTAAGTTTGTGACAAGCTGGCGCTTCCTCGCCACTTAGTCTCCCATATTTGCCCGGTGCTTCTTCACCCTGGGCTCCTGACCTGCGGCTTGTGCCTCCACCCCGCTTCTGTTCGGAGGGTTTCGAGGTCGTGGAATATGAGATTGCATCCACGCGAGGACCATTCTTCCCCGTAATGGGAAGCGTACGTCACATATCACCAGAAGCACGACCAATGTGATGTTTGGAAGTGTTAAAGTTAAATGGTGGGATGGGTTGAGGCTTAGATAGATCTATCCGTGACACAGTGGGTCAGCACGTCTTGCGGATAGGACGTCGACGAGAGGCGGGTTTCCAGTGATCATGTTTGTGTTCTAACCTCGTGTGGAATGATAAGATCCGAGTGCATAGACACATGATTAATGTAGTGCCACTCATTGATGTTTTGATATGATAGAAACGCGTTAATTTCAGGGTTTTCAAAAACAAGTCATGTCTCGGAATATTTACCTCCTCGCGTGGATGCATCTCACGGGAAGAGAAGCCTTCGGGGTATCGAGGCAGGTTGGAGGTCCAACTAGTGACATGAGCGTGGTACATGTATGCCAGAGCGGTCGATAGTGGTGTTCATCTGCCGGAACACCTCAAAATGAGGTTGTTAACAAAAAGTTATTTTCATTACTCACCTCATGGCTGTATCGGTTGAGAGAAGTCCCATCTGGCTACATTGAAGGTATAGAGGCTTAGGAGCAGGAGGTCTCTTGAAAATTTGTTCACCCGAGCCATTGTTACGCTCGGGCACAAGGATATCAAATCAACAAGTGGTAGCATTCAACGAAGCAACTAAGCATGAGAAAGGAAGAAGGAAAGGAGAGATGGCAGGAGAGCTATCTAAATTGTTATGTTAAGTTAGTAGATGGATGCCTTAGGAACCAGGCATCAACTAGCAAACATCTGAATGGTAACAGCCATCACAAGCAGATCTCGCGATGCATCTAAGAAATTAGCAAGATTGAGGAGATTTTCCGGGGGAAGTTGAAACAGCATCTTCAGGGTCTAAGGTCTAAGACTTCGCTCCGTTTTCTTGAACATAAAAAGCATACCAGGGACAAATGTCAAGATTCCCAAGTTTAATTAAACGGGCCGCGAAAAAATTAGTGGTTGGGAACATGTTCGCTTTTATATCGCCCTTTCAGTTTCTTCTACATCAGCCTAGCTTTCTGGTTTGGACTAGCATGTTATTCTATGGATCTCTAGAGGCAAACGGGAGGCTCCCAGGGGCTCATGAGTCTTAGGGCCAAGAGAATTACTCACGGGACTGTCACTCCGGATCCTAGAAGGAAATAAGTCCTAGAGGAATAAGCTGCTCCTGGGGCCGCATAGACCATTAAATCGGCTCACATCAAGTCGTTCCCTGCCTAGAGACCAGCTACCGGTCCCCGGAATTGAACTTAGATATATATAGATATATGAAGTTTGCTCGACCGGGTCCAGGAAGGAAAGATTTGGCCCTGAGAATTTTGATGCTCCAGGAATCTCAGCTGCTTCTGGTGGTGCCTCCATAATGTGTTTGATCAGGAAATTGTTGAAGGTATCGTGTGTTCCCTACAATGCCATTCTATATGAGGACAGTGGTTTGTGCGAAACCTCGTCTGGGAGAACACTATCTCACTATTCTCATTTATCGCATTCATCAATCCACACTTCAAGAATCAGCATCCTTTGTCTTTGCATCCCACTCATGTGCCAGAATTCCCATCTGTATAGAATCCCACCATCTCCCACCCTTCCATAAACATTCCCTCTTCCGTCCCTCCGTTACAAAGCCAAGCTTGTGGTACGCCTTTTGCGCCCTCTCGTTCCACTCAGAAACCGTCAACTCAACACGGTGCAGCCCCGCAGTCAAAAAGGACCAGTCCAGCATCCATGATATGGCCTCGGGCCCATATCCCCTCCCCTGGTACTCTCGCGCAATAGTAATTGCCAACTCATGTGTTCGATTATGTGCGAAACCGGGAGCTTGTTTTCTTAATGAGATCACACCAATCGCCTCAGGAACGTCTTCGGAGCCCACGTCTGGGATGATACATATCATGACTGACATGAACACAACAGCTTCGAGATTAGCTCGCAACTCCTTTCGCTCCTTGTCGCTGAGCGGGCGTATGAGAGCAGTGGAGGCCATAGATCCGACTACGGGGTCACCGTAGAGAGCGTGGAAGAATGCCTCGTCTTTTAGGTTGTCCTCTGGTGCGCGATAGAGAAGACGTGCGGAGCGGTAGGGTTCCAATGGGAAAGGATCCATTGCGATCGTCTGGGGGGCTAGTTGAAGGCTAAGGGGCAAGCAGTGAACTGCTAGTATCTAGATGGTCGGTCAACAGAGCGAAGAGAGATTATTTATATAAAGGGTATACGTGAGCTTTCGCTGCCAGATCTCAGGAAGTGACCTTTTCCTCGGTTAATGAGTCATAATCAAATAACTTACGAACAAGATCGCTTAGCATAGAAGTCAGGGGGTGGCTGCATCCATTTTAACTATTGAATGTAACGTTGTCTATTCGTTGGAACAACCTATACTGTAATCTATATTAAGTTCTCTGACACATCCAGCGATCTAACTTTGCAAGATCGTCTGCCTTTTTCTGCCTTCCCACCAGTGTCCCCCCGTCATTCTAGAATAGACGTTTTCCGGGAATATTACAGAGGCGTTCCAAAAGTCTTCGTCCACCACTACACCGCCAAGGAATTTCAGCCTCGCCAAGACCATTCTGCCGATATTATAGAGGGAGGAGTGTATATATTTTACGGCCGTGGCAGTGCTTCATGACTGGCACGCTATCCACTGTCCGCGATCGGAGCAAAGCCCGCCAGGGGGTAGGCCCTGGGCGTCTCTAACTATTACTAGTTCTTTGTACAGATAAGAGACTTTGGCGCGTTCACATAGCTGCCTCAGTCACGAGTAAGGTCTGCTATGGAGGGTGAGTTTCGGGTGAGCGCCTCTTTAGCGTTGCGCGACTTGGATGAGAAAGGGTGAGTGCGCAATAGACCGAGTGAGAAGCTGGGTGTGAACCACCCTCGATTGTGCGCCCCACCGCATTGACCCTCTTAGCTGAACTCCTGATTGGGTTCCCTTGATCAGCCACTACTGTAGGTGAGACGCAATGAGAAGCAGGCGAGCGATTGGAGCACTTCAAATAGCCACCCTCTGGATTGATAATACAAAGATATTTTTTCTAAGTACACCGTTTGTGGTTGCTAATTACCTTGTCCGACTTAATATGGCCCTCGCAGGTTAGATAATCTTTGCCGTAGCCGCCGATGTCTTGTATGTCCTATTCAATGATCTGTCCTGGACTGTGGAAGGGGTTTGTCGATGCCAATCAAGAGGCTTCAATAACCGCCATGCCCTTCTTGGATGGAGAACTGAAATTTTGACTCGTTTAGGAATGATGACAGGGAACACTCATCCTCCCCTCGCGACTGAGATTTTCACTGGTTTCGGAAAGGCGACGCCAAAGCCAGAGAGTCTATCGAAACTGAGATTTCAACTACCTTGGGCATGGTCACAAGGAAATAAACGTACATAGCCGTCCACTACTCCAAGCCGCTAAGAATACGTCCATAATTTCTATCACAAGGGGAATTTATGGGTGACATCCACCATTTCGTTGAACTATTTAAACGGATTCTCTCGCACATCTGGAATTCACACGCCAGCTTCTAATTGCGAAACGTTCAAGACAAGCACGATCGCCCAGAAATCCCAACACCGATCAATACAATTACCATGGGTATCGACGACGCGCTTCCCAGAAAGCTTCGCAGGAAGCTCAGAGAAGGCTTTGTGGCCGCTAATGACGAGTTTGTGTGTGACATTCCCAAAGTCGAGCTTCATGTGCATATCGAAGGGACCCTGACCCCTGAGCTGAGATGGAAGCTAGCGCAGAGAAACGGCCTCAAGGTCAACTTTGGCAAGAGTCCGGAACTACACAGTATGGAGGAGTTGAGATTTGCCATGAACAGCGCGGAACCTAAGACTGAAGATGAGGAGCGTGAATTCTTCTTCGAGTCATACTACGGCGCATTTGATACGTTAAAGACCAAACAGGATTACTTCGACCTGGCAATGAACTACTTCGAGCATGTTGCAACCATGAATGTTCGGTACTGTGAGGTCTTCTTTGATCCTCAGGGGCATACAAGCCGAGGCATCGCCTGGGATGTTATGATGGGAGGCTTCAAAGAGGCTCAGATGAAAGCTCAGAGTGAGCTCAACGTACGTAATGCACTCTCCCACATTGAAAGAGGATTCAAAACCTGACAAAATAACTAGGTCCGTTCTTCATGGATCATGTGTTTACTACGTGATCTGTCCACCGATGACGCAATGGATCATTATAAGGCTGCGCTGCCATATCGCGACATGATTACCGGAATTGGACTTGATTCAAACGAATACAATCGACCTCCTATACTATTTCAGGAGGTGTTCTCACTGGCCCGAGAGGATGGCTTCCGGATCACGATGCATTGCGATGTGGGACAGGACAATACCCACGAGCATATCCGACAAGTCGCTTCCGAGATTGGCGGAAATGGGGCGGATAGAATCGATCATGGCCTCAACGCTGCCGATAAACCAGAGCTGGTGGATCTGATCCTGAAGCGAGACATAGGCATGACCATCTGCCCGTGGGCATACATGCGATATCAGACTTACGCCGAGCTCGGACCGAAGATGCGCCTTCTTTTCGATGCAGGGATCAGAATCACCGTCAACAGCGACGACCCGGCTTTCATGGACGACGCTTGGATTCTGCACAATCTGCTACTCACAAAACACTTTGGCTTTTCCGACAAGGAAATCGCAATTTTAGCCCGAAACGCGGTCACAGTCTCCTGGGCAACACAGTCGACCAAGGAGAGGATTCTTCAGGAAATCGATGCTGTCTATAAACGCTTCTATCCAGATTGAAGGAACTGGCAATCCGGGTTTGTTAATATTGCATTCTCAAGTCCTGAGCTTCAAGCAAAACCTTCTCATGCAGTTTAGAGTGTGACCAAAGGCGGGATATAAAGCCATAGACCATCATTATCTTCTTTCATAAGTTGATATTCTATGATCTGGACTTTGTCTAAGTTGGAGGATTTGTCGACAGGTCATATTTCTATCCTCTGTTACTAAAACAGTAACGTCTCCGAATCAAGAATCTGCGTATTACCGGTCTGCCAAACCTGTTCTAATACATCGATTGCAAGCTTTGGATTGCAACATCCAAGTGTCGCAAAATGGCTTGCAAATTCTTTTCGCAACCATTGTTTCCGTTCAAGAGATTTCTGATGTAGACATAAACCTGCTTGAAACAACGGCCATGATGTTGAGAACTTCCGATTCGTCCCTGAAGATAGCCTTTCCGCCCGCCGAAAGACATCTTCTAGTAAAGCTGAAGTATCGAATGTCTCATCCGAAAGCTGGAATAAGCGGACGAGATAGAGTAAGACCCCACGTCTCCAGATCTCAACCATGTCTTCTCGTTGATCGGACAGGATATCAGATCCATTCCACGTCCTAGCAGCATTGCCAAGGACGATGGCTTTTCTCAAGGCCTCATCGGATGGGATTCGTGAAGAGAGGTGCAGCTTATGCAATACAGCAATGTCTGCAATGTACTCAAATAAATCGATAGGGCAGTCAAAAACGTCGAATCCCCATTTGCGACCGGATGGGGTTTTGAAATTGTTCAAGGCGGCTTTGACATGCTCAGGCTTCAAGTGCGGCATTCGAGACGATGTCGTCGCACCCAGGATATCTAGCCTAACGAAATGTAAGCGTTGCATAGAATGCAGCTACGGAGAAAAGACTTTACCATGCAAGACGTTGTTGGAAAAAGCCTCGCTCAGTTCCGTCCGAACCATGCCGCTTCACGATGTCACTTGCTGCTTTTAAGTGTGTTCCAAATTCCAGGCAGTCCCCAGAGCAGAGCTGTCGCACCTGTTAGAGTAGCCTTGAAAGGATATCTGAGCACGTACATCTAGCTGGGCAAGTAACACCATACAGGCAATACTAGAAATGTCCGTTTCCTCGATGTCATTTTTCAATTGCCGTCTGAGCGCCTGCGTGGCCTCCAGCCGCAAATGGAGACTCTGCAGTTTCAATTTGTTGTCTTGAAGTCTGTTGCCAATATGGCAAGACGCCGTCGCCCCCACGGCATACCGAATGCAAGGGACGTTCTTGGCCATTGGTAGTATATGCTGCGTGTAGGGAGTTCGCGCAGGGCCATCGCCCAGATAGAAGGCCGTACTTAATTCGCGTGCGTCTACAAGCAATGAGTGATAGCCAAATTTTGCCATGAAGAACTCTCCTTACAATATTGGACGAAGACCTGCACACTATCGGGAGGAAGTAAGGCGCCAGGCATTGTCCATCTAGGTCTGCGCGGTGAGGTAACAAGGTGGAAATTCGCCCCATCACCGCTTGAAGTGGAATTGGCTGAGTGGCTGTACTGGTGGGTGTAGGACTCTCTCTCCAGGACCCTGGCAGCGTTCAGCCGCTGTGGCAGCACACATCTGACGTAGGAGTCGTCATTTTTCGAAACTAAACCGACTGAGGCCTGCTCCTTTCGCTGGGTCATGTCATCAGTAGCGGACTGGTATTTCCGACCAGCCATGCTTCCCCTGGCTGCCAGGCCGACCCAACGTAGAGCGTAACCCTCGCACTCTACGCCGCGCTGATGGCAACTCATGCACTTGGGCAGGGTTCGATCGCACTTTCGCCCTCTTCGACGACATGTCTTGCAGGCAATACCGAATTGGGGCTTTGAAGTCATTATCCCGAAAGAAGTAATTGTTCCAGTTGCAGGGGATGGATGTGTTGCAGTAACAATGAAAAGATAAGCCAAGGTGGACTGGCGATCAATATGAATAGAGGAGATTCGGGCCACCTTGGGTAGGGGCTTGCATGACTCGGAGGGGGGGAAGTTAGCAAAGTTAAACTACAGCATCTCCACTCCACTCTCAAGTTCTCAACAGTGTGGCGAAATGCGGGCGCTATTCAAACGGGTGGAGAGCAGGCGACAGGCTAGTCCGGAACAAGGTAAAGTTTCAGTTTTCCCCATGCTGGAACATAAGCCGTGG
Organism: Penicillium simplicissimum; assembly: GCA_024706585.1. Lineage (NCBI taxonomy): Eukaryota > Fungi > Ascomycota > Eurotiomycetes > Eurotiales > Aspergillaceae > Penicillium > Penicillium simplicissimum. The sequence continues at coordinate 1,906,636 of JAMZTW010000044.1, forward strand.
CACTGACCACCCCGCCTCTACCGCAGCAACTTCCAAGTTCCTACGATAAAAATCTTCCCATTTCCCTACTATCCTGGCCACCACCCACCACATCACCATGAGATCTAAATACCAAGCGGATGAGGATCGAATTGCTGATGCCCTCGAAGCCTACCAAAGTGGCAAAAATCACAATTTATCCGCGTTGGCGCGTGAATTTGACGTGCCTTATCAACGGCTGCGGCGTAGCGCCCAGGGGGTCTCTTCAAAAATTGGCAACCAGAACCGCCCACGCCTGCTTACAGAGCCCAAGAGCAGGCGATTGTGAGGACTATTCACCGCCTACGCCGGTACAGTATTAAGTTAAACGGCAAGGATATTGAGGACCTCGCGAATATACTCCTTTGGCGCCAATTCGTGCGGGACCATCGTAAGGCTAAGATGCCACCTTCTAACTCTATCCTCGCACGGCTAGCCAACCGCCAGGATATGCCTACTGGATTGAAGCTGGTGAATCATCAATGGGCCTACACGTTTATTGGGTGTATAGATTCTGATTTAAGACCGATCGCCGATGAACAAATCGAGTCCGGGCGGGCCACTGTGTCTGCAGCGATGATAGCGGACTGGTTTGACTTCCTAGAACCAGTCATTAAGAAGATAAAACACTATAATATCTACAACTTCGATGACCGCGGTTTTATGCTTGGCCAGCAGGCTTCTCGTACGCGCTTGGTTGGTCGTCAGCAAGCGCGCCCTGAGGTGAACCCGAGTAAGCGGGAGAGCCAGACTATCGTTGAATGCATTGCCGCAGACGGCTTCGCTATACCACCGTTTCTTATCTTTCGAGGACCAAGAGCCTAGTGATTGGTATATCTCAGTAGCTAAGACTGGCTTTGAATTCCGATCTGGCATTTAAGTGGCTCCAACATTTCGATAAACATACTCTAAAACGGGCGAAAAAGAGTAAGTTCTCTACTGTTCTAATTATTTTAGAGTCAACATGGACTCATTAACCATTTATATTATAGACGAGACGCGTCTCCTACTATTCGACGGGCACACAACACACTTAACTATCGAGTTCCTCGAGTACTGCCTCCAAGCCAACATTTTTCCTTTCAAGCTTATCTCCCACGCTACGCACCTCATACAGCCACTCGATGGCGATGTGTTTCAGACATACAAGACTCATTTCGAAGCTGGAATCGCATGGTTACCCAGTATGGCGGGGATCCTCATGATAAAGCTGTGTTTGTCCGGGGGATTCATGATATTCGCGATATGGCACTTACACCTTCTATCATTCGCGGAAGCTTTATAAAGCGAGGAATCTATCCGTTTAGCCCAGATCTTGTGGTTAAACCTCTTTCCGGCCGTGAGGAACGTGAATTTGTGTCACTCCGCGGATTCGACGTGATTGATAGCGCTGAGGCGCGTCGTGTCACCGCAGCCCAGGAGCGTCTATCTCCAGTACCTTCTTCTAGCTCAATTGAGCTGCCTAACACCCCTCGCAGCCTAAAGAAAAGCTTCCAGAAGATTCGTCCCTACCTACCGGCTAGCGATGAGAAGCTGCACTCTCCACTTAAGCGGATTGAGCAATTCACCATAATCAAATATGAGGAGAGTATACTCAAAGACTCTGTTATCTCTGAATTCAAAAGGGTCAAGAGCAAATACACAACCACTAGCCAGAGCAAGCGCCAAATCACCAAAACCAACGCATTGACTACTAGGGATACTTTGGCGAGAATCCACCAGCGCTCAGAGCAGGAGAACCAGCAGTGGGTGAGGCGGGTGAGGAGAGAACCAGAGGAAGTGGGCGGAAGAGCAGGAACGGGCTACTAGGCCTAGCCAGCCTAGTAATAAGGAGAATATTCACTATTGGGGCAAAGATTTGCATCTTCTCTTCGAGCCCGTTGGGATTTTTGAGATAGATAAAGAGGGGGATAGCTCTCTGACGCCTAGTTAGTTAATGAAAGTATATTTATCCGTCTCCATGCGCAGATAGTACAGTAAAGACTGGCCACGAATAGGGATACAGTAAATCCTTATTTTTTGGGTCTATGGAATATAACTCTTTTTCTCTGTTCTTTGTAGTACAGTTCCATCAGATATGTCCTGTATTCTCCACACCACCATAGCTAATATGTGAATCTAAAGCTCGGATGATCATCACCGAGGTTATTCAGTTCCTCCTGCGACCACTCATACCGATAATCTCTCTTCCCAGCATCTCTCAGACGATTCTCTCGCACAAGCCATCCGAAGAAGACCATACACGCAATCCCACAAATCCAAACCATACCCAGACTCACACCAAACCCAGTGTGGTACGTGGGAGCCTCCGATGCAATGAAGATATTGCTAGCCACCAAGCCACCACAATTCCCGAAGCCAATCTGCATCGCCGAGGCAATCGATTGCTTATAGTGACCGGCCATGTTGTTGCTAAGCCAGCCCATCAAGATAGGCTGGGTCATGTAGCCACCTCCGGTGATTGCGTATAGGGCGAAGTACCGCGCTCCCACGGGGACGGATTTCTGACAGATGAGGATCACATAGCCAACGGTTGCAATGAGGCATCCGCAAATTGTGAAGGCAAAGCGGTGGCGTAGACGATCACTAACAAAGGCCGTGACGAGTGCAATGACGGTCGCGACGATGTAGATGGGGATACTCATAACCTGGGCACGCACCGAAGTCCAGCCGAGTTGCTTCAAGATGGTCGGTGTGAAGAAGGAGGTGGCATAGCCGGTGTTCACGATGCCGAAATACATCAACGGACTAGATGGCAAGGTTAGTGGCTGACCTGGCGAAGAGCATTTCAAGCAAACACTCACCCAAGATAGAGCTTAATATCACGGACAACCCGTCCCCGGGCTGCGCGATCCAGTCGGTCCATTCGGGCTTCTCCCCGATCCTGGGAGAGCCGAGCCAGCAGCAGCGCTCGCTCCTGATTATTCAAGAAACGGGATTTCTCAGGCCAGTCGACGATGATAAATTTGGAGACGGCAGCAGTAACCACTGTGACGAGACCTTCAATGATAAAGATCCAACGCCATCCGCTGTACCCTCCGACTCCATCCATATTGGCGATGGCGTAGGCCAAGAACTATTTCCCCAAACTATTAGTCAGTTTTGAGGTCTTTTCCGTAGTTATGTTAATAAGGAGATGGCTGACACATACTCCACTAACTGCACCGGCGAGAATGCTGGCACTGAAGAACACGTTCAGGCGCCACTGCAGCTCATGGCGCTTGTAGTACATCGCGATGATATAGATGCAGCCTAGAATCGTCAGCATTCCAGGCATCAAATTTGTTCATTGATGAAACAATTACCTGGCATGAACCCAGCCTCAAAAACACCTAGCAGGAATCGACACGCCACCAATCCCTTGAAACTCTGGGTAAGTCCCTGGCAGATGGTAATGATGCCTATCGAACCAAGAAATTACATTAGCACCAATTTATGAAGACGGGCTTGCCCAAGGGAGAACCCACCCCATCCAAACATGATCCCACTGATCCACCAAGAAGGCGCTATCCTCTTCAACAACAGGTTACTCGGAACTTCGAGCAGGATATACGGGATAAAGAAAATGAACAACGCAAGGTTGTAGTCATGATTCTTCATGTTCAAATCTTTCTCAAGACCTTGCAGTCGAGCATTTCCGATATTGATTCGGTCGAGGAAAGCGAGGAGGAAGAGGAACATGAGGATCGGAACGACGTGGATATCGAGCTTCCATAGGAGGCGCTTCTCAGCGGCGCGATCGATTCCGGCCGGACTCTCCGACTTGATCTGTTCGATCGTTTCATGATCCCCCGCTTTTTCGAGTTCGTCCATCGGATAGGAACGGGATCAAGTGTGATCTTGCAATATTCGGGGACTAAGACAGCTCTGGGTTATGGGATGGCACCGAAGTGCTCTCTCTTCTTTCAAGAGCGTATAGGTATGAAGAGAATGCGGAGCTGATGCTTGCACAGATACTCAAAAGGCAGCCAAAGGTGGAACTAGACCTCACCACTTAAATACGGTCTGCACCTAGGGAAGCAGGGTACATGCTGACTAGGAGAGTTGGGCCACGGTGATCCCTCCTTCCCCGCAGTATCGTTGACAGACTGCATTCCGCTGTCCTCGCGCAGGATGCCCTTCATTCCGCTACCAAGACGCCAAGAGATTGAAGGCTTGTGTGTCAAAACTTTACACTTCGGTCCCTGTCAGGATTGTCAACAAGATAAAGTGAATAGGGTTTCAGAAAACATCTTCCACAATCCCATAGCATCAACGCCTCTGCAAAGTAAATCAAGATGAATTAGGTTCTACATGGGTCAGACTATAATGAAACCCAGTGGTTTCTACCCAATTCAAAGTTCCCAAGGGATGTCGAGGTTGAGTGAGGCGAGAACGAAGTATACTTGAAGGTTTTATTAGAGCGGAACCCGTTCCGTCACCCAAGCGTGGGCCGCGGGTGAACATGCAATCCTGATTCAAGTCCAAAGCCTTGCCTATCATCTCTTTAGTAGTCCGTGATATCAAATCCCGTTCGCCTCTGCCGGGATTGAGACTCGGCATTTTCCCCGGTTACCCCGCTTCCCCGGAGGATCGACAGTCTGCTATCCACGATGGAGGAGATGGTGGATAGTTTGATACTATCTACCGCATTATTCTCCGAGACAAGAGTGATGGAACAATTTAGTCAATTGGTGTCAATGTAAAAATATCATGGGCTACAATATCGCTTGCTGGGAAGTTAAGAGCCAATGTTCTTTCGCAGGGCTGGCTCCAGCGGAAACACCTGCTCCTCCTCGGCCACGTCCTTGTAGACGGTGTCCCAGCGATCCTGAAGCGGTGCAGGAGTTGGCCAAGCATTCTCCGGGTCTCGAAGCCACAGCCGAAGTAAATGCCGTCTAGTTCAGTCAGCCCAATTCGATATCAAGCCTCAGAAAGGACGAAACCCACTCTTTGCCGGGTTGATCTTTGAACCCATTCCGTGCATGGAAAATGCTAAGGTTGTTGACATATTGGACATCGCCCTTTTGGAAGCCCAGTGATGCACGATGCTTTTCCGCTAGGAAGTGCAAAGCGTCTAGAGCTTCGGCCTGGGCTTCGCTGATGGGAGGTATATGTGCCGACCGAGGCTGGGCGAGGAATCCTGTGAAGTACCGACGTGCATATTGGATGAGGACGCGCTCGGGGCCCGTCTCGGTCGCCGGTTGGTGATAGAGAAGTGGACGAAGGGTGTATGGCTTCTTAGGGTTGCCAAATCTGGGAAGGGTGAGTTTAGCATGGATTAAACCGAATCAGTTTGCTGTACATACCCGTCAACCGGCCAATCCTGGGACAGAGTATGAATCAAATCTGGTCTCTCCTTGGCGAGGATATTGTAAACGTTCCAGCTGCTCGAAAGATAACTCTCGCCTCCTTCGGCCGAAGGGCTGAGGCAGAGAAGAGAAATAATGTCTCCAGCATCCGTGTGGAAGACTTGCTTATCGGCCGTGTTGGAAGGTGCTCCGATCTTTTCGGCTTCCACGGTGTTTGTGATGTCTTTGATGTGCGAGATCACCGGAGACTTGCCGTTTTGCAGACGCGTGTCCTGTTGGCGACCACGGATATTCCCGATATGAGAAGACACACCAGTATAGATGATGATGTTATCCTCTCGAGAGTACTCATCGATGCGCAGTCCCCTAAGGACAAAGAATCCTCGGCCATGATGGATTTCCTTCGAGAGCTCCCTCAGGATGGGGCGGAGGGTTGGCAGTGAGAAAGTCGACTCGGCGATGTAGCCCAAAGGCTTGTCGAGAGCTGTACATTCGATGTGGTCAGATTTGGAGGCTTGATTGAGCTTGATTCTTGTCTCTCTCACCCTTGAAGCTCTTCAGTGCCGCATCAATCTCATCCAGTTGCTCATCACTCAATGTGTAAATCCAGTCACTGCTCCGCTCAATATCCTTCCCATCCCAGACAAGTGGAGAAGTCAACTTCTCAGGAAAGCCTGCGGGTAGGCTAGTCTGGAGAATCTCCGTGTCTTTGCGGAGGCGTGTACGCGCTTGATATTTCTCGTAATCTGGATGATATTGAATATCAGGCTGGACAGGTTGAGTGATGATCACGGAAGCAGACATGATGACTTTGAACGATAGGCTCGAAGCTGGCCAAGCATATTCGGAAAGTTGTCCGCTTAAGTATTCAACGTTACATAGTGCTGTCACTCACGTTATAAGCCTTATCCCTCGCGTGTGATCGCGTCATGTTCACAGAGGGGAATCTTTTGCTCAATTGGAATCCTACCATTCGCTACCTTTTGCGACATTGGCCCCACCCTCGACGAGCTCATGCATGTCGCGTAGATCGACAGATTTGGTGATTGTTATGTACGTGGTGATTCATAAGCAAGACGGAGAGATTCAGTCTGTATCGTTGGATTTCAAAAGGAACAGATGTGGGTACGAGCTCGATCGCGACGGATCCCGGGTCTCATGATACAAGATTCCAAAAAAAATTAGCGGGTGATTTTGATAATTTTAATGAGATGTCATGTACTGCAATCTTATCATTGGACATAAGATCGTTTGGAGGTATGATGGAAAAGAACGCAGGAAAAACCACTGCCTCTCCGAATCGCGCTCAGCGCATGTATTAAAACCGGCCATCCCTGATGTACAGGTCCAGCAATCAATCATCTCCAATAGTAATTTTCACACAAGAAGTAAACAACCGCGCCCGGTCCGTCTGCATGTGGTCGTACACGCCGATTACTTGCGCTCAACATTCTCAACAGTGACCGATGCAGGCTTCTCGTGCAATTCGTGAGAAGTCTGGACGGCCTTCTGGTGGGCGAGAACCTCCTCACCCTGGGCGACGTGGTTGGCACCGCCGAACAGAGTGTCGATCTCCTCGAGGGTGACCTTCTTGGTCTCGGGAATGAAGAAGAAGACAAAGACCGCCAGCAAGAAGTTAACACCGGCGAAGAAGTAGAAGGCGTAGAAGCCATCGTGGTCGAGGAAGATGGGGAAGAATTGCTGGAAGATGGTGTTGGCGACGTTCTGAGTCTGCGAAGCCATACCCACAGCTTGGGCGCGAACGTTCATAGAGAAAACTTCGGAAGTCCAAATCCAAACTGTGGCACCCCAAGATGGTTTGTCTGTGAGATGGTTAGCGTTGGAACCTAGAGGTAACGAGGGATCGGCTACTCACAAAAGAAGATGAACAAGAATAGCAAGAACACGATCGCGATACCAACAGGCTCGGATTTGGCCCCATTGGTTCCGGTCGGTGTTTGAGTTTCAACAGAGGCGACGATGATCATGCAAATTCCCATACCAATACCACCAGCAATCAGAAGAACCTTTCGTCCAAAGCGATCGACAATCCACATGGCGTTCAGGGTGAAGAGAATACCGCAGGTGGCGTTGAGGGCGTTGATAAGAGCGATCTGGCTGCTGCTGGTGAAAATCTTCTGGTAGATCTTGGTGGAGTAGGAGTTGAGCGAGCCCTGGCCGGTAATCTGCTGGCCAGCGTTGAGGATCAAAGCCAAGTACATGCGCTTGCGAAGAGACTTGTCCTTCCAGAGAGCACTGTAGTTGCCGGAGATAGCCTCCTTCTCGTACTCAATGGCTTCGCGGATCTGCAAGATTTCGTCCTCGACCTCCTCTTCAGAGTCACGCACGCGACGAAGAGCGGCGCGGGCCTTCTCGACGTTGTTACCGTGCTTGATGAACCTTGATATTGTTGTTAGTATGACCCACGTAATTGTTGGTGCTGAAATTCTTACCAACGAGGGCTACCAGGGATGGTAGGGAGGGTCGCCAGAATCAAAACGGGGACCAACAGCTGGAAGATGACAACCAGCTTCCAGTCCCACTCACCAAGGCTGGCCTTGTGCTTGGTGCAGCCGTAGTTAATCCAGAAGCAAATAAAAGATCCAACAGAGTAGAACATCTGCCAGAAAGTCATGATCTGTCCACGAATCTCAGGAGGTGCCAATTCGCCGATATAGATAGGTCCAGACGCTACGCGTTGCCCGAATTAGCGGATGCTTCAAGATCACAGTTACAAGGCGGATTGACTCACTCAAGGCAATACCCTGACCAATACCAATGAGGACACGACCAGCGATGAAGCATGCAATGCTGTGGTAAGGGGAGAAGGTCTGCATGAACGTGGCAATGATAACGAGGACACAGCCAGTGGCCATGCCGACCTTGCGGCCGAGGTAATCCGCAATGGGACCACCGAGGAAGAAACCACCGAAGATAGCACCAACGGTATACGCAGTGTTGATAGAACCAATCATCGCAGAGTTGGGCTTATTGAACCAGGCCACCCAGTTCTTGGAGCCCTGGACGGAGTTGAACACGGACGCATCGTAACCGTACAACACCATGCAAGACGCGGCGACCAAGGAAATGAACCTGAAATATGGGTTCTTAGAGGGTAATTTTCTGAGTGAACAGAGTAGTTTCAACATACCAATTATAGGCTCGCTTAGAACTGACAACCATCTTGGCGATTGTCCAATGATTTCAATCCAATCCAAGGGATGTTCGAGAAAAGCGTGGTTGACGCTGCACACCAGGTGACTGTGCTCAGTAACGGGCAGTTCGGGAAACGGCCAAGCACTCCTTTCACCGTGACTCTCAAGAGGAAGGGAGTGATTCAAGCCAGGAGAAGCACAGTAACCCACGAGTATTTTTCCGGGGGAAATGAGAACGGGCGGAGTCTGCCCCAGATATATAACTTCCTGAGACGCAATTACTCTGGGGCAAGAATAGTTCCTCTCCAACGCCCTAGGCAAAAGAGCAAGTGACTGCACCAATCAGTCAAGGTCCGTGTAGGACGCCCCCGGACAACGCTAAGCACGACTTGCATTCTGATAACGGTAGCCCTGTCACCATGCGGGTCGCTGAGTGGTGGGGTATCTCCAGACGTCCACACATGGGTCAAGGGCCGCATGCAAACTGTGGACAGCTTATTGGACTCTCGAGGGCTGGAACACATGGTGCGGACCTGGGGTAGCGGTGATCTGAGGTTCGAGGATATTTTGTCCCGTGGGGCCCAGGCGTATGATGCATTTCCACGAATCACCAGCGAGCTGGACCGGGGCTGGGAGAAAGTTGACTCCACCAATCGCGGGGGATAATCGAGAGAAGCCAGCACGAGAATGGCAGAATCGCTGGTTAAAAAGAGACTTGTGGGGAAGGGCTGATCTGGCGAAGCGAAGCGAGGTCCGCAATCAATGGGTTGATCGAGAGGCGAGATGTGGAGGTGGAGTGAGGAGAAGGAAACCCAAATCTCCAGATTGCTCCCAGACGGCCAGACCAGATGATCCCGATCAGGTGGGCAATTACGCAGTTGTCAATGTCCACATACCTCAACTTGCACGCAGAGATCTTCCATCTGCCTTGTCTGTTGGGTGGAGTGCAGGTTCTCGTCCAGAGAGCAAGCCGATTCTGTTGCTAGGTTGGACTGTTCGCCAGTTCAGCAACACGCCACTCCTCAGCGAGTCTTACTTGGGCATGTGACTGTTCGCCTAACTCGCTGGAGAAGAATTCCATATCACCACCGGATAAATCTTGATATCAAGGACTTGGCGAAGTTAGGTCCAAGCCTTTTGTCTTACAGGGACACCTTCTTCCTCACCCATCCTTCATAATGGCCCAGAACACTAAGACAGGTTCAAGACTCGAACGCCCAGAGCTTAGAAGTAATTACCAAGTAGTCAAGGGACTCTTGAGGTGGGATCTGACCACTGTTTCTGTAATACATTTTAGACGTGACTTAACTAACTTACCTACGTAAGGTAGTCGGGCGCCTTCCTAAGCTTGAGGTAGATCATCACGGCCGAGAACTCATTATGTGAATCCCGCGGAGAAAGGTCTATACACATTGACCTACGGGTTCCTGGAAACAGACGGTACCTGACGATCTTCTCACTAAAGAGAACATCTTCCACTGAATGAATAAAAGCGATCTTGACCAGTGCCAAAGGAGCTTAATGTTTTACATGGGATCTCCACTGTGAGTCCTATCCAGAGCTCCTCAGGACCAGATTAAGACAAGATTCCAGACCTATCCCACTGAGCATCGCCTGCTTCAAATCTTAAGCCTGAATAGTCGTCCTCTTTTATCTCGACGCCTCCCGACGTTCGGATTACAGAGGTAGATGCCGAGAACTGACCAAATCCACAGCCCTCTTAGAACACTATCAGTCACGTGCTCTCGCGCTTCTCCAACGCGGTCCCGCGCGACACAAAGAAAAAAGAAGCCCAGCCAAGCAATCAGCCCGATCTTTCCTCAAGACATCAGCATCGAGTTTAGAATTGAAACCTTGACCATGATACACAAATAGCCTCGTGCAACCAAGTAAGGTCTCATCGCTGTCTCCAGATTCCCTCAGATTCCTTTGTTCTCCCGAGGACGTCATCACGATGCCCCGCAAAACGAACAAGAAACAGACGCGGCTTGCTTGGGCACCAACCACTACCTCCGGCGATGCAAACGATGACAAGGGCGACCGCTCTGCGAGACTCAGATACGGACACCCTAGCGTTGGAACTGTGCGACCCGAGATACCCCGTCAAACGAACCCCGCGTCCCCGCCTACAGAAGCGAGCTCGACTGCAACCACGTCGCGCCGAGAGGACTCACCGGTGAGGGAGAGCAAGCACAAAGAGAAGGAAAAGACGGAGAAAAAGAAGAAGGACAAAATGGCCAAGGCGGAAAAGAAGGAGAAGAAAAAGAGCAGGCAGAAAGAGCCCGAGGCAGAAGGTTGGCTTACAGATCTCTCTCTCTCTCTCTCTCTCTATCTTCAGTGGAATAGGCTGACACCCGCGAAAGTACAAATAGTGCAGCCGAAGCAGGAAAGCTCCTCGGACGACGAGATCGTTGCTCCTGAGTCACTGCAAAGAGCGCGCCGCACCGCTAATCCCGACCTTGCCATCATGAAGTCCTCCAAGCCTACCAAATCACCCCAGCTTCCTTCTGGCTCGCCTGGAAACGCCATCAGTATTGATTCCTCCGATGAAGGTGAACCAGGTCTCGTTCGCCCACGTCGCAGACTGAAGAGAAAGGCGGAACGGTCTTCGGTCGTATTGAGTGACTCTGATGATTCCGAGCCCGTGGTTTCCTCTCCCGTCAAGAGGCGACGCCGGGTCTCACCTACAGAAACGCCTCGGACACCACATGCCGGTGCAAATAGGAGCCAACAAGAGGTGGAAGACGATGTTAAGGATCTTGAAGACTCCGGTAAAGTCAACATCCACGCTCAATACGCGTACACAGCCGTGTCACTAATATACTACCAGTTGTCCAGAAAACCCGCACCCGCGGACGGACTTATGAGTCTGCAAGAGACAAGAAGCTTAGATTCCTCGAGACTCTGCGTCGCCGACGAGCTGGAGAGAAAGAAGAAAGCGAAGAGGAACCGGAAGACGAGTCAGACGACGAAGTGCCGCGATCAAGCCCCACGCAACACTTTTTCAACCCGCGACGCCGTGACGATGAAGATAGTGAGGTTGAATCAGAGATTGGCGCGAACGAGGATCTGGACCGGTACGAGGATGACTTCGTCCTTGAAGACAACGAGTTGGGAGTTCCTACAGAGGAGATCCCGTTCGAATTCACACGGCACGCATACAAGCAACCAAAGGAGTACTTCCGCGATGTCGTGGCATGGATGGTCCACAACCGCATCGATCCGGCATTCCCCCGCAAAGATCCCATGTACCAAATGGCGTTCCAGAAGCTAAGCGACGAGGTCAAAGCACGCGCAGGCTCGTCGCTTATCTCCTCTGTCTGGTCGGCCAAGTTCCGCCAGGTCCTTCTAGCGAGACCATATCTCGACATCTCGGCGTTCCCAACCTCGTTCATGCACTCGTGCGATGCATGCAATCGAGCTGGTCATCCTGCATCCGCCGATCTAAAGTTCTACGGCAAGCCGTACTCGGAAGAGACCCTGGAACCTCTCAGCGACGACAGCTGCGAAGACGACTCTTCTAATCTATCGGACTCGAGCGACGATTCCAGCGACAATGACGACAGCCCCGACGGGTCGGACGTGGAGCGTGACCGTGATGGCAATATCTTGCCTGATGAATCGACCCACTTCTATCTGGGGAAGTAAGTAGAAACAGGGCCTGCATATTTTATTTGTGTCCCTCTAACATGTCCACAGAACCTGCAAAGCCAACGCCTACATGGCTCATCTGCTCACCCACTGGCGATACCAACTGAACGAGTGGGTTGTCGATTACCTTCGACGGAAGGGCCACATGGAGGATGCCGAGGTCCTGCGACGCGAAAACATGAGCCAGAAGCGCAAGACTCGTAACGCAATTGAGGTCTGCAAGAAAATGGAGGCGGAGGGTGAGATTGAGAGGCTCTATAAGGACTTCCATATCCATCTCAAAACGGCTCGTGAGAAAACAGTGAGTGTTTCCACTCTGTCACTACAGTTACTAGAAGTTCTTGTCAACCAGTCTAACATGCGTTTCTCTAGTCTACCATGGAGCTTCTGGGATAAAATGACTCGAGATATGATCGTCAGTTGCGAGGATGATCCCATTCCTTTCCTCGGCTGATGAAGCCCTAGTCTTAGCGTTGCATAATGATACCCAGGTCCTTATACCTCACCAGTCTGATAACAATCTTCTACTAGTAGGGCGCTTACCTATCTAAAATTCTAAAGAAGCTGTATGTTGTGCAGTGCCGGAATTTAGCTCCCATAGACGAGGTTACCAATCGTGATGGCGCAGGCTAGCCATGTAAGTACCTAGGCTATCTGCACGATTAAACCTAGGATCGAGATTTGGTTCAATGACATGTCCAAATTGCATCACCTAGGCATACAGATCACGAAGAGAAGAAAAAGGGAAATGAACAAAATGTATATCGAGGGCATGGAGAGAGGAAAAGGAAGATGACTGTGATTGTACAAATACATGCATGCATAAGCTGCCGGAGCCAACATTTCTGGGAAAGAAGACATATCAAGAAGCGAGGAAAAGGAACGAGATGGACCAGCCGGCAGCCAAATGACTCGATCAGCAACGGCCCTGCGCCGGTCCCCTCAGACCCAAATGGCTGAAGGAAGGTGGTGCAGGCTAAGGGGATTTACAGAGTCTGGGGTCAAAGCCCAGATGCCACCCGCCGTCTTGTGGCTGCCGTGTCGATCGTCTATACTGTATGATCGACGGACAAATCATTTGGTGCGTCGCCTGTGCGTCTCGTTTCCCGTGGCGGTATTAATTTACAGAGTGGCCTGGACACCTTGCTTATCGGACTCCATACCGGGCGTGAGCATCTGGTAAGTGGAAACGAGGTCAGCGAATCGTTCAAATTGGGGAGAAAAATGTGAATAGACTGGCTGGACGGGCGGGACTATGCCTGGGCAAGAGGGAAAACAGGAGTAAAAGTTTTCCACCCCGGCCGGAGGCAAGAGGAAACGCAGGCGCTCAACGCAGTCCAAAGTTCAGACATGCATCATCATCCATCGTCCCAGTAGATAAACCAGCTCGGGGATTGTTTGATCATACCTCGTTAGCGCCCTTGATCATGCCCTGCTCCCGCTCCATCTGGATGTACTGCTCCTCCTCGGCATAAGCCAGCGCCCATGGGACACCGATCAGGAAAGCGCTGGTGCTGATAACCCAAAGCGCCTTGCCGCTGAAAGACAGGCTAGACTTGGTGAGGGATGTGATGGTAGAGACGGAGTTGCTGACGGTGCGGCGCGCGCTGGGGGGGATGATGTCTTTCAGGGCGGAGATACGCTCGTAGAGGGACTCCTCCTCGAGCTCGAGGTCATCCTCATCCTCGTTGGAGATCTCGGAGTCTGTTTCAAAGAAAGATAATGGTCAGCTTTCGTGTTTGATGCTTTGGTCGTGATGATATCGGTTCGTAGTAAGTCTGGGGAAGGGTTTGCGGAGGCGTCATTCTGGGCTGGTCGGGTTTGGGGCACATATTCTGGGGTATATGGACTCGAATTGAGTCTTTCCGGATGGGTGTTGATATCAAGATCCCTATGCGATATATGCATAGGACTTGGAAGGGCTGGAGTGACAAATATTCGTCAAACACTTACCAGTGTCGGTGTAATCCTCCTCGTCATCGGAGACCAGCAGAGCATCGCCCTTGGTGGGAATGGGCTTGTCTGTGAAGTGCTCGTCCTCGACCTCGGTAAGCTTGACCATTTTGGGCGGTTGTGAATTGGGTGGAAGAGGAGAAATGGGACGAGGGTGTTTAGACTGGCAGGAGATGAATGATGGAAGAACGAAGCGCGGGTTTGTGACGCTCCGACTTTTTTGCCGGGCAAAAGCGGCGAGGAAGCTTGGACCCGCCGGAAGTTGGAACGCGACATTCGTTGGAGTCACTGAACAGACTCGGGCATACTTGGGATCTATTATCGGGAGTAAAAAGGAAATAGTGTGGATATGTTACAGAGTTGTGTTCGATACTACTTTCTATCATACAACAAGTGCTCCGAATGCATATGCGTCAATGCCGTTCCAAGGGATGTCCGGCCATGCGACACTTTGCCGGGAAGAGAAGCCCTGGCCGTCCAGCCTACCCTTGGGCGCGCTAATCTATTTATCGTCGACCAAGCTTCCACCGCGAAATACGGTCTTGGATCTCCTCCCATGGGAATGGGCGGAGCTTGTAGCCCTCCAGCTCACCCTCCTGGAGCACAACAGTGGGCTTGCCGGTGCCTTTGCCATTATTATGGACTTGGCCGCCGAAGACTTGGCGAGCCACACGACGCAGATCCTCGACGGTCAGGGCCTCGATTTGATCGCACATCTCTCGCACTCCAACCTTACGGCCGTGCACTTGCACCTGCCGGCCGAGGTCCTCGAGTTCCACCATGCGGGACTCCAAGTTCATGAGCAGGGATGACCGGAGCTGGTTCTTCGCGCGGTTGACTTCCTGCGTCTGCAGAGCGGTGTAGCCGGTGTCCAGAGTAAGAGACTGCAGCTCGCGGCACATCACCTCAAGCATATCGCTCGTCCGGGTGGGGCTACACGACGCGGAGATACCAAAGATACCGCTGTCGGTGTAGCTGTGGTTGAATGCCACACAGCTCTCAACCCAACCGTGCTGGTTGAGGACGTTGGTGTAAAGACGCGAGTACATGCCCTTGCCGGGACCACCGGCGGAGAAGGATCCACCACCACCAAGCAGCGTCTGGAGGGTAGCGAGGGCGTAGATGTCAGGAGAAGAGATGGGGAGTGCCTCGAAGGCAAGATGGATGTGACTCAGTCGCGGCAGCATCGGGTTGGCCGGCGGTGGGATCGGGGGAAGAGCGATGAATCCACCAGTATAGTGAGCAGGTCTGCGAAGATCCAGAGCCGAAGGCTTGAGCAAAGACGGGTGTAGAGGCTCGACAGTGGCCTTCTTGTTTGCGGAGGAGAGGTTCTTGAGGAAAGGAAGCTTCGATAGGAATGAGGACTGGGTTTGATGTGAAGCAGCTGGGCTGGTCGTGGTCGATGAGGGGGTGAAGTGAGGGACCGTAGGAACCTGGCCCTCGATTGCGACAGAGGGGGAGTCTGACAGTGTGGTGTCGATTCCCGTGCCTGATAGAACGGGGCCCTTGCTCGTATCTTTCGCCTTCATATCTCCAAAGTATTGCTCGGAGAGCTTAACGGCCTCGGCATGGGATACGCCGGCAAAAGCGACGACCATCCGGTCCGGGTTGAAAAAGACCTCCCGATACCGCTCAACCACCGCCTTGTTGATCTCACCCAGTCTTTCACTCGGGCAAAGCAGCGGGTTGCCAAGGGTGTTATCTTTGTATGCAGTCATGTGGACCAGCTCAGGCAGGATCAACTCCGGTTTCGCCCAAATTTCACCAATTTCATATTCCGCCGTCGCAAGTTGTTGGAGGACCTCCTCCTCGGTAATTATAGGATCCCGGATAGTCTCCGCCAACAGACCAAGAGTTGTTGGGACCGCCGAGTTGAAACTGGCGGACTGGTACATCAGGGATTCGCGGGACGAAGCGCATTGGATGTTGCCGCCTAGCGACTCGATCACCTCCAGCATCTCATCTGCCGAGCGTGCTTTGGTTGACTTGAAGGCAAGTCTGTCCATGATGTGGCTAACACCACGGAGGCTGGCATCCTCATAACGAGATCCGGCATCGACGTAAACTCCGACACCAGCGAAGGGACCGGGTAATGACTCTGTGGCGACGCGAATTCCGTTCGGGAGCGTGGTGATTTGGTCAAGCTCGGCAGGGTCCTGTCATTTGCAACGGTGGCTTGTTAGAGAAAGGACACACAATTCTAAGGTAATCAGACACCAAATACCTTGGCCGAGTCATTGAGAGTAGCAAAGCTTCTCGACACGGAGCGAGAAGCTCGTGTGAGCGGCTTCGCGGACTCGATGGCCCGCAATGTAGAACGACGCATGTTGCCTTTTGGTTTGAATGCGCGTTCAAATGCTGGCAGTTTCAAACAAGGCGTTGTGCACGATTTCCTTCGAGATCTGGGGTGATGCGGAAATGCTGCGCCGACGAAGAATCGATTCCGGAGAACTGCGCCGGACGTGATTACGTAAGGGATTTAACTAAGTTAACTAACTAGTTAGTTATGCGGGCATACCTAGTTAGGTAACGTTAACTTACCAACCACCTGACAAAAGACGGTTGCTTCCTTGAGGGTAGACAGGCGGGTAAGATTGGAAGTTTTCGGTAGCATGAGATGGAATAGCCTTTGTCGCAAATAGGAATCAATCGTAAGACTATGTCATCGGCGATTCGAGAAAGATCAATAGGTGGCAGTGACTAACTAACTATCCATCCCGTTGCTGACCAACTCTCGGAAGTCTAGGTAGACACTGCTAACGGGCTTAAGTAGGTATATTTCAATAGATCACCGACTTAGGTTGGGCAGGTACTTACAGATGGACAAAGTGCCCGAATATCTAAGTCATTGCACATTATTACTACCTGAATCTCTATCTGAACCATGAAAAGAAAACATAGGTATTAATGGTGCTCCAAAGCCCAGTTGCGGTACCAGTCAAGACAAGCAGCATTCGCAACACTCGCGCCAATCTTGATGCTGAGTCCACACAAGATCTGCTTCACAGCGTTCTCAACCTTCTTGCCGTTTGAAGTGACCGGGATCTCTGGACAGATATCAATGACACCAGGAACATGGCGAGCACTCAGCTCCTTGCGAATAATGGCCTGAATGCGCGCAGAGAGATCTTTGATGTCGGAGGGACATGCAGGGGCGAGCTTGACGAACAGGACAACCGTCTCATCGGAATCGATACCATCTCGTCTACGCCCAACGCACAAAGAATCCTCAATCTCATCGGCAAAGTGTTTGAGCAGGACGTTGTAGATCTCTGCACTGCCAAACCGGACGCCGGACGGCTTGAGCACACCATCGCTGCGGCCAAGCATGACAACACCGCCAGTCTGGGGGTTCAATCTCACAAAGTCTCCGTGATGCCAGATGGTAGGGCCAAACACGTCGAAGTAGCTCTTTCGGTACTTTTCAAGTCCGGTTGGACCGGGAGGCCAGAACATGACTGGTTGGGCAGGGAAAGGCGTGATGCAGACGAGGTCCCCGGGTTCGCCGGAGGCACTGATGTCCTTACCAGCATAGTCGAAGACTGAGACGGCCATACCGAGGGACCGGCATTGGATTTCGCCCTTGTAGACGGGCAGGATCGGACATCCAGAGGCAAACAGAGACAGAATGTCTGTACCGCCTGTGATGGATCCTAACATGATATCCGGGTGGATGGAAGAGTAGATGTACTCGAAGGTCGAAGGGGCAAGGGGTGATCCAGTGCTGAAGATGGCCCTCAATGATTTCAGGGTCACAGGTCGGTGTGCGTGCTTGCGCGGGTTGAGAGCCGCCTGCTCTAGCATGGACAGGTACTTGGCTGAGGTGCCGAAATGGGTAATCTGAAGCTCATCAATGAGACGGGCCATAGCCATCTCTCCATTACCTCCCTCAGCATCGAATGGACGGAACGGCGAGCCATCATAAAGAACGATGGTAGCACCACTTGCCAAACCAGAGACAAGCCAGTGCCACATCATCCAAGTAGTCGTAGTAAAGTAGAAGAGGCGATCGCCAGGGCGAATGTCGCAGTGAAGAAGATGCTCCTTCTTATGCTGGAGCAGTGTGCCCAATGATCCATGCACAATGGGCTTGGGGGCGCCAGTGGTTCCCGAGGAATAGAGAATATAAACAGGATGCTCGGGCTTCAAGCTCACAAACTCGAGCGGAGCATTCGGATCACGGACTGCGAGCTGGAAGTCCGCCAAAGTGACGACCTTTCCGTTTGCTGGACGAACACCCTCGAGGTCAAAATCAACAGATTTGGCAGTCTCAAAAAGCACCAGAAGCTCCAAATCGGGCAATTCCGAAACAATCTCGCGGACCTTGGCATACGATCCATGGACTTTGCCGTTGTAAAGCGAGGCATTATCCGCAAAGAGAATCTTAGGTTCAATTTGCTTGAGACGCTCGAGCACGGCATGAACGCCAGTATCGGGAGAGACGCCCGTCCAGAAAGCACCAATTGATGCCGCGGCCAGCATCGCGACGACAGTGTTTGCATGGTTGCCGACAAAGCCTGCCACACGGTCACCCGTCTGCAAACCGGCCTCTTTCAAGGCATTGGCGCATTGGCGGACACGCTCGCGGAGTTCCTTCCATGAGATGAACTCGCGGTCCGCCTCTGTGGCACCAATGATGGCGATTGAGTCCTCACTCGGTGCATTGGCCGGGTAAAGGAGATTCTCGGCGAAATTCAGAGAGCTCCCCTGGAAGAATGCAGGCCGAGGGAACATCACCTCCGTAGACTCAAGGACCTTTGCTCCGGTTTAGTATTTCTTTCTGAAATTCAATTGATCAAATTATATCAAATCACTTACTGTTTTGTAAGGCTCGTGAGCCTTGACATGCGTATAGTGCCAGATTTCCTCCCAGAATTGAGCGGGTTCGGACACACTCCATTTCCAGAGGGCATGGTAGTCATTTAAAGACAGGCCGTACTTCTTGTTGACCTTGGTCATAAAGTCGTAGATTAAGGTCGATTCAGGGGACGAAGGCCGCCAAAGCTCCTTCGCCTCAGGCGTAACAGTCTCGTCAATGTGCGGCATGGTGGCGAGTAAGGGGATTATATCAAAGTCACGAACAGCACAGGCCCACAATCTAGGTAGACAGTAGAGAGCTAATAAGACGAAGAAAGGAAAGAGACAAGCAAATAGCAGAGACGTAAGAGGGATGATGTAAAGACAACTTTCTTTTGACACTTTCCTCGTAGGGGTTCTCCAATCTCCGCCAGGGGAACAAGCGATAGGCTTCGGGAAGGGATGGCACCGATTGATATGCCGAGAAAACTCTTTCCCCAACACTCTATTTCAGGTACCTCTGGACCTGAGAAGGACTGTGCAGGGGTGGGATTCAATTGGCTATGAAAAGGGCCAAGTCGCAGAGTGCAATTGCCCCAACAAGGGATCGCGGGGCGGCTTCAATCGGGTATCTGGTTGCCGATGATCTCCGCGGCTTTGCGGGTAGAAGACAGGGCAAGTATTGTGTCGTACTTGATAAGGCGGCGGTTGTCAATTTCAGCTCTTTTAAAGTCTCAGAGCAACCGTTTGTCTTCGTGCAATTTTTCAAACTTCGTCTCACCCAGAACGCGCCCTTCAAATGGATTTCTTGATGGTAGCACATGCCAAGCGGCGGGATTAGCGGCGGAAATGCGGGATGATTGACGAGTGCCTCAGGCGCTGCCAATTCACACGGTCTCGACCGTTTTCGTCCTCTTGATGATCCCACAGAATTCAGGAACCGCGGCTCTCAAGGATTTGAGGTTGCAGACGTTCTCACCGGGCCTCGGATTGTCTACAGCACTCTCCACCGACCTCATCGCCTGTTTCATGCCTGAACCCGGTCATAGCTTCGGCAAACACTATTGCTACTCTACGATCCCGCAATGATCAGTATGGAGCACACGACAAGACACAGGCCTTCCCGAGTAACCCACCAAGGGTACTTTCAAACCATCCCCTCACTCACGGGTTAAACCATAAATCTCTAGAGACAGCCTCTGGTATCAAGGATGACGATTAAACCTCAATTCCACAAGTACCTTTAGAAGGAACGAGTACAGTACTACAGTACTGCTTCTCTGGTCTCAAGGAGTAGGTTCAGATGTTTGGACGCACTTAGGTACTGGGCAGCGGAGGAGCAACTAGCCCCTTTTCGCTATCGCCCGCGAGTAGTATCGCCATATCAATCGTGATAGTGAACGCCACAAAATGTACATAAAGCACATCGATCATCCATGTCGTCTGGGTGACTTTGTGGTGACTATTACTGAGTGGTCTGCTGCTGAACAGCAATCGACTACGGAGTACTATGGCCAGGATGCATCAAATGTCAGGGGTAAAAAGTTAGTCTACTCGGCAGACGCACAACATGTAGTACAATAGGGTTACTGGCAGTCTGATGGACTAAGGGTGGCAAGCTGTTCCCAAACGACAAGAAAACCTGATCAGCCCAACTAGAGCACAAGGCTGAAGGCTCTGGTTGACTTGGCCCTGAGTGCAGCGCTTCCAAGTCGCAAGAAATGGAACCCTTGAAGTGGATCTGAATTGCCCTGAAGGACGAAAAAAAAGTCTGGCTGGTCGGTATGGTAATCGTAATATTACCGAGCTTGCCTAGAAATGGATCCAAAAGTGCCCTATCCCTGCTTCGTAATTTCGTATCAGCCACGGTTGCAATCAATACCAGGAGGTCCGCATCAACAGTGCATGATGCTGGGACCCTCATCGAGGACGTTATTTACGCCTCCTCCTGCTTTCTCTTCTGTCCTCTTCCCCCTCCAAAGACTCCCAAGCTTTCAACGACGTGAATCTCTGGGCCAACGAGTGAAGGAAGTGCCTCTTTGCTGCTGGGCCCTGCGCCCCCTTGTTTTACCTCGTCGCCCCCCATCCCACGTGCCAAAGCCACAATTTTCACCCAAGCCCTGCCCGGAGGTCTTCGGATCCGCTAACTGCGACGTCAACTTCGAGGTACGTCCCAGGGAAATTTTATGTGCCTTGCTCCCTTGTTTTCCTTTTCTCTTGCAATTCCAATCTGCGCTCTCAGGCCCTACGACTCGGCCAACCTCCAGTCGCCGCTGCCTGTACTCGTTGACAGCTTCCGTGGACTAACGCCTCCAATTTGTGCCCCCCAGATTACCTCGTCAATTGTCATCACACCACCTCAAGTGAACGTTGAGACTTCAGTTGGAAATCTCCCAGCGGTCACGATCCTCAAACTACACTTTCCGTGGGTAGTTTTTGCTTCAATTGTCGGCCTGGAAGCGTGAAGGAAACCTTTGCGCCCCCTCCTCCCTAGACTTCCGACGGCAAAAAGCTGCCGATCATCCCTCCCCGGAACTGCTTCGCTGCTTCCCTCTGCGATGCCTCGCCGGTTCAGCAACAACTCCTCCAACGACACCTCTACCAACTCACCGTCCTTTTCGCCTTCCTCGGGAAAGGGCGGTATCGCCATCAAGGCGCCTTCGGTCAAGTCCAATCGCCTGTCCCAGCTCTTTTCGTCCTCGCCTAAAAACAAGGCCGATTCCCAACTAACGCCCGCGACATCTCATTCGACTGGCGTGAACAACCCTAATAATTCTTCTCCGCCGATTAGCTCGGCATCACTGTCCTTACCGACGATCTCCCTGTCGACTGCCACTGCGGACAACCCTGCTATGGACGAAATGCCGACTACACTCTTTCAGCCCCCGACTCCTGAGGAGGCCCGCCGACAGGCCAAGGCTCATGCTCAATTCGGTGTCATTGGCCACCCCAGTCATCGATACTCCAGTCGGCACCCTGGCGGTGTCTTCCCGGAGCCGGTGATGGACGAGCCACCTTATTATTACTTGCTCACCACCTACATCAGCTACCTAATCCTAATTGCTTTTGGTCACGTCCGCGATTTCTTCGGCAAGCGCTTCCGCGAAGAAAACTATCGACACTTGAAACCTCGCAATGGCTACGGTGCCTTGAACAGTGACTTTGACAACTTCTACGTACGCCGTCTGAAATTGCGTATAAACGACTGTTTCGAGCGCCCTGTCACTGGCGTTCCTGGTCGCACCATCACTCTGATTGATCGGGCAACCAATGACCACAACCACCACTTCTACTTGACTGGCACCACCACCGATACTCTTAATCTGAGTTCCTACAACTACCTCGGATTCGCTCAGTCGGAGGGACCCTGTGCGGACATCGCGGAAGAGACGGTCCGCAAATACGGAATTGCTACCCCCAGCACTCGTGCAGAGGCCGGTACTCAGGATCTCCACGTCGAGGTGGAGGATCTGATTGCTCGGTTTGTCGGCAAGGAAGCATCCATGGTCTTCTCCATGGGTTTCGGAACCAATGCCAACGTCTTCCCCGCTCTGGTCGGTAAAGGTGATCTCCTGATCTCTGATGAATTGAACCATGCCTCTATCCGCTTCGGTGCCCGTCTCTCCGGTGCCTCGATTGCCATGTTCAAGCATAACGACATGAAGGACTTGGAACTCAAACTCCGTGAGGCCATCTCTCAAGGCCAGCCCCGCACTCATCGCCCTTGGAAGAAGATCTTGGTTGTTGTGGAAGGTCTCTACTCTATGGAGGGTTCTATGTGCAATCTTCCCGGTCTTGTCGCCCTGAAGCACCGCTACAAGTTTTACCTTTTCGTTGACGAGGCCCACTCTATCGGTGCCATCGGTCCTGCGGGCCGTGGTGTCTGCGATTACTTTAGTATCGACACCTCCGAGGTTGATGTTCTGATGGGCACATTGACGAAGTCATTCGGTGCCAACGGCGGATACATTGCCGCAGACAAGGTCATGATCGATAAGCTCCGGGCCACCAACTCTGGTATCTTCTATGGCGAGGCTCCTGCGCCCGCAGTCCTCATGCAAATCTCCTCTGCGCTTCGCATCATCAACGGCGAGCTTGTTCCTGGTCAGGGTGAAGAGCGTCTGCAGCGACTGGCCTTTAACTCGCGATATCTTCGTCTCGGTCTGAAGCGTCTTGGCTTTATCGTATACGGTCACGATGATTCACCAATCATCCCCGTCCTTCTATTTAACCCGGCCAAGATGCCTGCCTTCTCCCATGAGATGCTGCGGCGCAAGATTTCGGTCGTCGTTGTCGGCTACCCAGCTACTCCACTGGTCTCCTCACGTGCCCGTTTCTGTGTCTCGGCCGCGCATACCAAGGAGGACCTCGACCGTGTGCTTACCGCCTGTGATGAGATTGGCAATGTCCTGCAGCTCAAGTTCTCGACCGGTATTGCCGGTGGTGCCTTGCCCCCCGCGGATGAGACGGATACCCCGCCGGGGATGGAGAAGGAGTGGCACCGCAAGCGCGGTGCTAAGTTCACCCCTCCTCGGTGGCGCATTGAGGACGTCATCCGTCGTGGAGTCCAGGACGTCAAGTCGCCATTGTATTAGTCTGACCTCCGCCCCCTGCGTTGTGTGATACTACCTTGAAACCTGCATTTTTATTGGATTGAGCTTTTCGCGTGGAGTTTATTCCATGAGCACGGTTGGTGCTGGTCACGCCGTGCCTTGGTCTATTTATCCATATTGCCCCTCTGCTTTCCTGTCCGCACTATGTCCATCTGATTACTCAGTACCTGCCGCTCAAACGCTCTAAGACTTGTAAGTCATCGCGCGGCTGAAGCAGGAAATGCTGTATTTTCTATGGCTCGGACCTCAAGCAGAACGCGACAACGAGAGCAAAGGCAAAGAAAGAAAACAAAGATCCGGTCATGAGTTATTCGAACAACGCAACGAATGAATATGTCCCCGTTTTCCATACGATCCTGTCATGGCTCCTTTGGATATGTATCCCATTCTCTTTTCGATCTTCTGATCAAATCCGCGTGCCGAAGTTCCTTTCTAGGTCATCATCCTTACTCCCCTTTCTCTGTCACTTTTTTGTCCTCTAGAACTTTGCCTAATACTGCCGTACCTGATTGAGGTTGGCTTTCGCTTCTTCTTTGTTCCCCTGCTTCTTCCTGCATGGGCCTGGTACTGCCTCAACTCGATGCCGTTTTGCTTGATGGCATGGGCAGAGGCTGTCCCAGTCCCACCATTGTTATTCGTTCCTACCTTTCCCTGTGGTCATATGAATTGCAGGGTGGTAGTTTGTTTCCATATCACGGCGCTTGCACACATCCCGACTTTCGACCTCGCTCGTACTTTGCTCCCCATCAGAGGCTCGGTTGCATCGTGGTGGGCTCATATCTGCCCCTCCTTTTGATATACTTTGTTTATAATCGGATGAGTGATCGAAATTTCAATATCCTGCTGGTTTAATCAATCGAGGTAGAATGTCGCTTACAGAATCACCACTGCAAGTCGGAGACTTACGAGGGGATGAGTAAACACTGTATTTGTGGAATCAACATGTTCAACCTGCTCAGGCAACACTGGGATCCATAACTTCCCACACCACAAGTATTGACGTTGCTCTAAGAGGATGTCATTCTGATGCACTAAAGCTTCAACCTGATCCGATGGTGTGCTTCAAGTGCTTTGTCATTCGCACTTACTAACTTATGACTAGACCATCGCAGTCCCGCGACATCTATCCAGCCCACACGCTGTACGGAGAACACAAACCGTTCTCGGCAAGAAGTACCACATCTTCAGCGCAGTGCATAAAGAAGTCCCGACCGCTTTAGCCCCAATATTTGTTTCTGCCTAAGCTTAGGGGGTCGACCTCTTCGATTACACTGTGCTGAGGTGATCCTGACTGTCGTTGGATGCTCATCAAAATCCACCTCAATCTCACCATTGGAGGGGATCATCGGGGCCGCCCACACCATCAAAGTTTAGCAAGCAGACCCTAGTAACCTTATCCATGGGCATATCTGCATACCCGAAAGACAAATGGGTTGTATCTAAGGCCACCCGGCGTAAATTCTGCTGAGGGAGCTATCCAGAGCCTAGGGAGATGGCCCCCACCAACACCAGGGTATTCTTAGCAGATTCACCCCCCGATTACTGTGCAATGAATCTGTCTTGTGAGATCCTCTCCAGGATCTCCGGGGATCAGTGACTAGTATAAACTGTAAAGATCTGAAAAATATGGGTTGTACCGCCTTGCATCGTGAAGATCGCAAGCCCTTCGCGTGTCAGAGATTCGTACCAGCCTTCATCTCAGGTCCCTTTGTTGCAGTCAGCCTTGACTACATCTTCATATTTACTCTAGAGCCTTAGACGCGAAACCAGCATTTAGAAGAATGGTAAGTAGATAGCCTGAAACTCGGCGTCCCCCTATTAAGTTCAGGTGAGAGGAAGGGGCCGTTCAGCATAGCCTGCAAGTGAGGCCAACATGAGTGGACCAAGTCATTCTTTCAGTGTCTTCGCCCCTACAATGACTTTGGACCCTGATCTGCTATTTTGGTCCCATCAGCCTCGCTGAGATGACTGGATATCACCATATAACCGATGGTTGGGTACCGTTTCTAAGTTGACCATAGATCAAGCGTATAGTCACCCTATCCTTGAGAGTGCTCCGAACTCGAGATCTTAGTGAGAAACTCGCTCACAATGTCCACTTCACACGAGGGGCTTTTCCCACCGTTGACTCTTTTTATAATCTCTCTTTCTTTGTTGGCTGCAAGTGTGAGGGCTTACCCGTATACTGGCTCTACCCCAAGGTATAAGAGATCCTCTCTCTCTCAAAAAAAGCTCTTTACCAAACTGACTGTACGCCGGTGCTCTCACTGAAAGAGACAACAAGCCCTTCGAGTTAAAAATCTGGCCCGTCGGAGCCTCGATCACCTGGGGCCAGCACTCCCAATCCGGCAATGGCTATCGCAAGCCCCTCCGGGACGAACTGGTCTCCGATGGCTGGGCCGTGGACATGGTGGGCTCCAAGCACCACGGAAACATGACGGATGATGTATGATCACTTTTCCTTGGACGAGCCGAGGGCGGTGCAACAATCAACTCACATCCCTCGATAACACAGGACGTCGAAGGCTACCCCGGCGACACGATCGCTCAGGTCCACAAAGCAGCCCTGGACGCTCTCCCTTCTCTCCCAGCCAAGCCAAACCTAGTCCTCATCAACGCCGGAACGAACGATTGCAGATTGAACCTCGACATCCCCGGTGCCGGCAATCGCATGCAGCAAATGATCGAAGCGATCCTGAAAGCGAAAGACATGGAAAAAGCCACGATCATCCTGTCAACGCTCATCCCGTCCGACCAAAAAGAAGTCAAGGCCAATCGCGACGCGGTCAATGCCCAGTACCGCAAATTGGTCACTGCAATGAGCAAGAAGGGAACCGCGATCCGGTTGGCGGAAATGGAGAAGGCGCTCGAGTGGCCGCGGGATTATACTGTTGATGGTAAAGCGGATGATACGCATCCGAGTGATGCGGGGTATGCGAAGATGGCGAGGGTCTGGTATGAGGCTATCAAGGATGCGTATCATGATGGCGTTATCAAGGGGAGTGAAACGGTGGTGAAGCCTCCTGGGACGGTTACTGAGGTGGTCAGTACGGAAACAACGTTAATGGTTGGGCCTAGCGGAGAAGTGCTCGTGGAAGTGGTGGAGGAGACTGTTTATGTTTCATAGTTGCTTTAGCCAGCAATTCTTTTGGGTACTTTCTCTTCCAAGATTATATCATATGAGTCAACCTCAATAGACGGGCTTGGAAGCTGAACGTGGGTTACGTGTTCCTATTCGCACAAACTATTTGCCGGTTGAGGCAGTGATCACATTTAGATTCCACGCAAGGACTGTCGAAAAATCGTCGACCCTTCATTTGCTAGTTGCAATTTCACATTTAGACCAAAAGCAAGTTCGAGGTCGTGGTCGTCTGAGACCAACGTCATGTGGTAAGCCAAATGTCTATTCATCTCCCCCTAAACCCCAAATCAACACAGAAAACGCCAGTAGCATATATGACCAGAGAAAACCCGAGATGCATAATCATGAGATGAGGCAACCCTGAACGGCCCAGTATAATGTAATGCAGAAGAAAAAAAGAACGGACGAGTAATAGGAAAAAGACCCGGAATGATAAGTAAAGAAAAGCGCAATGCAATGAAACCCAGTGGTAAAATCAACTCGCGAAGTCATCACATCATAATGTATCATATTCCGCCTCACTGGCCTCACTCCACATGAGACGGAGACTCCCAAAGAAAAACCAAAACCACGCAAAATGCATCATGCGCGCTCAGACAGTCCCATACCGCCCCCGCTCTGCGCCCAGTAGTGCCTGTCCCTCCCGCGGAACCGACTCACGTTCACACTCGCTGCGTGTGGGAGAAGTCGAAGGGATCCAGCCGCGCATCCAGCCGCGCACACGCCTCCACCGGCTGCGGCCCCGCTTGGGATCCTCGTCGTCTGCACCAATGATACTCTCATCGTCAACATCCCGAGGGCCGTACATAAGGAATTGCACGCCCATAAACCCGTCTAAACCGAGGACACCGAATGCGCCAAGGAAGAATGGGATCGCGCGCCCGATCCACTCCCAGCGGTCGTTGCCGTGTTCATCAGCCCAGCCACCACCGCCGTAGGGCGCGAAATCGGCCCAGGCATTTGGGTTGGTGAAGAGAGAGGAAGAGTAGAAGAGGTTTCCACTGAAAGCAGCCATGAAAAGCAATGGCGAGAGACCCTCGGTGCTCTTGCGGCGGTAATTCTTATAGAGCTGCGGGGGCCGCGAGCCCAAATAAAGAATTGTCGACATCCAAGAGAAGATGCGACCCACGACCTCGAGAATCGCCTCGCGGGGGGCGTGGCTAATGGGCGGGTGAGGCGATGGAGACGGCGTTGGGTGGGTCGGACTGGCATTGGCTAGCACAGCGCAGAGCAGCGAGGCAATGAGCATTGTCCGGGGCAGCGCAAACGGTGGGCTCGTCGAGGCGCTGGTCACTCTCACTGGGCGGCGTGAGGCGCTGACTTTCTCCGTAGTATAAGGCGGCGTGCGAGCAAAGTTTGAGTTCAGTGTCGAGCCAGTCTGCACGCCCATATCCTGGACCTCCGACTTCTTCTGCGTCATATCGACCGGTGCCAGCGGCTGGTGGGTCTCCTCGTTCCCCGACAAAGACACCCCATCTAGGACGGCTCCTCGGGAATGGTGGTCGTGCGAGTATGGTACTTCGCTATACCCCGTATACCGGCGCGATTTATAGTGGGTGTACCAGAAGAACTGTATCACCAGGGTCACATCGACCAAGACATAGTAGCTCGCGACCACGACCTGCCATCCGGCCTGGCGGGTGAAGAGCGCGCCGAGGAGATTACTCGCGTCTCCGGCACACCATATGACCAAGAAAAATATCGATAACCCCGAAGTCGACTGCAGTTGGTAGTTCTTATAGATCTGCGGCAGTTGGGCGAACAGCCACGAGACGATGCTGAGGGACCCGAGCACGGACGAGATCAGCGCGAGTGGGGTGGGGAGGCAGATGTGGAGATGGGAGGAGATAGCGGTCAGGAAGGGCGATGAGGGCTCGCAGTGATCTGGTAATGACCCTGATATGAGCGACTGGAGTAGGGTCACCGTCATGATCCGGCGAATATGTTCAGACGAGGACGCGGTGGATGAGCGCGACCTGCGTTATCGGCGTGAGGTGAGGGCCGATCTGGGGAAGTGAGGCAGGCGATCTGGGGCCGTGGGGAATGAGTTCAGAGCGAGATGAGACGGAAGAAAGAACGACAGTCGAGGGAGCGTGTTCTGAAAGACGAATCTAGAGAGGATCTAAAAATGAGAAGAGAGAAGAGGAGAGCTGAGAAAGAGAAAAAGCAACGAGCCAAGAGCGAGAGAAGCGCGAGGACAAGTCACCCCTCGCGCCGTCGGTGGTATCACGAGAGCTGCACAGACGATCTTTCACCGGATCGGGGCTTATCGGAGGCCTATCGCGGGATGGCTAAACTCGTCAACTGGACTCCGTCAATGGCCCGTGACTCACCACCAGATAAGCAGCCGTCGGGGCCAGTCAGGGTGGGTGGAAATAGAAATGGTAGCATTACATAATAATTACTTCGGAAATGGTAAGTTAACTAAGTTAACTTAGGCAGACATAAGCCTGACAAAGAATAACGAACGATGCGCTTGATATTTGATCAAAGGTCTCCCCCCAGTAGACAAGTTGTTGCCTCATATGGTTTCACATCGAACGATACTTACAGCCGACTTCGGTAGGCTACCGATCTTCCTTGACGGTTCTTCTCTTGATAGGTTTGTGGCAGGCTTTCAACTTTCTTCGTTGACGGGAAGTCTGTCAAGTTTTCAGAGCAGCCGAGCGATTCATTGCAGTACACTTTTACGGAGTGTATCAAGCGTTGCCGTCGCATTTCCGAGTCTATCAAGTTATTTGGAGTCTGGTCATTCATTGAAATAATCCGTTCCAGAAAGGGTAAGACATATACCTATTGCATAGGTAAGGCGACAATGAATATTGAATCAATATTGGTATCAAACTAATTACAAGACGAATAATATCATAAAAGCCACCAGAACTGCCCAAGGAGAGACATAACCCTGCAACGACTGTGCTCTCTATACAATTTTACAGCATCACGGCAGCAGCCAGGATGGCGACGGCACCCATGAAGCTGGTCGCAAGCGCACCAGTGGGAGCAGCGTTACCGTGAGGAGCACCGCTGGATCCAGACGAGCCAGTGGCCATGGCACCGGCGGTGGCATAGTGGCTGGTGAGCCAGGCCTTGACGCTGCCAGGCAGCTGCTCGTACCAGGTAGGGTAGTGGCCGTGCTGAATCTCGCTGATGATCGACGAGGCAGAGGTTGGGTTTGCGAAAGCGGTCAGGTATGAAGGAGGGATAGCGGTGGCGAGAACGGATTCAATGGAAGGAGGGGGCATATCGAATGAGGCGCTGGCGGGCATCGTCATAGTGGGAGCGGCGGTCATTGCAGGCGTGACCGAGTTGCCGTTGTTGTTAGAACCAGAACCAGAGCCGGAGCCGGAGCCGGAGTCGCCGGTGGCAGCGGGCAAGTAGGCACTGTAATCAGTAGGAAGGTTGGTGGCCGTGAGATAGTCCAAGTAGTTGGTGTCGGTGGCCCTGGTCGAGGAGTCAGTGGGCGATGTTCGGGTACCTTCCCGATGCATGTAGTATCAGAGCTAAGACTTACATGCTGCTGAGCTCGTTCATCAGGCTGTTGTAGTAGTCATCGCCACTGCCAGAGCTGCCGGAGCTACCAGAGCCGCCATTCTGTCTCTCTTCGATGGCAGCAGCAGCAGCAAGGCTGGTCAGGAAAAGAACGGTCAGGGTCTTAGAATGCATATTGATTAACGAAGAGTGGAAAGGAGCGTAAAGAAGAATATGATGATGAAAATTGGCTGGAAATTGGGTATCAGAGAAAGAACGACACTTGAGCGAAACGCTTCGCCCGCCACTGAATGGAAGCGTCCTTTTTAAAGAGATCGGGCACAACCGAAACACAATTAAGCCTTGATGGATCCCTTATGATGGTGTGATGGGTCCTCCATGCTTTTGAGCCTCTAGGATCCCAGCATGGCTCGTATTGCGGACTATCATCTTATTCAACTCAACTTAAAGCGATGCAATCATCGTCAACGAAGAGGCGTTTCCTCCACGCTAGCGCAAACGTGTCGGCCGAAGTGAAAGGCAGGATCCCCAGGTCATCGAACCACAGCAAGGCCTGAAGACGGAAGGGGCCCATCTGCGGATCTCACCTGGAATAATCAGCGAACCAGACTTCTGTCGTGATATGATGCCGGATCTGGATAGGTGTGATGGGTAAGAGGCTCGTATTTTTGAAGAACAATAGGGGTCTTGGAGAGAGATGAGGTCCATATCCATACGAAAGCGTCCAATCTGTTGATCCCATACTAAATGTGGAACCGGCTAAGCTCAGATAAAGTTTGCAGGTCCACTCTACCCCTGGAGAGTTAACAACTGGAGTCAATACAATCATGGTCAAGACTCAATGGCTCAAACAGAATCTCTGTTCAGACTTCGAAGGCAAGGCTTTGCCTATCGATTGTCAACTCGAGATATGTAGAGTGCGGTCCCCTCAACGCTTTCTTCTGCAAGAGGAAGAATACCTTCGACCAAGGGTCCCGAATCTAGATCGGCTGGGCGGGTCTTCACTAGGAGGATGTATACGAGGTGGGCGTGCTGGCGGCGCTGCCCATGGTTCACGCAGAGGCTGAATACGAGGACGGCAAATCTTTTGCTATTTTCTAACAGCCGCATAACTCGGAGATAATAATATCTCCTGTCTGTCTATCCCTTGGCGAGGGAGCCACGGCTGAAGGCTAATTCCTGAACAACATCCTTCGAGCCAACAAGAGTCAAGACCTTGTATTTTCGGAAAACGAGGCGTCTCTTTAACGAATGAACTTGACGGAACGGGGTCTCGACATGAAGATGGCGCTTCAAGGTTATCATGCCTGCCAGTTACTTATTCACTTATTATGAGTTGATGTCAATTAAGGCTCATGGAGTTACTGACATTATTAAAAGTTCAAATTTGGTTTTCATACTAGACAAAAGCGAGCCAATTGAGAGGCATGATAACATGTGACAGGATGGCCAGTTTTTGCACGCGTTCTTCGCGATGGGACTACTACGACGGTTTCTCAAATTAACTACCGGGCTAACTCTTTGCGACAGAGTACGCAACTCACAATTACTAGAAAACTTCCGACAATGCCTGTACCACTCTCTCCATGACTAGAAGCGAATGTATTGGACTTGTCAGAGGGCAGCATTGCCTTTGCAAATATCTAAAAGCTGAGCAGATCCGTTCAATGTTGATGGGCATCCATTTGAGATACCTAAAAAGGATCTTCCCGTAACGTAAGGTTCTTTACCTGAGCCTTCTAGGTGCCTAGCCTCGAAATAACCAAGGATTTTCTTTGGCCACATACACCCAGTGCCGAATGACTTGTCGTTATATCTCTCTCCTCCGCTAGGCCGCTCAGTTGGCACCAATCCTCACTTTCCGACAGTGTGCACTGACTTGCGCTCTCTGGGTTCTCAGGAGCCTTTATCAGTTGCGACTTCAGAATGACGCTCTCTAAGAGACCCCCCCGCGATCCATAGCTATTGGCTGTTCGTATGCGACACTCCGCGTTCTTATAGGGGATTAGTAAATTGAACCCTCCTCTGCAGGTTTTGTTATTGTAGTGTATGGAATCTCTCATTTCGTCAGACGAGACATGGGCTCCTGAAACTCAGCCTTAGTTTGCAGTATGTCTCGCTTCACTACTCAGACACCAATCATTCAAAACAGTCGAAAACCGGGCTACCTAATATTGAGACTGAGTCCAAAAACCACAGCTGTAAGAGCAACACAGCATCACATCAAAACACCCATCTCCACCACCTATTTCCCATCGAAAATATCGCCAGATCTCCCCGTCTAATCATCATCCTCCCCCCGATGCCGCGAGTGGCTTCGACTCCGACTATGCCGATGGGGATGATGATGATGATGATGGTGCCCACTCCCATGCTCATGGTGATGCCCATGGGAATGCTTACCACCATCTTTCAGTTTATCTTCCAGAAAGTTGCCCGCAATAGCACCACCAATCGCACCCAGCAGGCCGTGGTTCTTCTTATGTCCAAAATAATATCCCGCGGCCCCGCCGGCAAGGGAGCTTCCGATGCCACGTTCACCCTCGGCATCGCCGTCTTGATCTGATGGGCGGTTGTCGTCGCTGCGATAATGCTTTTGGTCTGCGTCGGAGACTTGGACAGATGGTGGGTGCGGGCTGGCAGATGGAGTGTATCGCGGTTGGTCAGCGGGGTGGCCACTTTGTGCATGTCAGCCCTAGACTGGATTTCATCCGTCTGCGTGGATACTACAAGCACAGGAGTGGACGCTTACTAGTAGCCCAGGTTCTCGGGGACTTTGCCTTCCGTCGCGTGTGGGGGCATGCCTGCGGTTGCAACTGGGCCCAGGTGATCTGGCTGTCCTACGGGGGTGTAGCTTCTCTCCGGTGCGCCTTGATAGGGCTCCGGGGCGAGGTGGTAGGGACTCGGACTTGGGTTTGGCTGCGGCACATATCCGTAGTTCGGGTCTGGTTGTGGTTCTGCAGTATTGTATGGCTGCTGATATTGATAGCCAGGCTGTTTCTGGAACTGAGGTTGTTCTTCAGGAGGATAGTAGCTGACCCCGCCCGGCGTGGGCGTTGAGTATGAAGTGTACGGGTTGTAAGGATCGGCCATGGCGGCGAGGCGATAGTCCAGGGAAAGTTACCAAGAAATTCCAGGGGTCTGACGAGAGCACTTCAGTGCTTTTCTTTATTATATGAGAGGGAGACCAGTGTTATAAGTGCAGTAACCCGATAGTTATGGAGTCTGCTGACAGGTTAACGCTATACATCATGGTGCGGCTGACCTGCCCGCACGACCCCCTGCACTGCGGTAATCTTGGCTTTGGGATGTGCTGACACCAATCACGTTTGGGGAGACGCGCAGGCAAAGTATATTCTAGTGGTCACCCCGGGATGGCCGTGAGTATCATCTACGGCAGTGGAATATGAGGAAGATTCAAGATCTTGAGATTGCGAAACGTCATCTTTCCAAGATGACAGGACTATGAGAATTGGCAGATGAGTAAACACGGATGACTCGGGGTATTCCGGCGCGAAAAAAAAAGATCAAAAGAGAAAAAGAAAGGGAGGACAGGCAAAAGCATCAAATGCAAAGTCGTCCTTGCGGTTCAACAAATTGGAATCACGCGTCACTTGCGCTTTGACAAACGAATGAGCAAGGCGTGGCAAATGCGTCAAGTGGGCAGGTATGAAGAAAGGATCTGATATAAGTTTGGAGAAAACAAGAATGAAAGAGGAGCGGCCAGATATGATGTGTCCAGCACAACGAGCCTCCGCCCATGATTGATATAGATCTTCTGAGAGATGAAAAAGGACCGCAGCAGTCAACAGATATACTGGGGAAAGGAGCAAGTTATACACCAGACCGGCTAGGCAGTCGGACTCCGTACACTGCGAGCTGTGCTAGAGTGTCGCTTGCGTTGGGACATCCATTTGACAAGCATCTCATCGAGTTGATTGTTCATTTCTTTCAGTCGTTTGCTCTCTTCCTTGAAGAGACGGCCGGTGACGGGGTGGTCAGGGCCGGCAGGGGGAATGTTGGATTTGTCGTGAACAATAATGAAAAGGTCACGAATGTCATTTTCGTCGTCAAGGTAAGATCGTAGACTGGCGTCACTCCAGGTCGGGGTGTCAACTGAAAGCGTATCCAGTGACACATGGGTATCGCTGCTCTTGAGGTCGTTCACCTCGGCCTCGGGAGATGACGGTGGGGAGACCGGGGAGGCAGATTGAGCCCTCAATACGGTTTCCTTGGTCAGCCCAGGCGCGGCAATCGGAATATGAGACTCCTCGACTGGGGAGAAATTGTCTGGAGATGGCGATTCTGGGTCGCCGTGGCCAGTCATAATCTTCGGCGTGAATCTCTGCGGCGGGGATGCCACGGAAGGTTGCGCCCGCTCAGTCAATTCGTATGGTTCTCTCCACTGCGCTTCGCTGGATGGACGATCAGCCGGAGAAGCAAATGGATCGCGGGACTCGTGCGGAGTGGCAAATGATTCCTTCGAGGAACTTCGCTGGCTGACAGGAGAAGTCACCGCCCCTCGGCTGTCGTTGCGGCTGTCTGTTTCACTTGATGTCACTCGTCGAATGGATTGGCCAGTCTGATTCCCAATCACGATCTCTCTTTCCTTTGTTGAAACGACTGGTGCGGAATCGATCTGCTCATCAACTCGAGAAGTGGGAGATATGATGGATGGAGCCTGCTTCTGCAGCTTGGTGCTGGTCTGCCGCTGTGGCTTGATCGGCCGCTGTTCTGGTGACAGAGACTCCGAGGATGTCTTGGGCTGGGGCGAAGCTCGGAAAGCAGATTCGGCTGGAGATCGCTCAGTCTCTTCGTGATCGTCGTCGACCGATCTGCTCTTCTTGTCCTTTCGTTTGAATAAACCACTGAGCATCCCAGGTTTCTTGTCTTTGCGTTTCTTGTCGTCTTTGCCCTTGTCATGCGAGGCATTAGACTTGTCGATCGATTCGAAGCTTCCGCGTCCAGCCTATATAATGGTCAATCAAGATTGTTCGGGCCTGTGATGCTTGACAACATACATCTTTCCAGTCGTTGGTCAAAGTGGTGCTGCTGGATTCGTCGCGCAGCAGATTGGGGGTAAGCGAAATCTTCTTCGGTTCGGCGGTATCGTCCTTGAAGAAAGAATCTGTGTTGCGTACAGTGCCATTTCTGGATCTACTGACAGTAGGTTCTGTTGTTTGAATTTCTGCATTAGATCGTCCGCGCTCCAAAAGTTGAATGGGCTTTGCGTCTTACCTTCCGAATCAAAGAACTCCTCGCTTGACCGTCGTGGTTCGGAGATTGATCGCTCTGGTTCTTGCTTCTCAGAAGTTTGTGCATCCTCAACTCGTTCGGCAAGCTTCTCCTTCTGAGACTTCGTGCGGAGAGGCTCCACGACGATATCTTCGTTTTGCTCTTGACTCTCGCCATCCTCCGACTCGACTGTCTCATCATCATTGAAGAAATCGCCATGCTCATCCTCCTCCGTTGAGTACTCGACATCTGAGGCTTCAATGTATGTTGGTGGGGCAAAGTTGACGGTTTTGGCGTTGCGCCGTCGCATAGCCTTCTTCAGAGGGTTCTTGGACTTTTCGGAATTATCCCCTAGCATGGTCGCGGAAAGATCCACGTTCCGGTGTTTGTTTAATCTAGCGAGACGTTCGGTGGGGGTTTCGATGTGTTCCGCAGGAAGGTATCCAATACTTCCGTCCTTTACCACTCGTACAAGCCACCAATAACTGTTGCTATCATCCAAAAGCACCATTGTATCGCCCTTGGCGGCGTTTGCTTGTCCATCGACGGTTGCGATGAAGTTGTGAAGCGCATATACGAATTCGAAGTCAATATCCTCTGCGTTTGATTAGTCTTGGCTCAATGGAACGGTCTGTTTACGATCAGCGTACCGTCATCGATGGAAGGAGAACTGGACAGTTTGTCCATCATATCATCATCAAGAAGATCGTCGCTTTCGCCGTCCGCCAAGTCACCATCTTCTTCATGATCATACTCTCCATTCCGTCCTATATCCTCATCTGTCTCTTCGGGTTCGCCGTAAATGTCGGCGCCATCTCGATATTCGTGGTTACCGTTCAAGGTGGGACCACTAAGGATCTCCAATTTCGAGTCTTGCTCGGCATGGCGAATGGAAAGTTCCTGATGGGGAGCAGGCCGGCCGCCCCCGAGGGGATTGGGATGTTCAGGTTGCTTGGAATGATCTTTGGCCGAGGGAGTATCGTGGTCTTGAAGGTCCAAGGTATCTGCACCATTCCAGCGGTCAGCACTCAAACACCCTGCGTCAAGGAGCCCGACATTCTTCGATTCGGTAGGAAAGTGCTTCCTGGGACGTACCGGCTCGGATCATTTGAGGTCTCGTCATGGTGGAGGTATAAAGGAACGTGTAATTGTGCGGAGAGGGGCCGATCAGTGGACAACAAAGGAGTTGACACAAGGGGCGATCGTTGAACCAGCACTATCGGCGTTTAAACAAACAAGGGGTACGCAAGAAGGACCCGTTAGCACTTAGCAGCCAGGTCTCCAAGACTTGACAATTGAATCCCAAGGAGACCTCCAGAAATTGCAGCAATGGCCCCCAAATGAACGACTGCGCCCAAGGAAAAGGTGAGGGCTGGTGCTGCGCTTTCAATCACGGCACGGGGGCACGGGGGCACGGGGCACGGAAGGCACGGAGGCAAATGGAGAAAGAAACTACTGCCAGAGCGACATTGGAAGGAAGAATGGAAGGGCGAGATCGTGTCAAAGTCACCGTCGGCGGTCGATTCACATCCCCAGGTCTGGGCCAAAAGGAGGTTGCGTCCAAAACAAGCGCCCCTTGCGCGCGGCTAATCAGGGTACAGTACTTCCAACTTCCAAGACTCGAGGAGCCCCTGAAACCCATAGTGCCTAAAATGGTAAGTAGGGCAAAGGGTTCAATGATGGCCCGTGTTTCACATTCGTTGTGGCCTCATCTGTTTGTCATGTTTACAGCATGACCTCATCACTGGCCCGTTACTGTCAGTACAGTAGAGTCGTAGACTCAGTACGGACACAATCACATGACTCATCATCAGGTGATCTCCACGCTATCCCCAATCGAGGCACCGTGACCCCGTCATCACCCGAAATCTCCCGAAGGTCTGGTGCCCCGAAATGCGGTGATACGCCAACGCGCCAATCGTCGGCGAGCGAATGCTCTCGCGGAATTGGCCCTTGCTTGGCTCCAGCCCAAATCTCTCCTCTCTCCACTGGTGATCTTCTGCGACGACCTCGCATTGCCTTTTTGGATTTCCTTTCCACCTCGCTTTTCCTCATACGACGTTCTCACATCAAAGATTTCTCACCTCGTTTCATTTATACGCTCTCATTGCATCTTCTCCCACTACCCACCTGCCAGCGATACTTAACTAGCGCCTCACCCCCGCTTCGCAAAACGCTTATCGCCCCACATCTCATCTACGCCTCTCAAAATCGTCAGCTTCAGAGAACACAACATCACATTCCGCGTGGCAGAGGGTTCCTAGAACCCAACTGCAAGCCTTTCGCAGGCTCGCTACCAGAACGACGGCGTTCTCCTACTCGGGCTCTCGTCGGGGGCATGGCGCACCCGGAGAGGAATGGATTAGCAGGACTGAGGATTGAGACTTCGTTTCGCCAGCAGCGAGCAGAATGGTCGGACGAGAATGAGGAGGGGAGGAGGAGATCGACAGCGGGTGGCGATGGTATCGAGAGCGACCGCACCAAGATCAATCATGATTACACCGCGCACTGCCGCGATGCTAATGAAGACCGCAGTGTGATCAGCGAGATGCATTCAGCCACGCCTCCCATTTCAGTCCCTCGTTCCGATGGCCGTCCGGTGGATGATTCCTCGTATCCGGACAGGCCAGATGATATCCAGGGGTCGCCTCTAGACAATTATCTAGAAACACGTCGTGCCTCTATCACTTTCAACCCAAAAGTGTCTCTTGAGTCAGGCGTGCAGCGCCCGTTGAACCAGCCTCTGGCCAAGGGCGATGCCCGGAGACCACCACTGAAATTCGAGTCCCGGACCTCTGGCCTCCGAAACGCCCTCTCTCAAGACGATGACTCGGTCAACCCGAAATCAAATTTGTGGGGTTATGACTCGAAGCGATCCTACGACGAGCGGGGTATCCCGACCGGAGCCTCCCGCGAACGACCCTCTGGTAGCCCAGAGACGAACGGCGCTGAGATGGACCAACCCACCTCCCTCACGTCGCTGTCGACAGCATCACCCATCGCTGAAGAAGTCCGCACACCACCTGGAAGTGTCAAAGATGCCTTACTATCCCCGCTTTATATCACCTCGCCATCGCAATCTTTGTCTCCCGAGGATCGCAGCGCTTCATGGTCCGGGGTCATGATCACTCCGTTCGGCAGCAAGTCTCGCAGGTCTACGTTGGATCGCAGCAGCAGTCTCCGCAGCTCCACCACTCGGCATATCTCCCGGCGGTCGACGCTTTCTAGTGGAAAGTCGCCCGCCAGCACGTTCCTATCCATGTGGTCGGGCAAGGACGAGCCGGCTGCGTCTCCGGACGATGAAGGCCAAATGGTGGGCACAGACTATGTACTTGGGAAGCAGATTGGCTTCGGGGGCTTCAGTGTGGTCAAGGAAGCCTACAAGGTCGAAGAGCATGGAACTACCAAGCGACTTGCTGTCAAGATCGTCAGGAAGAATGTCACCGATCGCAGCGAGAGAGAAAACGAGGAAGTTCAGGCAGAGTTTGACCATGAGGTTCGAGTTTGGCGGTACCTCAATCATCCTCACGTCCTGACCCTCGACGCCGTATATGAGACAGACTATGCGACATTTTGTTTTACCAAGCTTGCCATCGGCGGTACACTGTTCGATCTGGTTCGCCAGAATCGCCAGGGCCTTGACATGGCACTTGCCAAGAAGTATTCTTACCAATTAGCCTGCGCAATCCGTTACCTGCACGAAGATGCGCGGGTCGTTCACCGCGATATCAAGCTGGAAAACTGTCTACTTGACCCTGTTGAAAATTCCGATGGCACGACATCGTCTAACCTTGTACTCTGCGACTTTGGAATGGCAGAATGGATGACCACCGACGATGGCAGCGAATCACCCGACCCTTACGACGAGGTTGCTGATCGACCTCCTCCTAAGCAAATGGGTCCTGCCGACTCTAGCACCAGCGTTGCGGGTAGCTTGGAGTATGCCTCGCCGGAGCTGCTCGAGTCAGTAAATGGAGTCATCCACCCTTCAGTCGACATCTGGGCCTTTGGCGTGATTGTCTATACAGTTATCGTCGGATCACGGCCATTCCAAGACTCCTTCGCGCCTCGCATCAAGTCCAATATTCTCAGTGGCACGTGGAATCGCGAAGCCGTGCTCAGCGGGATCACAGACGACCTGCTACGCAAGGACCGACGGGATGCCCTCGACTTGATCCTCGGCTGCCTCGAGATGGACGTCAATAAGCGATGGACCATCCGCGATGTCCTAGCCAGCCGTTGGCTGCGAGAGGCCGCCGAGTCAGCCGAAGAAAGCTCGTCAGACTCGGTTTGGAAGCTATAAATTTTTCATCATCCACCTTGGGTGATCCAAATCCCATCTTTTCATCTTTTCTCGATACCACGAGAGAGGAAATTTCTTCTGCTTTTTTTTCGCTTTACTATCAAGCGCTTTCGTGATTCCAGCACTGGCGTTATGTTTTTGGAACCTTTGATCACCATGATGATACCCATTCGTTCCCATTCGTGAGATTGGCAACATGATTTTTGTGTTTTGTTTTTCGCCTTCTGGCTTTCTTCGATGTGGTTTTCAGCTTTTGGATTTACCCTGGATATCCCCCGGTTCTAGCGCATTTTTTTTTCTTTGGGTTGAAGCTACTCTACTAAGTAGGCTTGATATGACCGGATGGATAACGATACTCTCCTCGCGATGGGCAAGCATGGCGTTTTTGTCTTAGGGGCATTTCATTATTTCCTTGTCCCTTGGTCTCTGTCTCTTTTTATGATCTGCTTCTTTACTATGTTGTACGGTTGATGAACGCATTTGCACCATTTGGCTCTCATCAATTTATTTCAATCTGGCCTATTTACTCTGCTATCTCGTCGAACTTAGGTCGTTAATACGGGCTCTCTTCAGAAGACTCGCAATACAGAAAACTCCATTCAACCCTCGGAAAGCAACGCTTCTAGCATCTACCTACTACCTACTCAGGCAGACGTAAACTGATTCATCAGAAGGGGCGTGATCCGAAACCAAAAGGAAATTTTCGATGACCGAGGCATATTGAAGACTGGGTAATATACATATGAATGGCTCAATCCCGACATCCAGAAATTCTACAAAAAAATACAATCCTATTCCAGCCCACACCCGTTCCCCCGGAACAGACGACCACGACACCCCAATTACCAAAGCCTGTTCTCAGGCAAAACCTTCTCCTTCTTCGTACCAGCAGCCGACTTCCGCTCCTCTGGCGACCGGAAGAACAAACTAGGACCCTCCATCGGCTTCAACAAATGAGCCAAATACCCCCGATGCGCCGGATCACGATAATACTCAATATCCCGACGACGCGTCGGATCCGGCAACCGGTACTTCAGCCCCAGACTCTTCATAACACCCGCCTCGGAGACATCCTCGGACACACCCTCCGCCTGCAGCAGCTCCTTGGGCCCGCTCTCAGCCGACCATGCCAGCGAGATGAACGGGTGCGACTCCATGCGGAGGATGTGGCGGATGGCGGAGCGGGTGTAGAAGCGGGTTGTCAGGGAGCCGCCGGCGGCTTCGACAGCGGTGATGGCGGAGGCGGAGGCGCGCGAGACGACGAGGTGGATGGGTTGTTTGAGGGCTGTGGCTGAGCCGCCGAGGATCTTGACGCCATCTTTGGCTTGGTGGATGCAGCGGGAGTGGGTGAGCTCGCGGATGGTGATGGGGCGGGTTGGGTCGATGCGGCCCTGGTCGATCCATTCTTGGATGCGCTCGAGGTTGACGGGGGCCATTTCCGCGGCGAAGCTGTGGGAAATGCTGTTAGCTTGGCTATTCTACTGAGATTATTCCTCTCTAGGGCATGAATTAAGGTAGAGCGAGGGTTGGGAGAGCCAATTGAGGCACGGGGAAAAAAGCGTACATGTTGTTCCATCCCCTCTCGCCGTGCACGACGATATCAGGCGTCTGGCCACCATTGAAGCCCGCAGGGACCTTTCCGTGCTGCTTCTGACCCTTGTGGCCACGTCCGGATGTTTTTCCCTTGCCCGAGGCAGGACCACGACCGCGGCGAATGCGCTTGTTGTACGCTGTGGGATTATCGGAAAGCGAGGAGAGAATGGAGGCGTTGCGGGCTTGCTGGAATGTCGGGGTCAAAAAGGCCAGCGGCGATGCCTGGGTGAATGGTCGCGCAATGAGCTGCGACAGCTGCGTCGGCAGCGCCATCAATCGGGGTGGCATGGTGACGGGGTGCCTGATTGACTTTCTTGAGGTCAGTTTGTTGGTCAGGACGAGGAGGGAGATCTTTGATGAGGCGGAAAAACGTCGGACCGGTGGACCCAGCTTACTGCATGAGTGCCTGGACACCCAGCTCTTATCATCTACGGAGTAACTAACCAGCACTGTCGAATACACACGGGCCTGACTTCGAAAATTCACAGAAAAAATTATTATGCTGGGCGAGGCTTGTTTATCAAGACTGTCCTACAAAACCATGGTTTTCTTCTGATCAAATAGTTCAAGTTTTATCTTGTTCATCTACGTAGAAGGAAAACATTCTGTGTGTATGAATGGATCAAGTTCCTTGATATGCTGCGAACTGTGTCGCCTAGAATAAAACGCCATAATATGCTAATGCACCATAACAGTGACCCAGTTGCCCATGGAGGGCAAGCAAATGAAAATAGACAATAACGCCTGAGAGGCCATCCCCAACACCATCCAGTGTGGTGGGGAGGCAAACACCATGGTCCCGTCTAGCTAGGGAACGCCGAGACAAATGCAATCCGCCATCATGACGGGAGTCAGTGTATCTGTACATGAAGAGAGGGAAAAGTGGTGATAAAGAATACACAGCGAAGGGGAGGGTGGTTGGTTTCTCATAAAATAGGTCATGGCGCGATCACGTCGTAAGCAAAGAGATAGGATGGGGATAGAAGGTTGGTCTAGCCAGAGAACTGAGTGGGAGGGAAGAGAGGCTGGAAGTGAGTTTGATTCCAGGCCTCAGGGTGGATGTAGGGAAGCAGCCCCGTTTTCCGATCAGCGGAGGTTTTACCCAATGGCTGATAGTGCATGTGGTCAAACGGAACACTGCGCTGCTGCTGCATAGAGGTAGAAGGAGGCGGGATGAGCAAGGTGTGCACCGAGCGAACGGGCCGGTAAGGGGAGTTGCGGTTGGCGAGGAAATAAGATGGAGAGAGATGCTTTTGCGGAGTGTGGACAGAGTAGGCGGACACAGCGGGCGAAACGGTGGCAGAGGAAACGCCATACTGAGTCTGGTGGTGACGGCCGAGATCTGGGAGAGAAGGCGTATTGTAGATACCACCGCCCACTGTGGTAGGAATGGCAGCAGAGGGCATCTGCTGGGGCCAGTGGGAACTCCGATTGTAGACTGGAGGCATGAGAGCCGGCATCGGCAGGTGAGAGACTG
This sequence comes from Penicillium simplicissimum, assembly GCA_024706585.1. Lineage (NCBI taxonomy): Eukaryota > Fungi > Ascomycota > Eurotiomycetes > Eurotiales > Aspergillaceae > Penicillium > Penicillium simplicissimum. The sequence continues at coordinate 1,949,356 of JAMZTW010000044.1, forward strand.
CAGTGGAAGGGAGACACTGAGACATAGGGTTTGAGGATTGAGGAAGATTGGGGATTGGGAGACGAGAAAGATGTCCCGCCATCGGGGCATGAGCGACGGGAGCGGAGGTCGGTGTCAGGACCGGTGGACGAGTAGGGATCACAGAGGCCATGCTTGACGAAGGAATCGTCAAAGTAGGGGTGGCATGAGCAGAGGTCGTTGCGACGCGCTTAGCGGGGTGAAGCTCATCCTCGTCATCGCGACTTCGCTTGCGCGATCCACCCACAGGAGCCTCGCCCAGCTGCGAAGTGCCCGGGTAGGACAAGCCGGACATAGTCTGGAACCAGCTGGGCTGGGGCTGCGAGTGTGATCTGTATCCATCCATCGGGGGTGATGGGAGCTTGGACAAGGGCAATTGCGCCTGAAGACGGGGCGGCGAGACTTGCATCACAGGGGTCTCCCCTTCGGCGGGAAGCTTGGAAGCCTGGTTGAAGTAGTCGCTGAAGAGGCCCAGCTTGGTGTGCCATTGTAACCATTCAGCCTTGGAGGAGAACAGGTCATAGCGGATGTTGCTGAGGAACTCGACCTCCATGATGTGGATCTCTTGCACTGCGATTCCGGAGACCTCGGCCCACGTCTTATTGGTGTAAGTGTTATCGTCGAGGACTAAAGCTGAGTCAGCATTTTTTTTTCTTATCGCTGGTTATCTCTCGGGCGGTGAAGCGATAAGGGGATACTCACATTTATTGCCGAGCATCAGAGCGACAGTCATGAGCCGGAATTCACTGCCTTTCTTGCCCTTCACGCCGGAGTTGAACTTCTTCAGTCGGTAGATGAAGAGAAGAGCCAGCAGTATTACATTTTGGCTGACTTGAGTAGTCGAAAGAATCGAAGCCACCCACTTCTGGAACCCAACGGTGGGCATCGCCTCTGGTACGAGAGAAGGCACTGGATGGCGGCGGTCTTCGATGGCTTGTAGTTTCGAGGTCTTTTCAAACCAGAAAAGACAGGTCATCTAGAAAGACATGCGAGTTAGCTCAGTGTTCCGCGATATGAAACTGCGGCGTTTCCATGGGCTCTTACCTGCGCTGCAAACTCAGCCAGACTGCCCTTACTATCGTTGATAGACGAAGGAATCCGTAGCGCCGAGCTTGCCGCTTTTCCCGTCGAGTTCTTCTGACCGGTTGGTTCCGTCGCTGGCACCTCCTTCGCAGGCGCGGGAGCCGAGTGCGTAGCCGAGTGGTTTGTCTTCATGGGAGCAACCACAGACGACGAGAACGATTCCAAGTGCGGACGCGAGTGGCGGTACAAGTGAGAGGGGATTCCATGCGCCTTCGCTCCATAGGCCGCAGATGGAATGGCATTGTAGGCCACGCCGGTCATGTCGCTGGGAGGGGTAGGCAGACCGTCCCGCAAGGGAGCAGTCCAGCAAGATGCCGTCGTCTCGAAGGCCGGCTTCGTCGACGAGTAGGTGTGGGATGTCAGGTCGACGGTTGGAGTGATGGGGCCAAGAATTGCTGAAGATCGAGAGCCCAGCGTTGGGGGAGACATGGGTACTGGAGTGTAAAGAGAGATTGGGAAACGGGACGACACATGTGGGTGTATTTCTGGTCGGGCGCGTTCACTCTCGGTTGAAGAATTGATGGGTACGACTCCAGGCAGAGTAAGCCGACACGAGTTGTCTAGACAGCCATATCCAGGTAGCATGTATGAATTGCCGATTTCGGTAGGTGCGGCTCGTGGGGTTGGGAGGCAGAAGGTGGAGATCCGTTGGAGCCCTTTTCCAATTGGAAGGGAAGGCGCAAGGGTAAGAAGAAGCGAAGTTGGTTGATAGAACAGACGACGTTGAGGTTACTCGTGGCCGACGACTGAAGGAAGGAACGAAATGATGAAAGAGATGCGGCAGTCTCCAGATTTCAGAGGGGCAACGAGATGATGTATATGGAAATAGCCAAGGACTCGTCCATATAAGGAGTTAGACTAAACCCGTCTGGAGCGGAAACCAGCCATTTCAAGAGGAGTGGCACTCTGAAGTAAATTTCCCAAAATTCATCATTAATCGAATAATTCAGAGGAGGTGGAATCACCCCAAAAGGAACGTTCACGGCTAGGCGGGACAGTAAGAAGGATAGTCCTCCCCACTCCAAAAATGGAATAAGTGCGAAAAAATAAAAACCGAAAATTCAAAAAACAAAAAAAAATTAAAGATTACAATTAGAAGGCTGAAGTCAAGACATCATCTCCATCCTTTTGACCACAGACCAAGTCCACTCCAACAAGGAACTAAAAAGGGAGAGGACCCAGGGTCGATGGGGCCCATCCGGAGAAAGCCAGAGGAGCCATACATGGCACAGAGTTTGATCCGGACGCAGGTCCAGAGGGTTGATCCTCCTTTTTTCGGGGCTCGTTTGGGTGCCGTTTTGGTCATTTTCCAACTTATAGATTGAGTGCCTCTCAGCAACCGATATCCAGAGATTGCATATCTGGTTTCCCTTGCCCCCTTCTTTGATGGCCCTGTAGAATTCACACACTGCTATGTACTTTGCTCCTTCTGTGATCGAAGACAAATAATTAAATTCCCTGAGATTAGTGCAGTTTCTATATGAAGGGAATATTACGGAGTATATGAATACTGATTGATGTCAGGGCCGGGTCACAAGTGGATGCAAAAGAAGGCTAGAAGGGGTAAGTGGCCAGAGTAATGTTGACGGAGGTCACTGATCCCGGGCTTCAAAGCGCAGGGCGCAGGAAGACCAGCGCAGCCCTAGGGCGGAGCTGGGCGGAGGCCCTCAGGAGGTCACGGGCTAGTGGAAGGTGGAAGGTCAAAGGCAGAAGGGAATGGGTGATGGGTAATGGAGACCGAGAAAAAAGAAAAGAAAAGAAAATTGGAATTAAACATAACGACCCGAGAGAAGAGAAGAGAAGAATTGCGGTAAAAAAAAAAAAAAGAAAAAAGGGAGGGCAAAAAATACATCGAAAAATTTGGAACAGGTTCAGCAGTTCGGAGGACAGATCCAAGGCCTGCTAGCCTGCTAGGGTTCAGAACAAGGACCCATATCAGATCCAATAATTCAGTTGGGTTTAGCGCGGTTGCAACCGTCGGCTCAATGCCTCTTTCACTCCTCGTTCGTTGGCTTTTGCAGAGTACGAAGGTAACCAGAGATGATTAATCATGGCTGGGACGGTGGACGGATCGGGTACTCTAGCAAATCAGACGGCAGAGTATTGACCATAGTAGGGAAACCTATATACTTTGCTCAATACAACCGCATCCGCCAGTACAGCTCTTTGGAGACAAGTCACCACGTAGATAACTCTAGTAGCTACAGTTTGACGGAGTAGTCCGTACATGATGGTCTTCAAAGTGGCCCATGATCTATTTTTTACGGTATGTAAAACGGATTGTCCTCCGTATACAGCCTAGGTTCAGGTTGTGACTCTGTGAGGGTGGGCAAGCATGTACGCCTCCGTGCTGCACCAGGCAGGGTCAGGACTCACAAGACTTCAAGACAGAGCGGGCTAGATGACCTAGGGGGCTAGGAGACCCAAGACCCAAGACCCAAGAACGCAGGGCTAGGGGGGGAAACACCTATGAGGGTTTGAGCATGGTGGCTGATCACTAGTTGGACTCCGTTGGAGTCGTCACCAGGCGGAGAGCAAAGGAATGGGAACTTCGGAAGGGCATTACTCCATACTCCATAGTCCATACCACCCCGTACAGGACGAGGACTGGACGCTGGACGGTGGACACAGGAGGTCGACAGCAAAACAAAGCATGAAGGGCAGGTATTATGCAGTATAGCAAAATTACCCACAGGAAGACAGGAAGAGGGTTGACGAAGGAAGGGATCGGCCAGTGAGATTTGGTGTAGCAGAGAAGATCACTTTCCGAGTTTGGGGGGGGGGGTTCAACCCAACTTCCAAGGTCGCGGGTACGAGGGATGAAATCGGGCGTCTCGGTTTCTTTTGATCGGCAAGAAGAATGAGGTAGTGCGGGAGGTATTAATGGTATTGGTATTGGTATTGTCACATCATCCCTTTGACGAAGTGGAATCAATCCGAATTTCAGAAATGGGGGAATGCCAGCCGCCCAATTTTGGCTGAGGTAAGCCAAACTCTTGGGTCGGTGCTGAATCTTCCAAGCGAATGGACAGCTGCCTCTCTTCATGGCCAATTACATTCTCCCTCACTCATTACCCATCCAAATCATTGCGTCTCCTCTCTCTATCAACCAATAAAACCCTTGCTTATCCCAGCCCCAAACGACAGGCAACAGTGACTGGTCCGGATTCTGTCCTCTCTCGGGCCTCTCTGGCCGTGCTGGGCTTTGTTGGTCCTGTGCGTTCTGCCGGAATTCCAGGATGTGAGGATCCACCACCAGTGACCACACTGACACACCGCGTACAATCCGAGCCACCCGCCTTCGTCCTGGCCTTCCTCGTTCCGACACCAAAGATGGGCCGTGATGGGCCATGACTGGTGCCACTCCTCGGAGATCCAACAGGCCGCAAATCTGGCCCGTCATTTGCTCCTCTGTCTATTCGCCCCACGAGGCCTTGGGGCTTTTGAGGCTTTCCCGACCTAGAGGCTAGTCCCAGGTCCTTCTTGGTCCAAAGTGCAAAGGATGGCATCTTTCAAGGTGTATGTCAGCTGTCCCGGGTCCGTGTACGACGGCCGAATCATGATCCCATGGTTTGGCCATTGCGCAGTCTTCCTGAGGCGATCGTCCGTTTCCCTAGTCTTGTCTCGTCTGCACCACTAACTAGCCCGCTGCCCGCACCACCGCACTTGCCATTGCCATCTTCCATGATGCCGACGACTGCAATCATGACACGGTTACCGGGTGACTAGTCGCGTACTCCCCGACAGGCTGTTAGCCGCTCACTTCTGGCTGCTCATTGGCCCCATCTGTTGCTCTTGCGCTTTGCCTCTTTGTCCTTGTCCTCATTACTTGCTCCTCATTACTTGGTCATCAACCCTTGGTAACTAATTTCCGACTGCGGTGAAGTCTGTTCTTCCGGCCTTCTTTGATCGTCATCTCTTCCTTATCTCGGTCATTGGTGAGCCGTGACTCGTGAGGGGGCTCATCGCGACTAGCTTACGACCCAGTCCAAGCCTTCAAGGTGACTTGCCTCGTCGTTGCTTTTTTCCGAGTCTCCTTGTCCGGGAACTGGTTAGGCAGGCGGCCATTCTGTAGTCTCTCCTTCGTCCTGTGTAGTGAAATTTCAGGACAGGCGTCGATGGACCACAATCCGATAGTTTGGGCCCAGTCACTCGGGACAAGAGCCAGCTAGAGGCTAGAGCAGCTGGCCTTGTACATTGGACATCGTCCCATGCTCTAGTCCCAGCTGTCGTACCGACCGCGAAGTACACAGCTAAGTACATGGAATTAGAAGACGAGATAATACCCCGAATTCGGAAATACCAAGAGAATCAGAAGCCAAAATGGAGTGTTTTGGATCGTCTATACAATCTATACAGAGAAATACGTTCTGTATCCCCTGCAAGAAGGCGGCCATGGCAATGTTGAACACGAGAGTCTCTCATTCGTCCGCCTATCATGCCAACCATCGCGCTCGCGGATCTCCTCTGGGCTCCATCTTTTGCACTCCAAGCGCCGCAAGGACCGAGAAAACGAGGCTGCTTTGCTCGCAAGAGCCCGTCTGGCCGATTGGGGCCCGATTTGGAAATCATTTGACATGACTGGGTTCAAACAAACCCTGTTCAACATCGTCGCACTTGTGATCGTTTTTACCTGGGTCGGTACCTCGACGAGATCTAATTGGGCCAACCTCGAATCGTCCAACGGACCGGCAGATAACCAGGTCAGGCTGTCAGCATCCAAAAACCCACAGTGATCCTGGACGGGATGTACGCCATTCAAATTCTCGGCGTCGACCGAACAGAGTTCTATAGTACGTCTTGTGCAGGTCTGCAGGAGCAACGACAAAGAAGACCGTCTCCTCGGCACCAGCATCCACCGTACATATGTGCTGCCCACTGTGCCCAGTGCCCACTGCCCATTAGTGCCCAGTACCACTATCCATACTTGATGCGCGGGCCAGATCTAGCCCCGATTAGGCACTGTAATAGGTCGGATCTCGCCCCCAAGACACTTGACGCGGTCGCGTTTTGGAGAACACACGCGGGCTCAAGTGATAAATGATCAATATAAGTGATAGACCAATGCAAAGAATCCCAGTACCATGTCACGCACCAGTGCACCACGAAGGCACGAACCATTGTGCATCACTGCATGCTGGGCCGAGGATAGAGAGGGGTGGGTTTGATGCAGAATGCCTGTCCCCCGTTGTCTCTACCTATTACTCGGTAGTATTTTCTGATTTTTACTCCAATCACTTAACATAATTTACTTTCCGATTGACGCCCTCGGTACTCCATCAACAAGGCCTTTTCCATGGCAAAGCACTTGCGCGTCGGGGGACAAAAACTGGCTGCAAAGTCGTGGAAGTTCGGCAATCACGCCCTCTCGAAATTTGTGACTAACCCGGTCGATAACTTAACTAACTAGTTAGTTACGGGACTGACTTTCAAAGGTGAAACTTGACTTTGGAAGGGTGGGCATTGTAAATCTAAATCTTTGTCCCTTTTCCTTTCTTGATGTGCTGCCGCCACTGCTTTGTTTCGAGGGGCGATTAAAGCCTCGACCTTGAGGGTCTGGGTACGAATCATGTTTTCGTGAATGGCCAGTCTCGAATACGGAGTGTGCTTGCTTGTGGAGAGTGTAGTGGCTGGATGATTGGATCACTGGATCATTAAGAAGGGTGGAAAGGTACTGTTGTCGACGGCATATCGAGCGATCAGCGAAGGTAACACCTGTACGGACTCTACGGAGTACTTGTGCCCTCCATACAGTTGGATCTTGGTGGACAGTGGACACGCGTTGTTGCGCGGAGAAAAAGTGACCAAACTACCAAAGTCTGCCAGTCGACTTTCAACTGAAGAGCCCACTTTTCTGTTCCCTTCTTTGTACGGTCGGTGTTTCTGAGCCACCGCCACGATGAGGAGACGATAGTGGGTTCTCTGATTCCTTCTCGTTTTCGTTGAATTTTTTTTTTCTTTTTCATTTTGTTTTTCTTTCTGTACCATTTCCAGAACCCCGGATGGAGGTAGCTGTGGAGTCTGGTGCATGAGGCAGACCAGCACGGAGAGGATGACCATGACTATGACCTCGATGCGCGCAAGCTGTGTCATCATGTCATGGCTTGATCCAATCCTCCGACCTCCGTCCGTCAATTTCCAGAGCCGATCTCTTTTTCGACACAGATCACGGCCTCTCATTCGCCTGGGTGACTGAGCAGTGAGCACACAGAAAACGGCGAGCCATCTCGCAAGCCCCCCTCACGCCCAGCGCCAACGGGAGCGAGCCCAGCACCAAGACCAAGACCGACCGGGACCCAAGATCCACGACTGGGTAGAGAAACGTAGTGAAGGCGGTACAACATACTCCGAGTCCGTAGTCCATACTCCCATATTCCAGACAACCAGTCAGACCTAGCGCGAAATGAGCCCAAGCCTCGCTTGGGTCTGTTGCATGGGGCGGTTATGTACCGGATGCTGTGGTGTTCGCAGTTCGACTGGACCGAGTATTTTTGTAGCTTGTACTGACATCCCATCGTCCTCACAACCAACATCTCCACCAGTCCGCCTACCAACAAATAATGGATGACGATGACCGATGCAAATGAAGTCGAAATGAAAACGAGGAACGCCAACAAGCCCGCTGTTCCATACTGGATCCATCTCCTCCGCCCGCACGTTGCCACCGATGCCATGAACGATGCGACGAGTCATCCCGGTTGCGGCACGGCTTTTCTGGGCGCAAAGGCTCGCGCTGAATCTCCTCGAAATGACCCAGGAATCCAGGACTCCAGGACCCCAGCACATAGCCTTTGCCAGTCCGTGTACTTTGTACATGGGTTCTGAGGTACTAATTAGATTTAGAGCGCTCGTTCCAGGAAGCATGTATGAAAAGCACATGGGGCGATTTTGTTCATACTTACTGGCACTTCACCTGTAGTTACATAACCTCTGGCCCCAAGATCATGATCTCTCGCTTCCCCCCTTGTCAAGTTACCCAGTCCCGCCAACCCACGACAAATTGATCCCAACCGCTTTTGCGCCCCCCTCTCCTTGAGCATATCACTGTGCTCCACAACGAGGCACGACGGTCGCAAATTGGATTTTTACCGCTTACCGCCGAACCCTCCCCCTGTCGAGTACCCGACCAGGCTTGCCTCTGTCTCTGCCTCTCTGGTAGACTGGTGCAAGCTGGAATAGTATCCACATTTCACAGTTCGACATTCACACTTTCCACACCTCCTAACCCGACTATCTTCGTCTCCTAACTTTCCCGGATTTTCTCCGTTCTCTGTAATCCAGAAAACCTTCCACATCCCCTATGCCGAAGTAGTAAGAGTGGCGTGCACTACTCTGTGCGGTAATAATCATGAGTCCTCCGGACACGGTCCTACCTGCAGATTAGATGAAACCATCTGTCACAAGGACGCATCATGGATCTGGGCCAGGGCTGTGAGGATGTCTTCAAGGCTGTGACGTTTCTTTTTCGTCTTTGCTGGTTCTCGGATCTCTGGTACGGTAGTACCTTGTAGGTATGCAGTTGCACGCTAGTTAGCTGTAGACTACAAACTAATGACTCGGTTACGAGGTTCAAGGTTGGGCAGACCGTAGCTGGGGCATTCTAATTGAAATCCCGAGGTTGATGTGAAGATGGAATTCTGAAACCGAACCCATCTTCTTGATAATCTATCGGTATTATTATCGCAGATGATCCTGGTGATATTGGTGATCGCTCGTATTACCCGTTTACCTATGTAGCCTCTACCACGATAATTGTTGGTGATGATCGCGATCATCGGCAAGAAGTAGGTAATTCCAATTTCCTAACCGCCCAGGATGCTATTGATGATCACTTTACAGCCCGGGTTTACTAACTTTACAAGATTCATCTATTAGACAACAGGTGTTAGGGCGCATGCAGGCTGACCGCGACCGGCAGGGTCATGATCCTCCTCCCCGTGTACTCAACTCGGTCATGACCAGCTTCTAGTCTTCTTGTCTGGGTAGAAGAGTCCACCTTCGAACTTCTGGAACGGGGCCGTCACTGGCATTGGCGGATAAGACACGTTAACTCGACGAAGTATAGCCCGTACCCCATTGTGAGTGTTGTATGTACACACTTCGTAAGCCCCCACGCCGTCCTCCTGCACGCGGAAAGGTGACCTATCGTGGAAGTCATCCGAGTTGTTCTACCCTCAATATACGACAGAAACTCGAACAGGCATTTGCAATTTCGATATTGTTTCACTGTAGCGCCAGCGCTGGCTTGCTGGCTTGTGAGCTCGGCAGAGCCCTTGCTGATCTGGCCGGTGATTGGCCGACTGGAAGCCAGAGAGAGAGTTTCTGGTGCTTATAGCCTTATACAGATAAGACGGTAGTCCGAACTTGGATGCGGTTGCGGAGGTCACTGCAAAGTACGGGGTACTTCAGAGTTCAGACGCTTTGTACCAAAGTACACGAGACCGTTGGAGTTGGCAGGGGTGTTGGTTAGGGTAAAGCTGAAGCCGATCAGGTTGAGCAATAATGAGCACGTCCACTGGGAAAGAAGCGTACGGTATATACCTACCCCGTACGCGCGAACCAAGCTCGTTCTAGGCTTCTACATGTACTCGGGCATGACGATAAATTAACTAATGCTCATTGTTTTGGATTACTATTCTCATATTCTCTCCGTAACTATACTTCCAGTCATCAGCATACATTTTAATGGCCTTGTTATTATCGATTTCATATGCAATTATTGTCCTCGAGCGATCCTGATCCTGATCCTGCCTTCATCATTACATACACCGGGCGGGCCCTCCGATTCCAATTTCGCTTCCCACCGCATCCAGCAATCATCTATTTCAGACAAAATAAGTCTCCAAGGAACCTATCTCATGCGTCAGCTGTTCATCAGTCCTGACTCCTGATCCTCTGTTCAAGGCTTCCTCCCCTCCTTTGCCTTGTTCGATTCTGTCCGGTTCCACGCATGCGTGCGATCACCCCGGCGGATGAGCACTCCGTATTTTTGCCTAGGCCCCTTGCATCTCGTAGTTACCTACTGTCAAGGACGGCAGGTTCATCGTGCAATCTACCGGCTGGAACAGCTTCGTGTTATGGAGAATAGACGGAAAGGGCGAGACAGTAGTGACCTCGATCGAGTGAGGTTCATCCACAGTCTGTGGAGAAAAGATGAGACGATATCACATCGTGATGACTGCTTTCTCCACCGCTGATGTCCGAATCATCCGTACAGAACATTAATGCTGTTCCTTTTCTTGGAAGCAAATGCCACATATGGCAGATATACAATCGCTGAGACGACGCGGCAGGTAGGTACATTATGAAGCTATGACTCGAAGGGAACGGGTCTTACTGTAGACGGGGCAGTTCCTGCGTCATCCTGCTGGGTCCTCGGACCACTGCCTGGCTGTTGCTTTTTGATTCCCGATAGTAGATAGAAGAATTAGAGGACTCGAGAAAAAGAAGGAAGTAAAGGGTTGGTGACAACCCTCCATTCCCTGGGTTTGTGTTGTAGACCTCGACACGACTCGCATACCTCGCCTCGCTTTGCCTCGCAGCTGGCCCCCTCCTCCAGCAGGGGGTGGGTTAGTGGGTGTCCACTGTCAAATGACGGCGGCTCGGGTTATCATGTCTCTCCTTGCAACAAAGAATCGTTCGATCACGGACCTCAGTATCTGATGCAGTCCGTGGGTCCGATGGATGGCAACTTGAATGACCAACAGGACTGGGTAGAGTGCATGATAGTCACCGGATTTTAATCAGGGGGTGTTTATGCATTCCGACCTACACGAAGTTTGAATGCTCATCCTTGTCGGCCTTTCAGGCTCTCACGAGTTATTGGGGCTGAACTGGACCTCTCAGGTTCGAGACAAAGACGAAGAATCGTTTTGGATATTGTGGGTCGCAAAAGGCAACAAAACCTCCAGGCCTTGGATTGCGCAGGCTCTACTGTGTGTGTTATCAAAGTGAGCACACAACTATAGAAGGATGTACTTTTTGCCCTACCAAGCTCGGCATGTATCTGCATATTGGTTCATATTTGACTAGTTTCTTTGCCCAAGAAAAACCTTCAACTCATTTCATCTAATACTAGCCCCGCGAACTAGGACCAAAAAGCTCCATCTAGATGAGGCCTATATGATAGCCAGCTAAACTCTGCGTGGGGTAGGCTGGATGAATCCAATATTGTTGGATTGTCGGTCTGCATATTCAAGCGATCCCAATTGTGTACTCTACAGTCGGGTCGCTTGGCCGTGCCAACTTCCAAGGCTCCAACTATACGGTCTAAAACTCGCCTTCAATGCACGCCCCAACTTTTGCTATCTATGCAGTCAGACTTGTCATCACCCGGGTTCCGTATGCGGAACTGCAAAGAGACCTTGTTCGTGTTTGCTTCCACTAATTTGACTTTGAGTCAAAACGATTCTTTGACTTTCCGGTGCCCCGTGGATGCTCCCTCTGGTCGAGTACGATGCAAGTCCATCTTTTTCTGTTGGGTTTGATTCCCTACCCGACTGAAATTCTGGCTCTATCCTCAGTAGAGGTGATCATTGAAGTCTGTTGACCCGCCCTATGTACCCTATGTAGATGGAAGGGCGGCATGAACGATTGAGGCATGACTGATAAACACGAATAAAAACTACATTGCATAATAGATGCTCGCTAGACACTACGGTGTGGAAGAGAAAGCAAAAGTTACGTAGACGTGTCTCGGGCGCCAGTCTATTGTTTGCCTATGTGTAGCGTTTGGAGTCTCTGGACCCGTTACTGATTATCAACCGAGACCTAACAAAGAAAAATGTTGAGGCTTTCTACGAGGGTCGGAAGAAGTATTGGGTCGTATCGGATCAGATCGATGTTTTGTAGGCCGAGAGTCTAGACTCGATGCGCTTGGGGTGCTCCGGCCTCCTGCAAAGATTCCATCCAACCTTTGACCTTTGGAAGCATGCAGGTGATGATCATTCGAGGTCTTGGAGTACGGCGAAGATCATTCCAGTCTGCCAACTAACTACTGTGTACTCCTTACAAAACATAAAAAATGTACACTACTGAGACAATAACGAGCCTTGTGCTCCACAGATAATGAGAATTTATTATTCTGCCTACGCTCCGCTTAGTTCTATTTTTCGCTCATCTCGACTGAGATCTCGGCTTTGAATTGGGAATCTAGTGGAGTCGTCAACGCGTCCAGGTTCCAGTGGGGTCCAAGGATGAACTGTGGCCTAGATTTGAACCTGTACCATCTTCAGCTCTGGATAGTTGTGCCATATACCCCATCCCTAACTATTAACATAATGCTTTTATGTACAGTGGCATTAAAATGCATTGTCCTTTTCATGCTCCTATCATGGCAGATCACTGTCCTGCTCCACTGAGTGAATCACATTCCCGTCCCTCCAAGCTCCGCCTGTCCACATCCGCTATCACTCTTTGCCCCCCTCGCGGAGGCCCGCGGGCTCCTTGGAAATGCAGTTGCTGTCGAAATTGTTCAGCGTCGAATTTGAGAGGAAACCCCGCCGAAGCTCTCTTCGACCAGTTTTCGGATCTTGACGACTGCGTCTTCCCAGTGGTGCTGTCCATGTTCCTGGTAGGGGGTTGGATTATTTCAATGCCTGCCCACCGCTGCCGGCAACAAATCCCCAAGTGACGCGCCAGTCAGAGTTCCTGAACCGTTCCCGCGCGGAAGCTCTCATTCATTCCTTTGCCCTTCTGAGAAACACATTATGGATGTGGTTGAAAGTCTCTCTGAGTCCATTTCTGGCTCTGAGCAGTTCTGGATCGATCGTCATATCGAGTTCCAACAAACGCCAGGTTCAAGACTTGGTGGAATTACTAACCAGGATACTTCCAAATCTTCCTAACAGTATCAAAGGGCTATGAAACAGGCTATTCTTCACCTGCAGCATGCCGCCCAGCACGGAAACCTGGGTGGGTTTCCGGGTGATGATGACAGCGATGTCACCAACATTTCCGCATCAGAGATCTTTGAGATTGATGGACTCAACAACTTGGCTCCAGCCGTCCGATCTCTTCCACGAGGGACAGACAGCCCGGGGGTTTTACGGCTGACCGGTTGGATGTCAGAAGTCTGGCCATGTAGCCTTCCTTCAACCTTCAATGATGGCAAATCGGACCAGACTACTGCTCGGGTTGAATTTGCAGCAGGCCTTGAATTTTGGGGATCTTGATCTTTGCTACATCGCCGCTGCCATCACCACTACCATCTGCCCATGTAACCGTGCCCTTTCGACCTTGTGGGATGTCCGCAGTGGCTTCTTCAGAGAGCTGACAATTTCCCTGCGGTCAATCTGCTAGTTAAGGCCGCGGTTGACTAACTGTTCCCTCTGCAGGAAGCGACTATGACTGGTCTGCTGCTCTGTGAGAAGGTTTGATGCTGCTTTGTAGCTACGGCAGGTCTTCCAATTTTACTCACCCTGTTCTTTAACCTCCGGTCATCGCATGAGTAGATACCAAATGAACAGACTCATATTCTCTGCAATCCTAATTATCAATTTAGAGCAGCGCCGCGCGCTGCTTTGAGAAATTCAACTCGATGTGCACTACTTGCTGTGCAACGTCTTCGACGGCAGGTGGTCTGCTTTTGTCAGGATTTAATCGTAAGTGGGAATTCTTCGACTTGCTAGCTTCTCAAGTCCTTGTGTACTCGCATGTATGTTTGGCTTGGCAGCTCTATGGTGAGCTTTGCTGGCTACATGGTCCCAATCCTTAACAACAAACGGAGGCTAAATGAGACTGCCATCTACTAGGTAGGATCTATTCTGCGTTCGAGAATCAAATACCCCAGCGCTAACATGGGTTCCTTCGGTATATATCTCGTGAATCTTGGAGTATATGCGCAATAAGCTGAAAAGCTGGAACACCCGAAGGACCAAGGTTAGCTCACTTGGCGACCTCGGCGCTTCGGATTCACTGTTGTTCTTCGGTGGGCAATAGATCTTTTGGCAGACTGCCCGGGTTCCGAAGTCCCTGGTCGACGCACTTCCAGTATGCATTGAATGCGTCCATGTTCTGTGTTGATGAAGCAGTCCTCGAGGACTATGCTTGTCGTCCAGTTTGTTTGGGAGCCGCAATGTTGCCTCCCTTGACTGCCGTTTTTGTTGAGGCTGAGGTCCTCTATAGCCTCAACTAGTCTGTTCTCGCGAGATTTTGGGTATGCCGTACCCTTGATCTCCTGTTGGAACCAAGACAAAAGCGAGCTGTCTTAATTTTCTTGTTAAGCGACATGCTTCCTTTGGCTTCCAACTGGCTTTGCGATCTAGCCACAGCGGTGCTCATGCATCGATTCGACAACCCAGAAGCCCCATTTTAGCGAAGTATGATGCATCATCGTCTAGGAACTGAAGCTGTGTGCCTTCCTCGCAATATACCTTAAAGGTTCTATCGTTCTGTTGGAGGAGGCTTTTCAGCCGCCTGCGGACTTCCTTGCTGCCCTGTCGATGGTGGGAGCCTCAAGTCCAGGGAATCTCTCCCGAAGGACATCGGCAAGATGAGCAAAGCTATCTTTCTTGCTGTAATTAAAGTAATTCCTGAGCGTACGATCTACATTTTGAAGACCATTTTTGATGATCATCGACTGAGCCCGCTGACGTTGATCAACCCCAGGTGCCCGGTGGAACTGCGGCCATTTTCTCCAGCGATGGTTATATGTATAACGGAGCGGTACCGTATTCTTGTTCGAAATGTCCATCGCTTGCTCTGGCTTGAATCCAGCGGAGCCTGCCCAAGGAGGTCTATAAGGTTACTATGTCTTCCGGGGGCATAAACCTCGCGGATCAGGTACCGTGCTCTGATATCTGGAAGCTTCTCCATGAAACTCACCCGATCTTGCAATTGATATACCAGGGCTCACTGCGGCTCCTCTGAGTGATCACCTACCTGAGCAGCTCGAGTGCTAAGTCCAATTCCTGGGCCTCTCAGTTAAAGAGCTATTACTTGCTGCCACACAGTCTCTTCCAAGGTTTGGATCGGCTGACAGAAATATATCTTGCAGGCTGCGAGGCACAACCTACCTAGACATGATACCCGACTCTATTTGAACTATCATCAGAGCTCCCACCCAGGTACGGCATTCTCTGTACTCCTGTGATATTATTTTGGTCATCTGTATCTGAACTTGGCCCTGGTAGATACATGCATAGCTGAGCAGACAGGTGCGTCGCTCTCCTAGGTACCCAAGAGAAAAAGGGGCCATGCACGGTCCATGCATCACTGGGAGCATCTCTTTCATTTGAAGTCAATGCGCCAAACAGGTAGACATATGGATGATACAAATGTAAAATCGACGAGTGTCAAGCATCGCAGGTGATAATATACATACATATTCGCACTGATATCAGGGTTCCTTCGCTCCCAAAGATTAGTCACGTACCTTGACCAGAGACCCGCGGGCCCTGGGGTGCTTCTAGCACGCGGTTCACAACTTGATTAGAATTAGGATATCACCGAAGCAAGTATTGGACAGGAAAACCAAGCACTTTGCATTGCAGCAGTCGGCCCTTCCTAGTCATGTCGAGACTCGACACGGAGTCCTCGAAACTGTGGGGAAGGCTAGGATGCTCAGGTCGCTCTTGAACGGTGGATATCGTTCCAGATAACCAATTTGGATTATGGCGACTGAGCTAGAGCTACGAACGATAATAATATTTACAAGGACAACCCTGTTGAAAGATCCATATTTGAAGGATCGACCCGCTGTGGAACCTTGAATCCGTTAGCTTTCAAACGGGGCTGGATTGCTGTTGAAATGTATGCTCTCCAGGTGATACATCTTATAAATACATGGACCCCGACGAGAGGAATCAAGGTTGCTACATGAGGTGTATATAACATGTATCTTTTCTTGATAGTATACCTAGTAAGATGACTTAACAAACCCAGCAACGGACCTAATATTGCACCTTCGAATCATGTTCGCTTTTTCTAGTTAAAGGTCTAGCCCTACGCTACCCTATAGCCTCAGAGCCTGGTCACTCAGCCTTTCGAGTTTCAACTCAGAGACAGGACGTGGATCCTCTGGAACTTGTTCTCTGGCTTCCATCCGATCTCCTCTATCAAGCATCCTGCTCAATTATCTATTAATTGGTTCCAATAAAGCTTTTTGTTTTTCTGTAGCCATCAATGCCGCTCAAACTGGTGTCGAGATCTTTGCAGCTCTAATAGGCGGTCATACCAATTGTCGAGGTCACTTCCGTGTCTGGACCCCTTGATTGATTGAGGCCTCTGTTCTCCGTAGATTTTTTAATCGACTGCTAGTTATGGGATGCATGTCTTTAGTAAACACGGTCCACAAGCCTGCCAATATGAAGTCGTATCGCGTTTTTTTGGTATTTTCTATCGTTGGTTTTGAAACTCAAGGATGGAGATTCCTCCTGGGTCAATTGTCCTTGTCGCTTAATGAATAGTCTCTGATTGTTGTCTTCAGGGACCATGCGGTTTTGCTGTTTCCTGAGGTCTATGTCAGGCCTTTTAGTCCCCCATTGCTACGCTCGTCGGCATGAGGATAGGTTATGTTTTCCCTGCCCTTGCTTCTTGTACAGAGACGACATCGACATTCAGAAGACCTGCAAAGAAGTGATACTGCGAAGATTCTGTTTAAAAATTCTGGCGGCTCGATAGAGTATGGAGCTCAGAGCAAAGAAAGGTACCTGATACTGCCGGTTCGAGAGATCAGGGGCCTCGGGGTACAGGAATATAATTGTAAAACCGAGTGTAATGCAATCCGAGTTAAAGGGGAGAATAGTTCGGGTGCTAACAGATTTCCAAAAGGCAAATCAAGCACTAACAACCATTCTGTCAAGTAAGATCATATCGTGCTTCTCAATTCTCGACTGGTCTCTATAAATATCACGTGTCTATGCTCTTGAGAGATCACGGCGGTGGAGGTGTCATGTGCACAGGGACAAGACAGCAGTCTACTGACTACTCTTCTTCCACCTGTTCACTTCAGGCCTCCGACTCTAGCTCGCATCTCCGATCATGTCGCATCATGATTCATGGCCGCCTCTCGGTCGGGTGCCAAGTCGGGGCTGCTGCAAAGTGAAAACGCCCACTGAGCCACGGCTAAAGTGAAAATTAGGCCCGACCGTTTCGTTCTCGGCCAATGGGTACACACTTTCCCCCTTCAACAACCCCAAAGACCTCGTGATTGTCGCCTGTATCTGCTGCCATTTTGCCTCCTGTCCGATCAAGGCAAAGGAGCCTGTCCGACTCAGGGAAATGAGTCCTTGAACTCTCGGGCTGCTGTAGCCGACTGGATGAATGTCTGACGACCTGGTGGCTCATTGCGAAGGGTTGCCCCTTGGTGCCCCTCCGGCAGAGATGGGGGCCTGGTCTTTTGACTCTTCGGTCAGGCCAATCACCTAGGGATCTTTTGGTCCGGGGAGAAATAGTCGTCTGGATTCTGGGGGAAAAAGGTTCAGGGCCAGTGGAGCATAGCCGTTTGGAGCGTCCAGTCATGGCCCATCGCTTCCAACAAGGCTGGTGCCGAAGTCCCAAAGCGGACATCGGCCCAGGACTCCTTTCCCGAAAGAACCTAACGCCCTTCTGAACCCCGTCAACAGGACTCATTCACCACATGGGAGCCAATCATCCGCAGCTCCAAGCAACGCCTCCATCCCTCTTAGAGATGGACGGAGTTTCACTCCGGCTCTTGACCGTCGCGAGCCCGGCTTCTCACATTGGTCAGGCCCATATTGTCCTTCCATTGAGCCTGAATTTAGCCTCAACCCTGGTCAAACGCGTGGTTTCGCCCTGCCCTGACACATGGGCCGTAAGCTTTGCGATGCGAATCTGGCAACGCTTAGCGGAGCCTTCTCCAGATTTATCCCCCCACCTCAATCGGCTGACCAGGGTCTGGGGATCTAGAGCCATGAGAGGAGAAATGGGTTGGCAATTTATCCTATTTTGCCGCTAGAAGGGACTGGTCCTTGAGCTTCGTGGCAATCAAAGTTCTGTCGCTTATTCAAATACTGGCCGACAGCCAGCGCTGGAGGTTTCAAAAGATTCACAGAGGGTGTCACAGCTTGTTCCCATCTACGAGCAACCCTTCTATCGTTCTCAATCGGTATCAAGCACGATTAGCCCTAAGTTCCAACTGATACTTCGCAATGGGCAAGGACACTTTTACTCTCGCCGGCCGAGAATGGCCTAAAGTGACCTGGTGGAAGATGAAGGGCATGCGCTTCGTCTATCTTACCCTCTGGGCGGCCATGATCACTTCTGCAACCAACGGTACTTCCTCCGCTCTTCTTCGCGCAGCGCGAGGTTTTAAAACCATGGCCGGACTGACAGGATGAACAGGTTACGACGGATCTCTGATGAACGGTCTGGAGGCTATGGATTCATGGAATGAGTGTGAGTAATTTCGAAAGTGAACAGGTCGCGGGTAGGGAGCTAATGAGGGGCAATTTTAGCGTACAACCACCCATCGGGTGGAACCCTGGGTCTCTTGGCAGCTGCCATGTCGATCGGCTCCATGCTTTCGATTCCCGTCGTCCCTTACGTTGCTGATATCCTCGGTCGTCGTGCCGGTGTGGTCGTGGGCTGTGTGATTATGCTTTTCGGTGTTGCCATGGTCTCCATTGGATACCGTATTGCCCTCTTTGTTGTTGGCCGTATGATTCTCGGCTTCGGTCTCGGCATTGCTCAGGTGAGTAGGATGATGCTCTTTTTCATGGTGAATCAATCGCTGATGTAAAGCAATCAGGAATGCTCGCCCCTTCTCGTCACTGAGCTGGTCCACCCTCAGCACCGTGCAGTTTACTCGTCGATCTATAACAGTCTGTGGTACGTGGGCTCCCTCATTGGAGCCTGTGTCGCCTTGGGTGAGTCGAATGAACAATCGCGAAAGGTGAATCAAAAACCCTCTAACGTGCCGCGCGACAGGAACAAACCACATCGCTGGCAGCGCCTGGTCCTGGCGTGTCCCTTGTCTGTTGCAGGGAATCCCCTCCCTGTGCCAGTTGGTTTTCATTTGGTAAGAGCCATCAATAACGCCAAAAGAGGAACACTGTTTCTGACTCTGAGTTTGCAGGACCGTCCCCGAGTCGCCTCGTTGGCTCATCTCTAAGGGCAGACTTGAGGAGGCAAAGAAGATTCTGGCCTACGTGCATGCCCAGGGAGATGAAGACGACGAATTGGTCAACGTCGAGTTTGACGAGATCCAACAGACCATCGAGCTGGAGAAGGAGTTCGAGGGCAACAACTGGACTGAATTCTGGTCCACTCCTGGCAACCGTCACCGTTTGATCATTCTGGTTTCCATCGGTTTCTTCTCCCAGTGGTCGGGTAACGGAATTGTCTCTTACTTCCTGCCTCAGGTATGTTGTGCAGCAATGCTTAACAATCGGTACAGTGGCTGATAAAACTAGGTCCTGAAAATGATTGGCATCACCGACAGCAACACGCAACTCACTATCAACCTGATTCTCAGTGCCGTCAACGTGGTGTCCGCCACCGGAATTTGCTTCTGGGTCGACTACTTCGGCCGACGCAAGCTCTTCTTGACCTCCAGTTTCAGCATGCTCGCGTGTTACGTTGCAACCACCATTGCTCTCGCCCGCTTCAGCATCTCCGATGCCGCCGGCGTGAAGAACAACAATGCGGCCAACGCTGTCCTGGTCTTCATCTTCCTCTTCTACATCGCCTACAACATCGGCTACAGCGGCATGTTGGTCTCTTACTCGTCTGAGATTCTGCCCTACCGCCTGCGTGCCAAGGGTCTCACCATCATGTTCCTCTGTGTTGACCTCAGTCTCTGGTTCAACCAATACGTGAACCCGATTGCCCTCCTGCACATCAACTGGAAATACTACATCGTCTACTGTGTCTTCCTGGTCTTCGAGATCGCCATCGTCTGGAAATACTACATTGAGACCAAGGGTATTCCCCTGGAGGAGATTGTCAAGAAGTTCGATGGTGATAGTGCCATTCTCGGTGGTGCAGCTGCTTCCGAGAAGGTTCAGGAACTCACTGCCCAGGGTGCCCATGGCCGCTCTGCGGAGGCCGATGGTGGTGAGAAGGCGGTTACCTCCCAGGTTGAGCTTTAGATCTGCTGGTGCTCTGCGCACTGGGTTGATATGGGAGTGGGTGGTGTATATGGCTACCAATGTCACTTCAAGCTAATGTTTGCCTCTCTGAGAGGAGTATGATAATGTTGTTGATACGAGTTTTGAGAAAACGCTACTGTCCAACGGGCCGTTTCTAAATCCAATGTTTGCCATTGACGTCGTGATCTCTCGTAATGCGTCGAAATCGCACAGCTTTAGATCAAAACGTGTTTTGCAGGAATTGTCTTAGCTGTGCCTTTGTAGTTGTACGGAGTAGCTTGGCTTGGTATCCACAATTCGTCATGCCTGCCTCGGTACTCCATCCGTGATTTCTGAGACTACTCTCAGCTCTGTAGCCTTAGCAACGATAGGTTTGTTCTCTCCCTACGGTCCTTACGCATTCCCGAGATATGCCTACAGTCTTCCCTTACTAGTTGTATATTTTGCCTTTATTCTGAGATCTGTGATGCAGGAATATCCTCCTCTCACTCTAGAACCTCTTCGATCGGTAGTTGTAAGCGCTGAGACCTGCCGAAAGTGGCAGCTTTAGCCTTTGGCTAATGAGGAGGTGTCGCTACTCCACGAAAGGCCAAATCGTAAGCGAGCCACTAGCTCCAAACCACATACGGAAGGTGAGGAAGGGGTTTAGGCTATACGACAATTCCTGATTTCCTATACTGATAGTTGGGGAATTGCATGTTGCCAATTTGAAGCCGGTAGCTCGGTTGAAAACGAAAGTATAACATGCCATATCCTGTGGTCGACTCTTTATTCCCGTCTAGCCTCTCTTCCCGTATATGCCACCGGCTGTATGCGAGATTGAGGCTAGGGGAAAATACTCAGGCTTTTCCATCAATCTCTTCTGCCAATTCTGCAGGGATGTATAGGCTAATATCATCAAGCTTCCCCGGAAATTAGACGCGACCGGGGTTATTGCTTGCAGTCAGCGAATTATCGTATGGATAATAGACGCTAAGCAGGATCGTAAGCACTTGTTTGCCGGGAAGTATAGGGAAGAAGCTTGGGCGAGAATTTGTTTATATAGCTTCAGGATCTCTTTGTCGTCTTTGGAGCATCAGTGCTAAGCAACTCTCTCTTCCCAATTGTCAATTGTCAATCTCTGTCGCTATGCGTACCTCCTTGTTGATTGCGGCCTTGCTGGCTGGAGTGTCCCAGGCAGCACCTCGCACTCCCGGTGGCCCTGGCAAGCCCATTGATCTCGATGCACTTGCTCGACGAAATGGAAAGCACTGGTTTGGCTCAGCTGCTGATATCCCGGGAACTGCTGAGACTACCGATGCCGCGTATCTCAAAGTCCTGAAGGAGAACTTTGGTGAAATCACACCTGCCAACGCAATGAAGGTATGTTCCAATTGAGCTGGAGACAATCCCCTAAGCAATTGGACTCTAACTCTAACTTTTGCACCCTTAGTTCATGTACACCGAGCCCGAGCAGAACGTGTTCAACTTCACCGAAGCCGAGAAATTCCTCGACGTGGCCAACCGCAACGGCGCCCAAGTCCGCTGCCACAACCTCGTCTGGGCCAGCCAGCTGTCCGACTTCGTCACGTCCAAGACGTGGACCGCCGACGAGCTCACCGCTGTGATGAAGAACCACATCTTCAAGACCGTCCAGCACTTCGGCCGCCGCTGCTACTCGTGGGATGTCGTCAACGAGGCTATCAACGGCGACGGCACATTCTCCTCGAGCGTATGGTACAACACCATCGGCGAGGAATACTTCTACCTTGCGTTCAAGTTTGCGCAGGAGGCACTGGCCGAGATCGGCGCCAACGATGTGAAGCTCTACTACAACGACTACGGTATCGAGAACCAGGGTACCAAGGCGACCACCGTCCTCCAGCTCGTCAGCAACCTGCGCAAGCGTGGTATCCGCATTGACGGTGTTGGCTTGGAGTCGCACTTCATCGTGGGCGAGACCCCCTCTCTTGCCGACCAGCTTGCCACCAAGCAGGCCTACATCAAGGCTGATCTCGAGGTGGCGGTCACCGAGCTGGACGTCCGTTTCGCGCAGGCCCCCTACTACGATGCTGCCGGTCAGAAGCAGCAAGCTGCAGACTACTATGCGAGCGTCGCTAGTTGTATGAATGCTGGTCCTCGCTGCATTGGCGTGGTTGTTTGGGACTTTGATGATGCTTACTCCTGGGTTCCCGGTGCGTTTGCTGGTCAGGGCGGCGCCTGTCTGTTCAACAACACTCTTGAGGCGAAGCCGGCATACTACGCTGTTGCGGAGGCTCTGGAGGGCAAGCCCTGCAGTGTATGCTAGATAGAATCCTGCTAGACTGGAATTGAGAATTGAGAAGTTTTGCTATGTAAGTGGCATTGAAGTTATAACTCAGCCCAATGAGGCTATAGAACGCAGAAATGAAGACATTGCTCGCTACAGACACCGACAGGCTTGAATGCTAGTCATGACTCCCGAGGGACAGGTCGGATCGACTTTGCCTCACATCCAGGCCGTTTTCAACAAGGCTTTTCACCAGTCGTAGGATTAAAGTGCGCGGTGCAACTTCGTGGCAGCAACTGCTGGAATTTTTGCCGGTATCTAGCCCATGGATTGGGCCCATTGTAGCACCTTTGTTCCAGAAAGATAGCTTTACAACCTTACCATTTTTCGAGGTAGCCAGTAACGGGCTCTAGGTCTTGATCAGTCCGGCTACTCTTTGACAAGTGGCTCTCATTACCAGATAGGCGCTTCTCTGTATAAATTTGAATTCATACTTCTATTCATGTATTGGAGGACACGGAGCTGCTTTCATGGCCGATTATTGCCAAGCTCCGGGATTCATCCGTAAAATCTTGATAGTTTGGAAACCCAGCCCTGGCTAAGATAAGCAACCATCCTTCACAACATCAGCCCTACGGACACGAGCCAAAAAGGCACATTCAACCAAGGGCCCAAGCTCTAGAACTTACTCTGGTCCATCCTCGAGCTTCATCAGATCCGTTGTAACTCTCTGCGTGATCAGCACACCGGGCCTTTGGTGGCTGGTAAACACCTGCAACAATACCCACCATGACGACGTACCAGATCTCTAAACCCCCCCCAGCTGATCACTGGTCTGTTGCATCACG
The DNA here is from genome assembly GCA_024706585.1 of Penicillium simplicissimum. Lineage (NCBI taxonomy): Eukaryota > Fungi > Ascomycota > Eurotiomycetes > Eurotiales > Aspergillaceae > Penicillium > Penicillium simplicissimum. The sequence goes on from JAMZTW010000044.1 coordinate 1,972,605, forward strand.
TCCTTCCAAAGACCAAATGACACGTATCATATCGGAAGGCGCATATTCATTCCGAGTGCGAAACGTCAACGGCGTCTGCAGATATATGGCGCGCAATTGGCGTCTAATAGCCCGTGTGAAGACCACTTTACGCATGGCAAATTTGCGTCACCCTGAAACCAAAGTAATCCGTGGATGGCGTGGGGTGTCTTTGATGGTCATTCCGGTGCGCAGACTGCAGTATTGCTGAAGGAGGACCTCCTGCCCTTGGTCCAACACGGATTTAGTCAGGTCGAGCCATCCGCAGACGAGGAACCTTTGACCGACGGTCTGGTGCAGCGCGCCATCGTCAGGGGCTTCTTGAATCTCGACGATTCCATGATCAAAACAGTGATGGAGACAGCCCAAAGCCAAGAATCGTTACCACAGAAGGTAAAGAGACTATCCGCCGCTTATACCGGCTGATGCGCTCTGCTGTCCCTGTACGACTCCACCACACACACGCCACACGTAGTGTGTACCGGCGACTTGAGAGCAGTCTTGGGACAAAAAGCACCCGACGGGACAGGGGAACCAAAAGCATTGTCAGTTGATCAGACTGGCAAAAACAGGAACGAGATCGCCAGGCTTTGCCAGGAGTATCCCGGTGAAGAAGACATGGTCAAGAACGGACGGATACTAGGGCTCGCAGTCTCACGCGCCTTTGGGGATTGTCAGTGGAAGTGGCCCTTGGAATTCCAACGGGATGTGCAACGGAGATTCTACGGACCAGCGCCTTTGACGCCGAGATACTCCGTTCAGACGCCGCCATATCTGACGGCGGACCCGGTTGTGGCTAGCCAAAGTCGAGGCGGAGAGACCTTGTTTTTTGATCATGGCGACTGATGGCTTGTAGGATATGCTCTCCAACCAGCAGGCAGTTGATTTGGTGGGGAAGTGGTTGGAACATGGAGCAGTCGAGCAGCAGAACAACGACCAGGAACCAAGCCAGGAGCCATTCGACTTTGGTCCGTTTTGGAAAGGATCAAGTTGGAAATTTCCAGAGGAAGGAAGAACCACTGTCCAGGATGAGAATGTCGCCGTGTATCTGTTGCGGAATTCGCTTGGTGGACACTATCACGAATTGATTGCTGGCCGACTTGCCTGTGGTCCACCATCTTCACGGTGTCTACGCGACGATATTACGGTTCAAGTGGTTTTCTTCAATACTCCAGAGATTGAAGAAAATCAAAATTAGTCGAAAGCATAGCAAAAGGGAATGACCATGCTTCCATGCAGAGAACGTGATATGTTTCCGATGTGGACCACCAACAGCGCGGTCTTTCCCGTGGATGGTTCACATGAAACGCATCTGCCATATCCAAATATGCCGCGTTGGATGTCATACAGCATGATCATGCTTTGCTTGTTTGACATGGGTCTCTGTTGACAATCTACGCCGAGTCCCGCCGAGAGCGCGCATGGTTAGGTTAGTTCGGGCAGGGCTGACAGCCTGACACAGCTGACGAGGGGGCGGCAGGGAGAAATCGGACCGCAATGGCATGGCCATGTGGACCAAAAGAATATACTTTCCCCAGATTGTTACGAATGAGGCAAGTCCAGTCCCCCCTCACGGCGTGAAGAATGAACCCTAAAGAGCTCAGCTGGAGCTTGGGGGGAAAAGGACGTCGCGGGTTCTTCCGCGGGTGATTCCGGGGGGGGGGGGGGGGCAATCGGGGGGAGCTCGTAGGGGATTAGGGGGGGATATGAAAGGTGTTTAATAAGGGAATTGCAATAGTAAGATAGTTGAATAGGAGTACTCGTGATTTTCCAGTGAAGATAATTGATTCGGTTGTTTATGCTCCGCACAGCAGAGAGTACTGTAGTAGATGGAGTACAAACCTATCAAAACCTATCCCAGCTTTAAACTTGCCGAGTTGACAATATAGTACATGTCCATGTCTCCTCAGCGGTTAATTTCTCCTCACCGGGCATCCCCTCACGTCTCCAATTCTTCATTTTACAATTCAATTTTGCAAATCGACTCGTCTCGAGCGTTTTGCCGCCACGGGGTCCAGAAAAAACTGGGTCCCGAGGGCACAGCTCCATCGCCGTCGGTTGAGCTTGTGAAGTCATGGTCGGGTCGGTGAAAATGGGGTCAGACCGTCAGTGGACTTTCAATTGAGCTACTGTATAGAACTACATATGATCATCCTTATAGCCAGGCCGAGCTATAGAAGAGGTAGCGTGGTATAATCTCCTTTCATTATCAACCCGGGTGGATACTTGCGCGATGAAGTCATTCTCGTCTCGGGCCGGGCGGTCGCAATAAAAAAAATTGGAAAGCAGCATGTCTTTTGGGTCCTTTGGGCCACACCGATTCGCCCAAAACAGCACACCAGCCAGCTCGGCATTGCCCTTATCGACCGAGTTTTATTGGGAATTTTTAGCATTTCTGAGACTGGTTTTTTCCACCCGGTCAGGGATTCTGATTATTATTATTCAGGCGACGGGCCTCAATTCTCAATTTATCATTACGACGTCGCTATATCTTGTATCCCTTTCCAACTCCCTCTTCCCCCCTCCCAGCTTTCCAATCTCCGCTGGTGTGCTCTTTCCACCCGCCCATCATGGCTGGCTCCACGCTAGCAATGCGCTCCATGGCCTCGCCGTCCATCATGAGGCTGTCGACCGTGTCGCGCCGCTCCGTCACCACCACCGCCGCCCAGGCCCTCCGCGCGAAGCCGCTTCGCTCCAACGGCCTGTCCATCGCGCGCGCCGCTCGCCGCGGCTATGCCGATGCTGCTGCTCCGTCGCCGGTTCCCAAGCCCAAGAAGCGCTTCCGCGCTCTGCGCTGGGCCTGGCGTCTGACCTGGCTGAGCGCGCTCGTCTTGACCGGTGCCATGGCCTATAGCATTTACGAGCTGCGTCACCCCGAGGAACAGTACGAGCCTGATCCGTCAAAGAAGACCCTGGTCATCCTTGGTATGTTTCGAGGCGATGACGGTCGCAAACTCGGTCATCTGGCCGATCCGGGCGGAATTGACTCACTAACACCAGTCCCTGTGTAGGTACCGGCTGGGGTTCCGTCTCCCTGCTGAAGAAGCTCGACACGGAAAACTACAATGTCGTCGTCGTCTCTCCCCGCAACTACTTCCTCTTCACTCCTCTGCTGCCCTCATGTACTACCGGTCTGATCGAGCACCGCTCGATCATGGAGCCCATTCGTAACATTCTCCGCCAGAAGAAGGCCACCGTCAAGTTCTACGAAGCCGAAGCCACCAAGGTCGACTACGAGAAGCGCGTCGTTCTCATCAGCGACGACTCCGAGATCAAGGGTGATATTTCGCACACCGAGGTTCCCTTTGACATGCTTGTGATCGGTGTTGGTGCCGAGAACGCTACTTTTGGTAGGTGGTCCCAAGGCGAGAGAAAAATATTCTGGATGAGATACTGATACTGCGGGTGTAGGTATCCAGGGTGTCCGCGAGCACTCGTGCTTCCTGAAGGAGGTCACGGATGCTCAGAACATCCGCAAGCGTATTATGGACTGCGTTGAGACTGCCATGTTCAAGGATCAGACTGAAGACGAGGTTAAGCGCCTGCTGCACATGGTTGTGGTCGGTGGTGGCCCGACTGGTGTCGAATTCGCCGGTGAACTGCAGGATTTCTTCAACGACGATCTGAAGAAGTGGATTCCCGAGATCAAGGACAACTTCCACGTTACTCTCGTCGAGGCCCTTCCCAACGTTCTGCCCATGTTCTCGAAGCAATTGATTGACTACACCGAATCGACCTTCAAGGAGGAGGAAATCACCATCCGCACCAAGACCATGGTCAAGAAGGTGACCGACAAGTACATTGAGGCTGAGGTGACCAACCCCGATGGCAGCAAGTCGTTAGAGACGATTCCCTACGGTCTGTTGGTTTGGGCTACCGGTAACGCCGTGCGCCCCGTTGTCCGTGATCTGATGAGCCAGCTCCCTGCCCAGAAGAACTCTCGCCGTGGTCTTGCTGTGAACGAGTACCTGGTTGTCAACGGCACCGAGAACATCTGGGCTGTCGGTGACTGTGCCATTACCAACTACGCCCCTACCGCCCAGGTTGCTGGTCAAGAGGGTGCTTTCCTGGCTCGCCTCTTCAACACCATGGCCAAGACCGACGCTATTGAGAAGGAGCTCCATGCCTTGTCTGAAGAGCAGGCCTTGGCCAAGACTGATGAGGACCGCAACCGTGTCTTCGACGAGATCCGCGAGCGCCAGAAGCAGCTGCGGAGAACGAAGCAGATTGGACCTTTCCAGTACTCCCACCAGGGTAGTTTGGCCTACATTGGCAAGGAGCGTGCTGTTGCCGATATCAGCTGGCTGAGCGGCAACATTGCCAGCGGTGGTACTTTGACTTATCTCTTCTGGCGCAGTGCCTATCTGAGCATGTGCTTCAGCTGTAAGTTTTCTCTGACCGCCTAAACCCGCCATTCTGTTTGCTTTTATGCTAACCTTTTCTCAAAAAGCCCGCAACCGTGTTCTGGTCGCTGTTGACTGGATCAAGGCCCGCTTGTTCGGCCGTGACGTCTCTCGGGAGTGAATGCTCCCCCCAAGCCACGTTATCTGTGATGGCCTACAATTCTACCGCTGTCCACCTTCTCACCCTCTTCCATGTCCAAACACACACCATGTAAGATATTTTGTGTGTTCCTTTTGAAACGCCACGCCACCGCCATGCCCTCTGCTTCTCTTCCTGCCCGCCCTGTGATAGACATATCCACTACCCATTCTTATTTGTGATGACCTGCCATTGGTACACACCACCTTTGTCCCTTTGGACCTCTCATCTTGTACAACCGCGCTCCCCCCCGGATTCGATGCCGGCTCATCTCGGTATCATATTCGCAAAACCTCCTCGGTCTGGGGATTGGAGAGGAAAAGCATTAATTTGGCCCTCTTTTCATTGGTCTCGTCTGAACCTTTCTGTTTTATTTTTTTTTCCTTTGGGTTGTACGCTATGGGTATAGATAGACCGGGGATTGGTTCGTTGTCTGCAACTAGCCATATTCATCCAATGCATTCTGTTCTAACATACTATCCCACGATATCTTGACTTGCTTTCCATCCACGAGGACTAACTGCACTGAACAGGTTCTGACTGGCCCTTCCATGACTGTCCTCGTCTGCTGTACTGCTGTCGAGTTCTCTTCGCCAATCATGAATGGAAGCTATGCTCAATATGCAAAAGGGCAAGGCCGCGATGTGGATTCTGTCCACTCTTTAATTCCGCCGGCCTCCATAGGTGCTATAGGACTCGCCGGACTTGGACGGCAGCATCCGGCAGCTATACCTGGTTCCCTGGCGATGTCATCGCGATGTCGCCGGCAACCCCAGCCGCGTTTTTGGCGATTGCTGCGCCCTTTGCGATGATCCTCCTTCTCTTCCTTTTTTTTTTTTTTCTTTCTTTTGTTCACCCCTTTCTTCCACCCCGTCTCCCTGCTCCCCGAGCACCAGAATCCTCTGCGCCTCGGAACCTCTTGTTACGCCTCTTCCACGCAGTGAACACGTAAGTTCAAGTCATTTCTCGTGCATTTCCTCTCAATTTCCGCTCATTTGACTCGCATCGTGATAGATCACTACTTCAACGCCATGGCTCCCATTGAACTCCTCCCTGGGGCTGTCCTTCAGCTGATCTTCGACCAGCTGGACCTCGACTCACTGTTGGCGGCCAGAGAGTCCTCACCCGTCCTCTATTCGGCCTTCCACGGCTGTAAGACTTGGCTGCTTCCACGTCTCCTCCGGCGAGTGATCGGGGACGACCTGTGGGTCGATGCCCTGTCTGCGCATATCTCCCGGGGCGCACGATATGCAAAGCGCGAGCATGTCGTCCAATTCTTAGAGGTATGCTACGCCCGCGACGAAGCACGCCTAGGCCTGGATATGGAAATCTGCACCTTCTTCGAGATGCTGAGACTCCACGACACGGTCAAATTCCTCTGTGAGGTCGTGGGCACCCATGCGGTGAAGTATGGAAACCCCCCCGAGGATGAGGGCCCCATGACGCCCACCGAGAGACTTCGCATCTGTCGCGCCCTGTACCGATTCGAGCTCTCGTGCAATGTCACCCAGGATGCTGCATGGCTCGATCCGGCAAACTCCCCCTATGCTCCCTGGGAGAATGAGCAGCTCGGCTGCATCTATCAGTGTTTCATCAAGCTTGTCTATCCTGGTAAGTCGCTTCATCTCATTTCTCATCGCAAACTTCCGAACTAATCATCTCTCTGCTCATAGCCGTCAACCTGATGTTTGGTGGAGCAAACTACCACAGCCAGAGTGACATGACCCGAAACAATGTCATGCTCAACTGCCGCGCTCAAGTTTCCTGGGGCCTGACTCACGTCCGACATCACGTCGAGGCTCCCAGCCCCGCTGTCCTGGTCCCACGAATGCGCCAGGATTCGCTCAGAGCTTTCTACTTCAACCATTTCATGTGCATGGCTATGCATCCCTTGCCTGCGTCCCTCGCACGAGTGGTCTGGGATGGAGAGAACCCCATTACCTTCACTCCCTCCTATCCCGACGACGGTGATACCGGCCCGCGGGATGTCTGGGCCTGGGCGCACAAAGGCTCGATGCTGACCCATACGGTCTACCATCCCCTGCGTTTCGGACTCCGAGCCTGGTTCTATGTATTCTGGGACCGTGCCCGTCTCGATTCTCGTGGTGTCATGGCCGAGCCCTGGAGATACTGAAGGATCATACGGCCCCGCCAGGAGGTTCGTTATGGTTGTGGTTGACAACCAGGACATCGTGAAATTGTCGCAGTGAATAACCAGGATTTGATCTCGTTCTATCTCCCCTATGTTGTGTCTCCTATTTCCCATTTCCCATTTCCCAGTGCCCCAATATCAATTCATTATGTCATGATTCCCAATCTCAATTTCCCTATCTCAATTCCCCAATCTTGATTCCCCAATATCAATTCACTATGTCCTGGTTCCCAATCTCAATTCCCCAATCTCAACTCAATTCCCCATGTCCGATTACAAAATCCTCTCCACTCTGCCTATCATGGCTGACCTCTTTCACCCGATTCATATCCTCGACAGACGATGATGCATCTCCACTCCGTCATGATTGTTTTTAATAGATCCAGAAATCCAGAAGGACGTAGTCGTGGTCCCATAAAATTCCACAATAGGACTGTTACTATTCTTCTGTACTCCTTTGGCCATCTAGATTGAATAGCCTGCAGGCCACCCCGACGGTTCCTATTCTACCCCGACGCTTCTTATCCAACCCCGACGCATTACTCTCGAGTCTGTATCATTAGACCGGCACTCAACAGGTTCTGCATCTTCTGAAAGAGCTCGCCCTTCACTGCTGGGCACAACGTTGCGATTGCTCCCGCCGAATAGAGCCGCCAGCTCACGCTGGCCTATCTACCAGGCTATCTATTGCCATCCCCCTCTTTTTCTCTCCTTCTTTCTCCCACGTGCTTGCATCTCATCCATACACACATCTTCGGTGTCCTTCACGATGGACAAACCAGAGGTGGTTGAAAAAGCCATGGAAAGACTCACGCTGGACGACGAAGCAGACTCGGATGGAAAAGCTATGGATAGACCGGCTACGGATACACCGGTCCTGTCTCCAGACCAAGTCATCGCCGCCCAGCGGAAGAAAGACTACGAAACCGTGACCGATTTCTTGGCCCTCCGATCAGCCACGTTCGAGACTCTAGTCGACGTTCAGAAGGCAGTAAGTTGAACTACATCCATGCTCACACAATTCAGTTACTGACTCGTCATCTAGGTCAGCGCGAGCCCCAAGGCAGATGAGCATTTCGCGCTTCAAAAGGAACGAGCTGCATCGTCAAGCTTAGAGGCCGAAGAACCATTCTTCGGAATGATGAAGCTGATTGGCAAACAACTCCAGGACAAGGAGAAAATCATTCCGCCGCTCTCCAGAACCGTCCAGCTCAATGCTCTGGATATCTGCATGGCTCCCGGAGGATACTCGGCTACGGTCTTGCGATACAACCGGTTGGCCACGATCTGCGGTCTCACTCTGCCCGAAGACGAAGGTGGACACAAGGTCTTGCTGGAAAACTGGAATAAAAGCCCGAAAATCCACATTCGCTTTACGGATATCACCATGCTGGCTGCGGCAATCGGCTTTCCCGATCTCGTGCCCCCGACCCATCCCCACGCAGCCCAGTTCTTCAACGACATTCCCTTCGAGGACAAGAAAAAGGAGAAGGCTTTCGATCTAGTCTTTTGCGATGGGCAAGTCCTGCACAATCATGCACGAGCCCGGGAGACCAAGAATGAGCCTACTCGACTCACGGCCGCGCAACTCGCCATCGCCCTCCAGCGGATCAAGCCCGGCGGGACCCTGGTCATGCTGCTGCACCAAGCTTATGGCCCTCATACCGTGCGACTCCTGGAGGCTTTCAACCACTTTGCCAGAATCTCGCTGTTCAAGCCAACAGTCAGCCACAAGAACCGAAGCTCGTTCTACCTCGTGGCCAAGGACGTTGAGCCCACCCACGAGAGGGCTGGCAAGTTGCTCCAGCGTCTGAGACGGGACTGGCTGGTACACACAGCCCGCAAATTCGATCTGCAAATTTCAGAGGAGGTTGAGGATGCTGGCCAGGAATCCATGGAAGATATCATGGAGTCCTTTGGCAACAAGCTCATCATCCTTGCTGAGCCTCTTTGGGAGATTCAGATTGAGGCTATGCAGAAGATGTTTCTGGCATAACAGGTTTGATCCTGTTACCTTTTCTTCTCCTCTCCTTTTCTTTTTCTTTTTCTTTTTCTTTTTCTTTTTCTTTTTCTTTTTCTTTTTCTTTTTCTTTTTCTTTTTCTTTTTTTTTCATGCCCGGCGGGGCTTTGCAGATTGGGCAGCGTGAATACAAAGGATGGGCATAGCATCCCAAGGCTCTCCAGGTACATCCTGAGGAAGAGCTTTGAGGGATAGGGACATACGATGGAGAATAGGAGAAAGCCCAGTACACAATGAAGAGAAAATTCGTACAGAAGACCCGCCCACCAACTCGTTAAGCTACAGCCATAGCATATAGACGTCTCTCAGTCTACTATTATCAACGCAGCGCAGCAGCGACACGCACCTTAAGCATGCATTCGAAGGGTGTAATAATGGAATTGATCCAAAATGTTAGACCTGTATGAAAGAATTCTTCATATTATCTGGAGACTGGTTCTGCGAGAAATCAGTAGCAAAGTGAACAGAGATTCTCTTACTCAACTCGCACTTGCGTCGCGAGGTCTCTCAGAGGCGTTGTCTTTGTGAAAAATGTCCGCGGCGAGCATCCATACCATCGTGACCTCGTCAGCATTTCTCCAACGCCGGGCTCAAAAATGCACTCATACCTACGCCCTCTAATCTGCGTTCATAGACTAGCAGTTCCGAAAGTCCTACAATAAGGTAATTCACGTAGCCAAGAAGGCGAGTTCGATCGAGAGGTATCCAGGACCAGGGCTTCGAGAATACCAACAATATTAAACATGGGCGATTCCACTTCCTCTAGGTAGGGTTACTCTATAAGATTTACGCCAGTTAAGCGCTCGATCTCTGAACCCTATAATCCGCACCACTTTCTAGACGTCTTTTCGATCGTGCTTTCAGAACCCGTAAAAAGGGAGACATCGCTAAGCAGGTTTTACGACACCAAGTTAGCGCAAATTCTGAAACAATTACCATAAGCGCAATCCAAACGCATCTCATCATATGATGATGTGCCGACTCCCGGAAGCCATGGATTTTGTCCAACGGCACCAGGTCACTGAGGGATTTCGTCAATTACATAGTCTGGAAATAGAAGTCAACAGGCGCAGAGTGAAAGGCGTGCTTTATATGGAACTCGCTGATCCACGTATCGGGGGCCCCGTGACCTGTTGGCGTTTCGTTAACAAACAACTATTTCGCCTTCAACTCCATCTCATATCAAGTTCTTATCGCTAATCTTGCCTCGTTTGAGTAATTTGAGCGATGTGAAAGCACTCTCCATTTATCGCCGCTGTGGAAAACCCTTGGTCCATGGATATGTTTGCCCATCATGACCTCCTTTGATGTGTGACGTGGTCCTAAACTCTTGGATTCTTCTGAAGTTGGAGCAAGCTCCGAAACTAACTAGACTAGGCCAACAGACGGGCATCTCCGGGAACATGCGCCGCAGCTTCTTCCTGGTTCTAGCCCTTCACACTAAGATAGTCGTTGATCGAGCCGTTCAGGCGCATGACTCGGTGTAACGCGACTGGCCAGCATCCGTGTCCGAATGAGCAGGTGTCTTTATACGGATAGTGGCAGAGGTCAGAAAGCTTGCACATTCATTCTAGGTTGACTGTACTGCAAGCTCAATCAGTGCAACGACTGTGATGGAAGAGTACTTCAAGGTTGACGGGTTACTTTGAAGTAGAGTAGATTATGTACAAGCGCCGAGATCAGGACCATCTAGAGACAAAAGGACGCCCTCCTAGAGCGGCGACCAAAGAAAGAAAGCATGTCAAACATGGAGGGGAGCAATGTATGTTGCATAAAGGAGGGAGAATAAGGTATCACAATTACAATGACCAGGGATGGAAGAGGTATCGAACAGGGTAGACAAATAGACAAGTCATGACGAGAAAATTTCATCAGAAGATGTTCCAGCGACTGCGAGTATCCTTTGCGCCCGGCGCACGATCCGCTTTCCGGTGCATGCTGCGACCATCTAGCTGGCGGATGCCTTCGATCTTCTGCAGGGCCAGCTCGAGAAGCTCCTTCTTGCGGATTATGTCGAGGTGACGACGGACGCGCGGGTCTTCGCGAGCGAAACGCTCGATTTCGGCATCGGAAAGGTGTCGGCCGAGTCGCGCATCGAGTTCGCGGGGGAAGTTGTAGTAAAATTCAGATAGAAGTTCCACATTGAGGAACAGCACGGCCGTTGACGTGAGTTTGTCAGCGACGACGTCGAGGAAGACTTCAGGGCAGTAGTATTTGTTCTTTTGCGTGGCGCACTGCTTGGATCGAACGGCCAGCATTCTCATCTTAATGAGGTCGGCTCGATCACGCAGGAAGATACCCTGGCGGCCTGGAAGAAAAGTTAGTAAGAATGCCATAGTTGGGTCCATTCAAGTAAGTTTGCTTACCCTTCTCAAGCAAGTCAGCGCTGAAGCCACCGGCACCGCCGGCGCCGTTGCCCTCCAACACTACATCACCCTTCAGGACCTTGTCGATGAATGACATCACATCCTTCAGCTTGCGCTTCCCAACTTGATCCTCCATATGCTTTGTAGCTGACTCGCAGGCACGAAGTTCGTCCTTCAGCACCCTGCTCACATTGTCCCTGCCCTTGGCCCACTCCGAATCTTCCACCTCAATCTCGAATTTATACGGCTTGATGCAATTCTCAACCTGGTCGCTGGTGCTGAAGAAACGCTCGTTCAGAATGCTGTGACAAGCATCCGTGATCTCCTTGTACGCCCCTGGGTGAGAAGCGAAGGTTGAAGAGGAAAGGAGTTGTTCTACGTGGTTCTGGAGAGCGTTGGCGACCACGGTGGTAGCAAGTCTGCCGATGCCAAGCTTGGTCAAGGAAGAACTGGAAGCATCAAGCTTCCGGTGCCAATACAGCGACTCTGGATCGGCCTTGGGCAAATCCTTCAGAGGATCCAGTTCTGGCTGTCTTGGAGTCAGGTCCTCAACAGGTTTGTTCCAATAACGCTGGGCCAGAATGTCCATGACCCGCTGGTCGAGTTCAGCCTTTAGCATCTCACGAACTTGGGGCCGACCGAAAGCCTCGGCAAACGCCTTGAATGAATGCTTGAAGCTGTCCAAGCTCTCGGCAAGATATGATTCGGCACTCAAGGGTCGATCGTTGTATTGCACCTTGAACTCGTATGTGGCTTCCTCGAGCTCCTGGCTGATCGCGTCTCTGGTTCCCGAGAGGCTGGAGGCCATGGTCTGCTCGAGGACGTTCATCAACTTCTTCCGCAATGTGGTAACACCAACAGAGGTGTCTGAATGAGGTCCAAATTCAGACGGATGGGCGGAGAAATAGGCATTCTCGTTCTTGAGGATAGCGCTGGTGATGTTGCCAGAGCCTCGAGAAAAGAGTGCATTTGTCTGCGGAATCCGACTGACAACACCCACGTATCCCAACCGGAGAGGATACTTCTTGTCGGTGAGAACATCGTGTCCTCGCGCCGGGTCAACAAGATCCATCTTTGTGATGACACCGATGGTTCGCTCGCCACGAGGATCCACGCGTCGACTGGAGCGAAGCGCTGTCGAATTTGCCAGATCCACATCAGCCGCAGAGATGGCCAGAATGATGTTAGGAGCTTGGATGTATTTGTCGCAAAGATCAACAATCTTCTGCTTCAACTCCGGGGGCTGATCGTGGCCTGCCACCTGAATATAGCCCGGGAGATCAATCATGGAAAGGTCAGGTACATTTGGCGAGTAAATCGTCAACTGAATTGGGTCGTCCGAGACACAGTCTTTCTCTGGAACAGCGAGGTTCAAGTCGGTCAAAGTGCGCTGGATCGAGGAGAAATCCGTAATCTTGCCGAGGCCTAGAGCGGGGAATTCACCATACTCAGCCTGAGCATTAGGAGTATTGACCAGGGTGAGTTCAATCGGGCGTCGGGTGACCATATTTGAGCCCTTTGGCAAGAATTCATGTCCGACGATGGCTTCCAACACTGAGCTTTTGCCTGAAGACTGGGATCCAATGACGACAATAGAGGGCAGAGTCAACGTTCCAGACTGGCCGACTGACTGGAGGATATTCCGAATTTCGATCATTTTGCGTGTGAGGACCATCATCTGATCATCTTCAGCGATTTCTTGATCGGGTCGTGTATCCTCCTCGCTTGACTGATCGTAACCAAAGGCAGCACCAGTTGCCGCCGCAGCTCCTACTGCTCGACCCTCCTTTGGCTCCTTGCCTCCTCCACCGGGACCATCCTTCTGGGATTTGGATTCCTCGTCAAGTCGCAAAATCTTCTGCAGCCATTCAGGGAGATCCACATCCTCTGTTGTCTTCTCCCATCCGCGCTGTGTTTGTTCCGCCACATCCTGAAGTCCTTGGAAAATGCCCGATGCCGTGTTGCCCGCCGTTTCCCCGATTGTCTTCAGTACATCGACTGCGTAGTTTCCAGCTTCTATTTTCAAAGTATTAGTGATGCACATCTTAAAATTCTTCCAGACAGATGACGTACGGGTTGCTTGATATTGTAAATATGCGACTCCAGCAATCGTCGCTCCGCCGAACATAGCTGGAAGGCGAACGAGCTTGAGGGCCAGCTTCGGCAGCATTCGTGTAAATGAGATTGATCGAACCGTAGGAACATTATTGTGAATGCCGTTTGAGCCGATGGGCCAAGCGCGTCCCCTCAAGGCAGCGCCACCATCAGCACGCAGCAGACCCCCCGTCCGGGCGCTTGCCTTATGAAGATGGCGCGCCAGGCCAGTCCGCACGAGCGGAACAAGTCGGTGGGAGAGAATCCTCCCACTCATGGCTGTTGCTGAATCGCATGCAAGATATGCGTTGAAGGGAGACTGAAGATGTCCGGCCACTGACATCAACGTGACTTGCGCGAGTGGCCGCTTAGCCTCCCGTAACCCCAATCACGTGGCTCAAAATGACGTGCTGTGCAAGGGAAGTGAGTCGGTCCAAAAAGGAGAATTATGAGTCCAAGAGAGGTTTTCAAGATTCTTTTTGTTGCTGCTTCTTCAAGCTTTCAATCATCAATCGGAAATTGAGACTGAGGGCTGCATTGAAAGAATCTGTGGCGGCAGCCCGATAATCGGTCATTCTTCACCGATACAACACCTATCCATTGACCGTCTACTGAATCAACACTGCAAGCTAGGCATCGGGACCTACTTCTCTTGCCAAAATCCTTTGGATATAATCTTGAGATATTGTCTTATACTCCTTCTCGTATCGGAATAAATCAAGAAGGTGCCACTTGACGAATACGAGCATCAGCATGTGCCGTTTCCTTGTAAGTGGAAGCTTGACCAGGCCACGCGAAGTCGGAGTTGAAGACTAACGAATGTCACTAGATCTACAAAGGTCGAAATGAGATTCGCCTCAGCAAGCTCGTCACTGAGCCTAGCCATTCGATCCTGACACAGTCCTATGACTCTCGACTAAGATTGGTATGTCTGGACTGACTCACGGACACCCGTGTAGCTCGCGAGCTGCCCGAAGCCAGACCCCATAGACAAACATCTCCCAACTAACAACATTTCCCAGGACAATCGACGCCCCGTAAATGGAGATGGCTTTGGAGTAGGCTTCTACACTGACCCAAAATTGGGTCCAGAGCCCTGCATTTTCACATCAACATTGCCAGCATGGAACTGCGAGAACCTGGAGCGGCTCGCGTCCAAGACATGCTCGAATCTGATCTTCGCCCATGTCCGCGCCACCACAGAGGGTGCGCTTGCAGACAACAACTGCCATCCATTCCAGCACAACACCCTGATGTGGATGCACAACGGCAACATCGGCGGATGGAACTACATCAAGCGGACACTGGGCGAGTCCCTCGCCGACAAATGGTACCTAGGCGTCAAAGGCGGCACCGACAGCGAGTGGTCATTCGCACTTTTCCTTGACCTTCTCGAGAAAGAGGGCGTCGACCCGAGTTCTGACCCTGGCCCCGAGGGCTTTGGACAGGCGCTTCTGCGCCGGGTGATGATGAAGACTATTGCCAAGCTTAATGAGTTTGTCCGCGAGGCTTCGGCCAAGCATAATGTCGGCGTTGAGACGCGCAGTTTGCTTAATTTTGCGGTGACGGATGGACGCACTGTCGTCTGCACCAGGTATATCAGCAGCAAGACGGATGAGCCTGCCAGTTTGTACTTCTCCTCGGGGACTAAGTGGAAGGAGGGAAAGACGAAGGGTCATTTCAAGATGGAGCGACATGATAAGGGCGCCGATATCGTGCTGGTGGCTAGTGAGCCGATCACATTTGAGCGACGTGAGTTGGCAGTCCTCACCTTCCCCTCCATACTTGCGAGATAATAACCTTGTTCTCCTACTAGACAATTGGGTCTCAGTGCCGACCAATTCCGTTGTGACCATCCACAAGCAGACTGTCCTCTTACACCCGATCTTGGACGAGTTCTACGGGGAGGACCTCAACCACGACCGCTCTTCTTGCTACGCTGTCTCTAAGGGCCTGGTCAGCACCGCGCCTGGAACCACCGTGCCCCCACAGAATGCGGCAGACAAGTGCGCGTCCTCTGCAACCATGGGGCCTGGTCTGGAAGATCCACGACTTGGACACACGTCCAGGAGCACGGCGACGCGCTAAATCAGGTCTTAGGGGCAGTGCCCCTCTCATTGCAAGGTGCTGGGTTTTTGGCATTGGAAGCGCAAGCAGCGGTCTGGCTCTTTTGGCGTCGAAGGAATTTCTTTACAGGGTCAGAATGATACGCAAGGAAGCATGGAGTTTGAGATTTTTGCCTTATACTTTTTCGTTAGTCAAATTGAATTCTTTTTCGGGCTTACATGATGAGAATTTAGACGAGGCTTTAAGCGCTCGAAAAGACTCAGAATCGACCTCCAACAAGAAATACGTCAACTGTGGAAGTTACGATCATTAGCCCTGCGTGGCTTGACGTTAACGGAAATGATGTACAATAAAATAGTTCAAGGATATCATCTCCCTCAGCTATCATCGCCGGATATATTAGCATGTTTAAAGTACTTCATCCCCACCCAAGCCACAACAACCCAGACCCACGACATAACAGCCGTAAGTATAATCAGCGCAGGATAATACCCAACAATCGGCAGCGTGGGATCATCTTCCAACTCCGGCGGCGCATACGGAGTTTCGCCTACATCCCAGGCCCAACTCCACACCTCGAAGCAGCTGCCCATCCCGACAACGAATACCAGCCATGTCACGATCAATATGATCCACCCCCACCATTCAGTCTCGGAGTAGTCCCAGGTATCAGCATTGCTATTCATTTCCACCGAGTGTGTCGCCAAGGGCGAGGATTTGGCGCGATGGACCGCGCGGTAGGGTGTATCCGACGGGATGTCTGCGGGGAGGGGGTAGGAGGAGTAGTCGGATTGTGTGGAGATGTGGAGGGCCGCGGGGGGTGAACTTTTCGAAGAACCCGTGCTCGCCGAGGTATTGTTTGTCGTGTTGATGCGCGGGAAGGAGACAAGTTCCTCGTCGTCGGTGCCGGTCTCTTCGCCGCCAAGGAGGTTATGCGGCGTGAGGCCCTGCCGGCGACGGGTCACGGAGGGGCGGAGGATCTTTTGTGCTGTGGTGGAGCGGAACCAGCTCGGCTGGGCGTCTTCAGCATCGTCGTCGAGGCTCTCGCGAGAGCCGAAGGCATTCACTCCGTGCGAAGTCTGGTCTTTTAGGGGCCGGGGCGCCTCGCTCGCGTATCGGGGACTCGTGGCATCCGCAGACTTGGACGCGATCCTTTTCTCGCGCGACTCAAGCCTCGTTCCCAGCAGAGCTGTCTTGCGCAAAGATCCCCTTCGCCGCCGTGTCTTCCGCTGCTGCTGTATCACCGCCGACATCGCCCTCGCGCCTGTGGTTGCCTCGCTGCTCATCTGCGGTACGATGTGCGGAAGGTCCTCGTGTTCCCCGTCGTGATCCATGTTGTGGGACTTCGCTTGTGATTGCGCGGATGCAGTCTGGCTCATGCGAAGGAAAGAGAGCCTAGAGAGTAAAGAGCCGGATAGGCTTCGTTTGTGGCCGTTGCTTGCGCTGCCAGATCGCGTGCGATTGGATGGACCGTCAACGGTTGGGAATTCCGCATTGCTGCTTGCGCCATCGTCCATTGGCGCGGGTGAAAACTGAGAGCTAGCACCTCAGCTCCACGGCGTTCAATCCCCCAGCATTGGGAAAGTCGGCCAAGGGGAGCTTTGTCTGCACGTTGGTTGTTGGGTTTACGGTGGCAGAAGGCTTGCGGAGATCCGCCAGGTGCTGATGTGGAAGCCTTGGGGGTCGGGCATCAATGTTTAACTTAGCGTCCGACGACTGGAACCACTGCATAAATGATAAGAGCCAACTTTATCTTCGAAAGTTGCGTAGAAGATTTACTCGTAGGTTTGGATCTCATAAGAGCAGTAAAACTAATTGTCTTCCTATTGTATGAGCCGAAAGGGGATGGCTATCTACAGATTGGGTAACACCACACCGACCTAGCACCGTCCATGAAGACAACATAGGTCGGACAGAAGGCAATGGGCAACAGTCTAGGAACCTCGCGACGCAAAAGGCAAATTGGTATATCGGCTAAAACGCCATCAGGCATAAAATATAGCAGAAAGAACAGATCCAAGACTGATTCATAGCGCCATTATGCGCCCAAGGAGATTCGTCACGGCATGTACTGATACCTGTAGGGAAGACGGGAAAGGACGGGACGTCGCATAGGAAGCAAATTGGCGATCAGAAGGAAATACGAAGAAACAGAAACGAAGAACCAATTCTGCTGCAGACGAGCGATTGAAAATCCGAGGGAAATTTCCTTAGAATAGTGGGAGAGAAATGAGCAGTATCCGGCAAAAGGATGGCCTAGAAAAGGTGGAGGAAAGCAGCGATGACAGACACTAAAAGGCAGATTTGATACAGCACAGTTCATGTACTGGGAAAACAATGCGATAAAAGCTAAGCGAAAGAATTGACAGGAGCGATCATGATCAGGCACATGGAAGAACAACCACGAGGGTGGGAGTAGGGAGGTTGCTTTTATTTTGGAGAACATGACAGAGCAGTGGAAAGGAAAGCCCAGAGTCCGGTCCGCGATGATCAAAAGGGAGATGAAGACAAATCAAGTAAGATGAGATAAACGAAAGATCGAACCAACAAAGTGGATTTGGGGTATTCGGTGCAAAACACACAAATTCCATTTCAAGACAAAAGCAGTTTGATCACTTGGAAATCCACTTGAACAGGCAATTTAGAAGGAGAATGGATAACAGACGGAAATGGGAGAGATGTGTAGGATAGTATGATGATGATGGGAGAGGGGGCGGGGAGGTAACTTAGGACCACAACGACTGTGACGTTTGATTCAGCCAAAGTGCCAATGACGAGACAATACGGTTTCTCGCTGAGAGCGTAGAAAGCTTTCTTAGGGACCGTTATAGGAGAATCTACGCCTGGTAGGCTCCATTGAAGTTGTTGTTGGACTGGTCCCAGTTACCAGACGGGGACATAGGCTGGCCACGACCGTAGCCGCCGGCGTTCCCTTGGGCATAGCCCTGGGCAGGCATTCCGGGGCCACCGAAGTTGTTGCCTTGTTGGTCCCAGCCTCGGCCAGCAGGGGCAGGACCTATGCCTCTTCAGTCAGTGAGAAAGGTTGGAAATACACAGCTGAGAAAAAGGATGCCTACCTTGATTCATGGGGTTCGCAGGACCTCCATACTGAGGGAAAAAGCCGGGACCGTTGTTGAAGGGAGGAGCAGCAGCTTGCTGAGGAGAGAAGTTGTCGAACTGGCCAGTAGGAGGTCGGTCCTTACCCCACTAGTAAATTGCATGTTAGCAAGTTGCAAGTAAACAAGACGAGGGATACGGTGGGGGACATACGCTGCACTTCAGAGGGCGTCCATTGACGTTGTAGCCATTCAGTTGGCAAATAGCCATCGCGGCATTCTCATGTGAGTCCATCTTGACGAACGCGAAGCCACGGTCAGCCTGGAGACGAGTCTCAAGGACATATCCGAAGTTCTGGAACAGGGGCACGAGGTCGTTCTGAGAGGTGTAGGGAGTGAGATTGCCAACATAGCAGGTAGTCTGCCACTGCGGGGTCTGCTGCACAACCATGTCGTAGCTCTGAATACCTTGGGTAGGGAAATGGTGGTGACCAAAGGGAGTAGTCGGGGTCATGCCCATAGCGGCCATCGCCTGCTGCTGGGAGATCGAAGGCTGTCCCTTCTGGTTGGCCCAGTTGCAGCGAATAGCGCGAGAGCCGAGCCACTCGCCATCCATCGCGTTCAGAGCCTTGTCAGCATCGGCGCGGTCACGGAAGGCGACGAAGCCGTAGCCACGGGAGCGACCAGTCTTCATATCCCACATCACACGAGCCTCGGAGACGGAACCAAAGGCGGAGAAAGCCTGGGTCAAAACCTCGTCATTCACCTCATTGCTCAGGTCACCGACGAAGATGTGGAAGTGGTTGGACGTGTCCTCCTTGCTGGTGCTGTTGGACTGGTAGGCCCAGTTGACGCGGATTTCCTGAGAGGTGGCACTGTCAGCAAGTTCAACGGGACTGGGACGCGTGGTCTCGGCTTCTCAGTGCCTAAAACTTACCGACTGATGGATGCGGCGGCCGTTGAGAGTCTGCATGGCGCGTTCAGCAGCACCAGGATCGTCGAATTCAACAAAACCGTAGTTGTATCCCTTGCTGTTGAACTGTTGAGACGACATCAGTGTCTGTTGGGCGTGGTATAAGAGGCCTTCATTAGATATGAAGACACAAGAAAGGTTTCGCTGGTCCAACGTCCGTATGATAGAAAACACAAACCCCCCACAAAAGGAAGGAGCTCAGGGCGGGGGAACTGCTGATGTCATGGGTTTGGGGGGGGAGGGGAGGGTTCAGCGTTCAGGGCCGACTCACATTCTTGTCTGGAATGATCTTGACGCTCACCACGTGGCCAGTGGTCTCAAAAATCTGCTTCAGGATATCCTCCGTGACGCGGGGGTCCAGACCACCGACATAGAGAGCTCTCTTGTTGGGCTCGGGGGCGGCCCGACGCACATAGCCACCGGCACTGGTGGGGGACATCATGCTGCCAGACATGGGCGAAGAGATGGCGGTCGGAATCGGGTTGGTATTCTGGGGAATCACCACGGGGGGCCGTGGAGGCGGGGGCATGTGCGAGGGGTTGGTCTGGCCGTTGCCTTGAGCACCGTCGTACTGCTGGTTCGGAGCAGTAGTGGGCTGAGGTGCCGACGGCAGCGAGGAAGGGGTGGGAGCGGGTGCATTTTCGGCCATCGTGTATAGGCGTGTGTATATAACGAGATAGGAATAGCGATCGCAAAGTGTTCAAAGAATGCTAAAAGCACAGCGGTAACAATAATGACCAGGTAGTCAAAAGCGTCAGGGCAGGTCGACACAGGTACAATGCCGGGAATCAAATGCAACGTGGACGGCCACTGTTGCTCGTAGAATTCGGGCCGACAAGTATATGGCTACTGTAAAGGGGAACGGTGTTGATCGCGGGGCTTTTTTGGAGGTCCAATGGTTCTTTGACTGGGTCCAGGCAAAGAGCAACGAGATAACGGCAGATCCGGGGGGGAGATCCAACAACGATCCAATTATTGGTCTGGTGAGAGCTAGTTCGTTGGACGGAGTATACGCAGGAATCTCGATAGGATGGTGTCGTAGATCGCAGGAGTTGCAGCAGTCACAAGAGCCAAAGCGCTTAAGCTGCACAGAGTCCAATATAGACGGACGGGAGAAGCTGCCAGAGAAACCAACAAACAATCGAAGAAAGCTAGGAAAGCTGGCCAAACACACAAGGAAATGAGCCGGACAGGCCGCGAGCGACAAAGCCGGGAAGAAAAAACGAGACGATGAGCAAAAAGAAAGAGTAAGGATGGGGGGAGATGTAAAAGGA
This sequence comes from Penicillium simplicissimum, assembly GCA_024706585.1. Taxonomy (NCBI): domain Eukaryota; kingdom Fungi; phylum Ascomycota; class Eurotiomycetes; order Eurotiales; family Aspergillaceae; genus Penicillium; species Penicillium simplicissimum. The sequence goes on from JAMZTW010000044.1 coordinate 1,993,167, forward strand.
GGAATTAAGTCGAAGGTCGGAGAGTCAAAAGATACCAATGGAGGTGAGGGCCCAGTCTCAGGCCAGTCAGGAGGAGTGGAGGGGGAACCCACCATCCCCCAATGGGTTTAGTCTCCTGACCTTTTGCTGAAGGTGAACCAAGCGGGCAAGTCGAGCTGTGTACAACCTCAAAAGGAGTGACCACCCGACAAATCACGCTGCCGCCCCCGCTTGTGCTTCCAACTAGGGGATGTGCACCCTCTTTACGAATACCAATTCTCTACGATAATCTACTCCGTCGCCATGACCACTAGCTTCGCCAACCCAGACTCCCTGGCTGAGCTCTCCGCTCTCGTGGAGCGAACGGTACAGCTGCCAATGGTGATGCGACCATGCCGAACACCCTGCTGACAGTGAAATCCAGCTCATAGATACGGGTCGACTGTTTCGCAAATCCAATTCCATGCCCGCCAGCTCCCACCTTCAACGCTCCATCCCCGCGTACTATGACGGCTTTCAGGACGCGCTGGACAACCTCTCTGAACAAATTGTGAGTGCCTAGATGCACGGGGAGATCTGGAAGACTACCGTTTTTCAACGTTTGCTCTGAACCAGCATTCCCGCTGACTGTTCATAGTTCATCGCAAAGGCCTTCCTGGAGAAGGACTATGAAGCTATCAAGGCACGTGAGGCAGTTCCTCAACCCACTGAGGATGTGTCCATGAGCGGGATCGAGCAGAAAATGGAGACAGAACCACAACCAGCCATAGTCGAGCAGACAGACCTAGCCGCTCGAAACCTCGAGGTCGAACCTACATCGGACAAAAGCGCGACAGCAGGTCTCCCGGCACCTACAGAAGCAGTCCCACCACCCCAACCCAACGACTCATTTTTCAAAACAGAAGAGAAAGGGACAGAAGGAGGAGCACCGACAGACCAAGCATTCCCCGGGACCACTGAAGGCATACAATTTGACATGGTGCTTGACGACGGCGGAGCGCCCAATTCGTTCAACCTCAATTACGACTTTGGCAACGACGACATGGGCAACCAGGCCTTCCTCTCCGGCACAGCCTTTGGAAGTACTTCGACCGGGCCTGATAAGTCCGGCGCCTCCTTACCGCCGACCGATAATGGGACAACGGCCCCCACGGGCGGGGATGCGTTTGATTTGGAGCTGGGGAAGACTCTTGATGCGGGGAATTCGCTCGATCCGGGCACTGGGATGGATGATATGATGGGACCTGGCGAGTCAAGCTTCGATGATTTGTTCATGGAGAATGAGAATCTCGGAGAGACGGGCGATCTCAATCAGCTGGAGGGCGGCAGTTTGATGGAGATTAATGAGCTGGATGATAGCTGGTTTAGCTGAGCCTGGTTGAGAGGTCCAGCGATGCGGCGATCGCGGCTCGCATTGGAATTGTGTGCATTCCCGAATCCCACAAAGGCACTGGGTACGATTGTATGATATCTTAATATTCAATATTCTTCATTATCGCGAGTGGGGACATTTGAGGAAAATAGTTCCCTAGGATCTACGATCATCTGCAATCTGCACCAGTGATCCAGCCCGGCAGATCTATCAGGCATAGTCTCCGAAGCTACTGTCCGCTAGTTCTCATTGCGTAGGACTGTTGGCATAGTAGATAGACGACATATCGTGAACAGCGTTAACAATCGTCGCTGTCTTGCTTGCCTGATCCATATTGTGTATATTTGCCACTATAACCTTGCTCAAATTCCTGTAGTACGACGCAGTGGCTTTAAAGTTCTCCTTCACCGTGATTTGACCAGTTTGACAACCTACGATCTTCAGAGCGGAAAGACCAGCAAAATCGCGATACATCCACTTTGATCCACTACTACGAGTATTAGTGTAACCTGAATAGAGGTAGTGCTAGCTAGTACTGTCGGGGTCTTGACCAGTCGAACTATGCGTAGGCCTGGCACTTCCCTTTTCCAGCGCTAGACTAATTAGCTTGCGCTTGATCGATCCAAGAGCACGACTGTCTTGTTTTCCGCGCTCATACCCTGGCAGTAGGGATCTCTGGGAGTTGGGGGACAACTCGATTTGCGATGTTCTCCGACTAGGCATATATTCATTTGTCAACAGGTAAACCTTCTTGCGAGTACTTTCCTGTTCCAGGCCGTGGTGGTCGAGCATCGCTAATGGTTAAGTTAACTAGTTAGTTAGTCAAATATGACTTAATAATCGATAAACAAGAAGTACCTAGGCACAGTAGCGCGACGCCACAATGGGACTCAGGCCCATGATAAGCCTCAGTTTCAACCCGATGACGTCAAAGCCTTCTAATTTCTTCAAAGCATCTCGCGGTTTGGCCCTCCCGTACTTAATTGTTGACCAAAGAATGACCCCGGGCGCGAACTGCTGTTTCGGACTCCACTGACGTGGTGCGGGAAAATCAGGGCAGGAGGTGTGCCTTAATTTCGCCAGGGCCGAGCACGAGGGGCGGCTCGAGGCAATGTACTCCGTAGATAGACCCGCGGACTCGGAGTCGTTGTGCCAAAGATCAGATGGTGTAGGGGTAGGAGGAGAAAAGGTTATTAGATTAGGGTTGGCGTGGAGGGTCGAGCTGTTCGGGAGACGCGTGGGCGACTGGGCGTGGGCGTCGATGAGGTCATTGCCAACTGTCATTGTGAGGTTTTGGCACGGTATTGGATTTGAGTCTGCAGGTGAGAAGCCGAGACCAGGGAAGTGAGAACCGGATCGTGGGGGATCGGTGTGTACCTGATCTTGGAGATGTACCTGCAATATTCAGAAAATACTGTAGTGTACAACAACGGGTAGTCATGAAGCGTTTCCGTCACCACAGAGTTGCTATCGTACCCAGACACGTCTCCAGATATACATTCCCTTCCACGTGAACCATCGCATCTACCGAGTACTCTGCTCCATGACGTGGATTTTCCACGTTTCGGTACTCCTAGAACAACAGTTGCCCACGGGCTAGTCTTATCGATTTGCCTCATCCTATCTACCCCAACGGGCATGACTGACAGTTGATGTGTTTCCACCTCGTCAGTTCGGAGTGAATATCCTCAATTCCGAAGCGTCTTCTCCGCGGACTGCGCGGAGTCCCACTTCCGGCCATTCACATCCTCCGTCAATCCTCGTGCAGCAACCCCCCGAAAATCAAGCCAGAGCCATGCTATGAAATAAGCATTTGTCGGAAGAGAGCTCCAGACACCAACAGACGGCCCTCCATGACGGGGTGGAGTCGTCCTCGTCTGCCCTCCTCATAGAGGCACGGACATCCATATCCTGCCTAGGTACACGAATGTGCATACGTGTAGCGGGATCCCGATTGAGACTCATTTCCTTGACATTCTAAGGGGATGTAACTCGGCTCATGCACTTTTGGGTTTACCCACCCTAGTTGCGTCGAGATCTTGCCCTCGAATCGGTGTAGAGCGGGCGTTGCATATCCCCTCACGTGCGACGTGCCGAGAGAAGCGATCTCCCCGCCGCCGAGCCCTTCCTATCGCCGAATACCAGAATACACTGTCGAGTGCCGCAATATCCGCTCTATGGAAAGCAGCCGACATATCCGTTTCGCGGGCTAATTCGAAGAGAATGTTTTTTTGCATCGTATCGCATGTTAGTTGCAGGATTGAGTGCTTAACGTGTAGGGCGATGCTTTACAGTTGCATACGCGGTCAAGGAATGTTCAAGTAAGCGGGTAGATCTAGGTAAAATGCCTACAATTCACCTATGCCCCCCATTTTGAGTGCTTGAAATATGGTTAGCCTTATTCTCGAACCGTCAAGTGGGGTGGCATTTGAGAAGCCGTTGTCCGGATGGAGTATGACTATCGTCCGGAGTTCAGAAAATGAGCTCTCTGAATCAGTTGGTGGATAGGTTTGAGGCACAAATTGAAATGCACACGATATTACTCCACCCATCCGGACTAGGAATAAGATGAAAAAGGTTGCAAGCACATGGGCAAGCCGAATGAACGCCGAAACTCTCCAACCAGCCGATTATTAAGGCTATCTGTTTGTCGCTACCCACAAAATAACGGCCGTGAGTACGGAGGTAGTCAAGCCCGTGACTCCGTAACGTCTGGCCCGGATCGCCGGATACCGCAAGAGTGGGACAAAAAAGAGGAACTGGATCCCAAAATCCCAATGGGCGTCGATATCATGTCATCATCGATCCCGTCCGATCCACGTTTGGGCGCTTAAGAGCCTTATGGCCCATGGGTTCCCGCTATTTGAAGAAAGCCGACCCAGACTCCAGAGTATGAGAGTACGTCTGAGGAACCCTTTGGCGTCTGATCCATTTGGTGCCTAGCCCGGGGCATCTTCTAATCATATAATCATCGCTTTGGCCGCCCCAAGAGACATCTCGTACCGGTTTTACAATTTACTTCCTACTTCCAACGATCTTCGTTCTGTTCTACGTAACAGGGACTTAATTCCGTGGAGCAATCACCGACCAACGCCACATTACGGAGCCCAGACCAAGCAAGCATAGCCTCCCATCATCCTCCTGCTCATCGCTTGCAAACTCAAAAGCCTCTCCCCCAAAAAAGCAAGCCAGTAGAAGGCGCATCCTCACAGCCAATCCGACGTGCAGCTGAGAAAGCGATCTGCACCGCCGATGATCACGGCCGGAGGACCCGTGCTATGAAGTCAGCGCCCCGAGGTTTGCTTCTCCATCTCTCCTGCAAAGATCGGTGTGCTCCTTGCGTGGTCGATTCGCATTGAAGGGGTCACAAAAGGGAAACTATCACAAAAAAAAAGAAAAGAAAAATAGAGATACTATCCGGGTCTCACAAAGATTAAAAAGAAAAAGCTCTGAGTAAGTGTATCCTTGTGTCGCCCGCCTCCCCTCCTACAGTGCGCTTGAACTTGTTCGTTTGGCTGGTGTACCCTCCCCGCATTCTTGGCCACATTCACCTACGACGAAGAGGTTGAACTGGACGACCGGACGACGGAAGACTGAGAGGCAGAGAAACGAGACACAGAGAAATTGGTGACGGGGCACACAGCCCAAGGGTGCCTGAAACTCACCACTTCTACAAACTGTTTCCCCCCTCGGACTGCCCTCTCTCGACCAGCGTCTTGATCTCCATCACCGTCCCGTTTATGCGCCTCAAGCACCCAACATGATGATGATGGCCGCTCACATTTCCCCCGCGCAGATTTCCTCGCGATCAAGCTCCGTGAGCCAAGAACAATCGCTCGATCTCGCCCCATTATCACTGTCCAGCCTTATCCGCACTCGATCGGCTCGACGTCGAACGGTCTGTCTCAGTGCGACCGTCAAAGAGCAATTCCCCAAACAACAACCCTCTCTTCGCCGTTGCAGCTCAATCCTCAGAAAGCTGGCGGGTCCACGAGAGAACGCGAAGCGATTCCTTCGCCTACGCTCCGCTGGCGTCAACTCACACACGCCGCCCCCACAGCGCCTCAATCCCCGCTGTAGCGGCGCCCGCCCCGTTTCCGAGATTATCATCTCCCCCTCAGGGCGCACGAGAGAGTTGCCGCGCTCCCTAGAAGAAGGTGATATGCGCTTAGATTCGTCATCTATGGCGACCGACATTTTGACCCGGGCGCTGCCCGAGCATACAACAGCTGTGCCTGATTTGTCCGCGCCGTTCCCCCCGCTTCGCAATGAGAAGATAGTTGCAACGGGAAGCGGCCTCTCAGTGGGCATTGCGTTGACGGAGCCCGTGCTTTTTCTACAAGGCTACGATCATAATGATCCCAGTACAAAGAAGTCGGCCATTCTGCGAGGCCAAATACATTTGAAAGTGACAAAGTGTGTCAAAATCAAGAAAATATCCATATGTTTCCGCGGTCATGCCCAGACGGACTGGCCAGATGGTGCGCTATCCTCGTCATTACTGACGGATCAAGGTCCTTCAGTTTCGTGTGCACTCTACTGACATACTGATGCAGGCATTCCTCCGAAGAAGATTCATTTCCATGATAAGAAAGACTTGTTCACCCATGGAGTCGTGTACTTCAACCACGGCGACACCGCATTGATGCAAAATGACTACGGCGCCCACTACTACCAGCACGCCAAACCCACATCCCCGGTACCAGGAAAGGAAGGTGTCACCGCAACCACTCGAGAACTATTTTCCAAAAGCGGATCGAACACCTCTCTCGGATTGATGACCGCAAAGGATGCGAAGCGCCTTTCTGTACAGACCACCCGGGGCCACTCTCGAAGTTTCAGCAGGAATGAGCCTCCCGTCAGTACTCAGAATCAGACTCAGCGCAATTACCGCATGTTCCCGGTCGGCGACTACCTCTACAGCTTCGAGTTTCCCATTGATGGCTCTCTCCCGGAGACCATCAGGACTGACTTGGGTTTCGTCCGATATGATCTAGACGCAGTCGTGGAGCGCGCGGGCGCATTTCGGCCAAATCTTCTAGGCACGCTCGAGATCCCGGTGATTCGCACGCCCGCCGAGGGCTCATTGGAACAGGTTGAGCCCATTGCCATCTCGCGTAACTGGGAGGACCAGTTGCACTACGATATTGTGATTTCCGGCAAATCCTTCCCACTGGGCTCCCAAATACCCATTGCATTCAAATTGACGCCCCTTGCAAAGGTGGAGTGTCATCGCATCAAGGTGTATGTGACGGAGAATATTCAACATTGGACCGCCGACAAAAGTGTACACCGGCTGCAACCGGCGAAGAAGGTGCTGCTGTTTGAGAAGCGCGCCGAGTCTGCAAGTACGAGCACTTACCCTGGCAGCTCAATGCGTATCACCGCGGGCGGTGGCATCGACTGGGATCATCGCGCAGCTGCGGCGCGCGGAGAGGAGATTGTGGATCGTGCTCGCACGAATCTGCTGGGCAACTTGAATACAGATTCCGGCGTGGGTCCGACAGAGATGGAATTCAATGTGCAGCTACCGAGTTGTCACGAGATGAGGGGACGGGCTGAGGCGCAACGCCTGCACTTTGACACGACCTACGAGAACATCCAGATCAACCATTGGATCAAGGTAAGTAGTGGTTTCATGCCACCCTCACGCATTGTTTTTTCCACATGCTAACCCCCAATCACCATAGATCGTTCTTCGTCTCTCCAAGGTCGACGAGCGCGACCCAACCAAACGCAGACACTTTGAGATCTCCATCGACTCTCCCTTCCACATCCTCTCCTGCAAAGCCACACAAGCAAACATCTACCTGCCAGCATACAGTCGACCCGCCACTGAGCCAGAACCACCAGCCCAAGAATTCGAGTGTGGATGTCCCGGCGCCCCGCCAGCAGCGCGAGAAAACAGCTTCGGCCACTCCAGTTCCGACCACGAAGACTCCACCTCAAACCTCCACCGGCATAGCTCCATCACCCCCATATCCCGGAGCTTCACCAATGGCTCAGGCGGTCTTGCCCCCCCACCACAGGCCCATATCGCCCACGAGCCGAGCTTAGAGCGTGACATCCCTCGTCCGATACACCTGGTTCGCGCGCCGTCATTCGCACCCCCGGCGTTCGAGGATGTGCCACCACCACCTCCGCTCGTGACCCCGCCGCCGGAGTATACGAGTATCGTGGGCGACAATGACCGCGAGGCCGTGCTGCAGGACTACTTCTCCCGACTATCGTTCTACGAAGAGCAGGATGATGAGCGCGGTCTCGGCCGCGTCGACGTGCCTCTTACGCCCGGAGGACGGGTCAATCGCAGCATGGATGTCCCGCGGGAGTGGGTACGCATCTCAGACTTTACTGCATCATAGTGTTCCTATGCTGGTGACGAGTCATTTGCTCGTTCAAGCTAGGTAGCAAAGCAGCACATTCTCTCCGCACCTGACGATATCGGAGTCATGAAATCATGGATTTGTTCATATTGGGACTCGGACGGGCAGGCGACTTTGTTTCCAGCGAATTTCGATAGATTTGATTACTTACCGTCTCGCTCCTACGGCACTTGTCATCGTGGGGTTCAGGATGTCTTGTTCGGGGTTGGTGGACTGGTGGGCGGCCTCGGTTTTGCATCTTTCATTCATGGGGTACAAACTTGATTCTCATATTGTCTGCTTGTTTCATTTTTCCATCCTTGGCTTGTTCACAGGCCGTCAAGTGTCGTGCACATGTTCATGTTTAGTCCGGCGAAAGTTGTAGGTGGCGTTATTGGGACATACGCTTTCTCATTCTCATGTTTATCCAATCCTTCTTCCGAGGATCGGAGACTTGGGCAGCTCGGAAATCTGATAGGTGTGGTTTGTTATTTTCAATGGGAGAGGAGATTGGTCCCTCGTTCCTTGTCTATGGCGTTGCATACATTTCTTTCTGTCGTTGGGTCGACTGTTGATAGCATGACGCATGACATACATCCGCATTTATCCACCTTCCATGTCCAGCTGTTGTCATTCACACTCACGTAAGATCCAAATGCTTCCTCTCATCGAAGGCAATAGCGTGCAACACTCAAATCTCAATACTCTCAGTCTCACCCAAACTCTCGCTATCAAGGACAAGCCACACGGTGATAAGCGATAAGCCCAGCGCGTGCAACTGCCTAGTCTGGTTTAGACTCTTCCCCCACAGTCCCCTCGTCCCGTTCGGAATGAACATTCGAGCTCTACTTCCTCTCTCTCCGAACCTACGGTGAAGTAGCCTGATAGTCTCTCACACTTGCTCTCACGCTTACAACTACCTTATTCCAACCTTGAAATTACTGCCCGAGTGCCGAATATCGGTCTCTTTCGGCTCGGCGAATTTCGGCCACGGTGATAAGCGAATCCAGGGCTGGGTGAGTCTCGGAACATGTGTACTCCTTCCGAAGTGTTTGTGCCAACCCGTCTTCTAGACCCAAAAGATTTGACCGCGGCTCATTCCCAGGGCTTCTCTTGTTGTCGAGCTCCATTCTATTGACTTTGCAGGGTTGCAAACACCATTTGACTCATCTGCATCGCGATATCGGGTCTCTCATTACGTGAAAGATTTCAACATGGCGGTCGAAGTCGTCCCCTTGGCCGAGGCAGATATTCCAGGTGCAATTCAGGTGATCCAGCAAGCTTTTGCCGACGACCCGTACTTTAAATGGGTATTTGATGAATTGTCGGTATGCATGAGCACCACCTCACCTCCCAGAAGAACCATGACCTACATAAATGCCGGCAAACTAACATCCCATCTCTCCCGTAACGCGGTCATCTTGACTTGCCGTTACGCTATTTGAGAGAAACCTGCCCTCTACAGTTTAACACACAACGAAACTACGACTCGCTAGCAGCCCGATGCCGCTGGGGCATCAACAATGCCATTTTCCAAGTTGCCAAGGACACAGATCCCACCGGCAACAGCGGGAATTCCTCACCCATCCTCGGCGTCTCCTGCTGGCTAGTCCCTCACCCAGCCACACAGCCCGAATCCTGGTACTCATGGTACCAATCCTGGGTTCTCTCATTCCGCCAACTCGTCACCAACATCCGGTACCGGGGCCGCGGCGGGCTCCGTACGAATCGGTACTGGATCTGGAAGGAGCGACAGGCAGAGGCGCAGGCGTCGATTTGGGATGACCCGCGCGGGTATTACTTTTGTAATATTGTTGCTGTGAGTCCTGGGGCGCAGGGGAAGGGGGTGGGGAGGATGCTTTTTGAGGCTGTGACCAAGATGGCGGATAGGGACGGGGTGAAGTGTTATCTTGAGAGTTCGAAGAAGGTGCCTAATGTGAAGATTTATGAGCGGATGGGGTTTGAGATGAGGAAGGAGATGGAGTGTAGAGATGGGGACGATGCTTGTATGGTATGTTTTGCTCTTTTCCTCTCCCTTTCCTTGTTGTCCCTCCTTGAGGTATTATGGTATAGCGTGATTCGGGATACTGGCTAATCCGTGAGTGCTGTGGGTTAGCTTTATTGCATGGTGCGCGAACCTAAGACCGAGTAGTTCTGGAGCATGTTTCATGGGCGCTTGCTTTGAGGCGCGGCCATAATACTTGTGGTTGGACTATCGGCATGACAGTTGCAGACGGGCATGTCCGTCGTTGATGATGATTCGGTTTATATTGTTTGACGTCTGTGTTTGGCATCATTTCATGGACAATCGAGTTGGTCTGGAGAAATCTCAACCTCGAACAAATCTCGGTACATAGCTACCTGTGGCCTCAAATCACCCTCTATGTTGGTTTCAGCGGGTCAACCCTTAAAGCTTGCGGAACTTATTCCTTGTATACCCTGGCCCTACAGCAATTTCCAACATTCAACTTCATGCACTGCCATTGCATGTCATTCTTCACCTCGAACAGGATCCCGGCTGCTCCAGGTCTGTTCTTTCAGGGGCTCAGGACCGGATCGCGACATATCCCTAATCTCCAAAGTAGCCCCTAGCCTGATTCATAATCAGCCTTAACGCTCTGACCCATCTTCTATCCCGTTTTCATATTATCCATCTCCACAAACGGGCGGGTCCCGCATAAACTCTATTGTAACAAGCGCTGGCGCGCTAGCGGTAGGCGTCACGACTCGCGTTTGCACAGATGACATTGAATCTGACCTGTCGTCAGCCTTGACCATTTCCGAGGCACTGAATATGGAAGGGAAATACCGGCTGGCTCAGAGAAGAAAGCAGGTTACCGTTGAGTTCTAAACGCCTGCTAGGCATATCGTCCTTTAGTAGCGCGCTTGGACCTTCGTTCCTCCCCGCGGTTTCAGAGTTGGTCCGATTTGAATGTAGTATCTTACTTGCTTAGAGGCTTGATGGGCTCTACCAGGTTACAGATGGTCAAACTACTTCGGGAGTTCGAGTATAAGTCAGAGACCATGTTATTAAGGGTTGGCCAACCCACTGATACATGCCTAGGAGATCACGTCAATGTCAAAGACTCATCTTTGGTTGTTCGAGTCAACCCGGTTACACCTTCATCCAGTCTTCTTCAAACCACTCCGTCACTCTGTGGGCAAATAGGAGGCCTCGGAAAGACTGTCGTTCATAAAACCGTGAGTGGCTTTGACACTTCACACAAGCAAAGCTAGCGCCGTCTAGGACTAACCTCACCCGATTTAGTTGCAGCATTTTCCCACCACTGATGCTCTTCATGATCCTCCGCAAGGGCCGCGGCACTTGGACTATACTTCGGGCATCGATCACCCGACGCCTGCGACTCAAGCGTAACGCCCACCACACGGACACGCGCACAATAGAGCGGAACGAGCCAGAAACAGGCCATCACGATACCCACGACAACACACCGACAACACAATCCCCGGATATCCACGTCACACCCCCAGCTAGAAGGGACACACGATGCAGTGACACAGACGGGATAGTCAATCAGCTGGCACTCCTCGCAGCCAGCGTCAGTCGATCATCCCCTCGTACAACCCTCTGCTCGAAACGATCATCATCTCTGTTTTCCACAAACGCGCAGACCACGAGACCAGATGGTGACCATAGCCAGGAGTATCTAGTGGAAGACGTGGAATCCTTCCATTACCTGCGCAGCTTGATCACCGTCTCTTGCCTGCCACAACAGTCTTCCCCGGGGCGAACTCCAATGAGAACGAGCATTGAGGGAGCTGAGATTCCGTCATCTGGACGGAAAAGAGCATCTTCAAGGCTAAGCTTGCGCCTTGCCGATCTGCCAGGTCTTCCGTTTCCTAAAGTGTCCAGGAAGCCTTGTCCTCGTTATACCCCCCTGCCGCCAGTATACACCCCCAAGCCAATCGCAATGCGACCCGAGGTACGTTTTTGAAAGGGCTTCGTGTGTCTTTTATTTAATTTTTTTTATTGGCACGGCAATTACATGGGGCCAATCTGTACATACTTCCTTCACTACATTGTATTCCGTGCTTTCTTTTCTTCTATGGCTCACATGATGTCCTTCCGCCTGTTACACACATAATCAACTTCTTTATCCCTTCCATCCCGCATGCATATCATGTCAAGCCCCCCAAAAGCAGAAGGTCTTTTGCGGAGAACCATGCATGAACTCTCCCCCCTATCTGGAGGGAACACGCCAAGCGGAAAGAGATCGTCGCCTACATATAGGACGGGATTGAATCCTTGTAAGGTATGACGTTGATCTGCTTCCCAGACACCTCGCTTGGGTACTGCTTACTTGAAGCGATCCCTGAAGCATATACCGTCGTCAAATAGGATGCTTTCCAGAGCCGAGCTGGGATGGCCCAAGAGCCTGGTCGGCCCCTAATTAGGGCATGGGCGTTCCTGTGACTTCATCAGCCGAGCTTAGATTGTGGGGGAAGGTGCTGCTTCATGTTCATTATTTGGTAGGTGTTTGTTTCCAATTAGAGTATGGATACTGGAATCAGAGGACGTCCCGAACAGCAGAGGAGATTCACCGATGACGATGCCTGTTGATCAACAAGCTCATCGCAATGAACGGGGATCATATCCCTACTAGTCAAGGAGATTGACGACCGGCATCCAAATACGACTCGGCTCGGCTATCTCCATGCCCCCAGGCAAGATTTGAGCGGGTTTGAAGCGGGGCTAAGCTAAGTAGCCAATTTCCATCCGGCGCTTCGAAAGTCGGCTTTGAAAGCCGCCACAATCAGATTAAAGACCCCCCACGAACTCACGGACAATGTTGTTTCATGTTGCGACAATCTTCCTTTGTTTCCGTCTCCTTCCCCCCCTTCGACCAAGGAGGTAACGTGGAAATGTCCCCGGTCCCCCTCTCGAAGGTGGATAGCGGCTGTGGCTTCGGGTCTCCACCCGAGAGCTCAGTTTCCGCACGGCGCACAGGCCGTTTGTAGGGATAGTGGAGTCGGAGATGGTGGAACAAAGGGGGTAGATAATAAGTCGGATGAGGGTCGAAAGCTGGTGGACTGAGTAGCGGGTGGGATATGCGGGGAGTGGTCACTGAATAAGTCTTCTTAAGGCCTTGTCTTTAGGGTTATCGTACAAGGAGTTTGCCTTGTAGGACACGCAAGGAAGAAAGGGTCATGAGAAAACAGACTAAGGTGAAGTTGAAGCAAGCGTCACTCGATCCTACTTACTGGAAGAAATGCAGAGGGCGGCTGGACAAAAGTACATGCTCGGAATTTAGCCTCAATTGGACTGTACAGTGCCAAGCTTGTCGCTTGCGAATCGAGACTAAGCGAGCTGATATCGGTTAAAAGCATGAAAGGTTGAGGAATGCGGAGTCGAAATTCCAAGATTTCGGCCGGACTACCATGTAATTGCCTATGTGCAAAGCTCCACAGCTGGAGGGCATGTCCATAACGAGGCCAAGCTCCGAATGAAAAGAACACGTTTCTCGTATATTGGATTAGGAGTTCTTGCCACTAATGTGAAACATGAGGGCCCAGTCTGCAGAATTTCCCATCTACACGCACTTACACAGTACTTCACTGTTCGGACTCTCATCCGTGGCTCAACATATGAAAAACGACAGGGGTTTAACTGGATATCAGCCAGAGACTCGTCTATTGCGAAAGCCACTCCCGGGCTGAATCCCAGCCCTCCGCCCTCGAGAAATTTTCCCGCGCCACACTCATTAGCCAAGCACGACAAGGGGATAATCTAATTCGTGCGTCATGGCATGTGAAGAAGAAGCTGTGATAAGCAGTCAAGGAAGAGTCTAGATCGAGTTTGCCAGCTGCAAGTCCGCCCGGACATAGTGCATTCATTGCCAAGAGAGCCTGTCGTACCACGCATGAACTTTATTTCTTCAATTCTCTAGCTCATATGGGCAGATGCCAGATGCCTTGCTCAATGAGCGTTAGTCCTTGCTCGGCATGGACTGGGAATTGGCAGTAGTCGTCACGTACGTCCACATCGGCATACATAGTTACATACTGGTAACCCGATATGGACGTCCCCTCTTCAGCCATTGACAGCCCTGGCACTCAACGAACCTAATCAGTTGCCGGCAAAAGCCGGTCGTTGAGCAGGTCGAGCTTCACCCCGGCGCGCGATAGTAATACTTCCACACCTTTATTTTTCCAGAAGCCCCAATGAGCGCCCGACACGGCATGCAATTTCATTTTCAGCGACCCCGGCCACTCATACAAGCTCCCGGGCAATTTAAATCCGCAGACTGCGCGTGTTCACTGCAACTCAAGGAACACTGGAACGATGCCTAGTACCTACGCGCCTTGACCTGGATTCCGATGCACCTTGTCATGCCGGAAAATGGGGCATCTGCATAGTCCTAGCGCCCATCGAAGGCCAGACGGTGACTGTTTGTTCCGGAAAATCTTCGAGCCTCTAGTCAACAGCGAGAACTGTGCATGTGCGAGACGGACATAGCACCCGTTACAAGACTCACCTCTGGTGCCTTGTAAACTAGGGCCCATCTCGAGGGATTTAGCGTCCCAAACATCGCTTCAGTGGGCTTCACCCTATCCGGCACTTGATCCTTTGGGCTTCGGGGGACATACCGAGCACAGCCTTGGCTCTAGGATCGCGAGGCACTGTAGGCAGTAAGCCACCGAGCCACCGAGCCACCCAAGGAACATTCGATCCCCTCCGTGTTCAAGTTGAACCCTTCATTATTATCTTTATGTCCTGCCAAGTTAATTATTGTTCAGCACCGATTGCCTAATTTGACTATTCTTGGCCGCTCCGTGGCTACGAACGGCCCGCCAAGGTTCCCAAGTACCTACAGCGGGGATGCGCACCCCCCCGGGCAGCTATTGCATCATGACTCTCAGTCTCGCGGGTATTGCAGCTCGAGCTAAATGGGGTCAAAGCCCTGGGCCCCGGACCGGTAAATAAAGTTACACCGGTCAGTACCTGTACCGGAGATCGAGTCTTCACTCCTGGACCTGGCATCCCTTCCCACTGAACATGCATCTACATAAGCACTAAAAGGCCTTGGATTAGTTACCGCGCGAACACACTCAATGGAGTCTCTCTGACAGTTAATGCGGATTGGGTACATTAAAAACAAGCCCGCAGGGTGTGTCCATGATCCCTGCCAAGGGGAACGCACTGTTGAAGCTTCGTTCGAATCCTTCGCCCAATTACTGGTGCTCGACCATTGCGTGGATTCAAAGGGCAACATACTCTTGGCTTTCCCTGCCCCCCCTCCTCTCCGTCTCAACATTAATACTCCGAAGAATTACCTTCTTCTCTGTCGTCGCTTGGGCCCTGTAGCTTCCTCGATGAAAAGGTGAAAAGGAACGACATCCTCAGAAGTACAGTATTCCACTGCCAAAGTACGGAGTACCTCAAACCTGTACCCCTCCTGCCACCTTGACATCTGCAATGTGTGCGCCATCGCACCAGAAGCACGGCCTTGGCTAAGGAGGAAACTAAAGGTGTCTTGGCGCACATCGGCGCCATATGCGAGCCTCTCTATATGCATATCTCTGCAGACAAGGTTGTATCCAGCGAGCAATGTGATTGCCGATAACGTTCTAGTCGTCGTCATGCTGGCTGAGCTGGGACCCCCTCCACAACACCCCGGCCTATGCAGCGCGGGATTCAAGGGGGTAAGGATTAGAACCACGTTGCCAGCGCGGGTCCCTCTTTGGGACCCAGACCCAAACCGAAGACGTGCTCCAAGCTGTGACTGTTACTGTTACTTGTTCCAGTCTGTTTCGCTTGCACTTGGCTTGTCGGGCCCGACTCCGACGGTGAAAGCCGGAAGGAAGATGAAGCAAAGATCCTTCATTTTTGAGTACAGTACTTTCGCCAATGATAGCATGTGATTTAGATTAGATTGATATGCAGGCCGGTGGGCTGTTTTGTGAACGAGAACGAGGAGATACACAAAATGTCCGAGATGTGCCATATCGTAACTGTACATGACTATGTCGGTGACTCGGTGGGGATTCCACCAGTACGGTACTGGAGTGCAATTTCTAAACAGAAAGGGAAATTTCCACGGATCGAGCCCAAGAGAAAAAAAATCGTACACTTCATAGGTCATTGTCCCCAAGGCCCCCAAATTTTAGGAAGATCAGGGTTCTGGTCTAGCCTTTCCAGCACCCAACCCCCACAAATGTGTGTAGTACCCCAATTGATGCCATTTAACCCCAGAAACCCAAAGAAAGAAGAACAAAAGCCAAATCGCAGAATAAAAACCAAACTTCCCGAAATTCCATGGCCGCTCAAAGATCAAAATAAATGCTCGGGGTGTACAAAAACGGACACGAGAAATTCGGCAAGGCCAGAAGAACTCGCCAGGAGTCTTGGCCAATGTCGTCGTGGGCCGGCCTCCAGGGCACAAAGTTTAAAAAATCAAAAAAAAAAAATCGGGTGGAACCCCCATTGAAAAAAAAGGACTCAGTCGATGTAGAAGAGAAACATGTCGATCCAAGCCGTACTGACGAATAGCCGATCTCAAATTGAGTATCCATCCCCCATCGTCATCGTCATCGGCTCGGGAGGAGGAGCGGGATAGCGAAAGGGGAGGGTCGGCTCCAACCGATTTCATAGTTCCTGGCCCTGACAACTCTGACGGTCCCAGAAGTGCAAGAGAAACGGCGGGCCATTCGGAAAGAGGGTGGATTCGGAGGTCAGAGATCAATGCCCGATGCTTGTATCGCCGGAATTTGTGGAGGAGAAGGGAAGAAAGAAGGTTTTTTTGTACCCCGAGCCTCTACTCCTTCCACTTCATCGTCCACAGAGCAGGCATTTGCCGACGACCACGATGAACCGATCGTGCGGGCTATCGGAACAGCGAGCGTCTTTGCTGCCGTCTAGAGTGGTTCGCAGAAAGTGCGCGGCGGGATTTTGGCAGGTGCTATAGATATAATAGTTCTTGAAGTAGTTGCACATTTCGGACTCATGGGGATCGTTGATGGTTCGATAAGGAGAAATTGCAGCTTGAGTGCGACAGCGCCGGACCAGGGCATAAAAGGCACTCGCAGACTCAGGCGGAGGTGTCGTGTGTTGCGAGAGAGCAGTTGTATCAGAGTGCGGCAACAATAGGATTGCGCGAATTATGAAGGATGATCAGGAGATGGGTGAAGCAATAATAGATGCGACAGCACCAGAAAGGAACCATGACTATAAGTTGGATTAAAAGGGCTTTTTGAATAATGATGGTGCCAAAAGGGCCAACGGTAACAAGGTGGGCAAGGGAGGTTAAGAAAAAATTTTAAACATTTTAAAATATTAAAATCAGCTTGTTTTTTTGCCTTTATTATTATTTAGCAAAAAATAGGGCCGGGAAAAAACCGATCCCAGTCGGTCTTGTCAATCTAAACAAGCTACATTGGAGCAAGAAAAAAAAACCAAACCCACTTCATCCCACAGCTGTGGCCTGTGATGGAGATCCGGACGAAATAGTGCATCTCGCCCATAGCACCGTACCTACCAGGCTAGTGTTGCGTTTCCCCCGCCCTAGTCACCACTACAGAAGTACAGAGTATATACCATTACCCAGAAGTACCTACAGTAGTACATGCGACTGCATACCTGACTACCCAAAATCCCAGATAGTCTCAACCCATGCTGGGGGAATTATCTTCATCCCTGTGACCAGGGCGGGTCTCTCCTGCATCAAGTGTGGCTTGATTTGCGAACGACCGTTGAGAAACCACGCCCAAGAACCGCCGACCGGAAATTTGCCCTAGATAATTAGGGATCAGCGGCCCTCTTCGTCCGATGCCAGGATCTCTCCTTCTGGTTGCCGTCATCGCGGCATATTATCTATCGGGTAGGTGGGAGATCGACACGGTTCCTTGTAGCCGTTGATGCTTCTTCCACTCACACGTGGCGCTAGTCAGGATCGTCATGCATGAAACTGATATGCCGTGGTTGTACATACTACATGGTCGTCCCACGCTGGCAAGGAATGTTACATAGTTGAATGGCAGCCTTGAATCAGTTGAGCGACAACTCAAATCATGTTTTGTCAATTTGTTTACTTACTACCTTTCGATCATACATTTAGAAAGCAGAGAAGATGAAAGCCGCACCGAGACGGCGGCACTTCCAATTTCAGTCGAAAAATCTCTTGTGGCCAGATATCGATAGTCCGGAGATGATATCACTTGGAACGGGACTCCAGTTGGGTACCTTGGTAGGAAACAACTTGGTGTAGGGCGTTCGACAATCGGGACAAGCCATGGGTCCTTGGACTCCTTAGAGTCCTTACAGCCCAGCCGAGAACCGAGAAAGTCAAGGAAGAAACCAAGGGAGCATTTCTTCTTCTAGAATAGCTTTCTATTTAGCTTCGGACTGATACTTATCACACCTTCAAATCCCTGTTCAATGTCTCATGTTCTGGTTTGCTCGATGGCGCTTGTGAGAAAATTATTATTGATTGCGGAATGGATGATGTGGCCGGAAACCAGAATCATCACGAACAAAATCAAAAAGACTAAGTTATCGCTTCAAATGATGAGTCACGGAGAGCAAAAAGACCATCCTTGTTTGCAATGGCCCGGCGAACCGGGGGTTACTGTGAAATGTTCTAGGCCAGCGCATAGCAAATACGGGTCGTTCCGCGTAGGAGCGTCGATAGGCAGCCGAGTTGACTGCGGACAGCTCGGAGAGTCCGTTTCCGATCTCTCGAGTCTAGGTGGCGTCTGGCATAAGGTCAATTCTTGTACTGTATGTGCCGCGTTTGCGACTTCAGCTAGTGTTCCACGAATGAAAGAAAAGCTAAAATTCTGGCACAGTCTTTCTCCAGATTCCCTGGCCCAGTGAGCCCCCCCAGAAAGGGAGTAAGGTACTGGGATAGCCCCGCTGGGAACAGGCACCCTCAGCCCTGAATTGCTGGTTGGCTCTACAGAGTTTTGGGCTGTGTAGTGGCCCAGGGGGGCTTGGCTTGGCTACATCGGTCATCACGCAAATCGAGTTGCACACTTTAAGCCACTATGAGTGCTGACTGGCATGAAACTTGGCTCCGGTGATTAGGTTGTTATTGCCTCAATCATCATAGTGCAGGGTTGCGTCCACGACGGTTTGTGCCAGCTGGGCCGGGTCGGGGTGCTGTGGAGCAGGTGATGATTGTGTGGGTTGGACCGGACCGAGACTCAGGGTCTATTGACAACTCGGGGATGGTTGGATGATACATTGCAAATGCATGTAGGTTCCAAGGTTGGACGAGAATGGGGAGCTCGGGTGACAAAAAACGCGATGGTGCGACATCTACAGGGAGGACGTTTCGAAAGCCGATGGAAGGATCGATTGCACATGCCGAACTTTTTTATTCTGCAGGACAGCAACTACTTACCTTCCTTCGTGGTGAACCACTGAACAGTGAACACTGAACAACAGTCGCGACTCGCCGGCCCATCGCCATTGTGTGGTCCCACCATACGTAGACCCGGCTTGTCTCGAGTTGGGGATGCACCCGACTCTTAGGCCCAATGGTGCCCGCCGGTGAGAATACGGAGACAACCCGTTGCTGGTTTCAAGCCCCAAGTTTATCGGGTTGTGGAGCTTGTTCAGGAGTAAAGAACTTACTCTTTCCCCGTAGCTTGCCAGTAGTGGATCCACCTCGGATACAGCCCTCCACGAGTACACTACTACACAGTGTCGCACACTCTTTTGGCTGGAAGGGCGCCGAGGTCCGTAGGACTCCGAGAATGGAAAAATCCGAGGCAGAAGACTGTTGTACAGTTTGACTGGGCCTAGCTGAAGCAGGTACTCTTCACTTCTTGCAACCATGATCCATGGAGCGCCCAACTGGCGAGAATGTTCATTTGTCACACGGGTTGTGTAACTAGTCAACTATCGGTCGTTGTTATCGTCGGTCCGGGCTTGGCCGAGCTCGGGGCCGAGGTCACATGACAGTCTCCTGGCCCTGGGGAAAAGAGGTGGAACGCTAACCAAAAATAGAAACGGCAAAACAGCCGCCGCCCAGGCTCATCCCGTGACTTTTCCCCCCTCGCGCAAAAACCACCTCCTGGATCAACGTCGGCCTCGAAGCTGGTTGCGCCGCTCGCTTGCACCGTCAGAACTGACCTGCTGACCTGAGGGGACGGAATAGAAGAGCATCAGGGCCTATCCGAACCCCACCACCGTCACTCGCTTGCTCTCTCCCCCACCGTTCCACCATCCCCCGTCGTTGTGGAGACAGCCGTCCTCTCCTTCGCTTTGTGACCGCCCCCCGCAACGGGAAATTTACTTCGGAGTGTTTGTTGTCGCGCTGCTCGACAACCTCATCCACAGGCATCATGGGGTTTGGAGATTTCAACTCGATATGCGAAAAGACGCCGTTGCCGTTGTGCAGCCTGGTGGGCCCAGCGTCGCCGATCTCTGGTGCCACGGGCATCATCTCCAACTGTTATGCGCGGAATATTGAGGTCGCCAACACTATCATCTTCGAGGGCGCTGCCTCGTTTATGCATATCATTGCTCTGGGCATGACAGTGATTATGATCCTACACATTCGATCCAAGTTCACTGCTGTCGGTTCGTCTTACTTCTGCGCCGAGAGATGAGATTGATACAAGCCAGTGCTGACCGATCGCGTGCTTCTAGGTCGCAAGGAAATTATTACCTTCTTCTATATCTACCTGGCTCTCACAATCTGCTCCCTGATCATTGACGCCGGCGTGGTACCGCCCAGAAGTGGTCCTTTCCCGTACTTTGTAGCGGTGCAGAGTGGGCTGACATCAGCTCTCTGTGCTTGCTTGCTCGTGAACGGTTTCGTCGGTTTCCAGTTGTACGAAGATGGCACAGCACTCTCTGTATGGCTGATTCGACTAAGCTCCGCGGCCATGTTTGCTTTGACCTTTGTGATTGCCCTGCTGACCTTCAAGTCATGGGGCGGCCTGGGTCCCTCGAATACCATTGGTCTGTTCGTGGTGCTCTACCTTCTCAATGCCATCGCTGTGGCAATTTATGTCGTGATGCAATTATTGCTTGTCGCCAACACTCTGGATGACCGCTGGCCTCTGGGACACATCTCGTTCGGTCTGCTGGTCTTCATCATCGGACAGGTCCTGCTGTACGCGTTCAGCGACACCATTTGCAACAATGTGCAGCACTATTTGGATGGTCTGTTCTTCGCGACTTTCTGCAACCTGCTTGCGGTCATGATGGTCTACAAGGTAAGACCCACTGAAATCGAGGCCGTCCGTCATCTGCTGACAAAGCTATAGTTCTGGGACTCGATCACCAAGGAAGACTTGGAATTCTCCGTGGGCGTCAAGCCGAACACTTGGGAAGTCAAGGAATTACTCCCCGAGGAGGACCGACGCCAGACCGTCTATCAAGACACCAACTCCGAATATGCGGGCAGCATGTATCACCACCGCCAGTCGGCGTATGGTCACAACAACTACTAGCCCCTTCGTCGTTCTGCTCTGTAGATGTTTACCTGGATATGACGATATTTGTTACATTTAGTCCTTAGCTGATTGGCCCGGCATTGTACCCGAAGGGTCTTCTTTAATACATGTTGTGATGGGATATATGCACGATGATGTCTCAACAAGGCTGCCGGTCTGGCACGGCATTAGTACCGCTTTCGGCTGATAGATATCTTGATTTCCATGGATAAGCGATGCCCTAGCTTTAGGCTACGCTAAACCGGGCAATAGCCTTGGCACTAGCACATAGAAAGGATGCGCTATTTCTTGGATCATCGCGCCGCCGCCAATGCTCTGATACTTTCAACGACAAGCCGGGGACTCGCTTCGCACACAGTACCCCAGTACCCCAGTACCCCGTGCACGCGCATGTAAATATTCGGCCGAAGGTGGAGAGGAGGTCATTGCATTTTGGCTCAAATCCCGAGTACCGATGCTGCCGATCCTTTAAGCGATCCTCCGGCGACATCACAAATTGCAGATCCTCGCCTTAGAGATAGGTAAGAGATTTGGAATCCAGCTTGCAAGCGGTGTGTTCGTGAGCGCCGAATTGATAGATGTCAAATGAATCTCCACAATGTTCTGGGCCCGACTTCTCACGTAATGATATGCCAATGAACAAGGGGTGTCAGGAGTCGAGACAAAGACGTCAAGATTCACAGGGTTATCAAGAGGCTGAAACGTCTGGTCAGATCGGCACTGCCCCAAATTCTCAATGCACAGTGTTTCGGCGAACCCTGTCAATTGGAAAGCCAGATAATACAGCGAGAGATCGGGATATCGGCAGATGTTACTGGACATATTACTGGTGACAATCCTGGTCCGTATAAGCCATGTATTCGCAAGCATATCTTGGCAGAAAGCATGCACCGGACAATATGATTGCCTGAGATGAAGACTCACTGCAAAATCCGAATCTCATAGGCAGGGTTTCTGATGCGACGGCTGTAGGCGAAAGTTAAAACACAGAACCCGCCGATCAGGGGGGAATGTTGTTTGGAGTGGAACACTCGATGCCCAGCAAAAGTTTCGACGGGGTGCCCGAAACTTGAAAGTAGTGTGGAGGAGAGCAAACTCTAATTGCGCATTGTGTCGAGGCTTGTCTCATTCCACGACCACGACATCGTCTGTGTCCATAAAGTTCTCTTCGGGTGCGGGTTGTTGAAGAGTTTCATTTTCTTCCGCTGGTCCGGTTGAAGCGTTGTACCAGCCCTTGTCGATCGAGATCACCAAGACCTTGCAAGTTTCACGAACAAGATCGAAGAATGCTGGGTTTTCCTTAGGCAGGAACATACTGACGTGCGCCTGGACCTCGTCGCTGGCCTGGTTGTTGACAGCTTTCATCCACCGAAGCCCAACTCGAGACGAAGATGCCAGGTCTTCGCCATTTTCCACTTCCGGCGGAAGCATGCAGAATGTCCTGTTCTTGGAGCGAATGATTTTCTGACTGAATGATGATTTGCCAGTTGCCGTTTCCGCGACGAGATTGCCTGCGCCCTGCCCCAGGCAGGTGTAGAAGTTGACGCAACCTATTCCCCGATCCTCTTGGACCTTGACCAATCCTTCGAGACGCTCCTTCAGTTCGGATGTTCGTGCAAGACACCCCACAAATTCGAGATGGGAAGAGACCCAGGTGAAGCCCGCGGTCAAATTTTGTCGCTGGGAATACAGGGCCGCAGCACCGCCGGCAGCGACTGCCCCAGCAGCCCCAGCGAACATGGCATATCGACCCCAGCGCTGCCAGGAAGGCGTTGCTGCTGCATCAGCGGTGGGAGGCAGGGCCTTGGGGGCTTCTTTTGCGGAGGCTGCGGCGGCCTGGCCTGGTGTGCTCTTTCCGTAGCCGAAGATACCCGCGACCTCTGTAAAGGCGTTGTAGGCAGTGGTAGCATTGCGATAATGTCCCTCGGCCCCATACGAGACGACTCCTGGGGCGATACCCAAGAACGGGGTATCGAAGGCAATTACACCTTGGATGTGAGGGAACATGAATGTCCCCGGTTCCACAACAGGTGCATCATCCTCAGGCTGAGGCGCTGGTTGGCGATTTGTCGTCGGGTTTGATGGAATGGGTTGCTCGCTTGCAAGTAGTAAAAGTGTTTCTGCGGCAACAATCCCTCCCATTGAGTGTCCTACTAGGAAGACGTGGACAGAGGGATCGACTGTCGGCGAGGCAGTGTGGTTCGCTACCTCGAGGTCAATGACCGTATTTTGCAGCCTGACCCAGATGGCAAATTAGTAAAAGCTCCTGGCGCATGGAAATCTGTTGAACTGGCTCACCATTCGCGGAATCTCCCCACGCATTCCTTCAAATCCCCTTTGGTCTCATATTTGGGGTACACAGCCGTAACAACTTTGACCCCGGGAAGCGCCTTGCCCACTACAGTTCGTAGCGTCTCGGGGAAACTTGCAAAGGTGTCGTCCCCTCCCTGGCAAGATACTAAGTTAATGTTGTTCATGAAGACAATTATTTACCCGGCGTGTTATGACGGGTTGGGGGAGGAGCCGCGGGACAAGCTCTTAAGCATACCTTGAAGCCATGGATAAAGACCAGAAGAAGTGTATTCAGCATGATGGAGTCACAGCTATGCAGGTGTCATTGTGCGACAGGCGCTGGACATATCCGCCCGGGAGAGGTGCGATCAGAGCTTGACACAGTTAAGTGCGATTGTCCCGCGATGCGACAGTGAGAGCTGATTCCTTACGTCATATCATCACGTGGCCTTCAAGATAGCACGTAGCACACAGGATAACAGAGGGGGAGTACCTCTTCCTACCAATCCTTCTGTTACTCTTTCGAATGCTCTTTTTACTCCTTTTTAGTAATCCGTTAACTGTGTAGGTAAGGGAGCTGCATGATTATGGTGAAATGCAAAGTATCCTCCTTTTCTGATCAGATTGGGTCAGACATTATAGTGCTCCAACACAGGCTGTCATCTTCGCAAGCCACACGTCTTGCAGTCTATGTCTAAGCTATGTCTATAGCAGTAAATGGCTGGTATAAGCGAGATAAATACAAGGTTATAGATTCCCCACACGTCCAAGTTTTCGCAGTCGAAGCATGCTGTCCTGCAATGAGGTGGCTACCAACGTGCCATCTGGACTCCACAGATGACTTTCATGCACAGCTCTGTTTTCCGCCGACTGTGGTGTCCAGCCCTCCTGGATAAACCACTTCATGGCCACATCCGAGGGGTTGCTACCCTTTGTAGCATCCCAGTCAATCATCCTTAATGCCTCGCCATGGCGATGAACAATCACAGTCAATGTGAGACTGGCCATTTCAGTCCAGTGTTTGATCCCGAGGGCACGCGGGATGAGAAGGAGCGAGTTCTTATCACTCGAGTACATATGCGCGCAGGCATAGAGATTATCGTATTCACCGTCAGCCTCTCGCTCCCGAATTTGAGCGAGAGTTGCATTCAGGTCCTCGTCTGGCAATCCCTTGAGGCAATACTGCGTCAACTGTCGATACTTGTCTGGCCGGTCTTGAATCACTTTAGACCGGTTATAGTCTTTCATATCGACTTTCCGGACATCGAGCCCCGGGAATTCTCGCTCTTCGATGTTTCCTTGCTTGACGGTCTCGATCCACCAGTCTGCGTCAACACTAGGGCTAGCAGGTTGATCTTCAGGTCGCTTCGCAAGAAGTTCGCGAAATCTTGCCTGTGCAGGCGGAGGCTGGTGATGGAAGTTCTTTTGATTTTCATCTCGCTTGAATGAGCATAGACACGAAAAACAAATCTTGCCGTCTTGTCGAGCATCAACCGCTCGAGTGCAATACATGAAGCCATCGCGAATATGCCGGACAGTATATACATAGGGAACGTCCAGCCGTCCACCGACGATGAATGTGCCAGTCATATCCTATACTCGAGATCAGCTCCATGTGCGTCAAAATCAAAGGCGACTCCTACAGCGCTCTCTAAAGCTCGGATCATCGACTCACATGAACAACAAATCCCTTTTCGACTGTTTTAGATGCCGCATATGCAGACTGGGCATATACATGCCCACCAAACGACCGTGTCCCTTCACCAGGGGGAAATGGAGCAGCAAGTGAGCGAAATCGCTCAATTTTCTCCGGTTCATTAGAGCCGGAGTGCAATTGCTCTGCATCCTCAAGGCGTGCAAGTGCCATCAACCCCACAAAGGAAACTGGGGTAGTCAAATCCTCCCAGTCGTTCTCTGCCCGTCGAGTAGATGACATGATGCTGATTTGCGCCAGTCCACCAAAGAGTGAATATACGTGGAGCCGCGCAAACGATTACTCCAACCTATACACGAAACCTTATTGCCGCGGGCTGAGTAGTGAAGGGCAATCAATAGAATAAACAAGACGGATTGCAGTGAGTTGGAAGCAAGAAACTGTCCACTGCAGTAGAAGTAAACCCCGTGCGGCCCGCGTGAGTCTGGCTCCAACTCAAATGGGGCCAGATAGCTGAAATTGCCTCCAAGGGACAGGGGAAAGATCGAAAACAACTACTCCGTACTCAGCTGGGGTTTGGCCGGGGAAGCCTCGGCATCCACGGGTTAGTCACGTGGTTGATGTTTCTTCCTATCACCACAAGTACGAAGCACTAGATTAGTCCGATCCAGGCCATACTTCTCACGGGGCGATTGGATTCAGTAAAGAGGGTCAAATCAAATTGATATTTTATACATGATGCGCCAATCGTGATGACAGTGCTGAATGGTTAAGCCTGAATCCCATGCCATAATGATACAAGAAATAAAACAGAGTGATGATGGAGACCGATATCCAATCGCAATCAAGGTCGTCCAGCTCCTCAAAAACAAAAGACACCGTTCGTTGATATGCTGCGTGCTGTCTAGATGGAGTCGGCAATACTGCGAGTCTTGTTCCATTCGACCTTTCCGTCGAAATCTTTGATCTCCTCCAGCTTGTCGCCCAACTTGACGACGGAAAAGTTGATCATGCGCGGGTCAAGACCGAGAGTACGGCGGATGGACTGTTGAACAGGGCCAGAAGCATCAAATCGCATGATGAAGTGGTGGCCCTCGCTGTATCGGGCTTGATGCTTGGTGGTGACCTTGGGCAAGCGGAAGGCACCCCAGTTGGTGTAGCCGCGAACGACGCCGCCGGAGCGGATGACCTGGACACCGGCATTACGAGCAATCCTATTCATAAAGTCAATTGTCAAGCCAGGCCAGATAGCATGCTGGTTCTGTCGTTGGTGGTGGGACGTACTCGCGAACCTCGTTGAGGCTGCCCGGGCGGACCTGTGAGGGAGGCACGCGGGTTAGTGTTCACATCCGAATAACACCAGCTCAATGGAAATAGAATGCCCACATACAATGGCAATCAGCTCGTACAACATGGCATCGAGTGGTGGCGCGCTGACCCGATGAACTTTTGACGGAAAGGGACGAGGGACCAGCGTCGCGCAAATTCCGACGAAGTCGGAGGTGTCAGGGCTTATCGGCGGTCTTGGCGCTTTCTTATCACGTCGCCGCGACTCCGCCGGGGAAGCACTCCTCTTTCCTTTCCTTCTTAAACTCTCTCCGTCTCCCACTTTTTGTCTTCCTTTCAATTACTCCTCTACACATTCAGAATGGCCTCCGTTGCTCGCTCCGTCCGCCCCTTCGCCTCCCAGGCCCTAGCCCAGAAGCCTCTTGCTTCCGCCTGCCGTGCTGCGCCTGCTTTCCGCTTTCCGCGGGGAACCCGGAGCTTCTCCCAGAGTCCGCTTGGTGAGTTATTCTGTGCCCCAAGTTAGTCAAATGAGTCGCCGGTAGCTTTTTGTGGGCGAATTGGCGATATAGGAATGCTCTATATGCCTCGTTGGGCTCTATGTTATCACGGATTACTAACGACGTCATCAATTGGTCCTCACAGCTCAAGTGAAGAAGTACACCGAGTCGCACGAATGGATCGAGCTTGTCAGCGGCAACACTGGTTAGTCAATTGATTGCCTAGCAATTGAATTGCCCCCGCGCACCTCTATGAACGATCCCATAGTTAACAGAAACGTGCAGCCAAGATCGGTATCACCAAGTACGCCGCTCACTCTCTGGGTGACGTCGTCTTCGTTGAGCTCCCGGAGGAAGACATCGAGGTCGGTGCTGGTGAGCCCGTTGGCGCTGTTGAGTCGGTCAAGTCTGCTTCCGATGTGCTGTCTCCCGTAGCCGGCAAGGTCATCCGTGGTAACGCCGTTCTCGAGGACAACGCCAAGACCATCAACGCCAGCCCTGAGGGTGATGGCTGGATCGCCGAGATCGAGGTCGCTGACCCCGCTTCGCTGGAGGCTCTGCTCGACGAGGCTGCCTACAATGAGACTCTTGACCACTAAATGCTCAATGTGTAGACTAAGGTTGCGATTGGTTTTAGAATAGAGTTGAGTGATCGAGGAAAGATTCCGCTTGCGTGCTTCTGTGATGTTATGTTATGCTATGTCCACCAGAGACAAATTTCTTTCAACAATACCATACATGTGCCGGGCCCTCCACGGCTTTGGCTTGTCATAATGCAAAACGATTTGGTGCTGGTTCGCTTGGAAGCCATACCTGTGCCCGACTAGAGATATGTTCCTCTTTCTTGCCCCAATCAGGTATAACAAGCGCAAGGTACCTCTGGAACCAACGGGAAACACTTGACGGTTTGGCGATCCCAGCACGCACCAGCACCAGTATTTGGGACATCTCCAGATATAGGTCTACAAGGTTGAACTAGCTACGGAACTATCACAAGAAACTCCACCGCGTACGTATACCGATACACATTGCCTTCGAACCGCAAGGAATTCTCCTGTACACATGGATCTCCATATCCTGAGGCTTTTCTGACTTCTAATTGTCTTCAGAGTGATTGTGGAGGCGCCTTCGCTCCCTAACACCCGCTACTAATTTAGGCAAGCTTGAAGTGACTCTTTTAGGTGAAGGGTCTCGCCATTAACCATCGCCGAAAAGGAAAGTGTGACACCAGCATATCTTGTTTTCCTAGATAGCTTGATCCTTGGCCGGAGCATTATAGGCGTTTATATAACACTAGCATACCTAGCTTGCACCGTTGGACTCTTCTACCTTGATGGAACAGCCGTATCAGCAGCCTGCACCCGGCCATAAGAAAAATTATCGAAAAGTGTCTTATACACTTTGGATCAACCTGAAAGCCCGTGGGTAGTGGCTATCACTAGCAATTTTAGCTTCACGCGGGCCTTAAGAGGCTTGTGATATTCTTACGATCTTATCCTTCGGATGATTTTGGCGAACATAAATCTTTGCGGAAACAACCATCACCTATACCTTTGTTTCCCCTTGACTCCCGAGTCTTTCAATGGACTTCTTCAACTTCTTCTCCCACACTCATCTTCATCCCACCTATCTTCATTCTTGGTCATCGCTCTTCAGCTCTCACTTCTCCTCATTCTTCCTTCACTTCACTTCGGCCTTCAGTACCGCAGTTCCTTACTTTCCACTCATACCCAGCCTACCGCGAGCACATTCAACACTAAGACACATAGTGCACGATGACGCTCGAGGATCAAGACTCAGACAGCTCTGACTCCGGACTCTCGGAGAACGAAGTCAGAGATGAGGTGACCAATGAGGCCGACACCACCGGATCCAAGCGCAAGCGCGAGCGCGCAACCGCGGCCGCCAAGAGACCAGAGCTTATGCTAGATCTCTCAAACCCGAACGACCGAATTATGGACATGCTCAACAAGCTCCGGAGGAAATGCGACGGCTGGCGTACGAAGCCACTGCGTCCTGCTCCGCAACGCAGCTATGATCTAGCATCCCCCGTGGCACGCATCGCTGATGGTAGACCTGAGTTCGGCTACGCATTACACGACTTCGCTGTATTCGCCGTGCGGAGCTACTTTGACAGGAACACGTGCGGCAAATATACGCATGACTTTAAGAAGAGGAACGGTCTCGTGCGAGGATCACGCGTGCCTATACGAAACGGCGTTGCCATAGACGCCTACGGCATTCTATGGATCGTCGCCATGTCTGGACGAAACCTGCTAACCGGCGAAAAACTCGATTTCCCCTAGGCTCATTCTTATCTAGTTCTCTCCTTATAGCGACTTTATTCGGATATTACCTATTTCTTATTCATATCTCACATGTTCCTCATATCGATACTCGTTCTTTCTTGCCTACATATCCCCTCTATGTAACCGGGCTCTTCTATAACCCGCGGCTACGCTCACACGGTACACCATAGACGCATATAAGTTTAGCTGAATGGTCGCTATATCTGGCCGGACTCTTTCTTGAGCACATCGACAAGGGTGAATTCTAGGTACTGAGGTTGCGGCGGGCTAGGAGCAGGGAATATGGTCTGCATTCCTTAGACTATATCATTAAGTGTGAGACGAGGTCTTGAACATACCTGGGAATGGGAGATAAACGGCTGCTCCCAC
Source organism: Penicillium simplicissimum (assembly GCA_024706585.1). Taxonomy (NCBI): domain Eukaryota; kingdom Fungi; phylum Ascomycota; class Eurotiomycetes; order Eurotiales; family Aspergillaceae; genus Penicillium; species Penicillium simplicissimum. The sequence continues at coordinate 2,022,716 of JAMZTW010000044.1, forward strand.
TGACTTAGCCTCCATACTTAGAGTACCCCTGCCACAGTGCGAGTCTGTAAGCACGCAGTCCATTTCACTGTGACCACCATCCGGGTCAAGCCACCACTCCCTCGTAGAAGGAGTTCAGTGTCTGCAGCCAGTTCCTCCTCCGACTCTGACCAGCCGACTTCGAAGGCGATAGAAGGATATACCCCGGGTATATTGAGTTTGAGGAAGGCATCTGGCTGCTTCTTACTCTAGCTGATCGGCGAATGCTGGAGGTTGATTGTGGTCCCACTCCCACAATGGAATAAGGACACCTCAGGTAGGCTCAGAGGGAAGTGAGACCAATGCCGGATGTTATGGTCTCACTTCCCTCTGAGCCTACATAAGGTGTCCTTATTTCATTGTGGGAGCGGAACCACGATTGATCTACACTATTCGCCCTTGATTAGGCAGACTTTCGAGGAGGGGCCTGCAGGTCGGCGGAGAAAAGGAAAAAACGAGAGAGAATTAACGGAAGCTCCCAGAATCCCTAAATGATGCACAGCAGATAAGTAATGAAGAGGAGAGGAAGGAGAGGGGCCCTTGAGCTGGGTCTTTATGCTCCAGTGAATCGACCGCGGTGCGAAGGTCATTCTCTGACTGGCGAGTCACTAATTGGCGTGTTTCCTTGGGCGATGCACACTGAATGGCCCACACCTCTTGACCCATATCCATCGGCGCGTCTGATATTCCAAAGGGTACGCGTCCTCGGGTCTTTCATAGCATATTTGGACCTTACCGATAGGACGAGAAAGAGAGAGCAAAAACGGCATGTTATGACGTCTCAAGCACCAGAATCTTCGCAGTATCGCGGGGCATCTGCGCGGGAAGACTAGCTTGAACCCATTCTTACGCAGCGTATTATCGCCGTGAGCGTCGATGTTCGCATGAACCACGAGTTTATTCATCTGGCACACGATGGGAAGAGTGTGACGATTAGGATGCCAAAACTATCATTGTATCTAGTCACCGCCAACGGCCATCGAAGCGCTAGTTAGGAGACTGTGGCAATTCTACAGAAAGGACAGGGTCCAGTGAACTCCATCCAGAGCGTTCTATTCCGGGCTCCAGAGCTACTGTTATCTCACCTTAGAAATGTTCAAGCATTTTCCCACCGAATAACCACCTACTTGAAGGGCTTTTTGATAGCCTACCAGGTTGGAAATCGGTTCTCCATCGGCTTATTTGATCGCGAGTGGATCGACGGACTGGTACAGCAAGCTGTTATGCACCAGAGAAGGGGGCCCAACCATGGGTGCTGCAGGGCAGATAGTAGATTTGTAAACGGCGATGATCTCCCGGGAAGCTGCCTCAAGGGTTTCCAGGCATATCGGATGCTAACCTCTGGCGTCATACCAGGAAGTGAGGCTGCCCGTGGTTTGGGCTGGGTCACGAAGCGATCATATCTTTGTTCGGTCAGACTCACTTCAGCGGTCGTCATTTTCTAAGCAAATTTGTGGCTAGGAAAGCAGGTAAATTCCAGTATTTACATGGCTGCTGAGTTCGAGCTTGGCCAGATCTGCCGGTTGCGGTTCGATCACCCCATAACCTGCAATCCACGATCCAAATCCGAAGTAGACTACCTAATAGCCCGTCTTAGCTTTTCCCCACCCAGCTTAGGATTCAGGAAGGCCACAGCTCCTCCAACCTGCACGAGCAGGTCAGACTATTGAAGAACCGTTGGCGCCTCCCGGGGCAGATCCTCCGCCTGCTAGATTACAGCCTTGGGCCTAGGAATCTACTCATGTTAAATCTACGAGAACAAGACGCAGTAGAAGAGCCCATACATGGCAGTTCATAAATGACAAAGGGTATCCATATCCACAGCTGAGTCTATCGACACAATTGGCGCATTCTATACAGGGGGAATGGATTCACGGCAAATCGGACACTGGAGGCGTAGTCTCATCCAGCTCTCCAAACAAGCAGTGTGGAATATGTGCCGACAAGGGGTAACCATGTACGTCCGGCGACTCAAGATATTGGAGGCGCCCTCGGCTACGCTGCTTCCGCCTGCAGAAGTCGGCGCAGAGAGGACAGGAATCTCAATGTCTTGCATGCAAATAGCACAATCAAATACAACCTTCTTGCGATCCTTGGACTGGTGCTTGTCATCGTCCTTGGTGTCGGCCACCAGGTCACGTTCATCGGCTCGGAGGGATGCGATGGAGAGAATGCCACCGGACTCGAGGTCCTCGTCGGGCCCGGGGGTATCCCGCAGGGTTGGGTGATAATCGTAGGCAGGAGGTGCCCAACCGCGAGGAACGAAGAACCGTGGGCCGAGCACGTCCTGGCTGGCCAGGACCCATGCTTGAACCCAGACCCATCCGACCATGACAAATGCGGTTGTCCAATCCGGTCGAATGAACAAGACGTTTCCACGAGCCGTAAGAAAGTACATGAAGGGAAAGAGGCGCAGGATACTCTGCCCAACGACAAAATCCCATCTCAGCGCCTTGCGGCAGTTCCGCATGACGTTGCGGTATATTTGCGGGACCCAAAATGAAAGGTAAACTGCGGCTAGAGCGCGCGCATAGATTGCACCTAGCCTCCTGGGTAGAAGGAAGGCCCAGATAGACATGATGAACATCCCAAATAACGCGAGGTAGAAGCGCGCATACATGGAGCCCACATCGGTGCGTATCTGTGCTGGCGAAGGCGCAGCGGTGCGATTGTTGGTAGGGGGTGGCTCCAAATCATCATCAGGAGGATCTTGATCTGGTGTTAGAATGATTGGCGTGGCTCCAGTGTCTCGGATGGCAGCGGTGACAGGCAACGGCAGTGCTCCCGGACGAGTGGTGGGAGCCGGCGGGTTAGCGGGCGGTTCCTCACGTCTCTCTGGCTCCTGTACAGCCCATATTTCCATCATGAATTTCATGCCAATGTAACTGACAGAGAGGAATGCCAAAAACATAGCGGTCGCCAGTACCAAGAAAGATACGGCAGCATAAAGCTCCAATACAATAAAGGTAAGAACTAATCCGTCTCCAAGCGCCATCAATGCAATGGTATAGAAACTGACTCGACTTCTCGTTGACGGAGTCGAAGCCTCTTTGATCTGACGAAGAAGCAGAGTGATTTGCCCGACGAACACACCAGAAACGACAAAAATAAGGCGCGCTGCATATTTACCATACTCCTCATGCTTTGGTCCTGAGAGATTCAGTGAATCAGAGGGTGGGAAGTCAGGGGTGCCTTTGGACTCGAGTATGTACCCGCAATCGGGAGAAAAGACAACTGCCGACATGACCATGAGAGGGGCGTCAGGAATTGGGGCACCCATGGGGTATCTAAGCTCTTGCTCCATTCGTTCTAGCAATAGCCGATCGGCCACGGTATCATCGATCATGACCGGGTGTTGCTGGAGGAAGATGATGTGTTCGCATTTCGGCGCTGGGAACTCGATCTGTTCAGTTCCTGCGAAGGTAGACCACGGGAAAAAAGTTGGCGCCCTGATCTGCTTCTCTAAAAGGGAGTCTGAAAGCGACTTGAGAAGAAGGCTGTGGGACAGCTCGTACGTGTCGGCAGAGAGCGTAAAATGCGGCAAAGAAAAGATGCCGCCAAACTTCTCACTGGAGGTGCTAAGAAGAATCCCTCCGGTTTCTGGAAAGTGCACACCGAACAACGAAACGTACCAGGTGCTTCCCCAGAAGTCCTGGCTTTCGACCGTCAGGCTTGCACGTATCTCACGGACAAGGCCTTCGCCAATCCGAAGCTCCTCCCCACCGCCCTCTTCAATATCGAAATAAAAAGTACCTCCATTCCCCGTAATATTGGAGCTGAATGCGGTGTCATAGTATTCGTGCTCCAGGGCAATCGCGGTAGTGTTGAGAGGTGTTTGGCGTTGTACATCTGACCTTCGTACCCAGTCGCCTCGTAGCTTCCCGGTAACATTGCGATAGACTGGGAGGAATAGCTTGGTGAGATTCACTGAAGACGAAACGTCAGGATCGTCTAGTCCACTCGGAGGTTCAAGACCTGCGTTCGAGAGAGCAGATCGTAACTGCTGTCGAGCGCGGCCTTGCACTTGTGGAAAAAGCTCCCATGCGTAGCTGTCGTTCTTCCGGACTCCTGCGAATGGAAGCCATCGATCCGCGGGTGGATCGAAATCCCCATACTTCGACTCGTTCAGCAGTTGTAGCGCGTGCCGCTCCCGATCGAGCTCACGCTGGCGCTCGCGATCCTCATCGATCAACGGAGGATGCGACTGAGAGCTTAGCAGCAGGTAAAAAACCAGCAGAAAGAAGAAGAAAGAACCGCGGTTATCCATCGCCGCCACGGGGTGTCGGCAGCGGACTCTCTTCTTCAGAACTGGCCGGGGAGCATCGCGAGGCAATAAATAAGGACAAGCGAAGCGCTATCACGGCTTCTTAATACCACGACGCCGTCGAGCGCTCGGTAAACGATCAATGACGAGGGTGGTAATATGTCGGGGTACTCTCCGAGTGGATGATGTCCTCGACATGCGGTCGAGACCCTCGCCTCCCCGCCCCTTCCGCCAAGGTGACACCTCGTTCCTCAGGCTACAATCGCCTCCGCTAACTATCTCCTTTTCCCCAAAGAGCTTCATGTCAATGCGTTCCCCGCCCAGCCATTCTCTCGGTGCAAGTGTGTTTACAAGACCATCGTGATGGCTTCGAGTCTTCCTCTTCCTATTCCGCCGCGCACCCCAACACCACCATCGGACGAAGCACGAGATCACTATGCGCCCCATATGCCCTCAGGAGTCGCGATTGATCGCGACGCATTGTCGCCTTTGCGAGATTCATTTCCTAGGACCATGCCGCCAGACTCAGGAAACCCGGATCGTCTCAGTCCGACTAGGTCTTCATTCGCTCTGAGCTCTAGCCCTACAGAAACTGCGCCAGCCGCATGGAATGGCTCAAGTGATTCGACCGCGGCTGGTCCATTCAATTTCAATACAACTGTCATGGCAAAGGGACCAGTGGTCAAATCGGTATGCTTTTAATGAATCGGCGAGTTTAGCAAAGGCAACTCTAATATGCTAAATTCGTGCGCCAGAACATTGGACAACGTCGTGGTCACAAATACAAGCACAGCAGTATCTCGCACCAGATATTCCTCGAACCTCCCCCGAGGGCACCCTTAGCTTTACCAAACTCCTTGCCAATTCCAACTTTGAAGGAATGCCGGGCGAGCATGTCAAGGGAACAGAAAACCCGGCTCTGGTGGAGCGTTTGCCACATGTTCGTGGCGGCATATACACTTTGGACAGCGCATGGGTCACTAGCCATGACGGCATTGTCACATTTGATACTCTTCGACTCTCTCGGAGCTCTTCTTTGTGTGGCAGTAGATGTTCTTGGAAACTTTGAAGTGTGGAAGCGATCAAGTATCCGTCACCCTTTTGGACTGGAGCGAGCCGAGGTCCTTGCTGGCTTTGCAATGTGCGTCTTACTCTTGTTCATGGGCTTGGATTTGATCTCCCATAATCTTCAGCATTTCCTTGAGAAGGCCGGTCATGAACCCCACCATGTTCATGATCACGACCGTGTCTCGGTAGGAAGTGTCGATATAACGGCCGTCTTGGCCATTTCCTCGACGCTGGTGTCTGCAATTGGACTCAAGAATCATGCACGCATTGGAAAGGCCATGCGGTTTGGCTACATTGAGTCTCTCCCGTCAGTCTTGAGCAACCCGTCTCATTTCTTGACACTTTCCTGCTCTGCTCTCCTACTTTTGCTGCCATTGGTCTCGATTCGGATCTACGACTGGCTTGACAAGCTCCTTTCCGGCACTATTGCCATCTCCATGTGCGTTCTCGGCGTGCGCTTGGTCAAGACACTCGGCTCTATGCTGCTGATGTCCTACTCTGGTCAAGGTGTGACAGAGGTCATCAAGGACATTGAAGCTGACCCCGCCGTCTTTGGCGTTGATGACGCCCGCTTCTGGCAAGTCCATTACGGACTTTGCATGGCGAATTTGAAAATTCGCGTTGGTGGTACCGAGGACACGCTATCTCGCTTGAGAGAGAAGATCTCCAGCTTGATTCGGAACAGACTCGGTGGGGGTTATGGCACTGGCGGCCAGAAATGGGAGGTATCCTTACAATTCACCATCGAAAGGCCGTAGTCACGCCTTCTGATGGAAAATATATGTGCAACACTGTACAATCGAATCTACATATACCCTGTAAATTACATCATTTGAGTTTGTAAGTGACTATTACCAGCAATACGTCCACCCAAGCCTTAGTATCGTAGCGAGGTATGAAGTAGAGCAGTTGGGGCTAATCAGAAGACTCTGGGATCATTGGAAGACGGTTTATGAAAGTCTAATTCAATTTCAACAACGCATATCACGCTGGGATTATCATCCGCGAAGACTTCCCGAGGTTGGATGCCGATATCAAACCGTGGAATTTTGGTACATGTCAAGAATAAAGAAAAAGTACAAACGCAATGCTCTTCCCCTCGCTATTCACCGCAATGGACGCAGACCAGCCGCTTATCAGGCGGTGGCCAGAACAGCACCCTCATCAACCTTGCTGATTCCTTCCCGCTCATCCCGTCGTCGGCGCTTCTCGAGGATGGCCTCTCGTCGCTGAGCGAGGATCTTGAGCTGACGGTTCTCAACACCCTGCATCCAGTAGCCGAAGCTGCCGCCAACACCGGCAAAAAGAGGGTAGACCCAGAGGGATTCCTTGGCGAGGATGGGACGCATCTCAATTCCGAGTTGCCAAAGGCGGACGGCAATGCCTGTTTAAGCACGGTAACGTTAGTATTATTGTCTCCTAGAGGTGTCACCAGTTACAAAGTCCATGATCCGGGATGGTATCACGGTCAAATGAGGCGATTGCGAGGTGACCGAGGGGGAGGCATGTCACGCACCGAAGCCGCTCCAGAAGAGGACTTTGTGGACCATGATCGCGGGTCGGACGTGGACGGGTTAGAGGAGTTCGGATAGTCGACTAGCTTCGAGACAGCCAGTAGGAGGAGGAAGTCTGCGCCGTCGCACTAAAGCGTCGCCCGGGTTCACAATTGATGGGGTCGGATGGGGTCGTGAAGTCGCACTGGGGGCGGCAGGAGGTTGAAGCAAATCAGCAGCCCGCAGTTCTAATCACGGGACAACCTTTTTCCGGCCATCCCCATGTTATCGCTTATCGTCCCCGACGCGACTTTCTCCTCGTCCCTGTCGTCCCTGGCTAACTCGTTGCCCTGCCAGTCCAAGATGGCTACCCACGAAGCCATGGAGGACGTGCAGATAGGCACAAAGAGGCCTTCAGTTGACATGGAGTCACTGAAGCGCAAGAAGTTCAAGGCTGAAGATCTACCAATCTCTGCTGCGCAACATGCGGCAATCGACAAACTCCTACACTCATTCAAGAAGAAAGGCGGATTTGACAGCATTCGGAAGCAGATTTGGGCCGAGTTCAACGACGGGGTATGGCACAGCCTGGTCATAGCATTGCCCTTCATTACTATCGTTTACCTACATGGTGCTAATACATCTGCATAGGATTCGAAGACTAACTTCACAAACCAACTGATCGCATTAGCCGAATCGGAAATCGAGCGTGAACCCGCGCACCTCTCTCGGGAAAGAGGCAAAGCTGCAACACTTATTGAGGGTGCTGTCGATCGAAGTGATGTCTACAAGAACGTCGAGGAGTCCATCGACCAACTAGCGTCGAAGCACCTTCAAGATATCTTGGATTCAGTCCGCACAATTCGCCGCGAAGAGATCGGCGAAGAGGCAGCTCTGAAGGAGGAACTTTCTGGCAACAAAACAGATGAGGACTACGAGACCTTTGTCAAAGCCAAGCGAGATGAGCGTGAGAAACTTTGGCGCGAAGAAATGCGCAAACAAAAAGAGCTCGAAGACGAACAACGACGCATCAAGGAGGAGGAACAGCGCAAGAAGCGTGAATTGGAACGACAAAAAGAGGAGGAGGAGAGGGCCAGGAGGAAAGAGATCGATGACAAAAGACGGGCGGAGCGTGAGCGCTTGCGTGAGGAACAAAGGGCACTGGACAAGCAACGAGAGCGAGAACGAGAGGAGCGATACGAACGAAGAAGGCGAGAGGACCGAGATCGGTATCGCGACTGGGATCGGGATCGAGACCGCTACCGCGATCGCTCCCCAGCGTATCGGTCTGATCGTGGTTTGTCCCCTCGTAGTCGAGATCCAAAGCGAGAGAAGTCCACCGCGTCCAAAGACCCAACTCCAGCACCAGTACTCCCTGTCGTGGACGAAAAGTCCTTGGAAGAAGCTGCGCTACAAATGCTGTTGAAAGAAGGTGAAGAACTTGCGGCCAAGGCCCGGCAAAAACGCGAGTTCGATTTCGAGGAAGCCGAAGCTATCGAGGCTGGCCTCAAACCGCCTTCCACGGCTGCGCCAGCCAAGAATTCCACCACCACCTCCACCCGAGCCCCTAGTCCATCCAGACATTCCAGAAGGGCTGATTCCACCATTGATCGCTCTGGTCGCGCTCGCCATCACACTAGAGATCGAAGCCGCAGTCGAAGCCGCTCACATCGACGACACACATCTCGCTACGACCCTGAACGCCGTCGTGACCGCTCCCGGGATGCCTCGGTCAGATCTCGGGACCGGTCTATGGAGGCGCGCCGTGGCTATCGCGACTTCCGCGACTTCCGTGAGGAGCGCAGCTATCGACCCGCGAGACGCAGTCGTAGTCGGTCAGCCGGCAGAGGAGGACGGGATAGAGATCGTGATCGCGAGCGTGACCGTGAAAGAGATCGATCTCGTGATCGTGATCGTGAGCGGGAACGGTCTAGATCTCGGGATCGAGAGCTCGACCAGCGCCGCCATGATCGTAGCCGCGATAGAAGTCGAGATCGGGATCGTGGTGGTGACGGGTATCGTCCTCGACGGGTCCGACAGTCTCGCTCACCCTCCCGTCGACGCTCACGCTCGAGGTCTCGCCATCGACAACGAAGTCGGGAACGCCACCGCACGCGTTCGCGATCACGATCTCCTCCTCCCAGACGGCGCTCCCGTTCTAGGTCGAACGCGCGACGAAGGTCCCGGTCTCGTCGCCGATCACCGGCAAGACGAGCTTCACCTAGCTCTCTCGACATTGACCGCTACGTTCCCGTGACAAGTACTCGAAGTCGGTCCCCGAGACGTCGGGTTAGATCACAAGAGCGTGACCGAGACCGGGGTGAGATTGACCGATACATCCCAGGTTCAGAACGGGCAAAGGATTCAAAAGCAGAGACGGTCAAGGATGGAGAAGCCGAGCCTCCAGTCCCCGCAGAGATCTCAAAGGACACAGACGACCGCCGGCGTCGTCGAAGTCGTACTCCTAGTCGCAATCGTCGAAGAAGTCGAAGCCGAAGCCGACGAAGGAGCTGGAGCCGACGGAGGAGTCGCAGTCGCAGAAGGAGTCGAAGCCGGTAGAGCTTACGAGAGCTAGGGCTCGTTGCTTGGAGGCCTATCTACCTCTGTAATTTCAATCATGTACGACTAGATGATGGCATTCGCACTGAATACCCCGTGACTACGCCGATGGTCTTTTAAAATTTGAGTGTAGAAACCACTACCACTATAGAGTATAGACTCATGGAGTATGTACCACTAAATGGGACAGCTCGAATTGGACTTGGCGTTATCGTTATCGGGCCCAGCTCCACCCAAAAAGTTGAAATCGCCAGCGCATGCGACTCGACTTTTCACAACAATCACCCAGCGTCGAGACCAATATCCCTTACCGATTCAAAGGCTGCTCGACAAGACCATTGCGCTCACCATCTCCCGTTCCCCGTAACCGATCGTTCACGCGTCACGCCTACGTCTCGCACACCAACCTCGAGTGTCTTCCACCGAACTTCGCGGTCCTCCGATCAGCACGCACGACGAAGTACAACTAGAAAAGAAAGTTTTGAAAAGAAGAGTATTCTTCAAACCCGTCAACGGAAACCATAAAATCCACAGTCAACATGAGAGCGACCGCCTCCATGTCAACCGAAACCCGCCAGCAACGGGAACCGATTGCTTCAGATGACGACCCAACGTCGTCCTCCGGCTCCTCATCTTCAGAGAGTGAAAGCGAAGAAGAGAGCGAAGATGAAGACGAGGAGATGCATGATGAACCCGAGACTTCACGCCCTGCGCACGCATCATCAATACCCCACATCGCCGGTCGACCAAAGCCCAATATACATCGCATGGAAGGAGGTTCGGATTTGCTGTCGCGATTATCATCCTTTTTACCGAAAATGAAAAACGCGAATGAGGATTTGGAGAAGGAAATTGCCGCCGGCAGAGGACAGGAGATGGTGCTGGACTCTGTAGACGATGATGGCAAGGATTATATTGAGATGGTAAGCGGAATATCCCTCTCATCTGCTTCACGGTTTGAAGAGCCCATGCTGACTGACTCTGTATAGAACCTGGGATTGGGAGTTCTTGAGGAGAAACGCGGCGAGGATGAAGATGTTTCCAGTGGGGACGAGGGTGATGATGAAAGCCCCAACGGAGACTCGCTCAGGCCCAAAGACAAGGAAGACTCCGACCTTCTTGGGCAGCTTATGGGAGGAATCACTTCGTCCGCAGATAAACCGTCGATTGAAGAAATGGCGGACTAGTGGCGCCATTGATAAAGACTCGAATTTTCTATCTATATACTCACTTTAGCGCATTGCATTTTGATCCGCAACTTGGAGCATTTGCCACGTCTTGGTAATCCCGAATTTTCAGACGAGCAGCCTAATACACTCCAGGGCTCTGAGATCTCCTCGTGGCAGCACACGAAATCAGTAGATTTCCATTAGCGGACAGATTTCCATTAGCGGAGAACAAAACATTGTCTGAATGTCAGTCAGTAGTGTTGCTCCAATGATGCGGAAATGAAGGACAGAAGAAGTAATAGATTTCGATATCTCGAGACTTATAAAGACAGGTCAAACCGTATCTGCAAAGGAAGGTCCCAGCAAAGCATGTACAAATTATGAGTTCACTCCACTGTCCCTTCGCTCCCATCAATCTAAGAAGAAAACTGCCTGTAACCCTGGATAATTGCTTCCCAACCACCCGGATGATTGTACTCAGTAGGGTTGGACTGGCCATCCAAGACCATCACGTCCGTTTTCCTAGTGCCGATGGAGTACCAAACCAGATTCTCAGGGCTATTAGCAACGCGCATCATGTTCGTCTGACATGAGCCATCACACTGTGTGCTATAATCGCCATACCACTGTCCGTTGAAGAAAGCCCAGGCGGCGCTGTTGTAAAGCAACACATCCTTACCACCGTCGACGTTGGTCGCAAGCGATGTACGGCATTTCTGGTCGCCGCCGCCACACCAGGAGAAATCAGGGTCTCCGAAGGACGACTCGGCTGTCCAGGGCGCCGGGGCAGTTTGCGTGGCTCCATTGCCTTGCATGTAGGGAGTCTCGCTCTGCAGCATACCGGCGTAGACATTCTGTGCAGAGTGGAAGTTGTAGTTGTATAGCCAGTTGTGCTCAGATCCAGTACCTGTCAACCATGTTCCTTTGGTAGCTTCGACCAGAATTCCGCGGCCAGTCGAGATGACCGTGTAGCCGGTTCCGCCGTCGAGGTTGTGGTCTGCCGTCCAGCCCCAGAAGTTCTCAATATAGGCCGACGACGTCGAGGTCAGGTGGAGCATGAGGAAGGCTCCCATACACTGCGAGGTATCCTGGTTGGCGCAGTTGTCCTTGATACTGGTTTCAAAAGTGCCGCCGACAGTTACCAACGTGTTCCACATGGCAACATCACCAGGGTTTGCTCCCGCAGCATTGACCTCGACGATGATAGCGCCAGGGAGGATTTCGCTGGCGCTGAATCGCATATCTTGAATCTCGATCACTCCTGTATCGCCTGGTTGTCCCAGTTGCACAACTGGCTTCGGGTTCGACGCATCTTTGAATGCATCGCCGGCACCAGAGATGACTGCCCACGCTTCACCTGCAATCCGCGAGCCAACGGGGATCTTGAGGGTATCTCTGACGATGTAGACACCATATGGGAAATAGGAAATCTTGCAATTGGCCGCGTTGGCTGCCAGAATAGCATTCAGCGAAGCCACATCGTCTGTGGAGCCATCTCCCTTGACCGGGTATCCATCGACGGCTTTGACATTGACCACCTGGTCCGCGGCATACTCAGCGTAGGTCGGCTGACTGCGCATGAAGTATTTGCCGCCTGACAAGAGCACGTCTGGTCGGCTGGTGGTGAAGCTTGTGCCCGTCTCATACTGGCCAGGAGTGATGTTCCCCCATACCCAAGTATCAACATGGCCGGTGGCTGCTAGCTTCACGTTGCCATTGCCGTCCACAGCAATAGCGTTGGTGGTATCATGAACAAGATTCTGGATAAGCAGCTGGCTATTGCGGTTGCCTCCATCGTTGGAAGAATCGTGGAACTTCACGACAGTGCCCGAATTAGTCGACTTGGAGTCCAGCAGGACCATACTTCCCAGTCCATTGCTGGTCATGTCAATGCCAAAACCAAGGGTATCGAAGGTAGCACCCTGCAACAGTACCGTATGTCCACCGCTGGCCTCGAAGCCAGTCGTACACTCCTTGAAGTAGATGTTCTTGAAATTGACCTGCTGGTTGGAGTTCCTGATGCCAACAGCACCACCGGTGATCTCCACATCGGTCACAGCAATGGTCGATCCTCCATTGATTGCGATACCAATATGGCCAGTGGAGCTCGTCGGCATGTTGATCTTGACATTGGTCAGGCCAGAACCCTGAGCAACACCCCATTGCAGCGCCGTGATCGCGGTATCCGGACTGAGGGCGGTAGTATCAAGCACCACATTGCGCATGAGCGTCATGAAACTGGTCTCAGGCTGACCATTCCCGCTGTCGAATCCATTGATCAACGTATCACCACTGAAGTCTGATGATGCCTTGAGGACGGGTGGGTTCAGAGGATCACCGGTGATGACGGTTCCCACGCGTAGATTCAAAGTGCTCTTCAGCTGGTAAGTTCCACCAGGCAAGAACACTTCAGCCGCATACCTGGTGACACCTTGGCCCTCACGGCTACCGCCGGACCCATCATCGTTGAGGGCATTTTGCAGGCTACCCGTCTGGTCGCCAGATCCATCTGCGGATGCAGAGTAATCTTGCACGTTGCGCCAGACGGGATAATTGGCATTCGACACTCCCGGGGCATATCCGCAAGGCCAGCCAGTGTGGTCCTGGTCTAAGAGCCAGTATGAGCTGGGAGAAGAGGCGACAGGTCCGGTGCAGGCTCTTCTTTCCAGTGGACTATGACGGTATTTTTTTGTTAATAAATGCCAATTCTGCGAGTCCTCCGCGGAAACATGAACTCACTTGGCCGATTGCGAAGGTATAACAGCGGACGAGGCCGTGGCCACCAAGCCAGCGGCGGTCCAGAGAAGAGAACCACGCATAATCCCTCCAGTAAAGCAGTAAAAAGATAGAGAAAACGAGAATAGATATGTTCGAATGAAGTATGGAATAAGTGACTGTTATTATAAGGTTCAGTAGAAAAAGAGTGAATATGAGACCACCAAAGGGTGTCAACACTGACGATGTGGCCATCATCTTTATACCTGCTCAGCTCAAGTATGGCCAACTTTGCTAGCGGCTTGCAGCTGAGAGAACTTGCATGCGATGTCCAATTTGGCAATTGCCCATTTGTGCCTGAATAAATGAGACTTGAAGATGATCAGCGGAGTTGTGGGGCAAGCGGATTTAACTAACTGCATAAGGCTTATACGCGGCCCATTGGCGTGTCTCACGATCTTCGGGGCTTACGGCCGTTGCCTGAATAGGAAATTGGTGTTTCTTTTAATCGTTAGCAGTTGGCTCACAGCTGACCGCGGATAGTCTGTATACAGCAGTGGTAAATGCGCAATCAGCCGATGTAACCCGTGCTCAGCTTCATTTCCTCCATTCTGTCTACTCACAGGTGCACACCGAACATTTCCCGGTCTGTGTTCATCATCTACTCGCAGGGAAAAATAAGCCCGAGGTCTCAGGGGTTGATTTCGGATCGGATCGGTATCGCGGAGTAACATTTCAATTGTCTGTTGCGAGACTAGACTAATAGCCCACGCTAGGTGCAACTTCTCATCAGAAGAGTCGTTCTGAACGTGGCTCAATTCGTCCTTCATGAAGGCTCTACGTTCCCAGGAACCTGTGCATAGGCTTTGAGACTTGTCTGTTCTTGGCTAACATAAGGTTGCTCTGGGTCCGCGCCGCCATGAACAAATAAGCAGCCACCGAGTGAGGATTACAGTTCAAGGAAATTGGTCATACCAGGTATCATCCATGTGCCCGCCCGATCAAGGCTATACAAGCGGACCTGGAGGCATAACTAGCGGGCAGGTTCTAAGGAACTAGATACGCAACCCATATACAACTCCTTCTCATGCGTACGATGTCAACGGTACATGTCATCAATTGGCACTCAATGTTCACCAAAAGTGTGGGAAAACAGAGAGCTAGTAGGTAAACAAGAAAAGGGTGATCAAAAGGTCTATATAAAGACAAGATGGGAGAAAGAAAAAAAAATGAGGAAAAAGCGCATGTCGAGTATCTATTTATATGCATGGACCCATCACAAATTATGGCCGAACCATATGATTAAAAATTGATAATTTGAACATCATGCCGTGTCGAGAGCCTATGAGACCTCCTTGATGCGGCAGGTCCAGCCAGACTCCTGGCTAAGAAGGGGCAAGCTGGAAATGAAAGTTAGCAAATCTGTAAAACAAGAAGGGAAGAACTGGGACTTGCGAAACCTACCTCGCACCAAGGCACCAGCCCAGCTCGTTATCCTTGATCTTCTTGGCAATCTTAACCTCACGCGACAAGGGCATCTCGTAGCCAGTGTGCAGGAGGCCCATCATGAAGTTGAGATCCATGCACCAGTCCGCGCGGCCACGGAGTTCCTCAAGCGCACCTTCTACGCCCTCGAAAACATTCCAGCTATCCTCACCACCACAGACGGTTGCGGTAAGCTTGTGCAGCTCGTCAAGAGTGAAGGAAGAGGGCATGCCAAGAGGCGCAGTACGGTCGAAGAAGTATGAGAAGATGTAGACATCCTCGTGGGAGAAAGTCTTCTCAAGAGACGGCTGGTGAATACCGTTGAACGAGCAAGGAGCCAGCTTGCACTCGGCATCCTTCTTCAGAATCTTCTCAGCAATGGCGCGGCACTGGGGAGCGGCGGTAGCGTCCCGAGGACCAGCCATAGTCACGGTAACCTTAGGAGCCAGAGGGTGGCCCTCAGGGAAAGACACGGTGACCTCTTTCTCCATATCGGGCTGAATGCAAGGGTTGGAAATCGGGCGCTTGAGCCACGACAGGTCCTTCTGGTTGTTGGCAAGCATGGCCTCCAATACCACACGGTTCATGGCCTCACGAGCAGACATCAGGCCATAGCCAAGGTGAGAGTGCTGGTAAAGCTCAAACTCGCGACCGCCGAACTTCAGCTCGTACTTGTGATCACCCTCGGCCAAGTGTTCCGGCATACCACCAGCCTTGCTCTTTTCATAGGTGGGCTGGAACACGATCTGAGTAGAGCCACCTCCAAGGTCGAAGATAGCGGCCGTGGGAGTCTCATCCGGGCCACCGATCTTGCCCAAGAGGTAGTTGGTGGTAATCCAGGCGTAAACACCCTCGTCGGAGCCGTCCATGATCTCAACGCCACCCTTCTCGCGAGCGACAACGGGGAAAGGATAGACAGTCTCCAAGCGAGTGCGCACGGCCTCCAGAATGTTCTTGCTAAGTTCAGGACCCAAGAGACGCAGTCCAGCGGTAGCCTTGACGGCAATCGGGGTGCAAGACCGGTACTCCTCTGGGACATTCTGCAAAGCGACCTCCAAAAGGGGATCTAGACTACGAGCAGCACCCTCAGCATCCTCATTGTAGGAGCTGAGACCGGAGCCACCCTCCTTCTTCTTAGTCTGCTCGAAGACCTCGTTCTCCAATTCGGGAGTAGAGCCGCAGTTGTTGAAGCGGTAGACGTGGATACGAGAACCGGTGCTGCCGGCATCGATCATGAGGGCATACTGAATCAATGGCTTGGACTTGTCGAAGGGCTTGGAGCACTTGGTTGAGACACCACCGGCGGAAGGCGATTTCTCTGTACAGAAGGGAAATTGTTAGTAAAGTCATTGTCAACTGAGCGGTGCGGCAAAGATCTCCGGCGCATACCCTGGGTGAAACTAGGGACTGTGGACTTTGACGGCGAGAGCCACAGGAGAACCATGAAAATGAAGCCGACAATGGCGCCGGTCTTCAGCCATCGGGACCTTTGGCTTTGAGAAACCATCTTGTCGGGTTGTTTGTCGGACTCTCGGTCGGACTCAGTGGCTGGAGGGAGAGCGGAACCGTTACTGCGGGACACCGAACGGTGGCGGGCGACGGAATCCAAGTCTATGAACTTTTTGGGTTGCTGTTGGCTGTTGAATCCAGTCGACATGCGAGCAAACCGCGAACGGCACGATAAGCAGAAGGCAGTTGGCGGGAGTTGCCACCGAAAGCGACGAAAGACGAAAGGGATTTAACGATCGGAAGGGTTAAAAGGGACAAAACCAAAGACAAGAAACCATTGATCCTCCGGGGAACCTCAAACACGCCCAGCAAGGAAATGGAGAGATTCAAGGTGGATGGACGAAGAAAATCCAGGAGAGAGAGAAAGGAGATTGGCAAACAATTTCAGGGCGTCGGGGGGGGGGACTGTGGCGCAGATGTGGCGTGGCTCTTACTCGATGCGTCTTCCCCAGAGGACCGAGGACCTTCTCCGCCCGCCGACCAAAAGCTCGGAGAGCTCGATTTGACTTGCACACTCGCGGTCTCGCCATAAACCACCAAAATCTCTTGATTCATAGAGCCGGGTTTGTTCCAACTTCCCGGAGCTCGTTGTGAGAACCATTCGCCTCCCAATCGTCATTTTCACTGCTTCACCAACCCTCCAATCCGACGCCATGAACCACATGCGTGGTCTCGTCTCGACGTCGCAGGCCTTGCGCCAGACTTTCATTGCCCCTGTTCGAACTCCCAGAGTACTTTTTGCTCGGTCGCAAACTCTTCACAACGAATTCCAGCCACGTTGTTTCCATCAGTCTGCTCGCCTCGCGCTGCCTGTCGTACGAACACCGAATGCTCCCACACAGATCAAAGATGAAGCTATCGGATCTCGGCTTGTACAGCTAGTCGATGAGGAGCAGAACCTCATGCCTCCCAGACGACTCGTCGAAGTTCTCGATTCCTTCGACCGCAGCAAGTTCTTTCTTCTGCAGGTCTCCCCCGCTGAAGCCGACCGACCCCCAGTCTGCAAGATCCTCAACAAGATGGAGGCCAAGCAACATGAGAAGGCCAAAGCGAAATCTGCCAAAGTAGGAAAAGTGCAAACGAAGCAGATTGAGTTGAATTGGGCAATTGACGCTCATGATCTATCGCACCGTTTGAAGCAGTTGACCAACTTTTTGGAGAAAGGTCGGAAGGTGGAGGTGATCATGAAGCGGAAGAAGGCAAAGCGCTCGCCCACTGTGGACGAGATCAAGCAGGTCATCCAGAGTGTCTTGGATACTACACGAGAAGCTGGCGGTACCCAAGTCAAGGCAATGGAAGGAGAACCGGGGAAGCAGGTGATCATCACGGTCAAGAAGGAGGTCTAACCTGCCTTGAGAAAGGGACAGATATTGGTCTTGAAATACCGCGTGGGCGCTCTCATTTATGTCATATATTGCATTACTCTTTGGGTCCTTGGCATCATAGGTACTGTATATTACTCGGAATGGGAACCTTCCAAATGTGATTCTCAGCTACAGATGGAACTTGCACAGTCTGGTTACTGTGTTGAACATCTGGCAGCATTTATATTATCAAGCGCTGGAAGCATAACTAGGTACTTTCCTACTTCAGACTACTGAATGCTTTAATCATCCATGCATATCTACTGTATTCATCATCTCGTCCATCTCGTCGTCGTTGACAGCCGGACCTCCGCAATTCGAGGGCCCTGATTGGCCGCTGCATGACTAAGCACTCCCTGTCTGCTCCGAAAATTTGGCTGTTGATTCTGCGACTCTCTCCCTCTTCTTTATCGACTTTCCCGTTTGCTTCCTTGTTGTCCATCGTTTCTTTGGGGCTTCTCTTTGCAAGATGTCGAGCATTACCCGTTCCTTGAACCTCCTGGCGCGCACCAGCCGGTCGTCGCTGCTGCGCCCGCGCGCCATCAACCCCGTCCACCATGTCTTCGCCAGCGACAAGTTGGCTGCCCGTGGCCTGGCCACTGCCTTCGAGCGTACCAAGCCCCACGTTAACATTGGTACCATTGGTCACGTCGACCACGGCAAGGTGAGGATTCAATGCCGTCTCAATTCGATGCCATGGCATGTCTAACCTGTACATCTCCATCTAGACCACCCTGACTGCCGCCATCACCAAGCACCAGTCTTCCAAGGGCCTGGCCAACTTCCTCGACTACGCGTCCATTGACAAGGCTCCTGAGGAGCGCAAGCGTGGTATCACCATCTCCACTGCCCACATCGAGTTCCAGACCGAGAGCCGCCACTATGCCCACGTCGACTGCCCTGGTCACGCCGATTACATTAAGAACATGATTACTGGTGCCGCCAACATGGATGGTGCCATCGTCGTCGTTGCTGCTTCCGATGGTCAGATGTATGGTTGACCCTTGATCTCATCCCGTTAGGAATTGGACTGACATATCGTGTCTTGACAGGCCCCAGACTCGTGAGCACTTGCTGCTCGCCCGTCAGGTCGGTGTCCAGAAGATCGTCGTTTTCGTCAACAAGGTCGATGCCGTCGATGACCCGGAGATGCTTGAGCTCGTCGAGCTCGAGATGCGTGAGCTTCTGTCCACCTACGGTTTCGAGGGTGAGGAGACCCCTATCATCTTCGGTTCCGCTCTTTGCGCCCTTGAGGACCGCCGCCCCGAAATTGGTGCCGAGCGAATTGATGCCCTCATGAACGCCGTTGATACCTGGATTCCTACCCCCGAGCGTGACCTCGACAAGCCCTTCCTCATGTCCATTGAGGAGGTCTTCTCTATTCCTGGCCGTGGTACCGTCGCTTCTGGCCGTGTTGAGCGTGGTCTGCTGAAGAAGGATACCGAGGTTGAGATTGTTGGTGGCTCTGACGCCCCCATCAAGACCAAGGTTACCGATATCGAGACCTTCAAGAAGACGTGTGACGAGTCCCGCGCTGGTGACAACTCTGGTCTGCTTCTCCGTGGTATCCGCCGTGAGGACATTAAGCGTGGTATGGTCATTGCCGCGCCTGGAACCACCAAGGCTGCCAAGAAGTTCCTGGTCTCCATGTACGTTCTGACCGAGGCTGAGGGTGGTCGCCGTACTGGATTCGGTGCCAACTACCGCCCCCAGGTCTTCATCCGCACTGCTGGTAAGTCCCTTCCGTCAAGAATAACCGATGCTAGTGCTCAAATCTAACATTACAATTACAGATGAGGCTGGTGACCTTACCTTCCCCGATGGCGACGAGTCCCGCCGCGTCCAGCCCGGTGACAACGTTGAGATGGTCCTCGCTACCCACAAGCCCGTCGCCGCCGAGACTGGTCAGCGTTTCAACATCCGTGAGGGTGGCCGCACCGTCGCCACTGGTCTGATCACCCGTGTGTTGGAGTAATAACCAGGTCTTGCTCGACCTTGGCCAGACGAGTCGTTGTGATGAAGACTGGATCTAGCCCTTGTATTATGACACCCCCTATTCTTCTTCTTCTTTCTTGTCTTGTTTGTCTGTCATCCTATATTCACAGCGCGGGAACCGTCCACCGGGATCTGGGAGCAAGCTGGAGTTTCGCTTGAATCTTGTTCATGTACCTCTACTGTATTGGAGATGTAGTTGGTTGTATCTTCTCTCCCCTCCTCCCGTGAGAATTGTATCATCAGAATAAAAACCCAAATTCACTTCCCCCACTTTGAGAACATTATTTCACTCGAATTGACCTATTCCAAGGTTCAAAGGCAGTGGTCCCCAGCAAATAAGTGTCAATGTCGTTCGGCCGAAGTAGACGGACGAGCGCCGGATGTGCCGGACCAAGTCTCGGATCACCGGGTTAATCCTGCGTGGATTTAGTCCGATGGTGTGTGGGGATTTGGGTATTGCCTGTTGAAGCCAGCCACTTGCCCCTTAAGGACGACAAACTTGTGTGCACCATGTCCACTAAAGTCCGCAACGAGGGAACATCGAATATACATAGAAATGCCTTGCGGGAATTTCCTTCCTATAGAATTCATAGGGTGCTAATAAGAGAGAAGAAGAAATTCATATCTAGGCAGCGCTATCTAGTGAGTTTTGGTTTCTCAAATGCTCTTTTTACTTTATAGCGGGCGCTCATATCCATTTTTGGCCATACACCAGCTTCAAGCGTAGTACTTAAGTGCTCCTCAGACGAGATGAGTACCTAAGGTAGGTGCTGTGTACTAGGTTCACTACGCTGGTAAAAGATCACGGAGAACATAGACTACCTAGGTCAATCACTTAAGAGGTTCGCTTCCACTCCGCGGACGAGCATATATTTCCTGGCCAAGGTGACAGGGCTGGCTTCTTCCATGCAAGATTGTGTCGTCAAGCAAAGTCCACCTGACGTGGTTAGATGCTGATGAAACTCCAGACTCAGCATCCATCCAACTCGTACCTATGGGTCTTGGGTCTTGTTTACATGTGTATTGTCTGCGAGCCAACATGACGTTTGCAACGTTGCAACATTATGTCTTATCCGCACGCACCTTCCATGGATGAATGGATCAGGCCAGGCCGCACCTTCCTCAAAAGTAGACTAAGCAGCTCTCAAGACTTCCAAGCGTTCTCGCAAGTTCATTCTTGAAATATTCGCTCTGCTTGAGTGCCTTCAAAAAAGGCTGATACCCGACTTTACATCGTGTTCTTCGTCTCAAATCGAGTAGCGCTCCTGAATCAGTGATTGTGGATCGGCTGGCGCATTGCGTCTGGACTCTGAATGCACTCTTCCGAATACGAGTAGCCTGCTTATTTTATATCACCAGGCAAGCCCCTCAAAGTGGGCTGTAGTAGCAACGAGAGAAAAATGGATCTTTGGGCCGATTCCAACGGGCCTCCTCGCAAGAAGATGCGAAAGGGAACTAAGAGCTGTGTCGAATGTATGCCACCGAAGATGCTCGGCCTTGGGACATCTGATAAGCTTAGTGCTAAAGTCTTTGGACAGGTCGCCGGCGCAAAATCCGTTGCACATACCGCCCAGATCGTCCTGACACCTGCAATGAATGCCGACTACGCGGTTCTACCTGCATTGATCAGGAGCATGGCTCCGATGACCCCGGGTCCGCGCCAGGCTCCACCCAAGGAGAACAGCGATATAGTCTCCGGGAACGAGTGGCACATCTGGAGACTGTAGTCCAAGAGTTATCAAAACGTTTGGACCAGCAGGATGCTAAGACTGCACCTTGTGAGTCAATGATTGCCAGCCGTGATTGAACCCATCTAACGCCAACTCTGTCAGCCCGAACCTTTCCCCAAGCAGAGGTGACTCCACCAGGAACCGAGTCTGACCAACTCGGCCCATCCAGCGACCAGATCCAGAACGCCCCAGTATTACAACTATTCGACAACTACCTTTTGAGCCGTCGTGAAGACTCGGACAGCAATGACCGATTCGCAGGAGCGAAAGATACCTCCCCAAAGGCACGAGCAGTACGAGCCGAGCTCCTGTCGCTTCTTCCACCAGCACCAGACATCCGCAAAGTCATTGCAGAAACGTCGCACTTATGGTGTCTGTGGGACGAAAACTTCCCAGAGCTCTTCAGTCAATTTGAGTTCCCGGCAGAACTTGCCGAATGCACGGTTGCACCCGCCGAGATCGCAAAGGCGCTTGTTTGTCTTGCTATCAGTGTCATCCATCTGCTACCTGAGTTCGATTTCAGCGCTCTGCAAAAACCCTTTGATCCGCAAGAGCTCTCCGCACGCTGCACGGGAGCCGTCGATCGGTTGATCGTTCGTGACGATGACTTTGCGGCGACACTTCCTGGTATTGAAGCTCAGATGCTGCTTTCAAAATACCATCTCAACGAAGGTCGACTCCGCAAAGCCTGGCTCGTCAACCGTCGAGCCATCGAATTCGCACACCTTGCAGGCATGCACCTGTCCACTCGTACTCGGACGCCGACGGATACTCTTTATGAACGACGGCTGAGAATATGGTGTGCCCTCAATACAGGAGACAGGTCGCTGAGTCTGATTCTTGGTCTTCCATATGGGGTTTCGGAGATTTTCTTTCAACCTCAGATCGAACAGCGACTGAAGATGAGCCTCTGTGCTGCGGAGCAGTACATGTTGCGCATTGGTGTCATCACCGGACATATGGTCGACCGCAACCAGAACCCTGCCGATATGTGTCTGGAGACCACTTTGAGGCTTGATCAGGAGCTGATGGATGCTTGTCGAGCCTTACCGACCAGTTTCTACGGTACAGCGCCGGGTCCTAAAGAGAAGCAGGAGCACTTCCATGCGAGAATTCCATTGCAGTTTATGCCGAAAATACTCCGGGCTCTCCTGCACATGCCCTTCTTACTCAAATATCCCCATGACCAGCGCTTTAGCTTTTGCCACCGTGAAGCTATTCAATCTGCACGGGATGCCTTGGTGTTGTACAAAGTGCTCCGATCGATGACGAGGTCCTATCTCTGCAAGATGATTGATTTCTTTGCCTTTACGATGAGTATGCTCCTCGTTGTTCATCTTCACGACGGTCGCTTTGATGAAGAGACCTCGGCGCTTCCCAACCAGCAAGACGAACAAGACTGGAAATTAGTGGGCGAAGTGGTCGGGATCCTAGGGCAGGCTGCGACCGAGAGAGGCGGATCTGTAGCTGGCGAGTCAGCAAACATCCTCGGTGCTATTTATCATACTCGATCCCAGATCCCGACCTGGACCTCATCGACGACGTGCAGGGTCACTGTACCCTACTTTGGAACAATAACTGTTGGGCCCGGAGCCAAATTTTTGAGGCATGAGAACAACAAGACACAAGACCAGGCTGCTCCAGGATCGATGCCATTGGCATGCCCGTCGTCCAGACCCAGTCCAGCTCAGCTATACACTCCTCCTTTGTCGGACGGTGCATCTGCAGCTCACACCACGGGAGCCTCAAATACCCACAGCCCCGTCCTTGGGACCGGGACTGAGGGCACCGGGTATCCAACCCAACCTTTGTCACAAGGCGCGGATACTTCAGCCACTACTTTTGCTGGCCTAGAGTCGAATGCATTCACAGGGCTGTTCGATGACCTTGAACAATTCACATGGCCGAACCCAGCTGTTGATCTTGGACTGGACTATGGCTGGAATTTGAACTGGTCATAGTAGGGAACGCACTAACTAGGACTTGAGAGATACATAACAGAATTTGGGCATTCTTGTTAGCTGTACAATATGCAATACACTCACTTCCCTCATATCTTCGAAGAGAACTTCTACATTGCGAGCGAGTCGTAGTTCATGGAACAAGCCTTCAAGTCGTAAGATGGTTGAGAATTGGGGAGATCCTGTATAGTTAGATCTCCCGGGTTACGTAGTTGGTCCTGATTAAGGGGGTTATGTAATTTTCCCCCAGCAACCAACAACTATCGACCTCGGGATCATTCACTCGCGGCTCTCGTGCAACGGCCTTGTGATCATCCTGACTTGTCCCGATTCCCAGTTGGGTTGATCCGGTGCTGCTGCGCTTCGTTTGTATGATCCGCGTCTTCCCCCAACCTCCTCGCTCCCGTTTCTCCCACTTGCTTTCGCCACCAACTCCCGGCGATCTGTCCCCACAACACCACCTCCCCAGAGTGCGATAGTGACCACAATGTCCGAACGCCCGTCAGGACTGGGCCGGACCCCAACAGCACCTCCCGTCATGGCGAACGGCCATTTTGCTACGATCGGTGATAGCAGTGATGTCACTTCCTACGAGCATGGAGTACAGGTCATTGACGGGGATAAGGAGTTCAAGTACGGCCCGCCGACACCCTACTGTTGCGCCGGCCTGCAGCTGCAGGCAATCGCACCGTAAAGCTCCATTTCAGCTGCTGACAGCTACTCTGCAGTCCGAACTTGTCCAAGTATCTTTCCCTCGAAGATGTCACAACCGCCGGATTCAATTACCACCTCATCTCCGTGTTCGGCTCGCAGTCGACTGGCAAGTCAACCTTGCTGAACTACCTGTTCGGTACTCAGTTCTCCGTCATGTCCGAGTCAGAGCGCCGGCAAACGACCAAGGGTATTTGGCTGTCGAAGAATAAGAAGCAAGGCGATGCGTCCGCCGAGGGGGCCCGCATGGCGGACAACATCTTGGTGATGGATGTGGAAGGTACCGATGGACGTGAACGAGGCGAGGATCAAGACTTTGAGCGTAAAAGTGCTCTCTTCGCACTTGCGACTAGTGAAGTACTCATCGTCAATATCTGGGAGCACCAGGTAGGCTTGTATCAGGGTGCCAACATGGGTCTGCTCAAGACCGTGTTCGAGGTCAACCTGCAATTGTTCTTGAAAGATAAGAGGTATGTTGATCGGCAGCTTGTACTCATTGTGAAAAGGCACTAATAAAGCGCATCTAGTACTACCCACCGGTCCCTCCTATTCTTCGTCATTCGCGATTTCATCGGCACCACCCCACTAAAGAATCTCCAAAAGACACTACTGGAAGACCTGGCCCGCCTGTGGTCAACAATTTCGAAACCCGCGGGACTGGAGAATTCAACCATTCATGACTACTTTGACTTCCAGTTCTACGGGCTGCCGCACAAGGGCTACCAGCCTGAGCAATTTGCCGCGGAAACCCAGAAGTTGAGCCTGCGCTTCCGTGAGGGCCACCGTGACCCGAAGCGAGATGCGCTCAAGGGGGAGTTCTCTGAGGGTGGAGTATTCCTGCCCGAATACCATCGACGAATCCCCGCGGACGGATTCTCGCATTATGCTGAAGGCATTTGGGATCAAATTGTCAACAATAAGGATCTGGATCTGCCTACGCAGCAGGAACTGCTTGCCCAGTTCCGGTGCGACGAGATCTTAAGGGAGGTTATGATCGGATTCGACGAGGCCATTACTGCGTTCGAGGACAAGCAGGCCGAGTCTGTCCGTCTGGGGTCTCCGGAGATCATTGGTGGTTTGGGTGCGGCAATGCGTGGTGCGCGTACCAAGACTCTCAAGGGCTTTGAGACTGAGGCCAGTCGGTATCACAAGGGTGTTTACCAGCGTAAGAAGGCTGAACTGGAGGGCAAGGTTGATACTCGACTGAAAGCTCTTTTCCACGGCCAGATCTCAGCCGCTCACAAATCCGGGATTCGTGACTTCAGTGAGGCTGTGACCAATGCGGTCAAGTCTGGTCAAAAGCAGGGTGGCAGCTACGACTTTGCCGAGATTGTCAATCAGGAAACCAAGACCTCGCTGGAGAAGTTCGAGGAGGTTGCTCGATCAACGCTGGTCGAAGGTGCTTCCTGGAGCAACTATAAACAGGAGCTGGGACTGTATGAGAAGGAGTTGGCTGAGGTCAGTGGCCGTCTCCGGCGAGATGAGATGAGACGATTGGCCAGCCGCGTTGAAAGGTGGGTTCAGTCTCGTCTCGGGGAGTCAGTGGGCCTCGAGTTCAACAATCTCGGTTCTGGACGCGCTGGGGGTGGTGCACCTGAAGATGGTGACAGGCCTATTGAGAAGGCTTTCTGGGACCGAATTTGGAATGTGTTCGTGGAAACCGTTCTCGATGCTGAGCGGAGATTCACGGACCGGGCCAGCAGCTTCGATGCTAGCCTGGAAGAGGTTGACGTTGGTCTGTGGCGCCTGCGTCGCAAGTCTTGGGGTGTTCTGCGTGCCAAGATTGACGAGGAAATGATCGAGGGCAACCTGCTGTTGAAGCTGCGCGAGAACTTTGAGGACAAGTTCCGATACGACGAGGCCGGCGTGCCGCGAATCTGGCGCCCGACGGATGACATTGAGGGCGTATACACACGCGCTCGCGAGTCTACCCTGACGCTCATCCCGCTTCTGTCTCGGTTCCGTCTTGCCGAGACCAACGCTCCTCCGCCGCTTGATCGATGGGTCGGGCACACTCCTAGTACTGCCACCCCTGCCGATGAAGAGGATCTGGCCCCTATTGGCGGTGTGGATGAGGACGAGGGCAAGAGCTTGGAAGAGGAAATGACTATTCTCAGCGATTCCAAACGCCAGGAGCTCACTGTTCGCTTCAAGAAGGCTGCCGATGGGGTTTACGTCGAGGCCAAGCGAAGTGCCATTGGTGGCATGACCCAGGTTCCGCTATACTTTTACGGTCTGCTGTTGGCCCTCGGCTGGAATGAGATCATCGCAGGTGAGTAACCTATATTCTGTTTCATCTGAGATCATGATGCTAATATCTCACAATTCTAGTTCTACGCAACCCAGCCTACTTCTTGCTGTTATTCGTGTGCGCTGTTGGCGCGTATGTCACCTACCAGCTCAATCTATGGGGTCCTATCCTCAAGATGACCGAGGCGGCATCCCAGCAGGCCCTTGTGGAGGGCAAACGTCGCTTGCGCGAGTTCCTCGAGCAATCCGACACTGGCCGTCAGGCTATTGCCATGTCTGCGTCGGACCGAGCCGGCAACAAGGAAGAGTATGAGATGTCTGACATGCCAAAGCGAAGCTCTGGCTCGAAGACTGACGACCTGGATGACCTGTAAAATTTTCCCTCTTTGCTGCCCCAAGGGCGAACATCCTGTACCTTTTCTATGGGGGTAGATTTGATATAGCATTTATTTGCATTGCATTTCGGTACGAAGCTGTACGAAAATTGGTCGGTTGGCGATGTTCGGGCATTCTACATGGCCCTTGCGATATCGGGATGCCCACATGTAGTTGATTATGTGACCCTGAGGTGGGTCATGGAAGTTGGGCCAGGCTATTTCCATTAGACAGAAATCACTTGGCCTTCTGAAGGAACAGTTCTCCCACAACAGAACAGCCTCAAAATTTGTACAATGCCAATGTCTCAAGAAACAGTGCATGCTATGGCCATCCCACTTCCCGACAGCAGCATCGCCCACTTTTCCCGATCGAGCGGTTGCGGGGTCATTCCCACGTCAACTGACAACAGGACTGGAGACACGGACTTGCTCCGATCTGTGGGTGCTTTTGCTAAATAACCCGCTGCATATCCTTGTCCAATGTCCATTGGAATCGGCTAAATTCAAATTTCCGGTCTCCCAACGTTGTACAAAAGACAAGCGAAAGCCTGTCTTTATAAAATCAAGCTTCTCAGCTCTATTCGCACCACCTCGCATCCGCCAGCATCCTCCACGCCATAAATACTACAGAAACCACCAACATGTCTAAACCCACACCCCTTCCCGAAACTTTCGATGACTTGCCTGATAAGCGTCGCTACTGGCCTGCACCCGCCGGCTCCGAAGAAGAGGGCCTCGGCATGCTACGCATCCTGACACCACAGATAGTCGCCGATGCCGCGCGAACACAGATCCAGACCGGCGAACGAGTGTGTCTAAACTGGGCCATCGAGAACCTGAATCCCCCAGGATTTGGCCGCAAGCCCTTCGAGCACCGCATCAAATGGGTCGCCGAGGGCGTCGCATTCGACGACGAATACCTCTTCAACCCCCAACAGACCTCCCAATGGGACGGTTTTCGACACCACGCCAACAAGGACGGCGTGTTCTACGGCGGCACGACGGCCGCGGAAATCAAGGACACTGACTCCCCACGCATTGGAATCGGATACTGGGCGAAAAAGGGCATCGCGGGCCGCGGCGTGCTGATCGACTACGTCTCCTACGCGCGGAAAAGAGGTATCCCTCTCAACGCGCTCACACGACAAATGATCTCGCTAGACGAGGTGCTAGAAATCGCTCGGGAGTGTCACATCACCTTCCAGAAGGGCGACATTTTCTTCCTCCGCGTGGGACTGCCGGGGACATGGGCGGCCATGTCTGCGGCGGAGCGGCAAGCGTATAGCGAGCAGTCCCTGCCGCAGCATGCGGGTATCGAGCAGAGTGAGCGTGTGCTGCGCTTTATGTGGGATAATCATTTTGCGGCTGTGGCGTCTGATGCGGTGAGCTTTGAGGTGTTTCCTGCGATCAATGAGGAGTTTGATCTGCATCATCATCTTCTGGCCGGGTGGGGGGTGCCGATTGGGGAGATGTTTGATTTGGAGGAGTTGGCTGCTACGTGTGAGAGGTTGGGTCGTTGGAGTTTCTTCATCTCGAGTAGCCCGTTGAATTGTGCGAGGGGCGTGTCTAGCACGCCGAATTGTATGGCTATCTTCTAGAAGGTGTTGGAGGGGGATTGATCGAGGGTATGTCTTGCTAGGATGAATCTATATCAACATCTATCTTGATGATGTTCGCAAGGGGCAGTACATATTGTGAGATTGGCTTCAAACATTTCAGTGGCCCTGGCCATATTTTCATCATTATACTTGCTCCAGACACGTCATTGTTGACCACAATGTGCACTTAGGTTTCATCATGGTTTATTATCATCTATTGCGATCGTCTGGATCAAAGCCCCAAAATCGATAAGGTCCGAACCTAATCGGGCGAATCTCCTTGACTAGCTAGAATTTGTGTTTTTTTCTGATTCAGTTAGAACAGGATAGAAAGAGGTGGCGAGAGGTGAGCTCCTCTCCTACATTGCGAACCCTTCGATAAGCCCGCTTCTTTGGCCCATCGGCCTGGGCATTCCCTTCAAATCCAGTAAGATTGGAAAACTAGAACTTGAACTCTGCGAGGATTTACTAAAATGGACGGCCATCGAAATCTAGACTAAGGGAGGACAGTCACGACAGTCACACGCGAGAGCTGGTTCCATGGATTGTTAGCTCCGAATCGCCACCTCCACGGCGCGATGCTTCAATAGGACCAATGCGATCCCACCTCGCCCAACCAACTGAATTCAACACTCGGGATTCTGCTATCTCTTTTAGCTGTATGATTGGAGCTTACATTTTAAGCCAAAAGGTCATATGATTGACATCATCATGCACTCTGCTGTCCTCGAAGCTCATAAAAAGCGGGTAGACCTCGGCCTCTCGTTGAAAATAAATACAGCTTATCATAACAAGCTAAGAAGTTACGCTGCAGAAACTCATCAATCAGCAACCCAAATGTTCTCAGCCTTGATCAAGCATCAAATGGTGAGGCCATCGGCCTTCCACCTCACCAGAGTTGCTAGAGCTTCAGTCTCTGGGAAGACCCTGCCCAACACCAAGGGTAGTGAAGAATGTAAGTCTCGAAGAATATCATCTAGACATCCCCACTGACGGTTTTTGCCTCTAGACTTCCTCACTACCACCTTCCCAGATGACTTTGAATCATCACCCTTGAAGAACGACCTCCTCCAGAATCAGAGTCGGACCACGAAAAGTCAAACCTCGCCGGAGAAGTTTAGCACTGTAAGTCGTGTCAACTGAGGAAGCTCGGAGGTCTATACTGTGGCATACTAATTAGTTAGGCCGATGTCGAGGCACACAAGGCTGATATTTATGAGAGCATCTTTCCCAAGAAGCCTACTAAGTCTGTGAAGAGAAAGGAAGCTCAGAATCTGCCGGAGCAGGAGCCTACTATAGATGAAATGTAGGGAGAATGTAAAACATATGTGTACAGTGATTGATTAACATTTTATCGAAAAAAAAATTGAGAGCATCATTGACAGTCCCAGCTTGTTCGTTATCAAGGTTCTCTAGATGCAATGCGGAGTGATCCATGCTGCTCAATTTTGTACTCATCAATGATCGCCTTGTCCCACATGCAGCCCAGCATCGAATGCATATAGTCGTCCCCATTTGAGAATGCTCTCGATTTCAAGCTGTAGGGCATAATCGCCAACCAAAACCGGATCAAGTTGTCACGAATTAGCCCCCCAACTAAGGCTGAGACTGAGACTGATTATCAGGTGACCAGCTGAAAGAGACCCCGCGCTAAGCGCCATGCGAGCGGACTTGACGGGTTGAGAACTTGAGATAAATCGTGACTGTCCAGCTCTAGAATTTCTCTCTACGCCACTTGTTAAAATGGCAGACCCAGTCAGCCTCGGCTTAGGCATTGCGGGCGTCGTTGGCCCCGCGTTGCACGTTTCTCGCCTTCTACTCAATGATCTGAGAGACATCAAGGATGAGCCGAAAAACATCCAAGCTCTGACCGGCAGTATTGAGTCTCTCACCAGGGCGCTTAGCTCTGTTGAGAGTATCCCGGACGGAGAATGGGCGTCTCTAGGTCCGTCAGTCATCGAAGATGCGAAATCGACCATCAGTCAAAGCACCACGACGTGCCAGCGATTCAACGAGGATATTCAAGAATGGACCCACCGCTCTCAAGACGGTAGTCTAACTTGGTTGAACCGATCTAAGATTGGATTCTTCAAAAAAACTCAGATGAAGTCGATGAGTGGTGAAATCCAGACCTGCTACACCAAAATCACCTCGGTGGTGTCAACCGCAACACTGCAATAAATGACCCCTGTGCCTGCTTCTATTAACATACGTATGCTTACGCAGATTTTTTCCTGTTGTCTCAAAACCATTCACCCAGGTCATCTTACGGAAGAGATCAGGCAAAGCATTGAGTCACAGAAAGGAGAATTGGTGAAAGCTTTTCAAGCGGCAGAGACCGAAAGAGCTCATATAGAACAAAACCTGAGCACTTTGAGACAGGACGCCGATGAGGATGAGGATGAGGATGTCGAGCACCAAGACACTCTCAGGCAGTTGGAAGCACAGCGGAAGGCTCTCGAAACTGCTCAACGGCTGCTTAAGGAACTCCTCCATGGCGAAGGTCCAGGAATCTACCCCAGCAGCGGCCGCGTCTACACATGTTTCGATTGGCAGCGTTACATTTGGAGTCCAGAATAGTGGTATTCAGTTAGCAAGCAATCACGCTCCTATCACTTGGAACCCGAAATGAGGAGTTTGGGGAGAGACTTGGAGCTGGCAAGAGCAGAGCATTTGTGAGCGTGGATTGACATGTAGTGTTCCAGAAGTCTTTTTGATTTCCAATGTCAAGTTTGCCCTTTCGAAGACCTATCTGAGTACAGAATGAAGTGAACCTTGGTAGGCTGACTAGGTATCCTGTGGGGGTGAGGTTTGGGAATGCCCGGAGAGGGGCTGTAGCGGCTGTACGATGCTTATGGCCTCGACACTAGAGTAGTATGGATGAAAAAGCTTATTGATGATCATGGATCTCTAACCATAGACGGCAGAGGCGGCGCTGGCCAAATTTAGATTGATCGGCTTTAGGCGGCCAAAGTGAGATTACACCCATGGCTTATCTCCATCAGCTTCGGAGTTTGGCCCCCACCCTCAACTTAAGGTTTCTTCACTCTCTCCTCGTCCACAAGGGGCAGAGGGTCTTCCATGACTTCCTCTCCAAATGTCGTCGAAGCAAAGCCCTGCTGCAATGGCCTCGCAAATGAGGAAAAGGGCATTCTCCAGACGATCAAGAACCGGATGTCGAACATGTCGGTGAGTTCGGAGTCCTGACATAGTTGATAAACTGGTATACTTCCAAGCATCCCGCTAACACGTTCCCCGCCCCCAGCACAAGACGCGTAAAATGTGACGAGACGCCGGGCGAATGCCGCAATTGCAAAGTAGCAGGATGGAAATGTGAAGGATACGACGTGGTCAGACTTGTGCTTACCGCAAAAGGTGATCCGAGTCCAGCCACATCCCTAACATTCTACCAGCCCATGCAAAATTCCCCGGGGGAAAGCCCAGAGGAGCGACGAGGGTTTGCTTATTTCCAAAGTGCAACTGTGCCCAGCATGACTGCGTTCTTTGACTCCCGTTTATGGAATGACCTGATCCTCCCTATGAGCCATTCCGAAAGAGCAGTCACTCATGCCGTCGTCTCACTGGCTGCGATGCATGAAGACCTCCAGTCTCGAGGGGCTCCACTCTCGCGAGAAGATCTCGCAAACCGTCGCCAGCGGTTTGCGCTTGGTCAATATGGTCGATCTCTGGCTGCGTTAAATGAGCGGCGGTATTCGCAAGATCCAAAGCTGCGTGACGTGATTCTCACTTGCTGCATGTTGTTCGTGGCAATCGATGTACTTCGAGGCCACTATGATCCAGCGCTTTTACATCTCAAAAATGGACTTGCAATTATTGAGCAAGAGCGCCAACTCGGCACTGAGAAAGCCGGAGCCGTGGCCAATCGTACTGCTGTTGAGCAGACACTGCTGGCAAATATGGCTCGCTTAGAAACCCACTCTGCTTTCTTTGGCCTCAATCCTTTCACCAGCTCAGACTTCAGTTGTTCAACTGATAACTCAGACGGGACTTATTTCAGAACCCTTGAACAAGCACAAGGAGCTCTGGATAAGCTATTGGCCAGCAGCAGTCGCCTCTTTGTGGCTGTCTATCAATTGCCTACTAAAGACCGTTTAGCTCGGTTACATCCTAAGCTAGCACAAACACAGATCAGTCTGATGGCCCGCTTTCGCGAGTTTGGGCAACGCCTTGGTATCTCCATGACTCATTCTCTTCGTCCGGCAGCATTGAAAGAAAGGCGAGGACTCGACTTGATTCTCTTGCATCAGATCACCTTCTTGACACTGGTGGAGACTCTACTCTGCGGTGACGATCAGTCCCAATACAATAAGCACCTCAGCAGCTTCCAGCAGATGATGGCCTTATCAAACAAGATATCCCAAAGCTTCAAAGACGAGAATGATTCTGGCATCAGACCGACCTTACTTCTCGACGCGGGAATCATTTTACCACTATTCTTCATTTGCTGGAAATGCAGAGATTTGAAACTAAGGCATCAAGCGCTGATTGCTCTTGAGGAATGGCCACACCGAGAAGGACTTTGGGACTCCCGACTGCTCACTATATTTGCACGGCAAATTATTCGGCTTGAGGAAGAGGCGCTGGCCCAATCGGGTGACCCAAATGCTTGGTCAAAGATACGAGGTCATTCTATACAGGTAGCGGATGATCAATCACACGCAGTTCTCAAGTATGAGACCCACGAACCAGGGAAAGAAGTGGTGAAACAGCGACGAATCGTCTCGCTTGATGAAGGAGAATAGGCTCCTGTTTGTTGAAACTCGACTACATAAAGCTTAATAAAGCAGGGCCTTGGATTGGAAGCACATCGGGCAAGCAGGTTGTGTTCTCGGCGGGAAGATGGCCATCGAAATACATTTGGACCTTTTCTAACAAGCATAAAGATGCACTTGCCGCCGCAGCCTGCTGAATAGATGCGTTTCAGTCTTTCGTTCCAGAAACCAATTGGTCTGCCACACCTACCCTATCCGACGCTTGCTCCAGTACGCCGGAGCCGGGAAACGCCGACGACATCTTGTATGCTCTAAAGTGCGGTCAGCTCGGTGCCGATGGCTTGGGGGCATCCAAACCGACATACCTTCGTTTTGGAGCCACAGGGTCGATCTCTGGGGTCATGAATAGAATGGGGAATGCTGTCTTCTTGGTATCAAGTATCGAGCCTGTGTTACTTTAGAATTATCCCGAATGTCAACTCTTTATCACGGCGAGTATAAACGCCTATAAATAGTGCGCGGTGGTCAGACTTTCAAACCCCTCCACGAAGTATTGGCTTCTAAAATCCATAACCTGTCGACTGTTTGACTTCTAGACCAGCGAACACATCCACTTTTAGGTACTTCTGAAATACTGGAGAAACTACTGTGGCTCCTGCCAGTTTTGTACCTGCATAACAAGGTTGATCGGAGTCGTTTGTACAAATTCTGAGTCAGCATCACGTGTAACTTAGTTACTGTCCACACCTGGGGCCTCGGTCCCCTGTCCCAACAAAAATGACGATCAATCTCGACGATTGTCATTGATGATCGGCCCGCTCGGCATAAGCTGAATGCACCTGGGGTGAATGCTTTTGGTGTGGGATTCTAATCTGTGTAACATTGCTTCTCCTTATCAAACTTCATGCGGAGTCGCGGGTCCCCGATCCCATCCCCCTGAACAAAAGAACACCAGCTGTAGTCGGACAGGACTATATCCACTTATCGCTTATCAGCTCAGCTCAGCGGAAGAAAAACATCAGCCACCGATCAACTATCTCGTCTGGCTGGCTTGGGAATCTCTTGATTTATCTCCCTTCGCACACTGTCCAAATGTCGACTGTTCTATCCACACTTCAGGCTGGGAGCCTGCGAGACCTCGTGTCTGCCGTGGGGTCACTGGCGACGTGGAAAACCCTCGCCTTGATTTTGGCTATCATCAACCTCAAAAACCTCCCGTTTGTCTGGCATGTAAGTTCCGCTGCGGGTTGTACCTGCACCAGCATGTTATACTCGGCTCTCGAGGCAATGTTGTGTGACATTGCTAACCCATCTTCTAGTTCCGCCTGCTGTATCATTGCTTGGTCAACCTTCGCCTAAAGCCCAGCGCTCCTTTCTTTCCCAAGGGAAAAGCTATCGTCGATGCACAGGGCAAGCCCACACACCCGGTCTTCGTGTCATGTGGGATCAGCTCTCGGACTCCGTTACTGGAGACGGACTACAACATGCACAAGTCCAATAGTACCTACTTCACGGACCTGGACGTGTCACGCACAGCACTCGTGACGCGCCTGTATAGCCCCGGCGTCGGCCTCGTGAGCAAGGAGCTGGATAAGGAGTTCCTCGAAGCCAGCAAGAAGGAGGGCAAGCGTGCACCCAGGCGCAAGCCGATCACTATCGTGCTTGGATCTGTATATTGCAGCTTCAAGCGCGAGATCAAGCCCTTTGAGCTATACGAGGTGCATTCCAAGGTCATCTCCTGGGATAAGAAATGGATGTATATCCTGTCCTCTTTCATGCGCCCGGCCAGCCGACCTGGCGGCGAGAAGACGCTCTTAGCTACGGCGCTGAGCAAGTACGTCGTAAAGAAAGGGCGGCTGACTGTTTCACCGGAGCGCATCCTGCGCTTAGGCGGTTTCCTACCCGCGCCACCAGTCGAGTCCCAGTCCATAAGCGCACCGGCCGATTCATCCACTGAAGCCTCGGCGATTGGCACGCCTGCCAGCGGTGAGGGGATTACCGCTACCGGTGGTGTGGACAGCTCGCTTGTACGGGAGGTTCTCAAGTTGAACGACGATCGGATCCCAAGTCGTGAGATCCTCGAGGAACAGAAGTGGGCCAACTCGGACTCATGGAGCAGCGATGAATGGACTTGGGAGCGCATCGAGCAGGAGCGGCTGCGGGGGTTGGCAATTGTTGATGGATATATCAACTTGGATGAGAAGTTAAACGGGGAATGGGCATAATAAAATTGATTAATAGAATTTGAAACCTCGGAATAGACCGTGACATATAATCGCATAGACCTGGAGTTAGGTTGCTTGGGATGTTTCCAAGGCAATTCGTCGATTCATCAGATCCCTAGGTCTTCAATTTGAGAGAACACCTCAGCCGGAGAACAACATTGAAGCCTCGACCCTTACCCGCCATCTTGGCTACAGCTAAAGTGGTATGACCTCAAATATGGCCAGACCCGGCACAACCTGGTACGACCTGCTCCTCAAGAGTCCCTGGAATGACACATATTTGGTAGACTTGGGAAAGCGGCATATCAGAATGCAGTGTTGTTCCACCAACAATATCCATTCCTTCTTCCTTTTGTCTACGGAGGAGACGAATGTACAGTTTGGAAGTAGCTTGCTGGAGTCAAATAGCACCACTATCAGTTCCGGCAGTATCCGATCCCGCAGAGTGGACTGCCTGTATTAGTTATGGGTATTGTGACCAGACTCTCCACCAGTAACCGTAGATCTGAGCAGATGAGATTGTAAATGTATTGTAACCTGTTTCAGGCATTCTCAGCCAGTCTCACGTGATACCACATGATCAAGACCATCCCCGAAGCTCTCGTCCGTCGTAACAGCAGTTGCGATCGAAGAGGCTCACACTGGATCAGTTGTCCTCTTTCTCCTGGAAAGACTTCTGGCTGGCTGAGCGATCGCAATCTCCAAGGTAAGTGATACAGCTTTTGCATTGCGGTGTTCTTGCCTTTCTCCTTCTCGCGCTGTACCTTCCCCTTGCTCCAAGCCTGGGCACATTTACCCGTCGAAACCGAGACCGGCTGGCGCAAACAGAGCCCAGTCCCGTCGCGGCTCCTACCTTACGAGCACCTGCCACCAGCATAAGCCCACTTTTCCCGTCTGACGAGACGGCCCCCATCCCCGATCAGACTGAATTATCATTGGCTCTATCCATATTCCCATCCCTCTTGAATCTTGAGTCTTCATCACCCTGGTTCCACCCCATGCCTTGCTCTCTCTCAGAGTGTCAGGCCATCGTGCACCTACTCCACCCTCACACCAGCACCTGCATGGTTGGCCCACTCTTGATGGTCTAACTGCTCACTCTGCCCTTTCTCTATGGTTGCTGGCGCCTGGCAAACCTAGTCTTGCACCCTGTGCTCATTATTGCCATCTTATTGGAACGACGTATCGACTCGTCCATTCTTGGGGACTTTGCAGCCGCTCTCGTTTCTCTTCCCCCCCCCGGCCGTTCTTCACCTCCTTCCTCGCATGAAACTGGTCGCCATTTGGTCCGTCTGATTGGTGCTTTGGACTAAAACCTGTTGTTTTGGCCCATCCGTCCTAGGGAAAAAAGAGCCTCCGAGCAGCCCTTATCGCGCGATCGTTCTCCGTACCACCTACGTCGACTCCTATCGCAATCTTCACAACCTTTCCTCCGTCCGCGAGCACCTGGAGCGATTGTTCTACAACGCAAAAATAACGACCCATTTCTCTTGCGGCCTGCGGATTCCTATTGCCTTCCCCCGACCGCTGGGAATCACTCCTCGTAGCCGTCGATCAGCGGTCGCTTTACTCGACGACGGCACCTGAACCTTCACCCTCCGTTCCTCACATCGAGATTTCTTCCTGCTGTCCACGATGACAGCAACCGCGAATACTTCCCGCCTGGAAGTGCCGGGGGGTGCCAAAATTGTCGAGTTTGATTCTGTGTCCATCACACCACCTCAGAGTGCCAACGGGAAGAAGGATGCGCCTGAAGGGGTGCCTTCGGAATTGTCAGACCTTGAGCTGGATCGCAAGTCCGCCTCTGTGTCTGGTGAGCCCCAGATCAAGCCTGAGCCTTTCAAAGAAGAGGTCATCGAAGATATCGAACCCGACCATTACTATGGCGGCGGAAAGATCCCTGTGTTCAAGCCAGTGAGTAGTCCCAATTTGCAGATTCCTCCTCATTTGTGAAAGTTTGTTTGCTTCGGCAAATTAGCCTTATCTCAAATAGAGATTGGAGAACACCACTGACAAGAAACCAATCTTCCCAGACCATGGACCAATTCCGCGATTTCCAGTCCTTTATCAAAAGGATTGATAAGTATGGAATGCGAGCGGGTATTGTGAAAGTGGTGCCCCCGAAGGAATGGTGAGTTTTCGCATCAGCCCTGCATGATGTGAGACAAATGTGCTCATAGTTCCCTTTCTTGAAGGACCGAATCACTTCCCCCATTGGACGACGTCGTGAAATCAATTCGTGTCAAGAATCCTATTATGCAGGAGTTCCATGGGTCGCATGGAACATACACGCAAGCCAATATTGAACGACAACGCACATACAATCTGCCTCAGTGGAAGGGGCTTTGTGAAGAAAGTAGCCACCAACCGCCGGCTCGTCGTGGCGAGAGACGTCGTAATCAAGAACGTGTCAATCGAGCGGCTCCGACCCCACGACCTCAAGCACCTCGCCCAGAGGGCCAGAAGCGTCGGCCTGGCCGACCTCCAAAGCGTGCAAATCAAGTCAAAGTCAAGGAAGAACCTACCGATGATGATGATGCAGACAAGTTAAGGCCCGAAGGACCCCCAACCCCTGTTTCGCCCGAATCACTTCCGGTTGGGTCCAAAAGCGAGGATCTGAGCGATGGAGAATCTCTTCCAGCTGCCAAGCCCAAAGGAAGACAGCCCAAGTCTGTTACAGCACGCCGAAAGAACAACCGCGGCGATACCGTTGACCTCGTGGATGAGGAGGCTTTCAAGGATTTTGACTATCGTATTCACGACAAGGAGGACTACACTGCGGAGAGATGTGAAGAGCTCGAGACTGCATACTGGAAGTCGCTCATGTTCAACAACCCGATGTATGGTGCAGATATGCCGGGCTCGCTTTTCGATGACTCTATCACCACCTGGAACGTGGCCAAGTTGCCCAACTTGCTTGATGTCATCGGACAGAAGGTTCCTGGTGTCAACACGGCATATCTGTATCTGGGAATGTGGAAGGCTACGTTCGCGTGGCACCTCGAAGATGTGGATCTCTACAGTATCAACTACATCCACTTTGGTGCCCCGAAGCAGTGGTACAGTATCTCACAAGAGGACGCACCCAAGTTTGAGGCTGCCATGCGCAGCATCTGGTCCAGCGACGCCAAGAATTGTGACCAGTTCTTGCGCCACAAGACCTACTTGGTCTCCCCCAGCTTGCTCAAGTCTCAATATGGCATCACTGTCAACCGATTAGTCCACTACGAAGGGGAGTTTGTCATTACCTTCCCGTACGGCTATCATTCCGGCTACAACATTGGATACAACTGTGCCGAATCAGTCAACTTTGCAACGGAGCGATGGCTGGACTATGGCCGAATCGCCAAGAAGTGCAATTGTGAAGCCGACAGCGTCTGGATCGATGTGGATGATATCGAGCGCAAGCTCCGCGGCGAGGCGACCCCCGAGTATTATGAAGAGGACGACAGCGAGCTTGAAGGGTTTGAAGGTGCTTCAGATATGCTCACGCCTCCGCGCAGTGTGCCTGAGAAGCCTTCCACCCGTGGGCGAAAGCGGAAGCACGCGGGTGGCGGGCCGCGAACCAAACGACCCAAACTCCACCTTGAAGGCCCGCGCAAGATTCCATGTCTGCTCTGTCCGAACAATCTGGACTACGAGGATCTGTTACCTACGGAAGATGGCAAGGGACACGCCCACCGCCGGTGTGCATCATTCATTGAGGAGACCTCCATTCTCCGTGATGCGTCCGGCAACGAGGTCGTATGTGACATCGACAAGATTCCCAAGGCCCGGTTGGGTCTGAAGTGTCTCTTCTGTCGTGAAGTCCGTGGGGCTTGCTTCCAGTGCAACTTTGGCAAATGCACCCGTGCCTATCATGCCACCTGTGCACTTCTGGCCGGCGTTCAGGTCGAGCATGGTGCGATTGCAGTCATTGCCGATGACGGTCACCAGTACTCATTGCCGAGTGTGGACCTCAAGTGCAAATTCCACCGCCAAAAGCGACCCACGGGCCTTCTGGTCGAATCATCTGATCTGGATCGCCGGGTCATTGAATCTGCCAGTCGTCTGGTGCAGGGCGATTTGATTCAATTCCAAGCCGATAAGGAGATTAATGGCGCCATTATGTTGGAGAACCGTCCAGAGGAGCGGAGTCTGTTATTGAAGGTTCTGCCTCGAGGGTGAGTCTTTTCTTTTATTTTGTTCTTTTTGGAGGGGTGCCCAAATACCCCCCACCGAGGGGTTTCTTTGCCCCGAATTCTCCGAACAATATCCACGGCGCACACCCTTGTTCTGCCCCCTCTCGCTTGGAACCCCCCCCCCCCCCCCCCTCCCCAAACGAGTTGCCCAATACTGATAATTGTCAACAGAGATGTCATTGAAATGCCTTACCGCTGGATGCTGGTGGTACGCAAGAGCAACTTCGTGCCCCTCGCACCGGGTATCCAACCCCTCCCGGCCCACTTGGCGCGCAAGCCCGACTCGAGAAAGGAATTGGAGGCAGCCGTTCCGGTCGCAGGCAGTGCATTTGGTGACGGGCGATCTCCCTATCAGTGGGCTGAGTTTGAGACGGTGGATGGAGCTAGGAATCAGTTCGCCCCACTAGTCAGGGTGAACCTGGACAAGGGCGAGCAGGTGTGGCATTACTTGGGCGCCCAGTCCACCGAGAGTAGGGCACAGTATACGCACAACCCTACCGTGCCCGTCCACAACCCACGGGCCAATTTCCTGGACAGCGTCAAGTCGCTTGGCGTGGCTGGAGGTTTCAATGCTCGTGCATCGAAGATCCCCCCCCACCGTCCGTTTCATTATGCTGCCACCGCTCATGCCCCTCCCTACCAGCAAAATCTTTACGCCCAACACCAACCCCGACCACCGCTGCGACAACAAAACCAACATCTCCTTCCGCCAACCCTGAACGCTGCCAACCTCGCCACCCCTCACCTACAATCTCTCTCCTCCTCCTCATCGCTCCGACCGCCTTCGTCTGCTGCCGCCTCCTCCTCCGCCTCCTCTTCCTTGCAGCACCTTGCCCCTCCCGCTCCCCTTGCCCCTGCTGCCCCTACTGGTGCTGCTGCTGCTGGACCTGCGATGCCGTCGGCCTTTCGAACTTTGCCGAACCAATCTGCCCGCCATGCCCCCTATCCCACGGTCGCCAAATCGCATGCTCAGCAGCAGCACCACCTCACTTCCACCAATACCTTTGCCAACGTTCGTGACCTCATCGCCCGTCGTCGCCTCGCCCAGATCACCGAACATGCCAATGTTTTTGCTGGGTATACGATCGTCAGCCCGGAATTGGTGGTAGAAACCCTGTTGGGTCCCATGGGGTCGATTCCGCCGCTCAATGGCCTCGAAAAACTCGAGCTGGCCATGGCCCAGCAGCGGGTACAGCCCCGTGCGGCTGATGGGACCTTGC
Organism: Penicillium simplicissimum; assembly: GCA_024706585.1. Classification (NCBI taxonomy): domain Eukaryota; kingdom Fungi; phylum Ascomycota; class Eurotiomycetes; order Eurotiales; family Aspergillaceae; genus Penicillium; species Penicillium simplicissimum. Next base: position 2,063,341 of record JAMZTW010000044.1, read on the forward strand.
TGCCGCCCCAGACCCTCAACATGCGGGCCGATGAAGTCGCTCGGCTTCTTCAGATGCTTCGATTCTCGCTAGTCAGCCATCGCGAGCGATTAGATGTCATCCAGAAGAAAGAGTCCGAGGGGGTGAAGCAGGAAATTGTCGATGCAGGAAGTGTAGCCGCGGCGAAGATGCCCGGAAAATATGCCTTCCTGGATCAGCAACGAGCCAAAGCCCCTAATGTGTATCAGTCCCCGTATAATATGCCGTCTGGTCTTTCCGAGTATGCGAAGACCACTTATGGGCTGCTTCCTTCGCCAGACGAGCCGCCCAAGACGTCCCTGGCCAATGACTTTTTTGCCAGCCTTTCCCAAGCGGACAAGGAGAAAATCATGAAGACGTGCGGCAGCTTTGTGCAACGTGCCATTGAGCGGTCAACCAGTCACAGTCGGCACAGCTCAACGGCGTCGAACCTGCGATTGTCATCGGCCCTTGCACAACAGACACAGAACCCGACCATTGACATCACGACGGTCGACGATCCCCCGCTCTCTGGTCTGGACCTGCCCTTGCATGCCGACTCCCCGTGCTCCAGTTTTGGTCGGTCGCACATGCGATTCCCGTCGCCCAATGACTTCCCCACCCATGGCCCTGATCCTCAACCCGATCACCATGATCTCTTCGGTGATCAGCAGGCCAATACTCGGTTCTGGCAGAACGGGCCGTGGGTCGCCGGCGATGGCAACACTCCGAACGAAGAGAATCGGCCCTTCTTCGGGCCGCATCTCTTCGGGCCCCATGAGCGACTCAAGCACGACTATGCTTCCTCTGATATTTCCTTGGGCAAAGGGCCCGGCTCCCTGCATTCGGTCGATATGGCCGGGTTTGGTCCCGATGCGGCCGACGATCTGCTCACGGGAGGGCTAAGCCCGTGAATTGGATGATCAATCCTCGTCCTTTGATTTCTGATCACGCAGGGCTCCTTCTTCCTCGACTCTGTACCTCCCTATCGTCCACATCTTCTCGCGCTTTGGCTTCCCTGCGACTGTACTGCATCTTCCTCATGTAACGACTTCACCGGATTGACGACTGCATGAATGGGCGTTTTCTTCTGCTCTTCTCCCCGTTTTCCGTTCCCGACCTCGATTTACGATCGTTTTGCACGACACGGGTCATGTTTCTTACGATTTGTCCATCATTATCTGGAGTTCATATCAGCTGGCTGGTTACGACTCAGCGTGTGTTTTGTCTGTTTTCCCTGCTGTCCCCCATCCATCACCCTCCACTTTTGTCTGGACGCGGAGTCTGCTTGGACTGCTACTGTGGTTGAGTATCTCCGCCAGAGTGGCTGTCTAGACGTGGCATTCGTCGCCCTTTCCCTTCCGCCCCTCCCCCAAAAGCCACCCCTTCCATCCCTGTCTCTTATCCCGCTTTGTCCTCCATTCTATGTTTCCGCTTCGCCTCCTCACTTTCTTCCCTTCCCCCCCTGTCCGCTCCCGTTCGATATATCTTAGGGCCTACTTCCGCCCGCCAACCCCGATGATCGATCTAGATTTCCTTCTAGATCTGTTTGTCATGTCCGACTAGATGCACAAAGAAGAAGAAAAAAAAACCTCGACCAAAACCCCCCGGACATGCATATATGTGCACCCCAATTCCTTGTTTGATACCCCCACCACCTCTGCACCCTCACCCTCGGAACGCTGGCCGTTCTGCATCGCGGATGACCTGGTCCCAGCTTCTTGTCCCGATTGCCCGGTCTCCTCCCCTTGCCCTCCTCCTATTCTTTTTTATTCTCTCTGTTCCGAGTTGGTGTTGATTACCTATCCTGGCGCTCATCGATGGCCCCGTGTGCTCTCCGGGCCGTCTTATTGCGATGTGGCAGCCGTTACCTTCGGGTGACCTTTTTCAACGATAGTGAAAATCAAAGAAAAATGATATTCAAGTTCCAAGTCCTAATTTTGTGGATTAGTTGTAGCCCTCCGTAGGTTGTAGGGCATGACCTGTCGGACACCGTTATATAAGGAGCCGATAAGCCAGATCCCGTCCCATTCCAGTGATTCCAGTGATTCCACTCGGGCCGTCCAAAGAAGAACGGGAGCCACGCGACACAAGGACCCAGGTGACTGCACTAGTCCTCGAGTGGGAACTTAAGTGGAACTCGGGTGGACATGGGCTTATCGGAGCCGGGCAATGAGCCCATGACTAACAATCCACTGCTCCAGCCTCCAGCTCCATCACGATGACCCATCATTATCATCATGTTCAGCTTGCAGCTGAACTGCATAGCTAACTGGTTCTGGTTACTCCCAGAATAATATCCCCGTCTAATCAGTTGATCGCCCCCCAATCTAACCGCTCTCTCACCCTATCGGCCTTCCACCCAGATGGATCATGGGCAGACGGTCCGCCCGAACGTTGGATCCAGATAAGCCCGTGTCTCGGACTGCCAATCGACGGTTGCTTGAGCCTATTGGAAGAGCCCCAAAGCCCCCAAAGCCAATCCCCCCAAACGCCCAAACTTTTTTCGACGCCCACCGCGCTCTCGCGGTCTCGGACCGCGATGCATCTCCGTTTATCACGTTGGTCCCATGTCTATCATGCGGGGTTGCCGTCTGCATGGCTCCCCGTATAGGCGTATACTGTACTTGCAGATAGACAATCGTCACAATCCATGCTGTGGGTTCCATCCTGATTTCTTCTTAAATAATCCAAGCTTCGTCCTGCTGGTCTTCCCCAGATTTCCACATCTTCTGAGACCAACCCCACTCCCGCTTCCGGCCACCGAGCAACTGTACTCTTTTAGTCTCTTTCTTCGCCGCTCTAGTGCCCACACACACCCCAGTGTGCCTAGTGCCAAGGACTGGGACGTCTATTACTATCCCAGGGCCTGCTCCTACTACCTACTCCTTCTGCTTCTACTACTCCCATCCGACTGCCAACCCCCCTTCCTTCCCCCCCCCTATCCCACCTCACCCACGATGCGGCAACACTCCGTCGACGCCTCCGCCGACGAGGCATTGGCCCGCATGGGCTACAAGAGCGAGCTGCCTCGCAACTTGTCAATGCTGAGTATCCTGGGCCTGTCCTTCGCCATCATGGCCGCGCCCTACGGTCTCAGCACCACCCTATACATCACCCTGGCCGACGGTCTCTCCGTGACCATCATCTGGGGCTGGGTTTTCGTCACGCTCATCTCCGTCGCCATCGCCGCCTCTCTCGCCGAGATCTGCGCCGTCTACCCGACCGCCGGCGGCGTATACTACTGGAGCGCGATGCTATCCACCCGCCGCTGGGCCCCGCTCATGTCCTTCATCGATGGCTGGTTGACGCTCGTGGGCAACTGGACCGTCACACTGAGTATCATCTTCGGCGGTGGGCAGCTGATCCTCAGCGCGATCCAGCTGTGGCAGGAAGACTTTGTCGCAAATGCGTGGCAGACGGTTCTCATGTTTTGGGCCGTGATGCTGGTCTGCACGCTGGTCAACATCTTTGGCTCGCGCTACCTGGATCTGATTAATAAGATTTGTATCTTTTGGACGGCTGCCAGCGTGATCATCATTCTGATCGTGCTCTTCACTATGGCAGATCACCTGAACTCGGGCGAGTTTGTCTTCGCCGAGTATGACTCGTCTCAGAGTGGATGGCCTGCTGGCTGGGCCTTTTTCGTGGGCCTGTTGCAGGCCGCGTATACGCTGACCGGGTATGGCATGGTCGCGTCCATGTGCGAGGAGGTGCAGAACCCGCACCGCGAGGTCCCCAAGGCGATTGTCTTGTCCGTTGTCGCCGCCGGCATCACGGGTCTGTTGTATCTGATTCCCGTGCTGTTCTCGATGCCCAATGTGGACGTGCTGCGCGCGGTCGCGAGCGGACAACCGATCGGAACTCTCTTCAAGGAAGTAACCGGCTCCGCAGGCGGTGGCTTTGGTCTGCTCTTCCTCATTCTGGGTATCATGTTGTTTGCTGGTATTGGCTCGTTGACCGCCGCCAGTCGCTGCACGTATGCCTTTGCTCGGGACGGGGCGATTCCCGGATTCCATCTGTGGCGCCGCGTCAATAAGAAGCTGGACGTGCCTGTGTGGGCGATCCTTCTGTCCGCCGGTGTGGACTGTCTGCTGGGATTGATCTACTTTGGCTCCACGGCTGCCTTTAACTCGTTCACGGGCGTGGCCACGATCTGCCTGTCCATCTCCTACGGACTGCCGATTTTGATTTCGATGATCCGCGGCCGCGAGGACGTCAAGCGCTCGACCTTCTCTCTCGGTGTCTTTGGGTGGGTCATCAACGGCATTACCGTCCTGTGGATTATCCTCGCCACCGTGCTCTTCAGTATGCCGTACGTCCTGCCCGTCACGGCATCGGGAATGAACTACGCCAGCGTGGTGTTTGCCGGGTTCGCCTTCATCAGTGTTGTCTGGTACTTTGTGTATGCGCGCAAGCACTTCACCGGCCCGCCGGTCTCTAAGGAGGAAGTGATTGCGGCAACCGGGGTGATGACGGGGTCTGCGGTGGATACGGAGAATGCGATTCTCGAGGTGAAGAAGATGCCCAGCAATTGAGTGATCCACCACAATGTGGAGTGTGGGGGGGGGGGGGGGGGGGGGGGGGGGGACGAGTTTCTGTTATTTCTTTTCATGTGTATACTAGCTTCAGATCTGACATGCAAATATGCTACCTAATAGCCTAGTACATCTTGTTCTCAAACATGTAGAAATATTCCATCCTTCACTCTCATGTTATGTTGGCTACCCTTTCGCTGCCCGTTGGGGCGGGAATCACAAGTGGCCCTGACGATCTTTCCGACAGCCGCGGTCCAACTGCCCTTCCCTTCCCAAATGCAAACACGCCCTGCTCGGCCTTTCCTCGAGGCACGAGACGTACTCTCCTCGCTTCCTGGGGTCTATCTACCTAAGAAGCCCCATTTATCTAGCCAACATCCTCTCCTTCTCACTCCGCCGATTATCGCGTGCATGTTCGGGAAGCATTGCCTTTTCCGACGAGACTAAGAACGCAGGCCCAGGAGAAGGAGAACCAGGAAGCGTCGGTGCTCGGAAACGAACAAGAAGGCTAAAACGCATCTCGAGGGCCACATCCAATTTCCCCCAGACGAGAACGCCCCGGCCGAGATCCCCAAGCTTCACCCCTTTTGTCCATTCCATTCCGACATTGATTCGCCCTCCTTCTTTTTCTTTTCTCTAATCCGAACTGCGTCGCTGGTGCTCTCCATGAGGCTCGTCCATGTTAGCCAATGCCCGACCCCGCTCCCATGAAGACCGGGCAGACTACCGGATCGCTTCTTCGTGCATCATGTCGGATTCAGTAGGTTCGTGATGATCTCTTTCCCGTTATCCCTGACATTGTGATTGCGCCTTGGTATTGACGTTCGTTCCGCTGCAGATCGCGTCTTCGTCCATGCCTTGAATACCGTGAAGAGGATTCCCCGGACGGGAACCGCGCGCCCGCCGGCCGCGGAGCGATTGAGGCTCTATGGCCTGTATAAACAGAGCATGGGTGAGTGAATCTTGTCGAGCTCTACTGGGGGTGTTATTTTGGTGGCAGATTGGCTGATAGTCACCGGCAGAGGGGGATGTCGAGGGCGTGATGGATCGTCCGATAGGGAACACCGCGGAGGTACACGCGGAGTGCGAGAAATGGTATGTCGGTGAAGGCAATGGGCATGGAAACCCATCAGTATCCTGCTCAATGGTCTCTGCATCTTACATCTGTTTAACAAGCTAACTGCTCTCCTTCTCCTGCCATAGGGATGCCTGGTATGCTCAGCGGGGACTCTCGCGCACCGAAGCCAAACGCCGCTACATCGGCACCCTCATCGACACCATGCACCGCTATGCCTCGCAAACCCCGGAAGCCCGCGAACTCGTCTCCGAGCTCGAGTTCGTCTGGGACCAGATTAAATACAACGCCTCCTCCTCATCCTCCTCCTCCCCGCTTAATGCCGTCGGCGTCCCACCCTTATCACAACACCAAAGCAGCGCATACGGCAGTATAGGCAGACGTCTAGCCCAGTCACCCTCGGAACAATATGAAAGACCCGATATGCGCACAGACGAGACGCGCGACTCACGCCTCCGCGTCCTCAGCCCCGTTAGCCAACCCGAAGAAGAAGAATACTACCGCCACCGCCGGCGGTCCGCACACGGAGAGGAGATAGAAGATGACGACGAGGACGAAGATGAAGAATACGAAGAAGCCCGCGACAGTCTATACGAACCCCCAGACCACAGCTCCACAAACACAGATACACACACGCACACCGGCACGGACCGCACCGCCCCCTCCCACGGCGGCGCCCGCCATACCAACGCCAATGCCAACGCCCACGCCCACGCCAGACTCAAATCCACCTCCGCCGCCAGCGACGGCACAAGCCTCAACGGCCCCTCAGATCCGACAGACCCCTCGCATCCCCGGAATAGCCGCTGGCGCCGCCGCGTCGAGCAAGCCCTCACCAAGATGACGGCCGAGATTGCCGCGGTCCGAGAGCAGATGGAGGCGCGGACACTGGCGCATCGTCGTCGCTCGGGGGTTTGGGCGTGGCTGAAGTGGATGTTGTGGGTGGTTGTGCGGCAGATTATCTGGGATGTTGCGTTGCTTGGGGTGTTGTTGATTTGGATGCGGATGCGTGGGGATCAGAGGCTGGAGGCGCGGTTGAGGGAAGGTTGGTCTGGAGTGAAGGCACGGCTGGGGAGGGTTAAACTTCTTCGGCGTGTGCCTGTGATGCCGTAGGTACACCATGGTATGGTATGTGCTGCGGTCACCTCTTTACTCTATTGCCTACTCTTCCCGCTTCGTGTGTAGATGTCGAATCATCGCGATGCCGGGTTGACTATTTTGCATCTTGATTTACCCCCCCTCGTTTGTATACATTTGAGGAGTTTTTTGGGGGGCACATGTGACGTGACTTATTCTGTTTTTCTTTGTTCTGTACATATGGGGTTTTGAATTCGAGGTCTCTGGTGTTCTTTCTTTCTATTTGTTTTCCTTGTCTTATGGTGGTTTCTCTCTGGTAGAGGGGTTTGACCGGGCATATGGTGTATACTATGGTCAGGCTCGATACCGATAGACTAAGTAGAGGGGTGGAATCTGAAGAAACTTATATAGATAGTTCGGTTTGATAATCCCCGGCAGCCTAGGATCTTTAGATCTTATACTCACGCGGAGACCGACAACCTTATGTCTTTGTGGATATGTTGCCATGTCGAGGTCGTAGGTTTTCAACATGGACTGTTATCGTATATGCCGCTGTGTCGAGAGTTCAACATACTAAATAGCGAGATACCCTTGAGCATATGGCGGCACAGTTGAGGATCTGTTAGTCATGTCGCTTCTCCGAGCACGCTGATCTAAACAGGCAAAGACCTTTTAGGAATGACTTGACTACAGCTTCAGTCATACCTGCGATTAGCATGAGTTGCTCACATGTTGTTTGACAGAGCCAGTCCTTGACAACAACGATTGCCTAAAGACCGACTAGCACGTCGCAAGAAAGCGAGTATAACCCTTCAAGGCAAGTTATAAAGTGCTTCGCAATCAGAGTCAAAGGACCAAGTTCAAGCGGAAATCATAACCATTCCTGATGCCAATAGATATTTACACAAAACATACACCAGACGAGACGAGACAGAGTAGATGTAACACAAGGACCGCTTGCGCATCTAGTTTAGAACAGACAGAGAGGAAGAAGAGAAGGAGAAGCCGGGAGCCTATGCGGCCGTATAATGAGGCGGGGCGAGTTGAAATTTGGAAGTGTGTGAATGAAATGAAACCGGGACGAGGAAGTTCGTCTCGGCTCTTTTTAGTACTGCGGTCCGGGGTACTGGGCGTACTTCTGTTTGGGACGCAGGTGGACAGGGACCTGGTTCTCGGGAGCGCCGGGGATGGTCTTCTTGAGGCCCTGTGAGACACGAAGAAAGAAGGGTCAGTTCTGAATAGTTGTGCATGTGCGACGCGTGTGGTGGCCTGGTAGCCTCGGCTGCATGTTGTATAGACTGCGGAAATCAGAGGGGTGCATACCAGCTTGTCGAAGATGCAGCTGTTCAGCGACACCTCAGCCTTGCGGCACTCGAAGAGGTAGTGGTTGTTGTTCTCGAGGCAGTCGGCATGGGCCTTGAACTGGTCGAGGCAGTGGGTGTTGATGTCCTTGATACTATTGCGGAATCAGTTTACTGCGCCCGTCGCTCCTGGGCCGCTGAGTCTGCAGCCCAGTCTCTTCCCAAGAGCATGCTGAGTGAATCACATACACACTAGCAGCGCAGCGCGTCACCTTGCGCCCCTCCTTCAAACACTCAATCTCCCCGCGGCCGTTGGCCTCTTCCTTGCACTTCATAAAGTCGTCATTGAACGCTTTGCAGCGGTCGCCGATGAAGTACGCCGCGCTAGTCAGGTATGCTGAGGTAGCGCCAATCTCCTCGACCTTGGGGATGTGGTCTGGCATGGGGGTGGTGTCCACCAGGACCTGCTGGTTGAATCTGATCGGAGAGGGATAGCGTGGTTAGTCGCGGTTCTGGCGCAGCGGAGGAGCTGGCAGGGAGTCATTGGATGAAGGGAGAGGCATACCGGGGGTCTCGCTGAGCCATTGTGACGGTGGCCGGTCTGAATGAGGGGAGGATGGGAGGGGAATTGACGGAGGCAGTGGACTTTGAAGCTGCGGGTTGCGGTGGAATTGAAAGGTCGGTTTCTTTGGGGGTACGCTGATTGGCCGGGCGGCGGTGCTGAGGTAAGCCCGTTGCTCAAGGAACTCTTTGGGTCTGTAGAGTGTATACTAACTACTCCATACTCTATGGCCTTAGCCAGCGAGAGGGGAAACGTTGAGGCAAACACTTTAGATACTAGGAACAGATATTGTGAGGGCAGCCTTTGTTCTCGAAAGCTTGCTCGAGTCGTTCAGCCCAAGCCCATTCTTGCATACTAAATCCCCATCGGCATGGTCGTTCACGATTTCCCGGCGCATATCTTCCCATCACGTGACCTAACCACAGCACAGCTCCGCCGAGTTGAGGTTCTCTTCTTCGCGAAGCTCCCCAGCGCCCATCAGCCCATCCGCCAACCCACCTTTCTTCCAATCGCTTCAGAATGCGATTTTAAACAGCTCTCATCTCGAATTCGATTTGTCCGATACCACGCGACAGGCTTTGCCAATTCCAGGACTCACAATTCAAGAGTAACTGAGCCCGCTTTTTTTCCTGCAGCATTCCCTCGCGCCTTCGAGGTCATTTACCATGGCACTCTTCGGCAACACGTCCACAGCTAGCCCCTTTGGCAGCACTGCCAATAAGCCCAGTGCTTTCGGCGGCCTTGGCTCCAACACCACTGCAGGAGCTGGTCAAGGAGGGTTTTCTTTTGGCAGTACGGCTCAGAATCAACCACAAGGCACGTCGGCACCTAGCTTGTTCGGCACACCGGCCCCAACTCAGACAACCAGCTTGTTCCCTACAAGTACCGCGCAGAAACCGGCTACCTCTACTTTCGGAGCAACCACCCAGCCACAATCCAGCATGTTTGGCTCGACCGCGCAGAAGCCTGCGACGAGTATGTTTGGCAATACGACGCAGCCGCAAACGCAACCGCCCGCCGCTGGGGCTCCTCTCTTTGGTTCTACATTGGGTCTCGGTACCCAGGCCCCGCAGCAGCAGCAGCAGCAGCAGCAACAGTCGCAACAACAGCAGTCGCAGTTCGGACTATCCACTATGGTTCAACCACAAGGCCAGCCACAGGAACAATCCCTCTCATCGAGCCTTTGGTCTCCCGGTCGTGCTATTACTGGAGGTAAGCTTACCCATTCTCTATTTTCCACAAGTCAATTCACCTACTAACTCGGTCATTATGGTCAAAGTCCACCGAACCGTTCCCATGCAAATCGCCATTGTCAGAGACAAATGGGATGCGCAAGTCCAGTCTTCTCCATTCCGCGGCTACCTCTACAACCATGTCGGTGATGACAACGCCCCATTCTTCCAGCCCAGCATCGAAGACGACGAGACGAAATGGGAAGAGGCTTTGCGGAAGCGCCCTGGCTCGGGCTACGTGCCCGTGCTCGTCAAAGGCTTCATGGACCTCGGCAAGCGTGCCCAGCGCCAGAAAGACTTCCTTGCCATGCTGCAAACACGACTTCATGAAATCAACAACTGCTTGACCGATTTGCTTTCACGACACGATCTGAAGATCTCAGTCAAGGTCGCTGACGCCCGTCGGAAGCACATCGTCCTGAGCAAGCGGTGCCTGGCGCTGGCGGCTAAGACGCAAATGCTGCGCAATCGCGGTTACGCCATGGATGACGCAGAGGAGGATCTTAAGAAGAAACTGACCCAGCTGGAGCGGTCGGTGTTCGATCCATCTCTGAATGGCCGCGGCGAGGAGATTTGGGCTCGTATGCTCGCTATTCAGGAACACTCCAAGCGCCTGCAGGCTGAGATGGATCGCGCTGGGGCGAACGTTACGACGAATGGAGAGGACGAGATTGATGAGCAGACTATGAAGACGGCCAAGAAGGTGTGTTTTATCATCCTAAATTTTTTTTAGGTCTGAAGTACATACACTAATTCGTCATTGCAGATCCTTGATGATTATCATGCCCAGATCCAGCACTTGCAGAAGGAAATGGAGGTGGTCAAGAAGGACTTTGAGGAGGCGCAGAAGCTGGGAGGAAAGTAGGCTAGCCTTGCTTGCAAGTTAGAGGTTCTTGGGTCCTCGATATTTGTATCTCTTGACATCGGGGGACTTGGATGATCATTTGGCATGGGAGCACTGGCGTTCTTGGGGTTGACCACCATCAATGCATAGTCAAATACAATTCTTCATGGGATGGAGACACTTCTTTCTTCCGTTTTATTTACGATCCTTTCTGGCAAGATACAGTCTGCATGGAGTTCAAATAATACCTTGTCCATTTATAGCCTGCTCCTAAGGTGCTCTCATACAGCACCTTGCTATGGTCCAATTTCCCATTGCTCTATTCCAAAATCAAAAACCGTGTAAAAAACGGCATGTACAATCCATAATAATACATAATTTGACCTAGATATCACGATATGCAGTAGACTCTGAATGACACGGTAATGCCATCAACGCAGAGACATCATGGAGATGGTTGCTCCGTCATTCCCAGACCAGCTGATGATTCAAGCCCAAATTCAAAGAAGCTCATACGTCCCCATCTTCGAAGCGCGCTTAAACATGGTAACGGGGATCGAATGGTCATGGCGCCACGAGGAATGGAGAGGTGGGGTCAGGGCGTGACGATGCGTTTAGAGGAACTTGCGGGCAAAGTCGATGGCAAAGGGTGCTAATATTCGTCAGTCTTCGATGGTCAAAAGGACGCAAGAGGCATTGCGATAAAGAGACCCCAAGGCCGATCGAGGATGGCAAAGACGTGAGGCGTGACTTACACAGGTAGAGAAGGATGCCGCCGACGACAGCCATCTGGACGGTCTGGCTGGCCTCGATCTCACTGGCCTAGGCACAAGTCAGTACTGATTCCAGTGTGATTTGAAGTTGAGTACTGAAACATACACGGATCTCCTCCTTGGAAAGCTGTTCTTGGCCTGTACGTAAACGATGCAAGGTTAGAACGCCGCAGTGGTGAAGCATGGGTCGCGAGTCGAGGTACAAACCTGGAGCAAACATTTTGAATCAATAGAAGAGATTTGATAGCCTCTAGTTGTGGGGTGGAAGCGGAGGTAGAAAATGAAGTAATAATGTGAAAGAACCCGCGGAAGTCGGGCGGACTTGGAGAAAGAAATCACGGGAGCACAGACCAGCCATCCTCTCCTTCTCTCATGCCTTCCCAGTCTCAACCTCCATCCTTTACTTTTCCCCATTCTCGACCGATCTTATCCTGTTACGACCCCCTGAAGCTCTTCTCTGGCCCTCTCAGAGCTATTGTTCATCTCGACGAAATTGAATTTCATTGTCACTTGCCACCTGTGGTGCAGCCTGCGGAGAGGCCTCGGAGCCGACGCTGATAACCACCGCGTCTGGTCATTCAGCGCCGTTTGCCTCTCCCCTCCGAGTGTCGCCAGATCACTCTCTTCTTCTTTTCCTTTCTCGATACCCTTTTTTCCTTTCACGCCCTAACCGCTTGACCTCCCGGACCTACATCTCTCTCCCTTTCACACACACCCTCAACAAAAATGTCCGCTTCACCTGAGCACCAGGCGACTGTCGCCTCTCCCGAGCCCGAAAAAGTCGCGACTCCCATTGCTGGCGATGATGATGCCGCCGAGAATGATCCTGTCGCCGAGGCCGATGATGCGCTCGAAGAGCAAGACAATGAAGATAATGAAGGCGGAATCTCCGACGACGAGTCAATCCTGTCCGAAGTTGATGAGGCCCAGTTCGAGGATTTCAACCCCGAGACTGTTGATGTCGACGATCGCCCCCAGCTGGCGATTGATGAGGAGAATCTGAAGTTGATTGGCCGTCATAAGCGCAAGCGCACTGATGAAGGAGAGGGTCGCACGCGCCGCAAGGAGGGTCGCCGCGAGAAGAAGAGCCGCCGCGTGCAAGATGAGGACGAGACTGAGGCTGGGTCTTCTCGTCGCAAGAGCCGCAAGAAGAAGGAGGCGTCGCCTTCTACCGATGAAGAGACTCTGGACCCCGAGACACGTGAGTTTTATCGTCGGTGATGAAAAGTATCAAAATATAGGGCTGACAGAATCGCACAATTAAGGACGCCGCCGTGCTCTCGATCGTGCTATGGATGAAGCAGCCCGCGGGCCCGGAAAGAGACGATCCCGCAAGCAGGATGGCATTGTACGAAATACTGGTGGACCGACATTCTCTGCGCGCGCTAACCGTCACAATAGGACCTTGAAGCAATGGCCGATGCTGAGATTGAAGATATGCGCAAGCGCATGACCCACGCTGCACAGATGGATGCCATCAATCGCCAAGAGGGCAAGCCTGCCATGCACAAGCTCAAGCTTCTCCCCGAAGTCATTATGCTCCTCAACCGCAACCAGTTCGTCAGTAGCTTGGTTGACCCAGAAATCAATCTTCTCGAGGCCGTTCGATTCTTCCTTGAGCCGTTGGATGATGGCTCAATGCCTGCATACAACATTCAGCGTGACCTCTTGACCGCCCTCACCAAATTGCCAATCCAGAAAGATGCCCTGATCGCCAGTGGAATCGGCAAGGTGGTTGTCTTCTACACCAAAAGCAAGCGCACTGAGCGCCGCATCAAAGATATGGCTGAGAAGTTGCTGGCTGAGTGGACTCGTCCAATTCTTCAGCGTAACGATGACTACTCCAAGCGCGTCTTCCAGCAGGCCGATTTCGATCCTACGTACGTTTTCATGCTCTTTCCTCTCACCGATGTGTCAAGCCTCATTTACTAACTATCTTCCAGTAAGGTCGTTAAGCGCACCCAGACCCCTGCAGAGATTGTGGCCGCAGAAGCGCGTGCCCGCGAGAAGCTCCCACCTCGTCTTGCCAATCGTGCGCGTGTTGACCGAACGAATGTCACCTACACTGTGGTGCCGCGACAGATTGCCGTGCAGGAAAGCAAGTTCGCGCGGCCATTGGGCAGCAGTGGCGAGGATCGTTTCCGGAAGATGCAAGCCCGGAATGCGGCGCAGAAGGGCTCTCGTCGCTGAGCCTGGACAGCCCTGTCAGACAGTCACTCAGCAATTTCCATTTCCTTTTCCCTTCATACCTGTACTCCGGTGCTAAGTACTCATACTTGAATCTGCTAGCCGTGGGCCCAAATGTGATTGCAGGGTACTTTTCAGCTAGCTAACTAAATTAGTTCACAGGACATGGAATTCCTACCCTTGAAGCACCCTAGCTAGGTAACCTCAGGTGCCTACTCTATGTATATCAGGTACCTCCGCTTTAGTCTTTATAAGTGGATCAGTCAACAGCCCTACGGCAACCTCTTCTATATCCAATATTATATAACCTTTCAAGTACGGACGTGGGTCTCCTCCGACAATCTACCCCGGACTCACACGACTGTACCTGTATAAATTAGACCTATGAGCACCAACCCCTTCTCTCTGGGTCTTTCTTCCTGTTTCCACTCTTAACCTCAGGCACCTGATTTGCATCGTTCACGCGCTCGCTGGGCAGTACCTAAGCGGCGGAGGTTGATTCCGTACGATACAATTGGGGTCGCAAAACGGCGCAGAAAGGCTCTGGTCGGTAAAGTCGGATAGTATGTTAAGGCGATACTATGCTTTTTTTTTTCCTCTCGAGATGTTTCTCCTCGGGGTCTGCTAGTATCGTCTGACAAATTCTAAAAATTCTGACATGGCACGTTGGGGTTCGGGATAGACCGGGGACTTCCATTCTCTAACCTTAGCTGAGGACCCGGGGCCGTGTAACGATGCGCCCGGGGCCTAGTAGCCTACAATGGATACTAAACACAGTTAGATTTTTTCAGTCGTACCTCAGATCAACCATGCTAGACTAATTGAATTCAGATATATAGTAAGGGCCAGTCAGAGAGGAGATTGCCGTCTTATCCTTCACCGACGTCATCGTCTTCCCTCGAGACGTTCTGGAAGGCGAGCGTAATCCGAATTTCGCCCGAAAGTTCTTCCCGCCGATGGAACGCCGACTGAAAGGCTGAAGCAGATCCCGCATGGTCACGTCATGCTTTTCGGTTTCTCGGCCTTTGCTTTCCATCTTCAGAGACCTTTAAGAGCTTCAATTCCTGTCCAATTTTCGCCTCTCTCCATATCCCAATCACACATATCCATACATTCACAATGAAGTTGCTCACCAAAGAAGAAGAAGACGCTCACTACCGGTAAGATGATCGGTCCCCTCGCAGTCGGCCGCCAGTGCCCGGCTTGCCTCAAAACTTTGCCGTGTCATACCATACTAACAAAGTGCTTCCAACAGCTCCGTCGTCAAGGGTGGCACCCTCGGTGGCATCATCGGTCTTGCCGGTGGTGCAGCGGGCGTCATGCTCGCTGCACGACGATACCAAACAATCCGCAACCTGACCCTCCCCATGAAAGCCTTCCTGGCGACCTCATCCGGTACCTTCGTCGGTATCATCGCCGCCGACCACGCCTCCCGCGACTTTGAAAAGCAGAAAAACGCCGCCCGGATGTGGTACGAGAACCGCGAGGACCGTCTGCACGCCGAGGAATTGCGCGGTCTGAACTTCACCGACCGAGCTATGGCCTTTGCCCGCCGCGAGAAGTACAAGATCGTCGGTGCTACCTGGGTCGCCTCCATGATCGGCTCCTTTGTTCTGGTTGGTCGCAACCCGTATCTCTCGGGTCAGCAGAAGATTGTCCAGGCTCGTGTGTATGCGCAGGGTCTGACTTTGGCGGTGCTGTGCGCGTCTGCTGCGTTTGAGATCTCGGATCAGCGCCGCGGCCGTGGTCTGCTTGATGCTGCTAAGAAGGATAAGAAGAAGCAGCCCGAGGATGTTTCTGAGCTTCAGCCGGTGCATGCTGGCAGCAAGAACGAGGGTGACCTCTGGAGGGACATGGTTGCTGCCGAGGAGGAGCGTCTCAAGTCCAAGCACCAGTCCCTCCATGTGAAGCATGAGGCTCTCCACAAGACCGCCGAGGCGAAGGCAGCTACTGAGGACTCCAAGGCTGAGGACAAGTCCGAGTCTGAAGCTGAGTCTACAGAAGAATCTAAGGACAAGGACGAGGGCAAGAAGCAGGAGTAAACCTGCCTGCATCCTTTCAGCAACATTGCTACCATCCTTTCCCTGTGGCACCGCCACACAATCCTCCACAACACGGCTTCTCCCAGCCCAACGTCGACATTGAATGTTCATTCATTCTCCCACCCCAGAGCCGATCAAGGCTTCATGAACCCACAATAGACTGCGAGACTGGACTGGGGGTTCTTCCAAGAGGCTGGACCATTTGGCTTCCCTTTTTGTCCCTTCCTCGTCATATTCACTCCATTTTCTCATCATGTTTCAAATGGTTCAGGCGAGCGAAAAGTTCACGTCTTCCTGGTATAATCGTGTATGATACTGCGCAAGGCGGATTTTGGGCTTTGGTTTTCTCTACTCTAATGATTGATTTGTATTTTCATGACCATGCTTCCCTCCTTCCATTCTCTTACTTCATTGAGTGTGATTCTTGCAGTCTCCCATCTCAATCCGTGATCCCCATCATGCGTGCTCAAAAGGCGGCTGAATATCCTCCGATCCGTGGGCGCCCACAAAAGCTTGGCACAGACTCCCGCCGCAGTACGACATGATGATGCATGCACGATTACTCGTAATTGGCTATATTTGATGATGCTTTTTTTTCCGGCCAATTTTCGTAGAATGGGATAATAACTCAGCTGGGAGAGTGCACGACTGAAGAACAACTCCAGTCTCTGCTATCGTGAAGTCGCCAGTTCGATCCTGGCTTGTCCCATTTCTTTTTACCTCTAGATATGGTGAAAGGGTAATAACAGAATAGGCAATGCCCGCCTTCGAATTTCGGCACACCTTCATATTTCATGTCGAGAACAACCTTAAGGCAAGTCCTAAAATAGCCGAGACTTTTACTGAGCCTTAATAGCTTCATGCTCCGCGCGCAAAGCTTCGGGATCATTCCTCTCAAACCCAAAATTCCAAAGCTTTTCCGCATCGGTTAAATCGCTTTTAGACTTGGGCTTGACCCGGACCAAAGCATTGTCAAGCCCTTTGGAGCTCCTTCGTCCAATGTGCTGTACAACACTAGGCGTCACTGCCCAGCGGATCTCGTTGTGTTCATTGGCATATTCCTCAGTGATCATGTCAACGTATCCTATCCGTCTGGACGAATACAAGTCCACCAGATCAGGTATGCGTGATTGCGGGAAAACCAGGGCCTGTGAACAACACCCGAATTTGGGCATTTGATGCACGCCGTTGGGGATTGGTAGCATCGTCACTCGCCCGGCGGCGAAGAATAGTCCAATCAGTAATGGCGTGCATATAAAACCGAACAGGAATATAGTTCCATTCGGCAGGTAGGGACGACTATGGGGTTGGTATTGCCGGGTGCCTAGGAGAATGCAGGAGACGAAGCAGACGGCGAGGATAGAGTAGAATAGGTAGTAGGGCCAGTCCTCGGAGTTCCAGCCAAGAAATTCTTCGGTATAGAAGAGACGCAGATACAGCCCTGGAGAGTAGAGAACATTAGTCACAGCAGCAACAGCAACATCCTGGAAGCCAAATTGGCCGTGAATTATTTCCCGCGACTGTCAATGGCCGAATGAAACTTACATTTCGTTGCTCCCAACCCCTTGGTCTGCTTTTCGGCAGACGACAGAGCAGCGCGAGTACGGTGATACCACCCGTCCAGGGCGACGACGTCGTCTTCAACCATCATAACGTATGGTGTACCAATATCCCCACACGCTTTCAAGAGATACGTATAGTCAAACAGAGCCTTCTCACGGGCCGAGACCTTTGCCTCATCTGACTCTAGACTTCGGATATGATCGATGTCGACGTCGGACGCATTATACAATAAAACTTGGTCCGCTACATTATGTAGCCACGGCTCAGCATACGCGGGATGTTGCGAAGGATCGGTATGCGCCACGAATAGGATTAGATGAATATCGGCTCTCTCTGTCTCGCTCAGGCCCTCAAGGATTGTCCCCACGGTGCCTCTGAGATAACGGGCGCCTTTCCGCGCAATGCTTGCAATTCCCAGACACAACGTAGGCTGGCGTGATATTTCGGGCTTCAGAGTGCCTATGCCGTTATTTGCAGTGTCGATAAACTTTGCTGCTTGTTCTAGTCTGACAGCCGAGTAGGAAAGGTCATATGCAGTCGACGGATGGAAGAAGCGTGAGCCTGGGTCGCGGGAAGACGCAGCGCGGGCCCATAGAAAGACGAAGATATAGAACAATAGAAAGAAGAGAAATACCCGAGGCTCGTACGCTGATATCGCGGTTATAGGCCTCAACTTAAGGAACTGCCTGTTGAGAAGCATTGTGATAGTAGAGCAACAAGAGCATTCTACCGGGGTCTTCCCGGCCTCACAAAAGCGGCAGGGATTTCCTCTTAAAGGGCTTGCGATGAGGTATTTTAGATGCGGCTACTGTAAGACACTTTTTTGTAGGCTAAATAATCTATGGATGTAACGCGACATGCATGGAGCCCTAGCATGTTACAGGTTAGCGAGCACGTACTTACAGTAGCTTGTTGGCCCCCAACTCACTAACCCAGCAGGTCCACATTAATACCATATGCTTCGGAGCCTTGGGGAGCAGGGGGTAGCATCCCTCGGCTTTCGCATATACTTTCTACCACTTGCTTTTGCTCGTGGCACGCCTTGTACCGTTATTTAGTTCGTATGCTTTCTCTTCCTCATCTGCTGGTTTGACGCCCACGGTTCCTGTCAATCTTTGACCTATGGAAGAATGCTTCTTCTCTTGACAGGCCACAATTAGAAAAGCATCGACAAGGAAGAGTCAGCAAATAGGATCGAATTCATTATTCCGTTGTCCAACAAGTGGTACCGGTGGGGACTTTGGGTTTTAACCGGTCGATCCTTGCTGGATTAACAGGAAATGGAACGCTCAATCGGCTTGGTGAGGCTCTACACGGCGTACTCGGCCTCATACTTGGCCCCAGAATATACAAAAATCGGAGAAAATGCTAAACAAGGCCCCCGGGCCTCAGAGTATTGATTCACTTGCACCGGCAACATGTGGATAGCTATCAAATGACATGGTCTTGCATACTGTTCATTTCAGAGCAAGGACGAGGCCAATGATAGTGCCGTTGCGTTCTCGTAGCGAGGCAGTGCAGAGAAGGATTTGGGCTTTCCACCATCGATAGGTTGAGAGCGAAGTAAGGCGACCACCCACGCTAGTACGTTCTATCGCCTTTTGGCTCTCTAATCCAGTCGCACTTCCACTCTGCTACAGAGATCTATCATCCCTGATGGCTATTCGCTTGTTAATATGCGTAAATTTATTCTTTCTTCTGGCTCGATCGCAGGCGAATTGTTATTGTCGTCTCAGTTCTGCTTCTCGCTCTGGATTTATATCGGTTATTGAAGCAACCCGGGTTCCCTTCGTCAGGTTTGTCGAAACCTCACTATCCAAACCGCATGACCAATATTTGACTAAGATCCTAGCGCTTCACACGGCCTCGAAGCGAGCGAGAGCTTATTCCACGAATGTTGTTGACATAGGAGTTGGATATACTTCGTAGACCAGGAATTCTAGCGTGGGCCTTGTACTCGCCACTATTCATGCAGATGACTTGACTTGGCTACTTGACTGTTGCGATGATACGTGAATCAACAATCCAAAGCCCCAAGAGTCCAAGCTGAAGAGTCGCTCTTGCAGTGGCAGCACGCCGTTCATCTACTCAACCGAGAAACCCCCGCAACAAGGGCTTTTAGTTCCTCCCTACCCGCCGTGGCCGAGAAGCCGCAGCCTACATTTCCTATGTTATGGACTTCTACGACTATCTCCCCGACTACTCCATCTTCATTCACGCGTTTCCCGAACAATGGCACAATGACCTTTTCGGACCCTTCACGGTGAATACGCTAAGAAACATACGGCTCGAGCCAGTGAGCGCACATGGATGTGTCAACCTCCGCTGCCAACATAGCCTAGGGTGCCCAGTTAGCGCGTTCTCCGTAAGTCCGTCCCAAGCCGACATCGATGCCCGCCCATGATATCCGCGCGCACTTCTCAGATGCGTACCAACAAATCTTCAATCTGGCTGCCGATGCGGTGCCCGCTTAAATCGGCAACGTGTGCTGCGGCCAGTTCGCTTTGAGCCAAGCGCGAAGTCTGGCCCGGTCAAAGAAGGATTAATCATGCGCGATTCTTGAAGTGGGCGGCGACAACGGAGTTGACGAATGATTTCGGTGAGGTTTGGGTGCTGGAGAAACTATGGCATACTGTATTATCTTCGGGATGGATGTGGTTTAGTAAGTCTGGTCTTCAGATGTGCCCTTTTCGAGTGTTTCGCTAACGAAGCTTAGGCAGTTGCCCTCGCGTTGAGCAGTGCCGATGCGATGTATATGGGTGGTGCGGTGGGTTGCCCTCGGGAGAGGTGTTGCGGGCTATAAATTGATGTATAATAATGAATGAAGCGAGCCTTATCATCAATGATTTGTGTTGAAGCTGAGACGTATTGTAAATATTAATATACACTTCCACCAATAGTCACAACACAACCCTCTCACATTGCTCGACCGGTTTCAACCCAAAGCTCTTCATACCACCCTGCCAACTCAGCTCAATCGCCATCTTCGCAAAATTGCGCAGACTAGCTTCGTACGCCCCAATGATAGTCCGGTCTACCCCATCAACGCCACCAGCCAACGCAATCCGGCGTGCGAGATCAGCCGCATCTCGCAGGGCGGTGTTGGCACCCATTGCCCCCGTTGGAGGCATGACGTGAACGGCATCGCCAAGAAGAGTGACTCGACTAGACGGCTCCCAGGGTGCAATCTCCGGCATGGCAGAAAGAAGGGACCTAATTGCCGATTGACTTGAGTCCTGCATGTCGAAGATGGCTCGCAGTGATGGACTCCATGATTTGGTGAGCTTGCGGGAGAGATCTGCCGATTCTTGCGGGCCAATGTGCCAAGATTTCTCTCGGGAAATGGGGAGATTTGAGCTTTGCGTGCAGAGGACCCAGTACATGTAGGGATCGGGTAGTTGGGGATCAGTGACCTCATTGGCGTATGGAAAGCTGATCGATTCGAATAGAACGCAGGGCTGAGATAGATCTTCGGAATCGAGGACGAGACTCGTTCCTTGTCGATACTCCTCCGCAAGTTGATCGAGGAATTCTGGAGTCAAGGGAGTCTTTCCAAAGATGATTCGCGTGCCAGTATCCAGGCCCTCAAAAGAGGGCACATATTGCTTGCGAACTCTTGACCGAACACCGTCAGCGCCAACCAGGAGGGACCCATCCTCTGTAGTTCCGTCTGCGAAGAATGCGGTGACTTTTTCGTCGTCAACGGTGTACTGCTCGAGGCTTTTGCCAAACAAAACTTGTCCCTCAAGTCCTGTCAGAAGTGCCTCGCGGAAGGTTGACCGGTCCACTGTGTAGGACTTCAACTGGGCGCCGGGCGGTCCAAATGCACCAGGAGAGGGTAGAGGTGTTCCATCAGGCTTGATACGAACTCCAATGCTGGGGGTATCGGCGCATGTTCTCTCGAATAGAGTAAATAGCTCGGGCGTCAGAGCCTCTTTCAGGGCGTCGATGCCGTGGGTGGAAATTCGAAGTCTGTATCCCTGGGCACGGAACGTGCTTTTCTCGTCCTGTTCAAATAGCTTGAATGGGATGTTGTTCTTTTTTAGAGCCTGGGCTAAGCAAATGCCTCCGAGACCAGCTCCGATAATCAATACTGGTCGCTCCATGATCCAGCGACCTTCCTCTGGCAGTGTAATCCAGGAAGGAGCTTGTCTCGGGGCCAAATAGTCAAGTTGTGAGTCACAAGCCATGGAGCCCAAAACCCGAGAGGCGTCTTGTTGGGGGCCAGTCGCAACATGCATCGGACTTTACTCAGCCCGACTGCCCCGTCCAACACACCTTTAAGGATAGAAAGGTTTATACGTGAACTAAAATACTAAACTATAAGAGATGAATATTGAAAGTAATGTTCAAAAGACTGTTCAAAAGACTGTAGCAGGAGGAGTAGTAGGAAGTGTATTCCGGGGAATTTCAGGCAGAGACGGGGGTCAAATTAGTAATCCCCGTTCATTTGAATGGATGTGATTATTGACCAAAAGCGGATTAGTAGTCTCCATAGTTCTATCGAATTGGGTATTGTATTTTGACTATATCCAGCATGAGAAAAGATACATAGAAAGTACCGAACGGCCACGAGTACGTTCAGAGAAGACAAATAACCTAGAACGTGTCATCTTCAAGTCGCTCGGTCCGCCTGATAACGCTGGGGCTTTGATCATTATCGAAATCATCCGTGAGATCACCCGCCCCTGCAGTAGCTAGCAGGTCGGTGACGATTCGCTTCGAGGCTTCCTTGGCTGTTGGAAATTATCAGTAATGTCACTAGATAGATCTGTAAGATGGGGGATATATAGTCACTCACCAGGTGTCTTCATCAGGCGGCTCTGCGGGATGTGGAACTGCATTGTCTTCGGAGGGCTTGGGCCAAAGTCGTCGTCCAAATCATCATCACTATCCCATACAGGCCGATGGCCACCGTATTTCTTAGCAGGTGTCAACACACTAGTGCCGGGCTTTGGTGTGCCGCGAGCGCGGTTGCTGCTGGTGCGTCGTTTGCGATTCGTCCCTGGCGTTGCGTCAACACCCTTGATGGGCGATGAGAAGATCTCTGAGTGCATCTGTGGTGCCTCTGGCTCTGGACTGGAGATCGGAGAGTCGTTAAATGCATAACGAGAAGTAGAAGTCGCTGCCTTCGGGGTGACAGTGAACTTGGAATGCATGCTGGCGCCATGGCCAACATTGCGGTATCCTTTTCCAAGTGGAGTTGCCTGAACCCGATAGGTCTTGTCGAGAACGCGGTGTAGCACAGGATCAGAGGGCTTCTGGTATTGAACATCTCCACGCCAAGCGGGTGGATTCTTTGCAGAGGACACAGGTGGAATGAACGGTGATGACATTGGGGTGACGGAGGCATCCGGCGGGAAAAAGGGTTGACGCCCGGGAGTGGATGGAAGCGTTGATGAGTCAGGCATATCGAAAGGTGCCTTGGAGTCGTTGATCTGCTTTCTCAAGTTTTCGTAGGAGGAGGAATGCTCGATCGACGAGATCGTCATGTCTTCGTCGGTAGGTTGAGCTGATGCGCGGGGAGTACTGTGCGAGGAGATTGTGAGCTCGTTCAGGTCAATGTCGTCGCCATGAAGAGCAGCGTGGGCATCATGGCGTCGCGATGAGGGTGTTTCGTATGATTCGTCGGTCTCGTCCACGCTTGTGGTCTGGGTTACGTCGGCGGAAAGCTCTTCTTCGGTCGCTGTAGTCTCTTGCACAGTGGATTCGCCTTCAGGTCGTTCCTCATATCCAGAGAGAGACACGTTGGCACTGGCTTCAAAGAATTGTTTCCAGAACTTCATAGCAAGTCAATCCCCGCTCGAGTGGTCGTGTTGGGGCATCGAGCCCATGATATGAATGTTACTCACCTTTGTACCTTCCCAGACATCGCGAGAATGCTCCGTATACTGCTCCACCAGGGGGAGAATGCTCGTTGTCACAATTCGGTGGGCTTGGCTGAAGTTGTGGTCGATTTCTGCCAGTGAGAGACTCGATTAGCATCGACTCGTTGGTTTGTTTACAGGACCTAACCTACCTTGGAGCGTCAGGGTGATTGACTGTTCCAACTTTTCCAGCTCCTCGGTCAAAGTGAGCGGCCGCTGAGACTGCCCAGGTTGGTGAGACATTGCCACAAAACCCCTCCGTTTCCAGGGTGTTTTGCTTGACTCCTCGCAGAAAAGAAGCGATCGAGCTTGAGGAGTCGGGAGACGCGCGGGGAACACGCCCCAAAGCGGTGAGCTCTTAGGGCCGGAGATAAGGGTAGAGGCGCGTCATGTGCTGCGGGGTTTATGTAAGAAAGATCCAGGCATCATCGTAGCGCTTCCAACTTCCCTCAGTCTCTTGTGTGGAGCAGCCAGCTAAAGGGGAATAATAGAAGAACTATACCATCAAAACTGGGCTTCCGTGCAATATGCCTGCCCCTATCGCAAAGGGTCAGTCAAGATCTTTCGCTGCTTTGTCCTGCGATCACCCGCTAGACCCGGTGTATTCAAACTTATCAGCCCACCCGCTGAAGTCTGGCATGTCTGACGAGTTCAATAGGAATTATCGTGACGGTATCCGTCCTGGTAGCAGCTGGAGTTGCAGTCTACCAGTCTCCACAGTTTCAACAGTGGGTGACCAGCTCTCGACGTAAAATCGCTTTAGCCCTGCACAGCCTAGGCGATGAGATCCAACCGCGTGACTCGACCGCTCCCGTTCGGGAAGATATATCTATGACGGAGGAAGTTGGAGCGGCCGCAGAAGAACGCAGACGCATTGCAAAAGCGGAGATCATGCGGCGGGCCACTCTCCTCGAGTCCCGCCGGAAGAGCAAGGACACTGAGCAACGCCTTGGCAGCTTCGACACACTTGTAGATGTGGACGGCAACCTTCGCCGTTCAAGCACCGATCTTGAACAGATGGACAATCACACCGCCGGTCGCTCTACGGGGTTGGACACTGGTAGTTCCCAGCCCGTTTGCCGAGGAGTGACGTCCAACCGCAGCGATAGCCCGCGTTTTGAACAACACCAGATTCATCTTGATATCCCCTCGGAAACGACATCGAACCATCCTTCGGAGTCTATCATACAGTTCACACCAACTTCCGAAGTTCCATCTGAATTGCTATTTGATCCATTCGCTGACTCCCCCGTGCGGGCACAGACACCCGTGTCTGTCTCGGCATCTAGCCACACTGAAGGCAACGACCAGGTTTACTACGCTCACCCGGATTCGCAATCAAATTTCAGCCCACCGCAAGACTTGCTTACTGAGCTGGAAGACATCAGACACGATAATCAGTTCCAACATCCTGTGTCGTCGGTACCATCAATTGCCGGAAGCTACGGTCACATTGATGATTTTCATGATGTGTCTTCTGACGGAACTATGAGTGACCTGGGTGGGCGCTCAGTAGGTGGCATCGCAACTCCCGCTAGCTGGTCCGAGGTTGGAAGTGTAATTAGCAACGATGATGCTGGCCATCATCCGCTCCTGTAATTTCTTTGGTCACTGTGCTTGAGGAGACTCTCACAAGATGGATGGATAGGCACGGCGCTGGAAGGCCTGGTAAGTTTCAGGTCAAGGGGTTAGAGTGGTTATCTTTTCGCTCCGAGTGAGCGGCGCACGGAGTCTGGTTTTGCAGCGTTCATAGTACACGCAACACCCACGTCTGAGAAATATTGAATTGCAACCATATCTAGGGGGGCAAGTCTTCTCTTTGCTCACCGTCATTCGAGCTTTGCGCAGGCATTAGGATAATTCACTACCTGATACGATCCCCACCCGTCTGACTGATCTAAAAGAGACAGTCTCCAGCCTAAGACAAGGGTGGAATCTTCAGTGTCCAACCTTGCCACAGATCCTCTTCGGTTTACTTGACCATTATTTCCGATAGGTGCGAATACCAAAATTTCCTAAAATGGACCACCGTCTCTCTTTCAGGTAGATGGATCGGACTTAACAGCCAATCTCCGGAGGACATACCCAGCCGTGAAGAGTGTCGAAAATTGTATATAAGCACTTAGTCGGGAGGGATGGTCTCCTCAATGAGAAGAAAGCCAGATCACAACGTTCCACTGAGTCTCTCCTAGTCTCTTCGTCTCGGTCCTCCAGGATGACTGCCGAGCCCCGTACCATCGTGCTCATCACTGGGGCCAATCAAGGAATTGGCTACGCAGTGGCCCAAGGCATTCTTGTCCACAAAAATTACTTTATCCTACTTGGATCTCGCGATGCCTCGCGTGGTGTCAAAGCGGCAACTGAGCTCGATCCTACCGGTCAATTGGTTCAGTCAATTACCATCGACGTGGCAGACGATGCTTCTATCCAGCAAGCAGCCGACCTGGTGGAATCCAAGTACGGCCGGGTGGATGTTCTCATCAACAATGCGGGCATCAACAACGAGATCGACATCTTGATCGAGCAACATAAGAAGCAGCAAAAGGGGGGTTTGTCCCGGCCCGAAAAGGTTGACTTATCTCAGCAGCGCAAGCTGTTTCGCGACGTATACGAGGTCAACGTTTTCGGCGCCGCGATGGTCACCGAGGCATTCACACCTCTTTTGGAAAAATCAACCGCTGCCCCCGCGCGGATTGTCTTTGTGTCTTCACACACGGGCTCCTTGGGTTTGCGAGTTGATCCTTCGGGCGCAGAATACGCAAAGTGGTCGCGTCCTTCGTTCCCGGTCTACCGCAGTAGCAAGACAGCCTTGAACATGCTGACTTTGCATTATGCGGCCAAATTCCAGGAAAAGGGGTGGAAGGTAAATGGGTCTTGCCCCAATTTGACGAATACCAACTTTGCGCGCGGTTGGGTGAAAGGGAGACCTGCCTTGGAGTCTGCGGTTAACATTGTTCGACTGGCGACTTTGTCGGCTGATGGGGAGTCGGGGGTATACTCAGATGAGAATGGCGTTGTACCCTGGTAGAGACTCGGTCATTAGGCCGATATCATGCTGGTAACTATTTACGATCGTTCAAAGTTAGCCGTATTATTTATCGGAAGTCTATTTGTTGAGTTCTTACTAAAGGATACGGTTCCAAGTCTTCCGAGTATAAGCCTAGGCATATCGAGTTTGGGAATTGCGGAGAGAAAGTATAGTAAAAGTCCGCTAAGTATTATATACCTGACAACACTATGCGCGTAGCATTGTGAACAAAGTACTCGCTACCTGGCCGGGTAGTCTGCGGGCAGCTGCGGCCAAAGAGCCTCGGCACTTTCGGTGGAAGCTCAAGGCGTCTCCGCCCTTCCAACTCTACTTCTTGCTTCATTCTCCCTCCTTCGTCTCTCTCACTTCTCCCTCATTCCCCTTCTCAAAGACCAGTTTATTCTTGTTTAAGTTGTAAGTGAATAATGCGGTCATTGTGGCTTCTATACCTGAAAATCTCTTCGCGCCCTGCCCACGCCCTGCACATCGCCACAAACTTCCCCGCAATAGCCGAAATCTTCTCTCCGCATTCAGGGCGTCAGCACTCGTAGCGCGACGAGCACATTGCTGACTTTTCTTTCTCATACAGTCTCTCTTCACATATTTCATCATGGCCGCAGACCGCCTCAACTCCATCTTGAGCCACCTCAAGGGCACCAGCAGTGGACTCAGCGCTATGTAAGTTCCGCAGCGCAGAACCTCGGAACGCAAGTTTCCGCAAAACTGACTATCGAATCAGTACCCAGAAAAATCCCGACGATGTCGTTATCACACTATCTCTGCGCACTCCTTTGACCAAGGCCCGCAAGGGTGGCTTCAAGGATACCGAGTTGGACTATATGGTGTACGCTCTGCTGAAGGAGACCCTGTCTCGGTCGAAGATTGACCCTGCCCTGATCGAGGATGTCTGCCTCGGTAATGTTTGTATCCCCTGCCAATTAACGTGATCCTCAGGCGACTTGGATCATCTAACATTAATATAGGTCAACGAGGCCAAGGCCGCCTACATGGTCCGCGCGGCGTCGCTGGCCGCAGGCATCCCCCACACCGCTGGTGCCTCATCAGTGAACCGCTTCTGCTCGTCCGGCCTTAAGGCTGTGCAAGATATTGCCAACCAGATCTCCATGGGCGCCATTGATATCGGTATCGCCATGGGTGCGGAGCTGATGTCTGCCCCTGGCGACCGTCTCGAGCGGCCCTTCAACGAGGAGGTCCTGCGCAACCAGGAGGCCGCTGACTGCATGCAGCCCATGGGTCAGACCTCTGAGAACGTTGGCAAGGACTTCAACATCTCGCGTGAGCAGCAAGATCGCTATGCCGCGGAGTCCTTCCGCCGTGCCGAGGCTGCCCAGAAGGCCGGCTGGCTCGATGATGAGATTGCTCCTATCTCTGTGAAGGTGAAGGACCCCAAGACCGGTGAGGTCCACCAGGTCACTCTCACTCGCGATGATGGAATCCGCCCCGGAACCACTTTTGAGTCGTTGTCCAAGATTCGCCCTGCTTTCCCTCAGTTTGGTGATAAGTCGACAGGTGGAAACTCCAGCCAGGTCACCGATGGTGGTACGTATTCGATCGAACCCCCTTGTCATGGGCAACATGAATCAGACCTGTACGTTAGATGTACTGACATTGTCTCACAGCCGCGGCTGTTCTACTGATGCGCCGGTCCAAGGCCATCGAGCTGAACCAGCCCATTTTGGCCAAGTTCTGCGGCGCGACCGTGGCCGGTGTGCCTCCTCGCGTGATGGGTATCGGCCCTACCGCCGCTATCCCCAAGCTGCTGAGCAAGTTCAACCTCACCAAGGATGACATTGACATTTTCGAGATCAACGAGGCCTTCGCCTCGATGGCTGTGTACTGTCTCCAAAATCTGGGCCTTGACCACGCCAAGGTCAACCCTCGTGGCGGTGCCATTGCCCTGGGTCACCCCCTGGGAGCTACTGGCGCACGACAGATCGCCACGATCTTGAGCGAGGCGCGCCGCACAAAGAAGAAGATCCTGGTCACCAGTATGTGCATTGGCACTGGCCAGGGCATGGCTGGATTGTTTGTCAACGAGCAGGTGTAAATAAGTTATTTATGTAAGTTATAGTTATGGATCCAGTTGTCCACATTACAGTCAGCATTGAGTGCAGTACCCCCAAAACAAGATCTGTGCCAACTTCCAAGCAATGCAGTTCTCCTGTAATTTGCACCCGAGCGCGTGGGATGAGATCAAGTCCGTGTTCGCGGCATGTGTCAGTTTCAGGTATGGCTTGAGCCTTGGGCTAGTGTCGGCGCGGTAAGAACTCAAACGGAGCGCCAGTCTGGGGCGCTCACTAGGGCCGAAATAGGATAAGCTTATTTCAGCATTAACCTTTTTTTCTATTTTCATTTTCGCTTGCCATTCTGACTTTGGTGAATGGTTGACACTGGGTTTCTTCTCCGGACCACAACTGAACTTTTCCTTCGCCATCCTGATACTGTATGGTTGAGGCTCAGCCTGGTGGCTGTGTTGCCCATTCGTCAACTAAGATAGGCTCTGGCCCTAGGTAGGATGCTCTCGTTCCGATCGAGATCAAATTGTATTACAGGGGGTGAATTAGCGATCTTATGAACGGCATCCTTCCGAGGCATATCACTATCAGTATCAAGAATGCTGACAGTCTCGCTCATCTCTTGCCAAGCTCATGCACCGACACCCCGCCCGTATTTATAGGGTTTGATTCCTCTACTATAGTGTGAAACAGATACCGGAGTAGCAGCCATTTCCGCCCGCTGTTGGACCGCCAACTCTATCCTCGCGAGATGTGACGGCTGCTGCAGGGCAAGTTCCGCGGGCTGAGTCTGCGGCGCAGTCGTCCCCAGCTCCGCCCCTGCATATTGCCCAGTCACGGACTGAGTCTTGACAGAGCGCGTGCTTGCAGTCTGCTGAAGGGATTGCGGACGACGCTGGACGGCGGGATATTTCGTGGTGACGGGGAACTGTAGCGCCAGTGCTGGTGCTGGTGCTGGTGCTGGCGACGGCGTTGAGGGATTATTGATCGCTGGTGGGATGTATGTTTGCGGTAATGCGGTGGTCGTGGTGGTCGTGGTGGTCGTGGTCGCGTAGGGCCGGCCAGCGGCATCTAGATAGATGATTGTGTGGTTTTGTAGTTGGAGGCGTTTGACTTATGACCGTCGGACTCCCCAGAGGCTCCAGAAGGTGATGTGGAGGGCTCCTCCAAAGTCCGAAGAAGGACCATGAGGTGACGAGCATGGTGGATTCCTCATCGACGGGCAAAGTGTTGTGGGATCTATTCCCACGCCGGGGAATGCGCCGGCGATGACGAGGGCAATGAGAGATGTCGTTAATAAGCTGCCGATCCACCACCATTTTGTCATGGGAGGTTTGACGAGCTGTTGATGCTGTTGGCCATGGCTCATACAGTTGCCATGATTGCGCGCTCGGGAGCATGAGGGAGCAAAGTCAAGCCAAGAACCACGAAATCAGGGTCCAGTGGAGAAGAAGAGAGCCACCAAAACTGGTGGTCCTGTACTTTTTTGCATGCTATCCTCCACATCTCGTATGAGTGGGGCATGTTTAATTGTTTCCAGTTACAGTATTCCATCAATAATCTGGTAGGGCTTGCTAAAGTTCAAGCTGGGCAAAGAGAGGGTTAGGCTGAGTACACTCAGTACAGTAGCGGGCTACTGCCAAGATGATGCGGCTCTCTGTGTTACGACGAACTCTGAGGAAAGGGTCACTCTGGACGGATTTAGCGCAGGGACCCTTAGAATACGAGGAGGTTATGCTGGGGAACTGGAGATTAAAATGGATCAGGGTTCTCATTGGAGGGAGTGGACGATCTCAGACCCCTAGTTAGGCCAGACTTCAGCCTGGTGTTTAAGAGTGTAGGCGATCAACATCGTGGGAGGAAATAATAAGCACAGAAGGCAACCAACGACACAAACTGGAAACAATTGTGATGAAAAAAGCCGACGAAGACCACGTGTTCATGAATAATTACTAGACAGTTTGACATTTTCCCTCTACAGTCCAGAGTAATCAGGAACACGAGGCGTGGGCATGAACCTGGTTCCGTCTCCTTAGTGTGTAACGGTTGTAACCTCCCCTTTTTACCCTAATCGGTGGGGGCGAGAATCACAACCCACCTTTAGAATCTCAGACGGTGAGTTAGACTCTTAGCCAAGAAAAGTATGGCCGTCTTGATGGTTCATTGGTTTCTCATTGGAAGACAGAAACTCGCCGACCCAGTCGAATATGAGCTAAATCTCGTGTTCGAGCGGACTGGCCCTCTTGTCGATCGATGAGCTGGTAAACTACGGACTAGTCATGTCGATCTTATTTTTAGCGAGGTTAATTTTTTTTTCACGCCTTTGCTTCTTCGAGTCAATGAAGAGTTTGCTTCTCCTTTAAGACGTGTCTATCCCTCCCTTCGTCGGGCGTTTGAGGCTGAATCCTGATTTCTCTTTCTTCCCTGTTCACGTCCAACAACACCAACAACAACAACAACAACTACCTACTTTTCCCTTCGTTGACTTCTTTCCCTTACAAACTACACTCTTCAACCCTCAACATGACTCAATACGGCACGACCCCCCGCCCGGGGATATCCAAATGGTGGTGCATCAGCTTCTTCATCGCCGCCATCGTCTTCTTCATCATCGGCGGCGCCCTCCTCGGCGTCTTCGCCAGCAACAGCTACAGCGACTGCTCCTACAGTAGCGGCTACTCCTACTACTCCTCCTACAGCTATGACTGCGTCACCTCCAACATGGGCGAATGGTACGGCGGTATCGCCATGCTCGCCCTTGGTGGTGTCTGCAAGTTCATCGGCTGGGTCCTCCTCATCGTCTTCTGCGTCCAGCGCCGCCGCTTCGTCCAGAACAACATCACCTACGTGACTACACCGGCGCCCATGCAGCCCGTGCCCCAGCCTTCTGGGTATGTTGCTCCCCAGCCGACTTACCCTGCCCAGCCCAATGTCGCTGAGTTCCCTCACTCGCCTGCTAGCCCGGCGCCCTACCCGGCCAGCGTTGGTACGCCCCCTCCCAAGGAGGCCACTGCTACTGCCTTCAGATACTGTCGCCAGTGCGGTACCGCTGTTTCGAGCCGTTTCTGCCCTCAGTGCGGTACTGCCAACTAAAGCCTTGCTTTGCTGTCTTTGCTCTGCGTGTGGCTGTCGATGTCTGAAATGAAGTGAGGTTGGAGATGGAGAGTCGGGGCCAACGAGATGGCCATGAAGATGGTGGACTGGATCTCTGCTGAGAGTTTGACGCCTGGTTTGAATTTTTATTTCATCGGTCCCCTGAAGGCTCTTGTCAGAGCACCCTGATCAGCAACAACCTGGAAATGATATATATACCCTTGGAGTTTTTATGTGAAGAACGACTTCTTCAAAAGGACAATCTTTATGTCAGAACTTTAATTGTCTGCTATTAATTTGCATTCTCATTTTTACTCAATTTTTTCACACAATATTTGATCTTTGATTGATTAGTACTCCCTAAAGTATCACACGAGACTCTTGCTCGCGTATCATTGCCAACTTGTATTCCAGATCTGCTGGCCTATACACTGCCCCAAACCTTGTTCCAAGCCATGTGCGGCGGGGAGACATCAGAACCGAGGCCCACAAGTCTGCACATAAAAAGTGACACGTTCAATCATGAGTGTCATTCCTAGGCGGTAGGGAGACGGAAGCACCACAGATGAGTGGACCTTTCTAAGATCGATAATGTTAGGTAGCCTAAACAGTCGGGCAATTAGACCTGTCTTTCAGCAAAATTGGAGACTCTACGTCCATGTGAATCTGATAGTTGTACTATCAATGCTAATCAAGGGTGCAGTACACTAACCTTTATGGCGCCTCACCTTGAATCTTTAGCTTGTGGTTCCCAATTTCAACCTGTCACTTGATACTTGGAGGCCATTAAAGAACCACCTTATAGAGATACCTAGTAATTAGTATCTAGTCAAGCAGTGAATGCTATCCAGGTTTCACCTCTCTACGACAAACTTATAGGAGCTAAAGAAAAAGTGGCGCTGGACTGCCTCATATCCGCTTATCTAAAACTGCTATATACCCAAAAGGGTAAAAGGCAAGCTCGAGTAGGCCTCATGATAGACTTCGGCGAACGGTCACCGCAGTTTTGATGTTGGTTAGGAAGAATATAGTGAGCTGTGCCCTA
The DNA here is from genome assembly GCA_024706585.1 of Penicillium simplicissimum. Taxonomy (NCBI): domain Eukaryota; kingdom Fungi; phylum Ascomycota; class Eurotiomycetes; order Eurotiales; family Aspergillaceae; genus Penicillium; species Penicillium simplicissimum. Next base: position 2,095,601 of record JAMZTW010000044.1, read on the forward strand.
CAGAAGAGACGGAGGAATGGTCTAAATTTTTCGCGCCGTCTATCTATGGGATGGCATAGGATTTGATCCGTACTCATGAGTCATGAGATGTTTGCATGTGGCAGTCATATCGAACGATATCCAGCAGCAGACGCGTAGAACCGTAAAATCAGAGGGGAAAAAATCGTTATAACCGTGAATCGAACCGTCAACCTCCGCATCCCCATACAAAGGCTTCGCGATGCTCGAGCGATGCTCAAAGTCCGGCTGACGATGCTCAAAAACCTCATCCATGTCGTGCACCCAAATTATAATCCACTAATACAGCCACCACCACTCTTATAAAGTTATAAAAAGAGGTTCAGAACATTCTTCTAGACTTCCTCATTATCCTAATATAAAATAAAATATAACTTATATAAAAAATCTCTACTAGAAAAAAATGTCAAAAAAATTGGCCAACCCACCCGCAACCCCTACCCCCACACAGCCGGCCGAGCGAGCTCCACACAAGCTTCATCGACTCCATCTCAGCACAACCGGAGTTACCCCAATGTCCTTCGGGTCATCTAGACCACTAGGCCACCGGCGGGGGAGGTTACCAATTTGACCTGGAAGTTAATGATAACCCTTCTAAAGCCACCTATTTTTTTTTTCTAATGCCCGAACAGCCTCAGTGCACTACACTTTACACCTATCTCCTCGTCGTCGCCTCGCCATGCTTTCAAGCTTTTTTTACACTTACTGTTTCTTATGTCCCTTGTAGGATATCAAAATCAACAACGAAAATGCAAATGCAAAGACAAGTATGGAAATCATAAACACCAGGCCCAAGGCCATGCATATAAGTCATTAAACATGATCCTGCTTCTCCTTTTCATTCTCCTCCCCCTTCTGAGTATTCTCCTTCCGAATCCTCTGTTCTGCCGCCATCGCCATAATGTCTCTTCTAGACAACGTCTTCCCGGTGCTCTGCCCACCCTCATCCATCCGCATCCCACCAAGCACAAACTCCCCACCCGTCCACCCCTGCTCATCCATAATCGCCTCCTCCTCATGATGCTCCCAATCCCGAGGATTATGAAAGTCCTGATCTGTCAACCGATGTCCACCCCTCGTCCAATCCGCCCGTTCTACTTCCCGCTCAATCTGCGCCGTCAAATCCCAAAAGTCGCGATCGTGCGGGCCGAACACGCAATGCGCCAGTTCATGACAAAGTGTCTTTCGAATTGTCCGATAGTCGCGATATCCGTCATATGCATCGGTTCGCAGGCGCAGCTCGATCACCTCGCCCTTATTACGGTTCAGTCCGAGCGTGCGCGAATGGCTGGTTGTGTGCTCGATCGGGTCCATTTCTGTCAGGAGAGGAACAGAGAATTTATGTTTGGCCATGGCTGCCCGGATGCCAGGGTCATCGCGCAGTTTTTGGAGAAACTTGAGAGAGCGGTCGGGGTTGGGTAGGTGGGAGAGTGGGAGGAGACGGTGGAATGTGTAGTTGCTTGATGAGGAGGAGAGTGTGTGGATGCCGCCACAGTTGGCGGGAGTAGCTTTCTTGTTCGCGCGCCGGGCGTTGGCGAGTGCAGCGGCGCGTGCTTCCTGGCGTCTGCGCGTCTCTTCGGATTGTCCGTGTAGATTGGCGACGGTTTCGGCTGAGGCGCCGAGGAGGGTGATCTTGAACTTGGGCGAGTCGAGGGGGAGAAGGGTTGTCAGTTGGGTTGGTGGAAACGGTGCCTTTTTCAAACCAGGCTTGGGGGCGATGAGGAGTTTCTGATTCTTCGTGGGGATGCCGAGAATGGTTTCTATCTCTGCGGAGAGATCTTGCATGGTTGCGGAGGCGGGGAGCTGGAAGGTGTGCGGGGTGCCATGTTGGTGTACAGTCAACGTGAGGTCCTGAGATGGGTCCATGTTGTAGTATATACAGAGGACAGTTCTCGAGAGAACCGTGTCAAGTGCAAAGGGGGAAGAACTGGGGATGAAGGAAGGAAGCCATCGACAGTTGCTAAGTAAATGACCAGCCCGGCCCAAAACCAATGGCTGAGGCGAATTTCGACGGGGTTCCACGGCGATAGCTTTGTCAGCTCGGAGATAAGTGCCCCTGGAGGCCTGAGGCAGAACAAAAAGTTGGAGAGCGTCACGACGCCAGGAATGACGTGATACATAACTCGAGCCATAAGGTTAGCTACCTGCTGGGTCGGTAAGAGTTCAATAATGGTAATCATGTTCCCAATTTGACGCCAAACCAAAACTGTAAATAGACATGTCGATATCATTTCCGTTTCCCAGTTATCAGATGTTAAATGCTATATGTACAAAGATTAACACCGAATGGACCGAGTACAACAGTCAACCGCTTCCAAAACGCAATGCCAAAGAGAATGTGCATTATATCAAGGCTCAATCACGATGCGGTCGAGGAGAAATCTTCCTCAGTCGAGGAGGAATCCCCAGAAAGGCCCAGGGCGAAAGGAGGCCCGTGGCGCCAAAAGAACCAAAAATCCGGCGAAAAAGCCGAGTCGAAAAACGCGATCTGAAAGCTCATTCATAGGCCCCATCTTCAGGCACCGGGAGAGTTAAATTCGCAATGGTCTCGTCCGAGATCCATTCTGCTAAAGAAGGAAACCACGTGTGACTATCGTAAGCCTCGTCAGCACATACTCCAATTCGGATGCAAAATGCCACTATACAAGTGGTAATGCGATGCACACACAGTGCAAACGGGGGCCGAAACAACTCACTTATGAAACTTGGTCGCGGTCAACGCCGCCTCAGTATACTCCTCCATCAGCAGCGCATCGTACTGAAACGGCACCTTGGCTGGCACACCCTCAAAAGTCGTCCGGCGCAACGGGTAAATATCCTTCAGTCGATATTTGTGGAAATTCTTGCACTGCCAAATATCCGGATGATCATCCAACTCCAGCCGGCTGAGCCCCGTGATGTCGATATACAAGCCCGTCGTGATATCGATGAATCGCGCATCGATAATATTAAGACCCTGGCCACGCTCACGCTGCCGCGACCACGGGTTGATATCTAACAGATAATCGCGCTTCTCCTTCCCCCCGGACGTGACATACTCGACAATCGTCTGGTTATAATGGTCGGCGAGGTAGGCGAGTGTCGTATCAGGGACTTGAGTATCGATATCCCAATCCCAAGGGAGAATCTGCAGAAATCACCGTGTCAGCCAACGCTGTTTCTCCATAGTCCGTCATGCTGCGGTAAGAGATTTCCCGGCGCGTGCTCACCTTCCCATTCCACCACCAGCCCAACAGCGTCCCATGTGCAATCCACGTTTCCAGCTCGTTCTCATCGAAAAATTCCAGGTATGCCCGAATCATATGCGTCAGGGTCTCTGCGCGCTCCGAGTCGCTCACGGGCGCGGTGAAGAACCGCACGTCATAGTGGCCGAGGATATCATCGTTGCCCGGTTCGTGGAAGTATTTGTATTCGGCGGACGCATTGAGTCCATATTTCAGCCATAATGGGTCTTTGAGGGTTGGGTCGGTATATGGTGTGTTGCTGCTGCTGCTGGTGCGGCTAACATCGTTTCGCTCGGAGCTGGGCAATGCCGCCACCGCGGTGGACCAGAGTGCAGAGGCGATCGTTGCCCATGTTCGCCAATGCATCTCCGGCCGAGGAAAGGTGTTGTACAAATAGCGAAGTGTCTATTAATTGAGAAACTTCGTGCGCGTATATAACTCAATGCTCATCGTGGAGCTATCAGGCCCGTAAATTGCGACGAGATCGAAACCGGGCCTGCGAGGTATATTCGGAGGGCAGTTGATTCGATTCGCATTGACTGTTGGTGCCGACGAGAGTCTTGTTCCTATTATTAAGTGCGGGTTCCGTGCCGAGTGGTGAGATTTGGTATATACAATAGCATTAGAATGAAAAAAAGGTGGGATTGTAGCAAGCTTGAGCAATGAAGCAAGTGGCTGGAGAATGACCAAAATCAAGGAACCGGATACACTGCACCGATCATAGAAAGAAAAAAAAAACCAGAACCCGCCAGAGGAGCAGGGGAAAACAGGGAGCAGGGCTCGGTGACAAGAAGACTCCGCAAGAACCAGGATCCCATCTGCTTTGGATCCGACCAATCCGGAGATCAGGGCCTTGGCCTTCCAAGGGCCAAGGAGTTCCTCGAGTGATAAGTGCAGAACCGCCGACGGCCCCCGTAGGCCCGTACAGGTGCGAGCGGGGCGGATTTCAGCCCGGATGAATCCCCACTGATTGGATCCAGCAGTGGATCATTACTGATAGTACGACTGCTAGGGAAATTGGGAGATGGAAAAGGGAGTTCAGTACATTTTACTCCGTACAAAATGGATTGCACAGTACACTATGTCCGCGGGCCTACCGTTGTCTACCCTGTCAATGCTAGGTATGGTCGCAGTAAGGGCAAGGAACTGGAGAGGGGATGGTGGATTGGAATTGTGCATTTCATTTGTCTCAAGCTCTACTGGGCGCTAGCCTGCAGGAGTACGTGGTTGCGACTTTGCTTCGGAGATGAAAAGCGAATACGACGATCCGGGGTGGGAAAAAGTCATCGTTCGTACTCCATACCTACCTGAAGTCAATCTTGGTGAGTCGTAAAATCAGCGGGCGACCAACCTTAGGTCACATCCATTTGGGAGTACCGAGTACTTACATATCCTAGTCACCCATGACATGATGACAGCGCAATCGTGGCAGGGTCGCATGCCCCGTCTCCAAAAGTCCGACCAAAAGTGGCTTGGCACTCGCGTGCTGCCTTACTCGGTTGAGACGAGCGGGCTCCACTCTCAATTCGAGCCGTCGTGACTCGTGAGGTGAGACTCGAGCGCACTACTGTACCGTACAGAGTCGAATTCTGCACAGAGAAAACGAAGGGGAAGCAAATACTAAACAGGACCCTTTGCTCAGTCGACTCCAGTCTCTCCTTAATGGTTAAACAGGTGCAGAATAATGGAAACTGTTCCGTATCTCTCGGGCCCAAGCAGCTAACAAGCGAGGACCCAAAGCGAAAGCGAGGGCATTTTCTTGGCATCCGCCAAGAACCCCCTTCTTCGTCCCATTCGAGTGGTGATGACTTGGTGACAAGTCCAAACTTGGTTGCCTAATACTGTAATCCAAGCAGCTCCAAGCCTGCAACAAATGATTGATTGTGCACCACTGAAAACCCTCCCTTGTCCATACCTAATCTATACCGAGGTGTGGCCTCTTCGAATCAAATGACTCCGGTCATAGGTATCATTACTCGCAAGGATACCAATTGTCTACTTTACGCAACCGCGCTGTCCTTTTCCATGTTCATGGGGTTCGAACAAAGCCCGTATAGCCTTTTGAGGCTTCCCCTCTGCCGCAGCCTCACGCCACGGAGGCGTCGGGAGGATCGCTGGTTCGGGTATGATCCTGCGGAAGCAACCACCTTGATGGGCCATGGCTTGAGCTGCAAGTAGGTATTATGGGGCTGAATCATTGTCAATGGAGACTAGAACAATATTATCCTCCGGTCTTCTATGCGACTCGATACCCACACGAAAAGCACAGGGCTTGAAGCCCATCTATTCCTTCCAGCGCACGCGTATTTGAGGCATCGTTTAAATTCATCTATTCATCCAGGAAGAAACGATCTACATCAATAAATAAGGTGCCAGTAAACAGAGACAAAGAAAGAAGAAATTGGTCCAACCAGCAACACATCACTAGTCGGGTCTAGGGGGATCCGTAAAAACATCTCTTAAAAAGCCTTTTCGTCATCATGCGGGCGGGAAGACGCTCATCAAACCCTTTTTATCCACGATGCAGCATGTCTCCTTCCCGTCCATCACATAAACCAAATCTCGAAGCACCCGTAGATAGTCTAGGCAAATTTGACAATCTACTGCTTCTCCTCGCTCTCGGCCGGGGTAGCCTCACCCTCGGGAGCATCCTGCATCTCGGCATCGCCGGCCTCGGCGGCGAGCTTCTTCTTGTGCTCCTCCTCGGCCTTCTTAAGGTCCTCGGCGGCCTTCTTCATAGCCTCGAGCTCGGCGCGCTTCTTGGCAGCAGCCTCCTCCTCGGCCTTACGGACGGCGGCGCGCTCCTCCTCCTGCTTCTCCTTGTAGCGCTGGATGATGGGGCCGGCAATGAAGCGGATCTCATCCATCTTGGCGACGTAGACGGACTTGGTGGTGTCCTCGCCCTCCTCGTACAGCCAGTCCTGGAGAAACATCGTTAGTTTTCATGTGATTTTCGGCAGCATTAGAAACAATTTCCAAATAACTCACCTCGGTGTCGGTCAGCTTGGCCCGCAGCTTGTCCTTCTCCTCCTCACTTGCGAACTCGGAGTAGACGCCGTCAATCTTGTCACGGAGCTCGTAGATGGAAGCCTCGAGCTCATTCTTCTTCTCGTCGGTCTCGGCAACGAGCTTGTCCTCCATGTACATGGCGTTCTCACGCTCGGTCCAGGCCTCCTTGGTAGCCTGGTCGATGCCACCAGTGCCCGAGACAATGGGCAGGTCACCCTTGCGGACCTGCTTCTTGACCTTGCGGGTCTTCTTGGGCTGCTCCTCGGTGTCCATAGCATCACCGTCCTTCTGCTCGCCCTCCTCGGGGATGGGCTCCTCAACCTCCATATCCTCAACGTAGTAACCAGACTCAACGTTCAGGATGCCGTGCAGGTTCAGGCGGGCCTTGAGCTTGCAAATCATGAAGTCGTCGTTGGCGTCAGCCTGGACACCCTTCACGGAGAAGCGGCCGATCCAGGGGTTGATCTTGCCAGGCAGCTGCTCGGGCTTGGCGTAACGAGCCTCGAGGTCGAATGGCTGCTTGCGGTAGAAAGTAAGGATCTTGGTAGAAGGCATGACGTTGCCGCGGCTGAAGACAGTAAGGCTGGTGTCCTCGTCGGGAATGTCGGGGGACTGCTCCCAGGTGAAGTCGATGGGGTAGTTGACGATGTCGTGAACGGCAAAGTCACGGACACGGAACACGGGGGAGAGGGTAGCGCAGCAGAAAGCGGCACCACGGGCGATAGCCTCGTCCTGGTTAAGGGTGAAGGACAGGGTCTTGCCGAAGAACTTGCTGATGGTCTCCTTGATGGCGGGAACACGAGTGCAGCCACCGACCATCTCAATGTGGTCGATATCCTCAATAGAGAGCTTGGCCTCCGCGAGAGCCTGCTCCAGAGGGACGGTAAGGCGGTTCAGGAGAGGGCTGACCATCTCCTCAAGCTCCTCGCGCTTGACCATGGTGCGGACGTCAGTGTCCTCCATGAGGGACTCAATGCTCAGGGGAGCCTGAGGGTTGGCCGACAGAACCTTCTTGAGCTTCTCGGCGGCAGCCAGGGTACGGGACCAGGCCTTGGGGTTAGTGCGAATATCAATTTTGAACTTCTCCTTGAACTCGTCGGCGAAGCGCTCGGTCAGAGCCTGGTCGAAGTTGCGGCCACCGAAGTGACGGTCGCAGGCGGTGGCCTTGACGTTCAGCTCGCCCTTGCGGAACTCGACAACGGAGGCAGTGTAGTCGCTGTACCCGATGTCGACGAAAACGACCCGGCGGGGCTTCTCCTCGGGGCCAGGCAAGTCGAGCTTGGTGATACCGTAACCGAGAGCGGTAGCGGTGGTGTCGTTGACGAGACGGAGGACGTTGAGACCAGCGATCTCACCGGCGTCAATCATAGCCCGGCGCTGAACATCGCTAAACCAGGCGGGAACGCTGATAGTGACATCGGAAACGGGGAGCTTGAGCTCCTTGGAGGCAATATCCTTGATCTTGGTCAAGTACATGGCAACCAGCTGAGTCGCCGTGAACTTCTCCTTCTTGCCGAGGTAGTTAACCTCAACACCAGCCAATCCGTTGACATCGCAGATGTTGGAGGAGTTGAACTGCTGCTCGACCTGAACATCGGGGTCGCTGAAAGTACGGCCAATCAGGCGCTTGAGAGAGCCGATGGTGTTCTTCAGGTTGGAGGTCTCTTGTGTCTTGGCGGCCTCGCCGATGGCTCTGCTGCGGGAATTGAATCCGACCAGGGAACTGTAAAACCGCGAGACAACCAGGTTAGCGATTGCTTCAAATTCCGAAGGCGGATGCAGATGAGGCTGGGCAGCGGGAAGGGGCTTGGTGAGCACTTACGGAGTCTGACGGTTGGAAACCTCGTTGGTGATCTGAGAGATGCAGAAGAGCATTGAGTTAGCGTTAGTTCATAGCGACTCTCTCCTGGAGAGTACTGCGATCCAAAGGGCATGGAACTGGGAGGAGTTCTCCAGCGAGGCTGGACTCCGCGGGGCAAACACGTACGATGTCAATACCCTTGTTCCGGGCAACACCGATCTTGGTGCTCTGCGCACCAAAATCAATACCGACAACAGACATTGTAGGTGGAGAATATGTGTGGGGGGATATCGGGGGGAAAGAAAGGAGAAGTTGTAGGATGAGGAGGAGAAAGTCTGAGAAAACGAGAAGTTTGGAGGGGAGAATTTGCACGCCACTACTCCACTATTATGATTGGAGGGGACTGATAACCAGCGATACTCGAGCGGTCTGGAGATCTCTTCCGCTGAAGTAAAATAACCAACCAGATAGGGGAGTATACGGGGAATGAGAAGATGTCAGGATCCAGAGTGCTAGATCAAGAACTTTTGTGCCTATGCGCTGCGTTTTTCTACAGTCTGGGCCTAAATACGTGGTGTCTTTGATTCGAAGTGTGTGCCCATCGAACCTTCTGGCGGCTGCTGGATCTTTCTTGGCGCTCACCGCCTGGAGGGGGGCGGGGCAAAAAAAATTCATTCTCACCGCCTCCAGTGGGGTATTACATAATTAAGGTCCGGCGTCGGTTTTTCGAGGCGTTGGTTGGTTGAACCGAAGATGCATTCAGGCACCACTCCATTCCTGTAGAGAATACATACATGTGTCCTGCAGCGTCGGATGCATCTGGTCAAATCGAGAGAGCGAGACGCAAGTTTGCACAAGAACCCAACATCGTTAACAGAGAAGGGGGCAGATAACATAAGAATAGGGATGCATGACTGGAACAACGTGTCAGAAGAACTGGGCACGCAAAGAAGAGAAACAGAAAAGTGGGACGAAAAAAAAAAAGTTGACGTCAGACAAGAGAATAACACTTGTCGTTCATACCATCTCACCGGACACATGAGAGCCCCGTGACCCTCGTGATCCTCTCTGAGATGTTCTTGCATCGTCCCCTCGTGGCTCACGCATGTCCATAGACCGCTGGGAGACCCGACTGGCAGGAACGGACTCTGAAAGGCTGGGTTGGGATAATGCATGATCAGCCTCAAGATCTCCAGTCCCAGGATCCTCGGTGACAGTTCCAGCTGGCTCATGTACATCAGGCCATATTCCATCAGAGTCGCACTTGTCTTCCATGATCGATGTCCCGAGAGATCCTCCAGCCTGGCGGGCATAGTAGAGCTTCCGCTGGTCTTCCTCGCTCATCAGGCTCTCCACATTATGCGGGAGGGAAACCGTGTTAGAGCCACAGTCTGAAGATCCGCTGAATAAAGAGTCTGAGGAGTAATTGAACTGGCCCGGGACCTGAATGCGAGGAACATGAGGTAGAGGCGACTCGACCTGAGTCAAAACTGGACCGGTCTCTCGGGTGTGGATATAGCAGCCATCGAGAACCTGCTCAGCAGGGGCAAATCGTCCCTGGACTTTCTCAGAGGGGCGGACGGGGACTGATCTCCGGCGTACAGGACCAGTACGGAAGGTGTCGACGTCGACATTCAATTCATCGCCCTGGGCTCGAGCCATTTCCACAGCCTCTGCAGGCGTAGTGTTGGTGTCTGCCGCGGCCGCATCAGCCCGTGGTCCTCCCCAAGTACGCTGTCCGGCCGTGAAAATGCCATACACCATGTAGAGCCAGTTGAAGAAAGGGTTCATGACAAACATCAACGGATACAGCCAGGCCTTGAACCGTTTCAGCTGCAGCCCGAAGTAGAACATCAGCAAATAGTTCAGCCCCAAGGAGACTCCAATGAACCCGACGGGGAGATCCTCGACTTTCTTCGATGTGGTGATAAGAGCAATAACCATAATGAAGAAAAGAAGGGCCGTAGTGCGGATGGTGTTTTGCATAAAGCGCACAATACAGAGCAACGGATATCGTGCCCATAGTCGCACATCCGTGAGCATGCAAACCTCATTCGTGATGAAGCCCAGGAACCACCGCCGCCGTTGCTTCAAGAGACTCTTGAAGGTTTGCACAGCCTCCGTTTTGCAAAAGGCTCCAGTACACATTTGGATTTGATATGGCTTCTTCGCGCCGATCATGAACAGGTGAGTGAGCCACCGATCCTCCCCAAGATGACATTTCCCGAAATCGAAGAGATCGTCGCACTGCTCTGCCTTGTCTGCAAAGTAATATTTGGCCATCTTCCGAAAAGCCGAGAACCGAAGGATCGTGAGTGCTCCCGGGAGACAAGTCACTGCACCACATCCAGACTCGACCGATCGCTCGAAGAGTTGCCCATGGAGATATTCCATATCTTGGAGAATTGTGAGAAAAGAATTCTTGTCCGTAGTGGACGTAATGATCCCGGTCATGGCCAACATGTTGTGCTTGCTCCCAGGTTTCAGCTCCATATCGTACATGAAGTTTTGCAGACAGTATCGGTCTAGGATGCAGTCCGAGTCGATGAACAGCACGAAAAGATCGTCATGCCGTTTCAGATATTGCGCATAGACCTTGTCGATGAGCTTGAAGGTTTGCTTTTGGCAATGCCGCTTTCCTCCATGTTTAAAACGCGAGACCGTGATTCGTACACCATTGTAAACAACGTCGATACTCTGAGGATAGCTTTTGAGTGATATAGGTATCCCGAGGTGATGAATGACGCGCAGGTAGGACTCATCCACCGCATCACCATCCCAGGAAAGGAACACATGAATGCAAGCCGCGGGATAGTCGCTGTCAACCACGGAGTCGACGGCCTTTATTAGGACCTCGGGCTCTTCCTTGTAGACAGGCATCACCACCACGGTCTTGGGGGCATTTCGGTCATCCAAGGTCTCTTTGATTCGTTTCTTCCTCCCGATCGAATTGGTGACCAGTCCGTACACACAGAAGACCAGCGGTAGGATCAGCAGGACAGAGAAGCACCAGAAAGCAAACCACTGGAACACAGTCGCCATGCGAGCAGGGATGGACTTGGTCACTTGTGGTGGCATTGGCAGCGTCACTACCATCACTGGAAGAAATGCCAGCCTACCGAGTGCTCGTCATGTCAGGCATCTCATCACCTCCAGCAAAGTCCAGGACTGTTGATCAAGGCCAACGTACCGGAATAGAGTGAACAGCACAATCATCACCGCTGCAAGAACCTTGATGCTCCAGTGATCTGCCTTGAGATATACCTTGATTAGACAGTAAAGAAAAGCGGCAAGCCAGAGTATCCATTCGAAAGCGGCAGCCAGCAACAATGGGCCGACGATTGCCAAGTAAACAATCTGCAGATAGTGTCAGAGCCGAGTGACAAAGACGGGGTGGAAGCCATACATCTTTAGCCGGCCAGTGATCTCCATGTTTGAGATCCTCCGCTTCTGCCATTTTTGTAGCTGGTCGCCACTTCGATCTCATGCAAGAGGACTTCAGGTGGAGGTCGACATTCTCTCAAGCGGGGCGGTATGGGGGCAGAGGAGTTGGTCCAGCCTCGAGAAATCTGTAATTTGGAATGACACTGGACAATAATGGCTTGCAAGCTTGCACAAATTCGAGAAAAGGCTGTGGACTCGCTGCAGACTGCTGAGAGGAGGAAGTTTGGACACCAGGTTGCCACAACCCGGGGATTCTTCGAGTCTGGCACAGGCTGTAAGCTGGAGTGTCTAGACAGATTGAGAGCTAAAGAGCGTCAAATCTGGTAGCCGTGTCCCAACCTTGAGACGAGAGAGTGAGGCAGCGGCGGATGAGGGCACAGAGGGTAACTGGAGGCAGGCACGATCACGTTCTGCCTATCTGCGCGACGCTTTGTTTGATCTGGACCCATGCTGCTGCCTTTTCCAGCACCATTGAGTCACATCCACTAGATCTACCTCGCTGCCTTGTTCCAAGCCACGATCTATAACTGTCCTACCCTTCCGTCTACAAGTGCATCCACAGTCTATACAACTGCGGAGACTAACTGATACAAAGTGGATACTTCAAACTAGGCCGCCTTTAGTTTAGTACTGCAGCCTCAGGCAACGACGCAGCTTCCGCGTCCCGAAAAAAAATCCCATCCCCGCCGAGCTCTTAAATTAAGACGGTTCTCTGCGCTCTCGCCAATTTGCCTCTTCCACTTCTCTTCGGACGATCTTTCTCTTCTCTTTGAACAAGAAACATCAGATCAACCATTTACCCCATTGCCAAGTCTCTCGTTGCGCCCGAATAACCTTTTGCGCTTGCCTTCCGAGCCGCAATCACCGATTTGAGTCACATCTCAATCGCCTCTTTAAACCTCACAATGGCTGATGAGCAGAAGCCCGCTGCCAATGCGGCCGCCGAGCAGGATGTCCAGAACGTCCTTGCCGAGCTGAAGGAGAACGGCGCGTCCACCGAGACTGAGAAGACCGAGAAGGCTGACGCCGACGAGGCGCGCATTGTCTCCGAAGCCGCCAAGCTGGGCGAAAAGTCAGAGCAGGCCGAGGAGAAGTCTCAGCAGCAGCGCGAGTCGCGCCCCCAACGGGGCGGCCGCGGCGGTCGCTTCACTCGCACCAACAACGCCAAGTTCGACCCCTCCTCCCAGAAAGAGACCGATGACCCCGTGGAGATCCGTAAGCAGGTAAGAATCTGAATTGATGATAAGTGAGTTGTGAAAGGATTATCTCTCTAATACACTTTGGATAGGTTGAGTTTTACTTCTCCGATTCCAACCTGCCCATGGACAAGTTCCTGCTGTCCAAGGTCGGCGGTAGCGCCAACAACGCCGTGCCCTTGAGCCTCCTCCATTCGTTCAAGCGCATGCGCCGCTTCCAGCCCTTCGAGGCCATCGTCAAGGCCCTCAAGGACTCGGAGACCGTGGAGCTGACGGACAACGACACCGCCGTCAAGCGCAAGGTCCCCCTGCCCGAGTCCGTCAACACGGACAACAATGCCGATGCCGTCAAGGTCTTTGAGGATGAGGCCATGGCCCGCAGCATCTATGCCAAGGGCTTCGGCAACTTCGGCGATGAGGAGGCGACCACTCAACTCGACATCGAGTCCTTCTTCGAGCCCTACGGTCCCATCAAGGCCGTCCGCCTGCGCCGCACCCAAGACAAGACCTTCAAGGCCAGTGTCTTCGTCGAGTTCGCCGACGAGGACAAGCAGAAGGCCTTCTTGGAGCTCGCCGAGAAGCCCAAGTGGAAGGGGCAAGAGCTCGTTGTCAAGAGCAAGAAGGAGTACTGCGACGAGAAGGTCGCCGACATCAAGGCCGGCAAGGTCTTCGCTAGCACCGGCCGCGGAGGGCGGGGCGGGCGGGGTGGACGCGGTCGTGGTGGTCGCGGTGGCCGAGGTGGTCGCGGTGGTCGTGACCGTGGTGACCGCGAAGACAAGCGGGACTGGCGGGAGCGCCGCGACGAGGACAAGAAGAGCGGCTTCAACAAGGACGCTCGGGGGGTTCCCGTCGTGCAGGCGACTGGTGAGAAGCGCGCCCGCGAGGATGAGTCTAACGGTGACCACCCCGCGAAGAAGGTGGACGCGAAGGAGTAGATGGAGCTCGCAGCTCCTCAATTTGCATTTTCTTATGGGTCTGGGCGGGATCAAAAAGTGTGATGATACGAACACAGTTACATAGGCGTTATGTTTCTTCAATTATTCATATTTCATCATGATTCAAGGTCAAGTTTGGAGTCCAATTATGCTTCGTATTCACGTATATCTCCGTAGAAGTGCCTAGTCGCTCAACCGAATGGGCGAATCCAACTTTGGTTGCATCATCTATCTCGTCAAGCTACAAGATATCCCTAAAATTCCAAGTCATAGGCCAAAGTATCATCACATAGCTCCTCTCTCATCTTATGAACTCTGTAGGGCGTATCAGTATGTGATGACATCTCAGTGATTCCAACCGGCTGCGATCGCCAGATCAATAAATGTAAAACGTACTCCAAGTGAGCCGGATGCACGGCATAAGTCGCAACGTGCTCCGGCTTCTCAAGAACCGCCACAAGCCCCATATCGAATCCCTGCGCACGAGGAAGACAGATAGGTAGAGGCTGACCGCATTCCATCGAGACCAGTCCTGTATCGGCAGGTGTGAGCGAGATAGGCATGCTTTGCTTGAACCCTCACCGAAGATTGATGACGATTCGGCTAACCTGGAATTTTGCCAACCATTTCCTTGGCCTTTTGGGTCCAGACACTCAGTTGGGCTGGTGTGACGCCTTGCTTGAGGCGGAAGAGCACTTTGATCCATGAGTTAGTAGACATTCGGCACTGACGTAGATGTGCATCCCCCGCATTCTTCGGACGGGATCGGAGAGGTTGAGAGGATAGATGAAAGCTCACCGATGTGGTAGACGGGCATCTTGAGGTATGAGCCTAGTAGATCGATGCTAATATGATCTTAAGGAAAGAGACTTGGATATATGGATAAGATGCGTCATATGTCTGTCGGAGGTTCGGAGGTCGGGAGAGGGAAATCTTGTTCTATCGTGCTCATGTCCGAGGGCGGGGGAACATCCATTCGGAAAAGCTCCGATCTTGTAGAAAGAGTCCTTGGCTCAAAGGTGAATGCATCAATAGTTGGAACGTCCGCGCGAGATGATCTAAAAGAAAGCAATTCGCGCTCAGTAGAACAAACTAACCACGACTAGGTAAATTATGCTCAGTGCTGCGCGGTTATTCTGGTATGTTGTCTTGTCGACTCTAGGTAGCAAGTTGGGTAAACATGTAGAGATGGGGTGAATTGAACCGCGCTTAGTCGAGTCTCCTTCCTATGGATATTCTTGTCTAGTGAGAATACTGACCTCTATCGGGCCGGGCAGGAGATATTTGTGTAGGTGACGCTTCGTTCTTGTTTCTTAAATTATTCGAACGTCCAACTTCGAGCGCCAAGTTCCATAAATCGGGCAAAGTCATTTGATACTTGATCAATCCGTCAATAGAAAAGCTTCTAACCTTACATCACCTGACAGCCAATATCATTTAGTACATCAGAACTTAGTGATCAAGATCGTCGTAAGTGTTCATGTGGGAAATATGCTGACGGTTGCTCGTCAACATGGTCACTTGTCAAATTTGGATCAAATATGAGGTCTGTAGCGATCGAGATCGTGACTACAGATTGATTCTCTAGTCCAGGTAGAAGTTGAGCCCTTCGCATTCTTCGAGGAGTCATATTTGTCCGACTTCTATTTCAATTCGCCTCGATGCACAGAGAATCTCTTTGTTCTTCTTTGGCAGGTAATGAGAATGCCGCCTTTTCCCGTTTTGGGTGCAGGCGGAGCAAAGCGGCGGGGAATTTTGCCTGCTCATCGGCGTCGCGAGGGTGCGACCATAGCTTCGACCTTCTTGACACACTCTTCTATACCGGTCTTCTGCATTTGACGGGAATCGGAGCTGCTATCCTCCCCCGGAACCTTCCTCTTTAGCTCGGCTCTCTTTAAAAATGTTCAAGAAGAAGCCTACCGTAAGACTACCCCTCTCTCTCCCCGCATTGCCCCTCCATTGGAGCTATCTAAGCCTGCGTGCCTTGAGAAATTCTCTCGAGACAAAAATCAATGCTGACCCCTTAACAGATCAAAAACCTCTCCCCACTACGGTCGTCCGACCGGAGGAAGATCGCCGACCAAATCATCAAAGACTACCAGATTACTGTGCCTGCGGCATCAACCGAACCCCCCGCCGAAGGCGCGACTACGCCAACCCTCGCTTCAATTCGAAATTCCCTCCTTCCAGAAAACGCGTTGACTGCGCGCTTCACCACCACGGCGGGCCCTGATCTACGCGAGGTGCAGGGCATCGTGTACGTGGGCGCACACCCAGATGGAGACGAACGAGTACTCTGGTTCAAGGTGGAACATGGTCCTGGCTCGGACAAGCGCCTGTATCCGACAGTCTATACCCTATGGCAGAACCCTGGCTTGGTACCTTTGCTGTATACCCCGGAAATGGTTATGCGGAAGCTCCATGGCGGTGCGGATCTCATGACGCCTGGTTTGGCAAACGATCCACCCTTCCCCGAGCGAGCGGTCAAGGGAGCAGTTGTTGCCGTGGCAGGTCTCGATAAACATACGGTGCCCTTGTTTGTGGGTGTATGCGAGATCGATGTCTCTGCATTGGGTGAGGTCCAGGGCACGAAGGGCGCTGCTGTCCGAGGTCTCCATTGGGAAGGAGATGAGCTATGGGCGTGGAGCTCATCATCCCGGCCCGGTCGTCCTGCGCCAGAGTACCTGAAAGGCTGGGATGAGGAGGAAGGCGATACTGAGGATGTTGAGGAAGCCGTCGGTGAGCTCACCCTTGAGGAGAAGAGCGACGAAGTCAAAGAGGTTCCAGATGAGGCTCCTGTGGCAGAGGAACAGCCTGCGGTACAGGAAACAGAGCCCACAACCAAGGGTACGTGTCGCCTCCGAGTATCCATATTGGCTATCACTGATTCAAATTCTCTAGAAATTGATGATGTGTTTGTCAACGCTTTCATCTGTGCTATTCATAAGCTCAAGCAGGATAACCCATCAGCTCCCAATCACGGTCTCACATTCCCTGTTTCGCCTTCAATTTTGATCGCCAACCTTGTCACGCCTTATCTTCCCATCTCGGCCGCACAGCAAGGGCAATACTACAACATCAAAAGGACGAGCTGGAAGAACGTCAAGAAGTTCATAAAGCACCTCGACAAGATGCAGCTAGTCAAGTCCAAGGACCGCAGCGGCCAGGAGACGTTCATCATGGATATCGACTTTGGCGACCGCCGCGTCGAACAATTCGTCCCTTACAAGCTACCATCGAAGAACGCCCTCGAGACACCCACCAAATCATCAACCACGGAAGCCAAAAAGCCCGCTGCAGCAGATGACGCCGATCCCACCGTGGGGCAGACACTGAATGTCCAAACTCTCTATCGGCCCACCCAAAAGCTCACGCCAGAAATCTTCCCCTCATCCTCATCGAGCAATCCCAAAAACTACTACAAATATACCGAGGTCTCCAGCCATCTAGACCAATACCTGCAATCCCAGAACCTCGTTTCCCCCGAAAATCGCCGCATCATCAACCTCAACCCCTTCCTCGCCAACACAATCTTCACCTCCCCCTCCCCAGAAGACCAAGGCACCCTCAAACGCGGCAAGGTCACCCGCGACGGCCTGCTCAAGCGCATCATCGAAGACCACACCTTCCTCCAGCCGCACTACGCCATTCTCAAGCCCGGCCAGACCCTGGCAGACGTTAAGCCCAAGGCGGGCGCTACGCCGAAAGCCCTTGTCACTCTTGAGAAACGCACGGGGTCCAAGACGGTTACCAAGGTGACGAATTTGGAGATCTTTGGGATTATTCCGAGTTTGTTGGCGGAGGAGTTGCAAAAGAAGTGTGCTAGTAGTACAAGTGTGACGCAGGCTGTTGGTGCGCCGAAGGGGGTGATGGAGGTTTTGGTGCAGGGGGATCAGAGGAAGGTGGTTGATACGGCGTTGGCGCTGAGGGGGTTGAAGAGTCAGTGGGTGGAGGTGGTGGATAAGACGAAGAAGAAGAAATAGTCTGGGAGGCCTTGGACTCGGTTGGCTATAGAGAGGGATATGCCTTGATCATTTTTGGTTGTCATCATATCGTCTGAGCTTTCTACTCAGTAATAGTATGAAATGCCTATAGCAGACAATTTTCGCGTGTATGGTGATGCGAGTCCATACGAAAAATTCTATTCTACAATGACGATCTAAGATTCTACTCATCTAGTAGTAATTGAGGGCAGTCAAACAAATCCATTCATGAAAAAAGTGTATAGAAGAGGGCTGGAAGGCGTCCAGGTCTCTGGTCTCTTCTTTAACCAGGAGAAGAAAGGAAGAAAGAGAATGGCAACACCATATAGTTACACAGCGCTCCGAAAACCTAACATCGTCACCAAAGGACATGATACCTGATCCAGGTCAAGTGGAAAGATGATCAAGCAATCGAACGAATCATTCTAAACACGAGCGAAGACAATTGAGGCTTCACTATTTCCGTTCCTGTTCAGCTGCGCAACGTGCTTTTAGACGGTCAGATCACGCGCGTGCACCTTCTTGTCGCTGACAAGCCACTTCATGGTCTCTCGGAGCATGCTGAGGAACTGGTCGGAGGACAGGGAGCTCAGGTAGGAAGACCAGTCGCCGGAGTTGTAGGAACTAGAGCCCGAGGAGGAGGAGCCAGAGCTGGAGGAGCCCGAGGAGGAAGAGGACGAGCCTGAGCTGCTAGAGGCGGGGGTGGAGCTGGCGGCAGACTGGCCTCCCGCGCTGGCGGTGACGGTCACGGAGTCGTCAGCGCTAGGAGTCTGGACATTGGGCGAGTCAGTAAACTGAGCGGCAATAGTGGCAGTGGCATATTCGGTGGCAGTAGCATAGTCGGTGACAGTGGAGGCCGTGGCAGGCTGGTCCTCAGGTCCGCTGGGCTGGGAGAAGTGGGGACGGCCCGAGGGAGCAGCACCGTGGCCTGGGCGACGACTGTGCGAGGGACGAGGCACGCGGGTAGAGTATGGGTGAGGAGGCGGGATGGATGAAGGGCTCCGGATAGGGGTGGCACTAACGGGGGAAGCGCTGGAGATCACTCCGACGGAGGCCATAGAAGACGAGGCAGACGAGGGAGCGGCGGTAGTAGTAGCAGCAACAGACGCGGCGGAGGTGGTCGAGCCCGAGGAAGAGGCCGCGCCAGTGTACAGGGCCGGGCCGGGGATAGTGTAAGAGCTCAGGGACTGGTAGATGTTGACCAGGATGCCGGGGTCGGTGTCCTTGTAAAGGGCGGTACCGAGCGTACCAGAAGGAGAGTCGCTACCGCCGCCAGTGACCTTCAGGTTGAAACACTGGGGGTAGTTCTGAGCGCCGTCCTTGTTGCCGGCAGAGTGCAGAGCAATGATCTCGTGGCGGAGCACATAGTTTCCAGACTCGATGGTGCTAGGGATAGTGATAGTCCGGCTGTTATTGTTCTTGATCAGGTTGTCGGAGGCCCAGGTGCCAGGAACGCTGCTATCGTCGATAAGGCCAGCCTCATCGATCTTGAAGAACTTCAGGGTAGTCTTATCAACGGATGAACATTCACCATTGCAGTTAGCCATATAGGTAATAACAGGGCCGTGGTGGCTCGAAGGCCACTCGCTCCACTGCAGCTCGACGCTGCCGCCAGCCTTGACAGGAGCCGAGATAGCACCAGGCTTGGCACCCTTGTGGCAGATGATATCCCCTGAGGAGTACGCAGAACCGTCAACAAAACCCAAGTCGGTGGCAGTCTCAGACCAGCCAATAGTCGCGGGAGGGTTGCTCTCGTAGGGGTACTGGCTAATCAGATATCCACCATAGTAGGTACCGTCGACGACGGCACCAGTCACGTAACCATGGCCAGCAACCAGAGCGGCCGAGGAGAGGAGAACACCGGCAATCTTGGAGAGAGACATTGCTTCAGTCGTTTGGTTTAGAATGAACGCACAGCGTTTAGGCGAAGGTAAAGAGTGAAAACGGGGATTTCAGTCAATGAAATCAACCCAGGGGAAGAGAATGGAAAGGTATTAGACCTTGAGAAAAGAAAGAATGGATTGTTGAGACTGGTGATAGAAAAAAAAAAAGATCAAGATGGTCATGATGCGCAGCTTTATATGCTGCCCATCTGTCGAGGCTCGCCGGCTTCGTAGCTCTTTTGGGATCCGAGTGCAAGCCGCATCAACTCCACCAGGCCTGCCAGTTCCTTAAACCCCTTGATTGAAGCATGTCTCTGTCATGATAGGCGGTTTCCACCAGCGAGAATGGTTGGTCATAGGTGGAGAATTTCTCACTACCAAAAGGGCAGCGCTCCGAGGTCCCAGATAGATGAACTGCGTTGGAAGTTCCCCTCTTCCAGCGTAGCGGGTAGTCACTAGACAGCAGCTACCCACACGGTTAATTAGGCTAATAGTCGGTACATCCGTTTCAGGGGTTTGATCAACTTCGATGATGGGAGGCGTCTAGGGCTCGCTCAAACCGCTAGTTGGTACCTGTCGATCTTGGGCGGCAGTCTGCGACGATCTAGGTTTCACCCTGGCGGCCACAGCCCTCAGTTTGGCAGTTGGTCCCTGCGTCGGTGGATGCGAAATATCGTCATGACTTTCATCACCTACCGAATTATATGTCCGAGCTCCTGCCTGGTCGTTTTGGGTGTTGGGTGGTGGGGTTTGGTGTTTAAGGATGTTGATTTTGGATCCAGAAGGGGAAACGCCTGGTCTGAGTCGGGGAAGGAAGCCCCATCACCGCACTAAGGAGGCTGGATGGAACGGCATCGTATTCAGCTTGATGGAAAATGCGTTTCCGCCCAGCACTTTCTGAGGTCAAAGTGTGAAACACTGAGTACAGAGCATTCGACCTCCAGTTGACCTTGACAATCAACAGACATGGACGTACGGGCCTTAGCTAGCTTAGGTGTGGACCTCCCGACAGGTCGTGCAGGGTTAGTCATCCTAGGCACAGGACGGCCTTGGAGCTGTCACGACTCGTGAAGGAACTTTGTATTGAGGTAAAATCAAAGCCGTAGTGACTGGCACACGATGAGTGATTCTCAGTGGCAATTGGGCTGGATTCTTCCAGTTGGGTCTTTGCAAAGTGGAATCCGCCACTTTGAGGGGGGCTGGGCCAGGGTGTCTTGAGATTGGAACGAGGCTTTTGCGCTCGTTCAATCCCACGGTATGGGCGGCACAGTGAGGCAATCCCGATCTGCATTGAGCCCACATTGTTGATTGTGGTCGCCAACTTGCGTTCGAATCGTCGAGACTCCTCGCAATCCATGGACGGGTAATTTCCCCTGCAGAAATGGAGGACGAAGCTAGAGGGGGTGGCAGCTTCAATCGGCGCGTAATCGGAGAATTACAAGTGAAACCTTCGGCGGGCTCGGCACGCTGGGCAGGGTTGGAGGTCCGTTCAACCTTGCAATCATGGACGGACCTATTGAATCAGGAAGATCCAGAGCCCAGGCCGATATCGAGTTTTCGGCGGACATTGAGGTCTGTTCTTCCAGATGGAGGTTGCCAACGCTGCAGATTTCCTTCATTTACCTAATTCGCACTACTCACTTACCTACCTTTTCCTTATGGGCTCTCCGCGAGTCAGTACAGGCTACCTGGTAGCCGCCCGAGACATTCTTCGGAGCACTCGCAATAGATAGATTAACGGACTCCTCACTCACCTCCACGGTGGAACTTCGTTACGATCCATGGATTCCCCATCAGCGGCAGGCGGATAAATTTATGATAGAGAAACCCATCCATTCGCGATGTGAATAACAAAGCCATTGTGCTCTGGGCCATGCTAGAATAGCATAGACCCAAGGCTAGCTACGCTTTGGTCGTGCTAGCCCTGCGACCATTCAATGATTCTGTGGAATTTTAAAGGATTTTCTAAGATCTGCGGAATGTCACAGGCGGTGCGATCTCGGATGTAGAAAACACTCGCGCCTTGCTGAGATATCAAAGAATCACCATCAATAGATAATGTCAGGTAGAATGCTTTTTTCATCGATACCTAGGTGTCAACTGTCGAGGCCTTTTTGTGGCGCTCGACAGGGAAAGCACTGGTTAAGAAGCCAGCGCAGGTTAGCTGGTGCTCGAAATGTCTTCCACCAACAAGTCGAAAATAAAAAACTTTGACCCTGATTTTGCCTCTGGTCATCGACTAAAGTAGCCGACGCCATCAACGGTTTCTTGCGCATCAGAATTGCTGGCTGCAGGGATGCTCAGGCCAATTGCCGCTGCCACCCTTTCCACACGACTCGAGCACTCCATCACTGCGTAGTGCGTATTGGGGCCAGAGGGGGCCACCTCAGGGAAAAAAGATTATCGACCGCCTTGGCTACCGCCTTTCCCTAAGCCCCACAAATCAGGTAAATATGTGCCTTAGTTCCACATAATAACATCCCTATCTATCAGCTTCACTATCCATACTACTGTAATGCGGAGCACTGGGAACCGGCCTCGGGGCATCTCGAACAAACATCAATAAGATAGGGTATGGCATTTGCCAATAATAGGAGGAGGAAGTTCTAACCAGCATTTGAATGGATCAAACCACGCTCGACCCCTGGTGGCTCACCTATAAAGATCAGTTGCTCTCTTATCGCTCCTCAACTGGTTTCACCCCGGTCTGGGGGAGATAGTGACACAAGCTGCGATAGCGTGACACAAAGCATATGCGAGAGTGCCCTGGCGCAGCAAGGATCATGATAACGAGACCGTGTTCGTCATCACCGAGCGGCCGGGAATTTAGAACATGCAGGCCAGGCTGAATCTACTGTACTTGCGGGATCAATGCTGCGCGGCCGTGTACTTAACAGTGGACCGTACTCCATGGGCAATCCGCGATCTTGTTAGCAGACTGATGGCGTGGGGGTTTATGCCTCGAAGAGAGGGGGAGATAATCAATTATTGCATTGCAATTCTTGCTCGAGAAATTGAGTACATTGCGAGCGCGCGATTTGTGGCTATAGACATCAATATCGAGTGATCAACATGATTCGACAACGAGTCATGCGTTGGATGTCATTTGGATGTCATTTGACTTGTGTTTCTGTCTGTTTAAAAGTTTTTAATCATTAATTAGAAGAGCTGCAGAAGTTGGAATTGCTAGATATCATTACAGTAGTCTAGACTCTAGTAGCTTTGACCCTGTAAAAATCGTAAGCTAGCAAAGATGTTAAAGGTCAACCTGCACAGAAGCCCACACCTTCCTTGAGACAGAGACGCCACGCAGACGGATAGGGTATCCGGTGTAATAGAATACAATCCATGTCCACCAGACTTGAGGTTGCGTGCTTAAGCCGTAAGTAATGGGTATTGGGTAATATTGGTAACGAGCGTATTGGCTGGTCACCGCTGAAGTGGCGGCCTGAGGTGTCCATGACCGATCGTGGTGGGAAAATGGTTGATTCCTGCAGGAAGCAGGAAAAAAGAGACCAGCACCCAGAAAAAAAAAGCCAGGGGGTCGACATCGAACTGAGTGTATGGCACATGGCAAGATCCTCGGATCTTCACCTTGGCTGATGCGATTTTATTTGCTCCAACAGGAAAAGGTCCCAATCGCGAAAGCCCTTAGTATCAGCCAACCCTTGTAGAGGGAATTTAGAGTCTGCCACGTTCCGTTGAGAGGGACTCTCTTTCTGCCGGTCTGGATCGGCGCTCACAGTTTTCCCGCTCTCCTTTCTCGACTCCACCAAGGCAATCACTTTCCCCTACCCCAGCGACTTCCAACTACAAACTTGCTCGTCCATCGTCAAAGCCTCGTTCACTCCTGTTCCAGGAGCCCTGGTCTTGGGAGACCGGTCCTGGTACATCGCGTGAATCACTTCGACTACTTCGTCTGATCGGCACCCCCTAATTCTCCCGACATCGTTCCTCCGAACTCCGCCGCCCGCCCTCCCCAACCATCCACACGCGACAACAACACCGTCTCAGATCCAGCACAGCACGAGAGTGGTCGGTCGCTTACATCTCCCCGTCGTGATAAT
This sequence comes from Penicillium simplicissimum, assembly GCA_024706585.1. Taxonomy (NCBI): domain Eukaryota; kingdom Fungi; phylum Ascomycota; class Eurotiomycetes; order Eurotiales; family Aspergillaceae; genus Penicillium; species Penicillium simplicissimum. The sequence continues at coordinate 2,119,161 of JAMZTW010000044.1, forward strand.
TGGAGCCATTTGAGCCACCAGGGTCTACGAAGTATGGGACCAGCAGAGACACCCTCCTCGCCCGCCTTCCCTACCCTGGATCCCATCATCATGGACGAAGAGATGGAGTCCACCTTCCGCAACGCCAACATGGATTTTCTCGATCCTGCCAAACTCGACATGCCCTCCGAGTCTGCTGGAGCCGACTTTGACGATATATTCTCCCATGCCACCCACTCCCGCTCCCACGCCGCCCCAGAGTCCTCGAAGCGCTACGGCGACCAGCATCCCTTGAGGCAACAACCAGTCTTGACGGCCGATTCCCCTGCAGAGTCGCCAGACAACTCGAGTCGCAGTTCTTCGTCCGAATCTCCGCGAAATCACTTGCGACAGGTCTCGATCGCATCCACCAACTCCGCCGCTCATAGCGAGAACCCGCTGGTATCTACAGGATTTGCATCGGAAGACTGGATGCGCCCCGATCTCTCGTCTGTGAAAGAAGAATCGCCCTTCACGATAGATCCGTCATATCCCTTGGATGGCGGTCTTTCTCTGGACCATCCCGACCTGGAGTACAGCAACAGAGCCATGGATGCCGCGTTTGATTTTGAGAGTGCAGCAAGCAGCCCGAGTCCCCTGAAGACGGAGAACCCGCCTCAACTCAACGCGCACAAGAGCTCCAAACCACAGATTTGGAGTCCCTCGAATGCATCGGCTTTACCGAAGTCAAGGGATCAACGGAATGCGTCCTCGGTGAGTCATTTTTCCATAAACGGCGCGCCGTAAGGGAAGCAACTGCAGTGAGTGCTAACATCATAATCCAACTAGGCTTCCCGGGGCGGATCTCAATTCTATCCGTTTGGATATAAGGAGCAGTCTCCCTTTGGAGGACAATTCACGAATGGCATTGACAGACTCTCTGCACCTCAATGGGCCGGCCAATCTCCGTCCTCGCTGTTGGAGGAAAGCTTCGGGGGTATTAACATGAACGGCCAGTCTCCGATGAATGCCTCCATGTCGCCAAACATGAACTTTGGCTCACCCAGCGCATTGCCATTCCCGGTCAACTTTGCATCTTCTCCAGCTCAGCCCCAGATGGATTCCGCCAGCTCGACACAACCAGTATTGACTGTTCACCCAACCTCCCTCAAGTCGCGTGTTGAGACTCAAATTCCGATTCGATTGACACTTTCTCCGCTGCCGGCCGGCGTCAAGAAGTTACGCCTCCCCTCTCACACCATCTCCAAACTCAAATTCCTCGCCCCTCCCTCGACCGAATCCACCCCCGATACCCTCCAATTATACACGAGCTTGGTGTGTACCAGTGCAATGCAGGACCGGGACAAGCTGAAACGGGCATTTGCACGGACACGAGGCGAAAGGAATCCGGGGAACGCAAACGGAACGGAGGAAGAACGGCCATTGGACGGTGGGGACGTGAAGATTTGTACTGGCTGTATTCAAAGAGAGCGAAAGCGTGCTTCACGCAAGAAGCAACGCAAGCCCGAAGAAGACGAACTCTTCCAGAAAGATGAGGAGAAGCGTGTCATCGTGTTCAACACAAGCGAGATCAAGGAGTGGACTGAGCCACCCAAGACCGCTGCTGCGGGTCACGGAGAAATGCCACCTGCCCCTCCAGGAGCGATGCAGGTCGAATTGCCCATGCGAATTGCTTGCTACTGCCGACACCAGAACGAGAAGCTTGGATTCCAGGTCATTTTTACTATCAAAGATCACTTGGAAAACGTTGTGGCGCAGGCGATCACCAACTCCATCATGATTACGGACGACCACAAGACACAAGCACCTTCTGCTCCCCCACCGGCTGGCCCCTCACCGTCGTTGCCAGATGGAACCCAGTTGCCGGGTGTCGGTGTCTTCTCCTCCGGCGAGAATGGCAAGGCTGCAAATGGTGCATTCGCATCCCCTCAGTCGCCGACTGACCTTCAGGGCCTCCAGCAAAGATTCAATTCCCAGTACCAACTGACACCTAGCTCCTTTGCTGCTGCTGCCGCTCAAAACGCCACCAATGGCGTATCCTCAAATTCGCAGACACCCCGAAATCTATCTCGACAAGCTTCGCCTACTGATTTCCAAGGCCCGCAGACTAAGCGACGGAAGCACAGCAGCTCTGGCCGACTTCCCTCAGAGCTGACAATGACCCGGATGGAGACCCCTCAAGCATCTACCTCGGCCATGGGTAATGCGGCACAGCTTGCGGCTGCTCGTGGCTTCGCCTCGCCCACCGAGCGGCCATTTGTAACCCCCTCGTCGATGTCGGGGCACTACGGAAACGGTCCTCCCACGCCGAACCAGAGCAATGATAACAACCCCTTCTTCAATCCGACGCCTGCTCAGCGGCAGAGTCTGGATAGCCTGGCGCAGCAAAATCTTGCGTCTGCGCCCACCTCTGCCCAGCCCAGCCGTCCTGGGACCCCAGGCGCATCCGCCCGTAATGCGTTCCAGGATCAGAATCTTGCGCTTGCCCTCGGTGCTACTACTGCAAATCAGATCTGGCCCTCGCTTGCAACTACACCTAACCGGTTGCCTTCCGTCATTCATAAATTGGTCCCTGCTGAGGGCTCAATTACTGGAGGCACGGAAGTCACGCTGTTGGGAAGTGGCTTCTATCCCGGCATGGAGGTGGTCTTTGGTGATACTTTAGCAACTACTACTACCTTCTGGGGTGACAAGTGCCTCAATTGTCTCACTCCTCCTGCTCTCCAGCCAGGACTAGTGTCGGTGGTCTTCAAGCATGAGCATCCTACTTTTGGACAAGTACAACAGCCTCAGCCACTTATGCCTAAACAGCAACTATTTTTCCGATACGTGGATGACCGGGAGCTCCAAATGTATCGCCTGGCTCTCAACATTCTTGGACAGAAGTTGGGTAGCCAAGCAGATGCCTTCCAAACCGCTCAGCAGATTATGGGCAGCGACCCGAACGCCATCTTCAATATGCAGAAGGACATGCAAGGCGGTGGTTCCTCTGGCGGCCATCAACGCCAGGTGCCTGGACACGAGGCTCAAGGCAAGCTTAGCGATCTTGACTCCAAGATGCTGACCTATCTTGAGTACATCGACCTGGATGACAACCCCAGGCCACCGCGCTACAACTCTCGTAGCACTACCGGCCAGTCGCTTCTCCACTTCGCCGCTTCGTTGGGTCTGACTCGATTCGTTGCCGGACTGTTGGCTCGGGGTGCAAACCCTGATGTACAGGACAACACTGGCAATACTCCTATGCATCTAGCTGCTCTTCACGGCCATGCTCACATCGTTAACCGACTCCGTCTGGCGGGCGCCAATGCCAGTGCTCGCAGCGTTCGTGGCTTCACCCCTGCAGACTTGGCGACAACTCTTCCCGCCCACCAGGCTGCTCTGCTTCCATCTCGCCATTACCGCTCCCGCAGCGTGGGATCACTCACATCACGTCGAAGACGCAGCAGCAGCTCTGCTTCACTTAATTCATTTTGGGAGGCTTCGTCGGCATCGGGTTCCTTGGGCCATGTTGTCGATGATTCGGAGGAGCTTGACGACAGTGAAGACATTGACAGCGACGATTCTGAAGCTCCTTTGTACCTCAGCGCTTCTCGGCGGTCAAGCATGCACCAAGATGCCATCCCGCCCGTTGTGGAGGCTGGCGAGCGACGCGCTGCACCCGATGCTCGGGGGTTCTCTACGGCAGCAATTGTTGCCTGGCGTAACCACCTCGCGGGTCAGATCAACCAATTCCAGCAGAGTGTGGCTAACGCCTTCCCCAACATTCCTGCGTTACCTCCCATGCCTGCGATGCCCGCTATGCCTACCATGCCCGCTATGCCGGACTACCAGGCCAACCAAATGATGCGTCGCATTACCAATCTTGTACCTCATCGACCCACAGCCCGGGACGGATGGTGGGATCTGCTGAAGGGCAATACTGCCGCTCAGACCCAAAACCAGCCGCCATCTTACGATGAGTTGTATCCTCACCAGCAAGACGATGCGGAGGCGACTGAACTTAAGAAGTCATCCCTCCTACGTGCTGCAACGGAGGCGGCTATGGATCAACACTTTGAGGCACAAACCAGCCTCCCCTCTGCGTCAACGTCGGCTGCGGCTGCGGCTGCGGTCATTGAACGCAACACACAAGCAGTAAAGGATGAGCTCAAAGACATTACCATCGGAAGCAAGGTCCTCTCACGAGAACAACAGAAGCATCTCCGAGAGCATCAGGCCCGCCGCATGAAGGGCCTGGGTAGTGATCGGAACCTCTACTTTATTTGGGTAAGTCAAATTGACAAATACTTTTCTCAAAGCCGGGAATCTCGTTACTAACTTTCCGTTTAGATTCCTCTTCTGCTTCTAGTTATTTGTGCTTGGGTTCGGAATTACGTGCCCGGGATCTCGCAAGGCGTCACGGACAGCTATGAATTTGTGAAAGCTCGCTACACACAGCGGGCTGTGGAATTGGGCATTTAGGGACAGTTTACTCTTGTCGATCCGTCTTTCTTTTCTCCCCTTTGCTTGTTATTTTCTCTTGCCCTTTGGTCCTCGGTGTGATTGGATCCGGTGTTTGTTTTCCTTCAGCGGGTTGTTGCGACCCGGCACACCTTATATATCTTGTTGTCGGCTCTTGTGCTTGTCATTCTTTGAGTGTGCTTATAATGAGAGGATACGATTTTACATATGTTCGAGCTTGCGAAAGCGATGCATTATGTTGTTGAGATAGGTAGATAGTCCAAGTCTTTCTAATGAATCTCATAGACTGAAAGGCGGGCCTTTGATATTTCCATGGATGAGATTAATCTCCATTCACCGCAACTGGTAGCAGTCAAAATACCTGTGTTATGAACATTCTCCTCAACTGTCAGGTGGGATGTGATGTGACTGGATTTGAACCAACTTACACTACACTAGACCCGTCCTCCAGTGTTTCCTACGGGCCTCCTCTAATCCCAGCTCAATAATTGACAACACGCTTCCTTGAGAGCGAAGTTGGCCGCTGTTTGGGTTAGCTTCACAGATCCGGGCCACTTCTTGTCAGCGTCCGCCATGGAGAACGTGGAGGGAGCGCCCGTGTCCAGTGAGCAAAAAGGCCTAGTCATGGAAGGATGGATTCGTCTGTAGTAATGCCGATCTGGCGGAATGAGCGATGTGGTTCGGTGGTTCCTCGATGAAGAGCCCGTTGGGTACTGCCATGCGGACGATGGTCTTCAATTTGATTTCGGTGACTTTCGCTGGAGAGGCAAGATCGGCGTATGGATGATATGGTTGGTTCCTTGGAGAGGGACGAGACGGAAGATTCCGAAGTGGCAGAGCCAGCGCAGACAGGTAATGTCTTGGTACTACATTTGACATCCATTGTTAGTATTGATACAATTTGTGGAATGGTTGGTGACAAGCACTTGTCTGTAAATGTGTGATGTACTCGCTAGGAACTGCGGCTAGATGGGAGATATTCCGAGCGACGTCAAGAATACGGTACCGGGCCATATACGCATCCGCTGAAGCGTAGCCGGGTAGGGTGTACATAGGTGTGTCACGATCAGATGATGGCAATGGATGGTTCAGAGCTGTGAGATGATCGGTCAGGATCTTAACATTATCGGTGAGAGACCAAATCAATCGATCGAGGGTAAGTGAAGGTGACGACTGCATTCTGGGAAGCAACGAGAATGCCGGTCGATCAGGCTCTTTAGACAGATGACAGATTTTTCTCTATCCTTTCTAACTTTATCGTATTAATTTAGTTTCGACGACGTGGGCTCAACTTATACCGTATGGTGAGGTGGTTATTTGTTGTTGACTTGTTCGGGATACAACGGAGTCCAAAAGGAACATGGGAGACATTGGAAAACCAGGTCCGGTGCCAAGTATGCAAAAGCTGTGCTATATGTTTGTCAGTGGATTTGCAGAGTGTTACTATTTAGCATTAGGTGCCTAGTGGTCTTGGGTGGTCCCAGACCGTACTTCAACCATCCTGATCCAATGGGGTTCTCTTCCTCATTCCCTTGCAGGTAATGTCCAGCTTTCTTCGCGCTCCAGTTATAGCTGAGGCTCCTAGGTCCAGCCTCGGGGCGAGCAAATCTCCCAAAGAATGGGAAACATGAATTGGCGAGCTACTATCTTCAACAAGACGTGACGTGAATATTGTCAATGTTGGCTAGCGGCTGGTCGGTCTCTTCAAACATCGAGGCTCTGTCGCACCTTCCGAATTGGACAAACACGCCTGCCAGAATTATCGAGCACGCTTCACAAGCAACGAGCCGGGCAACTTCCATCACAGACCAGAACGCCCTACAGTGACAGGACATCAGAGAGCAGGTCCTTTCGATATCCTTTTCTCAACAACACAGCAACTAGAAAAATCATGGTGAAAGTCGAAAGCAAAGGAACACCCAGGGGACTGACGATACTGCGATGCTAAAGCAAATTTCTCTCTGTTATTTAGAACCGCGACAACCCGTCCAAATACACAGGCAGTTCTCGTCCCCTCATTCTCTAGGAGCACTTTTGATGGCTTGCAAATGACCAACACTCGGACATCCTTCGAAATAATTTTCGCCATATAGAAAGAAGTCCACACTCAGCGCTAGAGCATCATCGCGGCCCCAAATCTAGACTTGAAGGTTCTCCCACAAAGGTCTAGAGTCGAAATGCGCCTCTCCGAGTCTCCGACTGTCTTTTTGCAGCATTATTTCATTGCCTAGTCTCAGTGCCGAGAATTTGCGCATCTCCCATTAAATCAAGGACGAACGCACAGAAATGCTTGGCCGACGGTTACCAAAGCTCAGTATATGACGACCACCTGCAAGATCAAGAACGAAACACACATTCATCCAACCACTCACCGCTGCCATTGGAAGAACATAAGAGCCAAAAATTGTCGGCTTGATACGGAGTTCGCTTCTTCTTGGCTCTACTGAATCTTCTACGGCATCAAAGGTTCTCCGCGGACAAAGCAAATTCCATCGGCACTTCTTCTGCCCCGCCTCACAATAATTATTGCAGCAACAAGTGAAGGCCAACATGTTCGAATAGCCAAGTCAAGCCTCACATCGCGTGCTTCTTGCACATTGGGATTGTTAAAGCTAGGTATCTGGTTAGAAAAGCCGACGAATTCATCATCAACCCGTTTTGATCTCCCGGATCTCGGCAACGGCGGCTTGCAGTCAATTACGAAGACACGTTCAGAGTCAGACTCGCAATATGAGCGTACAAAGGCCTGATCAAGCGCTCCAATCGCGATACAACCACTCTGGGCCCCTTTTCAATGACTTGAAGGTCTCAGGGTCTCGGGTCCGGCCACAGAAATAGTTAAAAGTGTGATCAATCACTCAAAGATGTGTAGGGGTTGATCCCGGCTATACTCTTCCTGTAGGCGACTAGTACAGTTTGAGCAGCGTCATATATAAAGCAACAGTTTGATTCGATCGTCTCCTGCATTAGATCGTAAGACCATGAGGTTTCTGGGGAGTGAACACTCCAGACACGAGGTTGCTTTGCGGCTCATCGGACCCACCTATTGCGCGATCAACGTGTTTCGTCCAGTTCGCATCGCGAATCGCAACCTTTCACATTATCACGTCATTGGGGCCAAACAGTTGTCATAATGGACGAACAATTGGAAGCTCTCGTTCAAGATGAAAGACGAAAGTCCGTCGCGTGCCTGTCATAGTATTATAGCTACTGCAAGTCTTGGACCCATCACCTTCGATTTTACTTTCTTATACATGGCAATGGATCGTCCGACCGATCGGTGGTTCATTACCTGCTACCTCGCGATTCCTCCTAAGAGGACACGATCCTCAAGATGACGCTCTCGCATGAGCAACTAGAGATGGTAGGGATCGCGGGCCGTGTCAGCTCGATCCTATCCATTCTGGGGTCATTCGTTATCATTGGAGCTTTTTGTTTGTCGCGATACTTTCGCAGCCCTATCCATCGAATCATTTTCTTCAACGCTTTTTACAACTTGGTAGACTCGGCGGGGACGATGATTTCAGTATCAGGGCCTGCTGCGGGGGATACTTCGTCCTTGTGCCAATTTCAGGGATTCGCTCTTCAAATGTACATACCTCCTCGATCGAGGGTCCGTTGGCATCACGCATGGGGCTTGCGCAGAGCTGATTATCGCATAACAGGTTTCCACTTGCAGATGTTTTATGGACATTTGCAATGAGTCTTGACACATACCTCGTCGTCTTTCATCACTTTGATGCCCATTCCTTACAAAAACTCGAGATTAAATACATCGGAACCATTTCCGCGTTGACTGGCATACCCGCAATCGTCTTTCTTTTCATCAGAACACCTTCCAGAGGCCCCATCTATGGTGGCGAGACTGTAAGCTTGGAATATTCACTCAAGATTTTTCTTTCTGGCAAACTTGACTAACTCATCTGGAAGATTTGGTGCTCTATATCTCCCAAGTGGATGCTCATTCGCCTTGTGCTTTACTACTTACCTGTATGGTATGTACAACTGACGCGCCACTTTCTTCAAGCAATGACTTTTCTAACCACCGTCTCATGATAGGATCGTTATAGGAATCGTGATCGTCATCTACTGCTTGATCGGTGTCGAGATAGCAAGACTCAGGGACGGATTCAAATTAACCGAGGACGACCACATTGCTCTAACCTCCCACTCGACGGGCAACCGGCCATTCGATAACAACGACAGCGCCGTCACGACGATCGTCGAATCGGATCTGAACAATAAAGCAGGACTCGTATCCGAGTCCCACATCATGAGCCAGTCATCCTTGGAGCGAACTTCCACCCCGCGACAATCCTCAAAACATCTCAACTCGGGCGCCAACCATAGCCCGCCATCCCAGAGGCGCATGTCGTTTAAGCAGTATATCTTGATGCCATCACTTTTCTTCCTCGCACTGTTGACAACGTGGCTGACACCCACTATCAATCGGGTGTCCTTGTTCATTCACCCGGATCATCACTCATATCCGCTTTACTTGGCTGTGAGTGCATTGGGGTCTCTGCGTGGGTTCTGGAACGGCATCATCTTCATTACTATGGGGATGAAAGGCTGGAGGAGACGCGCTATAGAGAGGAGGGATTTAAAAAGACAAGTAAGTTAGATCTCACTGCGGGTGAGAGATTACCCATGGATGAGGAAATCGATGGATGCTGACTGGGGATTTCTTTCTAGGCGAGACGGATCGATCGATGAATCGCTGTACATACTCTCATTACACATACTCTCATTATTGAATATGATTAATATTACACTGAAGAAAGACGTGACATATCTTGGAAGACTCTAGAGGCGCGAGTGCACTACTAGTATCCAGAGATTCTTTTCCGTGTCCACGGTGTACACCTGTTGCATTAATTCACGGGCTCCAACAGTTTAACGCCTCGACATGGCTCCAGAGCCAGAAATTGTGGTTGAGCCATGAATAGATAACCTCTCGACTTTGAATCAAGTCCTATAAGTATCGCGGACTGAAGCAGCTCGGAAAAGGCCATGAGCGCATGTAATGGAATCCCTACCGAGTTCGTAGTCTCCTTCATCCGTTCCTGCACTTAAAAAGAGAGCACGTTGAACCATCCACGGTCAAACCATCATTCACAAGGCGAAGGCTACGCGTACAGACAGGAAGCAGTCAGGGAGGAAGCAAGCAATCTGGAATCCGAATCTTGGTAGCCTAGAGATCTCTCTAAGGAACAAGAAGAAGACAGAGAAGACAGAGGCCTCCTATAGGCCAAGAGAACAAATGACGCAGAGCCTGCCAACCGGTATCTACCGAAGGGACATTCTCCATCTCTTCCAACTCTCTACCTTTGTGCACAGATACTATATACCCGGTCCAGGGCAATTTGAAATATCAGCAATCTCAGCAGGATAAAAGGTCCGATAAGCCCATGATATAGGCAATAGACCGCCAGGGTACCTGAAAAGTGGCTGTCTACATTAGTAAATTTTCTGGAGCTTTACAAAGTTAAATCGCTCAGGTGAAGGTTCAACGCCCGTGGTGCTTCAGGAGAAATTGAAGGAATGACTCAACCAATAAAGAAGGATGTGTGCCATCTCAAAAGTTCGGGCAAGAACGGCGAAAGAGTCACGACCTAATTTGCGGGAACCATGCGTAATTAGTTTCTTCAGGCCCTCGGGCGCCCAAGCTATACCGAGTGAGATTGTTTTCCATTGGAATGAGGCATTCGTGGCTTGGATTTAGAGTTAAGATTTTAGGTTCTCGCTCACCTCCCGAAGATCCGTTACGTGGCAGCGGGGCTGCTCTTAACAGTGATGGCAATTGTCACCATGCGAGTATCGGGATAGAGTATGAGAGAAGCTCACAATATCACGAGGCGCTGTGAGCAACCTTCAGACCTTGTACATGGTGCAGTGCTCATCTTATGAGTTAATCCGACCTCAACGGTATAATGCAGGCCACGGCGGCCAGGCTATTCCAATTCCTCCGATCTCGCGACATCCGCTCGCTCCGACATGCCGATTTTTTACTCTTTCAAGCTAAAACAAGTCACCAATTACGAATTCGAGGACAGGCCCATTCTCAACGATCCCGATCCCAACGATGCCGGCGGGACGGGATGCATGTTCTCCGCTTCGCGTCGAGGTCGTGTGCCGTCGGAACTTGGCCGAAGCTGTGGAGTGCAGTGAAGCATTCCATGACCATCCCACGCTCCCCCACCTCGTTGCCTTGGTTCATGCTCTGCATTGGGCCAGGAACCGTAGCCCATCTCTTGGCAGCTGGCTTGGCCGCAGGATATGCGAGACAAGACCGAATAAGCCTTTGATATATGCTTCGCGCCAAGTCGATGCACAGATCTGTGATAGGCTCTTGGACCCGGGGATGAGGCTGTCAGTGTAGGAATTTCCCCTCAACATCCGTGAACTCTGGTCTCTCACACCAAGTACTCCGTACCAATGGCAGCCATAGACCAGCCATAGAGAAATCGATGAATAATGAATACCTGGTCCTTGTTGGGCCCGCAATACTGAATCTGAATGATTCTCCTCTCGCCCGATCCCGACTCTCGTAGTCTCCGGCCCGACAAGCCAATGAGACCTCCGCCCGGGAGTAAGTGATCTCCAGCGTGTGGTTCCAACTAAAACCCTCCGAGTTTTACCCCGTGGCAACATCGGAAAAGGCGCCTTTCTCTGAGAGATTGAGAATTTGAGAGTAACCCCACGAGTCAAGGTGCTCGGTCAAGAAATATTGCTTGATATGTGCCCGGTGAACGTTGCCTAAGGAAACCCTAAATCTGAGAGTACCGGTGGGTGGAGGCTGAACATAGCACATCAGAACAAATTCCGGCGTTATTTCGGCATGAAGATCCAGAAATAACCAAACACGCAGGTTGGACATGGATGTATGTTAGTTTCTCGGACAACTTCCTTCATAACACGGCCCCCGATCGATACATTGAAGTCTGCACTCGGACAGACTCGGATGCAGCAGCAGGTCGGGGTACCTGCCCATGGGGGAATGATGCTAACCCCCAAAGCTAGCTAGGGCTCTTCAATGGGGCTATCGGCATAACCATCAAGTCACAGAAAGAGTTCAGAATCCTGCGACCCAGATGGATAGCCCGTACCCACTGGTGTGTACTGTGTAATCATCACACCCACAAACATGATTCACTCAAAATTTATCTTGCGGGGTCTCCACGGCCCTTAGGCGAGGGTGCTACCAGCTGAAGGCAGATCTACGGATATAAACCGAGTGTCTGTTCCCTTTCCCCCTTCACAGAGTGATCTTCCACCTCCCGCGCATCCTGCTCAATCAATATGGTCTCACTATTCCGAGGCAAAGCCCTTCGGGTGGCACAGGCGCTTCTCATTGTGGCTCCTGGTACGTACACTGCTTCTTACGACTACTCAACATAGCAAGATATTAACGTGTTTTTCCATTTGCAGCCTTCATTGTCTTCGGTTATAACCAATCTGGACTCGGGCCTCTCGCAACGTTGCAGAGCTGGGTGAAAGTGTTCCCTGAAATCGACACAATCAATACTACCGGAACCCTACGCTCAAAGAACTCTACAGCCAAAGGTGTTGTGATTGCCTCCATGCAACTTGGAGCCCTAGTCGGCGCTCTCTCGTGTACAGCGTTCAGTGATCGAATTGGTCGACGAAAGACTATCTTCCTCGGTGGTATTCTCACAATCATCGGTCAAGTCCTTCAGACTGCCGCCTACGGCCTTCCCCAGTTTGTCGTTGGACGCGTCATCCTTGGTCTTGGTATTGGTCAATTCAGTGTTGCTGTTCCTGTTTGGCAATCGGAGTGTACATCTGCCAAACACCGTGGACAGCATGTCATTGTTGACGGCATCTGTATCTGTCTGGGCTACACCCTCTGCAATTGGATCGACTTTGGTCTCAGCAAAGTCAGCGGTTCTCTGCAATGGCGGGTTCCGTTAGTGGTTTCTTTCTTCTTCTCACTTGTCGTTTTGGTGTCTGTCTTCCTGCTTCCTGAGTCGCCTCGATGGCTCGTCAGCGTTGGTCGTATCGAAGAGGCCACGCAGAGTCTGGCTGCTTACAAGGGTGTGCCAGATGACGATGACTCTGTCCGTGTTGAAATCTCTGGTATCGAAACTTCCCTGGAAGTTTCGGCTGATAGCGCCTCCTTGATGGATATCTTCGACTTCAATAAGCCCGACGAAGAGCGGCTGCTATACCGCTTCTGCCTGTGTGTTGCACTCCAGTTCTTCCAGCAGATGTGCGGTGGTAACTTGATCTCCACCTACATCTCCACCATCTTCCAGGAAGACCTCGGAATGTCCAGTGATCTGGCTCGAATCCTCAGTTCGTGCGCAATGACCTGGAAATTCTTCTGCTCGTTCATCGCCTTCTTCGCCATCGACAGACTCGGCCGCCGGAAGATCTTCATGATCAGCGGCACCGGCATGTCCATCTGCATGATGGTTCTGGCCATCACGAACAGTTTCAAAGACAACCGCGCTGCATCGATCACATCTGCCTTTTTCATGTTCTTGTTCAACAGCTTCTACCCCGTTGGCTTCCTGGGTGGAAACTTTCTCTACTGCACCGAGGTTGCGCCCATGCGTCTCCGAGTCGCCATGTCCGCCATCTCCACTGCCAACCACTGGCTGTGGAACTTTGTGGTTGTCATGATCACGCCCGTGGCCCTGAACACCATCGGGTACAAGTATTATATTGTCTACGCTGTTATTTCCGCGTGTATTCCTGTCTCGGTTTATTTCTTTTATCCTGAGACCATGAACCGCAACCTCGAGGCACTGAACCATGTGTTCCGTGATGCGGCGACACCCTGGCAGATTGTCAGTATGGCTCGTCACCTGCCCCAGGGTGAGGCTGCTGAGGTAGACGTGTGGATGCGGGCTGAGGAAAAGCGTGGGATTGAGGAAAAGGAGGACGCTTGAGCCGCCTTAAAATGTTGGTTATGTTTAGCTTGTTATGATGAGCCCAAGATTATGATAGAAGTGAATAAAGTCGGATTTTTTATGAACAAGTACTGTACTGCACTGTTCTTCCCTTCTCCAGCCAAGCTTTGTACATTGCTCGCGAAATGTTGATACTTTGACCCGGAAACTCGGACGGAACTTATTCGGAGTACAGCGACTAAAAGAATGGAAGGCGGAAGAGATTGCTATGGGTCAACAGGCCAATGTTCTTTCTCTTCCCGCATCTTTTCTCTCATGGGACACTCTCGGGCTTTTCAGTATCATCATCCGAATTGTGGCTCCTCATCCTTAGTGAAGTAGGTTCAGAAGGCAGTGAAAGAAGACAATTTTTGAGAAATCAAGATGTAAGTATACATTAACATAATCGGAACCACAACTCCATGTCAAAAATTCAAACAAGTACAAAAAGGTAATAGATCATGACAATATGTAGTGTCGGTCATTAGGACATGGGATAGATACATGCATGAAGGGGAATCAAAGAGGGAAAAGAAATGGAATAAGATCAAGAACACGAAATGCAGGAAATTCCAATATGCGTATTTAATACCGCCCGCCAAGGTCATGGATCACCCCCACTGACCAGAGGATGCAATGCTTCAGGGAACGGGTGCTCCGAGTCGAACTCATCAAGCTCGCTCCCATCACCGCTGTACCCGATGTTGTCACGGTTGTCGTCGACGATGCGCCCGTACTCGAGAAGGAGGAGGTAGAGGTAGATTTCCAAGTCCTCATCTCGCAGGGCGAGATGCGCCCATTCGCGACTTTGGGTGGCAATCACTTCCGCCTCGAAGTCGTGACGGGGGACGGAGGGCCCATGGCTAGGTAGGGAAGAATCTTTGGAGGCGGGTGGGTGGAGCCCGATGAAGTAGGTCATCAACGAGTACAAGTCCCCAAATCGGTTGTCCATCGGGACAAAGTGACGCCAGGCGAAGAGGCGGGAGTCGTGCCATTCGCGGAAGATGGTGGCCTTGAGTCCGAGGGACTTGCTTTGATGGAAGGCGCGCCAGCGACCGGAGAAGCTGTGGCCGTCAATGTCGACCAGGTATTTAGCCTTGAATTGTTCGGAGAAATCCTTGGGCTCCTTGTAGGTCCAGACGCCGTCGTAGAAACTGCAGTTAGGGATACAGCCCCATGACTCGGTGAAACCGACGTCAAAGTAGGATGCAGCGAAGTCGGAGGGGTGGAAATTATCGATCTCCTGGTAGTGTTCATGGCCGTCCTTGGCGAGGATAGAAACCCTTTCCAGGTCCATGTCAGTCGCGTTGGCCAAGTGCACGAAGCGTTGCCGATGGAGGCGGAACCAGTTGTCTTCCACCTGGATGCCGCCAGAGGTCACGCCGCGCCAGAGCAGGGAGTCGGTCTTGTCGTCCCACTCATAGTCGTGCTTCGAGTTATAAACGTAGCGCGGGTCTTTCAGGAAGTACATGTTTGCCGGGAAGAGGATGTCATTGTTCACGCTGACCTTGCATTCGCCAAAGACAGGAAGCAGTTTTCTCGTGATCGTGTTGCTCGAGGCGGAGAAGAGGAATCCATGCTTGTCTCCAATATCAGGCCCCACCGTGCAGAGGTCCGTGGAGCCGGTAAAGTTGGAGACAAAGTCGCCAAATGGAGTCTTGAACAGCTTATCTGCATCTGCCACCGTCAAGTTGGTGTTTCGAGCAGGAGATTCCGGAGGGCAGGACTCCTTGGCGAAATCCATGTAAGGCTTTCCAGCAACGGAGAACCAACCGGGGTCCAATTCCTCATTGATGCCAGCCTCTTCGTCGTACAGTTCATCCCTACCCTGCGAGAACTCATCCGCGGCATCGGGCGGGGTGGCCCTGGTGCTCTCCTCAATTTTCAAATAGTTCTGGATATCCTCATAGGTCACCATGACGCGAGGCTGGTCCATGGTGTTCATCGCGATATCCATATCCGGCAAGTGTTTGGCGATCTTGCCAACGGCCTTTGCCAAGGTTTCCACACGCCATCCCTCTGTGTGCGACACCACCTTGTGATCGCGAACTCGCACACCCGCAATTCCTGGGCTATCCTGCAGACGTGCCGCCCACTGTCGAGTTTCCTTGGGTGAAAGTGCCCAGAATGGGCGCAGGTCTCCGGTGATCTGCTGGAAGTCGTCGACATTGTGGATTTTGTTCTCGCGCGCGTATTTGTACCACTCCTTAAAGCCGGGTGGGGGATGTCTTCCGTAGGTTGCACGATACTTGGCAACGGTCTGGCGGAAGTTGGTTGAGCGACCATCCTCATATTGCTGCCAGCGACGGTTCGCCTCGCTCATCAATCCGGCGATCGGGTGCTCATCGCGCGCAAATGTGCCTTCGAGGTGCTTTTGCTTGGGGCGGAACAGCGACAAGCCGGGCAGGCGAATGACGGTGTGGTCGACGGCGTGGGTCAGGAAGATGAGGTTAACAAGGCAGATGAGGGATGCAGCGACAGCCAGGCTCATGTAGAGCTTGCGCCGCCCCGCGAAACTGCTGGCGCCAAGCATTCTGAAGGCGAAGGGGGGGGGGAGGATTCCTAGGGCTACACCGGAGGAGAGATCCGGGCGCCAGGAAGGGGAAATGACGAGACTCCTGGAATGCTAATGGAGAGAAGGGGAGGGTCGCACGCGATCAGGTGGATATAAGGAGCAACAGAGGCTATGGAGAATACATGGCAAAGTACGGAGTAGAAGGATGTTGAGAGAAGAAGGATGAGGAGGAGAGAATACGGAACCCCTAAGCAGAAAACCACGGAGTCGAGAGATGAGAAGTGGAGAGCGACGCCAAAGTTCCTTTTTGGGGGGGCCATTTGCGGGTGGTGGTACCTTTAGGCCCTCTTACTCCGGTCGTACTGAGGTGAGTACGGAGTACTTACTGTAGTCTACTACAATAGTCCGCTATAGGCACAGTAGGCGAAATCTCTCACTGACCAACCATCTAGCAGGCAATCCATTGGGCCATTCGGGGCCATGCCAGCCGCCGCCACGGTTCACTAAACAACTTGGAGACTCACACAAGAGAAGGGTTCTTTCTGGTGGCGAGCCTTGGAACGAACACTTCGAATTTATCCTTCAACTCTACGGAGGACTCCGCACTCCTCCACCTCCAACTGTGGTGGACTACGTACCCCCTCGTCCCTCGTGCTCTGCTACCAACCTTAACCTTGTTCATCTGAATCAATTGTTTTAATTTGTTTCGACGTTTAGTCGTTTACCCTCCCTTGCGGCTTAAACTGGAGTCACTACGGTCTCGCCCCCCAAAACGGTCCCCATTCCAGTCACTTCTCCGAAAGAATCCTAGCGGGCTTTTTTGCCTGGCTTGGTGCTTAGTGGTGATTGGACTCGCGCTGCCAAGAAACTCAAGTCGGTGGGCTCTGCTATCGCCGAGCAATCCACGAATCACACCCTCTCCGGACATGGATGGTGACCTTCCCATCTTGCGCGGCTGAGAGGTTGTCCCAGACCATGGCCGCGAAGCGTCCGCGCGCTGCATTCGAGGCCGACCAGGCCAGACAAGCTGCACAGGCTCCCTATGCCTTTTACGGGACGCCGTTGCCCCCGCTGGAGGCCGGCGGTCGCGATGATGGCTCCTACATGCCGGTATGGAAGCAAGAGGTGACGGATGAGCGGGGGCGGAAACGGCTTCATGGAGCTTTCACCGGTGGCTTCAGTGCTGGGTAAGCTATCCTACTGTCCACACAGGGCTATCGACACTCATGTAGCTAACTTATGGTGCTTCCTTCAGCTACTTCAATACGGTCGGTTCCAAGGAAGGATGGACTCCCGCGACCTTCGTCTCGTCCCGCCAAAACCGCGCGCGCGATGCGAAACAGACCACCCAGCTACGGCCGGAGGATTTCATGGATGAGGAGGATCTGCGGGAGCAGGAAGAATCGCGCAAACTACAGACGACAGAAGGATTCGCTGGGTTTGGGCTGACAGATGCCGATGCGACACGAAGAGCGGGCCTCATGGACCTGCTCAAGACCGGCGGAGAGACCATGGGCGTGAAACTGCTAAAGCGGATGGGCTGGCGCGAGGGCCAGGGCATTGGTCCCAAGGTCCGGCGAAAAGCCAATTTAGATGAAAGCACCGCTGTCAAGGGTGACGGCTCGGAGGAAACATATCTGTTCGCGCCCGAGAATCCCCCCATGGTCGCGTTCATTCGCAAGACGGACTTTAAAGGCCTTGGGTTTGAGGGCGAGACTCGTCTGGAGGCACCGGTCACTAGTCGTGATGAACAACACGACGACGAGGACTCCTTCTTTGGGCATCGCCTGGCTACGGACAAGAAATCCAAGTCGAAGGCAAAGGCAAAGGACTCGCGTCGTGGCGGATTTGGAGTCGGCATTCTCAATGACACTGGGTCGGACGACGAAGACCCGTACTCCCTTGGGCCACAGATAGCCTACAACAAAACTATCGGTGGTGACAAGAAAAAGAAGAAACCCAAGTCAACGATCGCATCCGCCAACCCTCTACTTGATACCAAACCCGTCTTCATCTCGAAAAAGGTCGCAGCGGCCCGTACAATGGGAGGCTTCAGGAAATGTCGCGATGGGCGATTGCCGCTGGACGGGTTCGTTCTAGCTGATACTTTGTCGGGCCTGTCGATCTCAGATAAGAAGTACGAGCCACCTAAAATACCGGAAGGCTGGAAGTCTACCAAACAACCTACGAAAACTACGAGAGATGCATCCACCTATGTCTCTACGGCTGATGCCGCCAAAGCATCTTCTCTGGATCCTGCGAAGAGAGCGGCAGCTCTAGGAGAAGTCCAACTTCCAGGAAAATCGATATTCGATTGGATGACACCTGAAGCTCGTGAGCGTATTGCGAAGCTCACTGGAAACACCAATCTACCTCCAGCTTTGGGCGAGAAGGCGCCAAAGGGCTTTGAAAGCTCCGATTCACAAAAACGAAAGGACCTGTGGGACCTCGTCCCCAAATTGGACAAGCAAACTGCCGTCCAGGCCTTAACTCGTGCCGTCAGCGGATGGATGCCGTACTCAGAAGACGAGCAAAAGAGGGCACGCTACCGGACGTTCCTCGAGGTGCGAGCAGGGGTGCGCGACTCTCTTCCAGACCGCGTTTCTGGATCCACCACGGACGACTGGGTCAACGAGATGCAGGAGTTCGCGCGGGCCGCCGAGGTCTTTAAGCCCATGAGCGGGATTATGGCTTCGCGATTCACATCGGCGTCCTCAGGGCCGAAGGTTGCTTCTGATGCGCCCCATAGTTCAGCCGACTCTCCTCTAAGCCGGCCTATTGAGAAACCAGACCCGCCAGCTGTGGCGGCTGCCAAGATTGGCATGTTTGGACAGATGACACGCAGTTCGATATCCTTTTACCCTTCGCGGTTGCTTTGCAAGCGCTTCAATGTCAAACCCCCAAGCCATGTACAGCTTGACCCTGGAGAACACCCCGGTGGCTCGGAGAGCGTGTCTGGGACACGTTTCCAGTCTGGTGGCTACCAGACCGATGCTGCAACGCGGAAGGAGCTTGTATCTCAGGAGGTGATGAACATGATCTTGATGGAATCTGGCCGTCAGCCACAGCCGCCAGTGGAGGCGCCGCCTATTCGAGTGGTTGAACCAGATCGCAATGAAGCTCTCGAGGCTGAGCGACCGCGCGACGCGGTGTTCAAGGCCATCTTTGGTGAAGATGAAACCGAGGAAGTTTGACAGTCCTCGCTTGGCGATATGACCTCTCTATGTACCATGTAGATTAAAAATACTGCAAAGTATGGAATCCCTCTGCATATCAGCAGACCAAAAGTCAAAAACAGTGCCCAGTGGTGAGATAAGAAGGCGCCGTGCAACCGTTGTACGATGCATCCAACCCGGCCGAAGCGGAGACGCCCCAATTGCCTGACATCATGATAAATGCTTGTCAGAAGCCACGACAGATCCGGGGGAATGTATCCGCCTCTCGACCGCGTAGGTCTTTTAGGTCCTCGCCTGATCAGTAATCCAACTGATCTGTCCACCGCCCCTCGCGATCAGAATCTCGATCTGGAGTATTGTGGGCTTTGTATTCGCCCCCCCTCCTCTAAAAAAACTGGTGCGCGAGGCTTGGATCGCTTCCTCTTTGACTCCCATTTGGTCCCCCTCTCCCCTCACAGGTCACAACCCTTCCCAACCCCCCCCCCCCCGTCCTCTTCTCCTTGGCTTATGGAGTGTTCAAGTCGCATGCAAGATGGTAAGTTACCATCCTATTCTGCTGGGCGCCCAGTCTTTCCCTTTCAACCTAGATAAAAGCGCCTGGCAAATGCCTGATGCCTGATGGCCGGGCCTGTCACACGACTCGCTCTCGTGTCCCCCGCATTTGCCAGGCAACCCTTTGATCGTGATCAAGGGACCACCATCCTCCAGCTTGGCGCTATATAACTAACGACTCCCCGCTCCCATATTGACAGGGTTGCTGCTCGTCCGTGCCGTCGCATGACGACGACCATCCGCATGAAGGCCAAGCCATCACCCACACTTCCCCCACACAAGCAACTCGTAACGCCAGCACCTCCACCGCATCAACCACGACGACCAGCCACCGCGGCGTGCGGCGCGTCTCTAATCTCCCACTGACCGAGCACTACAACGAACCCGTGCGCTTGCACGTATGGTATAGCAAGCGCCGCACCTGGAACCGCGCCGACCTGGACCGCGAGCGGCGTGAGTTCTTTGAGACAAGAGTCACTGGCCGGCCGGAGGTATGGGCTGCGCTGTCGACGGCGATCGCCCTGATGCGCGGGGGCGATCTGGCCACGGCGCAGAGTATCGTTGATGCGGCGGGGGTGACGATTCCCACGGGCGATCTTTGCGAGGGCTGTTACGATGAACAGGGGGTGTTGTATCGTCTGCCGCAGTGTATCGTCAGTGATCCGGAGAATATGGCGCAGACGCCGCATTCTGCAGCGGATGGCATTACGAGGGATAGTGAGGTCACGCAGGAGGAAGATGATACGGAGGCTTTGTCGGATGGGAAACTTGCTACGGATGATGCCTCGGGCGATGAACTGATTACGGAGGATATTGAGCGCCGGAGGGATGAGAAGGGTAAGACTAGTGAGCGAGATCTGATCCGCGTCCAGGCGCGACTGAGTGATCGCGGTGGTCCGGATTTGGTGCTGTTGCTAGGCAAGGGCCAGAGTGTAGGCTTTCTGGCCCGCAAGATCCAGCAGGAGGCAGGGGTAGGTTCTCCGTGGGAGTGCCATGCGAAGAAGTTGGTATATACTGACTCGTCTCCAGATACCGAGTCATCAGCGCGTGCGCATTGCCTATCTTGGTCGCATGCTCAAGGAGCATGAGTCTTTACTTGGTCAGGGCTGGCAGCCTGGCCACGTTATTAACGCCCTTATTGCCTCGCGGGGTTCATTCTGAACGGGGGGAAATTGAGCCCTCCTTCGCTTCGTCCTAGAGACTTTTTTATCCTTGTCCTTCCTTGGCTTCATCCTCCCTTGTCCATTCAGCGTTTGGCGTCTCTCACCTCGTGATTTGCTCTGCATAATACCCCATTGTCCATTGATTTGCACTACTTGATATCTCACCGCATGCCATTTACGATTCGTGCCCTTGCCTTCTCTTCTGATTACCATCTAGCTCATCCTTCAATATCAGGATATGATTGATCTCCTCTCTATTGCATGTTTGAAAAATTGTGATTGCTAGTTTGAATGCTTGTTTGTGCCTGGGCTGATCCATGGACTTCAAGTGTTCCCTACCTAATCAAGATCGTCCATGAATAATGAATTAAAGTTGGCGAAGCCTGAACCTCCTCTCCCGTATGCAAAAATTTTTTCCAAAAAGGAAAGAGCTGTGCATCATCCGTGAATCGAACACGGGCCTCGTCGATTTTAGTAACCCTAAGCCTATGGCAACGACGAATTCTACCACTAGACCAATGATGCTAGTTCATGTAAAGATGAACCCTTCTTAGCATAATCATCCAGTTTATTGGTGTTTTCGAATTAGGCCTAGCGCCTCGTTGTGGACAAACGTGGATGAGGTAAGGTTTATAAGAACACCTAAACCTGCCAAGTTAGAGAATCCGTAGATCCATACGGTACAGAAATGCTATGGGCTGATGGACTGTTCGCTTCACCCTTTCTTAAGGTAGTTCCTGGAGGTTTGATGTATGGTATTCCGACCTGGAGTGTAGCAATTCCAATCGCCGGGTATATATCTGACGGCTCCAGGTTGACAACCTACCCTCCAAGGTCTAGGTGTACCTACATGTAGGATCGGCCAAGCCAACCTCCCGCCCAGGCTATTATCGAGTGCGGGCCTGCCTACCTACCTCGAGGCTAAATCGTCCATCGGTACCCAGAAAGACTGCCCAGGTAGAGTTAAATGACATCCATAAACTCCAGAAGTGGAGGAATAAATGAATTGCAAAAGGATAAACTAATTGATAGATCGCGGAGACCAGATGGCCACCTGTTGCTATACCAAAAACCCCAAATTTTAGGCAGCAGTGAGTTTGACTTCTACTCCAGATTACGGGGACATGCTCGCAATCAGGAGGTCTGGATCCTGGGCGTCCATTCACAGCCCGTCAAACTGCCATGACAGATTGCCCAGCGCTCGTAGGTAAGTGGCAGGCTGCACTTCCATCTTTGAAGGACCTCTCCAAAGGCACCCAAATACAACATCATTGGAGACCGAAAATTGGAACCTCAATGTGAATGGGATAAAAATCAAAACATGGATTGCAAAAATAGAGGCTGTTTAGACAAGTCGACCATTGTCCGCCTCTCTACCCTTTGGCGTCGTACCAGAGCGCCGCTTGAGGACACGACAGAAGAACGACGCGCCATTCCGAACAACCCTCACCAATGAGGTGGGGTTGTAGTGCTTGACACGGAACATGTAGTACATGAGTACGGTACCAAAGATATTGAAGCCAATGTAAGCCCAGCCGATACCGAAATTGCGCCAGCGTTGGCTGTAGTCTAATGCCTCATCAGCCATGGGAGCTCAAGGAACGGCAAGATGCGCAGCGGAGAGCCTGGTGCGGTTTACTTACAGATGTTGCTCGCAGCAAGGTATTGATCTGCGTTACTGAGTTGGCAGTACTCGCAGTTGCTTGTAGCTGTGGGATTGTACAGTTGTCCACCGGAGGCGGTGACGAATGGATCCAGATACGCACCGCATGTCAGGCCGGTTGGAGGGTTGAAAACGCTCAGCTCGGCGTCGGAACATTGGATCGCTGTTCCATGCAAGCCTGTCGCTGTGATACCGGCGATCAAGTAAGTCAACGGGGAAACCCTGTACATGAAGATCCAGAATCCTGTTTTGAATATGAGTCAGTGGATGAGAATTCTCCAGCTGTTGGAAAACTTCTTAGTCTTACCCGGTAAGGCGCTCGGCGGCTGCAGGACTCCGTTGAAGGTGAGGGTCATGATGAACATCAGGGTCGCGATAGTACCACCAGTCTCCGCATCAGGAAGCGCGGCTATGATGAAGGACGCAAAGGTAGAAATGAACATGTAGAACTGAACAACAAACAGAAGCATCAAGCCCTGCCTTTGCGAGGCCTGCTCTGCTCCGTAGATCGGGTAGTAGTAGCATGCCCAGGCAATGATAGCAACAAAGACCTGATATGGGATCTCGACGATGACGTTGGCAATCAAAAATGCAGCCCATGAGTAAGCCTTCGATGGACGCTCACGAACTTCATATAGTGATCTCTGGACGACGAACTTAGGCATGATCCTGGTGAAGCAAGACCAGTTAGAATGAAGCTCGACTTTGGATTCAATCGGGGGTAAGACCTACTGTTGGACCAGTGTCGAGAATATCGAAGTCAGCATGAACGCGCTGAAAATAGCATCCTGGATGCCCTGAAGCGAAGCACCTGGCTGGAAAAATGTGAAGCCAATGAAAAGAGAGGACAAAGTGGCCAACATGATTTTGGCCCACACATAGCTTGGCTCGCGCCAGAAGCTCTGGAACGAACGGTGTGTGACACACCACAATTGTGATAGGAACGGCATGGCATATTCACCATGCTGGGACTCGTCCGCACTAGGCCTTGCCGATGCTTTTTCATTATGGATCCGGTCGATCTCTGCTTGCACACCCTTTGCCTGCTGGCTCTCATTCCAGACAACGGACCAGTCCTTCGTAGATTTACCAGAGGCGCCGGCGCCAATGATCTCAAGCATGTATTCCGCAGGCTGTCACTGTCAGTCATCGAAATCAAATCATCATCAGGGGAATAGCTTACATTCTCAGATGAGCCACAGACCCTCGCTCCGTTGCTTTCAAAGTAGTTCAAGAGAGTTCGAGATTGCTCGCCGATTTCACCAAAGTAGACGGTCTTTCCCCCTTTCGCTAAAAAGAGCAGTCGATCAAATTGCTGGAAGAGTAAAGCTGAAGGTTGATGAATTGTTGAGAGAACGGCTTGACCATGTTCTGCGAGCTTTCGC
Organism: Penicillium simplicissimum; assembly: GCA_024706585.1. Taxonomy (NCBI): domain Eukaryota; kingdom Fungi; phylum Ascomycota; class Eurotiomycetes; order Eurotiales; family Aspergillaceae; genus Penicillium; species Penicillium simplicissimum. Next base: position 2,142,976 of record JAMZTW010000044.1, read on the forward strand.
AGGAAGGCACAAATAGCCCACGAGCTTTGAGAGTCCAGTCCACTTGTCGGTTCATCGAGGAAGATCAGGAGTGCAGGTTTCGCAGCGAGCTCAACACCAATGGTCAAAAGTTTGCGCTGGAGAATATGGCAAAATATTAGCAAGTGGTCATGCAACTAAAAGGCACGAGTGAAAATTACCTGCTCCACGTTCAAACCCTCTCCTGGAATACCCACGATAGCATCCGCAAAGTCTTGCATGCCGAGCATGTCAATGACATCTTCCACATACTTGAACTTCTCCTTCTTTGACACAGACTTTGGTTGGCGTAACGTAGCGCTAAACCGCAGTGCTTCTCTGACAGTTGTCGTCGGTAGGTGAAGATCCTGCTGCTGGACATAGCCAGTCTTTCTCTGGAAGCTAGTGTCCAGTGGCTTGCCGTTGACGAGCATATCGCCAGTGACAACGCCGATAGAAACACGCTTAGCCAGTACATCGAGAAGCGTGGTCTTGCCAGCTCCAGAAACACCCATCAAAGCTGTGAGGGTGCCAGGTTTGACCCATCCAGAAACATGGTCCAGTAGCCGCCGATGGCCACCCTTGACAGGAATATCGTAGCACACATTCCTCCAAGTGAAGATGTCATGCTGCGATGGAATCGCCGATGTGTCATCACCCTTGTCTGGCGAATCATGCGTGGCCGGAGTGACCTCGGCTGCGCTACCTGCTTTTCCACCCTTCTCAAGATATCGTAGATGCGCAGGCACATGTCCTCTTCGGAAGACAAGGAATTCAGCCGTCGAGGAAGTAGCCGAGTTGAGCTCAGAAGCAACCAAGTACAATACCATGAAGAAAATCCAGAATCCGATGAGGATACCAAGGTTTCTCCACTCGTGCGCGTAGCTGTACTGATACTGGGTCTCTATGTAAGCATCTCCAGACACAGTTCTTTCTCCCGCAACCGCGCCTCCAACTGCACAGATGAAAGAGTCGCCGGATAGATTTGGGTATGCAGGAATGAACTGAGAGCATTCGAAGTTACGACCGTGGAACTCGTTCGCGATAAGAGATTCGAAGGCGTAGAAAATCGGGTTTATCCATCTTATCCAACTAAACCAAGGGATCTTGCTCATCGCAGGCGCAGTGATGACAAAGCCTGTGTAGATGACGATAGCCAGCACGATGACTCCGGCCATTGACATAGCCTGTGCTAGAGTCTTGGTTGATGCTGCCAACGTTCGAAAGACCCCTGACATCACAAGTGTGCTGAGGAAGGTGAAGAGGAAGAAGATGAAGAACTGAGATGGTTCGTAGCGCTATTTGGAGTGTTAGAGATGAATCATAGACACACATATTAGAAAGACATACCAGACTGGCTAGGAAGTAGAAGATGATGTTGAAAATAACCGCCGCCACAAATTTGACCGGTATATCTGCGACGATGCCTCCTAAAGCTTCTGCAAAGGGATGCACGAAAGCATAAGAAGCCTGTTTCTCAATGATAGGCCGTTGGTCGTAGAGCGAATTGATCTCAGTAATACTGATAAGGGCATTCAACCTAAAATCGAACATGAGAACAGTATTTTACCGTGTTGGTCGATGGGACTTACAAAACCGAGAAGAATAGAGCGGCGCCTTTGCTCTGGAAACCAGCAGATGCATTAGGTGTTCTAAAAGAGATCAACTTTAGTTTCGATTCTTGCAATACCGGTGCTATGGTGAAGGAGAGAATAATTACCCGTAGTAGATCGATCCGATAATCAAGGACATGACAATTCGCCCAATCACGGTGGTCAAGGTAGAAGGCTTATCGTTCCAGATGCTACCACAACGAGTCAGATTGACATTCTAACACGCAGAGCGTTGGTACCTATAGGTCAGCGACATACCGTTGATAAGCTCTTTTCACACAGAGTCGGACCTGCATGGGAATCGAGATGACATATGGACTCTTCGGCCGAACGTGCTTTGCCTGCCGCATCCGCTTGGTCTCGTCAAAGTCTTGCCCAGCGGTTCCTCCCAGTGGATATTCTTCGCGATACTCTGCAATTTCCTTCTGAAGTGTAGCACACCGAGGGCTCTTCTTCCAGTATGCTTCAAACTCGTCCGGTGTGCGTGGGACTTTGTTTTGCATACCCTCCCGAGCTTTTCTTTCTTGTGGATTCGTCACTGAAGTGAGAAAGTCACCGGTTGTTTGACGGGGAGGACATTCCCAGCCCATGTCGACAAAGTAGTCTTTGGCTGTATTGCAGGGCCCGAAGAAGATCTCTCGCCCTTCATACAATACAATGACCTTATCGAAGACATCATAGATTGCTTGAGAAGCTTGATAGATTGCAACCGCGTGGCACGAGCCAGTCAGATTCGCTGAAATACGTAGTGATTTGGCGAACTCCAAGGCACTCGCAGAATCCAGGCCGCGAGTGCTGTTGTCCCAAGCTCCAACCGGCGCTCCGGACACTGGCAAGAGTTAGAAAGAGAGCAAGCGAGCACCCTAATAAGCAACTTACGTCCCATCTCAGCAATACTGAGCACGAATTAGCTTCTGATCTTTGGAGAATGCGGGAGCTAGGACATACCTGACTCGTTTTCTCTCACCTCCCGAAACACCTCGGATATAGTCGTCGCCAACTGAAAATCTGTTAGCGTCACTATCCACCTTAAGTATTCAAGAACAGGGTATGGAGGCAAAGTGCCACGCATCTCGGACGAGTTCACTCACCCTTGGTATGATACGTATGGCTCAGGCCGAAGACAGCCATGGCGACCTGGGTGATATGCTTGGCGAATTTGGCCCGGCTGACTCCATTGAGTCGGTTCTCGGGGGTACGTGCTGCAGCCGCAAATTCTAGCGTTTCGCCCACTGTCAAGTGAGGAAAGTGCTTATCAACTTCTTGGTTGTAGAGAACCTCTCCTTTGAACTCGCGATGCATCCTTTCCATCGGAATACCATTGTACTGGATATCCGAGCCCTTTCCTACTTTGAGCCCATGAAGCTCTCCAGACAGGGACTTGAGGAAGGTAGAGCAGCCGCTACCAGGTCGTCCAAGGACAATCAACAGCTCGCCACTCTTCAGCACCCCGTCGAAGTTGCGAAGGATCTGCTTCTGCGAATCGCACTTCCCAAAGGAGATGTATTCTTGTAGACGGAATGGAGCCAGCGGTACTGAGCCAACATTGTTCTGGTACTGAAGGGCAGAGCCAGAGCCAGCGATGTTCAGATTCTCCCAGACTACTCCCGTCGACTTGCGCAGAGGCACTCCTTGTTTATCCATCAACTTCAGCATCATCCTCGCCCACTTGTAATGGTCGAATTGGTCGCTCGTAGGATCGAGGACTGGGTCACCGAGCTCGACATCTTCCAGGGTATCTTTCTTTTCAATGCCGCCCATGCCCCCCAAACCAGAGTCCACGGCACGGTGCCGGGGGAAGTTGGAGGCGATGCGGGTCAGCTCCTGCCGATCTTCCGGGCGAATGTATTCAAAAACAGCCCTCTCATTGTCGGGGACCGCCTCGGAGCTTGACCGCGTGTGAGGAGACGAACTGGCGGGAGTGATCTCGGGATCCTCGGCGTTTTCGGCCATATTGCACGAAGTTGACGGGCCGAAACTGACCACAAGAGGAGAGAGACGGATCTGTTATTCCACGAGATAGGATGCAACTGCGAGGTAAGAGGATGGAATTAAATCGTAAAAGAAAGGAACAATCTTCGCGTACACGAAGCCGCTTATAGGTGGTACTCCTCAGAGGTTGCAGTCCATTATGGGTCTCAATGCCATCTGAAATCATTAGAATGTTGCCCTGAGCCACTCATCTATGGCCCTTGGCACCACAGATGTTATGTTTCCATTCGATCTTGCGGAGAGTCATGATGTCAAGACCTAGCGGAGCTTCCATGAAGCACTCGTATTGGACGGGAGACTCTGGAGATGCCAAATGCGGCCATTTGAACGGGATGACTTGTGGGCTCCAATACTTTTCATGTCAGGTACCAGACATTGGGGGTTTGATATTGATAATATTGCTCGATTAATTATCCAAGTTGAGAGTTTCATGAGAAAGAACGTGTATCACAAGCACTAGCACTTGTCTGCAGAGCAGGGCAAAGAATGAGGCTCGTTGGGTGTGGTGTTTAAGATGATCGACACCTCAGGCCAACAGGCCTTAATCAAACACTCAATGCAAACAGTGCAAACCCGCTATCAGGACAAGGAAAAAAAAATGATTTATCGCCGAGATCGACGGAGCTCAGCCAGACCAACATCATTCATATTGGCACAATGGCCGACATCCAGAAGACTCCTTTTGTGAGGGAGCTCGCCTCAAGTGGTACGCTGGCTAATATAAAATCTACATACCTTGGAGACCATTTCACTGACCAATCTATCATCTAGACCGCAAGGTCCGCGACAAGGCCCTCGAGTCCCTCACGCTATTCTTGCGCTCGCGCAACGATCTCACTCTCGTTGACCTCGTCAAGCTATGGAAGGGTCTCTTCTTCTGTATGTCAGATCAGCGATTTTCTCAATTGCATTTTTTTTCCCTGTCTGATCACCTATCTAATCTGTACTACAGGCTTCTACCACTCTGACCGACCTCTCACACAACAAGCCCTCGCCCGCGCTCTCTCCTACTCTCTCGTCCCCTCTCTCCCTCACGCTACCCTCCACCGATTCTTGCGCGCCTTCTGGATCACCATCGGCCGCGATTTCCACTCCCTGGACCGTCTGCGACTGGACAAGTACCTCTTCCTGATCCGTTGCTACGTCGGTGTCGCATTCGAGATCTTCGTCAAGGGCTCAAACAAGACCGAGAACGGAGACGCGAAGAAGCGCAAGCGCCAGGATACCGGCAAGCAGGGTCGCGGTAAGAAGCAGAAGAAGCAGACCGAGAGCGAGCCCGCTCCCGCCGAGAACGAGACTGAAGAAGGAGATGGCAAATGGGCCGATCTCGAGGCTTATATCTCTATCATCGAGGAAGGCCCTCTATGCCCCGTCAACTTTGACCCTGATCATTCATCCAAGCCTGTTGTGGACGAGAAAGATCCAAACTTTATCCCCATGCCGCATGGGCCGGATGGGCTGCGCTATCATCTAATTGACCTCTGGGTTGATGAATTGGAGAAGGTTCTGGAATTTGAAGGTGGAGATGATGAATCCGAGGGTGAAAAGCAGAAAAGGAAAATCAAGGGCGATGTCCCTATGGAGCTGCTATTGCGACCATTGGAGAAGTTGCGCGCAGAGAGCCCATACAAGCCCGTGCGGACGAGAGCTGCGGATGCTCTTGACGATGACCGGTTGGTGGAGTGGGGAGTGCGGACGAGGGAGACGGAAGACGACGACGAGGAAGATAGTGAAGCCGAATGGGGTGGATTTGACTAATGGGTGCGAAAAGCAGCCAACTGGTCTCGATTTTCTGTACAGCATCTTCCAACTATACCTAGCGAACCATGATCTTGATCAAAAAGTACTCAATATAACGACTTCTCAAGGCAATCTATCTCCACGGACTTCAAGTCTCATGGACGGAAAAAGGGAACATGTATGAGTGTGATCTATCCTGAGATTGTGCGACTATGTACACAGCTTTACTCAAATGGACAGGAAGGCTCGAGAGCGGCCAGCAAACAAAAAACATATTCCAGACTTGCGCATTCAGACCAAGTCAAAGCGAAAACCAGAAGAAACAATATATTCAAACTTCCAGACCTCTTGCACAAGGGTATCATGAGCATGGATAGCAAGGGGTCCGAAAACACACCGTATAAGCATAATCAATATTAACAAAAGAAAAGATGAGGGCCGGTGGACCAGACATGGCCAGGGCAGAGCTCACTTCGGGCCTTCAGCTTCATACGAACGCCTCGATTTTGCGAGCACTGTGCCCAATCCCTGGTGGATCTCACACTGGAATGCTTCAAAGGGTACCCGTTCACCGTCGATGCTGAGATAACCCTCCTTTTGATGTGGCACCAGGCGGTACGCGATGGCCTTTCGGATTTTCACATCTGGCATGTCAAAAAATCCACCAGTCTCAATCTCAGTCATCATCTTGAGCGACGTGGCGCGACTGACGGTTCCGTCAATCGTGACAACGTCCATGAGACCGTCATTAGGAAGCGAAGCGGGGAAGAAATTGGTGTCCTTGGACATAATTGCCATGTTTCCCGCGTAAAAGTTGCCCATGGTCTCGCCTGGGACGACCTCCCAGTCCGAGGGAAGCTCATCCTGAACAGTGCCAAATTTCAGTTCTGGCAGTGCTGGCGATTGCTTGGCAGCATCAAGACGGTTTTGGTCGGCAAGAACGGCATCGTCTTCCACTACAGACTTAAATGCGGCGTAGTGCTCTTTGATAGCTTGCTTGTCGTCCATTTCGACCTTGATGGCCAGATCACAAGGCCAGATGGTGCGTTGCAACAGACGGACCAAGAACCCGTACGTGAATCTCTGGGCGCCCATCCAGCGAACATTATCAGTACCCAGGTCTGACTCGGCAACGATACCAAAGGATTGTGAAAGGAAAGACAATGTGCGAGTGTTCTGCTGTGTGACGGAGACCAGGTCGAGGGGCGTTCTGAGAGCTTTGACGATGCCTAGCGCAGCGATCGAGTTACTGCCTGTGCCGAAGCAGTTCCAGGTCAGACCGTTCCCTGAGCCACAAGGTAGCAAGGCCACGGCCACTTTAGCCAGCGCTTCACGGCCATTGGGACGTTTTCCGAGCCCATTGAAGACCTCGTAAGGAAGGCCGTCACCGGAGCAGCAGACAACCGCGTCGTAAGCGTCGATGTCAAGCTTTTCTGCGATTTCAATGGCATGGCCACGGTACTCCGTGGTCTGTACATCCACTTGGCAACGTGCAGCGGCGAAGATTGGCGCGGCGTATCTCTGATAAAGACTTCCCGCGTTACCTTTGCCACCAAAGGGGTTGATCAGGACCTTGAGTCGCTTTCTGCGCTGAGACGTGCCGTAGGCTAAATCCAGCAATTTGTTCATCCAGGCCTCCACAGCAGGTTTCTCTTTCTCGCCGACGGGATAGTGGAGGGCGGTCACGGAGACATCATCCTTTGCCGACTGCTCGGCGTATGTGATCACAAGACTCGATGGGTTAATTTCGGCGTCAAGGACATTGTACAAAGAAATCGCGAGCGTTGTCTTGGTCTTCGTTTCTGCGGCGAGGGTGACATAATGATTAGCATCATATGGAGTCAAACAGGAGCAACAGATGATAAAGTTTCACAGGATCGCCGGAGGGGCAATAGGAAAAGGGTCCCAGCTTACTCGACGTGCATAGACCGCAGCAGCCACGGGCCGATTGGCGATGGGTGCGATCATCTGAGACGCTAGTTAATAAGAATGTCTTGATCGCAAGAAGTTGGAGGCGCAATTCGGTTGCCTACCAACAACCAGCAAGGAATCGCTGCTCAGGGTGAGAGAGACGGCCTTGTCAAGAACTAAGGTCGAGTCATGCTGTAGCTGTGTCCCCGGTTGATCCGTGGCCAGTTCGGAGGAGGACATTCTGTGGGGTAATAGATAGAGCAGTAACTCAGCGCATAACAGAAGGAACCATGCGCAGCGGAGAACTCTGGGTAAGCGACGAGGGGAATGAGGACAATGAGGCTTGGTGGAGATTGAAGATCATCGCCCGCGGGTTCCGGTTCCTGGGGTGGCTGCTGCAGGTGGCCCATGCGTCGCCTCGGTTCTTGAGGTTCTGCGGTGCAACTTTGTCCATTTTCGAATGATCCCAAGTGTTTGAGATGACCGGAGTACTAAAAGGCATACATATAAAAGAATGTTTCGAATTGATTTGGAAAAATTGATACAAGGCGAGACTCACCCTGACCCCAGGGGTATTCACAGCAATCAGCACTCCGTCGTCTGCGCGTTCTGAACTATATAGCCTTAGGTAATGTATTCAAAGTCCCCTTCTAGTTTCCATACATATCCAGCAAGTACACGGAGAGCGACTAGGTTTAAGATCTTCTTTGATCAATGAGGGGATGTACCTCCAGGCAGCAGCCCTGCCCTGTGTGATACTCCCCTGGCCCTACTGAAGCAAACAACCAAGAGCAGTAGGTAACGCTGTACAGCAAATTGTATAGCCAAGACCATTATCTATTCCACTAGGTACTCCCCGGTCTCAATACATGATAGGAATGATAACATAAAATAACACAACTTTGTTTGGGGAGAGAAAGGAAACGAGTTAAAAGGAGACATCATATAGACTGTAGCCCGCTGGAAAAAAGAGAAACAAACTCTACTCATGCCGTCGCCGCCTTCAGGCCCTTCAGAGAGCCCAGGCTCAATGCAAGACCCTGTGAGCGGCTGCGGATACGGACGAATCCAGTGATTGGCCCGTCATCGCCCTCCTTTTCAATGCTCAGGTTGGCCAGAGCATCCTCGCCTAAAAGAGAAGAGAGGTTAGTGTCTGATGGAAATTCTTTCCCTTAGTCCGCGGGGAGGAACATACCGAATACACTCCGTGCGTAGAGATTGGCGCTCAGGAAGCGACAATCGCCCTTGAGTGATGCCTCGGGGGTCAGGCAGGACATGTTGGTGCTCTCCATCAGCTGCTTCAAGAACTCACGCAGAGACTTGGCCTTGGAGTTGATGTTAACCTTGTTCTCCCACTCAAACTCGGTCCACATGGTGCGGAACTGAGTCTCGGTGCAGTATGCAGGCTGGATATAGTCCATGATGTCGGCATGGATATCGTTGAGAATGACCACGTGGTTCTCGGTGGAGCTAGCACCGTCGTAAACGATGTTACCAAAGATGACACCAGTGTCGGTCGACGAAACCTTGACGGTGGCTTGGACGTTCAAGAAATCGCGGGGACCCAGGTTGTGAGTAGATGGGCGCTCAACAACCTTGAGATCACCAAGAGTAGCAAACTCGACGGACAGGTTCTGGAGAGTCTCGGCAGTCTGGTTGACCAACAGCACGTCCAAGACAATGTCGAATTGGTGGACGGTAACATAGGCCTCGGCATAGACGGAGTCGGAGAAACCAGTCAATTGCACAACACGGCTCAGCTTTGAAGCAACGTTCTCCGTGACAGCATCACCGCCGGTAGCCTTGGCCAGATCCAGCTCAATCTCCTCAGCGCCTTCCACGCTGTTCTTCTTGGTGAACTGCCGGATGGGAATGGCATCGTCGACCTGCACAGCACTCTTGGCCTTCTCCACGGCCTCCTTGGCGGCCCGCTTCTTGTCCTCAACCTGGACCATAGCACGGAATGCCTTGCGGGTGTCCTCAAGGAAAGTAGTCTCGAGCTCCTTCTTCTCGGAGAACTCGGCCAGGGAGCGGACACAGGTCATGATACGGTCGACGGAGTCCTCATCGATCGGAGCCTTGACGAATTGTGACTGGCCAACGCGCAAAATGGAAATCATAATGAGCATGGCCTCGGCGCGAAGAGCATTGGTGCGGGCGGCATCTTGGGAGACCTCGGAGTGACGCATAACCAGCTTGGTCAGGGTAGAAGAAAGAACGGTGGCCAGGTAGTAGTCGCCGTCCAGGATGAGTTGACGAAGAGGGGGCTTCTGTGCGGCCTTGACGGCCTCCAGGCGAGCAGCGGCAGCAGACTGGCTAGTGAGAGCGCTCTCAGTAGCATATGTGCCGTCGGCCAGAACCTTGCGAGAGCCGGTAGGAGCGGCCTTGGCGTGGCCATTGGTCTGTTCCTGCAGAAGCGCGTTGTCCTCGGGGACCTCGTCAAGGAGTCGCTGCTCAGAGGCCAGGATAGGAATCTCACCAAGACTGGCGCGGATCTTCTTCCAAGCTTCCCGGATATCACTCTCCTCCAGAGAATATTCTCCAACAACCCAAAGCACACCACGGTACACCTTGCCAGCGCGGACCTCGCTCAGAGTGGACACCAAACGGTCAACAATAGATCCGCGCAGATCGGGGAACTTCTCAACAACCTCCTTGACGAACGAAATCACATCCACGGCGGAGTTGTTGTTGAAGTCGGCAATGAAGTCCATGAGAAGATCCACAACACTGGCAGCAATCTCGGAGAACTTAATGGCACAGTTGTGTATTGACTGCACAAGAAGTTGACGGTATTCGCTGTTCTGCTCGTACTGCTCGTTGACGGTCTTGGCGAGTTCCTTCTTCAGCAGCATGACGATCTCCTCCACGTTCTTGCTTGAAACCATCTCCAGGGCGATGCCGAGGGCCTTGCGGCGAACGTCGATGTCGGGACTGGTGAGGACGCGCAGGATCTCCATGGTCAGCTCATCTAGGACACCCTCGTTGCGCAACCGAAGCTGGTCGACGCGATCCAACACAATGAGCTTAACATTGTTGTCCGCCTCCCGAATCGCAAGCTCGATCAATTTGGCGGCGGCGGCCTTGACAGCGACAGGGTTGCTGGTCAGGGCAGTAAGAGATGTGGCGGCTTCGTAGACAACAGTGCTGGTAGGGGCATCGAGGAGTTCAAGCATAAGTTTCAAGTACCGCGACTAGTGTCATTGGTTAGCAAAACACGGTAGATCAACCCCGCAGCGAAGTGTGCGACCCACCTTGTTCTGGGTGTTTTGAACAGCATCCTTCCGCAGGAACTCAAGCTCAGCCAGCTGAAGAAGCTCATCGGTGTTAGGAATGGTGTCAAAGGTTGTACCGAGGTACTCGAGAGCCTTCTCGTGGCTAATGGACATGAGGGCGGCAAAGGCATTGCGCTTGCAAGTACCATCGGTCTCCGCTTCGAGGAAGGTCTGAAGCAGTTCCGGCGCATCTGGGATGAGGGCCTCAGAATGCTGGAAGATGGAAGCAACCGCCCAAGCGGCGTTCTTGCGCACATAGGCGTGGCGGTGTTCCAGACACGAGCGGGCCGAGGAAAGGAGGGGTTCGATGAGTTCGGGTTCGCGCAGCTTGCATAGGAAGCGGAGAGTGTTTCCTCGAACGTATTCATTGGGGTGCTGCAAGTCGTTGCGGATTCCGTTGCTAAAAGGGAGAGACAGAGACGTCAATTGACTGCATCCATAGGGTCTCGCCGAAAGGGTCGGGTTAGTCCTACCAGACCAAAATCATCTCCTGCTTCAGTTTACCGCTCGAATCAAGCTTCGGGCAGATCTCATAGTAGAAGTATAGCAATTTCTTCAATGGTTTGCTCTTCGAAGGCATAACGAAACGAATGATGTGCATCAGCAACTGGGCCATGGGGTCACCGTTGAGCATGATCGTGATAATCGTCCGCATTGTCTCCATCTTCGTCTCGTCATTGCCCTTCTCCAACTGGAGCTTTAGCTCCTGCACGGTCGGCTGGTCTGCCGTGTTGTCCAGGTGGACCAGACTGTACGAATTTTCAAGGAAGGACGCCATGGTGGTGGGATTGAGCGACGGCCGGGTTCAAAGGGGAGCTGCAAGTTGTCAGGTTGGGGGAATGTTTTGGGACACCTCAGCGAACCACCAACTAGAATGTACCGAAAGAAAAAAATCTCCCAGGAACAGGAGATTCAGACCAATGTCAGAAACACGCAATTAAAGTAGTCCAACACCCCTCGCCAGCCAGGAAATCATGGGTGTGTTGGTTTTGAGATGCGCAAATGGGGGGGGGGTGGGAGCATCAACCTGTCCCTTTGGCTCCGTCCAGTGCAGGTGGGCTCTGTGTGGATGACTAAGCCTGCCGCTTTTCTGGAAGTCCGCCGGGAACTGTTCATGGCCGTCCGCTCGAGAACATTACAATCACCTCCAGCAAAATGTCGTCTAACGAGACGTTTTACCTCCGCTACTAGTAAGGATGATTATTGTTACGCGATGATAAGCCCAAGTCTCCTCGGCTGCTGACAGCTCCTCACAGCTCAGGTCACTCTGGGCGGTTCGGGCACGAGTTCCTGGGTGAGTGATCAGTGATGTTTCTGGTGTTTTTCCATGGCACCAAAGTGTCCAGTTCATTGCGCTTACATTACGTTCAGAATTTGACTTCCGAACCATTGCCGATGGCAGCAGCGCCGCTGTGCGATACGCCAACAACTCGAACTACCGCAATGACTCCCTGATCCGCAAAGAAAGTGAGTGCGAGGAAAGACACGCGCCGGTGCAAGACCCAACGATCTGACCCAGAGATAGTGTGCGTGAGCTCGGCGATGATTGAGGAGATCAAGCGCATCATCCGGCAGAGTGAGATCTTGAAGTACGAAGCCGATTCTACATGGAGATGCAACGCCAGATGCTGACCCTCGACCTCAGGGAGGACGACTCGAAGTGGCCACAGAAGAACAAGGATGGACGCCAGGAGCTGGAAATCCGGCTGGGCAACGAGCACATCTCATTTGAGGTATGGCCCCAGTGGATCAGAAATGGCGCCGATTGCGCACCAAAGCTTCAATGTTCTGACACCTTGATAGACAGCGAAAATCGGCTCGTTGGTGGATGTGACTGAATCGGCCGACCCCGAAGGTCTCCGGGTATTCTACTACCTAGTACAGGATCTCAAGGCGCTGGTCTTCTCTCTCATTTCCTTGCACTTCAAGGTATGGCGCGTCCGGCTTTACTGTTTTGGGTCACTTTTGAGACCGCGCTAACGGCGATCGCAACTCACAGATTAAGCCTATCTAAAGTTGAGGCTCTTGGCATTTGAGTTTGGTTATTTTTAATGATACCGGGCGTTTGATCGAGGATTCCTTGCAAGGGTCCGTCATGAAGTGGACCCCATAGGCAGACAATACAAAACACGTGCTTTTTTCAAGACCTTTACATTCCCCCAGGCCTTTTATAAGATGGCCATTAGAACCCCCACAGTGTCTCATATACTCCCACCTATCTCCCGGCGACACTTTCCAGCATCACACGCTTGTCCGCGATTGCCGCGCGCCCAGCGTACCTGACGTCTATATTGGTGGCCTCAGGCCAGCAACGCCTCCCCCGCGCTCGCATGACCCCATGATGGGCGGCCCCCCCCCCCGGTCAGGACTGGACCGAACTTAAAGACAATCCTTTCTTCCTTCAAGATCTCTCCTTCCCTTTCTTCAATCTTCAACTCTGGTCTTCACCCCCATCTCATCTCGTTCTTCTTTCTTTGCCTGTATTGAGTGATTGCTGTTGTTCGTTCCTTGGCGCCTGGCTCGATCCGATGTCTGCTCTCCTCCTTCCTTGATCCCGCCCCCAATGCCGACCCCGAGTAACAACCGCCCAACTTCGATCGCCGAGGTGATCTCCACCCGTACTTGCCCACCGGAACTGGACCGCGTCTCGGCCTGGAGAGACTCACCAGATTCAACCGGCTCGGCCAGCGAGGCCCTGGAAGATGCCCTGACGCCGGCCAGTATGACGGCGCCGTCCGTGCTGAGTCGTTCCGACGATGGCACCGCGCTCTTGGCGTCCGACCCGCTGAAAGTGGAGAGCAAGATACCCGGCGCGACAGACGACGAGACTACGCGTGAACGTTCCAGTTCGCCCACGGAGTCATGTGCTCGCACTCGATCGCCCGTAATGCCGCCCAACTCGTCCCTGCTGCGGTACGAGTTTTCCAATGTTCGCGTAAGTCTTACGGCTCTCCTCGCCACACCAGGCCCAGTGACTGACCTCTTGCTACAGCTCCTACCAAACCATTCTTCGTCCTATCTCCGCTCCGGAAGCAGATTTGTCGGCACACAAATGTCCGACAAACAGGTATATAATGTTGACGTGGAGATAAAGCACGTGGACATGGCCGAGTCCTATCTATGCGGCTATCTTCGCATTCAAGGTCAGTGACTCACATAGATTTCAATCTTGTCTTTACATACTATTCTAACCGTTGTATTTTCGACTCCAAAACAGGCCTCACAGAAGATCACCCTACCTTAACCACATTCTTTGAAGGAGAAATTATCGGCACTAAACACACGTTCCAGACTCGCAATGAGGAATGGGGCGCCAACGAGAAAACGGATATCCACCACTGGTCCCGTTTTCCAGCTTGGAAACCACTCGCTAAACAGGCGAAGCGGACTGATTTCACGTACCGCAACTTTGCTCAGCGTGAGCACGTGTTCATGAGATGGAAAGAATATTTCCTCGTTCCCGATCATCGGGTGCGAACCATTTCTGGCGCTAGCTTCGAGGGATTTTATTATATCTGCTTCAATCAGATTGAAGGTTCCGTGAGCGGTGTTTACTTCCATGCGAAGAGCGAGCGGTAAGTACCGTGATACCAGAAGGTCCCATGAGACTTTGCTGACTTTTGTCATAGATTCCAACAGCTTGAGCTCAAGCATGTTGAGGATCTTGGATGTGCGCCAGCAATCGAGTTCCGCTAAGTTGTTTGGAGCTCGACTGCTGGCGCTAGAACGATTCACCCGCTGTTGCAAGGCATTGGTCGGCCTTTCCGTCAAATCACTTTCCTCTTCTCCTCACGGTTCACTATGACCGAGCGCCCCGTCCGGAACTTCATCTCTCACTCACATTCGAACTTTCAAGAAGCTTGGCTTTCCCTCCTCCGCAGATTGAGAAGCCTTCTTTCCTGCCACACAATTACAACCTCTCCTTCCTCGATTCAACTCTCCTCTAATCTCTTTATCTGTTGGACTTCCGTGACCTCGCGGCTTTGTTGAACATCATCCTCTCCGCATATACCCCCTACTATTGGTCAAACCAGGCGCCAGCTTCTGTCAAACTGTATCTCATGCCTCACGAACCCTCGATCTAGGAAATGGCGTTTTTACTTTCTATTGGCGAGATGGGCTACGTTTCTTTGTTTCGAGTTTTTTTACTTTACGATATTTTCTATTATCCTCAGTCGCCATCTACATCTATCCCTGACTGATTGTTTTGTTGAGATGTATCCAATCACCAGGATAGACTAGGTCTTGGTGGCCCACTTGAAAGAATCAATACGCAGGTCTTCCTGGACTCGTTTATTACAGGACTTTGCTTCTATCTGGCCTTGTAAACTTGACGAAGATGGACATTCTAATAATCCCACAACATATACAGTCCGTGCAGTTCCATCCTAACTAGGTAGGAAGCCCAGGCAAGCCTGCTCCAGAACGAGGATGGATGCCAACCCCATGAAGACAGTAGAGATCTTGCCAGACCTTGACGACCTTTCAAAGGACTGGATCGAGTTGAACCCGGCAGATTTGGTCGAATTGTTTCTCTGCCGTTACCTACCTAATCAACCTTTGGCCACTGCACTAGTGCTTCATCAATCTGGTCTTGTAAACTTGAGAAAACAAACATTCTGACGATCACTCAACATCTTGTATATGATCAAATCAAACGCTAAGGCGAAACTGAAGAAGTCGTTTTCGTACACACAGAGCATTATACACAACCTTATCAACGAGCGCACAACCTAAACCGGCGCTAAACAAAAACCTAATACCCTAAAATGACCAGCAGACTCGGTTTCGTATATGCGAGTGAGATGAAAAGAAAAGCATAGATCTTGCAAGATCCAATCCAATCGCAAAGCAGATGATCACAGGAAACAAAAATGAGGACAGGAGGGGGGTATCACATGCGATGCCGTTTGAGGATGGGTGCGATTCAAAGTTGAGATCGAGCCGGGTGTGTGGTGTGAAAAAGAGAACCGAGGAAATCTCCCAACAAATGCATACACGAGAGAGCCACATACGGCTACACAAAATGGGTGAAATGCCACCAGTAGGGGCTGAAATGAAATATGAAGAAATGGGGCGAGAGAAAAAGAAGAAGATCAAGCGTAGGTTGAGCTCTGGCGGCTGATAGAGCTTGAGCTGCTGTAGCCGTTGTCGCTGCTCGGTGTTGGAGGTTCGACGACGACTTGCTGCCGGATCGAGACGATCCATTCGTGCTGGAGCAGTTCGGCGGCGGTGGGTCTTCGCAGAGGGTCACATTCGAAACAGCGGCGCACAAAGTCGATTCCAAGGTCGCTGAGCTGATCTTGGGTTGGTAGAGCGGGCTGGTTACCCTGGGCGATGTTGTACATGATCGCCCATTCGTTGTCGAGGGTGGACCAGGGACGGCGACCAGTCGCCATTTCCAGGATCACGCACCCCAAGGACCAGATATCGACGGCGCCTTGGCGGTTGACCAGGTCGGGGGAGTCACCGCGGATGACTTCAGGGGACATGTACATCGGGGTACCTGTGGTAGTCTTCTGGTTTTTACCCCGCTGCTGGGCTATTTGAGCCTCCTTGCCGAGCATGCCACCGTTGGGTCCATCCATTGGGGCGACTGTACGACCCGAACGGGCGATGATCTTTGCAGCACCGAAGTCAACGTACTTGATAATTCCGTTGTGATCAAGCAGGATATTCTCAGGCTTGATGTCACGGTGCACGATACCCGCTTGGTGGAGGTAGGCTAGACCTTCGAGAAGTTGGAGTGCGTACACCATGATGACCGTTTCATCTTCAATGCGGCCGTGCTCCAACAAGCTCGCGAGTGAGCCGCCTGAGCAGTACTCCATGAAGATGTAAACCTTGTCACGATGCACTTCAATACCGTGGTAGGACACAATATTGGGGTGATCCAAGACCTCCAAAACACCCATCTCATCGCGAATTTGTTGAGCGATTTTGGGAATCAGCTGCGGATCTTGCAAGCGGATTTCTTTGACAGCCATCAGGTAATTGCTGTCCAGGTTGATAGCCACGTAGACAGAGCCGAAGGTACCGCCACCGATGAACTGGCCTTGCTGCCAACGCAAGTTGACGTTCGTAGCGGAAGATGAGAGTACCGTCAAGGAGCGATCGGCCTCATTGGAGCCCTCAAGGACCCTGCCGAGAGCTTGACGTTTGGCATCTTCCTCCACTCTGCGGTCCTCGATCTCCACTACCCGCGCAAGCCATTGTTCGCGGATGAGCTTTGATGCTTCCTCGTCGCTTAGTATACGACCGGCGCCAACCTTGCGGTAGCCAGCACGCTCCTCCATGCGCTGCTTCTCAGCTTGCGCAGCAAGAGAGGAACGAGCGCCCATGATGTCGAAGTGAGAGATTAGCAGGGACATGCAGCCGGCCACTTTCAACCGCAGACGGCTGAACTCTTCTTCGTCCATGGACAGCAGGTGTCGGCTGGAGGTGATGGCCATCGCAAATTCGAGGGCCGCCACCGCCCACTTGAAAGTCTTCCGGTCCGCAGCATCGCACTCGTCACAAATGAAGGAAACCCAGTCAAGAGACAACTCCACGAGACGGGCACTGTTCATAGCACGTCGATTGGCGTCGACATAGTTGGATGAACGCTTACCAAATTCAGTTGCAAACGCGTAACAAGCCTGAATCAAGTCATTATTCTCCCATGTCTTCTCCCGAAGTTGGTTCTTGATCACGGCGACACTATCCATGATAGCCATGGACAGCTTGAAAGAAATCTTCTTGATCTTGTTCAACTCCACATTTACACGTCCCAGATTGGCGCGCTGCTCGATCGCCATATCTAGCTGGATGCCTGTCAGTTGAGCCAACTCCATCCGGGCGTTTTGCAGCCGCTCCTGCATGCCCTCCACGACGAGTCGGAGCTTTCCAAGTCGCACGTCGGTAGGTTGCTCCAGGAAATCCACCTTCATTTCTTTGCCAGCCCATGCCATGGGCTTCTCTGGACGGATCACCAGCACATACGGAATATGCGGACCGTCTTTGGTGGATTCGTCTTCTCGGAAAGATGTGGCGAGGATGGCTTGGATGTCGGCGGGTCGGTTCCACAGTGAGTGGTGTGCAATCAAGTAAACTCCCTTCTGACCAACTGAAGTGGGGGATGTGACAAGGAAATGATCGGAGACCAGTAGCGCCTCGAAGAACTCGTATGCGATATCGGTCGTCAGGTTATACTCGGTGGCATTTTCAAAGAGTTGACAGAGGAACTTGGAGAATCGGTACAGCTTGCGCTGGCGAATACGCGTTGAATCCAGGATACTCTTGTACCGCTTATCCATGTCGGCGACGCTCTCATTAGGCCTGGGTACAAGCTCGCGCTCGAAATGGATCATGAGTCGTTGAAGTGACTTTGCAGTCAAAGCACTAGAAGGAAATCGAAAGGTTAACTCCTGGACACTTGGACACTGCTGTAAATATCAGACCAAATGACATACCTGAACTGTTCAGCCACTTCGATGTCGCCATTCTCAATTTGCCGGCCAATAACATAAGAAAACTCCCATTCCTGCTCGAGGATTTCCGCTTCCTTGAACGTATTCTTGTTGGCATTCAATTTCCAGTTGAGGATCCGGAAATAGTATTTCATCGCATCCAAGACCACGGAATCAAAGTTTTCGTCAACACAGGGCGGCAGATCCCAGCTAGGCTCGGGTCTCGAAATTTCGAGATACCGCTGTTTGATCTGCGTAGCGACCCTCATCAAGATCTGGAACTGCGAAATCATCTGATCCACCAAGATGGGAGACTGCTGGGCAGGATCCTTCATATTCTTGGCGTAGGAGAGCCGAACGCGGATAATTTCTTGAATCAACCGTGACGGGAAGTTGATCAAAGTCAATAATTCTTCGATATATGGCGGCAAATGTCGGGCAGCAAAGGCCTCCGCGTTTTCAATCAGTGTGCCCTTGGCTTTCTGAATGACTTTACCAAGTCCATTCAGCATGCTGTGGTCACCTTGCAGCGTCTTCAGACCGTCTTCCTTCATGATGCGATCAAGAAAAGAGGAGTCTTCGGACAGCTCGCTGTATTCATGTTCCGCTCTCGGCTGACTGAAATCCAGAGCATCATTACCCACCCAGCTTTGCAGGACGGCCAGCTCGGTGTTGATGAGAGCGGTAATGTTATGCCAGGCAAATATGGCTGCGCGGCTAGAATAAAATTCTTCTGACGCGGTGCGAGGGTTTGCGACCTCCATTTCCTTGGAGGTAGAATAGAGCACCTCACACCTCTCGATCTTCGCCACCACATCCTCAACTTGTTGCCTGGGCGGCTTGCCGATTTCGGTCTCACCCTTGATCTGGAAGTTGATGATGTCCTCAATCAAAGGGTTCAACTGGGCCCGGGAATCTTCGATCAACTTCCGTTGCAGAGCGATACTTCGTCCGCAGGTTCTCGCTCGCACACCCATCCAGAGAGCATGGCCCAAGGCAGCCGATCGCTTTGACTCCGTCGAATCAATCAACCGCTGTTTCTCTTGCCTCACGACATCTCCCTTTAAGACGGAAGCCAACATTGAATGCCATTCCAGCCGTTCCTGATTCTTGGGGTTCTTCAGCTCTTCTATCGTCGGGAGATTATCGTCGGGCAGAAATAATTGCGTGTCCGGGTCGTACGAATCGTCATCGAAGGGCACTTCCGAGGAGGGAGAGGGGTCCTCCAGATCAGCGTCGCCAACCATCATGTTGGCGGGTTGCGCGTCGTCAAAGTGGTGATACCAGGCCTGCGGATTGGCCCGAATGCGCTGCACATAAGCCTTTTCCTGGGCGCGATACTGCGCGTTTGGATCACGTCGGGGACCCCTTTTCGTGGACGAAGAGCGTTGCCGGTCGCTCTGCTGGAGACTGATATATTGTGGTGGGCGGCGCTGGGGAGCGTACGTATTGGACGGAGTTCTCGCGGGAGCCGACGGGCGTTGAGGGCGCAAGTCACCAGCCATGGCATGAGGGTTGGCCTTGTCGAGGGCAGCGTTGGCCCCAATACTAGTCCCTCGTGGTCGGGTGGTAGGCGTGCTGACCCATGAGGAACCCAGGCTCGAGGTGTGTGAGGGAGGGGAGGAGGTGATGGTCGTAGCGGGAGTCTGGACCTGAGCGCCATCGATGAAGGGCATCTCGAAAGATGAGCCGGCCCTCAATGGGTATTGAGGGGGGAAGTCATCCGAAGACCCGGAGCCATCTGAGTCATGGCTGACGATGTCGGGATGCTCCATGGCGGTGTGATGCAGAAAAGCTCTGGGTCGACTGGGGGAGGGGGGAGGTGGTAGCTCAAGAAGGTAAACGATCGGATTGATAGGAATCAACGATACTGTAGGGGCCTTGTGGCGGTGCGGGTGGCGGGGGCCAATGGCAGGGTTCTCTGCCCATGGGGATCCCTGATTTTTGCCTTTGGCCCTTTGCCCGTTGAGCTTTGCAGGGCCTATCAGCTTGTCATGATGCAGATCGGCTGTTTGTCCTACCCAATTCAGTTGGTACAGTACACCTATGAGTAACATTCACGTACGTGGCAGTGATGTGTGTCTTCTTCGAGGCTAAACAATGCCCATGTTCCCTGGCCCTGGTCATGAGCACTGATCGTGCTACCTGGATCAACCTTGGGATTTCTTGATCATCCAGAAACCGGAATTTTGTCATTCATAGGTGTCTCATCAGCTATCGGGGTAGAGGGGTAGAGAAAACACTAAAACACTTAATTGGAAATGAATAACACATTCTCATTGAAATTTGACCAGACTCAGACGGTCAGTCGAGGTCCTTAGTAACATATTGCTCCGAACCTTGGTATACCTAGGTTCCAGCGTCTAGTTTTTTGTTAATCATTTTCCACATCAAACACTGAAGAGAATGAAACAGCCTATCGGGTAAAAGCTAGCGTTTTAAAAGAACAGACTTGGAAGGTCAACTAAGCCTGGAGGCTGCGTTACTTGATTCCCATCCCCGAGGCAATCTAAATTGCAAACTACGCAGATTACGGCATATACACTTATCTGTATGGAAGCAGGTGGCCAAGCACTCAAGAAGTAATTGTCAGATTGAATGTAAATATCTACTGTGTTAACCTAATCTGTACCTATCTATGCTACCCAAAGCCTTGCTCCTCGAGATATCATCATCTTGGCGGTCGTTTTGTCCGTTAACCCGAGGGCTTCTTCGCGTGTAGCCCAGAACATACAGGGGGTGTTGCTCCCGGAAGCCAAACCAAGCAAACTTGGAACTTCTCAAGTGTCTGGTAGGATGGAACCTTCAACAAAGGGAAGAGTGGCCATTTAACTAAATAAAGTTAGGTATCATGATACTGCAAGTTCTTTAGTCATACCTGCGAATCTATCGATAGGTACACTCCATGAACTTGGATCTATTCGCCGATTGACAGGAGTACCCCTGATAGAAATCCTCTATACCTCCACTCCACGAGGGTTAAGTGCCTCAGAACCCGTCAACAAACCGTCACAGGAAGCTTCGTGTTTCCTGTCGGTCCTATGCCACTGGAAATCGCTAATGAGCAGAGGCACTCTTGAACCGTGGCTGAACGTGTTTATGCCTTTATGGTAATCTGTTGAAGTAAGGGGCAAAGAGGGAATTCGATCCCTTGGGTTTACTACCTCAGCCACTATTTGAGCAAAGTGTGCAAACGCATACAGTCTACATACTATTGCTTATAGCAGAGCTACCTACGCCAAATCTCCGCTGTTATCACCTATATGGAATTAATACCAGAAAGCATTGTTTTAATTTATCTCAGAATGTCCGCTATACACTATAGGTAGACTTTTATGGCACTTTACTCGCCTGGCGCTCATCAGGGTTTGTAGGGCCTGTTTCTTGACAGGGCAGGAATAGTGGCTGACAGGACAGAGCCTATTTGGAGTCCTCGAGCAAGACTTTATCTTACATTCGTAATCTTCAGCCCCTCATAAGGATACTATTCCTTCCTGCTGCTGAGGAACCTGGCACTTGCAGGATCGCAGCCCTAGCTGAAGGCAGAAGCTATGAGCTGGATCAGCAAACCACTGGGGTTGGCCAAGGAGAGATCGGCTGAGCCTCCAAAAACACAATCCATTTTATGCATGGTCATTGCGATAATGTCCTCCATCTCAATCTCCACTACTGCGCTACTTGTTGGAACAGTGGACCATCAATAACGCTTCAGGTCGATCAGTGGGCCTGGCAGCACCAAGCCGATGCTATTTATTATTATTGTTCTGATATTAGGACAGACTGTGTCGATGCTTTATACAGCCAGAGAGGACGAGAGAATCCATATTTTTCAGAGTATTCTTGATGTGACGAGCACGACATGAACTTGTTGGTCTGACGAGAGAATTCCAATGCGCACATTTCCCTGCTTCCACAGCTGATGAAGGAGGAAATCAATCTCCTCTAGGACAATGGTCTATTCAGAGGCGAGGAGAAGGTCAACAGTAGCACATTTTGTTCCTGCATCCCGACGTCAGTCGAACGAACTCGCCAGGGAACAACCAGTAGAAGCCGTCCAGAACCGATGGCCACAATGTCCGTTGGGATGCCAACCACTAGGTAGCTCGCCACTAGCACGCCCAGCTCGACGTGCATCCACAACCAATGAGCACCGGAAGGCCTATCATAGCTTGGCGCTCCGCGGACCGCGTGGCAGACCCAGCACTGCAGTCTACAGCTGAGCACTGCAGCACTATCGCAGTGCGCCCCATGCGTTCTCGGAGAGTCGGAGACTCGGAGGAAGTCATGTCCCTTGCGAGTGGAGTAGGGGTCCCCATAATCCCGGAGAATAAGAGTGGCCACTCCATATGTGGAAATCCTCTAGACTCGCATTTAATGCATTCAAAATGCGAGGGGTCAAGGTGATCATTGAGGCGAAGGTCCCCAGAGGCATTGACACATCCTCCAGCGCGAGACTTCGCCGTAGATTAGCTAGTGGTGGAATTCCCATCTTGTCGGGTTTCTACAAATTCGTCAGAGGTATAGAGAAGGGACAGATGAATACAAGGAGGTAGGCTCTATTTCGACAGAGAAAGAATAGAAAACGGAGGGGTTGATGATACGAGAGAGGGAGATGAGGGTTGAGAAGGCGAGAGATAAGGAAGCCCTGACAGTCGGGAGAGTGCCGTGCTGATTGGCTTATCGCACGGGGTCTGATAAGCGCTTTTCGGCAGCGATGTACCTCGCCGATTGTTCACATTTCCAGTGTCTAGTAGCACGACAAGCTCTTTTACGAAGGATTCATTTTCCATATTTCCATCAGTCTCAGGACTGGAGCATATTGCGTTAGCATGGCCTGGCCCATGGCTTGAGACAAATGTCTTTCTGAAACTCCGCCGCAGGCGACGTTGCTGGCGTCTTTTAGTAGTGTACACTTGCGGATCCGGCGCGCAGAAAGGTACTTTTAAGACTTTTGAGGGCGCAGATAAGCCCGGCACCCGTTGATTGGCCCACTGTGGACTTTCATATCTACAGCCAGTCGTGAGCCTCCGTCGCGTGAATCCTGAATTGTGGGATTTTCCCCCGTTGTTTTTTCATTTCTTGATCATTCTGATATGGTGGATTAGAGTGGCTGATTACTGGCGATTAGAGCGGTTTTCCGGTCAATTCCCATTATTCGCCTCCATCTGTCACTCAATGGACCCCCAATCATCCTATCATCCCAACGATTCCGAACCTTTGCTTATCTGGTCTGCACTCTGCATGCTGACGAGCCCCTAATTCAAGCTTCACCCTGCAATGATTGCAATCCCCTAGTATGTGCCAGCCTGGAGGAAAAGAAATTACTACGGTACCTGGCTGTGGTCGGAGAATTTCTGTAGACGATAGCAAGTACAACATCATCCTATGCATTAAGATCTGATTCAGGTCTCTATCCACAATGAAAGATTAATTCCTTATTCCCAGCCTCAAAGCATCCTACTATAGCAACTCTATACCCCGTAATTATACTTCCTAGTCTCTACCCCATCCAAGAATCCCGTAATCCCCCGGCTGGATCCATACGCCCTTGCCCACTGTTCTCCTCATCCCGGACATGGCTGAAATGGGGCGGGCTTGGCCTTGGCTATCAGTTCGATCCGATAAATCATACTAGAAATCATCATGACCACAAACTGAATCCCATTATCGGGGGCCCAAGATCGGAGGTTATGCTACTCTTCTAGCGTGGCCGATGGTGGAGCCTGCCTGTCCGGCCTAGACATAGTGCCTGTCGCTATTTAATTATCAGTCCCTGTCCCTGCAGGTGCTGGATAGATCAGCTTTTGTTTTTTCCAACCGCATCGTCCCCTTACCAATTCGCAGGTCGGTTGGTTTAAAGAATACTCGCCCTCTGATCTATCTTTTCCTTGAGCCAGTTCCGCTTTGGCCGTCCGACTATCTTGGTTGACTCTCGGAATACCTGAGCCTATCACTGTCTCTCTGTCTTTGACTGACCGGACCATCGTCCCGCTGTTGTGACACCCTCGAATACATCTAAGCACATCTGGTATCACCATGTCTGCATACCCGGTGGCCTACAACGGCACCATCGCTACGGGAGGCGACTCGTTGACGGAGGACCTGAACATCTACTACAATGTATGGAGTGATTAGAATGATTCTTGGCAATTCAAACAAGATAACTAACAAGATTATCTAGGCTGGTGACATTGCTTGGGTAGTCACCTCATCTGCCCTTGTGTTGCTCATGATTCCTGGTGTTGGGTATGTTACATCTAGACTACTGACAAGCCT
Organism: Penicillium simplicissimum; assembly: GCA_024706585.1. Classification (NCBI taxonomy): domain Eukaryota; kingdom Fungi; phylum Ascomycota; class Eurotiomycetes; order Eurotiales; family Aspergillaceae; genus Penicillium; species Penicillium simplicissimum. The sequence continues at coordinate 2,167,228 of JAMZTW010000044.1, forward strand.
TAAAGATCTTGCCTCACTAACACATCGCTGCTTAGATTCTTCTACTCAGGTCTCGCTCGTCGCAAGTCGGCTCTCTCATTGATATGGCTGTCCATCATGTCCGTCGGTGTGGTCTCGTTCCAATGGTTCTTCTGGGGCTACTCCTTGGCCTTCTCCCACACTGCTGGAAAATTCATCGGTGATCTGTCCAACTTTGGCATGAAGGATGTCCTGGCACAGCCCTCTGTCGGCAGCTCCAAGATCCCAGATCTTCTGTTCGCCATCTTCCAGGGCATGTTCGCTGCTATTACGTGAGTACACAAGTGATGGGAAGGAATCTTGCTCGGAACGGGTCACTGACTAGATATAGTGTTGCTCTCGCCGTCGGTGCCGTTGCTGAGCGTGGCCGGATGCTGCCTTGCATTATCTTCATGTTCATCTGGACCACCGTCATCTACGACCCCATTGCTTGCTGGACCTGGAATGCTTCCGGTTGGGTCTTCCAGCTCGGTGGTCTCGACTTCGCTGGTGGTACCCCCGTCCACATTGCTTCCGGTTCCGCTGCGCTGGCCTACTCGCTGATGCTGGGTAAGCGTCGCGGACATGGCACCCACGAGCTCAACTACCGTCCCCACAACGTAACCCATGTCGTGATTGGCACCGTCTTCCTCTGGGTTGGATGGTTCGGTTTCAATGCTGGTTCCGCTCTGTCCGCTAACCTGCGCGCTGTCATGGCTGCCGTTGTGACCAACCTGGCTGCCTCAGTCGGTGGTGTCACCTGGTGCTTGCTCGATTACCGTCTGGAGCGCAAGTGGTCCACTGTCGGCTTCTGCTCGGGTGTCATTGCCGGTCTGGTTGCTATTACCCCTGGCTCTGGCTTCGTCACTCCTTGGGCCGCCTTCGTCTTTGGTGTTGTCGGTGCCGTTGCCTGCAACTATGCCACCAAGCTGAAGTTCCTGCTTCGCGTGGATGATGCTTTGGATATCTTCGCTGTCCACGCCGTTGGCGGTCTGGTTGGCAATCTCCTCACTGGTCTCTTTGCTGCGTAAGTCATGGCCTAATACTCACTGATCCCAAGATTACAATCTAACTGCTTCTAGTGACTACATTGCGCACCTTGACGGTGTTACCGTGATTCCCGGTGGCTGGATTAACCACAACTACATCCAGCTCGGTTACCAGCTTGCCGACTCCGTCACTGGATTTGCCTACTCCTTTGTCGGTACCTGCATTATCCTGTTCGTCATGAACCTCATTCCCGGTCTGAGCCTGCGTGCTTCCGAAGAGGATGAGATTCTGGGTATTGATGATGCCGAGATTGGCGAGTTTGCCGTAAGTTAACCCACGTAATTTCCGTACTCGATGCACTCGTTGCTAACTTCTATCTCAGTACGACTACGTTGAGGTTACTCGCGACATTGTCAACGGCATCGAGTCCAGCGACGCAGGTTCCAAGCGTACTATGACTCCCACCGGAGACCATGGTGCAACCATTGACACCAAGGCTTGATTAATCTCGCCTTGCAAGCCTTTCCTTCTCTAATATTTTAATTTTTTTCTCTTCTACTCTCGGTGCGGACCTCAACTCGTCCATTCTCTGTCCGTCTATACCTAGCGACATAGATTGTGGGCTGCGGATAAATTTGTTGCTTTCCTTTCTCACTTTTTTTCCCTTCTTAGCTCGTTTCAGATACCCTTTCAGAAAATATTAAAATTCACAATACCTATCAGATCTTCCAATATTGTAATGTCACATTAATACAGAGAAGTAAGGTTGAACTTAGCACAGAGCGAGCCCTTAAAGGGATCTAACTAGCGATCCTCGAGCCGTTGCCATGTGACGTAGGATGCCCCAAGTCACCTAGAGTCCAGAGCTTCACGCAGCTTCAGCACCTGCCAAAGCTTCCCGCTCCGCGACCCGCACCCCACGCGCCCCGCGACTTTCACTCTCACAGCTCCCACTGCCACTCCCACACACACAACCACCTCGCAATCGCTGATACAGCGCGTACTATCAGTTTGAATCCTACGCTCCATCGCTCGAGAACCTCCACGGATTGAAAATGGCCTCGCCCGGCCCGAAAGGGAACACTGTGGACGCACCCGCATTTCCGCAGGACCCGGCGGAATTCGATAGCGACCCGCGCATTTCCTTTTCTTTGATCGATAACAAGTTTATTCTGGAGACAGACGATGGACAGGAGTTTGAGTATGATACTGGCATCAAGCGCTGGGTTCAGAAGGTATGCGAACAATCTCGTGCTTCGCGCATCTCACTTCTGTGGGCGCGGTGACTCGGCCGCGACCTCCTGACTAGCAATGGTGTCTTTTCCCCCTTCGATAATAACATATTGTAACGACTTAGGTTGATGAGGAGCTTCTAAGGCAACAGCAAGAGGCCTACAAGGTTGACGGCGTCGATGAAAATGAGACAGTCGACCCCCGTGCGATGAAGAAGCGGAAGCTACCAGATAACGTAAGACATAACAGACTATCTAGCCAGAGCGTCGAATGCTCATCTGAACCTGTTCTATAGGCCAAGGAAAACAAGGCAAAGAAGCCTCGCGTCAATACCGGGATCTGGATCACAGGCCTCCCTCTGGATACCACACGGGACGAGATTGAAGAGAACTTCTCGCGATGGGGCGTCATCGCGCGAGAGATTGATAGCGGTGCTCCCCGGATCAAGATGTACTACGATGACGATGAGAAGTTCAAGGGCGAAGCACTGGTCGTCTACTTCCGACCCGAGTCCGTCGAACTAGCCATTCAGATGGTCGACGAAACCAACTTCCGAGGGGGCCAAGTTGGGCCTGGGGGAGCGGGCTTGATGAGAGTGCAGGCAGCTGAGCTGTCTTTCAAGAGCCAAAAGGACGCACCGGCGAAGCCCACCGTGCGTGATAGACGCAAGGTCCTCGAGCGAACGCAGGAATTGAACAAGTTTGTCTGGCCCTTGACTGATGTGCTTCTTGTTACATGCTAACATACCCTCTCTGCACAGTTTGTTGGCCGATTGGGATGATGATGATCCGGCTCTTCGGCCGAACGTTAGTCTCCGCCAGGACAGGACTGTGGTGTTGAAAGGATTGTTCACGTTACAGGAAATCAAGGTAAGTGCGCGGATATGGCTTCGCAGGATTGCGATTTCAACGAGACTGACTCGTGCTGTACAGGAGGATGTCGAGGCGATTTTGGACATCAAAGAAGATGTCCGAGATGAATGCACCAAAATTGGAGAGGTTACCAATGTTGTGCTTTACGACCAGGAGCCAGAGGGAGTGGTGACTGTGAAATTTGCGCAACCTGATGATGCGCAGGAATGTATTCGGGTACGTTGTTTTTGCTCTGCTTTTGACTCGCCCGTTTTACAGTCTCACCCCTCCGAGGCATTGCATACGTTTCTTGGATTTTCGTGATTCGGAACCTAGTCTGATGTCCTCTGATGCTAATACCATTTTCAGCGTATGAATGGTCGTTTCTTCGGCGGCACTCGAATCTCGGCCTACATCCACGCAGGAAAGGAGAAATTTAAAAAGACCAATGAGCGCCGGGCAGCTCTGGAGGATATGGCGGAGCGGGGCCTTGACGCTGACGATGAAGAAGAGAGCGAGCGACTGCAAGGTTTCGGAGACTGGCTGGAGAGTGAGAAGTAGCATCACCCAGGAGAACATGCTCATCAATGATCCAAGGGGCACGGTCGTGATGAGTCGATAGTATGGCGATTGTGTCCACCAAATGTAATCATAGCGTGGTTTTTCTTCCACGGCCCCAAGCTCATAGCTACAGTAAAATGTGCTGGACATGCATGGGGATCTGGCCCAACGGTACCCAACCACGAGCAAACAGAGCAAACACTTTGAAAGTATGGTTCGCGGCTCGCGCAGCTCCCACCGCTCAGTGATCACCTGATCCCCGCCTGACTGGCCCCAATGGCACTAACCCCAATTGGGACATCTCCCCCCCCTGAACGTTCCTTTTGGCCTGGTTTGTTGTTGATCCCCACGCCCACACACCGACCTTTTCTTCCTCCTCTTCCCTCCATCTCCTGGACTTCTGGTCATCAACCATCCTCGACCTCCCTTTCAAGACCCTTTTTCGACTTCATATCACCAATTACCATCCACAATGCGTGAGATTGTACGTCCCACCCCGATTCGACGCGTCCTGTGTTTTCCCATTACCCCTGAAGTCAACAACCCCCACCTGTTCAACCTGTGCTAACCTCCTCTTTTCGACGACTTTATAGGTCCACCTCCAGACCGGCCAGTGTGTAAGTGATGTCCAGCAACACGTGGAAGATGTGTCTATGTGAGGAATGTGATGGTTCGACTAAACGGAATTTGGGTGTTTATAGGGTAACCAAATCGGTGCCGCTTTCTGGTACGTGTCACGCCCGCCAAAAAACTCCCTCAGCACAACAAACCATCCCTCAATTGCGAGTTTTGCATAGAGAATATAATACTGACTCGAATTACAGGCAGACCATTGCTGGTGAGCACGGCCTTGACGGCGATGGCCAGTAAGTTCCATCGATACGCTCTCGATCCCCCGCGACGCGGAATGGCGGTCTGATATTTTTGGCTAGCTACAACGGTACCTCCGACCTCCAGCTCGAGCGCCTGAACGTCTACTTCACCCACGTAAGTTGCTTGCTCAGTCAACGACAAACCCCAAAAACCAATTCTAACCATGAAATATTTGGTATATTAGGCTAGCGGTGACAAGTATGTTCCTCGTGCCGTTCTGGTCGATCTGGAGCCCGGTACCATGGACGCTGTCCGTGCCGGTCCCTTTGGCAAGCTCTTCCGTCCCGACAACTTCGTCTTCGGTCAGTCCGGCGCCGGTAACAACTGGGCCAAGGGTCACTACACCGAGGGTGCCGAGCTCGTCGACCAGGTCATCGATGTCGTCCGCCGTGAGGCCGAGGCTTGCGACTGCCTCCAGGGTTTCCAGATCACCCACTCCCTGGGTGGTGGTACCGGTGCTGGTATGGGTACCCTCCTGATCTCCAAGATCCGTGAGGAGTTCCCCGACCGTATGATGGCCACCTTCTCCGTCGTCCCCTCCCCCAAGGTCTCCGACACTGTTGTTGAGCCTTACAACGCTACGCTGTCCGTTCACCAGCTCGTTGAGCACTCCGATGAGACCTTCTGTATTGACAACGAGGTATGGCGGCCGAATATTTACATTCTGAAGATCAATTCACTCACACAACTCGTCTTTCCAGGCTCTGTACGACATCTGCATGCGCACCCTCAAGCTCAACTCTCCCTCCTACGGTGACCTGAACCACCTGGTCTCTGCCGTCATGTCCGGTGTCACCACCTCCCTCCGTTTCCCCGGTCAGCTCAACTCCGATCTCCGCAAGCTGGCTGTCAACATGGTTCCCTTCCCCCGTCTGCACTTCTTTATGGTCGGCTTCGCTCCCCTGACCAGCCGCGGTGCCCACCAGTACCGCCAGGTCAGCGTGCCCGAGCTGACCCAGCAGATGTTCGACCCCAAGAACATGATGGCTGCCTCTGACTTCCGCAACGGCCGCTACCTCACCTGCTCTGCTCTGTTCCGCGGTAAGGTCTCCATGAAGGAGGTCGAGGACCAGATGCGCAACATCCAGAACAAGAACACCAGCTACTTCGTTGAGTGGATTCCCAACAATGTCCAGACCGCTCTGTGCTCTGTTCCCCCCCGCGGTCTCCGCATGTCCTCCACCTTTGTCGGTAACTCGACCTCGATCCAGGAGCTGTTCAAGCGTATTGGCGATCAGTTCACTGCCATGTTCCGTCGCAAGGCTTTCTTGCACTGGTACACTGGTGAGGGTATGGACGAGATGGAGTTCACTGAGGCTGAGTCCAACATGAACGATCTTGTCTCCGAGTACCAGCAGTACCAGGATGCCTCCATCTCCGAGGGCGAGGAGGAATAGTAAGCCTTCCACTCATATCTCCCCCAAAACTACTCGGTTTTCTCTGCTGACATTCTTTTTTTTCCACTACAGCGTTGAGGAGGGCGTTGAGGAGGAGGTCTAAATTCGCTGATTCTCCAGCATCTTCAGCCTTTTTTCCAGTAATACCCTTCGATAAGCCTACACTCTCTATGTGCACGGGGCTAGGCTCCACGCGGGTCTGGCTCTGACCCCAAGTATCTTGTTTGAGCGCCTAATGTACCCCCTTTTTATTCTGTCTCTATTTTTTCCTGCCTGTCGGTTTTCGGTGGTTGCCCCGACCGCCGGGCCAGAATACATACTGGAAAAGTAATTGACGATATGACTTTGATTGTTTGGATACATTGCCAGCGAATGTCCTCCTCCGTATAGATCATATTTCCCCTGTAGACCTTGAACTAGAAGCTGCTATATGTACTTCTAAACCCCCAGACCAGACCGCATCTACGCATCTATCCCAACAGAGGCCAGTTCCCCCACCCAAGGCCCCTTCTCCATCTTCTCCCAACTCAATGGAATGGGCACTTCCCCGTCCGCGACTGCTTAAACTCCTCCATCGCCTCATCGACCGCTTTCCTGCCTTTACCTTCGAAATACTTCGGGCCCACATCTTGGATGAGATAACCATTCGGATAATACTTATCACCCTCATCACCAGGCACAGGACGCCCCAGAACCCAGGTTAGCCATGCCATCGGGCCCCAGCGATTCCAGAATGTCGGTTTGACGTAGTAAGGCGCCGCCTCCCACTGGGTAAGGAAGAATCGATCGTTCTCATCGGGTTTGTCGGTGAAGGAGACATAGCGCATGAAATCCGGTCGTGGCGGACAGAGATACCGCAAGAAGAGCTTGCGGACGGTAAGTAGGGCAGAGAAGACAGCGACATCGAGGGAAGATGGAGGGTCGTAACTAGAGAAAAGATGTTAGTTTCACAATTTCACAGTTTCACATATTGAAGAACCAAAAAAAAAAAAACTGGGGAGAGTGAAGGCTCCGCCACAACATACAGCATCGCCCTCCGCAACCGCTCATCCATCATAAACGACACAAACTGTAATCCCACCGAATGCAACGCCTTCGGCAACATATACAACAACACCGCCGTCGTCTGATCGGCCGTCTCCCGATTCTTGGCATCCGGAACCATCTTCGCCGCCTCATACTGCTCACTCCACGCATCGATCTCCTCCAACCACTGGATCCCGTCCTTGAACCCCCCGGCCTCGCCGGACGGCAACTTCTCATAACTAATCCCCAACGCATCGCCCGCGCTCTTCCAGAACGTCCCGATCGCGCAGCGCTCCAGGTCACTGAGGCGGCGCCACTCGAAGCGGTCGATGAAGCGGATGGGTTGGAGGGCGAAGAGCGCCAGCGTGTAGAGCATGTCGTCGTCGAGGATTTTGCCGGAGGCGCGGTAGCCCGAGTGCAGGAAGCGGGTGCGGGCGAAGGAGGCGTGGGCGCGGGGGGAGGAGGGGCTGTTGCCGACCATTTCTTGGACGAGAGCGCTGGTGTCGGTGTAGCGTTTTAGGGAGGTGGCAGGGCTGGAGAATTGGCTGGTTTTGACCAGGAGGTGAGAGATTGAGGGGATGCCGTAGGTCTGTGTGTGTGTGTGTGTGTGTGCGTGTTAGTTTGGGTTGGTTTGAAATGGGATAGAGAAAAAGATGGAAGAGTGATAGTCGAGTGAGTGTATATGGATGTTGGGTGTTAGGGTGTGTGTGTGGGCTACTACGTTACCCTGAACAAGGCGAATTGCAGCGACTTGATAAACATGAATGGAAACTCGAGCTGGGCTACGGTCTTTTGGATCTCGAAGGCATGGTCATCGGTCATCGTGGCCATGTCATCCCGAGTCGCGTACGGGTACTTATTGTGCATGTTCCGTAGTCGGCGGTAGCGCAGGCTACTCGTGAGAATGGGATAGCCCAAGAGTAGTCCTAGAGCGTAGGGCAGCCATTGTTGCGGGGTCGCATTGAGGATGGCCTTGACAGCATCATTCAGCGACTGCGAAGCCAGCAAGGATGTCCCGTTGTCCATGCTGGTGACGGTGGACACACGAGGCAAGGTCTCCCGAGGTACAGAGTCCGAAAGAAATAGTTCTTTTCAAAAAAAAAAAATCTGCTCGAAGAATCTGACCGCAGAAGAGCAACAGGCCGGCCTTAATTAGCACTCCAGCTCGTGCCGCGTCGTGGAAATGGGCGTGTGATTTGGTTGATGGCTTGCGGGGGGACCCGCCGTGGGCGAGTTTTATTGGGTGAAGCTCCATCGAATACGGAGCCTTCAGAAGTTAGTTTCGAGGGTGCTTGAGACTACGTACTAACGTAGTAACGTCGGATTCTGATTCCACTAATTTATGCAGACAGCCTGGCTAGTACTTAGCTTGCAGTAGTTATGCACGATAGTGAGTCGGTCGGCAAACTGTGAAAATGGGTTTCTATGAGTCGGTCCTTTGATTCTTTGTTCACACTTCACAATCCGCCCTCCAGCCTCAATTATGCGGCCCACGGAACAGGACAAGAGATCATCTTTACAAATCCATGCCACTTGCAGATCCGATGCTATTGTAATTATGTACTGGACTCATCTCTCGGCACGGACCGAGGGGATCCATCTTCGCTCCCAACGTGCCGCGGACCGGGGCTGTCCATTTGTCCAAGCCTCCACGGTCGGTGTCATATGCAACGCGCGCCCGACCAACAATGCCTCGTCACCCTCGTGCGACTCCCCCTCCAGGTTCAAAGGCTGAATAACGCAAATCCAGACAAGTCAAACCTGAAGCTCCTGGCATGGCTCAGCGCCTAAAGTACCAGAGCTCGAGCGCTCGGAGCGGTGGGAAGATGACGGCCGTAAACGCAGCGCCCGTCCAAAGACCCAAGTCGGCTCCAGAGGCAATCTGGGCAAGGAGACCGCGATAGTAGACTTGATTCTGACACAAAGGAGTAGCATATTAGCCTGTGCTGCCCACGGTTTTTGAATCCTCGAGGAGAGAGAATGTGTGAGGTTCTTACCATCCCAATAATCGCCCCCGCCCATCCGACGAGAAACGACACACCCGCGGCAATGCCCACGGGCAGTCGTTGCGGCGTATTCCACGCCGACCAGTCATACCCCTTCAACCGACGGAAAAGCACATCTTCCTCAATCACGATGATCAACCAAATCATCACCCAATACCCAATGAGCGGCAAGAACCCCTTAAAGACCTCGTACAACGAATTGCGACCCCCCATCGCACAAGCGGTGTAAATCACAGTCGCCAGCGTAGTAAAGATAGGCTGCGGAACCCGCCAAAAAAACCCGCCCAGCATCTGGAAATTCATCCCCATCGAATACGCCCCCGGCGTGTTGTTCGCGACCAGCGCCAGGACATTGATCACCGCGCAGAATTTGCCGAACCCGCCGAGCGCATCGTACGCGGCCATCAGCAGCCCCCCCGGTGTGCTCCCGTACTTGGCGAGGTATGTGGGCGTGCTGGCCATCATGGTGCCTAGTCCGATGCCGAGGAGGAGGGTGATTGCCATTGCCTGGGCGCTACCTAGCACCGTCACGGCAAAGGTACGCCAGCGTTTGACGTGGGGCGGGTAGTAGACATAGTAGTCTGCGGCTAGGGGAGCCCATGCGAGAGCTACGGAGAGAGCGAGTGAGAAGAAGGTTACTCGCTTTGCGTTGAGTCGGCCTCGGGAGACGGGCGTGTGGATGTCGAAGTCGAAATGGGGGCCTGCGGAGCCGAGCATCACGCAGAGAACCATCAACTGGGGGAGCCATGCAAAGCTAGATGGATGGTTAGGATAATGCGTGTTGTGAATGGATCGATTGATATTGATGAAGGGGACAGAAGCGACTCACCGTTCATAGATCTGGAAGATGCGCATTCCAAACATGGCCATGGCCCAGCTCGAGAGGGCCACCACGACGATACCCACCAGCACTGAGATGTGTTCGCCCGAGATTCGCGAGAGAATTTGACCTCCAGTGACACAGTTGACCATGCTATAACCGAGATTGGTGAGAATATTCAATGCACTGCAGACTTTGCTGGGATAGTATCCCATGAAGTAGCGTGCGACGATCTAGAATCAATCTCATTAGCATCATTACCATTTCCGTCCAAGGACTGGACAGAAACTGCTTCCTGCCAATGGACAAAGGATGAAATACCAAAGTGCGATTCCCACTCCGCGGTCCCCAAGTACTCATATATCCAATCGTCGTGACCCCAACCAAGTTCCCCAGAATCGCGCAGATAGCAGCATCCTTGAAGCTCAGTCCCAACACCAAGGTCCCCATCGATCCCACAATGATATTATTTGTCGCCAAGCTCATGCTAAACCACAAGAGCATCATGTGTAGTGTTGTAGTCGACGTCACCGGCTCTCTTTCTTGCAGGGGTACCGGCTCGATACCTCTGGGTTCCACGGCTTTCAAATTGGTAATCCATCGTTGAAATCTCGTTTTCGGTTTGGGTTCGTGGAAAGTGTCCTTGATGGGGTCGTTTGAGGAGCTGCTGGTAAGCTCATGTTGGCTGATACTGTGTAGGGAGGGTGATCCATGGATTTTCTCGATATCGTCGGGCCGCATTCTGGTTTTTGGTGTCGTTGAATTGTGCTCTTTGATACCAGTGATATTGTCCAGGTACTTCCCCCAAGAGTCCAGCCCGGCTTGTCAAGATATGTGCAGTTCAGCCAGACAAATAATTCACACGAGACTGAGCCCTTGTGTATATTTCGGTGATGTAGACACTGCAACGCGTCTCGGCAAATGGAGAACGCTAGTTAGTCGACGTTCAGGATGACTGTCAAGAAAGATGCCCTTGGAGATGATAGATATTATAAGGAAGAACGAAATGAAAAATTGAATAATCAGATACGGGAAAGGAAGAATGGCCCTCTCCGCGTATGTACTTGCTTCCATCCCCGTTGACCGTGGAACCAGCCCTGACATCACCCTGTCTTGGAGGGAGGCTACGTACAGCGCCGGTGTAACACCCGCAGCACTTGATACAGGCATTCCACAGCAATCAAGGACGCAGGCCAGCTGGTCCGGGCACCGAACCAATGACCTTGCCAAGAGACATACCCATCTTGAAAGGAGTAGAAGAGAAGCAACCGCACGTCCTGAGTCTCAACGATGCTAGGATGCGGAGAAACGGCTGATATCGAGCTTGACGCATGTGGGGAAAAAGAAACCTCGACGCAGGTCTTGCTCAACATGCATGTTTTCATCACTCTCTGCTTTATCTGACGATGATGCCATCGAACGAGGGATGATGATAGATCCCGTACTCTCGGCCCATTACCGCGCGTGCGAGGAACACTCTGCGCGACCAGTACTGTCCGGATTGCCGATGTATTTCCCAATCGGGCAAGTCAGCATACCCTAAAGCTCCGGGAATACTTTCACTGGAATGCGAGCCCTGCAAGGAGAGGAGGTCTTCTCCGCTTTTCCTATACGGTGGTCATATTGATGGAGCTGTCGGAGGAAAAGAATTGGTCTCATTATTGAAGGTTTTGCCTCTGCGTAGTCAATCGGGGGCCCGCCAGAATGTTCAGCCCTTCTATGGATGTTGGCTGGCTTGCCGAGTCGGTTATTGGCTGTCGTGCGGAAGCTCGACAAAGATACCAATGAAGGGAGGGATTTGGGGGCGGCTCTTTTACTTTTCGAGGCTGATTGCTGTGAATAGCTTGGCTCATGTGATTGAGAAGGCTATGCGAAAACTCGCTTCCCCTCGGCTTCGGAGGTTTGCATCGGGATAAAAGATTCGGTCAAATTTTTCCTGCAGAGACCATGCACGATCGATTCAACTATTAAGCTTTTCATCCAAGGAATCTCGGTTCCTGGTGATAAATCCCTACTGGAGACAAAACATGAGGAGCTTCTTCGAGATGGGATGGCGGGTCATTCATCCACCGCAGTGAGCCGTATACCCGTGGTGAGTGATACGATTTCCGAGTTATGTTGAATTACGTACAAACTAGCTCACTCCGATAACCTACTGTCGCAAAATAGAACAGGCCAAGCTTTCTGTTCTCCTTTCTGGCCCACAAGACGCTCGGTAATGCGTACGAACCCTGCCGAAAGCATCGACTCTTCTCCTGCCTGCTTGACGACACGCAACCGCTGTTCGATGGGCAGCCTTACAAGATTATGTCCCGTTTGATCGGATGATCAACCATTGGTTTTCTTTTCATAGGGCTTCTGGGTTCATAACATAAGCCTGAGGGTTTTCTATTACCTGAGGTAGGGCATGCTTATCAATTCGACTTCTCTGCATATCTCTCGTAGCTGTAACTCTACCGTATCTTTCTCAGAGTCAACAGCGAGTGTTGCTGTTGCTTGTCTCATAATGCTCCCTTCAAACTGTCTTTACTTGTGATGACTTCTTGATATCTGAGTTCCAGTCAGCAACCGGCATCAAAGTTGCAATCAAGAGGCAGGCGATATCTTCGCTACTAGCATTTGTTATAGCGTCCTTTTCACGCCATCCATAGAGACATGCGCATTGTTTTTGCTTCGAACTCGCGCTCTATCTATAGTCAATCTCATCTCCGACACTATATCTCGCGACTCAATTATTCAATTCAACATGTGTATTCCCAACCTTACTCTACCTACTGAAACCTCGCCATCAAAAGCGGATCAGTAACATCCGACCCTCGGCCTCTCACCCAAACATCCACAATCTGCGACCCATCCCCATCCCGATCAGAATCCACAACAAAATACCACCCATAAAACGCAGCCGCCACACAAGCATGATTAGGGAAAACCCTCACCACCTCTCCCACAGTAAGCGGAATGCCTCTCAGGCCCCCGACCTCCCAGGCCACAATGCCATGTTCCTGGCTAATCCGATCCACAATCAACCTTGGCGCACCGGGGTCCTCATTCCGCCTCCAGGAAGAAAGAACTCCCCAGCCCGGGTAATTCGCACAGGGCTCGCGGCCTAAAGCAAGAGTCCCCGCTGCAATTAGAGCCTCGGGTTTCTCGCGCTCGCCGTCGTTGTACACGCTGCACACCTCCGCGACGACGGACATGGCAATTTCGTCTTCGATTTTGCCGGCGCCGACGCGCGCGTTCGTGGAGACTTGCTGCATGTCCAGGATGGGGTAGTTGCCGGCGTGGAGCTCGATTTTGACCCGAGCGTCTGCGGTTTCGGGACAGGGATTGCGGAGGAGTGCTTTTAGTTCCTCTGCTTCAGGTGAAGAGCTCCCCTCGCGGACCAGGTTATGCGAAGAAGAAACCTGCGGCGTTGCGCCGACGCTAATGATAAGTTCCCTCTCCTGCGGCAGGAGCGGGAACCACCGATTCAACGCGGCTTTGCAACCCTGTATCTCACCGATGAGGTGTGTCATCGCTTCGGCTGGCGTCTTTGCGCTGTAGCTCAGACTACTGTGTGAGTACAAGCCCAGCAGGCGGACCCAACCCTCTGCCTCGGCATCAGCAAGTTTCTCGAGTAGCCCGTTCTTGTTGAGAGAGATGGGCGGTAGACCCGCGCGGTGGTAGCCCGTGTCGACCTTGACGAAGACACAGGCGGGGAAGGTGGCAATCTCGAAGAACTTGCGTAGATACGGGATCTGGTCTGGGTGGTCGATCATCACGGAGATGCTGTCTTCACCGATGTCGGCGGCTAGCTGGGCGAGGCGTGGGACGTGCGAGGGCACGAGGGGGATGCCGTAGAGGACGTTGGCGGGACGGTTGGTAGTTTTGAGTGCTTTGAGGAGTGGATGGAGCATTTCGATTTCTAGGAGTGTTGAGGCGATGAATTTGGCCTCTGGGTCGCCGTTGTCCATTTGCATTTTGGCGATTTGGAGGGTCTAGATGATGTTAGGCATGGCTTTATTGATAGTCGTTTGTTGGAAAGACTGGATGGAGACTGGATATACCTACCTTGTGCGTCTTGACATGGGTCCTGAAACCGACGCCCAGAGCTTTCACTGTCTTCTTCATCCGATCGCAATGCCTGCGAATAATGGCTCTGTCAAGCACGACGGCGGGCTTGGGGATGTCCGCAATGTCCTTGCCGATCCAGCGCTGGAATAATTGTCCCTGGGAGGGCAGCTCGAGGGAGTCCATGGCAAGGATGTGAATTGAAATTCAAAATCGAGGTCGTTTTGGAAGTTTGCAGATTGTGATGCTCGGGGGGGGGATGAGACGAAGTGAGTATTGCGGGGACACTCTACTCTTGTTAAGGTGCAACTTTGTTCGGAGACGGTGGGGCACGGGCACAGGCGCGGGCACGGGCACGGGCACAGGCAATTAGTTAAGGCTGAACCTTTTTCCAGGGTTTTGCTATGTACTATACGGAGTAGATGATATCACTACGGGGTGAACGGTATGGAGTATGATTTTGAAGAAGAATGGAATGATGATGGAATCAGATTACAAGACCATATGCTATTCAGCGCAAGGATACTCCAGCCCCCAAACAACGCCAAATCAAAGCAAAAAGAAAACAAACAGCTTGAACCGCCCTCGATGAGAAAATGCAACACATGCAAGAAGGGGGTTTGGTCTATGAAGAAGGTTTTTGGGCCTCAATAGGAGGACAGAGCACCGATCCCAATTCCGCCAAAGAAATCAGAAATGCAGTGGCAGGGCAGTAGAGCAGAGCAAAGACAAAAGAAATCGAAAAAGTTCATGCCCGAGAATGACACAGGGCAGTGATTAATGAAATGATGAGGGCAACAAAAAAGAAGTACGGAGAGCCCGGGATATTAGAACAAGCAAAGAAATCCAACGCCGTTCCTCGGGAATGCTTTTTTGTGGAAGAACTTATAGTATCGTAAGCGACAGTGCGAGATGTTGATCGATCTGTATATTACACCTGCGAATGGCTTTGGCTTGTGTGAGATCGCTGGGAGAAGGACCGACGACCCCGGCTGGATGGCGCTCGCTCGGCAACTGCTGGAGGCGCATGTTCGAAGAAAGGAATAAGGTCCGGGTTTTGACTGGGAGGAGTCTTCGAGTTGGTGGAGTACTCGCTGACCACGCGATCGTCGGCCGCAGTGTCTGGGTGAATCTCAATACCCTGCTGCCCGTCCAGACCGCCATGAATAGCGTTGGTAGAGAAGTTGAATGAGTCGACCTCATCGTGGTTTCGCTCAATCGGGGACCAGCCGGCAATACTACCAGCCACAACACCAGCCATCGCGGCAGCCGGTCCAAAAGTTGAGTTGGAGCGGGACCGGGTATTGCGACGGGATCGACTCTCGGGAGTGGACAAGCCGGGAGGTGGGCTTCCATTCTCGCCGTTTGGTGTGGGAGGGTTGGACGATTCGCGGGAGCGAGAGCCACTGCGAGATCGGGGCAGGAGTTCTTGCGGGTGCTGGAACTTGTGGCGGATATGTCGCAGGCGACCACCACGGACGGTCTTGATAAACTGCAACTGGTCGCGGATCTCTTCCAAAGCAGGATTCCAGTCGTAGCGGCGGTCCTCATCCGAGATAACCAACTCAGGTCCCTTCTTCTGCTTATGCCCGTACCAAGTATGTGGGACCAGCTTACTCACAAATTCGTCGGGAATGAGGCGGATGACAACGGCGATGGGCAAAGAGAGAGCTCCCAGGACAAGGCTGACAGCCCACTGAGAGCCCTGGTCCAGACGCTTCACCGAGAAGGCAGCGCCACCGATGAAGACGATCAGGACTTGGCCGCCGATGATAATGATTTGAATACCGACGAACCATTTGTTGCGCCAGATACCTTCCAGAATGTTGAGCTTGTTATCAATGCGACGTGAGTTGTACTGGTTGAAAATTTGCATGAAGACGAAAGTGTTGAAGACCACGGTTTTCATATGGGCTTCGTCCCAGGGGAAGATCGAGTTGCCCGCAAAGTTCAGCACGAATGTCACCACCAGTTGGTAGATAGACTGTCCAATGATCATCTTCCACATCGTGAGTGTGATAAGCGGAGCAGCTTTGGATTCCGGTCGGCGGTCAAGGACGTAGGGTGATGGCGGGTCTGTGGCAAGGGCAAGAGCAGCAAAGGTATCCATGATCAGATTCACCCAGAGCAACTGCACAGCGCTAAGGACAGAGTCTTCTGAGCTGCTGGCAACCGCTGAGACGAAAGTGAGGATGACGGCAGTGATGTTGACAGTGATTTGGAACTGGAGGAACTTCTTCACCGCATCGCTGACAGTGCGACCCCACGACATGGCCTTAACAATAGATGCAAAATTGTCATCCATCAAGATGATGTCTGAGGCCTCCTTGGCCACCTCGGTACCAGTGACCCCCATGGCAAAACCAACATCTGCGTTCTTCAGAGCCTGGGCATCATTGGTGCCATCACCAGTAACGGCAACAGTCTCGCCAAGCTTCTTCAGAGCGTTTACGAGGATCTTCTTGTCTTCGGGACTGGACCGCCCAATAACTTGAAGCCTGGGGAGAATCTGGTTCATCTGGCGCGTGCTGAGCTTGCGGAACTTGGAGCCCTCGATAGCGATACCGCCCGGCGTGTAAATACCACACTCCTGAGCAATAGCCTTGGCCGTCATGATATTATCACCAGTGACCATGCGAACAAAGACACCCGCACGCTGACAAGCGTGCACCGCCTCTGCAACACCGGGTCGAAGAGGGTCCTGGATACCAAAGAGGCCAATGATCGTCATGTCCTTGAAAAGGGGCTCAAAGACTGCCTGGCTACGATCGGATTCTGAGGTTGGCGCTCCATGGGGCGGCCACTGGTCAAAGTCACGATAAACGAGAGCAATACAGCGCAGCGATCGGTTGGCGTAGGTTGTCATGATATTGTCCAGGGTAGACCGATTCTCGTCCGTCAGGGGTGCCTCGTTAATGGCGTCGGTGGGATCGCGAATGATTCGAGTGGATTTGGACATCAAGATCTCGGCCGCGCCCTTGACCAACATGCGATACTTTCCATTCTCCATTTGAACAACCACCGCCATGCACTTGCGAGCCGAGTCGAAGGGGAACATCTGCGGGATCTTTGCACTCTCTCTGGCTTCGGCCGGGGGTCCCATTCCCATAAAGTCGCGCGCAAAGGTTAGAAGAGCAGTCTCAGTCTTTGAGCCAATGAAGGTTTTGACGCCTTCCTGCTCTCCCTCAAAGGCAGTAGAGTTGAGAACGATTGACTGGAGCAAAAGATCCTTGACAGAGGGTGACAGTGTCTTGACAAACTCGGCAGCAGGAACATCACCAGATTGGTCGGATTGGCCGGAGCCAGACTTGTCTCCGAAGCGCGATGTCGTTCCCAGTGTCGCCGAAACGACACTCATCTTATTCACTGTGAGGGTACCGGTCTTGTCGGAACAGATGGTTGTGGCATTGCCCATGGTCTCGCACGCTTTCAGGAAACGCACCAAGTTGTTGTCTTTGATCATACGTGTCGTTGCAAAAGCGAGAGCAAGGGTTACTGCCAGCGGTAGACCCTCGGGGACAGCAACAACCACGATGGTCACAGCGACGATAAAGATCTGAAGGAAAGCCTGTCCCTTGGCATCGGCGCCACCCTCAATATTCTTGAGGCGAACGAGGAACTTGATGAAAAGCACAACGAATAGCAAAAGACCAGAG
The DNA here is from genome assembly GCA_024706585.1 of Penicillium simplicissimum. Lineage (NCBI taxonomy): Eukaryota > Fungi > Ascomycota > Eurotiomycetes > Eurotiales > Aspergillaceae > Penicillium > Penicillium simplicissimum. The sequence continues at coordinate 2,184,688 of JAMZTW010000044.1, forward strand.
GCCAGACCCAGCTTAGCAATGTACTCTGCCAACTTGTTCAACTTGGTTTGCAAGGGCGTTGTTTCGCCTTCTTCCTGAAGAGACATCATTGTCCGCCCGTGGGTGGTATGAACACCAACGGCAGTAACCAGGAACGTTCCCACGCCTTCGGATACCTTGGCGCCGGAGACGATAAAAGGGTCCATCTTATGAAGATCCTCGTGCTTTTCAATCGCGCGGTAGACTTCATCGCCGGGGGTCTTTCGGAGGAGGTCAGATTCGCCAGTGGCCGAAGATTCGTCGCATTTCACATCGTGGCCGGCTATGAGAATACCATCGACCGGGACAAGGTCACCCGCCTCGAGATGCATCACGTCGCCGACGAGCACATCGTGGATCGAGATCTCGATTGTTTTGCCTGATCGAATAAGCTGAACCAGTCTGTTCTCTTTCTTTTTGTTCAATTTGGCGAACTGCCGTTCCTTTTGCCAATCATTCGCCGCACCAACTGTAACCACAATTATAATGGCAACAAGAATGGCCAGGCCCTCCACCCATTCGACGCCTGGCTCACCGGGTTTCGCTGGATGAAGTGACTGTGGTATACCCACGGCCAGGGAGATGACCGCAGCAATGGTCAGCAAAATGAGCACCTTGTCGTTATATGCAATCCAAGCCAATTCCCAGATGGTCTTTAATTTCCTTTCCGGTAGCTGGTTCTTCCCATATACTCGCTTTCGGTCCGCGAAGGAGCTGCCGGCTGCTGCTGATGCTGCTGCACCCGCAGCTCCTCCTTCTTCAGTCGCGGAGGGCGGACTCATTGGCGAGGCGGCCTTGGGCATCGAGTCTGTTGACGTGGCATCGCTAAACTCGACCACGCCATCCAACGTCGTTTCGTCCACACTCAACCCACTCCGAATATCAGTCCGCAATCCTTTTTCCAGTCCTCGCAGTCCTCCAAGCTGTCGGAATGCGCCGAAGTTCTTGGGATTCAGGAGCTTGTTGAGCTGGCCCGGAGAAAAGGCAAACTTATTGTTCTCCACCTGAAACTCGTCTTCTCGACCCGGGTCTGGCAAGAGGGCATCCTTGTCGTCAACATCGGTGTTCTTAGTCGCGTCCGAGTGGGATCCTTGCGAGGCCGTAGGGACATAGGTCTCGCCGCCGTAGGTGCTCGAGGTCTGACTGGTATCTTCGGATTCCAACGAATTTCCGCGGGACCGCGTGCCAGGAACGGATAGGAAGGTGGAATGCGTCTCGGGGAGCTTGGTCTTTGGAGATGAGATGTTATGGGGCGAGGTTGGCCGGCTTTCACGATCTCGGGCTTCGGAAGAGACATTGGAGCGCAGGGAGGCTGAAGATCGCATGTCTGTGGGGGAACCAGAGCCATTGTAGTGTGCGCCGACGTCGTGAAACTCGGTTGTGTCGGTATTCAGCTGGAGCGATGGTTGTTCGGGGTCCGAGAGGATCTGCACCGGGGGCTCGTTCGTATTCGATGAGCTCACTGCGGAGGTATCGATGGTAATCGTTGGCGCACGTTCTCTCCGCAGCGGCGTCGGGGGAGTCTGAGCCGGCTCGTCTGCCCCTCGACGCTGGTCGGACATGATGAAGGGTTGAATCGAACCGAGCGCGATTCCCGCGATCAACACAATCACAAGCCTATCCGGGTTCGCATGAGTGGGACAGGAGGTGTGTCTGGGGTAGGCGAAGGAGAGCCGTGGGAGGTAATGGCCAAAGGAAGGGAGGGCTCCTAGATTGAAGGCCTGAAGTCGAGCAGAGCTTCCATTTGCAGCAGGATGGGACGCTGCAGACGGGATTGGAGGAAGGAGTGGAAAGAATGAGGCGCAGGGATCGTGTGGGTGGCGGACGTCGTATATGTCCCTGTATGTGTTGAGGAGATGCAAAGAGGGACTCTGCAGAATCGCAGCAAGCAGGCTTGGTGCTGGCCAAAGGGTCGATTTACTGGGTCCTGGTCACCGGAAAGGAGCAGGAGCAGGAGTAACAGGAAGTCAGAGTAGTGACCAGTTGCATCCCGCCATCAGTGGTCTTAGGCTCTTAGCCACCTCCTCAGTACATATTCTTCCTCTGCTTCCATTTTTCGCTTCTACTTCGACTTTTCCCATCTCTCTGTTCCATCATTTGGCGTCTGACCCCTTTGCAGATCCACTAAGGTCTCGACTGGGGGATACCCCCCCCCCAATTGACAACCGATTTAACCAATAGTTCCGGCGATTGTTTTCCAAATGCCATCACACTGGCACACTGCACAGTACGGAGACCCGCACCTCAGGTTCTCCACTTGCGCTCAACTGGCGCCCAAACTGAGCCAAGCACGCTGCCAGCACTAGCAGGCCTGGCGTCCAGCACAGCCCCAGAGGTGGACCAGGAATACCGATTCGAATACTTCCGCCGCGTTGGCTCGTCTACCTGTCAACCACAGATTGGACTCCTGCGACTCCCACACCGACTACATAAATACCGAAAAACCAGCCTCTCCTTTCGCGGGCTCGTAGGTGGCATGCTCCGACACCCTTGGTCGCTTGTGTTCGCATCTTTTATTCCCGTTCTCGTGGTAGTATTGTCGATACTGGGGAACAGTCCCCTTGCACTGCCTCTTTGCCAAGCCCGCGCCCGTCTGGGGGCAAGGGAGGCGACTCAATCAATGGGCGGATAGGCGAATGGATGTCTGGGCGAATCAGGGGCCCTAGCAAATTGAGAAAGTCAACCCATCATGAGCGTGTCATACTAGGGAAAAGCAAGAAGAACTTGATTATTATTGACTAACTAGCTTTGGGGTAACTATCTTGCACTGGCCACTGGGTGCTTTGATGGTTCTTCTGCACTTGCCAGCTGCCCGTCCAAAGAAGAATCTTCTCCTGTACAACTCAACGTACTCAGGCGAATGCTAAGGTTCCCGCCCAGTCGGAGACTCGGAGATGACGTCTCCAGTACAAGCCACCCCCGTTTCACTCTTCTTTCAAAGTTTCAGTAGACCTATCCCGGCCTTGGTCTGTTCGCATGTTGATGCACGGCGCCGACAAGGCACAGTCAATAATTCAATTTTGTGACTGCACAAGACTCCACTCCGACAATCAATCTAATCATCCAATTAATCCTCAAGCCCCCGAGAGGCTAGAAGACACATGCAGGCGACGTCAAATGCCCATGCCCAATATGAGGCACTAGTAGATACTACACAGAGGCCCAATGGAAGGCTAACGAAGATCCTGGTTTCGAGGCAACGTGGACGGGGTTTGCTTGTGCTCTACCTTCCACGGTCAACGTAGAGAATAATAACGTACCCGATCGTTCCATACATGAGGCCGTCTATCCAATGGTGCGACCTGGGCAATGAGGCTACCTAGGTTGTATTATTTGGAGTACTCGGGATCTGCCTTCTGGATCGCTTTAGATTGAACTTGACATAGGCTGGTGGAACACAGCAAAGGATTGCCCTGACCAGTATTCGCTGGGCCTGGAAAGGTAACGTAATGGATATATACCTTCTTGACACCAACTGGAAATCCTCGGAGCTATACCTTACTAAACCAGGTCATGTTAATCGGATTTTTTTACTCGCTCTCGCTTGAATCTTGACTCCTGGATGTACCTATTCATGAGTACCAATGCCAGCTCGGTCACTAATCCCGGTTCTCGGTCCTGTCTAAAATTCCCCTATACGGAATGGAGCCCCGGCGGCGCCGGCGGAGGATTTCGGATGTCGTATTCGGATGATATACTTCGTATTTTGGCCCCAGGCCTCAAGGGGTTCAACCGGGTTCAACCTGGGGGTTCAACTTGCCTACTGAGCTGGAATCAACCTCCTCGCCCGTAGGTGATGTCGTATGATACCTTACGACTGGAAATAATTCAAGGCCCAGCAGGTCACCTGGATATTACGGTATTTATTTGCCGACGATACCATTGGATCCCTACAAAGTCATGGCTCTAGGTCTGAAGCTCTGAATCCATCCAGAGCTATAGCTACACAACCTGTGGCCCGGAATCATCTACCAACCTGCATGATTGGATTCTACAGCCAAGGATTCAACGATTAAGGTTACCGTGAAACCGGGCATCCATTCAAGCCTTAGGCAGCTGTGGTCGTTCGTCATTGAACTTGACCATCTAGCTCGTCGCAACCCCGGGCCATAATCACCTCCTTCCCCGCTCACCTACACCATCTTTTGTCATCACTCCCGCAAACCAGCCCGAGAGGCTCAAATTTGAACCTGACCACTACCTAAGATAACCTAACCCACAGCCATGGCCAACCCTCTCACCCTCTACGGCCTCGCAGCAGTCCCCGCCTCCGCGCAGACCCTCCTAACCTCCACCCGCGCCTACCCACCCCCCACCACCGCACCCATCCCCCTCTTTGTCTCCGACACTCCAATCCCCAGCACCCCTCTCGCAGCACGCATCAACGCCTATGCCCAAGCCCACTTACCACAGCCCACGTACCACCACTCTCTACGCGTCTACCACTACGGCCTGGCCATCAAACGCTACCGCTTCCCCTACCCGGACTGGGACTTTTCCGACGAAACGTACTTCCTGGCCTGTGCACTGCATGATATCGGGACTACGGAGGAGAATATTCGCTCTACGCGCTTGAGCTTCGAGTTTTGGGGTGGATATTTGGCGCTGGATCTATTGCAGACGGATAAGCTTGGCCAGGAGGGATCTGGGTCTGTTAACGGGGCTGTCGCGCCGCGCGATCAAGCGGAGAGTGTGGCGGAAGCGATTATCCGGCATCAGGATTTGTGTACGACGGGCAAGATTACTGCCGTGGGACAGTTACTGCAGTTGGCGACGATCTTTGGTACGTTGAACATTCTGAGGTTATCCTATCAGACAACAGAGTCGGGGGTATGGATTGAAGAACCACGGAGATAAACTCAGCCCTGGGATGGAGTCCACGACTGGCTCTCATGGAGAACTGCCTGCCACCCATTCTAGACCGCTCCATTGGCACTTCTCCCTGATCTACACCGATGACACCGCCCCAAGTTTCAACCTCATGGCTCTCTTACCAACCTTTGTTTCCATTTCCCCCTTGTCTCCAGCAGCCTGACAGATCGCGTCTCCAACCCGAGATTGGGTTTAACTGATCTGACAGATAACACCGGTGCATACGCCGACCTAGTCCACCCAGACACTATCAAGGACGTTTCAACGCACTTCCCACGCCTCCACTGGAGCGATTGCTTTGCAGCGACGATTCATCGTGAGAACGGACTGAAGCCCTGGGCGCATACGACGGCCTTGGGAGAAGAGGAGTTTCCTGCTAAAGTGCTGGGGAATAAGCTCATGGAACCGTATGAGTGATCGAGAATGGTCCTACAAGCCTGTAGCCTGTGATTTGCTGGATCTTCGCCGAAATATGAGTTTAGAACTGGCCCAGTGGTAACAAAACGATACGGAAACAGTTCTGGACTACACGAGTGGGATCACTTGTATCTCGTGTTTGAAAATCAGGGGAAAAAGAATGGTGTCATCCGTTAAATTTCCAATACCAGTGTGTAGAAAACCGGGTTTCTACCTAACTAACCTGAACCATTTCCATTGGGCCCAAGAAAACCTCGCGCCAGCCATGATCAGTAATGGTTTCAGTGCGATTCAATAGTTGTATCCACTCCTCCCCACTTAATCCGCCGTCAATGCTAATGTACAACCCATAACACTACACAGCCTCAACTCACCCGCTCACCGTCACATCAGCACGTCCCCTCTACTTCCTGTTCTGGAGCAGGGCGGCCTCATCTTCCTCCGAGACACTGATCCGCCAGATGCCCAACGTCTGACCATTGTGGAAAGTATGGTCGTTTTTCGGGTCGGTCAGAACCATTGCCTTGCTGGCCAAGGCGAGGCAGTCCACGAGCTCGGACATGCGCTGCGCCTCCGTGAAGCTGTGCGTCAGGTGGGCGATGTTGGCGACCCAAATCGACACAGTCATGCACTGCGTGAGCAGGGTCGGTTTGTCGAGAGAGTGGCTGGCATAGTACAGGGCATTGTGGTAGTCAAGGATCATTTCGGGAAGATAGGTTCGGCGAATGTGTTCGTAGTCTCGCTCTTGGTCCTCTGTAGCGAGAATCAGTATCGGTTGTCTAGTAAAGTATGGGACAACACGCAGGGAGTGAATATGATGACTTACCATTGTCGGATTTCACGAGCCACTCGTCAACAATGAATCCGACGTGCTCCTCAATCTCCTGCAAAAGGGCCTCAAGTTCCGCAAGGAAGTCCCTGACAGCACCAGAGTCCCGTCTGCGTTTGGTCCTATAGATCCTAGTTAGATTCCAGCTCCCGTTGGGGGTCAGAAAAGGAATACTCACTTGGAAGACTGGTCGTACACGATAGCAAATTGCTCCAAGGAGTCGAAACAAAGAGCCAGTGTTTCAAGGTTCCACATATGAACGGCCTGTTCATACGCGTTCTTGTGAGCTTTGGTGATGGTGCCATTGCTGGCAGACAGGCTCCGCCGATGAGCATGACTTCGCTTGGATTTGCTCGGATTCAAGGGCGCATCTTCCTCCATCGAAGGGGCCAGATCGGGGAATTCAAAGACATCCACATTGAAGGTTTCGTAGGAAACATCGGACATGCGCAGGCGATGGCCAAGATCACGAGCGGCGGCAAGTTTGCCAGCGACTGTATACAAGTTAGCGATCGAGACGAACATGTGAGAGAACGTAGGCTCCATAACATACCAAAGAACTTGCGATACAACCAGTTTCCGCGGGTACAAATCTTAGTCCACTGGCCACCTACGCACCGGAGCCACTCCAGATTGCGGATCATCTTCTCATCTTCATCCGCAACACTCGTGCCGATGAGGTCCTTCTTGGGCGGCATCAAGACACGAGTACCGTCCGGTAACCGCCTGACTCGAGAGTATCCCGTGAGGCCTGCAGAGTGCTCGATCGAGGACACATTAGCGCTAAGCCAGGACCACTGTGCGTCGAGAACGGCATTAATGTCAATGCCATGTTTCTGAATGGCTCGAATCTGGTATCTTCTCTCGTTCAGATCGGTAATATCGATCAGGATCTTAGAGAGAACGCTGTGGCACATCTCCGTAGGCAGAAGAGCAGCATACGATGGGATAAGGTCAGGCATGCCCTTCTCCTGCAGATGGGCGATGTAACCGGTCACAATAATCGAAGCAGTCTCAATGAACCGACTGTCTCCAGGTGCATATCCGATCGAAAGAATGATCACGTATATATGCGTCGCCATCTGGAGGGCATCAGGGTCTTCAGCCGTGATAACCATCGCGTCATCCACATGAGAAGCTGCCGCTTCTGGAATGTAAGGAAATCTTCCAAGTTTCTTGATTCCGACTTGAGATACTGCTTGGGAAAGCTGGCTAAAGAGAGCATCGTAGCTCTTGCTCAGGATAGCAGCTTGAATGTGCCGGAATGGCTCGCGTGCCTCGGCTCCCAGCGCTTCGTTACCACGCAGATATTGGATGAACTTCTGCAAATCCGCATGCCCGGCTGGCTCTGGCTTGAATACGACAGCAGTGTTAGGCGACTGGCTCAACTTGCGCTGGAACTGTCGGCAGAATCCCTGATACCGGGAGAGGACGATGCGGTTGAAGTACACGTAGAGATAATCATCCCACGTCTTGCAAACCTTGGCTGCCGGCTCTGATTCTCCGCACAGAAGCGCGTAGACTGCTTTCTCGTAGTCGCAGGTGTTTGAATCCTTGGTCAAAGCATGGCAAGCAGCACGCCACGAGTCCTGGGCGCGGCTGTTCTTCAAGCGTGTCATTCCGTCATCCGCCGGCGTCCGTGTGGTGGCAGTAGCCGCATCCACGCTGGAACCGCAGAGACTCACGGCCCTCCAGCTCTCAAGACGACTCTGAGCCCATTCGCGGATAGTTGTCCAGTTCTCACCCTGGCGAAGCATCTTCCAGCAGGTCATCCATGTGGCGCGCTCGTAAAATGCGTCCTGCTTCTGCAAGCTATGCTTCTGGCGAGTCAGAGCATCGGGATCCAACTGAGTGATCAACGGAGTCTGGGTGTCATTGTTGAGAAGGGCGCGGGAAATGGCAGGGTCGTTCGGCTCCAGAGGCTGCGGCCAAACGCGGAGTCGCTTGTGTCCCTTGATTGCTTCCTTGGTGAACAGCCAACCATGAGCCCAAAGACCTTGGCCTCGCTCAGCCTGATCTTCCAGGTCTTTGATCATGTTATCGATCTCCTGGGGGCCCTCCTTCGCGGTCTCCTCCAGCCATCGCATGGAGATCACACACTCGAGCGCGTACTGGTCCGCGTTCAGGAACTCCTCCCAAATCTCACGATCCGACGAGTACCGGTGGAGGTTCTGGAAGGCTTCACGCTGGCCTTCTTTGAAGCTGGCGCGACTGGCAGGATCATCGATGCTGATCAGATTGAGCAGCAGGCGCCAGGTGTCAACTTGCAGCTGCAAGCGACGCGCATCATTATCAGCCTGAGTTTCTTCGGTGGTAGTGCTTATCCGGAAGCCCGCCTTGGCTTTCTTGATGGTTTGTTCTCGGCTAAGCTCGTTGATGGCATTCTGCGTGAGATCCCGGTAGCTCTCGACGAGCTTGTAGGCGGCCTGGACGTTCTGGAATTCATCGGTGCTGTTCTTTCGCTTGAATTGGTCCAGTTTCTCGGCAAATGCCTCAATCTGGCGCGTGACACGATCGGCGGTTTTGCGAAGAGGGCGCAACATTTCCTGAGCGCTGGCGCCCGTGCTTGGCTCGGTGAACTGCTTGGGGAACTCTGCGCAGGAATCAGTAAACCGTGGCGATCGCGCCGAAAGGTAGAGCATCATATATAAACCAACCTTGCGCCCTTCTTCCGAGGCCCTTGACGGGTTTCAGGTTGGGTTCGAGCACGGAGCCGTTCTCCGCAGCGTCGCCATTGAGACCCTTGGGCTCATCGTCCTCTTCATCATCCATGGCCTCATCCTCATCTTCGTACTCTTGTTGGTCGTCGTAGGATTCTTCGTCGTCCATGAGCTGGTCTCCCTCGTCATCGTCAATGCTAATGATTTCCGGTTTCTCTGGCGCAGCCTGACGACAAGGAATTGTTTAGCTCCGGCGATGTCAAGGAAGGACGAGGGCGCGCTTACCTGCGATCGCGGCACGGGAGCACTGGACGCTGCTGACCTGGCAGCTCTCGTGAGGGGCGCCATGGCTTGCAGTGGTTAAAGCAAGCTCCAAGACCGGGATGTTTGGAGCTGTGATGGGGAAAGAGAAAGCCCGGGAATTCGTGTTTGTCTCTTTTGATTTTGGGCGCGTTAGCAGGTTGGGGCCTTCGCCCAAAGCAGTTTAGCGCATCGGCACGGGATTTTTTCATATTTAATCGCCCAGCCAATTTTCACAATTTCTCCTCTTTTTTCTTTTCTTCAACAAATGTCATATAGGCAGTCATTAGAGTCTCGGAACGAAAGTTTTCAATGGTCGTTCAGGTCCATCGCGGCCTCTCAGCGTGCTCAAGATTGTCTTAGAGCAATCTAGCAGTCCCTTTCAACAGTCTAGTGCTCGCCAGTCGGGGACTCAGCTTATAGGGGCCTGTTACATGCCATTGCGATCCATTACAACTTGCGATGCAATTCGTAGAGTCTATCGTAACATCTCCAAGCTATCTATCTAACGTTGGCTTTCCGCTGCTTGGGCTCGTTGCTTCATCTTCAACCGCAGTAGATGGGCCTTGGGACAGCTCACGGTCGAGGCTTGATCGCCCTGCTGCTGATAGAAGGCATGGCAACACTCATAGAGAGCAGCAATCTGTGCTTGGCATTTCTCCTCCTTGTAGGAATTCTTGGTCAAGCAGTCTGAATTGAGTCAGTTGCCATATCTGAGCAAGGAGAGTGTGGAAGTGTGGTTGCATGTCAGGTACCTTGAATGGCGCACTAAGATGCATGAGCAAGCTTTCAAGGCTATGTCACAAAAGATATTCCAGGGTTGGGGGGGAGACATACGGCTCGCGGATGACAAGGAGGGTCGTGAGAGAGGTCTTGCTTGAGATTACCCTGGCACAAAACAGTTAGACTTTGAGACATTCTCACGGCTCAACTCATCTTTGGAAAATACTATACCATGACTATTGACAATGTAAACGCGCCAGAAAAAGAAGCTCATAGAAGCATCGACGCTTCCTTGGAATGATCTTAACAATCCAGTGACCTCACGCTTTGTCCTTAGCTAAGCACTTCGTTCCGCCCGCCGATTAATTGCCCGCAAAAACAGATTCCGCCTTCTGTGGGGCGAGTTGCCATTCTGCCGTTGATATCTCTCTTCTTTCTCTCTTCGCTCTCCAACCTCTCGTAACGAGTCGTATTCCGCTGTCATTTTGATTGAGTAAGTCTACATGCTGACCCTAAGCCCTAGTCTGGCATCGCTGACCATGAGCGCTAGAGCCAACACCTATTATCTGGAAACCTTACCATCAACTTCCATCGTGTTAGTGCCCCGCGTTCCTTTCACTTCCCAGCGCGTAAAGGCCTCTGACTCAGGCGCAGCCCTTCTCCAAACCCATCAATCATGTCGGCTGAGCAGGAGGCTGGTGCTGCTCCCACCGAGCACTTGAACATCAAGGTCACCGACAACAACAACGAGGTCTTTTTCAAGATCAAGCGATCAACGCAGCTGAAGAAGCTTATGGACGCCTTCTGCGAGCGCCAGGGAAAGCAGATGTCTACCGTCCGCTTCTTGTTCGACGGTACCCGCGTGCGGCCAGAAGACACCCCGGACACGGTATGTATTCAACCTTCATGCTTTAAAGGCAGGTTCTTAATGATCAAGATCATTAACGTATTCATAACCTCTACAGCTCGATATGGCCGACGGTGACACCCTTGAGGTCCACCAGGAGCAGATTGGTGGTTGAGCACTCCCAACCCTATTCATTTTGTACTTCCGAGGCAACCTTGCGCGATGGACCAAAGAATAAGGGTGTCGCACCCAGACAGAGTGATGGAAATTGAAGTGTGTGGCGAGGCGGCCCAGTCATCGCGAGGAGTTTTGCACTTGTTTTGTTTACGAGGATACGAATCTTACAGAAATCGCCATTTAACCTTGGTGTTCTACATACCTACCTGCCCTACTTCTACCAGGTTTCAAATTTGAATGGTATAACTGGTTTAGGTTGATTTGTCTCACGGGAGACTGCCAAAGCTCCCCCTTGAGCAGTAGAATGATCGAACCATTTCCATATTACATGTACTCCATTGGAAATTGAAAAGCCGAATCGATCAGCTTTACCAAAGCTGAACCCATAACCCCATAATCGACGAAAGACCAGCCAACGATCCTCCTAGCCTAGCAGATCAACTGACTAAAGCGCCATGTAATAACAACGCACACACACATTTGTACAAATGAATATGTAACAACAAACCCCCCCAACCTAACAACCTCAAGAAAAGAAAGACCTAATCCGTCCAAACGGAAGCCTTCGCCCTCTCCTCCTCCTGTTTCGCCTTAGCCAGCTCCTCCCGCTCCTTATTCCTTCGTCTAATCTCCTGCTCCTTCACCGACCGATCATAAGCCCGCTGCTCCTCCGTCCTCTTCGGCGCCCGGATTCCCAACGCCCCCGCAATCAACCGACTCGCCACGGCAGTCTGCTTCTCCGGCCGACGGGCAGGGTTACTCTGTCCCGCCCCGGCACTGGCACTGGCACCGGCACCGGGAGACGCGGGGCCCGCGCCAGCCCACGGGTACGAGGCCTGCGGGGAGATCGGTGTTGGCGGGGGATCCAGGGGTCCTTCTGCGCTGATTGTGGGCGAGAGGCCGGAGGTGGAAGACAGGTCTGCCTTGGAGGAGGCGGGCTCGTCGTCGGTCGACGTGTCTGCTTCGTCTTCCCAGGAGTCGGCGACGGGCTTGGGCTTTGTGCTGGGCTTTTTGGGCTTGGGGGCGGATGTTGGGAGGGTGGTTTTGCTGGAGGTTGGTCGGGCAATATCCTGGACGGGACCCTTTTCGCCAATGGCCAGATCGCGGAGTGTGGATTGGAGCTCGGCGCTTGGATCGGACATGGCACGTGAGGCGGGGTGTTGGGTTTGGGGTGTTAGCGTTGAGGGGGACGTGGAGAGTATGTATATAGCGTGTCTCGGTGGGTGGTATATGTGGAATGTACAATATATGGAGGTCGTTGGGTGTGGTTTGTGTATAGAAAGTTTGGGGCGAGAGTCTTAAAGTCAAAGAACGCGGGCAATGGCGTCAGAGCTGGAGGAGATTTAGCGCATTCCTGGTCAATCGTGGAGAATGCGGACGGGCCTAGACCAAACCCGGCACGGCGGCCTCGGGCGGGGTTACTTGCACTCGATGGAGTACTGAGGCCGTACAGTATGTGTTCACAACTTCACATGGGCACCACTGGGAGGTTGGCAAGATCGCATGATTCAATATGAAGATCTTAGCCCCAGCTTAAATGCTATTAAACACAAATGACGTAGAAGTCATACATGCGCTTCGAAACACATAGATCTTCCGACCTATCGGGTGAACTTGACCTAGACTTCTGCAGGAAGTAGGTTAGACCAGACAACAAACATCATTCCAACGTTGCTCTTTGGGATGTCTAGATTTATATATACAATCTATGTATGAGACGATATGCTAGTTGCTGTTAGCCAAAGAAATAACCTTCTTGGCCGCATCTTCAAACCCGTCGAATGCATGGAGTGGGAGCCCGCTCTCGGCAATCTAACCGACCCTCTCCGTTAGCCCGACTGGAGATATTCACACCACAAACCCATAGATAAACGTACCATTTTCTGGCCAAGCTCCTCATTAGTTCCACGCAATCGTACTACAACGGGCACTTGCATGTCCAAATCCCGAAATGCCAGAATGATGCCCTCGGCGATCATGTCGCAGCGGGTCAAGCCGCCGAAGATATTGACAAAGACAGCCTTCACCCGCGGGTCGGAGCAGATGATTCGGAAAGACGACTTCACAGTCTCAGAGGTAGCTTTACCACCAGTGTCGAGGAAATTGGCGCAGTGTCCGCCGTGAATCGTGAGAGCGTCGACCGTATTCATGGCAAGTCCAGCGCCGTTCACTGTTATCAGGGGTAAGTGGTGATGTTTGAGAAATCAAAAAGGAAGATACAAACCTAGCGTGCCGATGCTGCCTTGACCTTGTAGTCTGTTGATTATTAGCATGGTCTCAGCTGCACTGGGTACTATAATCGAACTTGACGTAGACGATTCCATCCTTCTCAGCCTCGACCTCCTCCGCAACCTCCTCCGCCTTGTTTCGCAGACTGTGGATGTCTTCTTGACGACCCGAGCTGCGGTACGCTGCATCGTCGAATCCAAACCGAGCACCATGGACTTCCAATTTACCGTCAGTAGAAAGGCCAACACGAGTCTCCAAAACAAAGGCCTCCTTTTCCTTGAAAATCCCCCACAATGCCTGGACTAGGCTAGCTAGCTGGCCATGGGCTGAAGCGGGAAGACCCAAGTGCGCCACCACTTCTGGCATCACAGCATTGTTTTCAAAGCTGGCCAGATTGTAGCTGAAGGGAAATCTGCGAGATCGGGTGGGTTCACACTCAGCACCAGGGGATGCCACGATACATGGGGACAAAGCGGTCCTGTCGACAGCGATAGAGATGGACCCGTCAGAGCTGGACGCCGTTTCATTCACGGGAATCGAGTTCTGCCTGAGGATATCGAGTGCTTGAAGCTGCTTGATATAGAGGTTGCGCTTTAGCTGGACAGCTGGCCGTAAGATTCGAGTAACGCGTCTCATTGTATGGCACGTATGGTTACCCACGCTTTTGCGAGTGCACCTGAGATAGACCATAAATATGGGCACCTATGAATTACTAGATACGGTTGGTTTTGCCGTTTGCCGAGGTCAATAGAGGCCAGGCAGCCTAATCGGTTGATGATTAATTGTGCCATATTACCGAAGGCAGGCTACCGCCTAATTCTCCGCTTCACATTCTAGGGCTTTTAAGGCATTAAAGCCTTTCACCACACTTCGAGGTTCTTTCCTTAGTCTCTTCTAGGACCAGTGTACTGCGTGTCCGAATTCAATGGTGCAGACTCTAGAGTAGGGCGAGGGGTCCGAGAGACTATCGCTAAGAAGTTAAATAGTTATGCGTGCGATGTCTCAGCCCCGAGCAGTACGGCTGCTAGTAGGGACTAAGAGTGCGGATTCTGGGAGAAGCCATAACTGCTTGCATGCAACTCGTTTGTAGTTGTAAGGTAGTAGGAATAGATTAGCTATCATCGATGCAGAAAGACGGGGTGTAAATTGCGAAAGTAACGTGGGGGCTGATATTAATATGCTTTAGAAAATCTAGAAAAGGCATAGTTAGGTGGATTGCATGTTGGCACTACTGAGTACTGTCATTAACTCATTTAGTTCCATTCATATGGTGCTGGCACCTCGTAAGTGACTAATTAGCGTTGTCTGTGTTAACTATTCGTGAGATACGAGAGTGAGGGCTACTGCATGGGCTTACCGACACGGGAGAAGACAGATGAGAACTATATTTCTCGCAATTTATGTTTGACGTAGACTAGGTGCAAACCTACGTACCTCTTCCTAGAGGAGGTCTGAAGCTCCTTCCAGTCGCATCTCTTAGAATAGTTATTCCGGGCGTTTCTGTGCATCTCACTATCGTAATCTTGAAATGGTGTAAACGGAGGCATTTGATTGCTCTAGATACCCTACTCCAAAGCGTCCACATATCATCATGAATTGTGCCCGATTGTCTTGATAGCCAGATATATCCCTCTACTAAGCCTACTCCTCCCCGTGAGGTCCGTTCGCTACTTGAATGTTCTAAACAGGGGCCATCTGCCGGACTTCTATTACACCTTACTCTTCTGGACAGGCAAGAATATACCATGGGAGGACACACCAGGAACTGGCGATAAAGAAAGCCGGGATACGAATTGTAGAAAGGCAGCCCGACGGTGGGTCAACGGGAGCATAGATGAAAGGGTGATGGCGAAGCAAGACTTAGGGTAGGGTGATGTGACGATCTAAATAGGTGATTCTTTCCGATGGATCTTCGTTCCAGAGCTTGGTAGGTGGGACAAACAAGTTCACCATGACAGACACTTTGTCTGTAGAGCTAGACAGGGATCTATCATATACTAGAAATAGAGCTTAGTAAACCCTCCCGAGATATACGTACAGATCTTAGCGGCAACCCGCTGGACG
Source organism: Penicillium simplicissimum (assembly GCA_024706585.1). Lineage (NCBI taxonomy): Eukaryota > Fungi > Ascomycota > Eurotiomycetes > Eurotiales > Aspergillaceae > Penicillium > Penicillium simplicissimum. The sequence goes on from JAMZTW010000044.1 coordinate 2,199,824, forward strand.
GTGCCGTTCCAGGCCCTTATCGGCCAGCCCGGATTGAAGGAGGATCCGGGAAACGAAGGTGTTGTTCGCCAACATCCATGTCACTGTCGTACCTTCTGACTTAGTTTAAGTTAGTAGAAAGTCTGACAATATCACTGAAAAACCTCGGGAGTGTGAGTGAAAATTGGTTTTCGTCAGAAAAGGGGCTTGAGATTACTATATTCCCCCGCTGGAACTAGCATCTCTGCATCAATGCCATGGAACTTGCACTGGTCGCTACAACCCTCTTCAATCGTAACATGCCGGATATTGGTATTTTCCTGACCCCCTTTAATAGATATACACATGCGGCTAGAAGCGACACCAGTGCAATACCACTGCGTGGTAAATGCGATGCGAATTATTTTTGGAATTGTTGAAATTCGTGCTGCCGAGAAGGAAACTGTTGACTCGCGGGAGGTGCTACTGCCCTCACATTACATTTACGCGTCACAGCATATTTCAGTGCGGCATACCTTAGATAGCTCCGATGGTAATAATGGTTAATTGAGCAAATTATAGTGCATATGCTGGTGCTGTTTCTGTGCGGTACGTGCTCCAAACACCAGGCGTGTACGACAAGCTGATGGCCGAGATCGATGATTATAATCACCGAGGACTCCTTACCCATCCTGTTCCGCTCTAGGATGAGATCAAAGATATGCCGTTCTTCACGGCATGTTATAAGGAGACGATATTCCTGCATGACTCCGTCGACGGCTTTTGCGGTACTCTAGGAATTGCTCAGAATCTGCGCGGAAGACTTGCTTCTCGTCTTCCATGTAGAAATGCCACCTAGCCGGCGCGGGCATCGCTGACTTCTCGGGATCGTCGGGAAACAGACGGGGATCCTGCCATGCCGCGGGAGGGACGATCCATTGCGTTGATCGGATAAAAACTGAGAGCGATTTAACATCTGATAAGTAGGCAGTCAGTGCAAAGCTCTCTCACAGTCGTTAGAAGCATGCCTGATAGACTTCTAAAAATTTGCGGAATGAGTTAGATTCCAGAAGAACCAGTTCCGATAACTGCCACCCGTTCGTCTTCTAGATCAATACTGGTGTCCCAGTTGGCCGTGAAGGTGAGAATGCCACGATAGTCGTGGAGACCATCAATAGTAGGCCCTGTCGCTATTAGCGCGGCACGCACGAGTGAAAAGACAGGAGATACACATATTTCCATCGGTTCAATGGCCCTGACCCGTTGATGACAACATGGCATCGGTCGTGAAATCGAGTTCCGTTCTTTCGTTGCAGTTCCAGTTGCCTTAGAGAATCAGCAATCATTCAGCGAGATGGCTGGGATTCACCGTCTTCTTCATACCAAATAGCTGAAATCACTTCCGTTTCAAATTTGATGTACTGATAAAGATCGTGCTCCATTTTTGGCAAAATCAACCAGATACTTCTGAATCTCCGTCCACTGGCATATTACCCACTCCACTCTGGGTTGGGTTCGAAGGTAAAGGCATATGAATGGGATGGAACATCGCACCCCACGCCAGGATATCTAAAATCACACTATATCAATATGGTAAATCTAATCATATATTCTCGGGCAACGTACTTACTTTTTGTAGATCGTCATCCCATAGCTGGAGAGAATGTTCTTAGCCTTATAGGCTGTCATCAAGCCAGCCTCACTGACGCAAACATGAACCACTTTGAGCTTTCGTAGTGCGCCTTTTCGACATAATCGGCCTTCGGTATGGAGCCCATAGTGATAGTCGGCAATTTTTTCAAATGTTACAATTCAGGTATCCAGGCTCAGTCGACCATATATTTCAATTCGGACCCCAGGGTGCGTGTATTTTCGGATCGGGTGGCTTCTAACCGTCTGACATGACTGCATGCGTATCTGTTTCTGGCCTGACATGAATCCTAATCTAAGCCATGTGGCTTAAGCCTCACCCGGGTTGACCTCAGGTGAACTATGCAGGAACGTCTATTGGGTATGATCGGAGAGTTCGACGCATCGTGAAGTCTAGAGTTGTCACTGGAGGCCCCTGAGTTGAAAAATCTGCATAAACACACGACTACATCCCCACCAAATAAGAAGCCTAGAAAATAAATCAAGAATGAAAAGACGTAACTAAGTTGCAATTCCCTAGGCAATTCCCGCGAACGCGTCTGCAAGGAGGCATTGCTTCATTTGCGGTCGTGTTTTTACTCGCTGGAGTTTTGTCGTTGGTTTCTCAAGATCCGGCCACTGCGGCCATCTCCCCTCTCACTTCCAGCCTTTCTCCATCCCTCCAAGTTTTCTTCCCGGGCTACCCCAATTGGACCACCGATACTATTCAACGATGGACTGCCTGGGATGAGCCGGCTTTTGCTCTGGCGATCAAGCCTGCGACAGTTGCTGACCTGCAGTTGATTGTATGTTTGACCCTTCACCATATTCCTTCACTGTCTGCTAACATCCGACGATTTAGGTCAAATATGCCTCCAGATACAATGTCTCATTCCTGGTACCCGGCGGAGGCCACGGTTATAGTACCTCTTCTGGAGCTCTCCAAAATGATCTGAAGATTGACCTGGGCCTATTCAATGAGATTACAATCGATAAGGACCAGAGCACCATGACAATTAGCGGCTCCGTTAAGTTCTCGCAGGTTATGGATCCTCTCTTCAATACCGGAAAGGAGATCCGTGAGTATTCCCCATTGCGCAAGGCGTGGGCGCCTTTTGTCCCGACTCCTTCTGAATAGAAACCGGCTCATGCCCTTGCGTCGGGATGTTGGGGCCACTCTTGGTGGTGATAGTGTGGTGTGGGTAGATACCAAGGCCTTCACGGTCTCATTCTGGATGCTTTGGAGTCGGTCGAGCTCGTCACCTCCACGGGGGATCTCATCACTGTGTCTTCTACGCAGAAGGAATACTTCCCTGTTCAAGCAGTCACTGCTGTTGCAGATAACTCCACTGCCTATCCTCATCGAGAGATCCGTGCACACAAGTAAGCTTCCTCCCCCATTATACGCAAATGCGTCCATACACGCGTGTTAACACTTCTATAGGATGTTTTCATTCAATGTTACCGATCCCTTCGTTGGTGATAAGATAGACAACTTTGCCCTTCCCGCCGTCGAGGCCCTCAACCCCACCAGCGGATTTGATGATATGCACATTTACGTGAGCTATGCGCATGGCATCGAAGGACTAGACCCCATTTATGGCGCTGAGAAGCTACTTCAACTGCTGAATCTGAAGCAGAAGTGGGATCCCAAAGGCGTGTTCAGGTATAACAATGCGTTGCCCAACTACGTTAGCTAGCCGGTTTTGACAGTTCAGAGTCAGGACTGCGGGCGGTCATCATAGAGATCGATGGGCTTCCTATCGAAATCAAGATTCCGTTGTATACATTGAGTGTGTATGTATGTGTGTGTGTGTGGTACAGCTGTGGCTCGTGAAGCTCTGGTGTCTCTGATTATTGCTAGTTCTATGTACAGTTAAGAGTCTTTGGTGCGTTCACACAGCCTCGCTAGCGTAAAGCAGATTAAGTGGCAATGCCAGCTGCATGGATCCGTCTCCACAGAATGAGCCGCCAACTGTCTGCCTCTCTACTACTTCTCTTTTTAGATTTTTCTTTAAGGAGGATTTGCTGTGTCAGTCATGCCCAGCCAGGGCCGTCTTGGATGGAAATCGTCAAAAAAAAACGGAGTCTCTGATAGTCAGGTTGGAAAAGGAACGAGCATCAATGCCTATGTTAAGAGTTGAAAGGCATGTCTGGCGCCAGAGGCTGTCGTTTTCGGCTTCGACTTCACAGGTCCCTATATTTTAGTTGCAATTTTAGCTCAAGCCAACCCAAACCAATACCGTAGGAACTAACGCTTGTGCCTGGTCGGTAGCTCTGTTACCTAGCAGGGTCTTCATTCCCTCACCAAACTTCTCAGGATGGTTGACCATGACAGCTCCCGCCCGTTCAAGAGCTTGATATTTAGTCTGCGCATCAGGTTCACCAGGGGCAGCCCAAGCTCCCGCATGTCCCATAATCCGTCCCGGCGGCGCCTCCAGACCACCAACGAGAGCCATGATGGGCCTGGCAAGGGTCAGTCATTTACTCACAGCCCACATTGTCGCAAAGGTCTGACATACTTGGGATTTGCAGTTCTGCGCCGGTAATCCGCAATCCACTCGGCCGCATCCATTTCCGCAGCACCTCCTATCTCGCCGACGAGAATGATACCTTGGGTGTCGTCGTCATTTTCGAAGATCTTCAGCGCGTCAACAAAGTTGGTTCCGGCCAACACATCACCGCCCATGCTGATGCATAGGCTCTGACCGAGACCAGCTCGGGTTGTTGACGCGACAGTTTCGTAGCTGAGTGTCCCCGATTTGGCCACAATGCCAACATTGCCGGGAGCGAAGCACGGCAGTGGCTGGAAACCGATACGACACTTGCCGATAGCAGAGATGATACCTGGACAATTAGCACCGACAAGGCGAGTTTTGGATTGGGTTTGCAGCATGGAGTGGATCTAATAGACAGTTAGAATTAATCAGTGTGAACAAATGCATGAAGATGGCTCACTCGGAGAATGTCATGGATCGGGACGTGTTCGGCCACGGCTACCACGAGAGGGATCTCCGCCTCGATAGCCTCTTCGATGGCCTGTGCAGTCTGGTGTCCTGGCACGTAGATGGCAGACGCATCGGGCTTTGCTTTCTCCTGGGCCTAGGTAACCCAGATTACAGATTAGTATGCGAACACGTAGACTGAGCCAGACTGATCATCCGCGTACCACTTTGACAGAAGGAAACACTGGGAGTCCCAAATGCTCCCCCTCCACGCCAGGCTTGATGCCACCGACAATCTTGGTGCCCCATTCCAATGATTCCTTGACGTTGGCAGTCGCCTGTCGTCCTGCAGGGAAGCTTAGCCATTATTTCAAATTGTTGACGGCAGACACACGTACCAGTAAAACCCTGAAACAAGACACGCGTATGCGCTCCGATCTTCAGATTTGGCAAAGTATCCGCATAACTCGCAGTTCGCGGCGACGTTGAGAATCGTCTGGCCCAGCGTATCCCCAATTGGGGGGCGCGTCTTGGCAGCATGTGTAGAGCCATTGGGGAGAACCGACCGAGGCGACAATTCGAACGAGCGAGACGCAACTGCCTCTACAACTCGAGCCACCAGTTACTATCTGAAGAGGCGCTTATATGCACCCTCTTGACTCGTACGCAATGAATGACCGACGACGACACTGTCGTCAAGACGGCTACTCGCTGCAAGTCGGCAAGTCGGCTATCCGGTCTCGGCGCTTCCCCACAGACCGCAGGTCTCCAAGACGTTGGGGTTGTTGGCCTGCAAAACAAGGCACCAATATAAATTGGGGACTATACAAATGCAAAATAACTTCATGCACCAACTTTTCTTCCCTCCTCCACATCTCCAGACATCCCCACACTTCTCTCCTATAAACCTTTTTATCCCATCCTTGGGACCTAAGACTTCTCTTCCATACTTATCCCACTCAACCTCATCCATGCTACATCATCTTCATCTTCATCTTCATCATCATCATCATATCATCCGACCTTGGTCTCCTCCTACATCAAGTCATCAGTCCTCATCTACTCTTACCCACCTGACGCGTACTCAACATGTCCTTGTTGACATGACGTGTCTGCTCAACACTATCTTGTGTTTACCTATTGCCCAACATCAATTGGCTTGTTTTGTTTAGGAGACGCGTGAAGATTCAGTCACGTCCATGACCACAACACTCTTCCTCTAAGGCATGACTTGATATATCAACATGGACTTGCTTGCTTCAAGGTATGACACGTCTTGTTTTATCCCATCGAACATATATGATCAACATCTAACATTGGTCATGCTCTTAGCAATCATTATCTCTTTCCCACATTGGGTCATCACCCAACATCAAGTCCATCTTGCATCAAGTCCATCTTGCACCAAGTCCACCTTACATCAAGGTCCATTCAACCTTTCAAAGACTTATTTCCACTTCGGACTTTGGACTTTGGACTTGATCCACCTTCTGACACATCGTCACACCTCTTCTCTGCGATGACTTCGAAGCAAAGTATGTATCATGTTACACTTTTGACATCTATGTTAACCAATATCACGTCAGGCCTCAACATCCTTCTTTCCTTGTGTCCACCGCACATCATCCACTTGGAAGACAGTTTCGAAGTCTCGCATCTCACCTCAACCACCTGTTGCAACCTGGGATGGCGGAGGATACAAAGCGGGGGGTGGCACAATCCGCTGGGAAAAGCTTAGGGTGAAGAAGCACCGCGTCTCAAATCTCGAATCGACCACTTGTTACAATTTGGGATGGCGGAGGATACAAAGCGGGGGGTGGCACAATCCGCTGGGAAAAGCTCAGGGTGAAGAAGCACCAAGCACAACCGGTTGGCAAAGTCAGCCTGCAAAGAAAACGAAAAAAAAAAAAAAAAAAAAAAAAACAAGGGGACGTGTCTTGTGTTGAATGTTGGATGGAATCTTTCAATTCTTGTGGTTTCTGGCGGGTGATTCTGATGGACTTGGTCATGAGGACTTTGAGCTTATGTTGATGACTTACTTGTACTTGATCTTGATATCTTGATCTTGCTCTCTTCTTCTTCGAGTGAATGATACTGGTCTCTCCAATCTACAAATCTATGATATATGATTATTATCAATTAACCTGATCCTCCATGGTACATTCTACTAGCCACGAGTAACCGTGTTGATCCTCAATCCTCTCTCGATGTCCAAGGAGAGAATTTGCACCCATCAGATACAGGGGCCTTTCCAAATGCCTTTGTCGTTGTAAAGGCCCTTCCAGGCTGGACTGGGGCATTTTACTCCCAAAACACCATGCCACTCGCTCACGGCAGAGCCTCATCAGCGATCCAAATAATTGGATGAATCCATTCTGCTAAATTTTGCCCGAATCTTTCTCTGTTCAAGCTTTCTATCCATAATTTGATATACCCAATTTTTTCGATTTACTCTAACCCCCACCCGTAGTATGACTACTTGATCGAAGAGATCAAGCTCCGTATCAGAGCCTCGGTGACGGCAAACGGCGGAAACGCACCCTCCTTGTCTGCAGCCCGAATAATGACGAATATGCCATGAACTTTCTCCAAGAGCTGAAGATCCTCGTGTACGGGATGCTCGGTAGTATCCCTTTTGATGCGCTGATACAACGTAAAGACTGCAGTGAGGATGAATTGCGCGTATATCCTGTGAGAAAAAAAAAGAGACGAACACGAGTTAGTTGGACGTTTTTAATACTCTATTCGGGCGGGGAACTAACCAAAATGTATCTTTCATGATGAGATGATGGACTCGACAGATGTATAAGAGCGTTGATCGGGCAGCCTGATAACACAGCTCCAAACTGGAAGATGGTAGTGACAGGTTCCTAGCCGAGCCGTTGCCGCTGCTCCTGATACAGGCCCCATGAATCTTGGAGAGGCAATGGTAATACTCCAAGTGCATATTAACACCTCGCAGACTGAGATCGTGCAGCAAAGTGTCCGGTACGTCACCTCTCACGTACATGTCTGGCTGGCAGACGGCCGGAAAATGGGACTTTAGCTCGCTCAGTTCCTCATCCAGTTGGCGGATCAGCTGGAGGCGCGTGACCTCAGGTTGCCTCAAACTTGAAGTTGAATATAGCAAACCATATATTTTGGACTTAAGCAAGGCAAGACGAAGGTCTGTTGGGTAAAGAAGCTCCTGGAGAGAGAGCGGGGAATGGAAGAATTGGTGATCGGAGGTCACGGAGACGTAGGTGGGCGGCAGATCAAGATCGCAATCGGCGTCATTGATAATCGACGGCTGGCATCTTCGAAGAGACATTTCTTTGTCGATGGTATAAGCCACCCAGAATAAGGCTCGCAGATGGTAATGACGTCGGACTTGCTCGGGGTCTGAGGAAGGTGGATTGTTGATATTGCCTTTAAGGTTATAGAGGATCCGTACTGCCAGAGATATTAGAAGCTCCGCAGTCTGTGGCTGGCCTTGAGGGGCCAAATCGAGCGCCTAGGAACAGTCAGAAATCGACGATGGTTCAATTAGTGAGCATACTCGACCTACCAGAATCAAGACGGCCTCGAGGACCCGGATGTTGGAATGTTCCATGACCAGCTGGGGTAGCAAAGAAAGCACAGCTTGCATGTAAGCACTTGAATCAGCCTCAGCAAATGCAGGCTCATGGCTACGCAATCGAGTAATAAAAGCTGTGAGTGCCGTCAAACATGCGCGATTGGCAGCATCAATCGTGTCTTCATGGAGACCGAGCTCGTTGGCTTCTAGGAGGCGTCTCAAGGCGACTGTATCCACCATCGGGAAGATCGCATAGAGCTTGTTGCTCTCATAATAATCGAGTGACTGTTGCATCATCAGACGAGAGGGCCATTTCAGCGTGATCACCTTGGAGCTCGTCTGTGGTGAATCGAGGGGCGGTCGCAACCCGTGAGAAAAAGTGTCAAAATCAAAAAGCGAGCCCAGTCGGGTGTCGGGATCGACGCCCGGCGTGCAAAATTGAAGATGCCATCGAAAGGCTGCCAAAGTGGTATCAAACCCGCATGGATCGAAGAGACTCATAGTAGAGGGCGTGGTGGGGGTGGAAGATGGAGAGCCATACTGGCTGTCCCGCCTTTCCAGGCTCAGAGTTTCTTTTAATTGCTTGATCTGAGCCCTGGCTTCTTCAAGCTGTCTACATTTTGCCTAATTAGTAGATTCAATTGATTGTATACTCGGTGCAAACTTACTCGCGGGGGCTTTTGCGCTGAGGTAAGGGGGTAAAGACGCACGCGACCCCGGCCAATCGACAATTTTCGCACGCAGGCTTCGCCCTGTCGCAGCGGATCTAGCGAGACAATGATGGGTCAGCATATCAGCATAGTTACAGCATAGGTGACAGCAGCTCCCCCGGAGTGGGTCCCGACCTTGCGATGCCGGCAGAGGTTGCAGGCGCTTCTGGGGGCCTCTGTGCCACTCATCGGGGCGATGGACCATCGGAGTCGCTGCACCGCAAGAATGTCTTATCCCTTTAGCGACCACGTTGGACGGTGTGGCCCTCGCGCCGCTGAGTAATCGAGAGAATCCGCCCAGATAGCCAACAACGGGCTTCGATAACTGTTGGCAAGCTCTTGAAACGTCCTTGACCGGGCTGGAACAGGCCTACTGTAGTTAATAGGTGGGAGTGAGTACTTAGTTAACTAGTTACTCCCGACAAATGCCTCTTACATAATATTACTAACGTAACTCACGGTCGAGTCGGCCACAGAGGCGAGCTGCCACCCCAAACCATTCGAATTAGATAAAGGAGAATAGGCATTGTATATAGTATAGTTACTTAGCCGCGTGGCTAGGTTGCGAGTAACTCAGCTTGGGTAGTTAACGTGGTTATCGTTTTCTGCTTACGAGATTTCTACTTAAATAGTCCCCTAAATAAACGAAAGAGTTGTCAGTATGAATGGTGTGTTGGCCTGAATTGTAGTCTGTTCCAAAGATTGCCCGCTGCCTAAGCTCAAGATATACCGATTGGTATGGCTGAGCTGAATCTTCCCTCGGCGGAGGATTTGATGGGTTAAAACCTATCTCCTATGGCTGGTGCACACACCATACTCGTGTTTCTTGTGGAAGATACTCATCTGTGTCCTAAGTGCTTTAGCCTTCGCCCATCCTTCTTACCACCCAATACTGTCTTAGCTTGCTTCAACATTAAATGATCAAGGATGTGGGAGTGCCCTTCGTTATTCGTGAGCTTTGTCCAGCGTGAAGGCCGCGGTCGGGCTACGCGTACGCCGAGGCTAATCAGATGAGCTTCTACTGTACTGAAATCGACAATAATAATGAAATGCAATCAATTCAATCCATCCACAATAATTGACCAAGAATTTTAAGTAGTTGATCGTTCTCGAATCCGGCCTTGGACAGAACCCGCCCTAATCAATGTATATATTCAATCCACACAACAGCGCAGGATTCAGATGAATCAATCACACCCTTGGAGCCCTTCACGGCCCATAATTCACCAAGCCACCGTCATAGGTCTTGTCCTCCCCAAATTACACATCCAACCTTAGTGACAGGTCATGGACCATGCCCCACCTAAACATCACAAAACAGCTCATAGCTGCGGTAGTACTTATCCCCACTCAAACACGTCTGCACAGGAACCTCGTGCTTGTCAAGATGGCACTGCAGATCACTGTAAATGTACACTGCTGGGCCATTAGTCTCGCAATAATTATCGATCATCACCACAATCCACAGCAAAAGACTCACAAGTACACCCGGCATCAGCAGCCTCGAAGCTCACAGACCGAACGACGTCGTTCTCATCCAGGGGGTTGCATTGCGCAAGCTGGTCGCCGTAGATGCCTTCTTCGCCGAGATTGAGGGTTGCACACGAGGGTTCGCCCCAGAGACGGAGTTGGGCGTAGCGGTGAGTTGGCACGGCGGCTGCGGAGGAAGCGCCTGCAAGGGCGATGGTAGAGGCGAGGATTGTTGTGAAATGCATTTTGATGTGTGTTGAATGGGTCTTTAGAGGATGAGTGAAGGAGGAGTGTTGTTATCGAGAGTAATTGTTGATGCTGGATATCGAAGAGATCGGTGGCTCTTAAGTAGGTTTGTGATGTTGATCGTCTGTTTTCATTGCTTACTTCATTTCACTGGAATTTATACCCAGTCATGGACTTTCCTGCATACTGGGCAAGAGGTCAGGCGTGATGTCGCGTGGTGTCTGCCTGACTTGTCCAGTGGGATGTCGAGGAATAGATCGGTATCTCAGTATACCGAAAATGTCTCTGGAACCTAACACCACTTATGCCTAGAATAAGTCTTTGAGAGATCAAATCGCATACCTGATGATCATGTCGAAGTGACTTGTTAGCTGTCACGACCTCAAATTTCACCACGATCCTTCTCCACATCACGATAGACCATAGCAGCCCGGTTCTGATAATTGCGGGGAGGGTAAGCTTCGTCGATCATTGACGTAGATGTTGCTCTATTTTTATCTTGACAACTTTTACGTTAGCTTTGCATCAGGACTGCTACTCTCGACCCCGCATGCCGTGAAAGGGCAACAAATCAAGCCGCAGAAGCCAAGGAAATCATGCAGATGTAACATGAACCATTCTAAGACAATGATCTAGAATGTCAGCAGAATTCAAATTTGGGGTACATGAAAGACCTGCTAGTGTTGCTACGTCGCCACGTTACTCAATGAGGCCACCCGCGGGTAGCTCAGTGGCCGCCGCAGATCGGACTGGCTGTGCTGCATGTCTCAAGAGTTCCACAGATGATCAGCGAGATGATCGCCTTGCGGAGCAGATCCTGACGAGTGCCCATTCGGGTTGTCCAGGAAGCAGTCGAGAACCGCAGGTGGTTCTCTCAGGTTCTTCTACCTTCACGTGGATGATGGTTAGGTACCTACTATGTACAGCGAATGTTTCACAATATCGCAAGTACGGACATGCTTCTCATTTCCAAGACGGTAGTTCGTAGACAGTTCGTGTACACTAAATAGGTAGTCTCCATAATTCATCTCTCTCGTCAATATTCATTGAGATGGAGTTTCTTCCCAACGAATCTCCGCTTCGCCGGCTTGTCGCCCCGCTCACGCTCAGCACTGACACCCTTCAGTGCATGCAGAAGCATACCGGCATCAAAGAATCCATCTAAAATCCGACGTCAGCTCTTAGCTCACCCATGCAAAAGACAACCTAATGTCTCGGGGGATAACGGTAATACTTACAGCCACCCATTCCATCATCCTCGATCTCCCCACTATCCGTCGTTGTCGTCGGCGTGTCCGCGCCACGGCCATCCCCGCGAACAACCCGACCCCGTCGGTGGTGATCAGCCTGCAGCCGTTCGGCCAGCATTTCAGTCTCACGGGCACGACTGGCACGTGGGCTGGTGGCCTTGCGATTGGTTGCGCGCAGTAACTTCCTCACTTCGAGAAGGTACGACTCGAGAGTGTGCATCAACCGTCCCGTCTGGCGGTGCTTGGACGAGGCGCAGAATGAGATGGACTCGTCTTTGATGATGTACCCAATGCCGAATCCGTCGGCGGAAGTTGGGCCGAATCCGAAGTGTCGTAGACAGGGGTTGCCACAGTTGGAAGTTGACAGGACGGTGGTGTTGATCTTGTCCCAGCCGGCGTCGCTGAAGATGGCAGGTGTGGGGGGAGTAGGAGTACGCATCCCTCGGATACTGCCGGTGCCGGGGGATGAAGAGAAGCACTCCTCTGATGTTTCGGAGAGCATGCCTTCACTAGGGCTCGAGTAACCGCCCGCAGAGCTGCCGTCCTGGAAAAGACCTTCGTCGAATGAGCGTTGCCACAAGCAATACAGAGCGTACAAGTGGCGGTCTTGGCCCTGGCCTTTTGAGCACTCTTTAGTCAGCGCGGTGTGTTTCTGAGTTGCTGTCCGCAGCGCATCGATCTTGTGCTCTGCCGGATTGTCGCCCCAGAATGTCCTGACAAATTCAACGGCTTCCGGGGTAACAGAGCGCACAGCCTCGGTCCGACCATGCAAAAACATCTTTGTCATGGCAGGCTCGTAAGTGTTCTCTACTCGACCGTAGAGACCGTAGTATGCCGCTTGGAAAGCCATCTGCACGAACGCATCAGGGGAGAATCCCATGGAAGTGATGAAGTTCTTGCCGAAGCCTTCAAAGTCCAGGACCTGGAACTCGTGCTGGTATAGAAGGTCTGATAGATGAGATTCGGCGAATCGCAAGGCAATGCTCAGCTCCGGGGTCATGTCCCACTCCAGTTTGCGAGGCGTGGTGCTGACATTCCCAAAGCTACGGGGGTCACGTTTGGCAGGGTCGGGACTCGTGGTAGCCCACAGGCTTGGGGACTGGCCATTGATCGTCTTCGCGAATCGAAGAATGGTGTCGGTGTACACATCACTGGCGAAGCGCAAAACGGTATGGCCGTCCACACCCGTGTGCTCGAAGTTAATACCCGCGCTGCCATTCTTGCAGACGATAATCTGAAGTTTGTCGTACCATCGGTTGGTGCACGTTCCAACCTGAACACCCTTGATCACTTCGCTTGTACCACACAGCATATTGGCACACAGCTCGGCAGTGTTGGATGGTTCGGTGTCATCGAGACACAGTACGAATAGGGCGGTATCGACAATGTTCAAGCACTCGGCATTGTTCGAGGAGGCATCCTTGGTCATGATATCACGCAGCCCTGACCAGACCTTACGGTTTTCAGTGCTGAGGACTCCCAAAGCCCCCTTGGCGGCTTCTTGTATGGGAGTCTGTGCCGCATCATCAATGATGACGTGTAGGTTGAGCGCGATGTCTTTCTCGGTCATGATCAAGTCGCTGTTGTCATCCAAAACATCAAACCAATAGAACTGCCCACGGCACATCACCACCATATGCTTGGCCGAAGGGTCTTGACTGATGACACAGCCGTTGTCGGTTGGAAGGCGGGCCGTTCCAAACATGCGAGAGTACTGATACATACACAGAGGTGTTCCTCGAACGGTATCTGGTGGGAGCTCCTCTCTCCGAACGGCGCGAACAAAAGACAGTGCCGACACGACCAATGACGCTGCGCGGGTCACCTGATGGTTTCGAGCAGGAGTCGGGTCATCTTCCAAGAGGAAGAATGGGTTGAGGTTGAGAACAACAGCTAGTTGGAAGTCAGTCGTACGTGAATGGAGGATGATGGAAGTTGACTAGACTCACGGTTATCGAAGTTCAGGTAAGAATCATACCCTGTCAATGATTAGCCTCTAGTGGCTCGCAAGATTCACCAAAGCCTTGTACTTACAAAACTGCTCGATGTAACTGGTTTTGGAGGAGGCGTATGCCTTCAATTTCTCTTGAAGGATGGGTCCATCCGTCTTCAAGAATTCCTGGACCGCTGCCTTGGTCTCTTCATGTTCCCGGATAGTTTGCAAAGCTGAGAGAGCTTCAAGATGTTTCCGGCACGTGTCCTCAAGATCAGGAATGGGGAGTTTGGGAAGTGAATCTTGGTTGGCGAATGTGAGGCCCTTTGGCTTGGGTACATGAGCCACCACAGCATCCGACGAAGGCTGCTCGGGCGACACATTTGGCCTCACGACCGTCTGACCCGGGGACTCAGTCGCGGTATTCTTCGTAGTATCGGACTCCATGGCATTCCCAAGCGGCTTTGGTGCAGTAAAGAAACGGACTGCAGTTCGTGAGTAGGACATGATGATTAGTAACTATTTTCTCTTTTTCCGATCAGGCGTAGGAAGAGGCGAGGAAGGTGGGAAGAGACAGGAGACGCAAGGCAGTGCGGTAGAAGTAGTGACAATCTTGCAGGCAGTATGGTGGCATGGGGGCTACCTCATACGAGTATAGAGGAACAATAGCAGAGAAGTTGATAGAAGAAGCGAAGACTCCAGGGAAGCTGGGTAGCAGGCTGTCCATACCCGTAGGAACTATATAACCCCTCCAGCTCCGAAACCCCACGGGAGCCGTGGAACTGTGGAGCCGACTCGGGTTGAAGGGGCCAACGGAGGAAAGGACTTACGGGGGATGGCAGGCAGGGAGACGGATGACCTACGTGGGTTGGGATTCTGGGATCTGGCCGTGCTGTGGTGAATAGCGCCGGAGGAACGGATGAGAACCTCTCTGGGAAATGCGCTGGCGGATGATTCCCGCCAAGCAATGCAAAACTAAAGCGGTTTAGTGTTTTGACTCGAATGACACGGCCAAATGACGTGAAACGAAGCAGTCGATGCTAGCAAGAGAGGAAAAGGAATAGGCCGCGTTGTGGACGATAGGAAGGGTTCGAGCTTGAATATCGAGAGAAACTCACCCGACCTTGACGAAATGAGCCTCGATGGTCCGTGTGAGCGAGCAGGTGAGCAATGATCGATTAGAGACCAGATCAGATACCTTTGGTCGGTCAGCTGAAGGAGAAGCCAAAATCAAGCAATTTGAAACCTCTTGAAGAAAAATCCATGTAACGTGTGCTTCCTTCCCCGAGCTTTGTAACCCAGTTAACCCAGAAACCAGCGTGTGGGAATCTGGCGTGGGGATTGTGGCCGGCGATGACGTTTCGGGCGAAGGGAGCTGCGGCTGCGGGGAGCAGCGTTAGTGTCACGTGACATGGCATCTATTCCGCGGGAGTATATCCAGCCGCACACTCTACCTAACATCTCAGGTCTGGAGACTGTTCATTGTAAAGAACAAGGTAATATATTTGCATCAATAAAGAACAAAACCTGAAAGAAACCAAGAGAGTCTTAAAAACAAAATCAGCCCCGAAAGTAAAGCGTCAAAATCAAAAGCATGAAGTGACGTTACGAATCAAACCGCGAAACTCGAATTGTCAAAATCATCCTCTGCACCAAGGACAGGTGCAGTGGGCATCAATAAAGAACATGCGTGGAACAAGCTTACTGATCCCTTGATCGTTAAAGCAAGTCATCCGGTCCACATCATTGTACTCGCCGCGTGTACCACTCTGTTTCCAAAAGCCTCGCGCCTGCTTATCCATTTCAGCCGCAATCTCATCATCTTCATGCCCGACCAAACGAATACCCCCAATGCGCTTGCTTATCACACCTAGAGCCATGCCACAGTCTGCAAGGTACCCAGGTTTCCCAACAACTTGAGTCGCAGCAATGAGACATTGGATGAGAATCTTGTTTCTTCTCTCGGCACACCGATGCATTCGGTGCCCGAGGGGGAGGCGAGGGACTTGAATCAAGCTTTTCAGGTTGCTGATTTGGGTGAGGAGCTCGTTGTGGAGCCTCTCAATTTCATTGCTGTTTGCATCGGAGATGGACCATATGGTGTTGGTGACGAGCCGGTTCAGATCTTCCACGATGAGTTTCCGCAACTCGAGGAACCACAGAGTGTCGACCGCCATGCACTCTTCGGGCACAGGGGGGTTGGACAGATCAATACTGTGAGGATTGTAGAAAGCCATCTTTGGGGTTGTAATGGATGCGGTGTTGTGAAAAAGATTGTGCGAAAGCTTATTGTGGAAGTCGCAATGATGGTTTTGTGGGGTTGAATCATCAAGGCTCTACTTGAAGTATTTATCTTAGTCTGCTCCTACACTTCAATGTTGGCTCCCATAGACCTCGCAACATGATCATCATAGTGGCAGTGTTCCTTGACCGAGTCTTTGACTCTTTGTACGTTGAATTGCATGGGCCAGTTTCACTAAACATGCTCAATAAAGACAAGAAGCAATATCTATTTTTCATCATTAAAGGATAATATAGATGACCCGACCTAGTTTCAAATGCAGCCCATTTGAGGCTTTGTGGACTCGGCCCAAGAACAAAGAGCACAGTTCCTATTCAATTGACCAATCCAGTTCCAGTGGCAAGTTCTTGAAGCGAATGGAAAGATTATCAAAATTAACAAAAGATCTGGTTAATAGATGGCATAAAGAGGCCATGATGATAGAACGTGTGAAGCTAGCCTCGGGCTTTTCGAGCAAAGGCTGGGAATACGACATTGTGCTCGAAAATAGAACTCGGAGAGGATGGCCGATGAAAGAGCCATTGTTCGGGGTGAAACAACATCTTATGATGTCCACGGAATTCAGGAATGGTCAACACAGAACCTCTTCTGTGGTATCAAGACTACGCGTGGCATAAGGTTCCGACACACCATTCCACCATCCGGATTAGGAAGACAGGATGCAAATGGTATATGCTTCGTAAATCGATTTCTAGAGAGTCTGACAGAAGGACCTAATAGAACCACCAGTATGAGATGTCTATTAGAGCATCAATTAAATACCCAAATCATACACGACATTCATGAAACCCACAGCAGGTGTCCCTGCTTAAATGTCTGTATAGTGTTTTTCGAGATTTTGACGGCTGCGTTGTATCTGGAAGGGTCTGTTTTCTTCACTTTTCTTCTGCTTGCCTGGACCTTGATTCTTTGCTGTTGGCTCATCTGGAATTAGCCTGCCGTGGCTTTCCTCAGGTTTCCACCTGGTCGAGCCTGACTTTGATGAGCCATATTTTTGTGGGGATACTCGGTAGCCATTGGACGGCTGTTGACATCGAGGGTAATAAAGAGGGAGGGCTTGGAATCTATTGAAATAGTCTTTCAGTGTTCCATCAGTTGAGATTGCGATCGAGTCGTTCCCATTGTTGAGCCTTTGTCTAGTCTTGCGATAATCATGGCCCGATCAGATCACATAAAATCTTTTTCGTGGTCCTCAACCTGTTGTTGAAGCTCAAAGGGACGAAAGCCGTTTCAAGTGCACACAAAGAACAGCCCCTGTACTTCGGGGCCCCTCTCTCTGGAGTCTATCTCACACAAGTCAATTTATTGTTTGCGAAAATTAATGATTCTTTGAGATGAAAACGCTCTATCTCCAGAGGTACAGTCAACAGCAACCGAAAAACTCTGCCTCATCTACGAAGATTGGAAGCATCCATTCTCGTATCTTGAAACAGCCCCTAGTTCCTACGCATCGTGCCACTTTCTTTACCTATACATACCCCAAACCAAGATAGCTACTCGCTTACGATAGTCCGGCACATCCGCAACTAGAACCCTAGATGATGCAGATCAAGCTCAGCATACTAAGCAACGGCTAGTCTCGGGCTAGTCCATTCCGCAAAATTGCGATAACCGCACCGGCCAACATCTTCATTTGCAGAACTAGCTAGATCGGGAGTCCATTCGGCTTTGAGTCTTATTCCAACTCCGCTTTCAGATCCAATCCTGTCTCGTGCAAAGTCGAGGTTGGCACGGCGGCTAGTGAAGCTCCAATAGCATACTCTGTACGGAGTACGGAGTACTGTAGTGAGTACTGACCGGGAGTACTGTAGTGAGTACTGTAGTGAGTACTGAGTAGTCTATCCGCGAATCCGTCGCAGCGCGACGAAACATCAAAAACAAAAGCTTGGGGAACACCCGAGCGGGCTGATTGGCCCAATGTTAAGTTACGTCTCAGGGGGACGATCGCAGGGATCCACAACATTCCTCTAGTCCCTACATGGATCTTCATCGAAGCGAGGCACAAACAGGATTTTGCCTGGACGTGGGTCAGTAGTTACTGAGTACCCGACTACCAGTGCTACGTATGGATATGTGCCGCGGTCGGGACTCGGGAATAGGCAAGGTTCAGATCGCGTTCAGATCGCAGTACATCACATTTGGGGACCATGTCCTTTTTTATCCACAGGAGCAACGGGGGCAAGAAATCGCTAGGAGACACCGAGTCAAAAAAAAGGAGTATTCACAATTGTAATGGGGTCGCAACCCTGCAATGTCCCCCTTCTGTCGAGGTCAAACAAACACGACAAGAGACAACAAGCACAGGCACCCTCCACATACATACAAAATCCCCTTGATCGAAATTGAGATTTTCTCACAAGAAAGTCAAGTCCGGCCCAGGGTGACGGTACCAAGTGCTAAATCTCCACCTCGGTCAAGGTTACCCAGTCAAGCGAGAGTGCCGATCGGGTTGGGACATGCAAAGCGCTGGAGAGAAGCGAAGTAGTATGGGTAAAAAAAGTAACACAGTGTTAGAAAACGAATGCAGGCTTCGCTAGACATCGAGATGTAACATGCATCCGAACTATCCCTACAGATAGCCCGAAAGAAGGGGGCCCAATCAGGCGAATATGTCCTTAGATAGAGAGGATGTTTAGGCATTGTAGGTGCCCGCAGTGCCGGGGGCAAGAACGTTCTCGCCGTACTGTCCTTGAACGTTGCCAACTGGCGAGTAGTTGCAGACAGTGAAGGGGAGGGCACTGCTGGAGTCGACGTTGCCCAGGCTGTTGCAGGTCACGGTGGCGCAGCCAACGTGGGTGGTGGCCTTCCAGACGATCTGGGAGAAGTGGCCCCACTTGTCGAAGTCGGTCATGCTGGGGTCGGATGCACCGTAGGGGGTAGGGAAGTATTCGATCTCATCGTTGTACATCAGGTTGGTGATCATGACGCCAATGTCGCCCGCCTCAACACCGTAGCCAATGTTCTGACCGTAGCCACCGCCAGCAATGGTGCTATAAATCAGATGTCAGAATTTATTGAATGGTTTGGAATGCCAGTTTTACTTACGTGTCGTGCTGGTAGACGCAACGAGAGGCCAGAGTGTAAGCGCTGGACTCCAGATCCGCAGACCACTCAACAGACGAGACGGAGTGGTTGCTACGGTGGATGTTGTGGTTGTACAGGACGGCAGACTGATAAGAGTTGGTGGCACCGGCAGTAGAGGCAGCAGCGGGCGCGCTCGAGGTAGCGACGGCCAGGGTGGAGGAAGACTCGATAGTGGAAGTCCAAGCACTCGCGTAGGTAGCAGCAGCAGCCGTGGTGGTGTCGACGGCGGCGGCAGGCTGAGTGGTGGACAAGACGGGGACGACAATAGGGGACGGGGTCTCAGCAGCCGGGGCGACGGGAGCCGGGGCGGTGGTGGTGATCACAGTGTTCTGGATCTGGGCCTGCTGAGCTGGCGTAATGGTCTCGGTGACTGCGGGGGCAGTGACGGTCTTGGTAACGGTGACAGTGGTCCAGTCGGTCACATAGATACGCTTCTCGAAGGCGTTGACGCAGCCAGCGGCGAGAGCGGCGAGGAGCAGAGTGGAGCGCATTGTGTATTTGATGGGCGATCACAGATCAGGTCCACGGTGTGAATGGTTGCTTGAGATTGAGAGAGTCGAATGATTGAGAACTTCCCCAGGAAGTTCGAAGTAGAGAGAGCGTGGAAGGGTCAACAACTGCAGATCGACTGCAGTATGTTTTGACAAATGAGTGTGTATGTACGCTTTGGTTAAAGGAATGACAGGCCTGTACACGGTCAAGTGCCACGAGGCGGGAGATAAGAAGGAGGGAAGCGTGGGAGAAGAAGAGAGGAGGAAAGGCCGAAAGATGGCAAGCGACGAGGTCAAGTAGAGCAGAAAGGGGAGAGTAGAAGCCTGAAGGAGAGCCGAGTGGGGCCGATGGTTTAATTAGCGGAGATGAGATCAGGACTGGAGAGGAAGTTCGTTGGGTTTCGGTGGGTGCGTTTTGGGGTCGTGGCTTGTCTTGTCTTCATTAATATGTGGTGATTATGGATCTGCTTCATACAATGCTACTTATGCTTCCCTTTTATCGCTGCTTCTTGTGTTGCAAGAGACGCGCTTCCAACCTCTCGATATCCGCGACACATTCCAAACCGCATCCCGCCACTGACTGGCGTGGGACATTCTACATTCCTGCGCGTCTCCTCAGGGGCTTTTCATTGGGTCACCTTAGTCTGAAAGAGGCTGGGTCATGAACACCAGATTGGCAATCTGAGGGAGCAATAATTCAAAGAATTATTCTCCGCGGCTTTCTGGCCCAGAATTTGACGATGCTGGGCCTTTCAGAATACACCAATGCAGTGATAGCACGCCGCACGGTGACATGGTGACCCCTGGGCGGATCCCCAATTCCTCGACACTAGCGCCAGGTCCCTCATTTAGAGGCCGCACTAGCGGCCGCGCGTACGGGCCCTACGGCGGGTCAGGACTCCCAAGTCCTGAAGAACAAAAGAGAAAAGCCATTGCTCAACCATCGCAGGAGGGAAACCGATCCAGATGCATGGCCTGGACTCATGCCCATCGCCCATCATTGATCAACAATAGTGTGCCGTTTCTCCATTCCCAGACAAGCTCAATCGAGATCTGTAACAGGGACTGCCCAGACAGGAACCCAGTTTCAGAGTGGCCTGACAAGTCGCCAATCACCGCGTTTGCAGGGGCCATCCCTCGGGAAATTACCCACTGCAACGGCGGGCGCCGCTCAGAAACTTGGCTTCGAGTCTGGTCCAGTCGGTCTCCATTCCTACCAGCCCGGCATCTGGGATTGATTAACTCGTGGCCGCCGCTTCATCATTTTGTGTTTCAGCCCGTCTGCCGCCCGGGGGTCGGCTCGTGACTCGTCGACGTCGAGAGTCGAGACCTTCGAGGAGATGGGTTGATGAGGAGCCCCCACAGAATCAGACTGTCAAGTGTAAACAAGGCTTGGGCTTCCCTAAGGCTGCCAGAAAAGGGTCTCGCTTTTGGGTGTTTTGGTGCTACACCAGACCCAAGATTCGCCTAGACTTTGATCGATCCCGCTCCGCCCTTATTCGCGGTTACGCTCGAATGCAGTGCGAGCGAGCACCTTTCCTAGCCGATGGACATGCCAATACCGCCGTGCCTGTCAACTCGGTGATTTGGGTCTCGACTCTAGAACTACTTCGGGCCGCAGAACCTGCAAGTATACTAAGGCACAGTGGAAATGCAATCGATAATCCCGGCGTGAACCAGGATTGCGTCAGCCAGTTACTGTAACCTAGGTACGGAGTACAGTAGTACTGATTACCTACGATGAGTGGAGCCATCTCACCTGGCCCGTATACTTTGTCTTCCCGCGGTTCCAGAACCACAACAAAGAACCGATCGGCTCCATACCTAGTTGAAAACCACAGAAATCGATGTGTCTGATCTTCGGATCGATCCTCGAGACTATCTTCCGACTCTCGCGGCAGCAGAGATCCAGCACTGTACTTCTTACTCTGCCTTCCCGCGCTCAGCCTGCCTTTTGGGATCTAATCTCCGGAGAGGGTCCCCGCCAAGTCTCCAAAAACATCCCGCGAGCGCCACCAATTGGGCGTGTGGGATTTGCTGGGCCCAAAACTTTGGATTGTCTAGAGGGCAAGCCACGTTAATTAAGGTGTTAGTAAAGATGATGAGAGATGGCGGCCCTATAAGCTCGCTTATATTGTGCTGTAACTTCTACTGTGTCGCAAAACTTCTATCAGCGGTACGCGTTAGCACACTATGACGAACGTCGCATTCTAACATCGTCAGGTGGGTCAATCAATCTTCAGAGGTTAGAAACCGGTGCAAGTAAAAGAAGTGTGCTATCGGCCAGACCGTGAGAGGTGCAGGTAGGATTGGATGGATGCTACCAATGTGTTACCAGATAAACTCTCAGGAAGATTCTATGGAGGGCACAACCTTAGACCCAAAGGTTGCTATGTAGTTGCATTTCCAACACATCTAGGTACCAAAACTACTAATAGCATTAGATTAGTCCGCCCCAAAGCAGTGACACCACCATTCAAAAGTCCAGAACCTGGCAGCATATTTATCACTGACCAAAAGATACTCCCAATGAGTACATGACAGACACCAAGAGGATCCAAATTTTCAGAAAACCCAAAAAAATTCAAAGGATATAACCACTCTAAAGATCCACGATTCTACACCGCCCCGCCTCACACACCAATAGGTGATTTTTGGCTGGCTCACCGGCTTTCAGCTCTTTGAAGAGGGGATTTCGAGACTTCAGCCAGAAAGACTGGTTGCCAACAAAGTCCTTGAGATGAGAGGGTCGGATATCCACCAACGAGGCGACCGCCAGAGTTGGGCATAATCCGGCGCCGGCCTCCGCCCGCACTCGCTGCACGATGAGGTCACGCGCTACCATGGGCTCGTCGTTTCGGCTGAGAAGGCTGTCGCCGCGTTTGGTAGACAACTGCGAGATGTCGGCGGTGCTGAAAACGCCCGTCACAGTGCGAGTTCCGATTTGCAGTCCCACAATCACATCAAGTAGTCCGACAAAAAGGAATGGGTGTTGCATGATTTCAACTGCAAAGGAGTTGCATGTCTGTCGTGCCAGAGTGCGGTAGCTCTCCTCTTCAACGAGAGCTGCCAGACGCAGCAGATTCCGCGCAATCACGGCATTAACAGATGGCGTGGCTGATTCGGTGCCAGTTTTCAGTCGGAAAAGAGGACCTGGCATGCCGGGAGTCGCCTCGGATGACGTGTTATAGTATCCAGAAGTCGTGACGTCCGTCTTGCAGAGGAAGTACTCATTAAGATATTCTGTTTAACAACATTAGTCACTGCGGTATCTTCAAGACATACGGGTAGCCTTACTCTGAAGACGCTCAGCAAATTGAAGGTAGCTGTCGTCAAAAGTTGCCTCGTACATATCGAGCAGGCCGCTGGTCAGGTACGCATAGTCGTCTGCAAAACCAGGAGTATCGCCGCGGCTGCCATCGCGCCAGATGCGCCACAGCTTCCCAGTGGCCTTGTCAAACAAATGATCTTTAATGAAGCTGATAGCACGAGAAGCAGCCTCACGGCACTGCACAGCCTTCGAACTCTCAATCTCACCAAACAAGACACTGCACTTGGCCAGTGCACCAATTGCTAGTCCATTCCATGCCACAATGATCTTATCATCGAGGTCAGGCCGGCCCCTGGTTTTCTCACGGTGGTCACGGAGCTTTTGCTTGCCACCCTTAATAATCCTCACAACCTCTTCTTCGCTTAGTCCGAACTCCTTGGCAAGCTTGCTCGGCGTGGCTTTAATAGACAAGACATTCTGGTTCATGAACTCATCATGCGGGTCGTACTCGGCAGCAACGTTTCCATCTGGAAGCACACCAAAGTGGCGGGCGCATACTGGAGCGTCGCGCGGGCCCAGAACCTGGGTGAGTTCCTTGAGCGACCAGACGTAGAAAGCACCTTCGCGCTTTTCCGTATCGCTGGGGCTAGGATAGCTGTCTGCGTCTTCTGAGGAATGAAATCCACCCGTCAGCGACTGCAGGGGCGTGGTCGTTAAGTAGGCAGCCAAGTCATAGACGGCGCCTAGTAGCTCAGGGTCATGTGTGAGCCGGAACGCATCCACGTATACGTCTAGCAGTTGCGCTTGGTCGTATAACATCTTCTCAAAATGTGGCAAACTCCAGTCAGTCGTCACACTATATCGGGAAAATCCATGGCCGATATGATCCCGGATGCCGCCCCGAGCCATGTTCACCAATGTCGTGACCGCCATGGCGGTGGCTTTTTCACACTCGTCTTGCCCAATGACATCTCGAATCTGCTTTGGGTACGCACCCAGTCGCAGCAAGAAGCCGAGGTTAGATGGGGTGGGGAATTTAGGGGCTCGACCAAAGCCACCGTTAATGGAGTCATATCGAGACACGAAATGTTGATAAGCTTCTTCCAAAAGCTCAATATCCAAATCTTCTTCATCGTCACGGCCCGCAGGCTGGGAGTGAGTGCCTTCTTCGGCAAACTCCCGCAACTGCTTGGTGATATCCTTGGCGCTCTCCAAGCAGCGCTGTTGCTGTGTCTTCCAGACGTCGCTCAATTTTTCCAAAATCTCAACGAAACCAGTCGTACCCGGGCCTTGCAATGTGCTAGAGTTAGGGCCTGGCCAATATGTCCCACCAAACACAGGCTCGAGCTCGGGGGTAAGGAACACGTTCAAGGGCCAGCCGCCGGAGCCAGTAGTCGCTTGGACGTAGTTCATGTAGATGTCGTCGATATCTGGACGTTCCTCCCGATCGACCTTGATGGGAATAAAAGACTCGTTGAGGATCGCAGCGACTTCGGGGGACATAAAAGACTCCTTTTCCATGACATGGCACCCTACAAATTGTCAAGTTAGTTATCTTAACGTTTCCCTGCAGTCTCACATCAATCGGTCACATACAGTGGCAGGCCGAGTACCCAATGCTGAGGAATATCATCCGATTATGTTTTTGGGCAAGCTCGATAGCCTCTGCATCCCAGAGCTGCCATGCGACGGGGTTGTTCATGTGCGCCCGCACCTAGTTGACCGTTAGCATCACATAGCTCCTTGGGAGGGCAGGGCAGGCGGAGTTTGTGCGTCTCACATATGGCGATCTGCTCTGTTGCAGGCGGTTGACTAGTTTCGGTCCCATGTTCGATACTTCGTGCTGTGACTGCATGTTGGGCGATATTTTTGATGCGAGGTTTGTAACGTCTGCGGGGCGAATTCCACGTCGTTATCTCTCGGCCCAACTCGGAGGTGCTAACGGAATCCGGCAAGATAGGGCCTGAGCTAGAACGGGCCAGATACTACCCCGCGTAGGAGATACAAGGGCGACTCGAGGCCCGATCAAATGGATGGTGAGCTGGAACGAGGGTCTCACAGGGGTTGAGTGGGTGTACAAGAGCTGGAAGTGGGGGTAAATGCAGCCAGGAGGATCGGGGGTACAGCCTAGGGAGTTGGCCTGAAGGGGCTTTAGGCCTTTGGGGTGTGCTTTGAGAGGGGGACACAGCGGGAGATCGGCCCAGTACGTCATCATGTGTAGACGTGGTCACATGTCTGTGCCCGCCTATACGGGGGATTCACTGTAGTATGACCGGGCACCAGGAAGAGGCAAAAACAACCCGAGGGTATCACTAGCAGTCCAACCATGTATCCTCACATATGTGAAATGGACTGCTCAAGAATATCGTTGTTACGCATTTCCTCTAATCTTTGTCTAGGGTATCACGATGGGATGGTCTCATCATCACCCATCAGCTCAGCCAACTCCCGCTCCTCCTCTTCTGTGAGCATAGGTTCAGCGTTGGGCTGCTCCTCTTCCTTGGGACCGTCTTTGGCCAAATCCACCGCTTGTTGCAGCTCATCAGGCCGAAGCGACCACTGTCGGATGGTGCCATCAATAGCCACACTAACAACAGTTGACCCAACCAGAGCCAGACCAGTAACTTCCTCAAAGTGGCCAGAGAATGTGTGATGCAGTTCGCCAGTCTAGTATGAGATTAGCATGGCTCCACTGCTGATGGCGAGGTCGGAGCAGAACAACTTACAGATCGATTCCAGACCCGAACCTCCTCGTCACGGCAGGCAGTCACCACCCAGCCTCCGGCCTCATAAACAAGAATGTCTCGCACAAAGTCAGGATGCTCCAATGTAAGATTGGCCTTCCATCCATCAACTCGTACCAGGCACTTAGCTGTCTTGTCAGCAGATGCTGTCCACATATCACCATCTGCATCAAAGAAGAGCTTGTTCACGCTGGTCTCATGGGGAAGAAGGGGCTCAGCCTCGTCACCTCCACCAAGCAGCTTGAACTGGCGAATTTCTCGATCACTCCCAGCACTAAAAACCGTAACTTGGCCTTCCTGCATCTCTGGATCGATGGCAAGATCTAGGACGCCGCGGAGGTGACCTTTAAAGGTCTCGGTCCGCTCGCCGCTGGCAATATTGAACACAAGCACCTTTGCATCCGCACCACCCGAGATCAACACATCCTGACCTTCGATTCTCGTGCAAATAACAGATTTGACAAAGTCGCTGTGTCCTTCGTACTTCTGGCGAGGCTGTCGGGAGGCCACGTCCCAACTCCAGATGGCCTTATCCCAACAGCCGGCGAACAGCAGTTTCCCGTCAGGGCTGAGACACAGGCTTGTCAATGGAGCTTCTGGACCCTTGTAGAGAGCCGCAGTCTCACCAGTCTGTAAGAAGTTATAGTCACTGGCTTGTGCAAAGTCGGTAGCTGAAGATGTTTTGATCACATACCGCCAGTATGACTCTTCTCACCACACCACTACTCTGCGCAACGTAGACGGATCCTTGGTTCCAGGGGTCTGGGAGCACTGCGAGAATCTTGCTCTGTAGTTTGATGGGATTGCCATTTTCATTTTGTGATTTAGCTTCTTTCCGCTGCTGCTCATCCAGAGCGGCACTGTAAGGAGGGCAATCAACTTAGCATGGAATGTGATATATCGGAACAGCGGGATTCTGTGGCTCTTACGAGGTCTGAAAGAAGTGATCTCGGTTCGAAGAGGTCGTCATTCTCGGATGTTTGAGCTTCCTTCGTCTCTTTTTCTTTTTCTTTTTCTTCTTCTCCTTCTTTTCACCCTCGAAGCACTCGAATGAAGGTTGGATCTCTCACAAAAAACAGCATCCCGCCATCGGCACTACGAGAACTGCCCATGGAGCTTCTGCAGACCGCCGTAGTCCGAGTCCACCAAAACCACACATTCTGCTTCCTCCATCTTCTCTCCCCTTCCCATCTTCCCCACGTCACCCATCTCTCGACTCTGCCTTCCGTTCTTCCTTTCCTTTTCCCCATTATCTCCCGCTCAACAGTCCCCGCGCGATCTCGCGCAGCCCCGCCGCCATGGACATGAACCACCTGATAGGGTCAGTCATCTGCAGCTCCCGGGCGGAAACAGGGCTTATGTGGCTGGGCTGTAGCTAACACTGAGCAGTCAGCGTTTCAACCTGATCTCCAAAAGTGAGATCCGGTAGGTCTTTCTCATTCCAATCAATGTCAGGAGCTATTTGCTGACTGTCTCCCAGCTATGTCGGCACTCTACATGAGATCAACCCCGAGGCATCCACGATAGCACTGGAGAATGTGCAGTCCTTTGGCACCGAGGGCCGTCGAGGCAACCCCGCCGACGAGGTCCCCCCTTCCTCAAATGTCTACGAATACATCGTCTTCCGGGGTAGCGACGTGAAGGACATCAGCGTCGCTGATGAGGAGACAAAAGAGAATGCGCAGCCAGAGCCTCCCCGGGTTCCAGATGACCCTGCTATTCTTGGTGTAAGTTGTCAATCCTAGTCCTCCTCCTCCTCCTGTCCCTTGAATCTTTTCCCACCTATACATCGCATCCATCGACCAGCCCGCTATCTCGCGGCTGGTCAATTGATCATATGATGAAATATACTCGGATGTAAACTCACAGACCTGTTCGGAATGCGCAAAACCATGTCGATATTTCCGTTGCCTTCCTTCTGATTGATCAATTCCTCCCACCTCTGCATTGCTGCTCATGATCATATGCCTTGCTTCTTTCGGCTCACTAACCTGAATGCATATCAGAACATGTCGCGATCCGGTCCCGTCCCGAACCCTCCAATGGGAACTTCCGCCCCAGGCGTTGCTTCTCAACCACCGACACAACCCCCGCAGGGAGCTCAGCAGACGCCCCCTGGTTACCCCCCACAGCAGCCTTTCCCGCAACAAGGATTCTACCCAGCCTACGGCCAACGGTTCAACGGACCTCCCCCTCCGTTCCCTCCAGGCCCCCCAGGCCCCCCAGGTCCTGGCGGCTTTCCCGGCAATATGCCTTACGGCGCTCCCCCTCCTGGCTGGTTCCCTCCACCCGGCCACGGCTTCCCTCCTGGCGGCCCTGGTCAATTCCCTCCACAGATGCCTCTTGGCGCTCCTGGTCAACCACCCCAACACCGCCCCGGCCCTCCCAGTGCGCCCACCCCTCAAACGACCTCCGAGCTCCCGGGTGGGGATCAGAAGCCTGCTAGCCGCAAGGCAACTCCGGCCGCTCAGAATGCGCCCACTCCACCCGTTGAGTCCAAGCCCTCTGTAGCCGAGGCCGCTCGTGGGTCCGGACCTGCCGCAACTGCGCAGAAGAGTGGCCGCGTCATGCCAGCTATCCCAATGGCTGCGCCTCGACCTGTTGCTCCCGCTCACAGCGTTGCGCCGGTCGACGCTACCGCCGCAGCGACTCAGGCTGTTGCGGCAGCGATGGCTAAGCTGCCTCAGCCCGGTGCTCAGAAGAAACCCGGTCAGGATGCGTCTGTTGACGCTCTAACACGCCAAATGAACGACATGCAGCCGTACAGTGGTCCCCGTGCTCCTCGCGGTGCTCACCAGCACCAGCCCCACCCTCGTGGTGGCCGCGCTGGTGTTCGTCCGCAGCACAAGAAGATCGAAGTTCCTGAATCCGACTACGACTTTGCCACCGCCAATGCGAAGTTCAATAAGCAGGATCTGATCAAGGAGGCTATTGCTACTGGATCTCCCGCCGCCGATGCTGACGTTCACGATGTTGCCCACCAGCCCGAGGCTGATGCCAATGGCAGCGCAAGTGCAACTTCCCACAACCTGTACAACCGCTCGACCTCGTTCTTCGATAACATCTCGAGTGAGGCCCGTGACCGCGAGGAGAATGCCAATCGCGTCGGTGGCCGCGAATGGCGTGGCGAAGAAGAAAAGCGCAATATCGAAACCTTTGGTCAGGGTAGCGTTGATGGCTACCGTGGCCGCGGACGTGGCGGGTATGGCCGTGGGGGACGTGGCGGTCGTGGCTACGGAGGTCGCGGTCGGGGTTTCAATAACCGGGGTTATGGTGCCCGTGGCGGTTCGCGTGGTGGCCGTACTCCCTCGCAGTCCACCGGCGTGCCTTCGCAGGTTTAGACGAGGCCATCTACCATCTCGAATCCTCTGGAAATGATTGATATGTCTTTCCTTATCTTGTTTTCCGTTTTTCCCCCCCTTCACCTCATGGGTTGTCCAGTCCCATGAACGAAACGATTGATTATGCTTGAATCTTTCTCGTCTTTTCGGCGCAATGGGATTGAACCCTGGAACTGGGCATCATGGGACGGCAAATGCGACAGTGTTTTTTTTGTTTCCTTCTGCGAACCAGAGGTGGTGTTTTCATTCTCACGTTTTCATTCTTATTTTTTTCCTCTCTGCTTTCTGTTACAGTTCTCTCTTCCTCTTAAGCATACCCCACCCTCTGCAGCATCGTTCCTGATATCCCTTGATTTTTGGGTGGATATCTCACCCCCGTTGTGTGATGGCTTCCCAGCCAGGCGGTACGATGCGCTGAGACTTCAATGTGCACTTTGCCAGACTGCGAGATGGGCGTACTGCCCTTCGGGCAAGATCGGCCATCGCTCTGGATACCAGTTCGTTTTCTATGCACAATGTATCATAGCATGTCTGTGGAGAATAGCTCCATTCAGCAAAAAGGAAAAAGGAGGACCATATTGGTCCATCCCAAACTGTGCTTCCCATCTGTACGTGGTGGACGGTGCTTTGTGTAACTGCCCCGGCTTTCTAGCTTCAGGTTGGCCATAGTTTGGGTCCCTGATAAACTCCTTGTATCCCTGCTTCCCCGCGTTACACCAAGCGCTAGCGGATTTCTCCGCCGAATGTAGGACGTCATCATCGTTGGAAGCTGCGGAGAAGTCTCTCCTTGAGTACCTAGGTATTCGATAATGACAGGGATTGTACAAATCAAGCCTTCTGAGTAAGTTCAGCGTGAACAGATGAGAATGTCAACCTGCTAACAATACGAGAAGCATTGACACGCACTCTGCAAGGTAGCCTCGGGATTTGCCCTTTGCAGTTCGCTGGAATAACCCCCGCGCATCGCCCATCCTCGGCTCGAAGACGGAGTGAAGCACCAACCTACATCTCCCCCCCGCACTCCATAGCCGAAGGGGCTATACTTCTCCGATCGATCCAATCGTTTCAAATAAACGAATTCACAATGACTTGATCTTGTGGACCAGCCCAATCTGAGTTTGTGCTTGCCCCGTCCTATCGATATATTTAACCACCATGGCATCCCACAGCCCTTCGAAGAGACTATCTGTGATTGCTAGTCATATAAAACGAGAGAACCCATCCGACACAATGGCTGAATCCACCCAAGCTCCGGACCAGTTGCCCTGGAATCCCAATTGCAGCAAGTTCCCTTCGCGAAAGGAATTGCCCCAGCTGCCCGGTGCACCCGAGGGTGCCGCTTGGGTATGGGGAGAGGATGACCAGGTATGATTGTCTACAAGACAGCCGCATGTTATGGATCAATGGATTTGCTGACGATATTGGACCAGCTGGGAAGACTGAACCTTTTGACACCGCAGCGGGTCAAGGTGTCTGCGCAGGAGATACTGACTGGAGAGATGGTGCGATTGGAGTAAGTTCAGGGAAACAGAATCAACATGGCGACGCATCATCCATAGTTGCTTCGTTATTAACTGTTTCCCAGTCTCCCTCTCAATGTCCCCGAGAAGCCCGCGTTCGGCCGCGAAACCTTTGAGCATAGCTACAAGACAATCGCCGAGGATATTTCCTACGACGACTGCTACTCTCTCAACACTCAGAGTGGCACCCAGTGGGATGGCTTCCGTCATGTAAGACTCGGATGCAAAGTAAAAAGTACAACCTCATTCACTGACAACTATAAAGTTCTCCCACATCCCAACCAAGTTGTTCTATAACAAGGTGAAACACAATCTGCCCTACTTATGCCTTCCAAGCTAACATCCTGCCACAGGCCACAAGTAAAGACTTCTTCGGTGAAACCCCCAACATGCGTTGCAGCATCCACCACTGGGCCGAACACGGCATCGCCGGCCGGGGCGTGCTACTAGACTACCGTCACTACGCCCTGACGCACAACAAGCCATATGACCCATACACCTCTCACGCCATCACACTGGACGACCTAAAAGCCTGCGCCGCCTCCCAAGGTCTCGATATTCGCCCCGAGTCCGAGGGCGGCGACATCCGTGTAGGTGACTTCCTCCTGATCCGCTCCGGCTTCGTCGAGAAATACCACCAGATCAGCCCGGAAGAGCGCTACACGGCGGCAACACGCTCCCACGACGATCTGGCCTTTGCGGGTGTCTCCCGGGAACAGCCCGTCCGGGACTGGCTGCATGATTGCTACTTTGCAGGCGTGGCGGGTGATTCGCCGACCTTTGAGGTGTGGCCTGTTCCTGAGATGGACTTTTTGCACCAGAGTTTGTTGGCGCTGTGGGGCTGTCCGATTGGGGAGATGTGGGATTTGGAGAAGTTGGCGGAGAAGTGTCGGGAGCGGGGGAAGTGGACGTTCTTTATGACGAGTGCTCCTGCGAATATGCCTGGTAAGAGATCGATTCTCCGTTTATAACTTGGTGCTTTGCTAATGATGGTTGAATGTTATAGGAGGAGTTGGTTCGCACGCAAATGCCACCGCCATCTTGTAGATAGCGCTGGCGGACATTGTACATATAAAGTGGATTTGAACTCAACTTATCGAGTCTATACAATCTCCGAAAGCACTGCGCAATATTCCCTCCAACTGAATCTTAGAAAAAAAAATCTAAAGCCTAAACCTACAAGCTAAGCAATGTACAATAGTTGCTGTCCACCATCCTAACCCTAGAGGGGTTAGTCTCCCAGTGGCACTATCAGATTTCACCATCCCCTTTTCAGCGGACAAGATGTGTTTCTTTGACCCCCTCTCGTCCACTGCAAGACACAGCGGCGAACGCAGTGGCTAGAATCAAAGATGCATAGAGAAATCCGCGCTTCCGATAGGTTGCACAGCATTACCGGGATCATGCAAATCAACCCTCAATTTTCATAACATTTAGGTCAACCAACCCGGACCCTTCGTTAGCTCCTCTTCTAGAAATCGTCATCCAAGTTACAGCACCGTCCCGCTAAACTTAGACTCCGGAGATGACTCCACCACTCTGTGTCAATATCTCTCTTCACAAATCTCTGAGTATCCCATGAGAGCCCCGTCATTTGAGATCTACAGGCCGTAGCCTGATGCCTTCGCCTGCGTGGAGTATCAAAGACGGGAGATTCTTGATCTCAATATCAGCCGCTTAAATTGGCATCTTGATGACTTGATCATATGCACTTCCATGCCGGATTGGGATATTGGCAAGACTCCGACGATCAGCAGGGGCGGTGCAAAGCCCACAGGCACCGCCGCAGAGTTCACAGGAAATGATTTGCAGCGTCAAGCTCTCCTGATAATATGATTGGCAGGTTGATTTCCTAGGGCTGGCGTTTCTCAAATCAGCCCCCGCATGATGGCGGACCGTGTTTCTGGGCTTGAGCTGGACACCTAAACAATCTTTCATGATGGATAAGGACTCTGCTATGATAAAACCACTTCGGTTGCAGTAAGTCAAGTCCACGTTTAGAGCTCCGAAGAATAGCAAGGATAGGAATTGACTAGGCGTCAAGGTCAAAGGCGCTCTCAGGTCAAGCCAACCAAAGTCAGCCACGTCGGCTGCATGCATTTGCAAACAGCAGCTACAGCCGCGTCGTTTGTTCTGTCAGCAGAAAGAAAAGCTGGAAAAAGTGGGATGACTCGTTAATATCACCCACCTTCATCTATCTAACTAAGCGATCTCCAAAGTACCCCGATATCCAGCAAAAATGGCATCACAACTGCAAGCCCATATCAACGAGATCCCCAATCTCCCCCTGCTCAATGCCATCCAGGCCATCGTCGACCTCACCCCGGGTTTAACCGTCTCAGTCTCCCCCACAGGCGACTACATCATCCATCATGACAACTACGAAGGCCCCGCCCATCTCAACGACCTAGCCAGCCACTACCTCGAATGCGGACGGCGCTGCACAAACGAGCACGCGCCCTTCCGGGTCCGCCTGCTCCACGAAACCCTCGACGATGTCTTCGACAATCTCTACGGCCCAGCAGACAAAACCCTACAAGCTGGCTTTAGGGATGGCTCTATCGTTCTCCCCAAGCGGGACGAGAGCAGGGGCTGTGCGTGCTGCGCTGGAGAGCCCGATGCGGTGATTCTGGCTGGGTTTAGCAGTGGCGAGGCGTTTTATTTTGAAGAGGAGGAGTATCGGCGGCTGTTTGGGGACCGGGAAGAACATGGCTCGCGGACTAGTTTCTGGAAGGATGGGGAGGAACATCGGGAGTCATGGCTTCTGGCGTCAAAGGAGCAGATTGAAGAGGCTGCGGCGCGTGAGTTGGCCGTTTCGAGTCGGCTGTAGCAGAGATTGTTGTGTCTGGCTTTGCATAAAGCAATGGTAAACGATACCTTCAAGTTATGGACTTACCGTCGCCGTCAGAGATATCATCAATTCAACCTCACTTTGACTACTTCAAGGCAACTGGATCGTCCCACAATGAGCACTACCCTTCCGCGTGGAAGAAGATCCTCATGTTTGACGTGGGGAAGAGTGAGTTAGTTGCCAAGGTCAACACGGTTTTGTGGTCAAATCACCCCATGCTTTCTCATCTGCTCGAAAGTGCAGGGAATCAACTTTGCTTCATAGGCTTCTATGCGAAAGCTTGCTAGAAAGGATGGTGGCCAGCGAGGCTATCGATGTCAGGCACTGAAATGTTAGCTGATATCGCCTTATACAAGCTCCATCATTTTCGATGAAGCTTTTTAGCTCAGAAATTGTTGTGGACCTTCTTCGAAACACAATCAAGAGCTCAAGCTCCGTGTTGTTGAAACGATTATCAACAACATTACGCCCGTAACGCGTTGGTAATTTCGGCCGAATCTTCATCTTCATTCGCAGGGGGACTTCCGGGGAGATTTCCAGTGTAACTATAATTTTTGGAACTGGTCCACACACCATGTCAGCTTCAAGAGTCAAACGGGTTATCTATAAAGTATACAGAGTCTACGGATTTCCCAGAAAGGCAAGTTGCTGCCTCAGGCAGACATGGACGTTGATCATTACCCACTTCTGTTTGTTCCGATGGTGGCTCTTCAAAACGCTTCGCTCGGAGTTTCCCCGTTGTTTGGGGAGAAGGACGAAAGTCGGGGGGACTTCTGGGGGCAGTTTGAGCCTTCCGACAACACCGAACGCTCAAGGGTACCCCCGGAGTCGCCGAATAGGTATGCTCGGATTCTTTCTCCAAGACGACGAGATCAAGCGCCAGAGCATCACAAAGTTCAAATTGTTTCTCATCTCGTTCGTTCAGAGTCTTTGCTATGTAGAACAGAGGCATACCCAGCCAGACCTCGTTAGTAGAGCGAGGGCCATCTCTTCCGGGTAAACTCTGGACGGTTGAGGATATTTTTGTTCAGACGAGGCTCGCAAGCAGCAGAGGCTTCAAAAACAGCAAGTTGCATGGCCTGACCAGTCAATACGAACCTCCTGCGGGCCAATTGAGTGGCCCAGATATTCCAAGCTAGGGCAATGGTGCATAGGCAAAAGACGTCAGTGGAAGAACGATCTCCCCCTTGCTGTTGTGAACATGTGTTGTATACTTGATTTCCAATGTAACCTAAGTTCAGCCACCAAGCCACTCGAAACGCCTATCTGCCGGGAGTCCGGGACCAGCGATCCAGCCGAATTACCAGACACATGGGGCTCAATGTACTGGTCGCGACTCGCCAGTGGTCCATGCTGCATTGCAGGCGCAGCTCATCATCTGCTTCTCTGGCCAAGCAGGCGCGCCCTGATCGTGCATTACCAATACCAATGGACAGGCCTCCTTATTTGATCTGTCCACCCCGGAGAGAAAAGGGCAAGATCATTTGCATCGCCCCCTTGACGAGCAACAAGATCGGGGGTTTTATCGTTGGACTCGACGGGCCCAGCTTCAGAGCCCGGGATAGGGCCCCCGGGCGAGACTTCAACCAGTTGACCACCACCAATGGAAGCTTCCAGTATTTGCCCAGCCCAAGCTCTTGGCCTTTCTCGGAACTTGACCTGAACATCATCCTTTTTTGTGCATCCTTGCATCCGCCCACGCTCTAGCCTCTGAGCGCACCTAGTGGGGCTGCCGAGATTCCCTGCCCTCCAATCCCAAACCACATGGCTCGATGCGGGCACCCCGGGCATTCGCAGATGCCGGAACACCCACGTTTTCTCAGAGCGCTGATCGAAAGGGATGGCGATGAAACCTGATGGGATACCGAGAGGTGGAATGCAAGAAGGTGGTCTTTCTTCGTCCAGGACTCCCGGTCCAGTTTTGCTTTTGCAATAACAAATAGCCTCTCGGGAACCCCCAAAATATGGCGAGATGGCGCAATTATACAAGGATGGGGCGCCTGGTGGCTGGCCTTGGCTGACTCTGGCTGACCGGGTCGTGCTTATGATCCTCTTCCAGAATTTCCTAATGCTGACTGGGTCGAGTAATCCTAGGCCGTGCGAGAACTGGGGCAACTGGGCAAGTGGGCAATCCACTCAGAGTCATGGAAGATGATGATTGTACGAGTCCCCAAGGCGGCAGTAGCATGACTGTTTCGCTTGGGCCGAGTGAGCTTGTGAGAATGTGAGCATGTAAGCGAAAATCAACGTATGAGCAGAAGTTGGTATTGGCAGCTTTACCCCACGGGGGTTTGTTTGCTGAAGACCAAGCTTTAAATGCAGGGGAGTTGCCAGACTCTCCCCCCGCAGAGTCTTTCTGTCTCCGCATTGTTGTGAATTGAAGCTTCACCTCCGAGCAGCCGCGTCGCGTGTGTTCTTTCTTCTTCCTTCTTCCACTTCCCTTCTTTCTCCTTTCTTCTTCATCCTTTCACCTCTCTCATCTCCCTACACCTTTGAGACTTTGAACCAACTCAACATGAACGAGAAAGGACTCACTACCACGGACCCTCAGGGGCATGACGAGTATATCGCTCAGACTGCGCCGCCGGCCTTCCCTGATGAAAAACCTGAGACGGGCCATGCCACGGCTCTGAACATTGTCGTCAACCCCCTCAAGGTAAGTTTTGCCAAAAGCGACCTCAAGACTCGACTTGTCGCGGTCTACCAGGTCAAACTCAAGAATCCATGCTAATTATCTGACCCTTCATAGCGCCTCTCTAAGGAGCAGGTTTATGAGGATGCCCGTGGCTTTGCTGAGATGCACGAGATGTCCGAGCATGCTGACCTCTTTGGTCGTGCTGCTCTGGTTGCACGCAGCCCCAAAGACTTCGAAGATCTCACCGAGCTTACCGAGGACGAGCGTGAGGCCCTAGTTTATGAGCGGAATCACAAGTGGCATGGCCCGCCCATGCTGTGGTACTCGATCGCCCTGTGTGCTGTTGGCGCTGCCACACAAGGTTGGGACCAGACAGGCTCCAATGGCGCCAATTTGTCATTCCCCAAGGCACTGGGTATTGACGGCACTGGCCGTGATGAATGGATCGTTGGGCTCATCAACTCCATCATCTTCCTGACCGCTGGACTGATGTAAGTACATTGATTTTGTTAAGTTTCCCGTCACTTCAACGAACAACATTCTTAACATCCCGATAGCGGTGCTTTCATTGTCGATCCGCTAAACCACTACCTCGGTCGTCGGGGTGAGATCTTTGTGACCGCAGCCTGTCTCACTGCTACCCCCATCGGTTCCGGATTCGCGAAGACCTGGCAGGGACTCTTCGCCGCCCGCTTCATCATGGGTATTGGTATCGGTGCAAAGAACGCCACCGTGCCGATCTACTCGGCTGAGATGGCGCCTCACCGTATCCGTGGTGCCTTGGTGATGTTCTGGCAGCTGTGGGTGGTGGCTGGTATCTTCTTGGGATTCTGCGCCAACGTCATTGTCAAGGATACTGGTGATATCTCGTGGCGCCTCCAACTCGGTTCGGCGTTTATTCCGTCGTTCATCCTTATGATTGGCATTTTCTTCTGCCCCGAATCACCTCGTTGGCTCATGAAGCATGGCCAGCATGCCAAGGCTTTCCGGTCGATGTGCCGCCTTCGCGCTCATCCCATTATTGGTGCACGGGACTTTTACTACTCTTGGATCATTTATGAGGAGGAGCTGAAGGAGGCCCGTGGTGCTGGCTACTTCTCGCGTATGCGTGACCTGTTCACAGTGCCTCGAATCCGTCGCGCCAATTACGGTGCTTCGACAGTTATGATCGCGCAGCAAATGTGCGGTATTAACAGTAAGTTTTCAATCTATCTCAGTCAATGGCCGTATCTAACATTGGGCAGTTATCTCCTTTTACAGTTCGACCATCTTCGAAAAGGTTGGCTATACCCCGGTCCAGGCTTTGTACGCCTCGCTCGGCTATGGTGCCATCCAGGTCGTATCTACCATTCCCACATTGTTCCTCATCGACACCAAGGGCCGACGGACTCTGACGTTGATCGTAAGTTATCCGAGACACTATCTCGAATGCGGCTGACATTCTTTTTTTTTTTGAAGACCTTCCCCCTGATGTGCATTTTCCTCCTGGCTGCTGGTCTGTCGCTATTGAACTCCGATGACCACCGAAGCCGAGGCGAGCACATTGGACCCGTTGCGCTGTAAGTGCTCCCATAACAAGCTCTGCGTCAAGAACATGTCTAACTTGGTTCTTTCAACAGCTTCGTCTACCTTTTCACAATCTGCTACTCACTGGGTGAAGGTCCCGTGGCTTTCCAGTACTCGGCCGAGGTCTTCCCTACGATCCAGCGTGAGCAAGGCATGGCCTGGGCCGTCTGCATCAATAATACCTTTGGTAAGCCCAACCAATACCCAGACAGCGGAGTCCAATAAAACTAACACGTTCTCGCAGCCGGCATTCTGAGCTTGACTTTCCCTCGGATGCAGACCGTGATGACCCCCACCGGAGCTTGTAAGTAGCCACCGCTGAGGTTTATCGCGCGATCTAGTACTGACCTCAGCTACAGTCGGCTTCTATGCTGGCCTGAACCTTGTCGCTTGGTTCATGATCTTCTGCTTCGTCAGAGAAACCAAGCAGCTCACCCTGGAAGAGTTGGACCGTAAGTGATGACCCAACCAGCATACTCATCCCGACATACTGACATACTCTCTCCTACAGAGGTCTTCTCCGTCCCGACTAGCAAGTTCATCGGCCACGAGCTGACCGTCTGGCTTCCATACTTCATCAAACGTCACATCCTCCGCCAGAACATTCCCAAGCCGCCCGCGATTATCGCGACTGCCGATGAGGCGCAGCGCAAGGTGAAGGAATGAACTTGTGCCAATGGATTTTGGATTTACGACTGCACATGATTGATGGAAATGGTAACTTGGATGGCCCCGCTCTCGCATGACGTCTGGCAAGCCGATGATCATCGTCTACCTTGGCTAGTTAGAATGCGTTGCTGAGAGATGGGATGCACCAGGACTTCGTTTTGTGTTTACGATCTTGCGATGATCTTCAATATCTTGAATCAATCTTTCATGATCTACGAATAGAATATAGGGCGTACTTGCCGAATGTTTACTGTAGAGGTGGAGGGCTACCCTACACTTTCAAGTGGTTCTCGGCGTGGATCCCGCTGTCATCATAGCCCACTCGATATTTTACACCTTTCATTCTCGTGTCGTCCTTGTGCAGCATGTTTTAAGTTCATACGCAGCCACCCCCACACCGTGCACCGCGGCTCCGTAAAGAAACCTTGCACTAGTGCCTTCCGTTTCTGTTTGATTCCTCTTTAGACATCAAGATCCATCACCATGTCATCAAATATCTCGCCTCGCCTCAACCACACTTAAATGGCTCGATACGAGAAATCGACAAAAGCTCCCAGCTAATCTCAAGCACGCTCCTTCTTACTCATTCGCCATCGCCATCGCCACTCCCAAACCAGATCCTACCTAGCCTGCCAAGCCTGCTAGAGCGACAGTAATAGGGCAGCGTAGGTTCACCCTTTCAACTCCACCGAATTCTCTTCCTCTCGCAGAAACTCACCTTCTATCTCGACGGCCCCACACAGTCGATAACTAAATAACCAAGCGGTAGTCTAGCGTGTAGGCGAAACCTTAGGATTATCAAAGCACATGGTCTAGACTATCCCAACCTTGAACCTCACCCGGAGGTATATTACTCTGCAGTTGCTCAAAGACTCCCTAGGACACGCAGTACTCCACTATTTCAAGACCGGCTCGCGATACTTCGTCGTCTCGAGAGTTTCCCCGGCCAACTCCTTGACGTCTGGTGGCTTGGCCTAACCTAGACGGAACGCTGCGCCGGTATTACATCACCAAGGTAAGTGCTATCTGTCATGGCCTGGCCTTGATAGATATGTGCCTTTCGAAAGGATCAGAGCGAACTTTCGTCCGTCCGCAGGTATGGACGGATCTGAGTCGTGGGAATGAGGATTCTAGAAGGGCCCGGTGCCGCAGTGTTGCCCAGTGCTTGGAGAAAGATGGGCTACAGCGATGTTGTGGATGCATGGTGGGAATTTTTTTTTCAAGGCAGTTTGAAGATGGACAGCCCGTGAAATTGCATGTCATGTATGGCATTGCTACCGTTCCAGGGTATAAGTCGTAACATCATAACATCACTTCGGTCTACTTAGGCCCACACAAGCTCCACTCGAACAAACCATTGCACCCTTATCTCAAAAGAATTCCTCCGGCCATGGGTACTTCTCCAACGCAGAGGGTTGCAAGTTCATCACAGACGAAGTCTGCGGCTCAAGCACCCCATTCCCCTCCTCCACGGGACTCAGTCTCTTGTCTGTTGAGGTAGTGACCCGGGCAGCATTCATGAGAAGCCCCTTGGGCAGAGGCGGTACAGGAGGGATATCACTATCTTGCCATCTTCGCTTCCGACCCGAACTAGATTTTGTCGGCGAATGGCGCGGGCTGCGATCTGGATCTAGTTGACGGTGCGACTGCAGATAGAACGCATGCGAAGATTCGCTGCGTGCTGGAGATGATGAGAAGACGTCGTTACCCGCCACACCAGGCGATTCAGGCACCGTAGTTCCGGTCGTATGTGACACAGAGTGCAGGTTTGAGTTAGCGTGTCTCGTGTGCAGTAGAGGAGGTGATTGGATGCTCTTGGATTTTGGTGAGCGGGTGATGGCCGAGGTAGAGCTTCGGGGCTTGACAGATGGGGACCGTGTGTGCATCGAGCCCGGTGTGTCTCGCACGAAAGCCTCCGTATTGCGCTTGCGTTCGACGGAGCCAGGGCTATCGCCGGCCTCGAATTTCTGCCACTTCGCCTGACGCGGTGGGCTGAGCAGACCAAAGTCGATCAGGTCGTTATCGTGCTCGGGTGGACGGTCGTCATTGGGGTCGATGTCGACGTCGATACGGCGCGCCGAACGGGGTTCATGGGGCTTCGGGCTCCGACTATCGAGATGTTCAGGAACAAGGGACTTTCGTTTGCGGGATGAGCTTTCCTTACTCATGAACGATGGCCGTCTACTCGGCGACCGAGGCGCAGCATTGGTGGCGGCGGGTTGTGATTCCTCGAGCGAAATAGTTCCTCGGCCCTCCACCGAAGGCAAAGCGGTTAGTTCAGCAGCGCCGGGTTCGGGTGATTCGGTGATCACAGCATGTTGATCTAGAAGTCGTTCAGAGGGAAGAGTTGGAAGAGCACCGGGCACGAACTTGCGAGGATAGCTGCCTGGGTCCATATCGATGCTCATAAACTTTCGGTCTGGGGTTGTTGAAGGCAGCCGTTCCTCGTTGCCGGATAGTTCACGAAGCTCGCGCCGGGCGCGTTCCAGCTTGTCTTCAAGGTTGCTGACTTTCTTGAGCAGCTTCGTCTGTCGTGAAATCTCTTTTCGAGACCTTTGCTTGCGGAGCCCGGTATGCTCCAAGGATTCCTCTGATGTCCGCTCTTGGCAGATGGACGATGTCGATGATGGGTCATGATGCCGTATGAATGGAAGTTGCAGTGATCGCAAGTCTTGGAAAGACGAGCGCTTTGAGGACTTGGAAGCAGATCGTGAAGGTGTTGGGATTTCGACTCGATCTCCCGACTGCGATGTCGTGCCATCCAGGCCTGCGCCAATGCTCATTTTGGCTTGGATCGCTTGCCAAGTCTGGTCGGCATGACTTGGGTCGACCGCACAGCGGGTGTTGGAGTCATTCTGACTTTGCAGGCAAGCACCCTTGTTGGTGCCTTTGTAGCCCGCTTTCTTGAGTTCAGCATAGGCCTCCTCTGCCTGACTGAGCGCATCCTTGGGAGGCTGTGGGTTGACACTCTCCGCACTGCCCTTGCCCCAACCTCCGAACGGATTGAATGCGGAGGCGATTGCCTTGCCAAATCTAAAGATTCCAGACTGACGTGGCCGCAGTCCAATTGGCTTGGCATCCTGCATGAAGATGCTGGGCGGCTTCTCGCTGATACTATCCGACATGGTCGCCTCGACGAACCGTGACCGCCGACCCAGCCGTGTCCGAGGGCTGTTGGTCGATGCGCCACCCTGCCGACCACGCAACGATGCAAGGGAAGTGCGAGGTGATGCCCGCGGTGATGATCGATATCCGGATGCGAGACCACTGCGAATTTGTCGGCGTTCATGGTGAACATAGTCCGCAGCCTCCTCGGGCAAAGGCCAGTCGTTGGAGCGGCGCCGTTTCACTGACTTGGCTGATGGTGACTTGTAATCCTCCAGCTCGGGCTCCTCGGCGGCATCGTCGAAGCGACCGGAGATATCTGAGCTCCAATCTGAGACTTCGCCTTCCTCGTCACTGCTGCGCAGGTGTTTTCGCGAAGTGCGCGGTTGCGCGGGGTCCGAGTCGATTTCCATTTCGTCGGAGGTGGAAGATGCCTAGAAATGGCGCCAAACGAGTTAGCTTTGCTGTTTTTAGGTATTGGGGGAATATAGCTCGAGAGTAGACAGGGTCACAGTCCACAAATTCAGAGCAAGGGCGCAAGGTACTGACCATTTGCAGAGGGCGCGCCCTCAATATCCCTGCTTGCTCCCCGCGATGGTGTGGCGAGCAGAGAGGGAGAGATTCAGTACAGCGCAGAACAGAAGAGGGAGAGCTGCATGAGAACAGTGATCCAGATCCGATCAAGGTAGGCAACAGACACAAAATGAGAATAGTTCTTCCAGGCAGAGGAGGTGTCAAAGATATTAAAGGTCGACCAGGGCCATAGCGGTCGGGTGTGTTGTCCTCTTCGAAGTTGCTGCATACTCGACGCTTTCCCAGGGAGGAAGTTTGTTTTGATGTGGGGACGGGCCAAGTTCGTCATCCAAGTATTCACTACCACGCAACACTACTCCACGCCCACCACTTGCCCTCGTACCATCGACGTGAGACAAATCTAATACGGCAGGAGCATTGGCTAGGTATAGAATGCTCTCAAACATACTCCGTCGATTACCTCTCGACATACTAGATGCTCCCTTCTTCTCAAAGGCACAATAATGCAGGTACATCCAAGGCATAAAGGGAGTCGACCTTGCGGGGCAGATCGATCGTCCCTTCGCAAGGATTCCGCGTGTCTCAGACAGAACATGTGCGCAACTGTTCCCCGTGGAATGAACAAGAAGGAATGCTATGCCTACTGATTACTGATGTAGATAGACGTTCATGGGGAGGTGAAAATCCTGGTGGGTAGTGAGGCAATGACGGGAAGGTTTCTGTGTATCCTCGGGCGTACCGATCAATATTGAAGCTACAAGAAATCGAATAACAGGAATCAAGATTTTCCGATTTTGACCAAACAATGCTAGAATAGGTATCAAGAAGATGCCACAACGCCAAACAGATCCAAAACCAGATCAAGCACAAATCCTTGGCCAAAAGTCCGCAACAAGCGCGAAATATCGACATCGCTCGACTGGACAAACATGACTGGAAGCAAGGAAAACCAACCATCACAACGTCTCTGCAAGATGCAAGATGCAAGATGCACGTTCATAAATATTTACCCAGTGCCTTCGTCCCCAAAAAAGTGAAGATCCAAAATTGCAGCAGGGAATATCAAACGTTGGACAAAAGAATGACATGGAGAAACCCAATTCCACCGCCCCTTGAGATAGGAAAGAAAATGGCCCAACCCTTCAAATCAAGGGCAAGGGCAAGGGAATTGAAAAATTAGGCCAGCCCATAAAGTGGCCTGTCCCCCGTTCTCAACAGCTTATCCACGGAGATAGGACGCACGAAGTGAGTCTCTACTCTGAAGCTGATCAGAGAGCGAGATTCCTTGAGGAGACAACGGTTAGGACCAGGTCATGGCTGGCTCTTCGTCTGATCGAAAAGAGAGTACGGGGAAAAGAGGTATCAATGCAAATAAACCCCACGATAATGAACGCGCAGGGAGCAGCCAGAGAGAGATCAATAGACAGATCGGGGAAGAGAGGCGTAAAGATCGCAGAAGCCGTAGAACTCCAGTATTGACCAACCGATTTCCGCCCAGACCAATGAGAGGGAGAATAATGGAAAGACTTCCTGGACAATTGCACCAGAAGAAGCAATGCGTCGAAAGATCTAAGCACCGGGCAGGGAAGATCCACGAAGGGAAAGGAATTCATGTACAGGCGAAGAAAATGGGAAGGGCGTCATTCCCAGGCGGGCGAACCAACCCAGGGGTTTGTAGCCCCTTTCCGATCCGGCCCAGCAGGATTCGAAAGAGATCCTCAAGATTCAATGATCGGAAGCTCACAAGCATATTGCTCATAGATGGGAAAGGTTGTCTGGTTCTCTCCTCTTGGAAGACACGACCTTATTGCACATTTGGAGGTGGCTTTGTGACCATTCTGCCGTTCGCTCGCTTGTACGCCATATCAACACCTAGTTCGGCCATCAGCGCAGCACGACTCTCGGCAGAGAAGTCACGGTAGGCACTAGGATAGGGATCCACATCCGGACGCAGGCCGTTCTGCATAGGCCGATCGTCAAGACCAAATGAATCTTCGTGTGAGCGCTTGCCACCGACGGGTCCGGTATGGTACAGCATGCGCTTCCCTGAGACGGCATCATATCCAGGACTTGGTGAGCCAACCTCGATAGGCGTATCTAGGTTCGCGTATTCGGTAGACATGCTCTTGAGAGAAGCAGCATAAGAGGGATGCCCAGGTGTCGGCGTCGGTGCGCTGGGTATCATGCCTGGAGGCAGAGCCTGATACTGAGAAGGATCAGGTACCATATATTGCTGTGGTACTTTCGGCGGTTCCACGCGGTATGAAGTGATAGTATTCCTCGGGTAACCGGTCGGTTCAGACATCTGAGGCGCCATGGGATATCCTCCGGGCGTCGTGTCGTATTCGGTTGCAGCTGAGGGATGCCGGATGTTGGCATAGGTCGTCTGGGGAGAGTAAGAGCCCTGTGGCGCCACGGGCGGAGGCGTTGGAGGCATGTGAGGCGCAGGATAGTGGGTAGGCGTAGAGCCAAAGGATAGATGTGATTGATAGGATGGGGTCTGGGTGTGAGGCATCGGCGCGGGTGGCATAGGTCGTTGGAAGGGTTGTGGTGGGCACTGGAAGCCGTAGTCAGGAGGTCCTGATGGCCGTCGTTGACCATCAGGTGCAAACCCGTATGGCGACTCAACTACACTGCCGTTGCTGTTCGACCGAGGGCGCTCCACTGTCTGTGCGACATAGCGGTCTGGTGTCGAGAACCGATCGGACCGTGGGTAGACCGCCGTACTTCCTTCGTCATATTCGTAGTCTTCCTCGCGCTTATCACCACGACGTCTCATGCGAACATCGCGACGAATGCGAACGCGGCATCCCTGCTCTGCGATGATGCGGCTCAAAGATGTGCTGGTAGCCAGACCGGGGAACTTCTTCGCGCTATATACGGTGAACGGGACCGACTTTACCTCGAGGCGGAAATGCAGGTATGTTTGCGGTGATGCTGGCTTCACTGAACTTGCGCCGGATACCTGGTTGGGCAGAAGTCCGTTCGAGTCTTGGCTGGCATCCTTGGCATCCTTGATTTCTTCGTATAGATGGAAACTCAGACGATATCGACCCTCGTGGCGGACCGATAGGT
Organism: Penicillium simplicissimum; assembly: GCA_024706585.1. NCBI lineage: Eukaryota > Fungi > Ascomycota > Eurotiomycetes > Eurotiales > Aspergillaceae > Penicillium > Penicillium simplicissimum. The sequence goes on from JAMZTW010000044.1 coordinate 2,244,709, forward strand.
CTGGAAAGATGAAGTAGCCAGCTTGAGAAGGACGGTCGAGATACGCTACCCCAGCGACAGGCACACCTGTTAGTACGGGACACGACGGTGGCCCAGGCACGCGCCCGTGGGCGATGGGGCGCGCTGTGTCCAAGGTTGCATAGAGGAAGAAGTTGGCATTATAGGCGAAGGTGATGTCAGTCTTCTGGGCGTCGTTGTTAGGATCCGACTCATAAATACGCAATTCAACCACGGGTGGAGGGTCGACAGGACGACGGTCGGCGGATGCTATTCGCCATGAGTATCAGCAAAGATCCCAGGGCTAGGGAAAACAGAGCGAGAGCACTAACACTTGGCGCCAGCACCACAGGCTCTCGCACGCTCCGGTTGTTGCATTACACTCAAATTATATGTGAGCTTTTTCCCCTCGCGAGTGATTCGGCTGACAGAGTGTGCTGTCTCATTATGAGGCGGCATCATGGTTGGTCGGGCCGCCATTTTGTGTGGGTTGTGAAATAATTATCTTCCTCTCGAGGGGTTTTCTATCGGTCGCAGCGATATTAGCAAGTCGAACACGAAGTTGGCGGGACAGGTCGAACAAGTCGAAATGTTCGGGCGTGCGACATACATGGACGTTGAGCTGTCCCTTGTATACTATGCTGGTGCACGACTCGATCAGGAGTCGAGTCGGGCGTGCTTTGTTTGTCGACCCTTGCCAATCCTCCAAAGACTCCGCGGTGTCCAATCTTCTTTGTATCCCGATGGCCTCGGTCGGGAGATTCAACCCTTGCTGGGGATTACGGTCGCAGGCGATCAATGAGCGGTGGTCGGCCTGGATAGCTGGGATCTGCGGACGGGACGAATTTCGAGGAGATATACACAGAGCGCTACTTCGATCGCAGAATGGCCCTGAGCGACGGAAGGGGAATGGCGAAGGGGTTGAATGATGGGAAGGGAAGGGGACGAGAGGGGGAACAACAGCGACGGTAAGGCAGGCTCAGACTCAGAAAACTCAGCCGTGACTTGCTGGGCGGATCGAGAAATCGTCTAATTACGGGGTCGTCCATACGGTACGACCAGGAGACCAGTGCACACCACTTGTACTGCGCGGCACTGGAAGAAGACCCGGTATGGCTGTATCCATATATACAGTAACGATACCTTTCTTTCTGGGAAGTCTCATGGAGTTGGTTGTCCTACGCCTTGGCGGTTGATTTTCTTGGTTGTTGTTGGGCTCAAGAAAGGCCCTACAATTCTTACCATTCTTTCTTCAATCCCATGGTTGCAATTTCTCGAGGCGATCGGTTAAATGATAACCAAGGAACATCTTATCTATCGGCCATCTCCACCCATGGAAGTGCCCATGGGAGTCGGGACACTGGATGGCAGTTGCAATGATGGCTGGCCAGATGCATCATCATTCCCGCTCTCTCCCTGGGTCAACTATCTCATCTCATAGCAGTTAGCAGTTTCGGTGGGTAGGATCTGCGGTCTCAAGCCAGCTTCCTCCAACTTGACTGGATTGGTGCTAGCGTCGTTTGTTAGGGCTCCTTCGTGCGAGGACAACCAGCACTCCGTCGCACTTGACTGGACGATTCAGAGGGATTGGAGGAATTATAATTGAAGGAGAAAGACTCCGGCTTTACTTTACGTACGGAGTACATCGGAGACACAGGACAGAGGTATTGTGATTCCTAGGTGTAAGTTATCGATTGATGGCCTGATCTTGAAGACTTGAACTGATCTGATAGTCCGTGGCTTCTTATGCGTCGTTTTCCGTACTCTACGAATAGTGGCCTGGCCCATCATTTACTGAATCCAAGCTTTGATCCTTTAAGTCACCCTAAGGGCCCGTCATCGTCGAAAAGTAGTATGGTCGATACCCAGCCTCTGGGTTTTGGGCCCCTGGACCGTGGATCCTGGGTAATCGGGTGCGTCAATTCATCATAACCTTTCCACTATCCTACTGGTGAGTCGTGACTTGCTGTCTCTTTTCTTTTTCCACCTGCGAGCCTGCTTGCTGCTTGTTACGGGCTCTGGTTGGTCCTGTTTCCGGTGCGGGCTTTCTGTTGGCTTGTTTGAGTCGAAAACCCCCCCCCCTCCTTGCGTTTCTGCAAAATGCGATCACAGCCCGTGCGTATCGCTCCGATTGCTTTAACGTGCTACCGAGCTGTAATGTTGCTCACGATCGCGGCCATGGAACAGCGACCGACTCCACGTTCCGCGCCTGTCGAGGGTGTTGGGTGGCTGCCACAAATCCCAGCCCAACGGACCGGAGAGATCCCCCTTTTCTTTATTTTCAACGTCAACCAGTTGAGGGGAACGTCTAGGTAGCTATCGTCAAAGATATCTAAGCTATATTGCTTTCATCACGGTAAACGATACTATGGCTCTCCCAACCGAAGGGCAACGGGGGTCGATCCATTGCCAGCGACGCATTCCTCCCTGCTGATGTGGTGCAGGCATGAGTCTACGCCGTATGGTGACTATACACAGTATAGTCTCTCCGTACTTGTATCACATACCATCCGTATTCAGAATTTCAGCCATACATACAGATTGTACTTTGAACCCCGGCGCGGCTAAAGTACCAGCTGCCCTCCATCCTCGCCAGTCGCAGTTGGCTATGTACTCCCATCACCATCAGCCTAGGGGAGGAATTGCTTGGATAGAGGGGTCAAAAAGTGCTCGCTGCAAGATCAGAATGGCTTTCAGTTCTCGAGTATACTCAGTATGGTATGTTGGTCACTGTAGTCACAGCATATGCAATTAGTTATTCGGTAGACATGTTAGTAACCGTCTTAGTTCGAGACAAGTGTGTCTGTTTCTACCAAGTAGTCCAGGCGATTCCAAAGTATTCACTTCCCCTCCTTCATCAAAGGACCAAGCCGACCACTGACGGGGACCATCGAACTGATCCTCAATACACACACGTCTTGGCCACGGGAAAACACCACTAAATGACAGCGTCAAGCTATGATAGAGTCCGCCCACCTGTTCTCAGTAAACGTCCAATCCAGCCCGCCCCAGTGCAGTCAGTCTTGATCTACACGTCCCATTTCAAACCAGATCATCGTTAGGAATGGTACCCGATTGACGCTAGCCATACGGAAATATGGCTCGCGGCCGTGATTTGCTAATGGCGACCGACGCTTATGTCAGGAAGGCTGCTGAGAGAACCTCAAATATGAGCTATCGAGAATCTATTACCGTCGTTGCACCCTGGGTTCCTAAGCGTTGTTTCGACCCTTCTCTCTGGTTCGATCTACTCCCAAGAAGTTTCCGCCGCAAAAGCAGCACAGATCTTTAATCGACAAGATGATGTCAATCATTGGAGGATCGGTTAGTCCGACGTATATTGAAAACATCGCATGCGTCTATACAACAGTTGAGTTGGTTCAGTTCGGCCAAAGATGGGGAATCATTGGGATTGTGTTCCCCCACCTCGACGGTCCGCCGTACCGAACCAAATCTCCTGAAGTCTACCCTGGTTCAGGCCAGGGATCGCGTGTTGTGACACGGAGACTGTCCAGAAATCTCATCACTACTCCGTACTGTCAATTAAATGGCAAGGGCTAAGCGAAAATGGGCAAAATGAGCGACAAAAGGGCTACATAAAGGTTTGGTTCTGCGTATCCTGGCTCGTACCGTACCATACACGACAGGGATCTTTAACCACCTATGGCAAGGTCTAACGGTCTAGCGTTGCGGGAAAGAAGCGAAGCTATTCCAGTAATAGCAGGTCAAAACCTCATATAAACTACTGTTGCGAACTTGCGAGTCAACGGGGTTTTTTGCAGTGATGAATGCCATGTTTCCCTGGAAATAATAGGAGAAATAAAAGGAAATGAGTACTCCAGCTTGCTCCATGCTCCCCTTCCGATTCTAGAGTACGTGAGTGCTATGCAGATAAAGCTGTACAGTATATGATTTGAAAGTGCCATTCCCAGTCCAAGGCTGACAGCCGGTTTTTGGATCCCGATCCCACCGATCCCCGTCCAGCGACATCCGTAATTCCTATCCCCAGACGACATACCGAACTAAGGAGGTTTTTCGTACAGTATTCAGTACAGATATCGGCCCGATGGATTTGACCTGGTAGAACACAAGATTTCACAGTGTCTCTCGCGACAAACCGTGTCGTTCGGCGTAGAACCGATCTGCGATCGCCTGGTAACAGCGCAATCTAGCGATCCGATTCGGAGAATGCAGTTCAAATACTTGTTGCCTGCTCTCCAGACTCTCCACACTCATAGATAAGACACGGGAAAGATTTCTGTCATCGAAGCCTCCAAGTCCACTATGACTTATGAGGTTAGGCGCTTTTCGAGGATTTGGTGGATTCGACTCACATAAACAAGTGTACCTCGAACTTTGCTCCATAGAATGACAGGGGATTCTGGCAGGTAGTATTTGCAGAGGTCTTGTCGGCGTCGATTCTGGCTTTTGATTCACTAAGATGCGAGTTAGAAACTACAGCTCAGCCTAGATGAGTTCTGTTTGTAAGGGCCATGAATGCTCGTGGTCAACAACGGCCTCGCTGGCTTTTCTAGGCAATCTAGGTTTAATTAGTCGTCATCCGAAGGGTCGCGACAAGAGAAGAGCCATCAGACCTCCTGCCATACATCTGCTGGAGAGAGGGGAAGCGTCAATCCAGGACGCTACCCGAGTGGCTCAAGTTCCGAACACATAAAAAGTATATGTGAGTAGCGAGATATAACTGGTTCAATCCGATTCTTTACGACAGCCATCCGTCCTATCAATTATTTTCGCGACCCTCCACTAGACACTGGCCATGTTTGCGTGTCTAGAATAAAATGATCGGAGGGATAAGTTTCGCGCCGGCCCTCGAGCTCACCGTTGTCGCTCTCGCCATGGAAGCAGCCGTCTTCGTGGAGGCGGTAGACAGGGCTAGTCAGTCATGTGAGTCGGAGATGGGCGCAAACTCCTATCTCTGAGGGGAATTCTCGGGGCGTGAATCGAATGAGAGAATGTAGATTGTAGACCTTGATTGGGCCTTCCAGCCAGCCACACGGCAACCGCGCATTAAGAGGTCTAGCCTTCCATAGTAGGACAGTGGTGGGTGACTAGGTTCAACGGTTGCCGTTTATGCACAGATGCCAATTAGTCCATTGGTCCGTTTCTAGGGGGTCATGATAAACAATGGTCCATGAAAATAGTTATATGGCCCTTCCCATGACAAGGCAAACGCTTGCATTTCCCATGCAGAATGCATGTCGATGTTCGGTTGCCCGTCTACGTCTGAATAGTTTCGGAATCTGTCTCCGAAGCCTAGTGATGCAAGGCCTGACATAGCGCACGAGGACAAAACTTGTACTGTATTCGCTACTTCACCAATTGCACGATGATCTGGCCTGTGCCTAAGATCACTGGACATCCCCTGGGCCCTGGCTCTTGCTCACGCAGTACCGTAACTGGTACCTATATGCAGTGTTATGTTGTCCTTTTTCCGTTCCTAGGCCTTGCTGGCCCTTGCCTACTGTCCTCGTAAACCCTTTAACCTTGGCTTTCCCAATAACTCGCCGCCATTATTTTATCAATACTCCGTGAGTTTAACTCAAATGGATGTTCCGGCAGTACCGCGGTTTTCCACCACCAGCGAGCTCGGGCGATCCGCCACCACGTGGCCATTCTCAAACGATTGAGTCCACCCTAGAAACTATAATTCCCTGAGAGGGAGCTTGGCAAGTTGGCATAAATGAAGCCTCGAGCAATCAGCCCGGCTTAAATTACGGGGCATACAGTGACAATAGTGCCATTTACCTTCTCCACCTTCACAAAATGCAATACGTTTGCAATGTACATACCAGCCCCCAACCTTACTTGAAATACAAGGGCACATTACACACACGATCCTAGTCCTGTATCATGATGATCATCAAGTCTCCGAAAGTGGAGAATCCCGAATCCCCGATGCCATGCCATGCGCAACCCCCCTCCTTTATCGCAGATCATGGTTTTGATTGCCCAGAGCAAGGTACCCACGTTATTTACCTGCCCAATCCACTGATTTAAGGCCCGCATCCAACAAGCCCAAGGAACTAGCCGATTGATCCTTGCCCTGTCTGTACCAGATTGAATACGTTACAACGGTTACAAAAGTCGAGGCTGAGCCGCTGTACCTTGGTAATCGTACAAGAGTAAGTTACAAACTCTGTGTATCCACTACCAGTACGGACTCTACGGAGTAGTCGGTCCAGAGTGCTTTCAATGATCGCCTGATCCGCGTTTAGCGAGTTCTTGCAATCCCTTCGAGTCTGTTAATTGAAGACTCACTAGGGGGCTATGCAAACATAATCAAGGGGTCGATGATGAATTGACAGTCCACGGAAAATACTCACACGATATCTTGGCCGATTTGTACAGGTAGCCTAACTGTGCTTGGTAACAATTCAAGAGTGAATCCCACATTATACTGACCTTCCTATCCGGGATAGTAGCGAGCCGCGTGCCCAGCCTAATCCATCTCGATTTCCAGATTAATAGCGCAGTGCTAAGCCTCTGAATTTTGAACTACGGTAACACCTACGGGATGACCGGATTTTAATTGAGATGCGTTACGATGGATCACGGAGCAGGTTAAGATATTTTCATTTTCGTCTTCCACTTTCTCCCGGAGAAGAGGTCCCTCGGCAGTAGGCGGAAGTCACGAAGGCAGTGATCGCATTTTCGGTACATTGCAAGCAAACCTTCGGCTCAGAAGATCTCTACTCATTCCAAGCCGAAATTTGATCTGAAGTAATCAAGTGACAGGCAGTGCTCTCAGGTATTAAGTGGGCCAAGTTCTATCGAGGTCGCATCGCATGCTTTGCTTGTACGGCATCGGTCATATGAGGCCGCTGAACGTGGATGTGTCTGTTCTAGTGACGAGGCAGGTACATCTGAAACAAAAGCCGTTTGAGGGGAGATCTTTCCTTCCTGGTTTGCAGACTTGAATCAGTCTGAGACGTGAGGTTCTTTACTTTCTTATTTTTCGGTCATCGTCTGCTGCTATTTGTTATTATTCTGCGTTTGATGTATGCAGCTTATAAGGTTGTAAGCGGATGAAAGAAGGTTGTGTTCTCGGGCATTTTCGAGTCCAGAACACAATCGGGGTCTTCGGGTGGAAACTCCGGAGCGACGGGACCAAATCCAACGCTCCTCCCTTAGGTATTGTACTTTGGAGAAACTCCGATGGATTCGACGTATTTAGATCGACACGCATGTAGCTGGTCGACAACCTGTTGCCATTCCTCCAACATTACCAATCAGCGATGCTGTCTGACGAGACTACATCGGACTATGACTTGTGGAATTTGCCAGAGGCTGCGGCGTAAACAGAAAGTTCTGCATTAACCTTCCAAGTTCCAACGTAGATCGTAGTTTTCGAACATAAGACGTATCGATGTCTCGTTCCTTGAAAAGTGCGCAGTCATCGGAACGGATCCATGGTAGTTATCCAATTGCTGCTCTGACGTTGATGATTGGGCAGGTGCTGTCTGGGGTAGAAGATGTAGGCTCGATATATTTCACAATTTTCCAAGACTTCAGTTCGATTGTCCGCCGCAGTGGGCATGTGCATAAACGAGGTCCCTGTTTTAGGCCATTTTGAGGAAAGCATACATCTCTTATCAATCATTCTGCATCTATTTAACAAAAAGATATCAGATCAAAGCGCGTTTGACCCGTGGGCATGTGGAGAGGTTTGCTGTGATTGGTCCCACACGGGAGAAGCTCGAATAATCGCGACACGCCAGCAGCTCGCCAACCTGCCCGTTGCCTCGCATTCTTATGGATCTTCTATCTGTTCTTCCAGACTTCTCAACGAAATCGTACGCACATATTCTGCCTCCGCTCGAGCGAAGCAAAATCACTACCGTCGACCTCGTCACCCTCGACACCCTCGAGATCGCGAAACGCGCCCATGTGCCCCCCGCAGACGTGCGGAGGCTCTCCGCCCAGATCATCGAGGCACTGCACATCGATCTTGGATTCGAGAAGGACAGGGCAGAGATAGGCGCATCCTCAGACGCTGTGCCCAGTTCGAGCATTAATCCCGACACACTTACCTTCAGTCCCGGGCCTGCCACGAAGCTCCAAACGTCGCGATGGAATACGATCAGCACGCTCGACCCCGCAATGGACGCACTCTTGGGAGGGGGAATACCAATGGGATATGTGACGGAAATAACGGGAGAGAGGTACGTGCCAGGACATTCAACTTGAGACCATAGACATGGCTCTGACTCTTTGTCAACTTCCGTCTGCAGTGGCAGCGGCAAGACGCAATTCCTCCTCGGCCTCCTTCTGGCTGCTCAGCTGGTTGAACGAAATGGCCTACCGTCGCAGGCCGTCTACATTTCAACTGAACATCCTCTTGCGACGAACCGCCTCTCTCAGATGCTCGAATGCCATCCGCAACTATCCACCCTCCATGCCGACCAGACACCCTCCCTTGCGAATATCCTAGCCATCAACGCGATGGATTTGGAGACCCAAGACCATATCCTCAACTACCAACTACCCGTCGCTCTGGCAAATTACAATGTGAGCCTTGTGATTATCGACTCCATCACGTCAAATTACCGTGCCGAACTGGCCTCCAATAATATCCTCGCCATCTCCACCCGTTCCAGCGAGCTTGCCAAGCTAGGACAAATGCTGCGCAATCTTGCCGCAAAGGAGAACATTGCCATTGTACTAGCGAATCAAGTCTCCGACCGGTTCGAGCCTGCGGAGGGTATCGGTGCCGACCCGGCGCAGTGGTCCGGCTTTCCATCGAAACTGAGTCAGGGTGCTGTGGCGCGTGAGGCCGGAGCTGCATCGCCGTTGCAGAGGACAAGGTCGGACAATACCGACCAACTGTCTCAGTACAGCCAAGGGCCTTCCTCATCCCAGGCCATTCCGTCGTCGCCGTACCACGCTCCAGACGATGAGAAATTCGACGGCTCATATATCATTGAGAACCCCGCTCGGAATAGTATTCTGAGCCTGGTGCATCAAGAGCGATTCTTCACTGGATGGGGCGATGGCTCGCACTTTGAGAAGAATCTCAAGACCCCGGCGTTGGGATATTTCTGGTCGACGCAGATTGCTTGTCGTATTGCATTGAAGAAGGAGGAGAGACGCTTGGTGGCTACACCGTGGGACAGCGTTGATGCCTACTATCCGGCCCCTACTCCGACAGGAAAAGAAGATTCTCAAGAGAGTGGCGTGACAGGAACAGTGCATCGGCAGCCGTCTGTCATTTCCTCGGCCCGGGCCGAACAGACAGCGACAGCGGACAGTGGTCCTGAGTTGTCCAACGAGAAGGACAATCCTTCAAGTGCATTCAAGAAAGAGGCTCCAGTACATCGGCCCATTGAGCCTCCTACGACTGAATACAGCACACGACGAACGATGAAACTCGTCTTTGCTCCTTGGACGGCTGGTGCGAAAGAGCCTAGCTTGGACACAAGTCCGGGCCAAGGCCAGGTACGAAAGAAAACAACCAACGAGGTGGAATTTGAATTATGGAAAGGAGGACTACGCAGCATACCTGAGAAATAAGATGTATGCTTGGGATCAGACCCTGCAATTGAATTCCCAGACAGCCCACTGTAGTGAGAGTGGCTGATGATAAATTTTCTCGTCTCTTGTCTTTATCCCAAATAAGAAAGAGGAAGCTAGCTTCCTTTGCTCCAACCTCGTCAATTATCCGGAGCCAATAGTTGGATGAGGTTTTTTTTTTTCGTGGTCACCGCGAGATGATCCACTCGGCCAGAACATAAATGAGCTACAAACCCCGCCCCGCATCGATCGGAGGGCAGCTGCCATCACTCACTTGCAAGTTGCGACAACTCCCTCGAGGATCTGGTTAACCGAGATCATCATGAGTTTCCTCGGCCTTGAAGGATATCATGTGTTCATCACCGGCGCAGCTGGTGGCATTGGCCAGGAAGCAGTCAACGAGTTCCTTGGTAAGAGGCTCCCTTATCGCCCTGCTCATATTATCACGATCCAATGCTGATAAGCTACCCTCAGGCCAAGGGTGCAAGGTGACAGGACATGATCTTCGCAAGGTCCCTGCACCTGCTTCTGCAAACAACTCCAACTTCTACTCTGTAACCGGAGATATCTCGTCAGAGACATCGGTTGCATCCTGTATCAAATCGGCGGTGGACCATTTCGGACCCATCAATGTTTTGATCGCCAATGCGGGGATCACCGACGAATCTACCGAGTACAATATCTGGGAGATCCCGTTGGATGTCTGGGAAAAGACTTATAACACCAACATCCGGGGCACATTCCTCACCATCAAACATTTCCTACAAAGTGCGGTCGAAGCCCAGACTGCGGCAGGTAACACCGAGCTGGAGAACTTAGCTATCGTCGTCACTGGATCCGAGACTGGCAAGTTCGGCCAAGCTGGACATACCGAATATGCTTCCGGCAAGGCTGGTCTGCAGTATGGTCTTGTTCGCGGCGTCAAGAATGAGATTGTCAAGATCAACTCGAAAGCGCGCATCAATGCCGTCGCACCTGGATGGGTTAATACTCCTCTGATCGCCGGGAGACTGGATGATCCTAAGGAGATGTGGAACGAGGCCCAGGCGACAGTTCCACTCAGAAAGATCGCGCAACCCGAAGATGTTGCGCGTACCATGGCCTTCCTGGCCAGCCATCGAGCGGCTGGCCATATCACTGGGCAATGCCTTTCTGTCGATGGAGGCATGGAAGGCCGTGTGGTTTGGAAGGCCGACGAAGTACTGAGCAGAGAAACCACTGCTTTACAAGCAACCCCGACGGGTTCTCAACTCACTCAGCCTATTATGACGAAGAAGCGCCGCATTCAAATCCTACTCTCTGTTGACTTTGACGCGGTATCAGGCTTCCTTGGAACTGGAGCCTCAGAAACCAACAGCCTGTCAGATTACAGTAGTGGGTACTTTGCAGCCCAAGTTGGAGTACCACGGCTGCTCAGATTGTTCAGGAAGCATGGAATTTCTTCCTCAGTTACCTGGTTTGTGCCAGGTCATTCTATGGAATCGTTCCCCAACGAGACCAAGGCGATTGTGGAGTCTGGCGCTGAGGTTGGGTGTCATGGATACGCACACGAAGGTGCTGCTCAAATGACGGAGGAACAGGAAACAGAAGTCATTGCCAAGTGCGTTCAGCTTGCAACTGAACTGACTGGGCAGAGGCCCCGCGGCTGGAGAGCGCCGCTCTATTTGCTTCGAGAGCATACGGTGAAGTTGTTGGAAGAGCATGGGTTTTTATACGGTACGCTCGAAGACACTCAAGAGTGAAAAGCCGTGCTAGATGCTAATCCAAACCTCCTAATCAGATTCCTCCCTAACCCATCACGACTCGGCTCCGTACTTCCTCCCCAATCTTCCCCCAATCAAGCCAATCGACTTTTCTCCTTCGCAACCGGCCAGCACATGGATGAAGCCTCTCGCCAAACCCGGTCCCAGAACCGAAAAGACCCTCGTGGAGATTCCTTGCAATTGGTACATGGAGGATATGACGCCAATGCAATTCATCCCTGCAGCAAACAACTCGCATGGATTCGTCAGCCCTACTGCCATCGAGGAGAACTGGAAATCTCGGTTTGAGTTTCTCTATAATGAGGCTGAGGACTTTGTCTTCCCTCTCGTCTTGCATCCTGATACGAGTGGTATGGCTCATGTCATTGGTATGATCGACCGAATGATCACATGGTTGAAGCAGAAAGGAGATGAGGTGGAGTTTGTTACTTTTGAGAATTGTGCGAAGGAGTGGAAAGATAACCAGGACAAGTAATTGTGGCTCAAAAGGATATGAAATTCATGGGTCTGCCAATTTATTAGACTCGTGATTTTCTCACAAGAAAGAAAGGACAAGAAAGAAAAGAATGTCAAGACATTAGTTCTGATCCAAGATAGACACCGCAACCAGCTATGGCGAATTCAAATTGCTGAATATGAAGAAGCCTTCAAGTTCACAACAACAACTCCAGCACTTCCAAAAATTTGTTCTTCCCAACTTTCGGAGGTCGGTCTGGTAGGTCCATCAGACTGGCCACTGCCATCTGCGCTCCGCGGACACTATATTCCAAGCTGCAAGCTGCATCACCAGGGACTTCAACATATTGACCAATGAGACCCAAATTTGTGGTATCATGCGGGATCACATTCGGACGGTCATGGTGAGCACGAGACAGCAGCATCGATGTTCCCAAGGGCATGACGCAGGGAATCGTGATCGACGATGGAAGCAGAGTATCAGTGGGAAATCCCAAGTGAGAAAGAAGTTCACGGAAAATCTCTTCACCAGAGCATTGAAGCATTGGCTTCTCGACGTATTTCCCGATTCGTTCCGGGTGCAAGGCATAGCCCCAAATCACATGGACAAGCTTGGGCTGCGTCGCGAATACTGGCTGGTGCGGGACACTGATAGTCAGGCCCCAGGGACTCTCCTGGATAGTGAGCAGGGCGCCTCTACCCGGCTTATCTCCCGTCAGAGTGGCATAATGTTGCATGAAGTCCGAATTGTGCAGGGTGATGGTAAAAGTCTCGATCTGCGACTCGCTTAAGCGGGTAGAGAAGTTGGAAGGACACCCAAATTTGGTAGACTGTCGTTCAAGCTTCTGCCAAAGGGACCACTCTCCACTTTTGAAGCTGTCCGCGGACGGAGATGGTACTGGTGGTGGAGGTTCCGCGTTAGATCCGGTCTGCATGCCAGTGGACATTGACCCCAATGTCACGATGACAATGTCGACAGGGTCTACGGTGATGAGAAGCTCGTGGCCGTTGTCCTGCAGTACAAGCTCCGAGATGGTTGTTGGGTCACTGTTGGGGTATGATTTGAGGTCGGTGACCATTACATTGAACCGGAAGTCAACCCCTTGCTCCTTCAGGTACGTGGTGATGGGAATGACCAGGGACTCGAAGAGAGTAAAGGGGGATCTTTCTAGTTCTCGCACATCGTTGTGGGTGTGCAGTTCAGGCAGCCATTTGCCGAGTAGTCGATGGAACTCAGCTGCACTGTGCCACTCTTGAAGCAGAAACCTAGAAAGGAAATCAGCTCGGAAGACTTGAGGTCACAAGAAGGCGACCAAGATGCGTACGTGGTTGACCATAAATTCCAGAATTCAGACTCGAAAAACTCCGCATCAAACACATCACTGATCTTCTTCGACTCAAACGTCCTCTCACTCTCCAAGATGAACTTGATCAATTCCCAGCGAAGCTTTGCACCGATCGGCAGCTTGTGCGTATCGACTTTACACGTCCCGTCCTCAGTTTGACGAATTGCGCGGGTACGGGCTTTACCAATCGGCCTCGTGAAATCCTCATGTTCCTTGATGGCTTCCCAGAGAGTTTTATCTGGGTTTTCAGGACTGGGTACCATCGCAAGGAGGTCTTTGACACACTGCTCGTAGAAATACGGCTGTGCACCCGTGTGAAGGATGTATCCATACTTCGCGTCGCCCGAGGTCTCCATCGCTCCACCGGAGGCATGATGGGCATCCAGGATGTGAACTTGGTGTGCTGGGACCTTGGCCTGTTTGACCAAGTGTACTGCAGCGGCGAGCGATGCGATACCGCTACCGATCAGCCACGCCTGTACGTTCTGGGGATCGCGTTTGGGAGCCATTTAGGTTGTAGCTTGAAAAAGGTAATTAACTACAAAGTTTTTTTTCCTTCGTATCATTGCACTCTTCCTCGCCTCTCTATATAGGTTTTCGAAATTGCCAAGTGCCCTTACAAAAGGCGACTGTATACCTATTTGGGAGTGTCCACGTGTAGCACCAGCGGGACTCGATAACGTCATCTCATGGCAAGACAAACCCATGGACGATCACCTGTATACCCTGTTCTTACACTAAGACAGGGCCTGGAATTTTTCAGACCCCCAGGTGATTGAACGGGGCAGCTGCCCGAGAGCAGCAATCTTGCCACTACTGCGCACACAGGCCTAGACCTTACCGCAATAGATATCTTGTTCGTCATAGGCCGGCTTTGAAATAAATGTCGATTCTCGACGATATGGGTCCTATCATCGCGAGCAATGCCTCAAATCTACCTGTGTCTATCTAAGTATGTGAATCTGGTCTTCAACAACAAACATAGCGTATTGTTGAATATCGGGCTCTAATTAGCTTGCCATCTTCGTTCGTCTTAAGGTCGCGAAAACTAAACCAAGACATTCCTTAGAAATTGAAATTCATGACTGATATTAACTGTTAAGAGAAAGGTATCTAGCATAACTCCAGCATTTCGCAATAATTAACCAAATCCAATGAGCGTCGCTAGACATTCTCATCTTGAAGCGTAAACTTGAGGGCCTCCGGGGGCACAGTGGCCCGACGAAGAATTTGAAGCTTCTTCTTAGTAGACTGTAGCTCTTTCTGAAGCTCCAAAATTTTCATACTCGCCATCCCTAGTAACTTCACTCTCCGCACCCTCTTGGACGGCCTGGAACTAGAGTTGCCATCTTCAGAGTGGCACGGGCTCACTGCGTCCTCGAGTTGTGAGAACATGGCATCGAGATTTCGGCGATACCGCCTTTCACTCTGGCTGTGCGCGATCTTTTGCCGTGCAGTGAGTGTAATGCAGGATCTTTCTAGCTCAGGGGGCGTGTCTTGGTTTTGTTGGATTTGCGTGGTATGCGTCGGGATATCGAGGAAAGTTGGCGATAGCGTGGGTGGCTCTTGACAGACTTCCGGCGAAAGAGGTTCTCCCAGGAGCACGGGATCTGGAACTCCCAAGGAGAAGTTTTCCATGCTCTCGTCTGTACGTCCAGAGTCTGAAAAGAACTCGGACATTTCACTGCTAGGCATTGCAGTGGAAGCGCACCAAGTGACCTCCGGCACGTCTGAAGGTCTAGCATACCCGGCAGGTCCCTAGACTGATTTAATATTAAAGTTGAGATTATCAGCGCTGGATAATACTTACGTCGTTCCAGAGAAAAGGGACGAGCTGGTCATCTAACAAGTCCACTGAGTCCGGTACATTAATTGGAAACTCGTCAGTGTAGAGACTTGGGTCTTCAAGGGTCTTGCTATTCGTGAAGTCACGATGGTCTGAGTGACTTGGAAAGCAAAAGACTCCATTTGGAGCTCCTGTAGATCCAGGAGTGGTATGCTTTGGATACTGCATTGGAGTTTATTCTGAGATTAATTGTCAAAGATAGCTTGAATTTCAGTTCAGAGATGTTTGCGGTGGGTCCACACGGTGAAAAAGGGGCATTCAAATAGTTTTCATACCCTATGCTTGGCAAAGTGAGGATCTGGAGCCCGGGCTTTGCATTTGTGTCGGAAACTCTATCATTCTCTTTGGTGGGATTCGGCCGCTGGTCATCGGCGATCACAGCTTGAAAGCACTCGGCCGACCGAGTTTCTATGAAAGAATATAGATGGATATTTCGCTTGTAGCTGCTATTTTCTTTATTACTGGCTGTAAGCGAAATTTATGTCATGATATCCATGACTCGCGAAGGTCAGATACATAGGTCATGGCCTGTTCCGACAACCAATCATACTACTAGAGTGGCTTCGGTTGGGCGGGATCAGATCGTAAAGGGAAAAGACCTTCGCAATTGTGGCTTTTTGAGCTGTAGGCTTGCCACTCACAGCTGCAATTAGTGCGAAAGCTTCTATGGCAGAGGCGCAAGTCGGAGGTTTCCGATAGTTATTCTATCCTCTGAGGAGAGTTACCGATTGTCGCAGGGGGCGAATCTCAAGAATCTATCCAGGCCGTGACGCCGACACGCAAAATCACGTTCCACACTCTGCAATCGCTTATTTGGTATGCAGTGACATGGAACTGCCCTGTTGGATCGCGCGAGCTGTCCATGCTGCTCCATGTAATCTGATGTTGGACAAGAAGACAGTCCGGGGTAATCCGGGGACCATCTATGGGCCATGGGTGGAAGTGGCGAGTGAATGAGGATGTCACCAGTGCTATATGGTTTTTTCTTCGGCCGGGGAACGAACTGGTTCTTGAGCGCTCCCAGCCGGTCCCACGGTCTAGAACCCTCACTGCAGGGCCAGACTTGCGGAGAATCCTCTTTATACTTTCAACGACCGAGCTTTAACCTTGAAAGCTATCTCTAACCGTATGATGCACAACATCAAAGTTGCGGGCATGCCTTGCATCTTCTACCTATAATGCAGTGCGAATCTTCTCACGCCAACGGATCCCCCATGTAGCATCTGGTTCATCTAAATCTACAACCCATCAGGTCTTCTCCTACCATCTGATCTTCTTATTACTGGCCTGCAATCTACATGTCGGACAGCCGGTTCACATACATGTCCGGGGGCGCCCTTGCCTCACGGAGAATCATCGAACAGTCATCATACACAACAACACCAAGTCGGTCCCCGGGCGATGCAACTCCTTCCTGCGGCGAAGCAGTCTACGACTGGAAACGGGGGGAAGAAAATATGAAAAAAGTCGATTCGCTCTTACAGGAGCAGGAAGTCTCCCACGCCAAGAATCTCAAGGCTCAGACCGACGAAGTTCCTTCTCCTGAAAGGGAAACAACAAGTGGACAATCCATTCGTCGAAAGAGCACAAGGATACGATTGAAGACGGATACTTCAGATTCCAGAATCGCTGCAGCATGAGTGTGTAGCCCGTGCTCTGACTGTTGACAAAGTGACTCGTCATGCGTTCAGTTGGCGTGTGATGGTATAGGAGGCATTGTGTTTTCGGCAACTCGACAGCGCCTAAGGATCTTCATCCTCAGAAAATCTGTGTTTACTATCTCGATATCTTGTATCACATTCACTGCGGGGGCTCAAGTTTTTTGAGCTGTTCATTGAATTGATTTTCATTCATGGATCCAAAAAAAATTCGAATCATAACAGTAGACGCCTTGAGGAAAGGAAAGACCAACAATGCGAACAACACAGAGGAATATGACCCGACACTAGATTAATTCCCAGATGAAAGTTCTATTCTTGACCCACCCTCGAGAAGTAGCTTTAATCCCCCATCGAGGTTAAAAGCCTTATACCCGAGCTGAACAAGGGTTCGATATGCGAGATAGCCATGATAGCCAACTCTGGAGTAGACAACAACGGGTCGCTGCTTTTGGATGCTAGCCAAGCGGTTTCGCAGTGTGTCGATGGGGATATTGACAGCCGACGGAATATGGCCCCGCGCAAATTTCTCGGGGGCCCGTACGTCGATGATTTGCCAGTCATCGAGCCGACCTTCCAACTCATCAGCTGTGACTAGATGCAGGTCCCCTCGGAGTAAATTGTCCGCGACCATTCCCAGCACGTTCACTGGGTCTTTAGCCGAGCCATATTCGGGTGCGTATGAGAGCTCGAAATTCTTCAAGTCAAAGGCCGTCATGCCGCTCTGCAAAGCAACGGAGAGCACATCAATTCGTTGATCAACCCCCTTTCGACCGAGGATTTGGGCACCGAGAAGTCGCCCAGTGGCAGGCTGAAAGGCCAATCTCAGTGTCATTTGATGAGTCGAAGGGTAATAGCCAGCGTAGTCGGGGACATGGACTGTCACGAACTGAGGATGATACCCGGCTTCCCTGAGCTTTTCCACCGACAGTCCTACAATAGCTGCAGTCAGGTTGAAGACTTTGCAGCTATAGATTCCCATGTGGCCCCGATAGGGGCTCGCACGTTGCATGATGTGATCAGCTGCAAGCCGACCTTGTAGATTTGCGGCACCACCCAGAGGTAAGACTTTCGACACTGGCGAAATGAAATTGGTTGTCTCGGTCATGTCGCCGACCGCGTAGATATCGGGGTCATCCGTCTGCATGAATTCGTTGACGAGAACACCGTCTCTGCACGCGAGCCCCGACTCTGTTGCGACATCTGTGCAAGGTTGAAGCTCAGTCGCTATGATGACAAGATCGGCGGGGATGGTGGACTGGTTGGCTAGTGTCACAACACAGCCGTCTTCCACCACTCCCTCGCGGATGTGCTGGATATTTGCATCGAAATGGAGTTGAACACGATTCTTGACGAGCTCCGATTTTATGAAGTTGGCGATGTCGGGGTCGAAGTCTTGAGCAAGGCGGTTTCCGGAGTGTACAATGCTAAGGCGAAGACCGAAATTGTGCAGGCTTTCGACGGCCTTCAAGGCAACATATCCTCCACCCAGAATCACAGCGGACCGACACGGATGATCAGAGACATAGTGCTTGATCTTATGGAGATCCAGCATCGTCTGGAAAAGGAAAACATTCGCTCTCTCGATGCCTGGCACCCGTGGTGGCGTGGGATGGGCTCCTTGCGCGAGAATCAATTTATCGTACGAGAGCCAATTGGTCTCGTTCGTGTTCGACTCCCTAAGTAGTATTGAATGTTGAAGCTTTGAAATCTTGACTAGCTCGGTCTGTTCTCGCACATCGATGTTGAATCGTTCCTTCAAGCCTGCCGCTGACTGGCGAACGAGAAAGGTGTCGGTTTCAATAACACCTCCGACAGACGAAGGAATCCCGGAACTGGCGTAACTCTGGTAGTTTCCTTGCACAACCAGTGTGATGGAGGCGTCCTCATCTAGTCTTCGTGCGCGAAGCGCAGCTGACATTCCGCCAGTCGCCCCTCCGACGATGACTATCTTCATTGGCATCTCGTCTCAACTCAACTCAATTATGGATGAATTCTCTCCGCGACGATATTTTGGAGTAAGCAGAAGGTAATGATAGATCTCCGGTACCCAATTTGTACTATGTTGGTCGGACGAGATTACCCTCCGTTGCCCATGCTCCGTCATGAGATCATAATCAGGAAACTATATGACCCAACTTTGGCTCGACAGTGACGAGTACACAGCAACAGTCGCTCAAGTCTGGACCGTATGTTTCGGAGCCGAGCTTAAAACTTTATTTCCATTTTCTCGGCTGCGATCGCTTCTTCTCGCTGATCGGCTTGACAACTTTGACAGTGTAAGCTCGATCATGCCACCAAGAACCTAACAAGAAGACTAGATTGGCCGAACTCGTGTCATACAAGCAATAAAACTATCCAATTACTGTTGGCTTAGATACAAAGAAATTCTAGCCCGGTTAGATTCGGAGAGACGCTTCACAAAGTCGTACACTCTCGAGCTCCTGACCCGTCACAACACTAACAAAATAATTCTCCTCGTTGCCACCCGTCGCATGCACAATGACATTCTCGCCAAACTCGCAATCCCTTTCATTCTCACCAGCCTCGCAGTAATCCTGGTAGCTCGAGGACGTGATCCCATCCTCTTCTGAAAGTAGCACGGTTCTTGCACGAGCCCTGGCCTCATCGTAGGACTTGAACACTCCCTCAATATGAGTGTCGTGGGTAGGCTTCCGCTCGTGGCTGCAATACGGAACGTTTGTCTGCACGACATAATAAAGAGGGATCCTTACCAGCCCATCTTCATCACCAGTTGTTAACTGGAGTGAATTGGGAGATGTGGAGATACGGATTCGGAATTTTGTGCCATCTGTCGCAACGGCGTAAACTGCGAGTCCCGTTCCCTCTGATGTTGCGAGTTTTTCCAGGGCTTCCGGGCTTGTCTCGAAGGTTGAGAACCATTCCCGCTCGTATCCGCAGTTGAAGAGACCACAATGTGCAGCTTCCTTGGCTTTTCTGAGAGACGTGTAGGTGCCTAGGACGCGTATCGTCTCGGTCTGTCCAGCTGGAGCTTTCATTTGGGAGATTGTGAGCATGACATGGTAGACAGAATCAGGAATGCTTTGAGTGTTCTCGGCCATGCTGAATTTTGATAGTGAAGAGTCTTTTGGACTTGTGATTGGAAGAAATCAAAAATACTGGGGTTGACGAACGTAGGGGTCTCTGCAAGCTCTTGTGAACAATCTGTGGTCGCATTTATAGGAAGATTTCCGGGAGGCCCGATGATCTGCGAGATCCGACCCTAACAGAAAACACTTAGTGACAAAGTAGAAAAAGAGTCTCTTCTACCGGAACCCCGCTTCAGGAGGACCATCTGATGGTATAGTTCTAGGGCGGTCGAAATGCAGTGATCAGCTGCCACGCGATAGAATGTGGTGATTGAGAACTTCACGTGGTGCTTGCACTAGAAATGTTTGGCGAACTTCATCAATAACTCGGCTCCGGTTTGCGTCATGGAAAATCCCACCGAATTGTGAGATTGTCGCATGATTAGCATAGGCAATAGGCTAAGCCATGCCAGTCTGATACACCAAAGACGAAGTTTTCAATCAAACTGGTGTGACCAGTGTGATGGTATAGGGCCTAGGTTCTCCGTGGTGTTTATTAGATGTCTAACAAAGAGGGCTACCTCTTTTGTTTGAGCAGGAACGAGATTCTCCTTCATGCCAGAAAATTTGGTTATATGGCTCATTCTCGATTGGGGCGTCTAGCAATCTATGACAGGAAATCCTCCGCATAGTCCTCGTACTCTTGCATAAAGTCTACCATACTAAACTTGTCGCTGAGCTGCTTTCGCGATAGAATGGCGTTACCTGCATCCATGTATCCAGTCTTGAAAACGGCGAACAGTCCCGGGCTCCTCGAGTAATGCGGGATAAACCGCTGGTTATCGCCCGTTACCATAGCCCCTTTAAAGGCCTGGTAAACGACATCACAATCCTGCGTTAAGTCAACCGTCTCGCATTGTCCGAAATCCAGCAGATAAAGCCCAACAGCGCGATGCTGAAAGTCCGGCTGCTCAACAACAGCCCTCGGTGCATCTATGGTCGATGTTCCAAGCACAAACTCCACATCATCGCCGTTTACGCCGGCGCCCCAGTGTAGGATTGCGTATGCCTTGCCCATTTCAGTCGCAAGCGCAACGGTATCGATGCCAAGTTCCTCCATGAACCCGAGGTAGAGAGGGAAATTCCTAAGCGGGGCTGAGGCATCAAGATTCATTGGGCCGGTAGTCTGGCCCAGATAGACTCGGGCGAGGCAGTGCTTGTTCTTAGGCTCGTTGAGAAGGCACTCGATATCCGTGGCGTCAAGGTTTTGATCGCGAACACAGAGATGAGTTATGATGGCTTTTCGCACGACCTTTGGCAATGGAAGAATCCGGTCCATTTTGACGACGTCTCCGCGGGTGCGGTAGGCCAAGGGCATTTTCGGAAAGTTTTCATCCCAGAACGTGTGGTGTTGTGTTTTGGATATGAACTCGTGAGGTTTTGGGACGTAGATCTGGCTATGAGTTGTTTGCTTGTATTGATCGAATGCGGCCGAGACATCGCGGTGGATTGTAAACTCGCGCCGGAGATTTGAGGACAGTGTTTCATTGCCTGGATTTTCTTTCTTGAACGCGAGGACCTGTCCCACCACTTCAAAGACGGCTCCTTGTAGGCCACTGCCGATTTGATTGATGTTCTGCAGTTCGGGGCGAGCACACGCACTTTGGAACTGGCGGCTGAAGGAAGAGGTTGTCGAAATGACAGATCTCAGGCTGAGCAATCGTTGGAGAATGGCCGAGTCCGACATGATTTCAAGCTCTGTGGCCTCCAAGCAGAAACGAGTAGTTCTCGCGTCCCGCACGGGAGACGAGGACCCATAGCGAGCTGTTTTATCGCTGCCATCAAGTTCGTGTCGCGAAGCCATGCTGGGTTAACACTGCTCACACATTTTACATTGATGATGAGCAGATATGAAGGTGATGTCTCTGTTGAACAAGGATGTGACGGTTGTAAAAGCCAAGGCAGCGGCAATCTGTTTGCCGTCTGCCTAATTTGCCGGATCACCATCAACGGAAGATCATGGGCCATAAGGTGACTCTACTCTCTGCAGTATCATGCATACAGTTCTCGTTGATTAACCTGGGGCCTTGCACCTCCTTTGGGAATTCGAAACTCGACGAAGAGCCGAGATCTGTTCATTCTTCGATATCTAGGTTCGCGCCCTTTGCCCACGTGCCACTAGTGGAAGCTGGCACCCTCTTTGGCTCAAATCTCTCGACCAAGGGTCTTGAGAAGGCTAATTTGGCTGGACAGGGGTCGGCGAGGAGACAAAGAGTCAGTATCATTGGTAAACACTGATAGAGTTATCACTTCAGGCATTCCGTACCCCTGAGATCCGGACCCTGAAAGCAACAACTTGCTCTCCCATGTGCCACCTGTATTTGATGATATATTATACGTATATTGAATAAATCTTATGCAATTTGTTCAGCGTGTGGGATAGAAATATTCTAACTTACCTTGACCAGGGCTGTATGGTTGTTTGGGCAGTGGACTGTCAACGCCTGGAACAAAGAAGCAAGAACAAAATTCAAAGCCATGTCCTAAGAACCTTAGAATAACTCGAGGGCGTCTTTTGTTTCTTTGATCGAGTCTCTTAATCTCAGGATGTAAATTCTTTGAAACACAGGTGGGTGTGCCAAAATCCATATAACGATGATTACTGAGGTGCTATTCTTTGTCGTTAGTGTTCGATCACTAACAACTGATTCGGTTAGCCACTTGACTTGAAAGATTCTTATAAAATGCCCGGTAAGACCTGCGTGGATTTAATGTCTCTATACTCATTTATTACATTCCTTGCTTTTTTATCGAGTTTTCGCGCGCCCTCGTATGGCCTTCTTCTTCCAAAATGCCATATAATCTGCGCCCTAGACCGCCAAAGAAACCGGAACCCCCAATCGGGCAATTTCCATACAGAATCAAAAAAGCTCCCTCAAAGAAGAGAAAACGTACAACCTCCCGGAAAGGCAAAGCTCGGGTATCAACCATGACGCCGCCTAGCCGCCCTCCCCTTCAGCTCGATCTCGACTACTCGTACGTCGGCGAGACCGAACTCCCGTCCAAGCCACGAAAGCGTCAGCGACACCAGCGATGGAAGCATGTTGGCGAGCCTTTGGAAGACACGACCCAGTTGCCGGAAGGTTGGACGGACTCAGAGCCAGATTTAAGTGATGAGTGAGTGTCAAGTGTTCCAAGATGATTGAGGTTAGTTGGACGGGGCTAATTCGTGATCAGTGACTGGGATGCTCAAATTGAGAGATGTAAAGAAAGGATTCAGGACAACATTCTGGTTCAGAGATTCGAAGCAAAGTTGGAGACATTAGAAGAGGAAAAGGCACACCGGGAGTAAGAGGCTGACTACCAGGCCCTATTCCACCTCGAGCGTAAACTAACAATTGATAAGGAAACTGATAGCTTCGGAGCCCGCCGGCCTGGGTTGGCCGGTGGTTCAACGTTTACAAGGGCTCATTCGAATCGACAAGAAGCTGCGCCAGGACGACAAATACAACAAGCTTGCCATTGTCCAAGCCATCATGCAGGCGTATAGGTCCGGCAAACTAAAGTGGAATCCGGGACTGGTCACGTACTGGGCCGGTACCAAGAGACAACTTTGTCAACCCCGACCACTTGATTGGGCTGAGTTTAGGGAGGTGCAGAAATTGCATCCGGATGAAACGAGCTTTTGGATTGAGGGAGTCAGTCATTCCAAATCTCAATATAAATTGGATTATACTTATTCAGGGATATAGTTACACGGTCCGAAGCCGTTGCCTTTACTCGCCAACTTCAGCGTGCCCCAGGACGAGTTTTTAATGTATACGGTATGGATGTCTTCCGACAAAAACTGGATTCGAATTAACCTCTTCCATCTTCATGAGTTCTGACACGTATTTTCTTCGCGTCGATATAGATCAAATTTCACATCCGGCTCGTCGCCAGCGCTACAACAAGCGCAGTCGATATGATAGACGACAGCGGCTCCAGCATGTTGACTATATACGAGGACGACCTGCGAACTATCATAATCCCCAAGCCCGCCACCCTTCCATCCCAGTTGATAGTAGGGTACAGCCCATTTACATCCTCGAATGGCGGCATTGAGCTCCCGGTCGTCAAAATCGAAGCTGGTGTTTTCTGGAATGGAGAGGAAGTCGCCCCATTCACTGAGATACAATGCGCCTTATTCGAAGGCAAGAAGACATCATGGAATAGTCCCAGGCTGAGTGGTCCTTTGCTTCGACATAGGATTTTCACCGCCACAGCGCCTGATAGACGGCCAGAACTTTATCTCAGTAATGATCGGGACGAGTTGTATGGTTTATTGCCGGATCCTGATGTCAGTTTGGCGGGTGGACCGCCTGATCTTCAGCTTTTGTCAAGCCCGACGGGAACGTCGTCGCCGTAACAATGATACCTGGCTATGTGCTGGGAAATAAATACACTTGGTAGTACTTTGGATTACGAAGTCGTCGTTATTTAGTTGTGGTCATAAAGTAGTGTTGAATTCATTTACTTCATTGTGTTGAGCTGGGAGCAACTCTGACATATATTGAAGCAGCTGTAATGAATATGAGAGCCTAAACATCATGGGTAGAAACAAGGGCAATTGTTCTCTGTCACTGTTTTCTGGCTTTTGATATCATTTGATAGCTCATAGATGATATTTAAAAAGAAGTTAGATAGAAGTAGGCTCTTTTAATGATCCCAAATTGGAGAGATCTTGGGATGGTGGTAAACCTCCAAGCCCAGATCTCCATAAATTGAGTCAACTCCTGAGGGGAGCAGTCAGCCACTATCATAGAGCCTGTTTGATAACCTGGAAAGGAGAAATCACCTCGACAATTCTTCTCGGTCTCATCAAGCCAACCAGCCAGTTCCTGGAATTGTTTATCCGGAGTGTCCATATCTTCATGTTTTAAGCCTGGTAGGACAGTAGCGTCCGTCTGAATGGGCTGTCCGATAAGCAGCAATTGGGCATTCGGGTAGTCAATCAATTTTGGCTGCAACGGTACCCAACGGTGGTCGCCAAATACTTCTTCAAACCTGTAACGGCTCTGTTAGTGACATATTACGAAAAGGAATTTGAGGAACAAAGGCCGTCAAGATATCTTACCCCTTAGGATACGTCGGCTTATCTGGAAGACTCACAGATGGCGGACTGACAACGTTGGGGTTTTTTGACTGCACGAGCCACTTTCCTCGCTCTCGCAGACCAAAGTCTTCTTGCACAGAGCCAATCTTCGTAGGGTCTGTGAGTATGTAGGCCAAGTAGGAGCCGTGTTGTGTCGAAGTAATTAAATAGACGCCTTTCGCAAACATTCTCGCTTCAGACACGGTCCTTGCGCCATGACTTTTGGTGTCGTAATGTAGCTCAGTGATCAATGTCTCTTGGAGCTCTTCCAGGTGTATTCCAGCTTTTTCAACGAATCCCATTTCCTTCATCCGGCTCGAGCTGGGAAGTACCTTTTTGGGCACCACCAAAAGTCGAAATGTTTTGCCCAATGCAATTGAACCTCCGAGGTGACTCGTAGGGGTCTCTCGAGGAGTGGGCCGCAGAACAATGAAGCTTCTTGCGACGTCCTCAAGTCCACATGCGCGAGGGCTATCCACTCGAGGTCGATAGAAGAAGTAAATTATACCCTTCTCGAGAGTTTCGAACGAGCTTGTGTGGTCTCTCCTTTGAGAGTGTTGAGCACCTGCCACCCTCACGCCTGTGGTCTCGAAAACCCCCTTGTCGTGATCGAGCGCATACGAAGCATCATCTTCATGTTTCACGACGTGCGCTGCAACCGTATCTTCGGGCTGCTTGATAATAACGTCTTTCTGCTTTCGAGTCGGCTCACGCGATTCCTTTGTTGTCCTCGTCAAAGAGATTCCCTCGTTGATTCCTCCGGAGAAGGATTTTTCTCCGCTGTCAGTCTCACCAGTGTGTGGACTGGCCCTTCCGGACGGTGTTCTTATTGCTGTCATCACGAGAGGTCTTTTTTTCCCGGGAAGCTTGCAGTTTTGGAATAGTCAAAGTTAGTGGTTGTAAGTTATTTAGTTCACTTGGGGAGTAAGATTTCAAATATCGAATATTCTTGGATGGATCTGAACAAGGATTCAGTGACATCTGTCCGTTATATCCTGCATGCGCAAGTATCAGCAATGCGTTGTTGTAATATACGGAAACGTAGTCTACGGCACGGTGGCTGCGACACGCAAGAACCCGATTCGCCCAATCGAACTGCTGGCACTTGAAGAACCTGGGTTGGGGTATGGCGCCTAC
Organism: Penicillium simplicissimum; assembly: GCA_024706585.1. NCBI lineage: Eukaryota > Fungi > Ascomycota > Eurotiomycetes > Eurotiales > Aspergillaceae > Penicillium > Penicillium simplicissimum. The sequence continues at coordinate 2,270,627 of JAMZTW010000044.1, forward strand.
AGCACCCCACTTCGAAACGGCTGGGCCATGCGAGACTGGCCTATAGCTCTCTTAGCCTAAAAGTACAAATTATGACATAGTCCACGTCGTGTGACGGCTCATGCCATGTTTGTCCCGGATCAAGCCTAGATCGACAGTTTCACTCCATCAGAAGCATCGCCTCGCGTCAATGTCATACAGACTGGCTAAGATCAAGAGCGTGATCGCCTGATCAGCCTCTCGATAGGACCCAGTAAGCTTCTTTAGGAGATGCGCGCTCAACATGTAAAAGCCTGTCGGATCTCTTTTTCGGGGTCAGAAAACAAAAATTATTCATTCTGCCCGGAAACTATCCACCATGCCATTCTTATCTTACAAGCATGCTATCCAGCTGCGCCAATTCCTAAAGGACACAAAAGCGACGGTGGTCACCCCCGATCAGGAAGGTTATCCAGAGCTTATCAACCGATGGAGCGAGGCCAGTGAGAAAGAAGCTGTACGTTAGCTGTCTCTTGAGCTTCTAGCAAACCCCTTCCCCTACATCAATAAAATTCTCTCTTCCTATGCTGCATGCTAACCTGACCAAACTCACCCATAGGGTGCAGTGGTAATTGTAACTTCGTCCCACGAGGTCGCACTTGTGGTCACCTTCGCGACCCGCCACTACATCCCCTTTGTGGTCCAGGGAGGCGGCTACAGCACGAGCGGCGCGTCCTCAACCCACGGGGGAATCGTCATCAACCTGTGTTCCATGCGCAAAATCCTAGTCGATCCAGCCTCGGAGACTGTGGCCATACAGGGCGGCGCAACCTGGGAGGAGGTCGACCAGGCAGCTGCAAAAGAAGGGCTAGCGGTTGTTGGCTGCACGAACAGCGCTACGGGCGTCGGAGGCACGACGCTTGGAGGCGGCTTTGGCTGGCTTACGGGGCGTCACGGTCTGGTCATCGATAACCTGATTAGCGTCAAGATGGTGCTCGCTAATGGCAGCATTATCACCGCGTCCGCTGACGAACACCAAGACCTCTTCTGGGCTGTACGCGGTGCTGGTCAGGGTTTCGGCGTGGTCACTGAGTTTGTCCTGCGGGCGCACCGCCAGCGCTCGTCTGTCTTCGGTGGTTTGGTCTACTTCTCCACGGAGCAGCTCACTGCTGTTGTGGAATTTGCAAATCAATTTGACAGGCAGGCGACGGGCGATGAGGGTCTCTTCTTCGGCTTCACCACTCGTCCCCACGACCCTCGGTCGACGGCGATGGTCGCCTTGCTGTTCTATAACGGGCCGCGCGACGCTGCAGAGGCCTTCTTTGCACCGTTGTTAGCCCTGGGGCCTCTACAGAACGACACGAAGGAGATGCCATACCCGGAAATGAACACAATTCTCGGGCGGTTCGCTGCCCCCGGAACCCGTAAGCGCGTGAGTGGCACGACGTTCACCCTACCACTGGATCCCCAGCTCGTTCAAGACGTCCACGACAACTTTGACAAAATCATCCGGTCATACCCACGCGTCGAAGGTAGCGCTGTGGTCTTTGAACTGATACCATACTCACGCGTGGTTCAGATACCAGTTGACGCAACCGCGTACGCTAATCGGGGTCCGTATCACAACGTTCTAGCGATCTTTCGTTGGTTCGACCAGGAGCTCGACGCGAAGATGGCGAGACTTGAGCGTGATCTGCTTCTCAAGATTCAGAACGGCGCAGGGAATATCAGTATCGCAGGGAAAGGGGTTGGTATCTATGCCAACTACGCTGGTATGGCACACTCCTGGCGCCCCTTGGGCAGCTTTGCCGTTAACACGCTTCTAGGGCGCGAGACAAATGCAAAGGAGCTCTTCGGCGACAATCTCCCGCGCTTGCAGGGACTCAAGAAGCTCTATGATCCGAATAACGTGTTTCAAAAGTGGCATAATTTATTCATTCCTTCTACCGCACGTTGATGTGTTGGTGGCAATGCCACTCTGTGGGGAGGACGCACGAAGTCAATAGTGAAATGATCAGCATTAAGCGACGTTGAAGTGACCTTTTGAGTTGAGCGCCGGTCTCGAAAGTCAGAAGACATACACGGGATCACCAGTAAGGCTCCTTGCAGGCCTATAACATGGAATGGTCTAGTTCTCGTATCGCCCATTGAAAGAAATAACAGTTCAATGTTGGAAAGTGCTATGTATTTCACCGGCTAGGCCAGAAGCGTTAATAACCGGCTATTCTTAACCTTCGCGGATTGCCCTCTCCACGTGGTGATCCGGGATGGAGCCAAGAACCGGCTATTCTTATACTTTAGCGAATATCGCGCAGTTGTCAGTTTCGATCAATCAGCAGAGAAGGCCTCAAATGCCTTGACCTGGTCGGAGTTTTGTCCGTTAATATAGCGGAGTAGAGATCTCGAGCCATTCACAAGCCAGCCGGGTATCTTATCTTCGCAGACGTATATGGCTGACTTCCCCGCATTGAATTCTATTTATTGGCATTGTTTCTCGTCCTGAAATTGGAGGGGCTCGCGATCAAGTGCATGAGGATCACCCCTCTCTAAGTATCAGATACCCATAGACAACATCCTGAATCCCGAACAAAGGTTGCCATGGCACCTCCGCATCCATTTGACCCCCTCACTCCGGGGGAAATTGCTAAGGTGAGATCCTGATAGTTGCAAAGAAGTAAGTCATTAGATCTGATGCTGGATCACAAAATGACAGGCCGCGGCGATTGTACGGAAGGAGCTTCATGGAAAAGATCCCAATTTTCGGGTGATCACTCTTCAGGAACCGCCGAAGCAGCAGATGATCCCGTTCCTGGAAGGAGAGCTCCGCGGACAGAGCTCTCCACGACCGGTTCGAGCTGCACGGGTTCAGGTTACCATTCGAGGCAATTTAAGGCCTAACGAGATGGTAGAGCTCACTGTTGATCTGAGCACTGGGTCTGTGATCAGAAAAGAGCATCTCGTGGGGAAGCACCCATATATCGATTCCGCGTATATGCAAGCTGCCGAGAAAGCGTGCAGGGCAGATCCGAGGATTGAAGCTGAGATCCAGAAACTGAAGCTTCCAGAGGGTGCCCAAGTTGTGGTTGAGCCATGGGCCTATGCCACTGATGGGATGAATGATGTGTCGGAGCGTACCACAATGGTGAGGCTTCCATCCTGTCATGAACTACTGTCCAACTTACTCTCGGCACAATCTATCTAGTGCTGGTTCTATCTGCGTCTTCTTGATCACCCGGATGCCAATTACTATGCATACCCGCTCGATCTGTGCGCCGAGGTTTCTGAGCAGCTCAAGGTCACCAAGATCTATCATCTACCCTCCTCTGAGGACGAGCGTATCCGTGAAAATGCACGGCTGTATGATCATAGCAAGGCCCACTCGCCGGCGCTCAGCGAGTATCATCCAGATTTGCGGCCCCCTCCGCGCACGACTACGAAGCCTTATCAAGTGGTCCAACCAGAGGGGCCCTCCTTCAAAGTGGAAGGCAATCTGCTCAACTGGGAGAAGTGGACTATGCGCGTGGGCTTCAATTACCGCGAAGGCCTCACCTTGCATGACATCAGGTACGATGGCCGGAGTCTCTTCTACCGCCTCTCGCTGTCGGAGATGTTTGTCCCTTATGGCGATCCCCGAATGCCGTACCCTCGCAAAGGTGCATTCGATCTTGGGAATGATGGCGCAGGTATCAATGCCAATAACCTTCGCCTTGGTTGTGATTGCTTGGGTGCAATCAAGTATTTCGACGGCTGGCACAACACCGCCTCGGGTGAACCACTTAAGCTCCCGAATGTGGTGTGCTGCCACGAGCAGGACGACGGCATCCTTTGGAAGCACACCAACCACCGCACGCAGAACGCCGTCGTGACTCGCTCGCGCATCCTAGTGCTGCAGACTATCATCACAGTCAGCAACTACGAGTATATCTTCGCCTTCCACTTTGGCCAAGACGCGTCTATCCACTATGAAGTGCGCGCAACTGGAATCCTGTCAACTTGCCCAATCAACAACGGCGACAACGTCGGCTATGGCACGGTCGTGGCGCCAGGCGTCCTCGCTCCGTACCACCAACACCTCTTCTCGCTCCGCATCGACCCGGCAGTTGACGGGTACGCAAACTCACTGCAAGTCGAGGAGTCGCACCCCATGCCCGTCAACGACCCAAAGGTACATAACCCCTTCGGCGTGGGGTATACGACAAAATCCCAGATCGTCACCGAAGAAGGGGGACTCGATCTCGACTTCGCGAGCAACCGCGTCTTCAAAATCATTAATGAGAAGAAGATCAATCCGATCACCGGTACCCCCGTAGGGTTCAAATTGCTCCCGTGTTATAGTCAGATGCTGCTCGCGCATCCGCAGTCCTACCACGCACGACGGTCGGAATTCGGTAGCCATGCAGTCTGGGTGACTCGGTATCAGGATGATGAGCTGTTCCCATCAGGCCGCCACACGATGCAGTCTCTCGGCGGGGAGGGCATTGCCTCGACGATTGCGCAGCGCAAAAGCGATCCTGCTGCGTCAAGTGTGCGCAATGAAGATATTGTGGTCTGGCACACGTTCGGGTCGACTCATAACCCACGCATTGAAGATTGGCCGGTTATGCCGTCGGAGAAGATGGTGGTAGGCTTGAAACCAATCAATTTCTTTATGGGCAATCCCGGTCTCGATGTTGCGGTGTCGACGCAGGAGAAAAACAAGAGTGTTTTGGTGGTTGATGGGGCTGGATGCAAGGCAGATGTTTGTTCGCGCCTGTGATACATAGAACATGAAGAAGAGTGTGGAAACCTGAATTCAGCATGGAGGCATGAGTCTATCAGCCGAGGTGATCAGGTAGGGAATAAATGAGGATACATCAAGGTGTCCTTTGGAAGATGCTCCTGTCTTCTTCAGTCTCGTCACTCCGAGTTAAGGCATTATATAATTCTTAGTTAAGACATATACTCTTGAATATCGAGAATAGAGAGTCCCGCATGGATGCCTTTTCAACTCAAGTAAGAAACAGGCTTGTATCACGTGTGCTTTGGCGATATGGGCTCGAGTAGCCAGCCGGTGGTGTTGAGCTTCTACCAGCTCTCCTTTCCAGCAGCGGCGGAGTGCCAAGACCGAATCCACTCCCGAGCTGGCCTCATTTCCTAAACATCTGCCTCCCCCGCAAACACATGCTACCAAACTACCCCTGAAGAGGTCCGCAGCAGCTCGTGGTGCTTGAACCGGCATGTTCTGATTGCCATTGGCCCCCGAACCTGCACCTGGGGAAATCATGGACCCTTCAAAGGCGGCTTCGAGCAATGTGACCGGTACGAGGCCCCGTGATCCGGAATGGTTGCCCGCAACTCGTGCTGACCAGCAGCGATGGAACAGTTGAGTATACGGACCCGTCAGGGTTGTTTTCTTTGGTCCAGCCCATCATCGAGTCGAAGCTACCCCTGAAGAACCTGCATTGGAAGTCGCCAACTCGTCCCGTACGATCTATCGAGTCCCTCCGCATTGGCTTCTCCCCTGCGCAGACCGATTCCGCCGAGCGAAAGTCCTCTAGCGATGGCACCGGTGCTGTGCCGCACCGGCGACACCAGATTCCTGGTCTACGTCAAACGCCGTACCTAAAAATCTACCTCCTCCGCTGCGACGACAACGATACATACAAGGCAACCGCGCGGAAGACCCTCCGGGAATGGATCAAGGCCCAGGGATCAGCGAGCTCCTCTCAAGCGACTGGGAGCAGCCAGGAGAAACATGATGCTTTCGAATGGCTGATCTTACATGTGGTTCAGGATGATGGCGTAGAGAAGACTCCCACGTCTACCTCGAAATGGGGCCGGGGCACCACCACAGTTCTGGAGAAGATCAAGGCTGACTTCAATGGGACGTCCAAGACGGCCGTCGATCGTGTGGCACAACTACGTATCCCGAAGGAGGGCCCTACAGCAAAATCCCCCGAACTCGCCGAGCAATTGGAGGACTTGATTGATAAAGTCAAGCACGGAATCCTCGCTTCATTTGACCTGCGCGTGGCTCAGTACGAAGAAGATATCAAGGAAAAGGATTCGCAGCGAAATCTCCCCGGGTGGAACTTTTGCACGTTCTTCATTCTCAAGGAGGGTCTTGCGCGAGGGTTTGAGAACGTCGGTCTCTTTGAAGACGCACTGCTTGGCTACGACGAGTTGTCTTTTGGGCTTGATGCGGCCATTCGAGATCAAATATACGGGACTAGCGAGCAGCATGGGACTACCCTTCTCCACTCCAGCAAAAGTTGGGTAAAAGCTGCCCGGAAATTACTCGAAGAGGGTTCAGAAGCCGACGACAGCGACAAGGACGGTGAGAGTCCAAGCTTAGCGATCCAGCCAGAGGAATTCCCACTCAGTGCGACCAAGTTGCCCTATCGAGAAATGATTCTGGCCAGCGACATCTCAATCTTTGATTTCCGCACCTATGTCTTCTCCCGACAACTCACCCTTCTTCTGCGAGCGGCCAGAGCTCCCTCGGTTGTTGCAAATGAACCAGTGAAACGCGACGGGAAATCAGAGGATTTAATCTTACTCTCAGAAATTTGCGCAAGATCTTTGGAGTTTATCAGCCTCGCTGCCCGTAACCTCCGTTATGGTCTTGAGTGTGGCCTGGAGGATGTGGAAAACGATGCCAAGGCAGATGTTATCAGTAATTTAGTGTCTTCCTGGGCATACTCGGCGGCTCTACAAATCCTCAACCAGACCTTTACTACCACCCTGGCTCTTCCCGAGTCGTCATTCCATGCCGTGGCGCAAGTTCGGGATGCTGCAACCTCCGCTGTGTCAATAACTGAGAACCGTGCAGAGATACCACGCCGGTCAAGCTCATTAATCGCCTCAACTGCCTCTCGCCCTGCTCGTCCGATGACGCAGGATCTCTCTGATACCCCTGCTGCAGCCCTTCAAAGGCGTTCGACTATGGATCACCCCAAACCGGCACCTGGCGCGATGCAAAAGACTGGCTCTGAGCAACTAGCATCAGCCAGGGGAGAATTGCTGCTACTGGCCCGGCGCTCCCTTGAAGAAATTGCTCGACGACGGGGCTGGTCTGAGAAGTGGAACGACCTTGGTCTGCTCTTTGATGACAGTCATCGCGCTGGGGCAGGCGGTCTCCGTGAGGTCTCCTTGGACGATAATGATGCCTCCGAACAGGATCCTTCATCCAAGGTGGAACCCTCTTCCCTCGTTGGGATTGTGTTGGCTAATCTGAAGTCTGGGCTGCGATCAAAGGAGGCCTTTTTGGCACTCTATGAAGATCTCACTGACCACATCATCCGCCATTATATGGTGGCCAACCGTGCCAACTCTGCAGAGACAGCTCTCGCAGAAATTGCTATTCTACGATACCGGCAGGCTGACTACGAAGCTGCCGCTTCCTATTTCCACCAGATGGCACCATTCTATGGGAGCAAGCTATGGGTGGTCCTGGAAGGAAGCATGTTGGAACTGTATGCCCGTTGTCTTAAGGAGTTGAAGAGAAACGAGGACTTTGTCCGCGTGATGCTTCGACTCCTGGCCAAATTCGCGGCGTATGCGCAAGCAAAGCTTTCGGTCAGAGAACGAGCACTGTCTACTCCCCCATCTATCTTGCAATTGGAACAACTGGCTGGGTATGTCACCGATCTGTTCAGCGGAGCATCAGCCATGCAAAAAGATGTCACGGCGTCCTTGGTCGAGTTCTTTGCGGACCTTCGCGTTAATCCTGCTATTCAACTCTATGGGGATAAAGATGGATTCCAAATCAAGATGTCGCTTCGTTTCCTCTTGGGCCCTCAAATCAACATTGACTCTATTAAGGTGCGCTTGGTCAGCGATAGCAACGCCCAAAACGCTGAGCTTTGGATTGAGGCCTCAAACAGCTTTGTGGTCAAGTCGTCAATGACTACGCTTCTCATTGACTCTCCGGTAAGTGAAGTTGGTTTGGTACGCGTATGAAGCCACTTTTCCTTTGCTGACATACTATCCAGACTACACTGCATGGCAAGTACTTTGTTGATCGCCTAGAGATGAGGTCAGGAAACATCGTCTTCTCATTGAACAGTGGCAGTAACCCGGCTCTGCCAGTTGGCTTCCGTGAAGCAGAAGAGGACGAGGAGACTGATCGTCGTCCGTATATTTACTGCTATCCCCCTCCAGAGGGGTTGCACGCCAAGGTGGTCTCACCGCATCTGATCAACCTGGAGGCCATGCGCACGCTGGAGCTGGAACTCGACAGCGGGCGGAATGATATCCAGGCCGGCATAATTCGCGTTCGGCCAGCCACGGCGGGGCTACGACTTCGCATTTCTGAAGTCGAGGTTGTGGATGGGGAGATTAACATAACCCCCAATGTTGACGCGGGTACGCTCGAATTCAGCCAGCTTCCGCCACACAAGTTTGTGCGGCTGCGTATCCCTTACACGGTGGAAGAAACCTTCACAACCCTGTCTGCACGAGCCGAAGTCAATTATGAGACTGATCGGGGCAAATTTGCCTTTTCGACTGCACACAGCATCGTGGCCACGCTGCCCATATCGGTCAACGTGCAGGATATTTTCAAGGACGAGTTGCTATTCTCACGTTTCACAATCAGCCCCGCCATGCTGATCCCGCTGCGCATCACGAATTGCTGTCTGCCCAGCTCTGATGCATATGACGTTCAGACCAACATCACTGGCCCCGTGGCCATGGATGTCTTCCCCAAGCAGCCCGCATCTTTACTTTACAAGATTCGTCCGTCTAGGCGAGACGGTGCTGCTACTACCCCGGGGACGCCTCGTAGCCTACGCCTGCGCGTGGACTTTACGTGTGTGGACGATGAGTGCCTTGACGCGGTCGAGAAACTCTTTCTCTCGGCTATTCAATCCAGTCCGTTCAGCCAATACGCGACTCTGCTCACGTCGCACATTGTCAGTAGCTTCCGCGCTCAGCTCTCTACCTCGGACATGGAGGTTATTGGTCTTGTACGGGAGGTAGAGATGCTCTCCTATCAGAGCGTCCGCTGGGAGGAATTGTTGGGAGCGCTCAAGGAACGCACCGAGGATGTGCGACAGTGGCTCACGTCATGGCATGAGGTGAGTCAAAACATCATATCACACAACTCCACCACCTGTCACGGGTTACCCACCCTCTATCAACTTGACCATATGCTAACCAGGCTTTCGCTACGAACAGAGCAATCCCGTGATTCGTCTCCCCGAGAAGGCCTCCATCCCCATCCGTAGTATCATCATCCCTGTCGATATCCCCGAGATCCAAGTGGTGCACACGGCCGAGCTGCAGCTCCAGCCCAACGGTACAAGCGCCGACGCAAAGCCCTCCTCATCCTCCCATGCGGCCGTGGGCCAGATGATCACCGCAGAGCTCTGCATCCGCCACACGCGACGGTGGTGCTCCCCAACAAACAAGGAATACGCAGACCAACCACTCGAATGCTCGTACGAGCTACTCGCCAACCCCGAGTCATGGCTCCTGGGCGGTCGGCGGCGCGGTAACTTCCTCGCTCGTGATAACGAGACTACCCGGTTCACGGTGTTGCTGCTGCCCCAGAAACCCGGTTATCTACTCCTCCCCGGCCTGGAGGTCCGCACCTTTGCCCCGACGCAGCCGCAAGCTCTGACCTCTCCTTCTGCCATGGATGGTGCGGCTGGAGGTCCTGCGGTCCCTGTTCAGCGCCAGCCGATTCCTTGTGAGGTGGACTATCGGAATCACGGGGAGACGGTGCTCGTCCTGCCAGACCTGCGCAAGACTACGGTCAGTCTGAGTGCGTCGGGAAGTCCGGGTGGATCGTCGTGGCTGGTGGACTCTGAACGACGTGCAGAGGTTCACTGATTGACGATGTTATCAATCAGCCCTGTGTGGGGTTCTGACAACATGGCTGGAACTAGATTACTGGAGTGTTTGTATATAGATTGATGTACGAGTCACGAAAGTATATTTTGCTTGGATCTGGCTCATAGGGACTGATGACGAAGACATTCTCGTCATCGACTCTTCATCTTCATGGAACTCCCCTAAGATGAATCAAAGTGCCTCATGGGACACGGCCTAGATAGCACAGTACATAGCCCTGGACTCTCGCCGATTGACGTCAATCTTGTAGTGCTTATTTGACGAGACCCCTTTCGTCTAACAAAACTTTTTCGCATAGAATCTATCTACAGTACAGAGTATAGTTAGATTATGTGTGATGACAACTCCCTGTCTAATTAGTTACTACTCATCCTCGGTCAACTGGTCAAGGGTTTCGCAAAAAAATGCACAACGCAAAAACCATTCAAGTTATCAACTCTGACAGGCTAGTGGACCCACTTTGGCGGGGGCGCTCCTCAACAAAACTCAAGCGGGACCCGCTCGCCCAACAAGAGCGACCTCACGTCTCACGATGCCCCCCACGAAGACCTCTCGAAAGATCCCCCCATTTAAACCCGTGGAGCCGAGCATATCCCGATGTATCCTTCTTGAGAGATACATTTTGATTCTTGACGAAAAGGTTGCTTGAATCGAGAAGTAAACAATGGTGTTCCAAATGTTGTTTCGTAGTTCAACTATCTACTCCGTACAAACGTAGTATACACAATGTCCTCCGTATCCTCCGTACCAAGTCCAGCAATTCCCCAACAAGCAGCAGGCAGTCCCCGGCCAATCCTTTTCACTGTGACTATCTCACATGGCCCCAGACACCCCCTCGCATTGGCAACACAGTACAGAGTTACCAGGACGGAGTATGTACTGAGTTAGGGACAGTCTGTCACGACTCACCAAGTCAATTCGATGTCTTCTTTTTTCCATCCCTTCTGCATGCCAGGACCACTTGCTTGACTGCCAGTACAGAGTCCAGCAAGTCACCGTCTCTTACCACTCGATCGCCCCGCGGACCGTGGACCACTCCCACCAATCCCCCACCAGCTACCGCACGCCTGCGCCCACGAAAATGACCCGCCGAGGCCGGTCGATCGCCGAGCCATTCCACATGCTTTCCGCATGTGAATGTGAATTCTGCCCTCCATGGGTGGTTGATGCGTTTACTTATCATCGGGCTGAAGGATAAGCTTACTTCGTAGACTGGATAGATGATTCATTACCAAAAGTCGGTCGAATAGGCTTGTCGGACCTTGTGCATTGGCTGGCCATGCTTATTGGTGTCAATTGACTTTCCACGTAACTATGGACTCTGCTCCTGCAGTAATGTGACAGTCTCAGAAGTCGAGTCGTCGTTGTCTTGTCGTTAGATTAATCCCTCACCGCCTCTGGGCAAACGCGACCCAGAAGAGAATTAAAGTGTTGGGCACCCAAAGTGGTTTAGTGCCAGGCAAGGCGGTGGCGTGTCTCCCCGGGGCTGAAGAACGGGGTCCGGTAATTTTCACTTCTAGAAGCAGTCTTATGAACCTTATAGGATAGTCTCCGTATCGATCCGAGTGTTTTTATCTACAGTAACCTTCATCAAGTACAGAAGAGTTACACTGTATACATCAAACCCTGAAAGTATAGATGCGGAAGGACCCCTGCCTTCAGCACGCGCCAGAAGCAGAAATAATCAGATGTTGCACTCCGCTTCGGTGGCGTGGCCAGATCTATCCAATAGCATAGCTTTGTCGGGAGGGCCGTGGCCCTTTTCATGCACGTCGTGAGATCGGCTGAAAGAGGAGTTCATGCAGGACGAAGTGTTGGATCTGTGAAATCCTGAAAGGCAAACGAGTCTGGTGGCGGGAGCAGTCAGAAAAACTCAATGTGATGATGGATGGGTCCCGCGAGTGGAGCACTCGAGAAAGTATTCTAAATCCTTAATTGTTTAGCTTGGATGAGGTATTTTTGAGGAATGGCAATACGACCATAATACGCCATCTCGGTACCACCAGGGGCAAGAGGAGCCCAGATGGGGGAGAGATTGGCAGGGACCAGTACCAATGGCTGAACTGCAAAATTACCCTCGGCCCTGAGAACCATGGACACATTGGACACATTGGAAACAAACAGCCTGTGGTCCGGTCCTCTGGTCCCTTTTTCGATCCTTTTTTTTTCTCTGTTTCGTTTTTGCCATTCCCTTTTTTTTGCCTGCGAGTTTTTTTTGCAAAGGGAGAGTGCTGATCGTCTTCGGTATTGCTTTATCAATCCCTTCAGCTCCTCTCCCCTTCAGCCTTCTTTCCTTTTTCCCCTCCCCCCCACTCCCTGTGTTGTGTAACCACCAGGACCCAAAGCAGCAAAAGAGAAAGAGAGGCAAAAGCTCTTGACTGTGAGTGAATGACTGAACATCCACTCCTGTGACCGAGGATCAATTGGAACTGACGGGCTTCTCCCCCCTAACCCCACAGGCCGGAGACCAGCTTTGGACCTTTGGTTCTCTTTTTTTTTGCTCGGGCTTTGCTTTTTGCAACTAGTCTCCTTTCCTTTTCAATCTCTCCTCCCCCGTCCTTCCCAACATCCTTGCGGTGATTCGTTTCCGTTGGTTCGGTGGGCGCATTTGAGTACAGCCGAGGACAGCTCTGGAGATCTCGCCATCCTTCTTTATATAACCTCCTCGTGGTTTTTTTTCGGAGATTTATCCATCCGTCGTCCTCGCCATGTCGTCGACTGCTCTCCCCAAGCGCGTTGCGCTGCACCGCAACCCCACCACCGACTCATCGGTGCCTTCGTCCGTCTCGGCCTCGCCCTTTGACAGCCCCCGCCAGTCGCCCTCGTCGACCTCGCTGTCCTCAATGGCCTCGGACCAGGATCAGGTCCGCACCAAGATGCTTGACACGTACGGCAACGAGTTCAAGATCCCCGATTTCACCATCAAGCAGATCCGCGATGCCATCCCCGCCCACTGCTTCCACCGCTCCGCCGTCACCAGCTTGTACTATGTCTTCCGCGACCTGGCTATCCTGGCCTCCGTCTTCTACCTCTTCCACAACTATGTCACCCCGGAGACCATCCCCTCCATGCCTGCTCGCGTGGTCTTGTGGACCCTGTACACCGTCATCCAGGGTCTCGTCGGTACCGGTGTTTGGGTCTTGGCCCACGAGTGCGGTCACCAGGCCTTCTCTCCCTCCAAGGTCCTGAACGACACTGTTGGCTGGATCTGCCACTCCCTTTTGCTCGTCCCCTACTTCTCGTGGAAGATCTCCCACGGCAAGCACCACAAGGCCACTGGTAACCTTGCCCGCGACATGGTCTTCGTCCCCAAGACCCGCAGCGAGTACGCTTCCCGCATCGGCAAGACCATCTACGAGCTCAGCGAGCTCGTTGAGGAGACTCCTATTGCGACTGCCACCCACATGATCGGCCAGCAGCTGTTTGGCTGGCTGCTGTACCTGATCACCAACGTGACTGGCCACAACAACCACGAAAAGCAGCCCGAGGGTCGCGGCAAGGGCAAGAAGAACGGCTGGTTCGGTGGTGTCAACCACTTCAACCCTTCTAGCCCTCTGTACGAGGCCAAGGATGCCAAGCTGATTGTCCTGAGTGATATTGGTCTCCTGCTCACCGGCTCTCTCCTGTACTATATCGGTTCCACTTATGGCTGGCTGAACCTTCTGGTGTGGTACGGCATTCCGTACCTCTGGGTCAACCACTGGCTCGGTAAGTTTTTGACTCCATCCTGCATGCCGTCAGCTCAAATCGAGTTTCCAAATGAGTCAATCTCACTAACATGTTATCCGCAGTGGCCATCACCTTCCTGCAGCACACTGACCCCACCCTCCCCCACTACGAGCCCGAAGTGTGGAACTTTGCCCGCGGCGCCGCTGCCACCATCGACCGTGACTTCGGCTTCGTCGGTCGCCACATCTTCCACGGTATCATTGAGACCCACGTCCTGCACCACTATGTCAGCAACATCCCCTTCTACAACGCCGACGAGGCCAGCGAGGCCATCAAGTCCGTCATGGGCGAGCACTACCGCACCGAGGCCCACACCGGCTGGATTGGCTTCTTCAAGGCCATGTGGACCTCTGCCCGTGCCTGCCAGTGGGTTGAGCCCACCGACGGCGCCCAGGGCGAGAGCAAGGGTGTCCTGTTCTTCCGCAACGTCAACGGCATCGGTGTTGCTCCCTCCAAGATCCCTGCTCCCAAATAGACGACAACGAGAACGAGACCAACGCCCGACCTGCTTCGCGTCTGTCGCGTTTTGTGACTCCCTTGTTGATTTGGTTGTTTTTTGATCTGTTTGATCCTTTCGTTATTTTTTTTCTGTTGTGTATACATTGGGTGTGCATACACAGTTTTCTTTCTTTTTCTGATCGAGATTTGTCTTTCTGAGAATATAGATGAGAGAAAGAGGATGCTGTAAAAGGAGTTTTTTTTTTCTCTGTTCCATCATTTTCTTAATTTGATCCTACCCTTTATATGTCCTGTTAGGTCATTGCTTTCGGTGTGTTTGCGGGCTTGACGTGGCTGCGCTGGTCGTACCGAAGTTCAATAGATTCAATCGTGTTGGAGGATGCCTGTGGTTTATTTGGACTGGTTTAATGATGTTAGATGTCGCCTCGAAAAGCGACAGCAAGCCAGTCCTGTTTTTCGTTACCTTCAAGGCTTGATTGCCGTTCGTTATAGAGACTCGTCTTTCGCGTTAGTTCTTCAGTGCACTCTCTCAATCGAAGAACCTCGATTCTTCGGGTTTTGGTCTTGGGCCGTAGGCTCTCGACATCCGATTTCAGCAGAGATGGCCGTTCATCAGTGCAAGGTCCGCAACGTGGAGAGGCAGGCCCGGCTGGCCAATTTGAGAGGCGTAGACCCCATGCAAATCTAGATCTTCTGCGTAGGCAGCAGTCTTCCGCGCAGACCTCAGAGCCTGCATCATCATCATCATCATCATGGTCTCTGGATATCCAGCCCTGGCAGGGGAGTATTAGTGCTGGTAGCGATGCAGATTGCGTAGGATGTGCTGTGGTGGTCTAGGAAAGAGAGATGGGTCCTGGCGCAAGGATGGATGCCGTTTAATGTGTCCTAGCCTCCTACCGTGTCTGACTTGAGCCAGACAGGGGACATTAGCAGGCAAGAAATAAGCATCAAAAACAAGAAACCATTAGATCATGCGGGGTAACCTTCCGTTGCGTGCTGGCTGGGATTCGGTAAGGCGGGGCTTTTATTGGACATTTCTGGGGTGCCTGGCTGGATTTTGAGATGTTTATATACAAAGACATAGAACGAGTTCAAATGCCATCCTTATTTTTGGAGTTGTTTATTGAACGGCGGCTTCGTGATCAGGGCGGATATGAATTTTTACATTCGAGGAACAGGCTCACAAGTCCATAACACTCCTCAAGAGAATTGGCCTCGAAACGTTCTAAAACTCATCAAGTAATTGGTTGATGGACCTCTAGAGTCCGAAGGTCATATCAGTGGATGTTTCCAGTCGATTTCTAGCTATTCTGGACCAGATTACATGCCGGGGAGCATGTGGAACGTTATAACAAGTCTCCATCGTCCGTTAAGCTTCTTAGCGTCCCGCGGCCCAGATCGCGAGTTTCCCCGCGCCCCGACAGAAGCCTAGGCAAAAAGTGCACCCTCGGCATCGCGAGTATATTTTCTCTAAATTCTACGAAGGTCTTCATCAACCTCCCGTTCTTCATTCCTGCAAGCATCTCACTTCCTTGAGATTACTCAGCGCCAACATGGCAACCAACGATCCCACCCCCTTCCAATCCATCCCCTGGATAACAACCCTCCTCAAAGACCCCACCTACAAAACCCTCACCATCCCCTCACGAACCACCAAACCCTCCACAGAAGACTCCCTCTTCTCCAAAACCCTCAACACGCCCACGACCATATCCGCCTGCCTCAGCCAATACCGCGCCCCACCGCACGCCCCCGCGCCAGGCCAGCCCCAAGCCGAAGAACTCCGCCTCTTCTTCCTCCTCGGCTCCGATCTAAACGGCTACCCAGGCATCCTGCACGGCGGCATCGTCGCTGCACTACTCGACGAAGCGACCGGCCTGTTGTTAGCGCTGAACGGACATGTCGGGGATGCGTCGACGCGCGAGGCCAAGGATGCACAGCCCGGTCCGGTGACGGCGTACTTGAATACCAGGTTTCTTCGGCCTGTGGTTACGCCGGGCGCGATTTTGGTGACGGCGAGGATGGTGGAGGTTAAGGAAAGTAGGAAGTGGAGGATTGAGGGGGTGGTGAGGGATGGGGAGGGGGTTGTGCTGGCGGAGGCGGAGGCTTTGTATATTAAACTGAGAGCTAAGATTTAGATGGATAGAATATGGCGCTGTGATCCATTGGATCCAAAGGTGTACTTATGGGCATGATTTTGTATATTTCCCGTCGCTGGCATGGAGGCGGAAACGAATATATCTTTGGCGACTTCCGACTACCTAACCAAATAACCCCCTGAGGTCTGCGAACGCTTTTTTGGGATAGGTATCTAACACAAGTATTAGGTTCCGATCTCTACCTATATCCTCCTAGTCAAGCCCAAATAAAATGATTGGAACCCTGTGTCTAACTAGGTAGTGGCCACTCCAGGCGACAGGTTCCCGACAGTGCATAGCACGAGGTTAACGTATTAGGTTGAACGACGCATTCCCGGAAAACCAACTGCAGTTCTATCTCAAACCGACTAGATTGTCAATCTCTTTCTTCTGTGATAATTTTGACTGCTTTTCAAAAATACGGTCCAGAGTCGAGAGGCCAAGGAAGGAAAGATATTGAATGGGCGACAAAAAGAAGAAGAAGAAGACGTCAGCTACAGGGTTCGAACCTGTGCATCCGAAGATACTAGATGCCCAAACATGGTACCCGAGAGGGTGAAGTTCAAGTCTAGCGCCTTAGACCACTCGGCCAAACTGACATCAACACTTTCTGGAGTACTATTGAGAATAATGACCCATTTTGGTTATCGCCCTTTTGGGTTGCCTTATCTTGGAGTGTTCGCGTAACCAAATTCTTCGTGTCATCAACTAAGCTACAACCCATTACTGGTAGATGTCACTTTTAATTCTTTCGTGTCGCTAAAATTAAGCTAGCCGTATCACTCTAAAGAAGAGTTATCGCAATGAGGTCTCGCTGATGGAGCCTTCACTTGGGAGCTCGACGGGTACCAGATACTACACATCGCCTTTGTCACATCCTGCAACCGATTCTTAAAATGGCCCTGTTGCATTCATCCAGCCACCTTGACAAGCGCCGTTGAGTCCCTGATAAACTTAGTCCTTGAATGGCCATTGAAGATATTCTAGTGCACAATGAAGTCAAATAATAGAATACGGCTTTGACGAAACAGGACAAATCCATTGTACATAACTACGTATCGAGGACAAAGCAGCTGCATTGTCTGATGGTCCTAGAAATAGCAACAGCATTCTACCTCGACCATCTGGGCTCGAATCTTTAAAGAGACCTGATTGCTTCCCATTGATTCTCCCATCCACCACACTCGGATTCAATTCCCACTCCATTCCACTCGTCCTCTGCAATCCAAACCAGCACAAATCCGAACTTTTCACTATTACAGACCCACTGTCAGTAAGTATCCACCCCCAGTTCGCAACCATGGAGAGTTACGAGGAAGCTTTCAAGGTAAGTCGGGAGAACATCATCAACCGCCTCGTGGACGCGATCCACAAGCTCGAAGAATATCCCAACAAGCACAACGAAGTCGCCGCCGACATCCAACTCGCCGCCCAGTTATTCACCAACAACGTCAAGGGCAACGGTAAGCTCGAGGCCGGTCGGAAAGGAAGCGATGTGCCTGCCTGCTTCGAACGTCGGTGCGATCTTCTTCGACGTGTGATCGAGTTTCAGGCTTCATTGCTGGCGGGTCGCGCTCACCTGGTCGGCCACACTTGCGCTGCATTGGATTATCTTCGTGTCCAGGTCGGTAGACTGACCCTTCGTTCTCAGGTCAACGATACGTACGCCGAGTTGATGGAGGCTTCTGCGGCTTCTCGGGCTGCTCTGGCGAATGTTCCCCAGGGGTTGGCTCATGAGGTCGATGAGGCTCGGCTCAAGGAGATCGAGAGGACTTTTGCTATGTTGAACCAGGGCTTTGCTAACTGCAGCTGCAAGCAGTGCAACAAGCGTCGTGCTGCCTAAACAAGGCTTTCAAATAGCCTTGCTGTTGATATTTGAGTTAGCATCGAAATCAAAAAAAATTTCCTTTGAACTACAATCCATAGGTATCTGCTCACCGTAATCTGTAGGTTATTCATGTGTAGACTTTCTTAGTAGCTGGAGTCTGTAAATCTTGACCCCCCGTAGATTCTACAGCGCCGGAGATGATGAACATCTTGGTCATGGTCTATTTGCAAGGCTACTGCTGATTCACCCGCATATGACTAGATGAGGATCCACTTCGGCATCGTATAGCGGTCAATCAAACGTTGTTCCTGTGCTGGGCTCAGAGGTCTCTTGCTTTGACGCTGGCTCTCAGCCCTCAACTTGGGATGTCACGGAGGAAGGAGCCTGTATCCACGGTCAAAGGCCAGGGGTTAGTGCCAATGGTGTGGAGTGGACTGACTACACCATGACTTTCTCGACCAAGATCGTTCGCGGAGGTACTGGCTGGTCTGTTGCCCAGCCTCTCTCGCAAAGTGGACTGCTGCTTCTTCTGGTCTCCGATCTACCCGATGAGACGACATTTGTCAACACGACCAAGACTCTTACTCCGCCAAACTCGATGAGACTACCTACTCGACACACAGTTGCCAAATGGACTGGTCAGCATTTCTCCGGAAATGGGATACAGCATTTCGTCCCTGAAAGAGAATCTGTATTCCTACTTTGGCCTGAATGACTACCAGTTGCTGAGACTCCTTTCATTTACAGGGTATTTCCAGAGAAGTGGAGATATGACCTAGGCTCGAGGTGTCTGGCCTTTTATCCAGACGCAAATGTCGTGGATCTTAAGCCAGATCGACAGCAATACGCAACTCGTCAAGTTTGGTGGAGTCCTCGGCGACGCAGATGGGACTGCCATCAGGGCTGCGCTTGTGCAACGGCTGAACGAGGCTGCTGTGGTTGCGGATGCCCTGGATGACACATCGAGTGCTCTTTCATATCGTGAGACCGCGGCGAATGTCTCGAAAGCCATCCGCGAACTCCTTTGGAACGGCAATCTGGGTGTTTATGTGCGCAGTGCCTCGTCCAATGCCACCGTCGGAGCGGCGGATATCGCTTTCGCAGTCAGCTCAGGCGTAGCCAGTGAAGAGCGAGCCAAGTCATCTCTGGCCAGGCTCACCGACTTGACGCTTGCCCCCGGTTACAAAGATGTCTCAACCGCCGACTCCTCTTCTGCCAATATCTCTCCCAACACCAATGGCTTCCTGCTGGCAGCGGCTCTGGATGCGAACAACACCGCAATCGCCAAGTACCTCCGGGACAACCTCTGGGCAGCGATGCCAAAAGACAAGTACAGCCGAGTGGTGCTTCTTGGGAGTACGTTGCCCAGGATTTGATCCCGGGACTGGGTCTTTTCACCTGGAACATCTGGCAAGTTGCAACTTCCGTCTGGTACTCAGATCAAGAGTGTTCAGGTCAACGGGCACAAGATGCCTTCAACGCAGATCCTGCTGCAGGGTCTTCTGTCCAACTTGGTTGATCTGGTTAGTCTACCATAATCCCGTGGATTGAGTGTACATATCCATATATTTGAGATATGCTCTCGGATACCAGTCGAGCTGCACTGCTGCAGAACTATTTAGCTCTGTTCCCCACAGTTCGGAAGCCTGGCTTCGCGGAGAAGCCGATGGAATGTGACGGTATCGCTTCCAAGGTTCACCCCCACTACTCGCGTCTTGCGAATCGGTGAAATCAAAAGAAGTAGGTCCGAAGGCGTATATAGTGAAGTTCAGAGCTTGGAGCAGACCGTAGATACTGCAAAAGCCTCCAACAAAACAAGCGGTCAAGAAACGGCGGAAATAGTCGAGGCCGCCTTCCGCTGACAAACGTTCCACCCCGGAAGACAGGAGGTCACGATCACGTCTCTGATACTCGGATGGTCGATTGCTGCATGCCACCATCCGCATGATTGTCACTAAAGTTCCTGTTTCTGAGAGCAGCAGAACTTGAGACAAGATGAGCATCATACACTCTGCTCCTCGTCGGCCAGCTTCACAATCGGCAGCCGGGATGAGCGGAAGAAGGTTTGGACACGATCCGAGCCAGGACTCCACTGGTGGCGGCATGGCGGCCGTCTGAATGGCTCCAGGCTGCCATCTTGTACAAGCGCACAACGCCTTCCCCCTTTTTATGTGGCTTTTCCCTTTTCAGTCCGACTGGTTGGGTCGTGGGATTTCCATCTCATGGCTACGAGCTTTAAGTCTCCTCCCATCTGGCTGTGGACGTGACGGCTGAGAATTGTGTGAGCTCAGTTCGCCTGGATTTACGGTTACACTGCCGCCTCCTGCACGTCAACAGCGCATCCGCATTTGTGGAGTGTCCAGTCCCCGGCAATGGCTGCCGATCAGATCTACGAGATCCGGGAGCCTTGTGATGAACCCCGGACTCTCTCGGGGCACAGATACCGAAATCATCTTGCCTATGTGGCACAGCTAGCCATTTGGATCGGCAACATCTATGTTGGCATTCGAGTACTGGCAATCCTGCTTTCCCCACAAACATGGCAGAACTGGGTGATGTTCCTCGTCGAGGCCGTCTTTATTCGTGAGTACCATTGTCATCCCGACATGAAAGATGAACCGAGTTCTAATCCGCTGTTCAGACCTATCTCGAAAAGATCAGCACTTGGTCATTGCGGCGTCCAAAGTCAAAGAGAATGGCCCGCGCAAAAGACTACGACTGCACGGGACAAAGGATCTACCCCGTGTGGATGTTTTGGTGCCCTGCTGTGGTGAAGACGTGGACATCATCATGGCTACAGTACGCGCAGCCTGCGCCCTCAACTATCCGACCTCCTGCTTTCGGGTTCTCGTCCTGGACGATGGCGGGTCAGCAGCCTTGAAACAGGCGGTGTTAGACCTGCAGTCCCATTGCAGTCACGTCTCATATCATTCCCGCGGGAAACAGTCCGGCATGGTTTTTGCCAAATCAGGGAATATGAACTACGCCTTGACTACATTGCAAAAGGAGAGCCCGCCTGAATTCTGTGCGATTCTCGATGCGGACTCTGTTCCAGCTCCGGACTTCCTTCGGGCAACTTTGCCTCACTTGCTGCAAAGTCCAGATGCCGCTCTGGTCTCCACGCGTCAATACTTCTCCAATCTACCCAATGGCGACCCTCTCTCTCAAACTCGGAGCCATTTCTACACTTGCCAGAACGCCGCGTTGGATGTCCTCGGCCTCGCAATTGACGCTGGCTCTGGGGCGGTCTTCCGAAGAAGCGCCATTGTGCACGTTGGTCTGTACCCAACATTCTCTTTCTCCGAGGACTGGCAGCTGTCCCAAATCTTGCATGGCATGGGCTGGCGCACGTTCCAGGTGCAGGAGCCTCTGCAATTTGGTTTAGTCCCGGACACGTTGACGGGGCACTGCGCTCAGCGGAATCGCTGGAATATTGGACACGCTCAACAGATTCCTGCCATGCTTTCATCGGCATACAAACACTACAAGAAGTCCTTACGGTGGAGTATTATCTGGAACGGGGTTGGAATCGTGGCTGGGGAAGTCGAATGCTTTCTCAGCTTTCTTGCAATCCCATTGCTCTTTTTGTCAGGGCAGCTGATACCGACGACCTATCCTGCTTTGGTCAACGCGCAGTTTTTCTTGTCTGTCTGGCAAGTCTCGGTTATGTGGATATATGAGTATCTCCAGGCTGCGCATAACAATTTCCAGAGTGCACCGTTTGCTCATCTGGAAAACAAATGGTTGGCTGGCTGTAAGTTCTGCTCTCATGGATGTGATTTATAACGCGGGTACTTCGAATCTAACTCAAGCCTTACTCCTGCAGCAAACATACTCGCCATCTTGCGATTCTACCTTGTCTCCGCTAAGCCCAAAGGATCCTCCTTCGTCACAGGAAGCATCCTCAATTCATGGAACCGACACGCCTTGTCGGCCTGCAAGAAGTTGTACCTGGACCTCTGGAAGAACGGCGTCTTCTACAATATCTCTTTACTGCTGGCTACCGTCTGGGCTGTTTTCTATGCGGTGGCATCCTTCATGGCAGTCCACCAGGAGCGCATATTTACAAGCTTGATGACTAGCATTGCCTATCCGTCCTTGCTGCACGCTTGCTACCTCGCGTTGACGGTTAACTGGGTCCCCGTCGCTTACATCCTGAAGCCCCCTTATTACCCCAACCGTCCTTCTCATCCGACCGAGGGCGGAAAATCTTCATCTCGGGCAGAAGCCAAGAATGGAGCCGTCGCGGATTCCAAATGGTCTGCTGTGGACAAGGTCGGCAAGGAGATCTTGCACTTGGGAACGAGGTTGGAGATCCAGGAGCAATCCGAGCTGTAGATATATCTACAGGTTTCCATCGTCGTCATAAGCATAGGTGGTGTCAAAAATTGATTTTTCTACTCTTTTTTTTTTTTTTTTGGAGATTATTAAAACCACCCCCTCTTTGTATATCATCACCCCCCACTGCCACCTCTTTTTCCCCACCTAGTTTCTGCCACCCTTTCTGTCACTCTTTCTGCCCTTCTTTCTGCTACTTTTTCTGCTACTTTTTCTGCTACTTTTTCTGCTACTTTTTCTGCTACTTTTTCTGCTACTTTTTCTGCTACTTTTTCTGCTACTTTTTCTGCCACTCTTTCTGCGACTCTTTAGCCGCTATTAGCGCTATCTCCATCGGCGTCATTATCGCCAGCATCGAAGAGGAAGTATTTGAGGCCTAGGAGGACTATTTCGCTAGGGGATTGGTTGAATTTAGATAGAGAGAGTTGCTAGATGGAGAAGCTAGAGTAGATAGAAAGATCTGGCTGGCGAGTATTAATTAGAAGGCGGTGAGGCAGGCGGTGGGTTAGTGCTCGCAGAATTAGTCTAAACAAGCGGCGGAGAAGTAAGGGCGGTCAGGAAGGTAGTCATGGAAAGTTCCATTGATGCCTAAATTCATGTCTGGATGCCTGAATCTCTGCCTGATTCCTGAATTGTCAGGCAGGGGGGGGGGGGGGGGGTTGTTAATAATCTCTTTTTTTTTACATTTTTGTCTAGACTTGATAAAGTTGTCATGTTCTCGATTTCAAAATGGTATCATCATGGCAGGCACATGAGAAATTTCAAGAATCACGAAAGTCCATTTGCCTCTAACCCATAGAACAGGTTATCCTTCAACCACCAATCCTCCAAGAAAAGAGCATCAAGCTGCGTATAGCTCTCTCCCATGCCTGGAAAGCCAATCCCCGCAGCCTCCCGCGCTACCGCACCACCACTAGCGGGAAGTTTAGGTTGACACCAGGACTTGAATCGTGAAAATATCCCGATAGCACGTTCCAGGGTTCCGTTGGCGCATTGCTCGCCCAGCTCTGCCATTGCCTGTTGAATATTGCGGATCACTTGGTCAATTACCCGGATCACATCGATATTCGTGCGGACCAGGCTAAGGTCCCAGACAGGATCATTCAGAGTGGACAGCTTATACAGAACGATAATGTAGCGAACTAGTTGTGTGAAGACGGGGAATGATATTCCCGGATAGTCGGAGATCGGGATCGTGAGGAAGTTTTCCGTTGCCGATTTGACGGTGTCGAGACACGAGTAGAGATATTCCAGGCGCTGGAAACCCGGTGGACTTTTGCGGGAGAGGACCAGGCCGAAAATGGAGAGTTCGGTGTAGAACACCGAGGCAGAGAGTACGCCTGTTGTGGCAAGAGGGGATGTCAATATAATCAAGGAGATGGTCAAAGACACGCGAAAGTGGAAAGGTTGAACGTACGGTCTTGTTGCAGCAGCGACGGCATGCTAGCCTTGACTTCGTCCACTTTTTGCCGAAGAAATTTCAGATAAAAGTCTGGGGGAGCCTTTGTTGCCTCTCTGACATTCTCGACCTCGCCGACAATGCGCTGCAGCCTAACTTGGTAGACGAACATCTCATCGTATGGCGATTCCTTGCTCTCCATCAAAGCGGTTATGCAGTCATCCATGTAGGGCGTCCACTGCATTGGGTCAACGTGCCCGAAGTAAACAGAGACACTGGTGAGGTAAGAAGTTGGTCTTTGCAGACAAAAGTACGATGAAAACTCACATTGAGCTTAACACAAAACATCCTAGAACAGCCCGTTTCGCTTCAAGAGATCGCGGCGTCTTGATTGGGTCTAGACATTGACTATCTCGTAGCATAATGGTCTCTTCTGACGGAGGCTTATTCAGTCGAAGATCAAATACCAATGTCGTTGCCAGCTGCGTAAACCTCGCCAATTGAGCCGGGTTGGAGGTGAGAAGCTGGTTGTGTCCCCAGACAAGGAAGACGAGGAGGCCGAGGAGTAGGTCAGTACTGAGAGTAGGTACATTGTCAAGAAAGATTCGCCGGGTCACCTCTTGCTTGATTGTGTCACCTAGCAGGAGCTTCGTGTGGGTAGACTGAGACGCCGCAGCCACTAGACAAAGCCATAAGAAAGGTCGATCTCGGCGAAGATGATGAGCGTTTGTCTCTGGAGGAAGATGAAGGAAGGGAAAGTATTTCAGAAGATGGTTCCGGAAATAATCGAGGTATTGTTCGGCGGAAGGCTCAACGCTTGCCGTGGATGGTAATGAGGCTGGAGCAGTCGAGGCACCTATTGAGCTCGACGTACTGGAGCGGGAGACACCGGGTGATATATGGTTGATACTAGGAGATGGAGTCCTCAAAGCTCCACCGGAGCCTAGTATCGAAACAAGAGTATCCAATTTCCCCTCGAGCTGATCCAGTCGGGCAATTGGATTATTGCGTTGGGCTTGTCGCACTCGGGACGATTGTCCCGGCACGCAAATCTTCTTCAGGCGATCGCATCGTTCGCAGGCACCGCCGGGCCTCGAAATGCATTTGCACTTGGACTTTGCGCATTCTGAGCATGCCTGGATTCGCATGCAGTTCAGTCAGTCAGGCGACGGAAGCGCTCGGATGTTGCGGGGGCACAGCGAACTTTTCCATATTGCTGCATGGCAGCTGACCGATCTGGGGCCATTGCCGTCAGTAGTCGTGCGTTAGTCTACCGAGCGATCCATCACCCTCGATGGCATCCATTGTTCGGTGCCGCGGAAAGATAGAAGTAACCAGATTGAAGCATTGCAGTGAGGGTTGAGACAGAAGACACGGGGTTCGTGGAGAGAGACTCCGGAGGTTGGATCGGAGATCGCATGCCGAACGCCGATACTGAGTAGGATACACACTTGGTCTGTCCAAATCAAGGAGAACAAGTTACGCCATCGTATTCGAAAAGAATAGGGAGCAACTAGACTTGATTCTAATTGAAAGCTTGTATCAAGGACGATCTAGTACTCTGGACAATTAATCCATATCGCTAATCATTTACTGCAATCTGTGACCTGTCGCGAATAGCACATGCACTTCTTTCATTCTAACTCATAACAGGCAGCCTTGAGCTAGCCAGGAGATCCATTATGCCTTCTTGGGATAGGGCCAGGTCCAGTTGAGGATGTACTCAGGATCAACGCCGTTGGTAAACGCCTCGTTCTTCCCATGCAGCTGGAACTTGGTGAACTTCTCCCGCGCACTAGATCCAGTATTACCGAGCGACCCAATCAAGTCGATCGCATCGATAGCAAGACTGTACCGATCGGTGCCATTGCGAAGAGCCAGCTCGAAGGGGGTATCGATGTTACCCTTCTCTCGGTATCCACGGACGTGCAGGTTCTGCTGTCCAGGTCGCTTGTAGGTCAGTCGGTGGATCAGCCACGGGTAGGAGTGGAAGTTGAAGAGGATGGGCTTGTTGTCGGTGAAGATGGCTCGCCATTGCTGGTCAGACATGCCATGAGGATGCTGAACCTCGGAAATCAAACGGAAGAGGTCGACAACATTCACGAAGCGGACCTTCAGAGAGGGGAGGTGTTCGCGTAGAAGGGCGGTAGCAGCCAGGGCCTCGTGGGTAGAGACATCACCACAAGACGCCATAACGATATCGGGCTCTGCATCCTGATCATTACTGGCCCAGTCCCAGATCCCGACTCCCTTGGTGCAGTGCTCGACTGCATCTTCCATGTTTAGGAACTGAATGTGTTCCTGCTTGTCTGCCACAACGACGTTGACATAATTGACACTGCGCAGGCAGTGGTCCATCACGGAGAGGAGGGTATTGCCATCCGGAGGCAGATAGATGCGAACGACTTCGGGAGACTTGTTCGCAACAACATCCAAGAATCCAGGGTCTTGGTGGGTGAAACCGTTGTGGTCCTGTCGCCAGACAGTCGCCGTGATCAAAACGTTGAGCGAGGCGACCTTGGCCCTCCACTCCACCTCGAGACACTTCTCGATCCACTTGCAGTGCTGGTTGACCATGGAATCAATAACGTGAACGAAAGGCTCGTAGCTGTTGATGAGACCATGACGTCCGGAAAGGATATAGCCCTCGAGCCATCCTTCGCAGGTGTGTTCACTGAGAATCTCCATCACACGGCCTTGAGGGGACAGATTGCCACCGTCCTTGTCCTCGTCGAAGTAGTCAGCCATCCAGACCTTTTTGCCTGCCTTGTACACCTCGGCAAGCTTGTTGGACTCGGTCTCATCGGGGCCGAAGAGTCGGAAGTTGGTCATGTTCTTGCTAACAACGTCACGAAGGAACTTGGCCATGTTGGCCATGCCTCCCTTGATGGTCTTGCCAGGGACGATATCCTGAAGGGCAAACTTCTTGAAATCGTTCAAGTTCAGAGGCTTCCGCAAGACACCGCCATTGCCAACTGGGTTGGCGGACATTCGCGAGTTGCCGGTAGGTGCAAGAGCACGCAGTTCAGGAATCAATTTGCCGTTGGCGTCGAAGAGCTCCTCCGGCTTGTACCCCTTCATCCAGGACTCCAGAACCTTGAGGTGGTCGGGGTTGGTGAGGACATCAGTGATTGGGATTTGGTGAGCCCGCCAAAAGCCTTCGAGTAGCTTTCCATCGATCTCTCTGGGAGCAGTCCATCCCTTGGGACTACGCAGAACAATCATCGGCCAGCGGGGGCGGAAGGGCTTGTTTGATGAGCGAGCTTCCTGCTGGTATTGTTTAATCTCCTTGACACACTGCTCCATAGTGACTGCCATCGCCTGATGCATGCTCTGCAAGTCGCTTCCCTCGACAAAGTACGGCTTCCAGCCGTAGCCAACGAACAGCGAGGTCAATTCTTCGTGACTGATTCGAGCCAGGATCGTCGGGTTGTTGATCTTGTAACCATTCAGATGCAGGACAGGCAGAACGGCACCATCAGTGATGGGGTTCAGGAACTTGGTACTATGCCAGCTCGTCGCAAGTGGACCTGTCTCAGCTTCTCCGTCGCCGACCATTGTGAGTGTGATGAGGTTTGGGTTGTCGAAGACGGTTCCGAAGGCATGGGAGATAGAGTATCCAAGTTCACCACCCTCGTGGATACTGCCAGGGGTCTGAGCAGACAATAGTTGTTAGAATATCTCCTATAAGCGCCTTTATAAAATCTTATCATACCTCGGGTGTTGCGTGCGAGCCAATACCTCCCGGGAAGCTGAACTGCTTGAAGAATTTCTGCATGCCCTCGGCGTCTTCGGTCTTGTCGGGATAAACTTCTGAATAGACACCCTCAAGATAGGACTGCGAAAGGATGCCCGGTGCACCGTGGCCGGGACCTGAGATGAAGAGAGCATTTAAATCATATTTCTTGATCAGGCGGTTCATGTGAATCCAGGTAAAGGATTGGCCAGCGTCGGAGCCCCAGTGACCGAGGAGGCGATGCTTCAAATGTTCGCGCTTGAGTGGCTCTTGAAGCAGGGGGTTGTCTTTAAGGTACAGCATGCCGAGGCAGAGATAGAGACTGGCCCGGAAGTAGGCGTTCATCTTCCGAACCTCCTCAGAAGTGAGGCATTCACCTTGGACGGTGGAGCGAGCTTCTCCATAGGCGGAGATGCTTTTGCCCTCACTTTCGTTCGCGAGGGAAGCCATGGTTGATGGTGTGAATGATTTTTTTTTTTTTGAAATGATTTCAAGAATGTGGGAGGAGAAATTGATAAAACTTGAAACGGGGGAAAAGTGGTGGTGGGTAAGGTGGTTGGTTGTTGGTGCGCAGCTTATGACGGAGGGTGATGAAGAAAGAAGAAAGATGCCCACGGAGAGTTTGCAACAATTCTGTTGGACTGTGAGAGCCCCTCCCAAAACTTGTCTCCGGGATCTCGGTCCTTAAGAACGAAAGCAAAAAAGACCGAAGGGCAATCGTGGAGTGGTCTGATCCTTGTAAAGGAAGGGGCGATGCAGTCAATGACGTGTAGTTCGGTAGACAACAAACACCACGCCTTGGACGACGGAGCCATGTGCATCCGCCGATGGCCAAGATTCATGGCCTATGACGGTAAGCGAAAAGGTACAGGTACCCACTTACAAGGCTGCTGCCATAGATTGCTTTAGGATATTGATATGGTACGATTGCTTGACTGCCCGCGGGTTAATGATCCTGATCCGGTTCGCAATTCAACAATCTTGAGATTGTTTCGGCTCCGAGGATCTCCGCCGCCATCCGAACCGCCCAAGCCACCAGAAATGTATGACAAGCCTCTTCCTGCGCGATGCAAGTATGGAACGACGATTCGCCTAATTGAGCGAGTCTTCTTCTTATCACCCGTACCAGAGGCCGGTCGGCCGCTATATTGTTGTACAGACGCTGAGATGCGTGTCGCCTCTTGTGTAGACGGTATGACATGGAGGAGCAGGGTCTAGAGCATATCTAACTTAATGCAGCCCGGTTATAATTGCCCTCTCCAGTCGCGTGGCAATGATGCACCACGCCGATTAGTTTATCTGGTTTTTTTGTCATATCGTGTTTCCGTTGTCTATTTCGTGCTTAGAGCATAAACGCCTCGTGGCAACCCCGCTCACAGAAGTACCGACTTGGCAACGAGGCCGCTTGATCGCGATAGTGACGGCCAAGTTGCTGCAGAGGGCTAGGAGTCTGTACTCTGTAGTAAACCAAACCCCATTTCTCAACATCTATCTCTTGTCGTTGATCGTCCGTCGAGTGCTAGTTCCTACCTTGTCGATCCAGACCTCGATAATTGGCCAAGGACTCTCGAGCAGGGATTCAAACGACTTTACAGATTCACTAGTTAGTTGATACCGAGTTATGGAAGTATGGAGCTCTCTAGGACGATCCTCCCGGTCCCGCATGTGGAAAGGTTGTCCGCGGGAACTTGGAAGCCATCGGAGTGGAGAACCATCCGTCGCTTTTGCGCCAGACCCAACCACCTGGCATCAGTCTGAAGGCTTCCCCACAATCAGATATCGCCAGCTACAGGGATGCCACCACCAGCTCTGAGCAATAGAGTCTCAAGAGTTCAAGGCACGCGACTAGCCGATTCGTCCTCTTTATGGCACATCAACTGTTATTATCAGCCAGACTCCCCGCACGGCATCATCAGTGCCATCACCCCGCGCAAGGTCACACCCCTTGGACCTCCAGATAATGCTGTTCCCACACCACTCGCTCTACCACACTTGACACATCCCCATATCCACCTGGACAAGGCATTTGTTCACAGTGCCCCGCCATACGCACATCTTCTTCCATCCACTGGCTCCTTCCAGGAGGCCTTATCCACCACGACAGAAGCCAAACAGCAATTTACACTGCCTGATGTGCTCACACGAGGGGAGTGGCTGCTGGCCGAATCTGTCGCGGCAGGAGTCACGGCAATGAGAGCCTTTGTCGAGGTCGATCATACGGTGAAACACGTCTGCTTGGAAGCAGCCATCAAGCTCCAAGACCAATGGGAAGATGTCTGCGAAATGCAGATTGTCAGCTTCGCGCAGGATCCTATATTTTCTACCCAGCACGGAAAGGAAAACATGTACTTTTTTATTCAAGCGCTCGAGCGATACCACCAGATCGACGTGATCGGAACCACTCCCTACGTGGAAGCAACTATCGACGCCGCTAAACAGAACATCGACTGGGCTATTGATCAAGCCCTGCTCCGGGAGAAACATCTTGATTTTCACCTGGATTATAACCTTGACCCAGACAAGGAGGCCCTGGTATGGTACGTGGTAGACGCCCTGCGAAACCGGGGCTGGACGTCTTCCTCGACGACGAAGCGCGTAATGCTCGGGCACTGTACGCGCCTCACGCTGTTCACCGACGAGGAATGGACCGAGTTATCCCGCATCATCCATGACAATGATCTTCCCATCAGCTTTGTGGGATTACCCACCAGCGACCTCTATATGGCCGCTTCGCCGGAGGAAAGGATCCCACACGATCGGCCCCGAGGCACCTTACGAGTGCCCGAGATGATTCGCAAGCATGGCCTCGACGCAGTGATAGGCGTCAATAACGTCGGTAATGCCTTTACACCCTGGGGCTCTCCTGATCCATTGTCCTTGGCTTGCTTGGGTGTCGGCGTTTATCAAGCCGGGACGCAGGATGACGCGAGGCTGCTGTACGAGTGTGTCTCTACTCGCGCCCGCGCGGCAATAGGGCTGTCATCTTCGCGCTCAAGTCTCAAGATAAAGGAGAAAGAGTGTCCTGATTTCCTGCTGTTTTATCCGCGGGATATCACTGGATGTGGGGTGGCTCGTCCTTGCAGTACGGTCGCCGAGGTGGTCTGGGACCCTCCGGCTCAGGTCAATCGCGAGGTTATCGTCGGTGGCCGGCTGCTCATGTGCTCTGGCTTGCTGAGGACGCGAGAATGTTCCAATTTTGAATTTTTGGCAAATTAGGTCAATTTTGAGATAAGTGGTGGTTCGTGGTAGCTGGGGGAGCTGTGCCGAGGGCCCAGCCGAGCGTTATTTCAGCGCTTGAGGGACACCCCTCGATCCACGAAAGAAGCTGGTCGAGTGTGATGATAGATTAGCTTGCTTAGGGTCTTATAAACTCTTTTGCTTCTTATGCTTCCATAAGCTAAGTATACTGAGCGTTCGTGGGCTTTAGTATATACCTAGCGTCCTAGCCCTATTTATAGTAACAGTCACGTGTTCACGACAACGCGGAGGCGGACCATTCTCGATGTGTCCACGGACCACACCTTTTCATCTGATATCCAGAGTCTGGACTCTGGAGATGATGGTCCAAGGAAGAGGGCGAACCAGCAGAACTTCAAAGTTTCCAGTCACCAGTGAAATTATTGGCCAAAAACGGTGCCTGAGCTATCAACAGAGAGCGTTTGTCGATTTTTCATTCCCCTCACGAGTCACAAGAGATATGGTTGGACCCATCTTTCTTGTAACCTATTTGAGTAACTGATATGACTATCTATGGGCTCTTTCTGGGAAATGAATGATAGGCACCGGGCGTCAGACAATGTTCCGGGTTGGCGGGCTCGAATATATGTCTCTTTTAACAAACAGGCACCATAAGGGTCCTCTAGGCGTCAAGGCGTCATAGGTGTACAAAGCAATTCCCCCGCGGGCGGTGCCTGGACACGGTGGATACGGGAAGGGAATATCATTATGTCATGGGCGTTCCTCATGCGCCCATCAGGTAATTAGCGTTAATTAGGTTCAAGTGACCTTGAAAGAACCGAAGAAAGGCTCTGGGGAAAGTCGACGGCGAAACTTCCGACCGAGTCCACCGAGCCTGGCTGAAGGAGGACAGAGTTTACATTATTGACCGCTGGAATATGACCTATGACCTGTGACCTATATCATATATGAGCTATAGCATATGGCCTATATCCAACAAAGAAACTCAGGCCTCACAGGCCATCGGGATGACACACGAGACCTGCGACGAGAGTCCCAGGAGTATATCGTAAAGGGTACGGAGAAACGGACTCCTGGAAGAGGCAAAAGAGTCAGCGGTCGAGGAGAATAAGTCTTCCCCTCCTTTTGTCTCTAGCGGCTCGGGCAGTTACTCGGGCAGATACTGGGGGGGAGACTCAGGTCACTGGCAGGTGCTGGGGGCCGGTGCTCGAGAAGTTGCTGAGTTGCTGAGTTGCTGAGTTGCTCAGTTGTCAGTTTTGGCTTGTGCGGGTTGTTAGCGTTCGCTCTTGTCCCGCCCCCCATCGAATCTCCGTTTCGTCTCTTTCATCCTTTTCACATCCCATCGACTTCCCATTTCTCCATTTCTGTGCCTACCCTCCTTGGCCTATTGCATCTTTTGCTTCGCATTTGCATTACTCATCTTACCCCCCCTTTCGAGTGAGAGCCCGTGGGGCCCCGATCCCTCGAGGTCCCAGAGCGGCCTCCCCTACCGTGTCATCAGCAGCGCTCCTCTCCCCCCCGCTCGCCCATCACCTGCATCCCCCATTCTTGACCATTTCGAATCACCGACAGAGGCTGCCATAATGTCTTCGGCTCCCAGGCGCACTGCGTCGACCTCTTCAAGGCCCTCGCGACCCGCCGCTCAATCGGAACTCCCGCATCGTACGCGAAGCGTGGCCGTCCGATCGTCCAACTCTTCCTCCCGGCCCCCTCCACAGAGTCACTATGCGCACTCAAAGACTCCTTCCCACGATCATCGTCCGCCTGCCAATTACGCCGCTCTGGATGGTATAGCCCGCCCGGAGGCCGAGGCCAAGTCTCACCGCGACCGTGACGTCTCCGCTGAGCGTCCGGCCACTGCGCGGACCGAGTCCACCCGGAGACATCACCAAAGAACCTCATCTATGCAGCCGCGTGAGGCTGAACCGATGACGGGAGATGCGGCGCAAGCGCCCGCAAACGCGAATCACGGACAACCCAACGCGACTGTCCAGCCCAGACGACGAACCACAATTACCACCCCCACGGGGAATTGGGCTCTGGGCAAGACGATTGGCGCGGGCAGCATGGGCAAAGTGAAGCTGGCGAAGAATATAGAAACCGGAGAACAGGTCACTATTTCTTTCTCTTTTTATTTCTTGGCACCTATTCTTCCACACTTCCGACCGTCTCTTGAAACCCGCTTTACGCAATTGAGTGGCTTGCGGCTTGCTAATCGAACCATTTGCATCATATAGGTCGCTGTCAAGATCGTTCCCCGTTTATCGACTGAAGAGCACAAATCATCACGGGAGACTGAGCGAGCTGATCGTTCGAAAGAGATTCGAACCGCAAGAGAGGCTGCCATTGTCTCT
Source organism: Penicillium simplicissimum (assembly GCA_024706585.1). Classification (NCBI taxonomy): domain Eukaryota; kingdom Fungi; phylum Ascomycota; class Eurotiomycetes; order Eurotiales; family Aspergillaceae; genus Penicillium; species Penicillium simplicissimum. The sequence goes on from JAMZTW010000044.1 coordinate 2,303,601, forward strand.
CTCGTGAATCACCCATATATCTGTGGCATGAGGGACGTGGTCCGAACCACGTATCACTGGTACATGCTATTTGAATATGTGAACGGTGGCCAGATGCTGGACTACATCATCTCCCACGGGAAATTGAAGGAGAAGCAGGCGCGCAAGTTTGCCCGGCAAATCGCCAGTGCGCTGGATTATTGCCATCGCAACAGCATCGTCCATCGCGATTTGAAGATCGAGAACATCCTCATCAGCAAGACCGGCGATATCAAGATCATCGATTTTGGTCTCAGCAACCTCTTTTCGCCCCGAAGCCTCCTCAAAACATTCTGTGGAAGTCTTTATTTTGCAGCCCCGGAGCTGCTTCAGGCGAGACAGTACACGGGTCCGGAAGTGGATGTATGGAGTTTCGGCATTGTCCTTTACGTTTTGGTTTGCGGAAGGGTGCCATTCGACGATCAGAGTATGCCTCAGCTGCATGCAAAGATCAAGAAGGGTGTTGTGGAATACCCTCCTCTTACCGCTGGTACGTACTGAGCGAATCCATCTTTTGTTCCCCTTTTACCTCTGGCTAATCAGTGTCTTTGCAACCACAGAATGTCGTCATCTCATTTCCCGCATGCTTGTTACAGACCCAAAGCAGCGTGCCACCTTGGCTGAAATCATGAACCATCCTTGGATGAATAAGGGCTTCAACGCTCCCCCGGAGAATTACCTTCCTGTCCGTGAGCCTCTGCAGCTTCCATTGGACCAGGAGGTAATTGAGAAAATGACCGGTTTCGATTTTGGTCCTCCCGACTACATCACTGCCCAGTTGACCAAGACGCTCGAGTCCGAGGAGTATCAGCATGCCTTGCGCCTCAACTTCCGTGAACAGCCCGTGCTCAACCAGGCGGAAAAGAAGCGCGGAGTGTTCGACTTCTACAAGCGGCGCAACTCGGCCGCAAGCCGAGACACTTTGTCCGCACCTTCTGCCGAGGCTATTCAGTTGGGCAATGATCCTTTGAACGCTTACAGCCCCTTGATATCGGTCTACCATCTTGTCAAGGAGAAACTTGATCGGGAACGTGCCGAAGCCCGGCCTGGTGCTCTTGGCCTCCGTCAGACCCCTGCTGATGTACAAGTACCCGAGCTCACACCTCCAGAAGCGGCTCACACCAACCAGTACCAGGTGCCGGGCGAGAAGGACACTGGCCGTCGCTCTCGCCCTCGTGCCAGAACCCATGGCGAGGACGAGGTGACGGAGACGCTGAAAAGCCACCATGTGGCGTCTCCATCTGCACATGCGGTTCCAACTGCAGCACAGCTCGAAACTCCTTCCAAGAAGGAAAGCACCGCTGCTGGCCTCCTACGGCGCTTCAGTACTCGCCGAGTCAAAGATCGCAGCCGCGATGTCGAACGGGAGCGCGTCAGCACTCCCAACACCCCAACCCTCAATGTGCAGCCCCCTGCTGATTCAGCCTCGCCAATACATCGTGGGTTTAGTGTGCGGCGCACCCGACGGGCCGAGCCGTCACCAGGTCCCGTTCCCCATGGTGGTAGTCAACCCCAGCACCAAGATCTGCTGGCTGCTCCAAGTTCTGGCGAGCAGTCTTCGCAGTCGAACAAGTTCCTTGGCCGGTCTACCAGTGTTAACTCCGCTGACTACCGACCTCGACGAGCTGCCAGGCGGGATGCCGATGCCTTGGATGTTGACCGTCAACCCCCTTCAACGAGCGGCTCGGATCAGCTTGGGCCTGAGAACCAGCGCGATCACCTCGGCGTCAAGACTGGCGGACGTACTCACACGGCACGAACCATGTCACTGGGCCACGCCCGGCGTGAAAGCATACAGGCGCGTCGGGCTCGCCGTGAAGCAACCCGAGAGGCCAACGTGCCCGAGGAGACCGATGCGGATATTTCTGGCGCAGGCACTGCTTTGGAAAGTGCCAATGAAGGAGAAGACTTGTCCAAGCCCGTTTATCTCAAGGGTCTCTTTAGTGTCTCAACCACCAGCAGCAAGCCCTTGTCCGTCATTCGAGCCGATATCATTCGCGTTTTGAAGCAGCTAGCGGTGGACTACGTCGAGATCAAGGGCGGTTTCAGCTGCCGCCACGCCCCAAGCATCGACCTTGAGAAGGTGATCGACGTCAGCCCACCCAGCCCTGAACGCCAGGGCCAGGTGTCCCACCGTCGCCGGATCAGCTTTGGCGGGCTTCTCGGGCACGACGACAGCCGTGATGACAGCCGCCCGTCACACTCCAAGTCGCAACGCCGCACCCACGGCCAACCAGATCGCAGCTTCACCACCAACTCTGATGCCTCGGACGATTACGTTGCCCGGGAACCGCCAACCAGCGCTGCTGTTGGTGATCGAGTGGTCGGGGAAACCACGACCCGTGTGCAGAGCGACACCGGAGAGAACCTGGTTCTGCGGTTCGAGATTCTCATCGTGAAGGTTCCTCTGTTCTCGCTCCACGGCATTCAGTTCAAGAAGGTCTCGGGCGGTATGTGGCAATATCGCGAGATGGCGAAGAAGATTCTCGATGCCTTGCGCCTGTGATTCAAGAGTCTCTGCCAATGCACAAAATGCATCATTCCACACGACTAAGCCGAACATAGAGCGTTCTGTGTAATGATGATCCCATTATGTCTTGTTTCTTTTCTTCTTCACCCGTGATTTTGCATCATCTTCCAGGTACATTCACCCATGACGTATCCGTACGAGCATCCTTATTATCCCTCGCATGCATCATTCATCTTCCTGCTTTATGTTGTCCTATATTTCCCCATTAGCCCTCTCGTTCCGATCTGCATCTCCCCCTGCCACGCTCTCATGTTTAGCACGTATTGTTGGACTAGATCAGCCCCTTGCTTGTTTGGCCTTCTGATGTACCTTAAAAGTCAAGCGAAGACGCCTTGTGGATGCCAATTTCTTGTTTCCTTTTTTCTTCTTATGATATATATCGTCTTAGGCCCCGAAGGTTTTCTTCTGGTCTATGGTCTCGCTGGATGGGGAAGTGGCGTTGTATGGTTTCTTGTGGATATCAAGGTTATCTCCGACTTTTAGTGAGGTGTGACTGTGAAATACGATGTGTATCGCGTGTGTATAAGGGTCATGGAACCACCCATGTTCGGACTCGTTGATGACATAATATTCTGTCGGTCATTAGTTAGGTAGTTAATCCTTCTAACTTAGAAAAGTAGACATAGTGAACCACTTCCTAGATATTGAGGTTCAGCATACATAAAACTGAGTAGATTGAAAAGCTCTAATGTAGCAAACACGAAGCAGATAACGACAGACTTAGAAAACCCGACCGATAAATGATCTTGGGAGACGGGTCACGATCTTCTCTGGATTGATAGCGTTGGTGTCACACTTAAGGCGGAGTATTAGGCGGTAAGCTGGGGTTGGTCAAATTCGACGGACTAGCTAACTAGAGGGTCAAAGTTTTGAAAATTTGGCCCTCAAGTTCAGAAATTGATGAATATTACCTCGACGAAGGAGCGACCTCGCATTGCGGAGAAGTCAAGACAGGACGAAGGGACGACCCCGATCAATAATTAATATTTAATTATTATTGAGAGGGGACAACGACAATCTTGGTGATGCCTGCAGACTGAGCCATCAATATACTCCAACCTAACCGTCACACGTACCTAACTTCCACGGTCGGGTCGTGGTTAAGGCTTCGATCTCCTAAATAGGTAACCGTTCACTGGGTCTATGATCAGCTAGAAGATCTCCGACCGGAGGAATATTCGAAGAGTTGATCTAAATGTGTGAAATGAGGTTGAGAAAGGCTTGTTAAATATTTTGCGCTGGAATTGATGAAGATTTCATGATTATACCCGGCGGTTTGGGTTGAGTGTAGGTAAATCACCGTAAATGCTTGCCTGTAGGTTGTTGGTGTCAGGTGATGCGCTGATGGGGGAGCGGCCGCTTGCACCAGCGCCTCTGTCGGGACCTGGCCGGTCGTCAACTGGCCAGTTCACATTAGGCCGCCTACCTAGGATTAAGCATTAAGCGATTCTCGACCTAGATTCAGAGTATTCGATATATAACAGGCCATTAATATGTCATAGAATGCGATAGGTGGCAGCTTACGTATTTTGATTCACTATAATGCTTTGCTAGTGGTGCTTGTTGACTTTAAAAAATTCTACCTATTGACGCGTAGCGGCGTAGGTCGCCCGATATATATATATCGCTCCCGCGCCCTCCAGCTTGAGCCCGCCTGTCCCTGACAAGCGGGATTATTCCTGATGACGAAAGGATTATCCTTCACCATAAGCCGACATTATTGCTCGGATTTAGATAAAAAACCGATTTATTAGTATTAGCCTACCTAGACTCCTAGAGCGTATTCTGGATAGGATAGATTAGTCAGCAAGATAACGCCCGCGCTGGAGGTTGATCCCTCATCCGATTGGTGGAGCTGAGACTCGCTCGTCGAGCATGATGCCAAGACTCATCGCAAACAAAAACGAGCAACTTGTCTGGACGGTAGGACGCCACCACCACCTCAAGTCGGTCTCAAATTTATGAAATCCGACTTAAGACCATCTGCTTTGCCAGGTGTCGGCTCTATTTTTCTTTGTTGGAGGATGAAGGCAAGCTATCAAGACATCAAAAGTACATTATCATACGAGATTTGGATTCAGCCAATTAGACTGGCGCCCCGCGCGCCCGGGGACCAGATCGAAATGTGATGGATGTTATCTCCACTTTCTCAATTCTCTCTGCACCAATCAACGGCAGCTAACCAGAAGTCGCCTAATCTTCGCCCAAAAGTCCACTTCTGAGAGTACACCAGATTTCTCCGAAATTGGGGCCAAAACACTACCGAGAGCATGTCAATGTCTAATTCATAAGTCTGATGCCCCCTTTTTGCTTCTTTTTATCGCTAGAAGGTAGGATCTCATGGTAGCTATATCAGTCAAGTTTGATATATGACTAAGCTAACCTTGCTTACCTAATTGATTCCTTGCCCCCGTGACTTGTCTGGGCAGTAGCTCTCTTCCTTTTCGAGCTCTGCTTCTTTGTCTCGGCGAGATATTCTACACCTCACGTCACCTTGCTTTTTCGAGATCCCTTCGAGTCCCCGTCCCTCTTCTTCCCGTTGTTTCTCCCCTCACAATCATATTTCCTGAACCAGCACACGCGAGGCTATCCTCTCAACGCGTGTTTTACCCACTTCCCGTCCCCGGACCAACGTTCGTCTCCTCTAGAGGTCCCGGCTTTGTCTTTCCCACACAATCCCCCTGCGGGCCCGGCTCTCCTATCTGCTAAACGGACACACCTTTATTTTCCCTTTCCACCCACCCCTCTTCCTCCTTGTCCCTGTCTCGAGGGATATTTCATATCTGAGAACCTGCGTGGTCTATTTCTACCTGTCCATGCGCGCTTAAACGTGTTTTGGGAGAGTTACCACACTATCCTTCCTCATAACCGTGTCGGTATCCTCTGAGGAGCAATGCAGGGGCTCGCCGGGCCCTTAGCGGCCCCAAAGCCCGGGTACCCTTCGGTGCCTCCCAGCACCCACGAGGTCATCGACCTGACCCTCGACGATATGGAAATCGATGAAGTTGAGCAGCACCGGGTAAGTTTTCTTTCCTAAATTCTTTCCATTAACACACGAGTCTTCAGTCAACGGCTTGGTCGCTCTCTCCTGTTTAAAGGAGCAGCGGCAGCTTTGGTCTGCCTTCCCCCAAATTCCTACCTTCTGTTTCACACTTTCCTTACAAAATGTTTTGATCGCTCGTGCCGCCGTGCGGTTATTCTCATCCGTGCCCTTTCTGTGGAATCCTGTTCTTTGTGGACCCGCCTTCTTGTGACCTTCTTCTTGAGATCTGTATTTGCCTCTGTTTTTGTGTTTTTGATACGCGACTCGCGTACACGACTGGTCTTCCGTAACTCTGCGTGTACACAAAGAGCCACCACCGAACAGAAGCACCTACATTCCTCAGACTCACCATGGAAATCATCGCTAACTTGAGGCTTTGTTCCCAGCCTGCTGAGCTCACTTCACAGCCGAACGGGTTGTCGAACGGGCTGTTGCCCTGTGTGAAGACAGAACCCAATGGTGGAGGGGTTACTTTCGTGTCGACCCTAACCCAATCCTTGAGCCCACAAAAGCAGAAACAGAAACAGGCCACTCTTTTGCGGGCGGGTTTCAATGTTACCAACAATACTGCAGACCATTCGGGCGCGTCGTCTATCTATCAAAGCCCCTACGATAGTGGAGACAATGAGCGCGCCTTTCGTGTCGTGTCGAGTACTATTCCTCAGAAGCGCAAGAGCCAGAGCGCCGATGAATCCGACAACCACGACTTTTCAGAAGATGATTTGGCTCGGCCCTCTCAGAATGCCATCAACCCGTCAAACAAGAGCCCCCAGTCATTGTTTACTTGGAAGAATTCGCCTTCTTTCAAGACCCCAACCCCCCAGCCACAGCTGCCACCTCCGGACTCTGTGAGTGTGGTGATTCCCTCTCCTTCGGAGGCTCAAAGAAAGCAGATGAGAGCAGCCGCCAAGATGGAATACATGGGGATCAGCCAGCGATACTTCCCTACTGGGCAAGAAGAGAGAGCCAAAGCCCAGATGCGCTTTTACCCGCGGGCCACGCCTAATAAGCCCCATCACAAGCTGGTTCCGCTCAAACTCCCCTCGCCTGAGCTGAACGACCCCATTCCTAGGAAGTCAGGCACTGCACCAACCACTCCTGAGCTAAGCACCCAGGAGCTCGTTACCAGGTTTCTCCGCAAGAAGTTCCGTAAGAAGCTGAAGCGAGTCTGCGGTGGCCCTGAAACCATATTCAATATTGACGATGTGAAGCTCGCTACCTTGTCTGCCAACTTCTTCTTCGTCGGCGATTATCGCCTAGGGCCCGGTGTCACCCCGGTTGGGGATGAGTTCCTCACTGGCTGCGACTGCGGCAGCGTCTGTGACCCAACGACCTGCTCCTGTCTGCAGCAGGAAGAGGAGTCGGAAGACTTGATTGTGGCTTATGAGCGACTGCCCTCCGGAAAAGTCGTCGTGCGTAAGGACTTTTTGGACCGCAAGGCCATGATCTCCGAGTGCAGCTCCCGATGCTCCTGTGCTGGGAGTGACTGCTGGAACTACGTTGTCCAGCGCGGCCGTCAGGTTCGCCTGGAGGTCTTTGATGCCGGCGATCGCGGGCTTGGTCTGCGCTGCCTCGAGCCGATAGTCACCGGCCAATTCATCGATTGCTACTTTGGTGAAGTGATTACAAAGGAATCGGCGGATGCGCGCGAGGCTGCGAATGGGGACAAGCCATCCTACCTGTTTTGCCTGGACTGGCTCATCGATAATGGCTACGGCACCCACACCTATGAGGAAAGCTACGTGGTGGATGGGCAGAAGTTTGGCACGGCCACGCGGTTCATCAACCACTCGTGCAACCCTAATTGCAAGATCATCCCCGTTTCAACCAATCGCTTTTCCGACCAGCGGCTCTACTATCTCGCCTTCTTCGCTATCCGCGATATTCCCGCCAATACCGAGCTCACGTTTGACTACCATCCGGTCTGGGATGGATCAGAGCGAACCGACCCCGATGCCGTCAAGTGTCTCTGCGGGGAGGAGAACTGCCGTGGCCAGCTGTGGCCTAATGCCCGCAAGAAGGGCAATAACATGGACTAGATCATCGCTGGTCGGTGGCGTTTACCCTTTTGCCTTTCATACTCTGTTTTTGTCATCGAGCCCTTGAGGCTATATGCCTCGTTCCAGCATACACATACCCTGCCAACTTAGCGATGCTTCTTGTTTTTGGCGCGTTGTCTTTTTGATCATCTGCATACATTAGCGAGAGGCGCTATGGTTACTGCATCTTTTCTTTTTGTCCCTGGGCTTCATATCTTCCGCCCTGAGATTCATGATGATGAAGCATTCGAGCATATCCCCTATTTCTGTTCTGTGCAGGGCCAACACATACATTTTTGTGACCGACATTCATACTCCATTGCCATTCCACAGCAACGCTGCCACTGCATGTACGAGTGAGAAAAGAAAGCCTACCCAAAGAACTCTTGAAACCGAAACAGAGAGAACCCCAATGAATGAAACAAGTCAAAAATACATTGCCCGAATGTAGAGATGAAACATATGAAACAGTTTCCAACCTTAATCAGTCGGTATCACCCATAAATCAACTGATCTGTACATCGGACAATCTGCGACTGCCATCCAATGCGCATGGATACACCTATGCCATTACCCATAGGGCCTAAACTGTACAATCTTTCAGGTGCCCAATGAGGTATTCCAGTTCCAACCTCCCCCCTCCCCAAAAAAAAAAAAAACATTCATTCAAACTCCAAAACACCACTATCCACATGCTTTTGCCCAACCGCCACAATACAAACAAAAAGAAAAAAGAAAAAAAAAAAAGAAAGAAACTTCAAGCCTGAAACAACCTCACCCTCCTCCACAGCCCTCCCCCTACGCCCTCCCCTCCATAACTTCAAAAATCCCCCCCATCACAAACCGAGGCTGCTGCACCGCCACCGACCGGGTCTCGGAGCCTCCACTCGCCCTCGAGCCAGGACCACGCTGTCCCAGGTCCATCTGCAAGCCAAAACACGACAGACTCATCGGTAGAGCGGTGGTGGTGGGATCCACGGGCCGCGGCTCCATCAAATCCAGCCCCTGCCGCTCGATAGCATCCTCGTCACACCGGCACCGCTCCTCGCTGAGGGCCATATCTACCGCCGACGGTCGGCGGCGCACAATCATGAGCGATGAGCGGCCGCGGAGCACCGCGCAGGGGAGAATGCTCACGCTTTGGGCGGTGGTGGCATTGTGACCGGGGCTGTTGCTGTGCGCTGGTCGAGAGACGGTGTCTGTGTCTGTGTCGAGATCGAGATCACCCTTGGAATTGGGACTGCTGGTGGTGGCTGTGGTGCTGGTGCTGGTGCTGGGGTGGCACTGGAAGGAGAGATTGAAGAGGTGGTGCGGTGATAGTTGGGTGGGCTGGTGACGTCGGCGGAGGGTGGAGGTGGGCGAGGCTGGTGGGGAGGTGGTTCGTGAACTGGGCGGGCTGGAGGTGTCGCTGGCTGGCTGGTGATGGTGATGGTGATGGTGATGGTGATGGTGATGGTCATGGGTGGTGGTGGTGGTGAGAGGGGGGAATGGAGGAGGGAATTGGTGCATTTTGTGCGTAGTCGAGGAAGTCAATGAAGACTATTTTTTTTTTTTTTTTTGGCCAGGCTTGTGTTTGGTATTTTGGTGGGTGATGATGTCGTGGAATGCGGGTTACTAGGTACTGTAGTTTAGATGGAGTAGTGACCGTAGCGGGTAAGGTAGTAGATGAGATCAAGAGTATGATTCCTCCATCAGTGTGAAGAGTTACGAGAAGAAAGAGGTTTGAACAGAAGAAATGGCCCCCGGGCGAGCACTGGGGGATTATGAGGCAACTTGGACGAGAGCGCGAGTCTGCAAGGACAAGGACGCAGGGAGAGTTTGAGACACGAACGGAATCATCGAATGCGGGTGCGTTTCCCATCCTGCTGGGGCGTTGGCCGCTTGCGGGAAGGGTCAATGGCAATGTTCAGTTGACAAACCCCATTGTTCTTCCCGCAAGCAGTGAGGAATGTATCGAATGATAAGAGTTACTACTCTAGAGCCATTGAACGAGATCGACCAGAGAGCATCGGAGGGCAATCATGACTGCCGTGGTGGTTCCCCACCTTGGAAAGGGAAAGGGAAAGTCCCATCCCAAGTTCCCATCACCCATGTCATCGAAACTATATCCATAATCCCGTACATCCTCCGTACTTTGTACAAGTACGACGAAATTACCGGGGCCCAATAGAAACTGGCAGGAGTAAACTAGCGATGGACTTCAATACGTTAATAGTCGATCTAGACCCCACCTGATTCAGCCTCCCAGAGAGGCAAGAAGTTAGAAAGAACGTGTCGATCCTGCAACGGTAGCTGAGACCGTAGAACTAGTCTATGCTCCTACTCCATATTCTATTTGATCCTAATAGGCCTGGTAACCCCGAATGCGAGTGGCACGCCATCAGAGTAAGGAGAAAAGACGTCCAAAAAAAAGAAAAAGAAATCATTTCATGACAAAATGGCAACAAGCCCACGCCGTTGCTATGCAAAAGAATTGCTCCCAAGGATGCCGGGATCAGAAGAGGGTAAAAGTACAGCGAAATGGAAATCATCCGACCGCCAAGTCACAACATGAAAATAGAAAAGAACCAAATAATGAAAATGACCCTCGAGATCAAAATACTCGAGGATGCCAAAAAAAGGAAAGAATGTCCAGGGAAAGCAGGAAAGGAGATAAGAGGACGGAAGGAAATGCGTAACGGGGCCGAAGCTCAACTCTCAGCTCTTCAATCATATGTCCATACCTCCTCCATTTTGCGTCTTCTTCTTCTTCTTCTTCTTCTTCTTCGTCGCTCATGGGCATACCATCAATGTGTTCTCTCAAGCACTCCACCTAGTGTTCGCTGGATCGATCCCCCGATCGCCGCTGCGTGAAACTACGCCGGATACTCTCGCCCCAAGCAGAGTTGTCCAGCGAGTGCATGACATCCTGCATGCTAATCGCACTATTCTGGCGGGAATGGTCCGCTCGCTCGCCCGATCCGTCGTGCTCGCCAGACTCAAAGGAAACGCGATCACCGTACAACCGACGCGGGATCCGCGACGGACTGATGCTAGACCACTCCGTAGGCGTGCTGGCACCAGAAGCGCGGCCACCAAAGCTGGTATCCAAACGAGGAAGATCGTCGCGGCGGTTGGTCGGGCTCGACTCGGCTCGCCGGTGGGAAGTGGACACAGGCGAGAGCATGGGCGCAAATGGTGAATCGGGGTCTGGTGGATTCTGCGGAGTCATCGCGCCGAGCGCGTGCTCTTCCGGTTCCTCTTCGACGGGATCGTCCACGTAGATCTCGGGCACGGTAAATTGCGGGACGGCAGTCATGCGACTGGATTTTTTGCGCTCGCAAGCCCGACGGAATTCGCGAGAATAGTACAACGTATCAAAGAAGCCGATGACCGTGTTACGGCGGACAGCTTCCTCAACACGCTGGAGTCGGGCCCGACGACGAAGGAATTCTTCAAGCCGCAGAGATTTGTTGTCGCTGATAATCTTGTAGTGCGCAAGTATCATCAAGCATTGGTGGAACGAAATCCCGCGGTCGGGGTCCGCAGACACGAGGACCTCTTCATAGAAGGAATTCAGGCGTTGACGCCGCTCACGGATCGTAGCGACTGGTATGCGGTTGATGATACGGGCGAGTTTCTTGAGATCGACACCCGTGGCAAGCGTGTTCTCGCCGTTGGGTCGTAAAGACTGAACTGATTCTCGAGAGCGAATGGGCAACGCACTGTGCATCGAATGCAACGAAAGTACCGAATCGCGAGGCGTTTCCCGACATTGGTCTAGAATAGCCCCAACGGTGAACTCGTTCTCGTAGATTTGCATGGCAAACACACCAGAGAGTTCCTACATAGCTGGTTAGACATTGTACACCATAAGACGAGCGCCCGCGCAGAATAACAAAGCGTTGGAACAAATCACTTACCCCAAGTAACCGAGGGAACTGCTCTTTGGTAATGTAACCCGATCCATTCGGGTCATAGGTTGCCCACGCCTGCTTGAAGCGGCGAATCTCTTCACGACTGACCGCATACAGTCCACTGCTGCGCTGATAGACGTAGGAGAAGCTCTCGAAGATAAGCGAAACAAACAGCGAAACGAAAATGTACATGCTGATGATGTTCCACAAGATAAACAGGGTCCGAGCCCAAGCGGCACCGCCGCAGTCATCATCAAGGAAGTTGGAATCATATGTGCAGAATGGGGGTACCATCGTCGCAAAGTCTTCCATAATCTGGTTCCAGCCTTCACCGCAACTAGCACGAAACAGGAGAATCAGGGCTTTTGGTACGTCACGGAAGTTCATGTTGTGGGTCTCCTGTGAGCCGAACTTGGTGAGACCGAAAGCCTGGTTCATGGCAATGCCAAACACCAGGAACAACACGAACCAGGTAGCCAGGAGGTTGCCAATCACCGGCAGACTAGCTGCGGCAGTTTTGAAAAGCTGATCAAGCTGATTGTTTCGCGGAATAAGCAGTAAAGCGATTGAGACCAGGAAGAGTTTGTTCAGCTCAAGCACAACCTGCGTTGAATATGAGAGGTCGAGGATGATCGTGATGAATGCACCAGGGACAGCAAGAAGTGAGTACAGATCCCAAGAGCTTCGGCTGAACCGATGCCACCCAAGGCCGATCAGCCGGATGAGCACGTTGGCTATGTAGACGAACATGAAGGCGAAGAACAAGATGGTCCGGGTGGTCACCCACCAATTGGGCTCGGGATAATACTCGAGTACCAGAAGAAGCAGATGCACAACGAGCACGCAGGTCACAAACCGCGCCCATCGCCCATGCTTCTTGACGGCAATTCGATAACACCATAAGCGCCATTTATGGCTCTTTTCATTGAATGATCGCTTAGACGGCGAAATCTGTCGAAGAAGCTTCCGCAATTCCAGCCAAGATCGTTGCTCGGCAGTCAAGAACGCAACGCCAGTCTGTTCCGTGTAGTTGCGCATGAACACAGATACAAACAGCGTCAAGACGAAGACAGCGCCGAGCAGATTGAAGACGACGAAGAACAAGCCATTCTCTGGTGCGCTGCCGTCCTGCGGTTGCCAGCCCTTTCCAGTGATCTTCATAGCACTATCCTGGACGTCGATCCATCCCTCCTGCGAGACAATCTGGAATAGAATGAAGAGGGCATCACCAAAGTCATCAAAGTCGTAGTATGGATTAGTGGCGACACGGGGAGCCAGCACATTCCAATTATAGGGAGAACTGGCGTACTCGCCAACACAGGCCGTCAGATTTCCCGCGAAATTGCCATCGTTGCACGCTATCATCTGTCCATTGAACAAGTTGACACCGTAGATGGCAAATGGAATAAGGAAACTCATCGAGACGGCCGCGGCGGCAACAACCTTCCATCCTCCAACAATGATGACAGAATGGAAAGTGTCCTTGGCGCTGTCGGACACATTGAGCAAACGCAGAGCCCTGAGCGCTTTGAAAGCGCCAATGGCCCGAGAAACGTTCCAGTCTTTCCTCAGCGAACTACCAACATTGATCCATAAGGTCAACAACACGATGCCGTCGATGAAACCCCAAGAACTGCGGAAGAACGCGTTGGGTGTCCAGAAGAAGCCATCAGCGACGACTTTGATCAGTGCCTCGACCGTGAAGATGACCGCAAAGCCCAGATCAGTGTACACGAACCAGTTGCGGTTGGTGCGGAAGTATTTTCGTTGGTACAGGGGTGTCGTGATACAGGCCAGGAGCACCATGGCTACGATCGCGGCGTAGATGAACGCCGAAAAGGCATACCACACCGGCTTATAAGGATCCACACCTTCAACTCGCTGATTGCCACGTCCAGGCCCGACAATCCTTTGACAGAATTTGCGAATGGGATTCTGTGGTGAGAACATGAACAAGGACTTGTTGTAGTTTGGATGCTTGACGAGATACTCTCGCTGGGCACGCTTTCTGGCCTCGGCCGCAGATGCGACTTCCTTTGCCATAGTCCGTGGGTCCAGTTCTTCGTAAGCTCTCGAGAATTGTAGCTTTGAGTAGAACGGGTTTGGTTCACGGCCCAAGACGAAAGAAGTAGCCTTTGTCCACAGTCGAGATAGCACGCCAGGCTCGACGGCTTCTTGATTCGCACTCTCCGGAATCATGGTATTCTCTCGGCGTCGGTTCTCATTGTCGGCCTGGGCATTTTCCTCCTCCTCATCGAGGAAGTCGCGCACGACAGCATCCTTAAGGAGCATCTCCATCGCGGCAGGACCATGATCCAAAGGATCCTTGTAGCGATGCGAGTCCCTACCGAGGCGGAGAATCTTGGACAGAGCAAGATTGCCTTTCGCATGTCCACCAAGATGTTTTTGTTCCAAAAAGGCTCGCACTTGCTGCATTCGCTTTTCATCTTCTGACACATCAAAGCTCTCTTGGATGACAGCAATGAACATGTTCAATATGATGAAGTTGGCCACGATGAACCACAAGATAATGAAGGCAGCAGAGATCCAGGCGGTGTTGAAACCCACTGTATAGGTGGTGGCATTGTAAAGAATGGTTGTCCAGTTCTCACTGGATAGAATTTGGTACATTCCCAAGAACGAGTTGTAAATATCAGCAAAGGTAATGCTGATTGCATTGCCACCCGAGTCCTGAGGAGGAATCTGGCTTCGGAAAAGTTGGGTTGCGAAAATAGATGCAAGGAATGTCATCAAGAAAAGGAAAAAGATGAGGTTGAGCAAACCAACAACATTCCGGAAAACGATCATGATGAGGTTTCTAGTGACAGAAAATGCCATAATGAACCTGTACACTCGAAGAATCTGGAAGAGCGTGAGGACGGTGTAGGCGCGGCCTGAATTATGAATCGGAGGGATCTGAATGACGCAGGTGACTACCACGAGGAAGAGGTCAAACCAGTTGCGGCGCTTGCGATGGAAGATACGCCAGTCTGATGCAAACCGCAAGACGATCTCGATCAGGAAAACAACAGTGACGACAGTCTCGGTATTATCAATGAACCGAGCTCGATCGGCCGACATGGTGGCACTTCTCAAAGCTTGGACTACCAGGTCAAAGAAGATGAGGCAAACCCACAACCACTCAGTCTTGTCATAGATGCGCTTGAGAGAGTTGACCTTCCGATTTAGGTTTTCATCGCTGTCAAGCCCGTCGATCTGTTGGACGGCGAACGCACTGCGCTTGCTTTCTTCACGAATAACCTGGAAGGAGTGAGTGATGACTGCCACAAGCAAGTTGACCAGCCACAAGCTTAGAATGACCAGGGCGAAGGCAAAGTACAGTGCCGCCGCGAGGTAGTCACTGTCGGTAGTAGAGTAAAGCAAGTCGGTAAAGGTGTTGGAACTCATGATGACAAAAACCAACTCCAGCGACTGCACAATGTTGTCGAAGCTTTTGGTGCCATTGAAGGGATTTTGACCTTCCATGCATATGGAGCCTTGCGGGCAAAGATACCCTTTTGGCTTGGAAGTATTGGAAGGGTTGCCGAAATGATCGAGCCACGGCATTTCCACCCCATTATCAAGATAGCCGCCACAAAATTGCGTGCCGGATGAATAGTTACTCTGGCCCGTGGGATCGACCCAGACACAGGTCCGTCGGAAACTGGACTTGAAACTTTGGATTCCGACAATGGCGAAAAGGAGCCAGAAGAATCCAATGAGGAATGCAACATGGACCAGCAGAGGAGCAGCCCGCTTTAGACTTCGAAGAATGACCTAGATCATGTATCAGTCAGTGGACCCCGTGGCCATGAACGGAAAAGAGAGAACAAATCATTGCTCTTGCACAGAAGGTGGATGCCATACAGATGTACCGTTCGTCAGGGCGAGAAGACGCAAAATTCGGAGGCAGCTGAGCATTCGAAAAATGTACAGCTGATGCGTCGACTCCATGCCCATCAGGGATAGAAAGAAGGAGACCCAAAAAGCCACAACGGCAACAAAGTCTAACCGGTTGAAAGAGTGTCGAAGAAAAGCCCGATGGGCAAGTCTAACACGGCGCTTATGGAGGGGATCGTCGTAGTTACCAGCTGCAGCGTCTAATCCATTCATCCCGGTAAAGGTTCGAAGAATCGAGCCCTGCGGTTCTTGAGGGGCAAACGAGACCTTTTTTGTCGTCGCTTGTCGATGGGGCGTGATCAGATTCCTGCTCTTCTCGGCGATCGCTTTGCGGATGCCTAGGGATCGGTTGAGAGTACTGTATTCTGCGGGATTGAAAATAAAGCCAGACACCAAGATTTTGGCAATGATTTCAAGGGTATAAATGACGAAAATGACCAAGAAAACGTAGTCTAGCGATGTGGTTCCCCATCGCACCGCTAATGGTCGATTGAAAACAGATTTTGAGGATTCCACGATGAGCAGGATGGTCTGGATGATAATCACGACCAGGATAAAGGGTTCCATGACTGGGTGAACGAGTACGTCGCACAGCCAAAGTCGAAGTGGGTGATCCGGACCCAATATACCAAGTGACCTGCCTCGGAATGGGTTGTTTCGATATCGCCACATCTTCGATGATAACCGCTTTTCGCGTCCAGTTGCGTTGGGTGAAGGGTCGTGCGCATATTCCGACATTGCAGGAAGCATTGGAGGGCCTTCCAGTCGCGCATTCTTGTGCGACTCTTCCCTTTCGATCGCCTGTTCTATGACCTCCGGTTCATTACTCAAGTTGACCACACGCTGCGACATGGATTTCACCATAGAGCTGGCTCGTTGCAGCGCCCCGCCAGAAGCCGAGGGAGACAGAGAGCGAGACCGGGCACTGCTACCGCGACTTCGCGACAAGCCTTCCTCAAGATGTGGCAGGTCATCGCCCAACCGCGCTCCATGTCCAAGGTGGGAACCCGTGTCACTGCTCCGTCGGCCCTCTTCCCTCGGAGCGCCGCTAATCGGTTGCAAATATCGTGGATCGGTCAATCCCGCGGTGTCATCTTCATCGTCGACGCGTGGAGCCATGTAGCCGTCATGATCGTGGGGAGAATACGCATCTAGCGGTATATTATCAAGATCGGAAGCAGCATCGTTAAAGTCATGCATCGAAGAGGGCCCGGCCGTAGTTCTCGTGTCGTGTGATGTGTCGAACGTAGCACCAAATGACATCGCTTGCGCGATGGCTTCGGGAGGGATCTCGTCAGATTGGCGGTCGCCATAACGAACTGGCCGGAACGGATTCCTGATCGCGCCGACTAATTCAACGGGTGATTCCTCCGCTACGCTCTCGTATTGTCTTCGCGACCCTCCTCTAATTAATGACCGTCGAGAGAAAAGACTGCTCCCCGCGCTGTTGGCCCGACCTCTGCCTCGATCCTCGGTGGGGCCCTCGAATCTCGAGAGGTCTTGGAGGGGGATTTGGCTGTCATGGTCGCCAGGCGGCTGGCTATTCGGCGCCATCGTCAGGCAGCTTCAAGGCTTATCGGATCGGAGACATCGCAGCTCGTGCTGGGCACAGTCGCTCGGAAAGGCAGAGGGTGTTCGAGATCCTGGGGAGCGTGACAGCAGAAGGTGAAAGATTGGGGGCGGAAGGAGACTAGCTCGGCTGTTCAGGGGAAAGAAGGCGCTCAAGTTGGCGTGCTACGTCTAGGAGAGAAGACGAAGGTAAGCTCAGCAGCGGGAGGGGATGTCGCCAGGAGGCGCGCAGCACAATGGGGGCGAGTCGTAGTTTAGCAGCTGAAAGATGTTTAGTTCAAAAAAGAGAGACCCGCCGGTCGCAAGACGAACGAAGCCACGGGAAGTGCTGGGCTGGTTCGGTCAAGTGTCATTGGCCCACGGGCGCATTCATGGCGGAAGTGCGGGAGGAAGTTGACATTCCTCGATCTGAAACAGCCTCGTCTTGATTACGACTTACTCTCGAAAGAAGAGTGAGTTACTCGATGATAACTGAGTACTAGTGGAACATGCTACTGTATGCGGCTTTGCTATACTTCTCCGCTGTCAACAATAAGCCTCTGTGGCGGAGCCATGCACAGCCTGTCCGAGTGTACTGTATCAGCCAAACCATACTACTGTATAGGTTTCCATCTGTGAGTCCAGACTCCCGAGTCTAGATGACATGGCTTCCTCTCCCTACTCCCTAGCTGTCACTTGCAGCCTCTACGTGGCTGTTTCTCATCCGAGTCAGTCCGACCGGAAATTGCCCTCTCGTCACCATAGTGGACAATTGGCACTAACTCTCGTAGTCACTGACGAAGCTCTGGGTAAAACAGTGTTGCCTGGTAGGGTCTCCAGGTACCAAAAATAGGCCATAGCTTATATGGTTTCGAAAGAGACAGAGAAACGTTTGTTTGAGATGACTACTATATCACCACGATCCATAAACCTCGTGCTTTCAAGGCCAGGTGTATCATGAACGGTGTCTGTATTTCAAAAGGCTCCTAAATAACAATACAGTAGCGTTGATCAATCCGTGTCCATTTGACTCGACTGATCCTTCTGCTTAACGTGTTGCCGAACGCCATCCAGGAACGCTTCCACCGCGTCACCCCCACCAAGGGGCACGCCGCCACGCCGCATAAATCCGCCATTGGCGACGGGAATCTGCAGGGCTTCACTAATACTGGGAAGCCCTCCGTCTCGGAGAGCCACGGTAAGACTAGCCAGACTTTGCATAAACTGGGGGGATCGGAGGACACGGCGAAGGATATCTTTCTTCTGTGAGAGATCAAGAGAGAGAAGTGCCGCCTGGGCGAGTTCGGGGTCAGTGTCAGCTTCCGCAGCCTCGGCTGGATTGCCCTGGGCCAGCAGAAGTAGTGCGGGTGGGAGGAAGCTCAAGAGGTGATCAACTGTAGTGTCGTCGGCAGTCTCGATGAGGGGAAGAGTAGTAGGGGGAGTAAGCAAGTCTTGAAGGGTGGTAGATGGTCGTTCGGGGTCCTGGGACTGGGCTTGTCCTGATTGCCCACCACCCAAGGACCGTAAGAAGTCTTGAACTACCGATGCTGGGTCGCTCGAGGAAGCACTGGAGAAAGAGGCAAGAGAGATATTGATCAGATTTGGTGCTCCAAGCCATGCCCCCAAAAAACGATGTTGAGGTTGACAGAGAGATATGTACCTACGCTCGTCCACCATCGGCACCACCCTCGCGAGATTCCTGGCCTTCCTCGCGGATATCACCTCCCGTGGCATCCGGCCCAGCTCCACCACTGCTTCCGCCGTGGTTGTGGTTCGGATCATGGTCTGTTCCCTCCACGTCCTCCATGGTCTCGTCGTCGTCGCCGCCAGATGGCCGCCCGGGGAGATTGGCAATCTCATGCTCCACATCCACATCCTCACCCTGCAAGAGGACATCGACAATCTCGCCCAACTTCAGATCCCGGGGACTGAACCAGCTGGCGTCACCACTTTCATGTTGGGATCGTGACTGCAACCAGAAGAGATACCGCTGGGAGCTGGAGGAGAACTTCAACACAAACACACGCCCATTTGTGACGTCCTTGCCCGACGGTTTGTAGGGGGTGAAGCTTCCATCTGAAGGGATCATGACCAGGTCAAGCTCGGGCTCGTCAAGCGGAGCGCTGCGAGGGCGCCAGCAGAAGTGCATCAGCTCATCTTCGGAGTAGAGGTAAATGTAGCCGGGTGTCGGCTTGGGCTTCACGGTGGCGGGGGAGGTAGAGCCCTGGGACAGAACATCATTACGTTAGCTTTTTCTCGTCTTCATTGTGCTGAACGATGGACAATCGGTGGAGTGATCGAGAGACACCATGAGAGAGCTCTTGAGGTTGGATTAGCACTCGACATACATCAAAGTCGCAGATACCTGCTTTGAAGGTGACGATTGGAGCTATCGACATGGCGAATCAAGATGATGCAGAAGCCAGTAATTCGTATGGGCCGATCCAGTTGCGTCGCTCAGGTGAACAGAAAGGAATCAGACGTTTTGGAGGGAAAGGAGGTGTGGTGCTGCGGAGACCTAGAGCTTGCGGATACGTCAGTTGCAGGTGTTTGTGCTAAACAGCTGACTTGCACTGGAGGCGTTTACGGGCAACCGTGTTTTCGCCCGTAGAGTCAGGCACAAACTGTGGTACGGTGTCTCGGCCTTGCGGCCTGATTTGCGAGGCAAACACCTAAGTTATCGTAGCTGGACTACTCCCGCATGATACATCTTGGCCCCTTGGGTTCTTGAGAATGGTTTTTGCTGGACAGCCCAGTGATCGGCTTTTTTGGGACGTCCCACAGCGAGTGCTATCAGAATAACTTACCAGTCTCTCAGCCTTCGGGGAATGTTGGATTGACCGTATAAGCCGCAAATCCCCGTGTACATCCTAAATGGCCCCCGCATTCAAGATGACTATTAGGTATAATATGAATCATTTATCGCCCATCTATGTCCTGGCAAACTTCTTTACTGCTCTTCTCTCAAAGATGGTACTTCACAAGTGACCACCAGAATTAGAGCCAAAGACGAAAGGGAATCATCTGTATGGCTCCTTTGAGAGTACTCATCTGCGGAGGCGGTTGTGCTGGTCCAGCACTAGCTTTCTGGCTTGCCCGAACCGGTCATCATGTCACGGTTGTCGAGCGCTTTCCAGCTCTGAGGGCTGGCGGCTCACAAATCGACCTGCGTGGTGCAGGCATCGAAGCCATCAAGCGCATGGGGCTGCTCGAGGCCATCAAAAGTAAACTTGTCGACGAACCCGGTACGGCTATGGTGGATTCCGAAGGCAATGTCAAAGCTACCGTCATGGCGAACAAAACCAGCCAAGGTGCCCAGACCCTGACCTCAGAGTACGAGATCATGCGGGGAGACTTGGTGCGCATAATCTACGAGGCCACCAAGGACAATGTCCACTACATTTTCGGCAAGATGGTGGATACCTTTGATCAAGACGAGGAGCAAGTCACCGCTCATTTCTCAGATGGCTCTTCAGACACATACGATCTCCTTGTCGGTGCTGACGGCCAAGGGTCGCGCATACGAAGAGCGATATTGTCTCCAGACAGTTCTGACCCATACTTCCGGTTTGGAACCCACATCGCTTACTGGTTCATTCCACGCATGGATTCAGACACCAACATGAAGACTGTTTACAATTGTCCTGGAGGACGCATGATCATGCGCCGAAGTCACAACTCGACTGAAACACAAGTCTTGTGCTTCCTGCAGGATACCTCTCCAGAATTGTCGAGTCTGTGCAAAGTTTCGGTTGAAGAGCAAAAGGCCTTCTGGACTCGGCGCTTTCACGATGCTGGATGGCAGGCGGACCGTTTCCTTGCAGGAATGAAGACCACCGATAACTGGTATTGTCAAGAGGTGGTGCAAGTGCGTACGAATACGTGGTACCGAGGTCGAGTAGTGCTTCTCGGAGATGCTGCATTCTGCCCATCTCCCTGGAGTGGAATGGGAACTTCAAGTGCTCTTGTCGGGGCTTATGTCTTGGCTGGAGAGATCAATCAGCATACAGATGATCTCTCTCAGGCGTTCCTTGACTACAACAAAGTCTTGCGACCCTATGTGCAAGAGTGCCAAGAGGTGCATCCCTGGCTGATCAATTTGGCCTTGCCGCAATCCTGGTGGGGAGTTGCGATTGTCCGATTCATCTTCCAGGTATCGTGTTTCTTTCGCCTGCCCGAGTTGATCTCCAGATTCTCGACCGAAAGAGATGGAGGGTGGCAGCTGCCCGATTATACAGAACTCCAGGCGAGTCAGTAAGGAACAGGAGGAATTATTTGTATTCGTATATGCACAGGACGTATTATTACTTGTGGGAAACATATAAAACAACAATAACTTACTACTCAGCTCTCTTGACTCCATGTAGAACATGTCGAATCGCGGTCTACAAGTTGCCTGTTCTGCTGCTTGCTGTATGAACAACAGGTTTGTCGTGATTGGGATCAAATTTTGAGCCCATCTCTGGCATCTTGTATGTTGAAAAACACATGCAGTTTTCATGTTTTCATCGTGACTCTAGGCTAATAACCATTGGTTGAAGAACATCTTGATTCATAGTGTGGTATAGATACATACTTCTGTACCCGTGTACCGACAACCAAGCAGGTGGCCAGGCCCCACAAAACCACAAAAGCCGTGTCCATCGGGCGATGGCGCGATGAGTCAGCCCCGTCGGTTCGGCTAACCCGTATCACGTGAGATAGGGCTTCCCCTTCCCACAAACCCTCTAACTGGACTCCACTGGCAAGTCCGCACATCAACCTCCAACACCCAACCCCCAACCCGACAACCACCTACACCATCTTCGTCACCATGTCGGACGGCCAGACGAAGCAGTTTGGAAAGGGCCAGCGGCTCGTGCCCGCCCAGAAGGCTCAGAAGTGGTACCCCGTGGACGACGATTCGCAGCCTAAGAAGGTCAGTGAGACCCTGGGCCACCTGCAAATCCGATACAGACACTCGAGGAGGATATTGGCACGCGAAGTTCGCTCGGATCAGATGCGACAACAATCGCGCTGGATTTTGTTGAAATGCAATTCATGGGGAGAGTTCCACCCAGCGACAATTCATTTCAGTCGAACCCGGCAGCAATTGGTGATCACAAATTACGACGAGATCTTTTCACACTCGAGACGCATCGGCACACACCCAAGAAAAGATTGAAATCGCATCGCATCCGAGCGAACCGACCACGCCTTGAAACTCCGCGAGAGATGATCGAATTGCTGGGAACCATTCTCCGCAAGATACACAAAAACACGACAGTGACTGACATTGGCTCTTTTCTGTGCATTACAGGTTCGCAAGTCGATCCGCCCCGCTAAGGTCCGCGAGACCCTCCAGCCCGGTACCATCCTGATCCTCCTCGCTGGCCGCTTCCGTGGCAAGCGTGTCGTCCTCCTCAAGCACCTCGACCAGGGTGTTCTCCTCGTCACCGGCCCCTTCAAGATCAACGGCGTTCCCCTCCGCCGTGTCAACGCCCGCTATGTGATCGCCACCTCCAAGCGCATCGACATCTCCGGTGTTGACGCCAAGACCCTCGAGAAGGTTGCTACTCCCGACTACTTCACCAAGGAGAAGAAGGCCGAGAAGAAGTCTGAGGAGGCTTTCTTCAAGCAGGGCGAGAAGCCCGAGGTACGTTTTTCTCTGAGATCTATGGGTTGTGGTTCAATCTGGACTCCTATAACTAACGTGCATGTTTCTCTCTCTACAGAAGAAGAAGGTTGCCTCCGCTCGTGCCGCTGACCAGAAGGCCGTCGACCAGTCCATCCTCGGCAGCATCAAGAAGGAGGAGTTCCTGAGCAGCTACCTCGCCACTACTTTCAGCCTCCGGAACGGTGACAAGCCCCACGAGATGAAGTGGTAAAAAAGTGCGAAGCGGCGGCCGCGGGTTCGGTAGATTAGTTGGGGAGGACTCATCTTTCAGACGAGGGGCGGCTCGATTGCACGTCGGTAACCCTTTCGCGTGGCGGAGGGGGAAAGGGGTCTCATGAATCATGTAAATCCACAAAACGGATTCCGTCCACACATGCGTTTTCGCTTTTTCTAGGGATCTGCGGTTTAATACGGATATCCGGCTGTTCGTCTCTCTTGACGTGGTTTCACGATTTGCCCTGTTTCTTTTCTTTCCCCTCTTTCGCCGCGTGGCCGGTCCTGCATGACTCCCCTTCGGCTTTGGGGGCTTCGATGTCCTCGAGACGTTGGGGGGGGATCAGCCGTGATGTGAAGAAAGACTTCCAAACAAAAAAAGATTAAAAAATACCTCGCTCCAGCCGTCCGGCTGGATTTCTCTTTTCATGTTCAGTATGACATACACACACACTCCCATTTTCCAGGTTCAGGCGGCAAATCCAAAAATTGGGTCATCTCATAGATTGTTCTACCATGTATACTATCCACTACAGTATGTAGATCCTCGGTAGGCACTACTAGGTAGTAAGATCATAGTTCAACACATATATTTTTGTGCATTCGAGGTATTTGTGCGATAACGACGTCATTGGCGGTCCATCATATCAAACATCCTTTATCCGGGGAAAGATCTTCCTGGCCAAAATATATCTCCACAACACCCCGTTCCTATAGACGCCTGACCCCAAAGAACGAGCCGGAGAGAACACAAGACACACAAAAAAAAAGATCCATGGAACATCAACAATCAAAAACAAAACATATCAAAACCAGATCTACACGTTACATCCAACCTTTAAAACCATGCCTTCACCTCTCCCGCCCATCATTGCCGAGAACTTTCACCAACCTCATCTCACCTCACCCTTCACCCCCGCCGCCGAGTCCCATTCCTCCGCAAAGTATCCACATGCACCTTCCGATTATTCGCATCCATAACCTGTCTCACCCTCTGCCCCAACTGGTGCTCCCTCGCCTCATTCCGCACATCATCCTCGATATCCGTGTCCCCAATACTCGTTCCCAGGATCCAGTCCAAGACCCCCCACGGCCCGTAGTTCCCCTCACCCGAGTAAATCAAATGAGTCTCCTTGCGGCGCGCAATGCCGCCCAGGAAGAAACTCGTCGGCATGAAGGTGTACCCCGAGTAGGAGAAGGTTTCTTCGATGGAGACGGCAGAGATGTAGAGGAGGTAGGTGAGCATGTGGAAGCGGAAGATGATGGCGGGGAGGTAGGTCGGGATCACCTTGTGCACGAGGTAGACGAGGGGGTGGTCGTAGTGCGCGGTTAGTGGGAAGGGGAGGTTGAGGTCGTGGTACCATTCGTTGTGGAGCTTGGTGAGGATTGATCTTGGGTGGTGGAGGGCGTAGCGGTGGACGACATATGTCAAGGCCTGATAGAACGGGATATTAGTTAGCGGATCTTTCCAAGTTTGGAAGAGAAGAGAGAGAGAACGAAAGAAAAAACAACATACTTCTCGACCCAACAAGCCCAGGAATACATCCTGCATTATCGTCCACGGCGAGGGAATGCCCACGGACACCTGGATCGCGCTGCGCACACGCAACACGCGAGTAAAGAGGTATTCAATTACCGCCTGCGTAAACAGAGCCAAGGCCAGATTGAGCAGCGCCCATCCTGCAATTTTAAACTCCTTCGGTCGAATCTTGAACCGTTTCCTGCCGCCAGGAAGCCCGGCCTCGCCGTGTTCCTTGACGACCACAGCCGCGGACGGCGTCAGGACGTCAAAGAGGAAGAATAGCACAGACGGTAGCACATAGAACAATAGCCGGAAGGCGCCTGTGCCAAAGAGCTCCACTCGGAGGGGTGTATGCGACCACACGAGCGTACTCCATGTCATGTAGAAGAAGAGGATGTTGAGGGTGGTGGTATATGAGGACATGCCGGGAACGAGGAAGAAGGACAGCAGCGGGACAGAAAGAAATGCGCCCATGGTATCGAGAGATTCGCAGCGACTATCAAGAAGGGTTCCGATGGAGGGTTGAAGGTAGATAAAAAAACGTGGGGTGCAATTGTCGCAGTTTCGAGGGCACAAGAGCCTCTTTGTATAGAGCCGAGAGTTTTTGCGACCAGTAATGTTGTCGAACGATCTGGCGCAAACTCGAAGCATGTAAACTCAAAAGTTCATTGTTCGGCCGAGGGATCCTTGGTGCAAGGTCTTTTCTTTCAAGCTTGCTTTCTTCCAAATCTGAAACTCGTTCTGGCGCAGAGAGAGAATGAAATTTGGGGTGGCTGGTGGAGGGGATCTCTCCCAAATCCAACCACAACACTACGTCACCCCCGCCCGCATTCCACACGAGCCACTCACAATGAAATGCGACGTGGGGATCAGACAGTCGAGTCTAGACCGCAAAAGGGAAGCCAAAGAATGAAAGAATTAATTAAACTTTATAGAATTAGAAGGAGTGACAAGAATGGAAAAAAAATAGTTAAGTTATACACTAACACTTAATAATAGAAGTGCCCGATCGCACTCGGGCAAAGAGAGCGTCATGCCTCAAATCAGGACAAAGGAAGGGAAGAAGCTTTGTGGCCAACATGCAGGGTATAGTACAGGCACCGGCCGAAAACTCGGAAAAGGGAGAACAATAAGGTCGTAACAATCATGACTCGGCCTGCTCCTGGTTCGAAACATTGGGAAGACCATGGCTCTTGCCCCAGTTGAAAGCCTTGTTGCGAAGGTCGGGGATCACTTGAAGGAAGACAACGTTGCTAAGCCAGCTGAGCAGGGTGTCGCCCACAAGGCCATTGCGAGGACTGGCTCCGAGAGCAGTGCCCTTCATGACGTTGCCAACAAACATGGTGGTGATCAGGTACTCGCCACGCTCCAGAGCGGCGATGGTAATCCGGGCAACCTCCTCGGGAGTCTGGGGCTTGTCGGCCTCCTCGAGCTTCTTGGTCAACTCGGGCTTGATCCTCTGCTCGTTGTCGAACCCAGGGGTGAGGATGCCCATGGGGAAGACAGTGTGGATCTTGATGTCAGCAGCGGGAGCCGGGTTGCGGTGTCGCTGGGTATAGGCTCCGTTGTACATCTCAATCTCCTGGCTGAGAGTATCGGACAAAGAGCGAATGGCAGCCTTGGCCGGAGAGTAAGGACCATAACCGGCGATGGGAACAAACGCAAGGGTAGAGCACGTGAAGATCAAATGCCGGCGGGGGTTCTTGATCTGGCCACTGGGTGCAACGGGAGTGAGCCATTCGCGGAGGGTGGCATGAGCCATGTTGGCGGCAGTCCAGTAGACAGTGTCCATCTGTTGACGTTGGGTTGCGATGGGAACATCGACGAAGAAACCAGGGTGGCAGAAGCCAGCACAGCAGAAGACAACATCGGGAGGACAGTTATCATTCCAGGCGGTCACTTCGGCGATAACGCGCTCACATTCAGCGCTATCAATGAGATCAGCGCTGATGTGGAAGAACCGTTGCTTCATGGGGTTCCGAGCATGGTGCTGCGAGAAGAATTAGCGGAATGATCCAGAATTTGAGTCCAATGAGATGGGTTTACCTTGAGAGCATCGACGGTATACTCAAGTTTAGAAACAGTCCGAGCAACCACAACGACGTGAGCGCCTTTGGCGGCGAGCTGGACGGCGAGAGCACGACCCATGCCCTCAGAGCCACCAGTGACGAGGACAGTCTGGAGGTGACCATTAGCAGCGGACACTTGCATGAGGGGAAGGGGATTAGCAGCGTCACTCACTCGACCCTCGACGGGGAACTCGTTCTTGCGACCGAATCCGAACATTTTGGCTACTGTGTAAGTGATGATGGTGCAGACCAGTATCGATACTCCAAGTAAAGGGGCAGAGATCTGATATGGTGGAGAGAATGAGGGGAGAAGAGGCATGAGGAGAGAAAGGAAAAGGGAAGAAGAGCAGATCAAAAGCCAGACGAGGGAAGTGGATGGGGGGAGGACTGATTTGGGGCAGTTGTTGTCCTTCGCTGCTGCTGTTTCTGACGATGGCAGGTGCGATTGATGCTTCGTGGTGCCTGTTACGGTCCAGAACAGCATTACCAAACCAGATGGTAGGCAAGTCGCTCAGAAAGTGTAAATGTCAGTAATTTATCAAACTGCAAACCCGACAAACATCCACCCGCAGCTTCTGCGAGGGCGGTGAAACATCGCTTCCCAAAAAATTATTTTGTCGGCGATCGACTCGAAGCAGCGACAGACTGACGGCACACACAATTCACCATGGGCAAGAAAAGAAAGGCGGGCGGTCGCCCGGCGCAGAAGGAGGATGCTCCCATGCGCACAAAGTACAGCATTGAAGAGCGATTCGAGGACTCGGAAGACGAGTTCCAAGCCCAACGTGACCAGATTCTGCTCGAGGAAGCCCCAGAAGCCAAGCGCCGCCGCAGAGTTGCAGAGGATGGTACGACAATCGCTGAAGTGCGGTATTCTTGGAAGCAAAGTGCTGACCATTAAACAGAGGAACTACTGCAGGATTCCGATGAAGAGATTATGGGCTACGAGTCTGTGGACGAGGACGAAGATGATCTCGATGCTGAAGAAGACTCCGATGACGACGACGATATCATGGGCGTGTCGAAGAAGGCCCGGGGCGCGGGCTCTGACGAGGATGAAGAGGGAATAGCCGCCTGGGGCTCGTCTAAAAAGGATCTCTACAACGCCGACCAAATTGAGACAGAGGCCGATGCCTTGGAGGAAGAGCAAGAAGCCAAGAGGCTGCAGCAGAAGCAGCTGCAGGCCATGGACGAGGCTGACTTTGGTTTCGACGAGTCTGAGTGGATGGAAACGGGCAAGGATGCAGAGGACGATGCAGAGGACACTGGCGTCGTCACCGAAGTTCTTCCCCAGGTGGAGGTCACCGAGGACATGGACGACGACGAGAAGCGCAAGATTTTGAGCTCAAGATACCCCGAGTTTGAACCTTTGGCCAAGGAATTCGCCAACCTCCAACCTATCTACAAGCATCTGCAGAAGGAAGCCTCGAAAGCAACCTCGACACCCCGTGAAGACTCCGATGAACCGCAACCAGCACCCGTGGCCGTTGTGAAGCTCCGCTCCCTATCAACATACCTGGGGACAATTAGCTTGTACTTCATGCTCCTTGCTTCCTCCCCCGAAGGCTCTAATACTCGCGTGCCGCTGTCTCCCGCCGAACTCCGCCAACATCCTGTGATGGGCTCTTTGGTGAAGTTCCGAAAGCTATGGGAGACGGTCAAGGACCTGGAAGTTCCGGAGGTGGTTGAAGTTGTTCAGAAGCCTGTGAAGGTTGCTCCCTCGGACTCAACGAAGACTGAGAAGCAACCGAAGAAGACCAAGGAGGTCCAGGAGGTGCCACAAAAGAAGAAGCTGAGTAGGGCAGAGCGGGCAGCGGAAACTGCACGGGCCGAAGCCGAGGCTCGTCGTGCTGAACGTCTTCGCCAGACTGAGGCTGGCCTGGCTGATCTTGACGACCTAGTCACGGCACCTGCACAGAAGCGCAAGACGAAGAAGTCCAAGAAGTCTTCCAAGGAGGATGACGACTCAGACTTTGGTGACGAGAACGCTTTGACAGCTCGTGAGGCTGAAGAGAAGGCGAAGCAGAAACGTTCGCTTCGATTCTACACCTCCCAACTGGCCCAAAAGGCCAACAAGCGCCAGACCGCTGGACAAAACGCTGGTGGTGATGCTGATATTCCTTACCGTGAACGTCTTAAGGACCGCCAAGCCCGCCTTAATGCCGAAGCCGAGAAGCGTGGTCGTCAACGACCGGACATTGGTGAAGAGCTGGGTGGCGACAGTGACGAAGAGGACCATCGTGTGCGCAAGGAACTCCGCGGCGGCGACAAGCAGTCTGGTACTGACGAAGACGAGTACTACGACATGGTTGCTGCTCGCTCCAAGCAACGCAAGGACGACAAGAAGGCCCGTGCCGATGCCTACGCCGCTGCAGCCCGCGAAGGTGGGCACGTCGAGATCCAGGAGGAGATTGGACCCGACGGCAAGCGTGCCATTACATACCAGATCGAGAAGAATAAGGGTCTCACGCCGAAGCGCAGCAAGGATGCCCGCAACCCGCGTGTCAAGAAGCGCAAGAAGTACGAGGAGAAGAAGAAGAAGCTCGGCAGCATTCGCCAGATCTATAAGGGCGGCGAGGGTCGTGGCGGCTATGGTGGTGAGCTTACGGGTATCAAGAAGAATCTGGTTAAGAGTGTCAAGTTCTAAAGTTGGAGCTTTGGATCTGGGATTGGTCACAGATCTTTGTGTTATGGATAAAATCTTCATTTTTGTTACCACGGCGTTTACTGTCTATGGCAGAGATACAGGCATTTGATGTGTATATACAGTCCAATTCCACGATTTCAACAGAACAATTCTTGTTCCAAGCATCGTCAGTTGTGAGAACTTGTCTAGCTTTCAAGGCTGGATAAGCGACTTGATGCACACCGATCCATGTGCCTCACCTTTGGTAGTCACCAGAGTACGTACTGGACTAAGAAACGGTGCTAGACTCCACATAAGGGAGAAGGAACACAGTGTAGAAACCCGGGAAATAGTATCTTTAGGTGATTCATTTTAGCAAGTACCTGTGATAGTATCCACGTACGATGGATATAACATGCACCAAAATAGACAAAAAGCTGAACATAGAGTCCTCAGAATCAGCCCACTTCCAAGAAGGAATACTGAACCGCGCGCAAATGAAATAGACCAGGTTAGGTAGGGAGATGCCGCTGATTGAGCCTCCGCTTCATGTCCACCGTATACTGACAAAAGGTGACGAGGAGAGAAGGAACCTGTTAAAGGGTAGAATATCAAAGACGGAATGGGATCGTAACCGATGGGATGAACGCCTGATCGTCGGAAAGGCTGTTTGGGTAAGACATGTTTCGAGAAATCTTGTGAGTTTTCCATGGAGAGTGCACCCTGTCACGCCGGCGTCATGAACAATGCCTCGAGTGTGGCTTTCGAATCCTGTCCCGACGCTTTCTCAAAGTCAAGTTCCAGGAACTTCCTCGCCAGATGATTCTAGGTTCCCAAGGCAATCAGTCGCAACCTTTTGAACTTTGGAAGACAACATTCATACCGCTTCTTGGAGGTTCCGAGTCTCCTCGGGAGCCAAGACTGCGCATGCAGCAATCAGGTTCTCGCCTCGAGCTGCTAGCAATGCAATCTCATTCGCGCGGGCAACGATAGCCGCATCAATGCCGTTGATTGCAGCGCAGCTGTGTAGTTATCAGCCAATGAATCATGGAAAGGGAGTGAAGGAGAGTGACTCGTACATAGTACCGTAGCTCTTGGTGCTTCGGCCAAGACGGAAACTGTGGTATTAACATTAGCGTGAGGATGCGACAGACTGACCATGGAGACCAACTTGTAGAGATATGTAACCTGATCTTCTACCTGTTGTGACTCCTCACAGAGTTTCACCTCCATGTGGCCTAGCTGGAGACCAGGTCTCAGTGGGAGGAAATCGTTCTCGAAGATCTCGTGGAAATGTGTGGCCGCAATCACTTTCGGAGGATCCTCGAGATTGAGTAAATGCTCAAGGACACCGCAAGCAAGACCAATGCCATCTAAATGCGTCAGCTTGGCGCCTTCAAGAGATCCAAAATTAATAATTATGAGTATTGGACGAACCACTCTCGTTTGTGCCTTTGCCAAATTCATCGATGAGAACTAGGCTTCGCCCAGTGACCTGTTTCAAGCAGAGAGAGATCTGCTGCAAATCGCTCATAAAGGTACTTTGTATCTAAATGTACGTCAGTCTCTCTTTTACAAAGGGTAAATAATGAGTACGTCACCTTTGACACAGTCTCCTGAGTATTGATCTTCGTCAAGATCTTGTCGGTGATTCCTAGCTCTGCACTCTCCGCGGGCACAAAGCTGGATGCATTCCGTCAGCTAGCTTCGACGGAATCAATGCAAAAGTGAAATTGACGTACCTCCCAATTTGCGCCAGATATACAATAAGGGCAACCTGTACAGCAGTCACGCAATTATTCAAGTCAGTCCTCAAACTTGGCGCTTACCTGCTTCATGTAGACACTTTTGCCGGAGTAATTTGGACCGGTCAGGATCAACATGCTAGGAGGCGGGCCTTCCTGTGATGAGGAAGTTGAGGTGTTCACCCCAACTTCACGTCCGCCCTTGAGCAAAGCATTGTTCGGAACGTAGGATGATACCGTCAATTCTTGCAGTATGTGACTAGCCTATGTTAGTGGCAAGAAATCTTCGACAGTGGGAGTCTTCTCACCGGCCTCCCTTGATCCTAACAACATTTTCGGATACCATCCGTGGCCGGCTCAATTTGTAAAAGGTTGCTGCTTGTGTGAGGGCGAGTAGGCTGTTCAATTGTCAGTACGGGTTTGATCACTGTCCATGCGCTGAAAGATACCTATCGAGCTCTCCGCAGACATCAGACGCCTCCACGAGTACGTTCTCATATTGGAGAATCCTCTGAGCCATGTCATAGACAATCTCAATCTCTTTCTCTGATCATGATATGTTAGCCCGAAGGATTTTTGCGTGTTCAGCAGACAAAGCACTTACCACAGATAAGCCCATAAATATCCCCCAGTTTGTCATCCAGTTCCCTCATTCGAAAGTCCTTGAAATAAGCTCGCGTCTCTGTGATGAACACCAACTCCCAGTCCTCACTAGAGCCAGAGTACGCTGCTTGGCCTCGGTCGTTGAGTGGGATAGCGATATTGAATCCGAGTTGCGGGAAGTAGATAACGTTCACGTCGATGTCCAGCTGCTCCGGGATTGTCGTAGCAATGTCGATGGCGACAAGTTTGAGAAGACTGTTCAGACCGTCATATCGATCTTTCATTCTGTCAAGCTCTCGATCGAGACCTTGCTTCACAACGGTTCTACCTTGCTCTTCCGAGCTGTCAATATCAACCTGCACAGATTTAGTCCTTGTTATGAGGCAGTTGGGTAGAGATTAACACACTATCTCCTGGATCATCCGCCCCACTCGATAGAGTTGTGCTGCCTCAAATGCTTGAAGCGCCTAAACCTTGTCAGCTTGTCTAACTTCAAAATTTAGCGCTGGTTTTCTACCTTTGCCCGCAGGGGCAAGATGTTGGCGCCTGAAACCTCTCGAAGCGCATCGTGGATATCAATTGAGTAGAATGCAAACTAGACCGCGGCGTCAGCAAAGAGACCTTGCAACATGTCAGACCACTTACAGCCAGTAAGCTCGCCCACACGGTAGCTTTAAATCCAGTCATCTTTGCACTGCCAGTGCTGATTCCCTTCCTCAAATTGATCATGACTGGACGAAGATTCTTGACATGTTTCAAGCCCTTTGTAATCTTCTCAAGAGCAGCCATATTATCTGGCCGTGAGAAGACCCCGATAAAGTCATATCGTTGTCGGATCAGGGCGATGTCCAGACTTGGGCGGAAGAAGATTTGTTTGAGTTTCGATTTGCCTTGAGGGGTGTATGCGAACCGGTGAAACAGGCCATAGACCGAGAGCCCCTCTTTTCCTGAAGCCGATTTTGTGCCGGGACCCTGATTGAACATGTTCGGGTGAGACTCGGATTGGATGATCTGGAGTGACGAGAAGGTGTTGCTGCTGATCCACCTAATCATAAGACAGATGATAAGCGAGGAGTATCAGTTGCTGGGCCATTCAGCTCATTACTTACATTGAATCCCGAAGACTGAACATCTGCATATATCGAACCTTGAAGGGACAATCCTCCAACGGTCCTACACTTGATGCTGTGGCTCGACGCCGTTGCAAGTGGGTAAGAACAGCCCCCACACAGCCAATTGTCACTGGATTCTCCATGTCGACGGAGCTGGAAACATGCAGCAGTCTTCCCTCCTGGAGTGAAAAGCCCATGTCTTCAGGATTGATTTCGTCCGGACCGGCAAGACCACTACTGGGGACGAAAAAGCGGATGCGTTCCTCGTGAGAAGACGAGATATCCAGAGCAACCAGGTTGTTCTGAGCGTTGGAGACACTGAACTCTTGGTTTGGGCGTACGTCTACCTGGTATGGTAGATAAGACGACGTTTCTAACAACCCCAGGTCAGCTTCAGCCATGATCGATGTAGGACCGGTAAGTGATACCATTGTCTTGCGCCAGGCTCTGCTCTCGGCCTCGCACGCTCGGAATCTCAACTCGGGAGGGTGTCAGTATGATTGTAGGTTTGATTTGAAGAATCACTGGGTTAAAGGTCAGTGGAGGGCTAGGCTGGGCATCAAGCAGGTCAAGTGTACAAGCATCGATTGTTTCGACAGTACTAGAACGGGTATCTCCAAACAGATACAACCTCTCCTCTTCCGCCGAGTAGTAGGCGCATCCGACTGTGCCATAGTCCTTCATGTCAATAGCGGCAATGACATGGCCCAAATCATCTTCACCGGAATCATAATGCTCCGCCTCGTTTGGAGTATCTGTGGTTGGATAAGGCGTTCGCAACTGTCTCAATGATGCTGCTGATGATGACGGAGGTGGTAACGTGCTCCTTGGAATCGTTGATGCGAGGCTCGGTGCCCGAGCTGCATTGCGAGTCTTCGAGCCCAAGGTACCAGGCGTGATGGGAGGATAACGAGAACCGGCCGATGACCGGTATTTCTTCCGCGTGGAACGCATTGTGTTCAAGTTTGGAGAGATGCGGGCTCGGCACTGGAGGGACGAGATGGGTTGCGAAAGGAAGACCACCCTTTGAGCAGGTCACGTTGTCGAACCCCAAGGCAGGACGACTACGAACTACAAAAGAGGAATCATAGTATACAAGAGCAGCATTGCATTATTGTACAGACGATTGGAGTTGCACTATTATACAAATTCATGACAGTAATCAGAAACCATTTCAAATGCACGACAAATAAACCACCCAAAAACACCCCTCGCATATGCCCTTTTTAAAACACCGTTGAAACTTGCTTGATTATGCCTCTTCCGCCTTGCCTTCAGTCGAAACAATCAGACCGGACTTGTCATCATTGAGAGAGACCCGAGCAGTCTGGCCTGAGGTAACCTCGCCACGAATGATCTTGTCGGCCAGCCGGTTTCCAATCTCCTTGGCGATCAACCGATTCAGAGGGCGAGCACCAAACTTGGGATCGTAGCCCTTGTCGCACAGCCAATCTTTGATCTCGTTGTCTACCTGCAGGGTCATCCGGCGACTGTCCAGGCGGCCTTGGAGTTCCTTAAGTCTGATATCCACAATATCCCGCAGTGCCTCCCTCGAGAGACGCTTGAAGATGATGAACTCGTCGATGCGATTGAGGAATTCGGGCGGGTAGGCTCCCTGAACCACATCCATTACGGCTCGCTTCATGTCCGGCGAGAGCTCAGCGCCGCCAGTATCCTTGTAGGAATGCAAAGGGTCGGCTCCGACCAGAATCTCAGCGCCAAGGTTCGAGGTCAGAACGATCAGAGTGTTCCTGAAATCGACCTTGTGGCCTTGCGAATCGGTGAGGAAGCCTTCATCCAGGACCTGCAGCAACAAAGCGGAGATATCCCGATGAGCCTTTTCGAATTCATCGAACAGGAGAACAGCATATGGTTTGCGTCGCACAGCTTCGGTGAGTTGGCCAGCATCATCGTAGCCGACGTAGCCAGCTGGCGAACCAATCAGACGACTGATGGTGTGCTTCTCCTGGAACTCGCTCATGTCGAAACGAACAACTGCAGTCTCAGTGGAGAAGAGGAACTCGGCCATTTTCTTGCAAAGCTCGGTCTTACCCACTCCGGTTGGGCCAAGGAACATGAACGAAGCCAATGGGCGGTTTTCACCACTAAGACCGGCCCTCTGCATGCGCACCGCATTGGCTACCGCAGCGAGTGCTTCGTCTTGTCCACGGACCGACTTGCGCAAGGTGTCCTCCATGTGAATCAGCTTCTCGACCTCCCCTGCCATCAACTTGCTGACAGGAATGCCAGTCGTCCGTGACACAACGTTGCCAATGTCATCAGCGGTCACAGAGTCATGGATGAGGCTTTGCTTTTCAGCCTCCTGCTCTGAGCCTTCTTTGGGCAGCTTCGCTTCGAGGCCAGGAATAGTGGAGTATCTGAGCTCACCCGCCTTCGCAAAGTTTCCTTCACGCTGAGCTTGCTCGAGTTCGAACCGAGCGCGTTCCAAATCTTCCTTGGTGCGCTTGATAGTATCGATCTCTGCCTTTTCCTTCTCCCAAACCTCGGTCAATTTGGCGACCTCATCCTGCTTAACCTTCAAGTCTTCTTGGAGCTTATCGCGACGTTCGCGGCTGCTCACGTCGGTTTCCTTGCGAAGGGATTCGAGTTCGATTTGTATTGTGGTGATGTCGCGCTCTAGTTCGCGGATCGCATCGGGCTTGGATTCTTGCTGCAGACGAAGAGCCGATGCAGCTTCGTCGACCAGATCAATAGCCTTGTCAGGGAGGAAACGATCGGTGATGTAACGGTTACTGTAAGTAGCCGCGGCAACCAAAGCTCCATCAGTGATTCGGACACCGTGGTGAACTTCGTATTTGTTCTTGATACCGCGGAGGATGGAGATGGTGGAGGCAACGGACGGTTCACCGACCAGGATGGGCTGGAATCGGCGAGCCAGCGCGACATCCTTCTCGATCAACCGGTACTCGTTGAGAGTTGTGGCACCGCAGCATTGCAATTCACCTCGAGACAAAGCGGGCTTGAGCAGATTGCTGGCATCGATACTGCCCTCAGCCTTGCCCAATCCTAGCAGGGTGTGAAGCTCGTCAATGAAAAGGATGACTTTGCCTTGGGCATCTTCAACCTCTTTCAACACAGACTTCAAGCGCTCCTCAAAGTCACCGCGGAACTTGGCACCTGCGATCAGGGATCCCAGATCCAGACTGATCACGCGCTTGTTCTTGATGCTCTCGGGAACATCGCCTTGCACGATACGCTGGGCCAGGCCCTCTAACACGGCGGTCTTGCCCGTACCCGCAGCACCGATCAAGACTGGATTATTTTTGGTTCGTCGAGACAGAATCTGGATAGTCCGATGGATCTCGGCGTCTCTGCCAATGACCGGGTCGAGCTTTCCTGCTTTCGCCTTCTCCGTCAAGTCCACACCGAATTGTTCCAACGCAGGCTTCTCAGGTTCCGGGCTCATATTCATGCGGTGAGTACCGCCGGGAGGGTGTGGTCGACCATTCGCGTAGTGGCGAACCGAGATCGCCGAAGTGATTCTAGCAGAAGATGTTAAGAGCGGCGCCGAAGTCCGGGAGAGCAGCGCCGCGCGGGTAGTTGTAGATAGTATTCGAGAGGTGGTAGGTAGATTGGGTGTGCGCAGCAGCCGAGTGCGCGCATTGAGAGCGAGACGTGTCGCCATGGTTGGTGATGGGATGCACAACAAAGCACGATCCTGGGTGAGGACGGTGATCTCAGCTTTAATAGCTTCACTGGTGGGCGCATCGCGATGATTCTCGAAAGCTCCACCGCGAAGCCTCTCAGTGGCTCCCCAGCCAGCGGCAGCTCCGCAGCAACTCGACCAAGCTCCGTCACCACTCAAGTCACGTGGCACGCTGGCGCCCAATTTAAACGGGAAAAAAAAACCTTTACCCCTCGCCCTCCCACTTTGTTTTCTATCTCTCCTCCCCCCCCCCCCCCTTTTTCCCCTTCTACCAAACCACCTTTCCCCCCAAAAACCACGTATATCTCATTCACAATGGGTTTCACCGACTTTGTCTCTGATGCCGGCCTGACTCGTAGGCATTCCCTTGCCAATTTCTCCTGAGCTCATGGACTGACTGTTGCCTCAGTGGCCAACAACTACCTGGCCACCCGCAGCTACATCGTTGGGTAAGCGATTCCCGCCCTCTATCATTGTTTAATGGTATTTTGCTTCTATGTTTCCTTGTTTTTCAATTCAATGTCTTGTTTTGGTCCCCTTGCTTTTGATGATGAGAAAAAATTGGTCCGTGTTTAGGAGGCGGATTAAGACCCCGCTGTGTGACTACATCCAATGCGAGCAATCGCGACTCTGATTTTTACTGCAACCTTGACAATCTGTTTTTGTTCTGGAATTGCCCTCGTGAACTCTCGAAGCTGACTGTTCTCGATAGCGATGCCCCCAGCCAGGCCGATGTTGTGACCTTCAAGGCCTTCAGCGCCGCCCCCGACGCTGCCAAGTACCCCCACGTTGCCCGCTGGTACAAGCACATCGCCTCTTACGAGAGCGAGTTCTCTACCCTCCCCGGTGACTCCTCCAAGGCCTTCACTGCCTACGGCCCTGAGACCACCGAGCTCCCCGTCAACCCCAAGGACAAGCCCGAGGAGGACGAGGAGGAGGACCTCTTCGGTTCCGACTCTGAGGAGGAGGATGCCGCCGCTGTTGCTGAGCGCAACAAGCGCCTCGAGGAGTACAAGGCCAAGAAGGCCGCCAAGGGCCCCAAGCCCGCTGCTAAGTCCCTTGTGACCCTGGAGGTCAAGCCCTGGGGTATGTTTCATGGAGATATTCAGTCTCTTTGCCATTCTATATCCGCTTACTAACTTTACTCTTCAGACGATGAGACCGACCTCAAGCAGATGGAGGAGAACGTCCGCGCCATCGAGATGGACGGTCTCGTGTGGGGTGCCTCCAAGCTGGTCGCTGTTGGCTTCGGTATCAAGAAGCTCCAGATCAACCTGGTCGTCGAGGACGAGAAGGTCTCCACTGATGCTCTTCAGGCTCAGATCGAGGAGGACGAGGACCACGTCCAGTCCACCGACATTGCTGCCATGCAGAAGCTGTAAATGATGTCCATGTTGCAACGTGGCAATGGCGTGATGATGGAATTTTGATGTCTTAGGAACCCCCAAATAGTAACGAACCTAGAATCCGGTCTGATAATGGCTGGTCTGATGAAAAAATTCAAAAAATTTTCATGACCAATTGTGTTTTCTATTTGCAACCTACCGTAAGTGCCGACGCTTGATTGTAGATGACAGCTCTTTCCTTCTCTAAGGTTGCGATATTGATGCGCATGGTAAGGTTCCAATGGCGGGGTAAAGATTTTCTTCCAGCAGGTTCGGCGCGGGGCTTGTGGTGGCGGCTCCTATGGCAATGGGCTGGTATTAGTCGTTACTCTGTACTAATATCTTAGGTTAAGGATGAAATGAATCGTCGATCTCTTGAGTACCTGCCCGCCTGGTGCAAATCATTCCCTCAAGGCTATTGAAATATTTCTCTGCGTGGGTATGCAGAGGGCTGGTTCACTAAGGTTGTAGACCTGACAGAACAATGGGATATGATTGACAACGGCCTGTGGCCATGAATAGTTACTGTGAAATTATTTCCTCATTTACTTTTTTTTTAAAATCAATATACACCCACCATGAATTTCTACCATCCTTGAGCAGCGCAATGTGTTAAAGAACGTGTCTGTACGGAGTTACTCTGTAGCTACTAGCTACTAGCTTGGAAGCCACAAATGCAGATGATTAGGTAATCTCAACGCGGCCCGCTGGGCGGACATCGAGAGACCATCCAAGTCTCCGTGAAGTGATCCAGGACCCCAGCTCTACAATATCCGAGCCGCTCATTCAATTCCTAGAAGTCTTATTCTTCAACTGGCACTGAAGTCAATCGCAGGATATCGTGACCACCGCCCTTGGGAAGATCGCCGCTTCACAACTCCACCCCGATTGACCACCTCATCACCATGAGCTTCCTCTCACGCCTGGTCACGCTGTTTGGCCTGGTCCTCCTGGCCCACGCGTACGTTTCTACACCGCTGAGGACGCTTTACACATCTTTCAAGCTTGAAAATCTAACTGTTCTACCTCCAGCGGCTACTCCGCCCACGAACACACCGTCCTCTTTAGCAACGCACGCCTCTCCCCCTCCACCGCCGTCCCGCAGGATATCATCGCCGAAGTGCTGGTCGCCGTCGTCATTGTCTCCGTCGGACTAGTCCTAGGTGCCGAGAAGTTGAAGCCGATTACCTGGCGCGACTGGGCGGGCGAGATCGAGCGGGATGGCGGCGCGCGGAACCCGTACTTGGGCTTGGAGGAACGCTATGGGTTCTGGGATATTCGGGTAAGACACGACTTCTTCCTTTTTTCACTGCATTGCCTGTGTGTGGGTGTGTTAGGTTGTTTGACTTGGCAATGGCCCTTGGTGGCGAGGTACATCACTATGATATGAAGATCGACACTAACTCGACCTTACCCTGACAGGCTAAGCGGAAGGAGTTTGGGGATTGGATTCGGGGACAGGAAGGGGTGAACAAGGAGTGATGACGGGATGGGGTGTGAGGTATCATGGCATTGCAGACCGCGGTGTCGCGGATCTTGTATTATAAACATTACTCTTGCTCCGAGCGGGCCGTGAATCGATAAACTGTCCCTGTTTCGAGCTTGTTGCTGCTGATCAGTGCAGACGGCGTTCTATGTCGCAAGCTAGTCTTCTCTTTCATGTCCCATAATCAATGGCGCTTTGACGGGGATTCGCTGGTGTGTACAACACTTCCTCGGGCTGCATCGCACCTGTTGCATGGGCCAACGTGAAAAACGGATGATCAGTGATCTTGCAACCTTCGAGGTGACCGGGAATTTCGAGAGATGACGGCGACATCTGATATTGACAGTCTGCATGTGATCGTCGACATGATAGCAATGCTGCAACTCGCTGCATATGGCACCACTCAGCGCGTCGATCGCCGCTGGTGGCAAGATTAGCCCTGGCCGAAATAAACATTGCCGACCAGCAAGGATTATGCGTCGAGCGCTACCGTGAAGGATGAATTATGGCTCAAATCTTTCTGCATTTGCAGTTATTTCTTTTAGCAAAGGCATTGCTCTTGGCCTCTCTGCATAGTATATGCAGACAGCTCTGATCAGGCTGGACTCAGCTATGTTACCTATGGGATATTCTTGAAAGAATCTATTGCGGAAACTGGGGAAACGGTCGAGAAGTTACAGGTGATGCACCCTCTGTACTGAGGCAGCTGTAGCCTCAGGTTCCTGAGCACTGTATTCGTCACCTGTCACACCGTTCACGAACCTAAGCATAATTATACGTATACCCTGTCGTACGGAAAGCAGGCTAGACGACAGCCCTGGAGAGGGTTTCCAGCACGATACTGGATTCAAGCTTCATTGGAATCTGTTCGGTACCTGGCCCTTAAAGGTCCCTGCAGGAAATAGCGAGCGACACTGTGCGAATTGCTCCGTACACAAGGGCATCATGGATCGCGGGTCCTCCGAGGGTTTCTGGCGTTCCAGATTGCGACGCCTCGCCCGCATTGAAATCCCAGGGAAACAGTAGAGAAGGACTTGGTAAGGTGTAGCCTCTGCATGGTCCGTAGTGTCTATTTTTTGGGGCGTGCAGTCATTCATCATTCCATAGGAGAATTCCATCCAGCTGGTCGATATGGCTTCCGGCGTTCTTTGACGGATGAGACGATCGTCCGTCATATGCATTGCAGAGTAAGCTCTCCCAACAAAAGCAAGTCCAGTCCTCAAGCGCAAGCCGTTTATGTAGAAAGAAAGATACGAGCCGACCTGGAAGATCAAGAGATGTTCGCCGTGGAAAGACCCACTGCGGTCCTTAAGGAACTGGAAGGGCAGGCCTAGGCCAAAGGTCCGAGGCTGGCACCCGTTATAATTATCATGACTGGCACTATTATTATTGTTTACGACCCGTCCACGGGTGGAAGCAAAACAGTATAGGTTCGGGGCCCGGAGCGGACCTTGCATATGTACGGTGCACATCTGGGTTCGAGGCTATCAAACAAGGTTCTCGGCATATGCGTACTCGAGGCGTAGTAGTACTCTGTACTCCGTAGTAATCCAAACGGCACAATACTGTACAAACCAAAATGGCACCATTGCGATGCAAAACAAGGCGATTTGTCCTGGATGGCTTGCCTTACAGTGAAAGTCAGAATGCTCAATATCATGCCGTCATTGACCCTCCAAGTATAGTGATAGCCAACTAATCAGAGCGGGCAAAGTGATGTCTCACCTTGTCGGGCGATCCACGTCCCAAGCTAGTCTTCGTCTGGCGTTTCTTGGCGGTTTCACCCGATGCGCCACGTCGAGCCGCACTTTTGCCTTCGAAGTTGGAATGAGCAAGTACTTGGGAAAGCTAGGTCGGGTCCAAGGATGCGCACAGAATAATGAGCACATAGGATGATTCTCAGGGGTTGAAAGTAGGGCGATTCTAAGCAGCTAATGGTCTGGTAGTGGCAATTCGGATGCTCTTTGGACCGGGCATTTTTGGAAATTGGAACAGAATGCGTAGGACGCCACGCGGTCTGCCAAGGGCAGATATTCGATCCAACTATTACTGCTCCGTACAATATTATCTTTCCCCAGGCGGGTGGGGTGGAAGTGTTTAGCGGAATTGATGTCGACCAGTTGCCGACATATGGAGTCCATGGATGATTCCCAATCATTCATACTCCATCAACACATACTCTGGGCTCGCACGGTGTTTGCAGCCTAGAGCTCCGTATAAGCTTTAGTCGGTACCAGAGATGTAGCCCCAGTAATGCCACTGTCTTATTCGATACAGAGTCGCTTCATACACGGTTCTTATGCTTCTGATCTCTCGACTTCCCCATAGCACTATCACGCCCACTCTACACCAATAATGATGCGTAGGGTATATATCATTCCGGCTCCTCGCCAGGGGGAAAAAAGCAAAGAGGGGATGCTCCAATGTCCGCCCGTCTGATAAATAATCTTCCATCATTTGACCAGATACTTGTTTGGTAAGATATCGCCACGCCCTTTACGTACAGTAGTAGTAGGCTGAGACTGGCCGTGCGTTGCAATAAATTTAGGTGGTCCCACGGTCCCAGGAGATTTAGGTATGATGGAGGTTTGGGAGTAAAACACACCATGGATGCAAAGAAGCCGGGTTTCTGACTCCATTGAATGTATTCAGAACCCACGACCACCTAGGCTTTTGCAGCGATCTATTCATGCAGTCTACGACCTCGATCTTAGCAAAAATATTCTGGATGTACATGTGTTCGAATGGTAACGAGGTCAACCAAAAACAGCTTACGCCAGCGTTGCTGCACGGGCAGGCAGCTGGTGCGACCCCAGAGAGGCAGAGACTCACCAAAATAGAAACCGTCGCCAGACCTTGCAGATCCAGCGCCAGCCCGCCCCACTGTGTTGCGGGTTTTCGATGTTTTTCTCCTCTTTTCCAATCCGTTCCACTTATTTCCCAGCGGTTCGAGGGCCCGATTGGCCAGCCCTGATGGGCGTGTCAGTGCTGGACTGCTTGTGTACGCTGTAGTACTGTACAGTGTCCAGAGCACTGCCCGAGGTGTCAGGACATCCAACAGATATAAGACAAGCCTCCGGGTTCCTCGTTTCCCTGTTTCCAGTAGATTTTGTCTGTTTCCCTAGACAACCACCGCTTTAATTAATATCCCGCCGACACTCGTTTGCTCGCCGTGACTTTCGCTTTTCACTCCACCTCCGCATCTCCATAACTTCTCTCTCCAAGTAATCCTACTCAACTCCCCATTCCAACACCTTCAAAATGCGTGCCTCTATCATCGTCGCCTCTCTCTCGGCCCTGGCCATCGGTGCCATCGCTGCCGACTCCTCCAGCTCCACCGAGGTATGTCCCGTCCTTCCCAACAATCTCGGACCGATCAGTGGAAACGTACTCTTGTCAACAGACTCTAACCCTCTACTCACAGGGCAACCCTGCCACCAAGTATCTCACCGAGACCAACTCCCTGGGCGTTGTTACCGGCCAGCCTGATGCGGTCACCACCCAGCCTGCTGCTGTGACCACCCAGCCCTCCGTCGTGACCTCCCAGCAGCCTGCTGCCTCCATCCCCGCTGGCCTGTCCTCGCCCGTGGTCACCCCCGTCACCAACAGCGCCTCTTCCAGCGGCAGCGCTACTGCCTCTTCCAGCGGCTTCACCTCTTCTGCCAAGACCACTGGCAAGACCACCATGGGCACTAGCACCTCCACCTCCACCGCCACTGGCTCGTCCTCCTCCTCCAGCGGCTCCTCGTCCAGCAGTGCCTCCAGCTCCTCCTCTACCGGTGGTGCTGCCATGGCCACTGCTGGCCCCATTGGCCTGGCCGGTCTGGCTGCCTTGGCTGCTTTTGCTCTGTAAAGCAGCTCCACAGATCATTGTGACTGACCCATGGAGTCTTTTACCTTGAGTGAAGATACATGGTCATAGCATGCGGACTGTCAATTCTTTCCAGCTTGGGCAGTCCACGGGACGAGGGACATGACAATGCTAGCAAGGTTTCTGTTTTTCAGCTTTACTCTCCTTCTTCGCACTTAATATTTGGGGACATCTGTAATTTGGCCAATCCTGGGAACAACAAGGATCTGTTTTTATCTGCTTCGTTCATTCGACAGCATACCCACGGCGCACTCGTCTCCCCAGTTGATCATTACATTGTTTTTATTATCTCCCGTCCTTCCTTGATTATGATTAGCTTAGCCTATGTCTATGGTAAACAAAGGTCGCATGACTGCCATTTCTTGACTTGTTGGCATCGTGTTTCAGCTGTTGAACAGGAAATATCGATAATTTCTCGGAGCAAAGTCACCAAGCTATTAATGGCTTTAGCGATCGCGAAGCAGATGCTGATGTACAGGCCTGAGTCTTTACAAGAACAGAACTGTTAGCCTACGCACATAGACTCCACTGTTTCGCT
The DNA here is from genome assembly GCA_024706585.1 of Penicillium simplicissimum. NCBI lineage: Eukaryota > Fungi > Ascomycota > Eurotiomycetes > Eurotiales > Aspergillaceae > Penicillium > Penicillium simplicissimum. Next base: position 2,347,068 of record JAMZTW010000044.1, read on the forward strand.
TAAACCATCTTGTGTGGACTTGCTGTGGATCTCTAGACTGTTAGAATTTTATGGATCGGGGTCTCTTCTCAATGAATCATACTTTTCACCCTTGAAAACTAGTTAACTTGGTACTACCCGATGATATGATAAGTAACATGCCAAACCCGCCAGGTGACCGATAACGATTCAAAAGTCCATGAGGCCAATGGCTGACGCGAGAATGCCCAATTAGGAAATGTAATGAGTTGACGCGGTCGCGTCACGGGAGCGCGTCACCGCCTTACCGCTTTGGGATTTGCGGACCCAAACAACCCGTCGACGAAGTAACCAACTGTTTTGCTCTGAGCGAAACATCCCTCATCATCATCACAGTCACAACCCGGCATCATGGTGAGTTCTCACGCGGATCCCTTCTCAAAATGGCTTCTCTGGATGAGAGTGAGCGGCGCAATCAGGGCTTATTCGTACTCACAATTTATTTGCAGGCCTCCAACATGCGCCGGTTGGCCGCAGACCATGCCGCGCTCCATCGTGACCAGCTTCCACCCTACTACCTCCTACCCCCAGATGATGGCCACCTCGCAGCTGCGGATGATCTTTCGCAGTTGAATGTGCTCATCACCGGCCCTCCGGGTACTCCGTATGCAGAGGGGCTGTGGCGACTGCACTTGAAGATGCCAAAGGATTATCCCAACAGTCCACCCAAGGCGACGTTTCGCACAAAGATCTGGCACCCGAATGTGGATGAATCCACCGGTGCAGTCTGCGTGGATACCTTGAAGAAGGACTGGGAATCCAACCTGACCCTCCGCGACGTTCTCATTGTAAGTTCTTCAATCTTCCGCTGAACCCAGGTTTACCCCGGACTGCTCTGGATGAGTGCGCTGACGCAGGGTTTCTCTCTCTTATAGACCATCTCGTGCCTTCTCATCAATCCCAACCCTGACTCTGCTCTCAATGCGGCTGCTGGCACTCTTCTGCGAGAGGCCTATGACGAGTTCTCCCACCAGGCTAAGCTGATGACCTCGATTCACGCCCGGATTCAACCTGCCATGAAGGCTGCTGTGAAAGAAGCCAAGTATCGAGGTGAAGATCCTGAATCGATCCCGGTGGACGAAGATGAACTGGAAAATCCTCGTGCGAGAAAAGTGCGCCGCTTGCAATCGAGCATCCCGAAGAGGAAGGTCGGAAGAATCCTCCCACGCCGCAGCCGCACCACCCAGTATGCTCCCACTGAGCCCGCTCAGCCTGCCCTCCCAGAAGACAACGATCGCAATGATCATCCGATGGCCGACAGCGAGAATGAGGAGCTTGAGCTTGCTGGTTCGGGTAAAGAAAATGACCCCTCCCTCTCGCCAACCCCAGTCCGCCCCTCACCTCCGAGCCCCCACAAGAACTCACCTAGAAAGCGCGCTCTCTCCGTCATCTCTACCTCGTTCCCCGATGACTCTGACGCAGACATGATGCTCATCGATTCGGACTCAGAGATTGAGTGCCCTAATACTCCAAAGATGTCCGCTTCCGATCGAAACATCAGCGCCAACCTCTACCATGCGCGTCTGTCTCCCACCCCGCAGGGCAAGGGTCGCATGCTCACTCCGCGGAAGGGAACCAATCCTCCCCTCCGCCTGCGCGAGCAACCCCAAATCTACGAGGATGTCCCTGACCGAACACGTCACAATGGGAATGGACAGGAGAACCTCAACGACGGTATGCAGGGCCTGGAGGAACGATCCGGCATGCAAGCTGCGACGCCGAAAACCAGTACCAACACTCTGCTTTCGGGACAGACTTCCACTCTGCCTGGCCCCTCGGTTTCTCCACGTGTTAAGGGTCCTTCCAAGGTCACCAAGAAGGTCGTTGGAGGTGCTCGCAAGGCTGCTGGGACCAAGCCAAAGCCCCGGGTTGGCATTCGCAGACTGTGATGGTTTGAGCAATCTTTTGCAATTTCGTGCATCTTTCTTTTGCAATATCTCCGGTTATTGCTTCTTTTTTTTTTCATGTTTCCACATTTGGGCTGCCATTTGCTTGTTGCCAACGATACCCCCTACTGTACTGATTAGAAACGGCGCTCAGTTTATGTGATATGGGGGAATGAGAATGGATTTAGCTGACGCCTAGCTGAATTCCAATGCAAAGATCTTGACTGTAACTCGGTTCTTCTTCCGGCTAACTTGAGGCCTGCCTCATGCTTGTACTTGCTCCCTGGGTTCATCTTCCTGTTGGTCTTCCTTGGAACGAAAGAAGCCCTTGACTGTTTTGCTAATCACCCTGTGTATATTACTGCACATGAGTCAGACACAAGAACGTCACACTTTCCATGGGATACCATGATACACATGGTTGATCGTTGTCGTAGATGAGCGTCGAGGGTGTGGAGGGTAATGCTAGGGAGTTGCTGGTAGAGACAAATATGACGGGCGCATAGGGCCAAAAGTCGAGTCGAGTCGAGTCAACGTGTCTGGACGATGGCGATGATATTGCTATATGCGCCAGGAGAATAGTCCACGGATAAACTATCAATAAGTGTCCACTTGTAAATCAGAGCCTCAAAAGTTGATATATACCCCTCAAGGACATAGTTATCGTCCGTAGTTATATTACGTCGAGACAAAATTACAGCCAGAAGGGTTATCATTAACTTCCAGGTCAAACCAGCAACATTACCCACCACCGCCGATAGCACAGTGGTGGTCTTCACGACCGACCCAGCCAGCCGAAACTCGAAAAATGAGTTCTGGGAAGCTGCTTATGGGAGGCTCACTCGGACGGCGTGCAGGGTGAGCTCATTACCAACCTTAGGTACCTTAATCTATGATGTCCTCCAGCTTAGAAACCATGATCTACCTAACTTATTATATTCGACCTCTTTGTCCAACAGAATGCCATCATGCAGAAAAGGGATTGGGTGTATTCAGCCGAACTCCATGCCTCTATACCCCACATTTCTACATGATTGAAAGTGATTGCATGTGGTAAAGTGGAATGGGGTGGGAAACATGTGGCGATTGCTAACGCTGCCCGACAGAGTCCGCATACAAGTTGCACAGGGCGACGTCACAAGCTCATGTTGGCACCTCAAAATCGGAAAGCTACGGGCTGAGAATGAGAATGCATCTGCACCAAGGCCCTTACTTCTTGCCCGGGGAAACCAAAGGTTATGTGAATATCTGCATTAATAGAAGACTTTCCGGAGACTATCAAGCGTTGATCAATCTTTCTCCCGCAAAGCACCATGGGGCAGGCATCGCGCAAGGCTGCAAATAATAGCAAAAGGCCTGTGAAAGCATAGAGACATGGGCGAGGGGGTTCCGAAAGCTCAAGCTGAAACGTAGGGCCACACTTTCTTTCTTTCTCCGCAAGAAGAAACTCAGTTGCTCGCAAAGAAAATAAGGAAAAGGTAAGAACAAACAACCGCTGCACAACATATAACAGGCAAATAAGTATAAGGCCCCGCAGAACACGTCGGAAAGATGGATGGTGTCGAGAGATGAAGGTGGTAGAGTGTTATCAGGAAATTGCCTGATAATGATATGTTCGATCCGTGTGTTGGGGGAGGATTATGTCCGTGGGTGAAGGGGGAACATGGGAAGCCATGCTCCAAACACCCAAAGAATCTGCAAGATAGACATGCAATAATATTTCCCAGGAAAGGAGGAAGACAACCGACTAGGTGCACCCTTTACAGGGCATAGGGGTTGACAGACCGGACAGTCAGGCAACTGCAAATTAACGTTAGTATGGGTGTTCCCGGAGGGGGCGAGAATGGGGATGGAATGATGAAACTTACGGTGGGCTCTTGCTGAGGTCAGTCTTCAGAATGATCGGGACACGAGTCATCTCAGTGACATCCTGGATGAACTCGCCATCCTCCTCCCTCAGCTTGAACAGCTTCAGGTACTTCTCCTTGTTGGTCATCTTGTTCTCAGGAGCGTCGCTGGTGCTCGAAGCAATCTTCGGGTCAGAGCGAGTGCGGTGAGGGCCCTGCGGGTGGTGGCCATTGCGGGTAGGCGACGGAGGCATGCTCTGGGTCGAGCGGTCAGCCGAGCTGAGCGAGACGCCGGCGGCCATCTCGGTCACCTCGTCAACATCCTCGTCATCATCGAAGAGGGCATCAACGTCGTCAGCAGACATGGTGCCGGTCTCGGTCTGCTTGCGCATGGCCTCATCGCGCTCGCGAGCGCGCTCCTTGGCGGCCTCTGCTTCACGGGCAGCGGCAGCTGCCTGGGCTGCACGAGAGTTGCCAGGCTTGGGACGCTCATCCTCGGGGATGTAGGCAGAGGAAGGAACACCCTTCTCCCAGTACAGCTCGAGGACACGGCTGTCCTTGCGGTATTCGGCCTTCTTCAGCGGCAGCTGATCGCAGTGGACACGCTTCTCAAAGCCGAACTCGGGAATGAGAACGTCAAAGGCGGACTCGTACACGCAAAGGACGATACCCTCGCTGATGAGATCGCCGCCAATCTCGTGAACCTTGCGGTCCATTTTGCGGCAGGCCTCAATGTGCACACTCTGCTCCTGGGCGTTGAGTGCTGAGTCCTTCTTGTTGTTGCACAGATCGGCAGTCTTGCTCAAGGATTCAGCATCATCAGTGAATTCAATGGCGCCATCAGAGAGGATAGCCTCGAGCTGGCGGTGCACAATGACATCAGCATAGCGGCGAGAGGGGTTGGTGAAGTGGGTATAGACGGGCACATTGAATGTGTAGTGCTGGCGCTGCTCGTCCGCCACACTAGTGCCAACAAAGTACTTGGCACGCTGCATAGCCTTGGAGAGCAGAGTCTCCATACCCTTGCGCAGGTCAACATCCTCCACCTTGCAGAGAGAACTCTGAAGGCTGCCACTGCTGGAGGAATCGATGTTGTAGCCGAGACGGTTCATCCGCTCCACGAAAAGGGTGAGGCGGCGAGGGTTGGGAGAAGGCTGGCGACGCAGGAATGCCTTTTCTGGCATAGCGCCGACCAGCTTCCGGGCAACGTAGAAGTTGGCCTGGCGACTCAGCTCCTCGACAAGCTCGTGGGCTGGGGTAGAATCGAAAATGTTGTACTCGACAGGAACATTCTCATCATCAAGCTGCTGAAGGAGGCGCAAGCTTGGGACATTGGCCGCACGATTGCCGAATCGGGCATCACGGAATTTGTTCGCAACGGACTGAAAATGGTATTGTTAGTAACAATTCGAACGGGAAAATTTGAATCAAAATGTAATACAGAGAACTTACGTTCAGCAGCTGGAGGTTGTCTGCAGTAATGCCGGTGGCGGTCGAAGTTCCCTTGCCAGTGAGCACAGCGTTGACCTCGTCATATCCGAGGCGGCCAGCGCTCTTGATGACACCCTTGCCAATCCAAACGTCGTCATCAATTGCACCAGTCTCAGGGTTGGCCTTGAACACGACGCTGACCGTCAGACGGTCCTCGCCGGGAACAAGAGAGCAAAGCTCGGTAGAGACACGAGGAGGAAGCATGTTCATGACACGGTCGACCAGGTAAACGGCAGTGCCGCGCTTCTTGGCCTCCCGGTCAACAAGAGAGTTGCCCTTGACGAAGTGGGCGATATCGGCAACGTGAACACCAATCTCAACATTTCCGTCGGCAAGCTTCTTGACGTGGAAAGCATCCTCGAGGGCCTTGGATTCCTCGGGGTCGATAGTGAAGGTGGTCTCCTCACGGAAATCACGGCGAGAAGCAAGGGCATCGCCCTCCTTGGCGACCGACCAATCCTCCCAGCCAATGCTCTTAATGACCGCATCAGAGAACTCATCCGAGCCAAAGTTGTTGTCACGAAGGAGGGCATCTGTCTCTACGCGCAGATCACCCATCTCTCCGAGCTGCTCGACGAGGGTACCGAAGGGGTGCAAAGAGGTGATGGGCCAGCGCTTGATGGATGCAACGAAGATGCGGTTGGCATAATCCTGGTGCTTCTCAACAAAGTCCCGGGGTGCCTGCTCGGTGGGAATGGCGATCAAAGGCACACGCTTGTCAGTAGGTTTGAACCAAACGATCTTGGGCTTCTCCTGATGACGGTCCTGGTGACGACCGTGGGCACCATCCCTGGCCTGCCTTTCGGCCTCTTGCTTCTCCTTGGTAGCCTGGCTGCTGGGTCGCAGAAGTCCCAAAGTTCCGGAGAACATCTGGCCGGCAATACGTTCGATGACTGCAACGACGTGGCCGGCGTATAGAGGCTTCTGCTCGTCACTGATCTCGTCTTCCTCGACAAGCAGAAGGCTCTGGCCCTCAACTTCGACGTCATCGTTCTTCTTCTGAGTGGGACGCTGGCGAAGACTGCCACGGCGACGGATGCTTCCATCCGGACCGATCTCCTGCCTGTCACCGTTGGAGTCGGATCGACCCAGCTTGTCATTGCCGGCATTGCTGTTGGAGCGCGCGTCGGTGATATCCTTGCGCTTCTTCTTCTCTTCCTTCTCCTTCTTCTGGTTCCACACTTCGTCAACGTCGAGCAGCTCAATGGCAACAAAGTCGCCCTCCAGAGCACGATTACGGTCTTTGCTACCGCAAATGAAGATATCGGCGTCCAAGTCGGGAGTAGTCACATAGGCATCGGAACGGTTCTTCTTGTTGACCCGCAGCACACCAGCAACGAGCTGACCGTTGCTGATCAGGGCAGGGAGATTGGCCTGAGGCAGATAAGGAGTGAAGAGAGTCTTCCGCTGCTGCTGCTGCTGCTGCTGCTGCTGCTGTTGCTGCTGCTGGATAGACAGCTGAGGAGGTGCGTGCTGACTAGCCTGAAGGCCACCCATGCCCTGGCCATTCTGCTGCTGAAGTGCCTGGAGCTGAGCAAGCTGGAGTGGGGTGAGCTGTGCTTGGCCGCCTGCAAACATTTGCGGAGCGGCCATCATGACCTGACCCTGCGGCAACTGGATGAGCTGAGGCTGACCCGGGTACTGGAACTGGCCGATGGAGCCCATCGACTGGTTCATGGAGGCACGCGAACGGTGACCAGGTTGGAATCCGCCGCCCTGCTGTTGCTGGCCGCCAAAGGACTTCTGTTGGTCTAGTCCTTGGTTCTGGTTGTTGGGCTGGCGCCAGTTACCATCGAAGTTGCGAGAGCCGGTGCGGGCGTGGCCACCAGGCTGACTGCCACGGCGCTGATTGTCGGGTTGGCCGTCGCTAGGAGCTGGGAACTGGAAACCACCTGCACCGCGTCCAGACAAGGAACCTCGGTTACCGCCAATGGCCATCGACTGACTGCGACCATGGCCGCCCGCGCGAATGTTTCCAGCGCGTTGAAGACCGAGACCCTGTGGTGCTGGAGAGGTGCTGGAACCAGGCTTGTCATCCGAGACAGACTGGTTCTCCGATCCCGGGGCGGGGGCGGGGAACTGGAAACCAGAGGCTGTTCGCTTCTGCTGGGCCAGCTCGGCGGCCTTCTTCGCCTCGGGAAGGGCAAGGGAGTGGCGGCGCTGGTGACCACCACCGCCAGGGGGTCCACCACGGCCGCGACCGTGGTTGGTATTCTCATTCTTGTGTTGATTTTGGCCTTGCTGGTTGTAATCGGCATATCCGGAAGCACCAGACGATGGAGCCGGGGGAGGGCCCATTGCAAGGCCAGGCAGAGCAGACTGGTTGCGACGGTGAGAGTGTTGGTTCGGTGCGTTCATGGGAACTCCAAGCTGCTGCTGCTGCTGCGGCGGCGGCGGAAACTGGAAAGCGTTGACCTGAGGAGAGACACCACCCATGGAGGCGCCTGGAGAGAAGGCGCCGACCTGACCCAGCTGTTGTGGTTGCAGGAGACCCATGTTGACGTATTGTTGGTGTGTCGCGGCAATCTGTTGCTGTTGCTGCTGGAGCAGCTCAATTTGTTGCTGAATAGCCAGTTGTTCCACTATTCAAAGACAAGCAACAGTTAGTCAAAATCTGGTGCAAAAGAAGCGAAAGGTCGGGGGCGAGGCCATACTCATCAAAGGAGTCAGCTCAGATGGACTTCTCCGGTGAGCAATGTGAAGCTTGCGCCCCGCAGGGCCTGGTACGCCAGACTGGCCTTGTTGATCCATGATCCCGGATGGAGGAAGACAGCTAGCACTGTACAGTGAAAAATGTGGGACGGACGGTGAGGGAGATCCGGAATTGGGAAAGACTGGGTTTGCCCTGGAAAGGCAGTCGAACCGAGTGAATTCGGATCGCAAACCGACCGCAAGTGATTCTTGTTATGTTCGAACGATCGTTCTCAAAACGATAACAGAGATGATGAACTATACTGCAGGCAGCGAAGAAAGAGTGGATTAGCAAAGGTGGGTGATGACTGTGGACGGAATGGATTGAGTGTGAGAGAGGAAGAAGGGAAATCAAGTCGAGGGGGAGGCCAAAACAAAGTGGACCGAGTCAATGTTGAAGGAGCGAGCACGAAGGGAAGCAAAGACAGAGGATGGGGAAAGTGTGATGACGGGCTTGTGGTCAATGTAGAAGTAGAAGCAGGAGCGCAGTCATCGGCGGGCGGAGTAGGTTGGAAAGGGCAGGGACTCGAGTGTATCGTTTTGAGGGGACGGAGCAGCTGCGGTCAACCCCTCGAGGATCCAATCACTCCACCCAACCGACATTCGGCCTAAGATAATTCATAGCGCTTTCTTACCTGCAAAAGGGCTAGAGAGAATCCCAGAAACCTAGCATTCCAAAAAATGACGTCTGCGCTTGTCCAACGTGGGGATGAAAATTGCTAGAGCAGCCAGGAACCGGTGACGGAAGAAGCCACCAGCAAGACGCGGAATCGAGGAGAGTAGCGGTCGAAGCCAATTGCACGCTCAATGTGCCTTGACTCGGTCAATCCAGAGATTGACTGGAAAAGGGGCGACGCTCGATTCGATGAGAGGAATTTGGGAAGGACCGAGTCGGCGGATTGCAGCTACGAGTGCTCAGGACGCACAGGCAACGAGCAACCGGCACAAAAGGGTGAGAGACAGCCGCTTGGAATATGAACAAACGCCGTGGGATGGGCGAGGTTCGAAATTCACGAGGAATAAAGCTACCTAAGAAGCTTTCTCGATTTCGCGAGCACTCCCGGGAGTTCAAGAAAACGGGCGAGCCCAGATAGTTGCACGTCCCCCGAAGAGAATGACAACAGGAGTAATTAGAGGAAGGATAGAATAGACGATGCACGCATCGACTGATTTTCGGCCGGAAGGAACGATGGAGGGGGGAGGCGAGAGAGAGAGATGGGAAGAAGAGGAGGAAGAAGGAGGGGGGAAAGGAGAAGGAAGAGGTGATGATGGATCCATACAAAGCGGATGTGGGGAGAGGGTTGGGTACGGAAAGGGGATACGGTATGGTTATGGTATAACACGCTAACATAATTTGGTGTTCGGCCTCTGTGTTATGGATTTCTCCATACAGCGGTATGTAAATACGCCTTCCATACTGTTGCCAAACCAGAGCTTCCCCCAAGGCGGATGTCGTGGATGATCTCCATTGCTACCGACGACCTCATCATTATCCTGATGCAGCCAAGGACTTTTGCTCGGCTGATTTCTCTCTAAGGAACTATAAGAGGTGCTGAGCCTTCAGCTTGAAACTCGGCATGATGGCAGCTTCGGGGGGAAGTCGTGGTCTCACTTAGGATCAACGATCTACGCCTTCCCCCCTCCTTAGTGACAGGCCAGACATGGGCAGTGAATTAGCGGCATTAGTGGCTATCAAGCTGGAGCAACTGTCTCGAACTAGCGCCAAGCCAGACGGGGCATGACGGGGCAGTATGAATCTGGCTCGCTCAGTATCTGGGTGGCGAGCTGGCTATCCTGCCAATGACCATGCGCACAATGATTTTTGAACGAGGGAAGAACCCTAGTTATAGCAATGGCTTGTCCTTTTTTTTTAAGCATGAGTGGATGATGCTCACGATGATGCAAATGAACCAAAGTTCGAGCAGTTCCACCGTTACCAGTTCCAGCAATTCACGGGCTCCAAAGCTGGGTCCAGCTGACTCAGCCCGTAATTTATTTTCCGTTCTGGGATGGTTGGCGACTCTCGGCTTTGCGATAAACATCGGCGGATGCAATGGTTGGGATAGGAGTCGCACCCCTATCAAGTTAGGAGGTAAGTCTATTCTACACGCCAGAGCCTCGCGCATTACAGTATCAAGATGCTTGCGGCTGCAGGGCGCCTAGTGAGCTCCCCGGTGCAATTCCTGGCTAACATTGAACTCGCGCAGCTTCGGACAGGACTTCCCTCGACCTGAACCTTGAGTCTCGCCCTTCGACGTCGAATTCCAACCGACTCATATATCGAATGCGGTCAGGTGCTCCAGGAAAGTGAAGCTTCGAGCTTGTTGATTGCCTAGGGCAATCGACTCCCGTTCGCTTTCACGTCACCTTGGTAGAGGCCGACCTCGATCTACTCCGTTATTGTCGCCCCAAAAGACTCGGTTTGCTCGCAATTTGCTCGCACTTCAGACTCTTCATCTCTTCCGCACGCCCTCCAATTACACAGTCGCCCCAAGAGACTCCGCTATCTCGCAATTTGCTCGCACTTTACTCGCACTTCCCTCTCACTTAGCTCGCAGAGAGCTCGCAGTTTGCTCGTACTTCGGACGCTTCACCTCTTCCGCACGCTCTCCGGTTACACAGTCGCCCCGAGAGACTCCGCTATCTCGCACTTCCCTTTCACTTAGCTCGCAGAAAGCTCGCAGTTTGCTCGTACTTCGGACTCTTTACCTCTTCCGCACGGTCTCCGGCTACACAGTCGCGTCTACTCTTCTACTCCGATCTTCTTTCAACATCCGGACCTCGCCGTTTGCTTACTCCCCAGACTTCCCTTCTCCTTTCGTCTGGTCAATCCGTCTTTCTGCCCTCGCCAATTCCGCAAGCGCATTTAATCACCATGGGACGATATCCGATCCCCGGACTGGATAGCCCATCCAAACAGCTTATTGACGACCTTACCCGCGACCTCGAGCTGGTCAAGATCTTCAATGCCGACCTCAAGAAGGTCCATGCGTACGAGCGCAAGTCATTCTACGAGAATCTTGACCGGATTGATCGGGAGCGGGAAGCTATTCATACGGCTGCCCTCGATGAGGCCGCTGCCTTCCACGACCGTGTCCGTGAGCAAGCCGAAGCGACTTTAAAGGAACATCTTCGCGCAGAGGAAGAAGAGCGTCTGCGACAAGAGGAGGCTGCCCGAAAGGAAAAGGAGCGTCTTGAACGGATCCAGCGTGAGAAGGCTGAACAACTCCGACGCCAACAAGAAGAGGCCGCCCGTGCCGAAGCCCAGCGCAAAGCGCAGGAGGAGGCTGCCAAGAAGGCGGCGGAACAAGCCGAGCAGGCACGGGAGGCCGCTCAGGCCGAGAAAGAGCGCCGGGAACGTGATGAACGTGAACGGCTAGAGGCGGTCAAGCGCAAGCAAGAGGCCGATGCCAAGCAGGCCCAGCAAGAGGCCGAGCAAAAGGCAAAGGCCGACGAACAGCAGAAGGTCGGTGCCGGGGGCTTCACAGAAGAAGAGGCGCGAATTCACGAGCGCTATGTCGAGCTGCACAAAACTCTAAAGGAAATGCGAGAGTGGCTGCGAGGCATTGGCAAGGCCAATCCCCAGGTCAAGCAGGTCATGGGCGATATGCGCCGCTCGATCAAGAAGTCGGTCGGACAGCTGCGAGATGGCAAGGGTGCCAACAAGGCCCAGGTATGTTTCTTCACTCATGAGTTCACCTAGGTTATCACTCGATACTAACTTGATGGTTTGTAATAGACCCAGCATATTCGGGCAGAGCTTGAGAAGGCCTGCCAGATGACCGAGCCGTCAATCGACATCCGCCGATTCTTCGCTTTCCCACCCGAAGAGATTGCCCAGACCGAACACAAAGTGCCAGCCATGTTGATCTATGGGCTCAACATGTTTGCCAAGGCTCTGATTGCCGCCTTGATCACCGAAGCGTCCATTAACCCGGACCATGCTGAACCCCTTGGCATCGTAGCTGCCCAGATTTTTTCCTCGGACAACCTGACGTTCAAGGGGATTCCGATGGGTGACATTCTACTCGCCAAGTACCACGTGGTCTGCCCGGCGCTCTGGGGTGCTACTGGCAATGACAAGACCGAGTCAGGCCGTCAAGCCCTCGGATGGTGGCGTGAGGAACCTGGCGGTCCATTCGTGAATGAACAAACCCATATGGACCGGATGACCGCCCTGGGTGCAGGATTTTCGGCCTTGACTCTGCGGAATTTCGGAAAGGCCAAGCGCCGCAACCCATTCCCTAACACCATGTTCTGGGCATCTGTCCGCAGAATCGTTTTGATGCCACCTACCGAGTTGCGAGATACCCATATCTCGCTCCTCCATGCAATGCTCCGGGGGTCAAGCGGGCGCGTTCTGGAATTCTTTGGCCAGATTGGCCTGGTCCTGATGCGTAAGGCCATTATCGACCTGCCTGCAGCTGTGCCACGACAGACGATGGCCGTCAACCAGCTAAAGCTGTTGAAGGAAACCTACGCTCGCGATAGAAACATCCTTCTGTGAAGTGATGTTCTTTGGAGACCCAGAATAGAAATCTGTGATCTAGACGGGCCTTATCTGCATCGCAGATTGATTGGGCTCTACTTTTAGAGAAGACTTGGGCCTGTGCATTGGATTCGGAGGCTCATGGTGATTTTTCTGATTGCGATTGAGGGATAGAGACGAATCTGGAGAGGATTACCAGGGACCTGGGAGCTGATTTATGGCTTGTGAATAGTGAGCTCAAGCTCCAACATGAAACCATCAATAAAGAATACAAAAAGTTTAAAACAAGCTTGCTACCTTCGTTTCATCTCTATTGCGGATTTAGATGTAGTCATTCGCCAGCTACGCTTCCCTCGGGATCGGCACACCTGCGTATCGCAGAGTCAGCCCTATAGCCCCCTAGCCACCTGACAATCCTGCGACATGGATGTAAGCACAAGAAAGTACCTCCTCAATTCCACCCTACTACAACACCACTACACACCAAAGAACTACCCATAATGAAACCTACAATAACAGCCCTCCACCTTCCCAAAAGATGCATCTCAAGCAGCTCCTCCCCCCAAACCCACCTTCTCCAGCCCCGCGGTCCACTCCTCCCAACCATGATTCTCCTCCGCAACCAAGGCAGGCAATCCAGACTCCCACCGACCTCGTCCGCCTTCTCGACACGACCATCGTCTTCACCACTCTCCAGCAAATCGACAGCCCAAGCCCCGCCGGCAAAGCCCGGATCGGAAAAGACCCACGACCACGATCAAGAGGTCCAGACCCAGACCCCGACGGTCAGCTTTGAGAGTCTAGGCATTAGTCGGAATATGAAAGTGGTTTTGCTGGTTATTTTGAGTGTGTTTGGGAGTATTGAGACTTATTTCTGGTGTAGGGCTATTTGGACCTGGTGGAAGGGTGGGGAGGAGGTTGATGGTCTGTAGGGTCGTCGGGGGGAACAGGATGAAATCAGGGCCTACACTATGGATGTCAATGTGGAATCGTTCTCTTTCTGTTCTTGCAGATATTGGCGTTGGGGACTGCGGTTTCTTGGAATCTCGACTCTTGGTGTGTATAACAGCATTTTTTTCAATCTCCACTATGGTTCTTTGATATGCTCTGAACATAAGGTGTCTCCTCGGGCTACGATTCATACGTATCCTCTTCAACTATTCGCCTTCAAACGAGGCATGTCTTCTTCAGCCAATATCGCATCCCTTATGAAGGCCTTCCTAGATCCTTCTAACGGTAGCAGCCGTGCAATCGATATGAAGGATGAACTCTGCATTTTGGTGGCATAGCTCTGTCCGGTGTCAGCAGAAACGCTAGAACCCCCCCACCCCAACATCCAACAGCCGACTAATCATACTAGAGATTGATACGGGCGTACTTGAAAAGCTTCAGGATGTATTTTCCTTGTCCTGAGGGGAATAACCAAGTCTAAGATGTGGCTCAACGAGTGGTAGTTAGTTCAGCACCTTGTATTTCACGCCTCTAACATGCCTTGAATTTAGGGGATTACTGAATTGACCCCCCTCTGTATATTCTGACCCCCCTTCTGCCTGAGAATGCCTAAATTTATAAGTTATTCTGGTTGACTCTCTCCTAGAGATAGAAACTGTAGCCGTCCGGACATATCCGTCCGAGTGAGCCGAGAAAGCAAAGGTACATGATCTGGTCATCGGCTATCTTCAGATATCAGCATGGGCAAATGGTGTCAATGACAGTTGGCGAGATAATGATTCTCCAACCACCGCCAACGCAAGCCGAATCAGGAAGGCCCTTGACATTATGAGCCAGGGGTATAGAAGGACCCGGGTTTCCTGTAGACAACCGGAGATCGGTACTCTCTCGGCAACGACGGAGATATCTGCCCAATGAATTTGACCAGAGGTTGGTGAACCATCAACCTGATGTTGAAGGAATTACGCCTATCCCCCCCATTAGCCATCTCGCGGGTGCACAGGGAAGTATCGGATTGAGATAGCCGTGGGAAGGCTGTGGGAAAGCAAGGAATATGTTGATGGCCATAAATGGCGGTTTGTTGCCATCCGGTTGAGTTGAGCGGTTCGACTCCACTTGCTACACTCATTCTTATAGATTCCCAGGGTTCGTGGGCATCTGGACAATCGACAATGGAAGCGGAGTGACATCATGACTTTTGGGGTCACGATCGGGGCAAGGTGCTGCGAGGCTTGGCAATTGGATATAGTTTGTGACACGGGGGTAGCACAAAATATCAAGACGTGATTGAGGGAACCCAAGATCGAGAGTGAGTCTCGCTGAAAGCAGTATTGCATCAAGTTGACTGGAATATCAACAGTTAAAGAGCAGAAGCCTTCTGGAAAAAGACGCCACCGTGAAAGTGGAGTCCAGACCCTGAGACTGAGAGTCGTGAGATCGTGTTTCATGGGTCCCAAAAGGGTAAGGTTGGGGCCCGTTGGCACAGGCAGCGGGGATCTATTTGGGGGGCGTGTTCGACGCTTTCATTGGCCCTTTCCTCTTGCCCCTTGATGCACCCTGCCAGGGCCCAGGGCCCAGGGCCTAAAGGCCTAAACCCTCTCTTGAGTCTCTTGGCCAGCGAGAGACCCTGAGGAGAGCCATCAGGAGCCACCCGTGACCCGCGTCCCTCTGCCCCGTTTGGCAGCTTCTTTGGGATTAGCCCAGGAGGCGAGTCCTATGCCAACCCCAAACTCTGGTCCCTGGAGCCTTCACTTCGTTCATTCTAACTCCGTACCAAGTTCCAACTGCTGCGTCCACCTCTGACGTCCGCTCCTTCTTTTCTTCTCTTCTATAAAGAAAAGAGTCCGTTCCTTATTCTGGTCAATTCCTCCCCCCTCCTTTCCTATTCGCTTCGTTACATTCTTTCCCCAGCTTTCGCCTTTCTCCGGACCCCCTTCTCTCCGTCATCGCGTTCCTCGCCCGTCACCATGCGTGTTTCTGGCCTCCTTCCTCTCGTTCTGGCTGCCGCTCCGGCCCTGGTCTCGGCCCGTGGCACTCTGGGCTTCTCGCTCGGTGACAAGAACCCCGATGGTACCTGCAAGTCTACCAGCGACTATGAGTCCGACTTCGACAGCCTGAAGAACTTGGCGACCCTCGTCCGCACCTACTCTGGCACCGAGTGCGACACCCCCCAGAATATCATCCCGGCCGCAAAGAACAAGGGCTTCAAGGTCGTTTTGGGTATCTGGTAAGCCCCCAGCTGTCTCTTTTTCCCCCCTTCCACGGCGTTGTTCTCGTTGTCACCAGACTAACCGCATGGTGTTTACTTTCCCAGGGTCGGAAAGCAGGACAAGAGCGACATGAGCACCAACGATGCCTCCTTCCAGAAGGACTTTGCTGCTCTCAAGAAGGCCGTCCCCGGAAACGAGGACGTCATCGAGGCCATCACTGTCGGCTCCGAGACCCTTTACCGTGGCGATCTGACCGGCCCTCAGCTGCACAACTACATCTCCGCGGTCGCCAAGCAGTTCCCCAAGGTGACCGTCGGTACTGCCGACAGCTGGAACAAGTTCGCCGATGGCACTGCCGACGATCTGTTCACCACCAACACCGACGCCAACCCCATGGTGACCTACGTCCTGGCCAACGCCTTCGCCTACTGGCAGGGTACCGTCGCCGACCAGGCCTACAAGACCTACTTCGATGACATGTCCGGTGCCATGTCCCACATCCAGAAGGTTGCGGGTGACAACGCCGACAAGATCCGTGTGATCAACGGCGAGACTGGCTGGCCCACCGGTGAGTGACATCTGGTGCGGTTGCTGTTGATCAAGATTTAGTTTGCTGACCGTGTGCTCTCTCATTCTAGATGGTGGTTCCGACTACGAGGCTGCCAAGGCCGGTACTGATAACGCCGAGAAGTTCTGGAAGACCGGTGTCTGCGGCATGCTCGCCTGGGGCGTCGACCTGTTCTACTTCGAGGCCTTCGATGAGTCCTGGAAGCCCGCCAGTGTTGGTGACAACGGCAAGCCCATGGACGAGAAGCACTGGGGCCTGTTCACTGCCGACCGCAAGGCCAAGTTCGACACCAGCTGCCCCAAATAAGCGTTTTCACATGATACGCAGCTAATGGGGGATTTGTTTTTGGATGTCCCTCTTCTGGTTTGATGGGAAGGAACGAGACTCGTAGATACTTTTGTCTTCAGATTGTATCATGTTTTTGAAAGCTCTTATCGTTGTTTATCAGTTTACCACTTTAGTATTCCCGCGTTGGTCATCGGGAATCGCGCATAGACGAGCTTCTGTTTTTTTGGTCTGAAATTCGAATTCGAATGGTAATTTCGATGCAATTGGTGTTTGTGTTGCCCTGTAACGTCCGGCTTCGTAGGCTCCTGACCTCTGCAGTGGTACAATCCTTGCAGTACCTAGAGGTGGAACGAAGGGCCCGAGAAGCTATGACTTCATGCGGGCATATTATATCTCCGTTGTCCAGAGTTATCACATCTTGGAGAGCATTACCGAAACAGCCTTGTGCAACCTGCAACCTATGTTCTAGGTCAATTGACCACTTCTCTATAGGTTGTTAAGTGTCCTGCTGATTTCACTACCTAGTACCTTGCGATCATACCGTTGTAAACTTGAAGGGAACGCGGGATCATGTGATTGGTGTTATGGTAATACATGAAACTTTAAGTGGCAAAGACACAGTTGAGCGAAAATGTATTCATACACATGTAATTATTCTTACACACGCGGTTTTTCAGCAGCAGGCGTGGAGGACAGGAACCACGGTTCGTCTACCCCTGAATCCATCCAAATCCTCGAACTCATCCAGCTTTTCTCCGCGAACCACGCGCCGCGCTTGTTTACATCCGGGACTGGGACGCGACTGTGGTGATCACAAACATCTCGAGTCCACTGCACGATCTGAGACTGCGGCAAGGGCAATCCATGTACGGAGTACACCGAAGCTAACTGGACAAGTCAACCGAGTACATACTGTACATTTTTGTACACGGTGGCGGTCAGGCCTCGGTCCTCTGTCAACTTCCCAGTGTTGGGAATAATTAGGAACCTGGGGCTCTTCGGGGGGGGGGTACCCTGCGCACTTGCGCAGGCAAGGGTTGGAATTTTGGGGGGGTCCATCGCGCCCATTCAGCGCCTCCCGCTGGTTACATGTGGTGGATTGCGGTGCTAACTAAAAGTCAGTTAGTGTGGCCTTAGCAGGAGTTAGCCAACTAACTGTATGTAACGGCCTCATTGTTAGTCCCTTTTAGGAGATGTAAGTACTGTAACCTGCGCGTATGAGTTACTATGGCCTGAATATTCCCTCCCCCACGAGCCTATTCGTTCATCGGTTCATCAGGGCCTGCCCCGTACTGGGTACTCGCCAGCGACTCGCCAGCTAACTTCAGGGGCAACCGTTTACCCCTGAAGCCCAACCACCGCCGAAGTACCGAGTACATGCAGATTCCCTTCCTCGCCAGGGCCCCAGTGGAATCGGTTCGGCCGTGACATGACATAACCAGCGTTTTTTCCATCTCCCCTTTCCCCTGTCCTTGCGTGTCCGGCCATACTTCTCGTCGCGTTCTGATCTTTCTTCCACACCTGCAACACCCCTCTCGCTCTCTTTCGTCCCCGCGGAGGTTCCATCTCGGTCCTGTCGAATTGTCATCGCCAAAGGGCCCGGTCCGTCCTGTCCGTTGCCCTCCTTTCATCGCCAATCACAGGTCCGTTCTGCCAGGTCTACTCTTCCTGTGGGATTTCCATGCGTCAACATTCTGGACGATAAGCGGAGCGGCAAGCAAGTGCTTGCTGCAGGAGTCGACACGGAAGGTGAGTGTTTCATTCACTTCGGTCTACCACTGTTCATGGTCGTCGGCCTCTGGCCTCTCGAGCCTCTCGTGCGAATTGCAACTGTCCAGACTTCCTCCTCTCCCTCCACGTCACCACGCGATTACCCTCCCACCTCCCCCTTCAATCGGAACTTTTCGAAGTCCCCCCCCCCTCATTCCAGATCAAAGGAAATCAAGACTCCTTCGGTGCTAACTTCCCCCGCGTTTGTGAATGTTCAGATCTAGATCCCGCCGTCTCTTCCGCCAGTGCGGCGTCTTCTCCGTTCCATCCCAACGACGCGCGCATTTTACGTGACGAATCGCATCTGGGCCCGTCCCTACTCCTGTCCTCTCCTTCGTCTGGAGAGTCGAGCCCGTCAAGTACCGGGTCGCCTTCCCAGCGGCATTCCCCGCGGAGCTTCACCCTCGAGCCCCCGCAACTGCCATTCCTCTCGGCCCACCACCCCTCCCGTCGGCCCCAGGATTCTCTCCTTTCGTCCCCGGAGACTCGCCGAGCGGATAGTAGTATTTACTACACCACGGCCTGGGGGTCCCCGTATGCTGCACCCAGTACCCGGCGACTATCGTTGACCCTCAGCCAATTCGCCGGTGTCGACCAGGATTCACACGAGAGCTCCCCTGCTTCGTCGGTAGCTGCCAATCACCCCGATCACCCCGAGCTTCGACGAGCAAGCGTCGCCGAAGGTTTTGTGGATCGGCCACTGCAGGGAGAGAAGACTATTCGCGACTTTACCCAGGATTGGATCAATCAGTATCTGTCAGGACAACCACGGACAGAGAAAAGCAATTGGCTGAGCGACGACTCCGGAAGCGAGGCACCGTCATTTTTCACAGCGAAGAATCACCTTGCCGACGACCTTTCTGACGATTGGCTTGGTCTTGAGGACGACACTCGCGAAAGCGACCTGCTCAAGACCCCGACCCTTTCGGACTTTGTTGGTCGAAAGGCTGCTGCGCGCGCCAAGGGAAAGAAGATTCAGCATAAGCGCGCGGATACCTTGCGCCAGGAGGATTTTTGGGGGTTCGCGTACGATAAGGAACCGTCAAAGGACATAATGGCAGATTCTCAGGAATCGCAACCCCCCGCCGAGGCCGTGTCCCCGGTGGAAAAACCGTTGCCACCCCCACCGGTTAATGCGGTGGACGAGAACACGAATACTGGGGCAACTGAGAAACCGACAAAACCGGAAGCTGTCCAGAGGCAGGCCTCTGATATCACCACATCGTCTACCCCGGTTGCGCGGCGAAGAAAGAAGCTTGCGTGGCGTGGAAAAGCATGTATCATTGAACTGCCGAACGATGACCAGCGTGGAACCGAGCAGTCTGGGTATCGCCTTTTGACACGTGCAGATGTGGAGGAACGATTGAAGCAGTGGGAAGCGGAAGGATGGGACGTGCGTGGATTCTCAATTGGCGACGAAGTTGATCCTTCCGCAACCACCGAACTCGGTGGGCTGAGTCGCCCGTTGTACCCCGATCCATATGAAGTCTATGAAGAGGCGAAGGGCCAACGGCCGTTTATTCAATTCCCTGACAAGGCTGTATGGGATGCCTATGTCGCCGAGCTTCAGGAGGAGAAATTGCGGGCCCTGGGTGTCTCGTTCGGTGACCCTGAGCCTCAACCCTCGATCTCTCCAGCATCGGCTGCGCAAACGCCCTTCCCTGGCCTCGTGGCCTCGCCGCCAATTCCGACTGCCTCAGCTGCCAGCAATCCGCTGGGCCAAATCCATCCATTCTCACCGCACTTTGGCCAGCCACCAGGAACGACGAGCGGCGGCATTGGATCCCTCGCATCGCCTGCGTCTCAATTCAGCGTGCAAACTCCGTTTATGGGCATGGAGCAAGGCATGATGCCCGGTTACCCATTCCAGTTCCAGCCTACGCCTCCCACGCAGGGCTCGATGACTCCCCAGAGCCTGATCAACCTCCGCCAAGCCAGTGGATCGGGGGGCCCTGGCACCCTTCCCAACTTCAACTCAATACTGTCTCCTGTGTCACCGCTTCATGATCAGGGTGCTTTCCATGGCTTCAATGAGAAGAATGTGTGGGAAAATCAGTATGGTAATGAGATGCAAGACGAGGCACAGCCCTACCCTACTCCCCAGACTCCCGTCAACGCCCCGGATCACTTCCATGCGTCGAACGTTGAGATTGCGCACCCGACGCCCCGTGGCCATGGACATAACTTGAGTGAGACTCTCCAGCGCGGACTTGACCAGATGAACCACCCAGAGTACCGCATGGATGACCAAATGGAGCGTCGTATGGATGAGGATCACGGTCTTCACCACCAAGGTTTCAATCCCAGCATTCTCAAGTCTCACTGGGCGATGCACGACCAGGACCAACATCAGCAGATTCAAAACAGCGCGCAACAGCCCTCGCACTCTTTCTCCCAGCAACCTCACGGATTCTACGACGCACACTTCGGACAAACGGACGCCCACGAAGGCTCGGATCTGGAGACGAATCCCAGTCTTACTGGAACCCCTCATGCTCGCGGTGTCTTGCCTGATCAAGGACCATGGCATGAGCCCAAGGCTAGCCATCACTCGAAGCTTTCAATCTCCTCCCTCAATGTGGAAGCCAAGCCGTTTGATCCCACCGCTTCGTTTACGTCTCAATCTGGAGCGTTTGGCAACAGCGCGTTCCACTTTGGTGGCATGGATGGGCTGGGCCAGCCTGGCTTTGGTTTTGCTCCTGCGCCATCTTTCGCGCCGGTCAATGTGATGAATGGCACTATGCATCAGAATCACATCCCCGGACGCGAACCAAAGCCAAGCTCATTCAAATTCTCTGCTGCATCTTTCAACGTTGACGCGCCTGTCTTCAATCCCTCCGCCAGTCTCAACTCCAACGCTAGTTCCGAACAGCCCTCTGGTAGCCGGACGAAGATCTTCGGCGACATCGACATCGCTGAGATTACCAAGCCCCCGAAGGAATCTAAAGCCATCCCAATCGTCCGCCCAGATGAGGTTGAATCTACCAGGGATCAACATGAGCAGGCAACTATGGACGATGCCAATGGCCGTCCCGTTCCCACTGATCGCCACAAGCGTGCTCGTCGTGGCATAGGGCATACCCAGGGCGAGGCTCGCTATAGCATCTCCACTCAACCGTTGGGTGAGACTGGTAACTCCCAAGCATCAAACACTCTGCAGACCCTGGCCGAGGGTAAGGAGAATGCCATGCCTGAGGATGATAAGCATGCTGAGCGCAGGGGTACTCCAATGAGCGAAGCTACTACATGGACCTTATTCGATGTCAAGAACGAAGGCGACGCTACCCGATCTCGCGCTGGATCAATGGCTCACCCCGAAAAGACCGACGAAGTCAAGGAGGAGCCTGCCGCAGAGGACGAGGCTGAACAATCACGCCAGGATGACGCCTCTGCCAAGGAGCAGAAGCCTGTTAAGCATGCTCTTCAAGATTCTAAGAGCTCTTTGAAAAGTACAATTTTGTCGCCCACGGCTCAGCCTTTCGAGTTCAAGCCTGCTGTTCCTTCATTCGTCCCGACCAGTGTGCCTACCTCCATCTTTGCTGAGCAAAAGCCTGTTGAACCGGCGCCTGTCAAGGTCGAGCAGACCGAGCCTAAGCATGTCGAGAAGAAGCCTGTTAAGAGCGGTCTGATGGCTTCTCGCTTTGCGACTGCAAGCCCACCCAAGCCCGCACCGGCACCTGTCGAGCAGCAAACGCCCCAGCCCAAACCCGATCTGTCGCGTTGGCAGGAATCCGCTGAAGAGTCGCCGGATGACGAGGAGCTCAACGCCATTATGGAACAACTCAATGACGACTCCGATGTTGGTATTGAGCGACACCACACACCCCTTCCTCCCCACTTCGTCTCTTCGTCCGCTCCAACCAAGGAACATCGATTTGGCTCAGCGGAGGCCCGAAGCGAGGCCCCTAGCCCTAGCCCAGGTGGCGGCCAAAAGAATTACAAGCTCAACATTCCCAGACTCGGCTCCGATATCGACGCGAACAGTAATGCCACTTTCTCGCCTCAGAAGAGCCTTATCTCTCGTATTCAGTCTCCCGTTCGCCAGCTTATCACTGAAAACGACCATGTCAGTGATTGGGATGACATGATCTCCTCTGGCGAGGATGAGAAGTTCTTTAACCGCAACCGCTTCTTCGACCGCCGTATCAATGACCTTGTCGGTTCTGCCATTGACGAGCGATTGACTCCTATGGAGCGTGCCTTGGCTGTGATCCAGCAGTCCGTGGCTACGATTGCTTCTGGGACTGCCAGCCGCAGAGTCTTCCGCAGCACCTCTGCCGAGGTGGAGGATAGCGACGCGGACGACGAGGATGATGGCGAGGAACACGAGAGCTCCGCTCGCGACCGCTCACCGCACCACCTGCGCGACCGCAAGCTGGAGATGTTGAAGAGTGTGGTCATGGAGGCTTTGGTCACGCATGATTTGCCCAGCCGTCACATTCAACATTCGAGCCACAGCGAAATGGCCCAGCTCAAAGAGAGTATCGCGGAGCTCCAGGCCCTGACCATCAAGAAATTGGCCCAGGACCCCGTTGGTGATATGCGCGAGATTCTCGAGGAATCACTTGCCCGCCATATGGCTCAACAGACCCCGCGTATGTCAGAGGCCGAGGAGATCGGTGCCGACAGTCTTATGCTCCAGATTGATGGTCTTAAGAGCATGCTGCGTCTGGCTGATGAGCGTGCCGAGACTGAGTACAGGCTGCGTCGGGAGGCGACCGACTCTGTGGGTGAACTTCAACAGCTGCTCAAGGTTGCGGAAGAGGATGCTGCCCGTCACAGCGCGGCCGCGGAAGACGCAGAGGCCCGTCTTCTCCAGTTCAAGGAGGAGAAGATTCCGCACCTTGAGAAGATGCAGTTCCGCTCAGAAGCCCTTGCTGAAGAGAGTGAGACTCTTAAGGTCACCATTGCCGAACTCTCCACCAAGAACATTGCTCTCGAGGGCACTCTAGACGAGTACCGTGTTTCGGCTGATAGTTTCCGCCGTCAATTGGAGACTACCAAGAGCGAGAATTCGTCCTTGCGTGAGACCGTTGATGCCCTGCGCACTCGTATCGAGGACAGTATGGCTGCGCGTCAGAACTTGACTGAGAAGTTTGACCGGCTGCAGACTGATATGGTCAATGTTACCGCCGACGTCGCGCGCGAGCAGGCTTCTTGGCGCCGCAAGGAAGAACAGCAGACCGCCAAGTACAATCAGCTGCTGGCCTCGTTTAACCGTGAAGTGAAACTGCGTGAGAAGTTGGAAGAGGAAGTCGCTGTGCTTGAGAAGCAGGAGAAGGAGGCTTCCAAGGTGAAGTTCCTCTATGAGCAGTCTCAGCAAGAGAAGGTCAAGATGGAGGAGACCATTGGTCTTCTGCGGGCCGAGAATCACAATCTCCAGTTGACCGCGGCTCGCTTTGAGCGTGAGTTCAACGAGGCTCGTGAGAGCAGCCGCATGGAGATTCAGCGCACTCGCACTTCAATGGAGGCAGACCTCGAGGCTTCCAACAGCCAGGTCAACATTGTCCGTGCTGAACTTGAGGCCCAGATCCTTCGCCTCGAGACCCAGCTGGATAATGTCCGTCTCGACGCTGACACTTCTCGTGAGCGCTACGAGATGCTCCTTGAGGAGGCAAAGGAATCCCGGCTTACCGCTCTTGCCGCCGCGAAGGAGTCACGAGAAGTTGCTCTCGAAGAGCAGCGCAAGACTCACGAGCGGGTGCTTAATGATCTCCGCGAGCGCCACGCCCGCGCCTTGCACAATTCTTCTGAGGACCGTCAGCGCGGTGAGGCTCATATGATCGACCGCTTGGCTCTAGCGGATGACCGGGCTAAGCATCTCGAGGAGCGTGTCAAGCATCTTGAGGAGAAGCTGGAGATTGCTCAGTCCGCTGCCCGTGCTGCTGCCGAGGCCGCTCAGACTGCGAAGGCGGCCCCTAGTATCCCAGTTCCGACTCCCGCAGCACGCACTCACTCGACATCGCCTTCAATGTCCTTCAGCAAGGGATCTCAGGAGCCGGAGAGGATTTCCCCGCAGGCCCTGCGTGAGTCGATCTTTGTCTTGCAGGATCAGCTCCAGCAGCGCGAGACCCGTATCGAGGAGCTTGAGCACGAGGTTGCCTCTTTGGATAAGGACGCCCCGAACAAGATCAAGGAGAAGGACAGCGAGATCAATTGGCTCCGTGAGCTGCTCGGTGTTCGCATGGATGATCTGCAAGATATCATCAAGACTCTCTCCCAGCCTTCTTTCAACCAGCATGCCGTCCGCGATGCTGCGATTCGTCTCAAGGCCAACCTGCAGATGCAGCAGCAAGAGCGGGAGCGTGCACTGACTGGATCTGGTCTTCCATCGCTCCAGTCTCTCACCGAGCTCGCTGCCTCGCCCCGTTCGCTTCCTCTGGCTGCGGCCGCCGCGTGGGGAAGCTGGCGCAAGGCCCGTGAGGGTGCCAACGGCGGCTCTACCCCATCCGAGCAGACCCCATCCAAGTCCAGCAACGCCGGCGCCTTTCTATCCGGCCTTCTGACGCCCCCAAGCTCCCATGCGCGCCAGAACGCTCCTAGTACAAGTGGTGCCGGACGCTCTTACGCAGAGACCCGGCCGCTGAGAGGTTTCAACTCTACGCCTCGCCGTGGATCAGTCCGTCAGGAAGTCCCCATCGCTGAGCCACCAAAGACCCCTCCTCTGCTCCGCCGCTCGAGCTATGATCACGACGCCGAGCCTGCGAACTACGAAGAGGGCAACTTTGCCTCGGACGATATTGAATCCACCGTCGACGGCATGGTCTCGGCTTCGCCCAAGGACGCGGACGAGGGTCCCTTTGGGCCCTCCATTGAAGCGATCGCTGAGGAGTAGTCTGACTGCTGCTCACATTTTCATTTCATTTCATTAGACTGTGTCAACACTTATGTCCCCTCTGGCAACCGCGATGCTTGCCTTGTCGGAACTATAAAATTTCATCAAGAGTGTCTGAATGGCGAAGGATTTCCTGTTCTTTCTCCATCTCTTCTTGATTTGATGCCTGACTGCTATTACTTGCTTTTTGTTTCCTTTTTATCGCATGCTTGTTCTCCTTATGCTATGCCTACAGCGCCCTCTTTGCCTTCCTACGCTCCCCAACTCCACATCACTCCTCTCCCACCCATACACACTCTCTTTGTAAACCCTCCAACCGACCCGCCACTCGTTCCGCGTTGAACCACTCTACATATCTTTCCTTTCATTTCGAGACCGGATCTGTGATTTTTGACGTCCTTTCGGATTTGATACCACCCTGTTTTGAGTTATCTTGGTTGTCCTCGTTCTATGGCAATCCAATCTTTTCTTACTTCTTCTCTTTCTTTATCCTGTACATTTTGACTGTAACTACATCCTTACATCCATTCTTCATGGTCTATTCTTGCTTTATTTACATATTAATAGTGGAAATGGCATTGACGAGCCTTCTATGGAAGTGTCTTAATTTTTACTTATACATCATACTTCTTTCTAATGGTTCCGTTGATCTGTATTGCTTTTGGAGCTGCTAGATGAATCCTGCACATGTTGCGAGAGTGCAATGACTGCTCACTGTTGAGTTTCGAATGGAGGGCAAAGATGCTACTTGAACTGTAAAATCGAGTTGCGATTGATTCCGACGCACCTGGTTGTGGCTGTTTACGAAAGTGGTCCGAGCGTCTGCAATTGACACCTTGCGCGTTGCCCGAATCCCAATTTACTGCAAGACCAACACCACCACCACCACCACCCCTCGGCTCTGCCCCCTCTGCCCGTCAATTCGACTTCAATCCATTCCTTTTTGCAGATTTTGGGGTATCGATCCTTCAACATGCGATTCTCCGCCAGCACCCTCCTGGTCACCGCGCTGGCCTGGGCTTCCGCCGCGACCGCACACACTATCCAGCTCAAGGCTCACTCGCGAGAGTGCTTCCACGAGACACTGCACAAAGATGATTTGATGACAGTCACCTTCCAGGTTGGCGATCGGGAGTTTGGTGGAAGTGGAAACCTCGAGATTGATTTCTGGGTAGGTTTGCGCGGAGTGTTGATGGGGTTCCCCTGGCGCGAACGGTTACAGCTGAGAGCTCTCAGAGGCCCAGGGAGGATAAGGAGGGGCAGGAGCACTGCTGGGCAGAGCATACCTCTGAATACGGAAGGACTAAGCTGATGATATTGCAACCCTAGGTGGAGGATCCCCTCCGCAACCGCCAATACTTCAAGCAGGCCGTCTCCAACGAAGACTACTCCTTTACTGCACACGCCGACGGCAAGTACAATTACTGCTTCAGCAACGAGGGCTGGACCTCCAACTCCAAGGAGGTCTCTTTCAATGTCCACGGTATCGTATACGTGCCGGAGTCGGAGATGTCGGCGGACCCTCTGGAGGCCGAAGGTAAGACAGCCGATGGACATGGGTCTGCACCCAACATGGAAAAGAAAGGAATTGGGGCTGACCACCTGCGGGATTATAGTTCGCAAGTTGTCCGATGCCCTCGCGCAGGTCAGGGATGAGCAGTCGTACATTGTGGTCCGTGAGCGGGTGCACCGGAATACCGCCGAGAGCACAAACGGTCGGGTTAAGTGGTGGAGTATCTTCCAGCTAGCTGTGGTGATTGGAGAGGGTATCTTCCAGGTTTGGTGGCTGAAGCGCTTCTTTGAGGTAAGTTTATAACCGTTTTGGGGTGGATTTAGGTATAGCGAGATAGTCGACTAATCCTATGGTCGGTATCTAGGTCAAGCGTGTCGTTTAAGCGATGTTTCACTTTCTATCGTCTCTCTCTGTCCCGAACAAGCAATATGAAAACGTGATGCTGAATGCGACTTTGGTTTTCGAGTAGATCTTCTCGGAATTCTCTTGGGGACCTGTCGAGCTCGACAGGTGCTGGACTTCTCGCATGTGGCTAGCAAGCGTGGCACGTTTAGCCTCATGTCCATTTCATTATATCTCACGTCATGGTGTCATGCATACATCTCCGATATCGTCTTATACAACTGTACGATTAGTCAGTTATAGGGTTCGTTCGAAACGGGATGTAGATCTTGATGTGGTTAAGAGTCCTTCAGGAATCACATCGTATGATGGACGTGCGCAGAGGCAAGAGTGACCGAATGCGCCGATTTCCACAGCCAATCATGCCATTGACCTAGAAGCCCAAAATTCAGAGCAACTCAATGTTGTTGAGATGGCTGGCGTGACTGTAATTGTTCCTGGGCACTGCTCACTGGGCACAGCCCCGACCCCTTCAGATTCCAGGTTCTATATTGCCCCGCACATTCCAACCTCCTGACTGACCTTCGAGGTACGTACAAGTAATCAAGGTTTCCCCCTTAGGAACCTGCCTCACCTCTACGATCCATCTTCCTGTTTGATCATGGCCTTGAGTGAGACTCCAGGCATCAATGGCAATGATTCTCTCAGCACTGTTGACGATCCGCTCTTCCACGTCTGCTGGAGTCGTCAATCATGCCCCTCGTGCCTAGCGGGCGATGTTGGCTGTAGCTGGTGCCCCATAGTAGGTCACACTATTTACTATGACTTTCATCTGCTGGAAGTGTGAGGATAAGAATCGTGTTTTTGTTTCTTTCGACCCTCTGAGAGTTGAGCATTGCTTACCCTATGGTTATCATCTTGTTGGCTCTCCTTCCACCTCAGCACGACGTACTCTGCCCTGCCCTGTATCAGCGGCGCTCATGAAAACCATTCTCTTCGCTTAGCCACGTCAATCCTCTTGCTGACGAGCCCACTATACCCGGATACCGATCTTCACAAAAAGTTCAATGTCTGAGCCTGCTAACTGCTCCCCTAGTCATCAACCTGCGTGCCGAATCCCGCACGTCTGCCCATCCTGGCACCCATAGGCTCTGCCAATATCTGTCCACTTGGTTCTAAGGAGAGATGGGAACTTCGAGCTTTGCCTTTTGGATGCAAAGCTAGCACCTTGACTGTTCTCTCTGTCATTGTGTCGATACTGGGGACATTGACAACTATCGCGATGGGATTTGGCATGGTATACCTTGCCCGAAGTGTGCGGCGTCGCTGGAAGGAGACAGATCGGCAAGGGTGGGCATGGGCTGGGCTTAAGCACAAGTTGCCATTTTCATTGGCTCGAGTATTCGGAAGGGGTCGCCAAAGACATAATGAGCACGGTGGGACCTTGGGAGAGGAAGCTCGAGATAATGATGAGACAAGGCCTTTGCTGGATTAGATGGCTATATGTACATGATAGTGTGGCAAGCTAATGGTATGTAGCCTTCTAGAAGCAAATTGAACGCTGCTTCAATCCACTACTAAGGTTACTGTTGCAGGGCCTATCCTCATCCTGAGAGTATCAGTCGTGAAGATTTCTTCAGTGTTCTCATCTATTGTAAATTAATCAATTTGTCCATTGACATTTTTAAGGCCGTGCTTACCACTATGCATACCTGTACGCATCAAGCTTATTGCGGAGGCGTCGCTGGGGAGGTACGCTGAGTGCAATCAAACGGCTCATCAATCCACCAAGTATCATGCTGCGAGTCGTAGACGATAGGATACTCAGTGCTGGGATCACACATCTTGTCGATCAGGGAAGGATTGCCGGAGCTGATGGTAAACCAATAGAGGTTGGTGTCGTCCCGGATCTTCTCGCACTTATAGAAGAATCCGATCAGACCGGGACCGAAGACATCGCTGCGGAAATCAACGGCAATCTTTTTGTTCAGGTTGATGTTGTCGCAGTCCTCCTTCATACCCTCCACACTGGTCTGGTTGCCCGCCTTCGTGGTGTATCCCTTGGCGGTATGAGTGCCATTGGCCGACCAAGTATACATTGGCAGAGAGACCGACTCGGCGATGGATTTGAGGAACAGGCTGTTGGGTACGGTCATGTTTGCGGAACAGCCAGTGCTAGCTGCGAGGAGGCTCAGTGCCCCCAAGACGAAAGAAGACTTCATTGTGGAGGATGTTTGGAAGAGAAGCTCGAGGAGTGCCGGATGTGATCTAAGGGAACGGTTTGGAGAGGATTTTCTGGGGTACTCTTGCAGCCTTATACTTCCCCAGACTTCACTTCCATTCGATTTTTGATACGGCGGAATTACCCAAAGGATCTAGGAAGAGGCCTTAATCATGATGTCAAAGAGGCATCGAGAGCCTCGATGGCCCAAAACGGCTGGGATAGCCGCGCTTATGGACCCTGCAAATGGAAGAGCTTCTTTCTGGTGATGATCGCTACCCAAAATGTCCACCTCCAGATTACTAAGTTACTAACAAACACCTTCCGCGTGGACTTGCTCTCTTCGAGGGAGGTCTAGCTGGGGTCATGGTTTCCCCAGATTGATGCAATGGAAGGCGAGTGATTGTGGAAAAACACGGTGATGCGACCCATGGATTTACCGGCCAAGGCTGAGTAGTTCTGTGCAGCTACTTGCTCTATTCAAAAGCTACTAGAGGTGCTGTCAATTATGCATGATGCATTGATCAAATGCTGAGCTAAACCAGCTCTGCTTAAATCAGTACCGAACTCTTCCACACTTCTTGAAGACCGGTCACGAACTTGGCTTGAGTTAGAATTTCATCCCACAATTGTGAAGCAAAATTTCTATCAAATGTTAATCGATGGTCAAAGACTGTAGGTGCGAGTAGTCACTTGATGTCACCTATGCTTCACTGTAACTCCCAAAGCTTAGTTAGATGAGCGAAATGAGTGGCTATCTGGGCATTTTTTCGGCACCAAAAGCACAATCTGTGTCGGTAGAGACCCCTCGCGCGATGAATACCGGTCCGGTTTCCGAATGAATCTCGTTATCTGAAAAGAATTTATCAATCATGAGTATAGTGATTAGACTACTGGAAAGCACAGGGTTAATGCCGACTCGTCTGGAAATGGATAAAGCACTGCTCCTGAGTAGTCTAGGACCTCGATCTCCAACAGAAAACCGCAAAGAGTTTAATATCCCCAAGCATGCTATAACACTCATTTAGACTTCCGCTGTCTAACTTGTGCCGAAGAACAACGCCCGTTGGTCAATATGTGGCAGCGAGCACGCATCTACTGTTTGACTAATATTGGATATTCGCATTAGAGCGACCCTTTACTTTTAGAGCTCGTTGAAGTATTTTTGTGTGAATCGGTAGGCAAATGCGTCGAAAGCGGGGTTGAGAATTTCCCGCGACATGGTGCTAAGCTGTTGATAGGGGATGTCTTTCTATATGTTTTGTCTAATTCCTTTGACTTACAAGTGGTTTCCACTAGCTATAAGATGGAACTACAATCGTCGGGTGTTCTAGGGAGCTTTTTGCGTAGCCTTAGCAATGAAAATTCATCATGTGAGCCAACGACGGACCACACTCGCCATCAGTTGCTACATTCGGAGAGGTGTTTCCCAAATGGAATCAATTTTCTGAAATTTGTTGCCCTGATAAAGTTAGCTCCTTGAGAATCAATTAAATATACATATCAGAGCGCACGTTGATGGGCACCTAGACCTAGCTTTGACCCCTTCCTCACATTGCTCTCATCTTATCCTCCTGCAACCGACTTGTCCCGTCGGGTATTTCGCATTAGCTTGTCCGCGATCAAGAGAGCAAAGATCTGGAACTTGAAGAGATAGGATGATTGAATCTCCAAAATTGGTTGCTATGTTCAAAGCACTGATCACTGGCTCGATGACAAGGGCATCTATTGTCACGACCGCCCCAGCCGCAGAAACTGTTCCAAACTGTGAAATACCTTCCAACATGTGGGGACCAATGAAAATTTGGACTATTAACATAGCTATTGGCCAACGAGGTCAAGCATTGGTGAACCGCTCGAGATACTAGAGCCACCCGCATGGAGCTTCTTATCTGCGTCGAGTGTCCCAAGGGCCCAGAAACGCGGAGACCTCCGACAAACCCTATTTACCCCCAACAACATTTGCCACACTCCCTCGAGGTCTCGTATAAGTTCACAATGGAGATCTCCAATGAAATTTACTTCTTCCTGCATCTTGATTTGATGATAACGTCTTACTATGAGTATGAATCCGAAATCATCAATCTGATGGTTCGGCATCGTATGCCTACAGCAAAGCAGCATCGGTTTGCCATGTCCTCGTGGTTTGGTTAAGAGCCAGCCAGACACCGATATTGGCCATGTCTCTGTTTCTCAGGGACTCGTCCTATAATGCTGGACCCCAGCTTCTGAGAGATATCTGGGGCCTCACCGCTGTTGCCATTGTCATCCTCATTTTAAGGATTATCGCGAAGTTTCGACTTCGGAAGTTTGGAGCTGATGATGTCCTCATGGCTTTCGCCCTGGTCAGTTAGTCTTTCCTTTTACCAGCCCGTGGAGCGGGAGATACAAATACGTTTATCAGAACCTAGCCTGACTGTCGTGAATCCTAGTGTTTAGCAGTGATCGGTTCTATCATGATCACATTGGCCATAAAGCAGGGCTTCGGGCAAGACTTGTCGAGCATCGAAACCCCGAACATCCCCAGAATTATCATGTTCGACTACTTGACGCAAACTTTCGGTCTTGCAGGCGGGGCTTTGGGCCGAATATCCTTCATTGTTTTCATCATTGGGCTTCTCGTGCAGAAGCGATCGGAAAGGATCATCTTATGGACCCTGGTGGGCCTTCAGGTTGTCATTAATTGTATCTTTATCACCATAATCTTTGTCCAGTGCCCAGGACATACTTCCGCCATTTGGGATCATTCTGGCAAGGCGAAATGCTGGAGCTTACATGTTCAGGCATACTATGGATATTTTCAGGGAGGTAAGAGCGTTCTATCTTTCGTAGACTTGCACTTTGCAGAGAACTGACCGATCTCCCTCATGGATAGCCTTCAACTCTGCAACGGATCTCTACCTTGCTGTTTTCCCGACATGTATATTGTGGAATCTGAATTTGAAAGTTCGAGTGAAGCTAGGGCTAGTCGCTCTGTTGGGCATGGGGATATTGTGAGCAACTTCCAATCAAGACTTGATTTACGCTCAAGAACTAACTGTTTCCTCCAGTGCAATGATCGCCTCCATCATCAAAACCATCCAGACGCGTGCCCTTGCAACCTCAGACAGTGAACCTACAATTGCAACAATACACTACGACCGCTGGCTGTACATTGAAACATACCTGGTCATTGTCACAGCATCGATACCGTGCATTCGCTCTCTCTTGCGACCCACGAATAGCCGAAAGATAAGCAGCAGGGATACGTATGAGCTCAACTCCCGACGCGCAGTCAGCAGCAGTCGTTCAAGAACGAGGAGACGGGACTCCTCTCTCGACGGAAAGAGGATTATACATGATTCCGAGGGCGATGTGAGTACCGATGACGATGTTCACAGAAGGTATCATCATAATGAGACGCCTCATTTGGGAGAGTCCAAAGAATCTGTGATAAATTGTGTCTAGGCTAGTATAGGATCCTAATTTGATGAGGCTAAGATTTGCCCGCAATCAATGGATAGTCGAGCTTCCTGGATGATACAATGGCTGTTCAAAAGTTGATACTCGAGGCCAGAGGAACAGTTTAAGTAGACATGCTTCAAATTGCTCTCTTTAAAAAGCCCTTTTTGAAGTCTTGCAACCGATCGTCCTTTAATAGCTTCGGTATATTTCTCTTTATCTTTGTTTTCATAGCTGAGAAGACGACATGGAAGTTTTGTTAGGGTTACAAACATTGCGCTCTCCGGTTGTCCAGCAAAATGTGATGGCGTCATCTTCTATTCTTCAAGCCAGTCAGTAAATGCTATGTTTGGCTATTGGAGGAGTGATGTACAATCTCTAGGTCAAAGCCCTGAGCCTCCGCCAATGTGTTCGTGACAAGTGGACATGAGCCAGAGCTACCATGTATTTGTAGGTGAACGAGCTGTGGGCATCTCATGCGACTTGCTGACAGCGGTCAATGGGCTCATTAAATCCTGACTCGCTATCCAGTCGTGGCCCATGGTCCTTTGATGGAGTTACATTGTCGGCAACAGGGTCAGTAGCCGGATGGCATGTCTGCATCCGCTAAGCAATGCCTAGGACCTCAGCAGCAAGGTACTGTGCTGTGCTGTGCTATGCAACTGCCGATTTTCAGTGCCAATATCTTAAGTTTTCCCCCACACACTCCGACGTTGCATAACGAGCGTAGTATCCCTGGTGGGCACCCGATCATTGTGTGGGGTCTCCTCGGAAGCGCTGTGTGTAGCTTCCAGTCCGCAGCCTTCGCGGGAAAGCCGAGGATCTGATTGCTAGAAGCTCAATGGCTTGTGGTGTGTCATGGCAAGAAAACCAGGAGCTGCGCTGACCGTGGCTGGTTCGGCGATAGGCATTTCAATAGCCGACGGCAATTACGAGTAAGAGAGTAACCGTCAGTGCAGTCGATGGCTCAGTCGACATCAACAAGCCCATTGATGATAATGACCAGGATCAAGAACGAGGGGACAGAGCAGAAGCTGACAATTTGTCCGTGATATTGGCGGAAAGCCGGAAGCGCATCAGGACAATTGATAATGCGCGCCTTCCAGACTTTATGTCGAAGAGCACTGGAGCAGGATCCTGTACGTGGGCCGACGGACGGATTCGAGTGCCTTTCTTTTTCCATGAATCACAGAGCGTTGCCAGGCTCCTTGGCAGCTGCAGAAGCATCCCATTCCCAGGTCCGTGCAGTTGTAACCGAGCCAAGCCTATTAAAGGTTAGTCGTGACTGAACCGCCTGCCATGCGCGCGACCAGCAGAAACTCGCCTTGATGGACGGAAGAATTTCAGGGAGAAATGCGACCGAACCAATCCCCACTGCGATTCCCCGCGAATGTCCCCGCCAAATTTCCCCCATTCGACCCCAGAGGACAACGTTCCCCATGGGCTCCGCTCGCCCCGGGCCAGTCAGAGATCCTCCGAGGGAAGGGAAAGTCAAAAAAAAGTGACTAGGATGTCCTGCACGTAGTGCACGGTGGTGGCATGGCAAGAAATGCCACCAAATGCCACCAGGTCTAGTACGGTGCTTGGCAGACTTAGCAGTAGCCGAACATCGGGTTCGGCTTACAAGTCAACTGATACTCTGCTAGTAGTCCGTTAGTGCCGTGCCCCCGAATATAAAAGAGGATCCATCCCGGGATCAGATCAGACCTTCTTCCCCCCGGTTCTTCTGAGGAACGTGGAAACTTGCACCTGGCGTGCGCCTCTCTATATTAAACGTCTTTTCATACCCCACGCCACTTCAAGGGAAATCACTTCGCCCATCATGGGCCAGGAAGGCTTCCTCAAGAACTCCCGGGTGTATATCCTCACCTCGGTCGCCTATATGGGCTCCTTGCTCTTTGGTATGTGCCATAGGCCCTCCCGCTATGATCAGTCCAAAGCAAAACTAACATGCCCTTCCTACAGGATATGACACCGGTGTGATGGGCTCAGTCTTGGCCCTCAACAGCTTCAAGTCTGATTTCGGTCTCCCAATCGGCTCGAGCGGCTTTGCGTCGGCCAAGAACTCCCAAGTCTCTTCCAACGTCGTCAGTCTCTTGACTGCTGGCTGTTTCTTCGGTGCCATTGCTGCTGCGTTCATCAATGACCGCTTCGGTCGTAAATTCTCGTTGCTGATCTTCACTGTGGTCTTCATGCTCGGTGCCGCCATCCAGGTCGGTGCCCACCATGAGATCGGCATGATTTACGGTGGACGTGTTATTGCTGGTCTCGGTATCGGTGGCATGTCCAGTATCACCCCCGTCTTTGTTAGCGAGAACGCCCCCGCAAAGTACCGCGGTCGTATCGCTGGTCTCTTCCAGGAATTCCTGGTCATCGGAAGTACCTTTGCCTACTGGCTGGGCTACGGAGTCGCCCTCCACATGCCTTCCAACACGAAGCAGTGGCGTGTTCCCGTCGCCATCCAGTTGATTCCCGGTGGTCTGATGTTCATCGGCCTGTTCTTCCTCAAGGAGTCTGCCCGCTGGCTGATGAAGCAGGGCCGCCGCGAGGAGGCCATCAACTCGCTGGCTTACATCCGCAACGCGCCCGAGGACAGCGAGGAGGTCCAGAAGGAGATTGCCGAGATCTACGCTGCCATCGAGGAGGAGACCGCCCTGACCGAGGGTGTCACCTGGAAAGAGTGCCTGCAGAAGAGCAACCGCTACCGATTCTTCCTGGCCTTCTGTATGATGTTCTGGCAGCAGTTCTCGGGAACCAACAGTATCGGATACTATGCGCCGCAGATCTTCCAGTCCGTCGGCATCAGCAGCTCCAACTCGTCGCTGTTCGCCACTGGTATCTACGGAACTGTCAAGGTCATCTCGACCGGTATCTTCCTGTTGATCGGAATTGACCGCTGGGGCCGAAAGCGCAGTTTGATGGGCGGTGCTGCTTGGATGGCCGTGATGATGTTCATAATCGGCTCGGTCCTGGCCACCCATCCCCCCAACCCCAAGGCAACGGAAGTCTCCCATGCGTCCATTGCCATGGTGGCTATGATCTACCTCTACGTCATTGGCTACTCCTTCTCGTGGGGACCTACTCCCTGGGTGTACCTGGGCGAGGTTTGTCACCTTTCTTTCCTGAAGCCTCATAACAATTCGCGCGAATGCTAATTTCTGCTCAGATCTTCCCTACTCGTCTCCGCTCATACGGTGTCGGTCTTGGCGCCTCCACTCAGTGGTTGTTCAATTTCGTCATCACCCAGATCACTCCCCGTGCCATCCACAGCATTGGTTGGAAGACCTTCATCATGTTCGGTGTCTTCTGCACTGCCATGGGTATCTTTGTGACCATCTTCGTGAAGGAAACCAAGGGCCGGACCCTGGAGGAAATGGACCTGATTTTCGGTAGCATTACCGAGGAGCAGCGCCGTGCGGATGTAGAGAACACCCTGCACAAGAACGAGGTGCAGCATGCGGAGCATGCGGAGGAGACTGCTGAGCAGAAATAAGTTGATGCCTCTGTCCCTGGAACAGAATGTCTGATGAAAATTGTATAAGAATTCGGAATTTGTCGATATAGCTAGTCTATCCGAA
This sequence comes from Penicillium simplicissimum, assembly GCA_024706585.1. Taxonomy (NCBI): domain Eukaryota; kingdom Fungi; phylum Ascomycota; class Eurotiomycetes; order Eurotiales; family Aspergillaceae; genus Penicillium; species Penicillium simplicissimum. Next base: position 2,383,207 of record JAMZTW010000044.1, read on the forward strand.
GCAACGACGCTGTGAAATATCTCAAATGTAATTATGATTGTTTCATGCCCAAAGTTGGACTTGTATCGGCGCTGGAGCTGTAGTAAAGGCGGGCTATTTGATTATTCAGGCAGTACCATCACTTGTACCCCCGTGCACTTTTGCGTCTGAGATGCCCGGGTTGAGCGATGACAGGCAAAGACCCGATTTGGTATGCATCCCATCCAAGGCGTACGGCACAATAGCGATGTCTCCTGATGGCGAGCAAGTCCAGTCAGTTGCTCTGAGTACATGTAGCTTCCATACTACCTTCTCTTGCGGCGTCAATCTCGACCGGACGAGGATCCAGGAGACAAGGTTCATCGGAAAACAAGGGAGGTTAAGCACATATACGGAGCATCGTGAGAAGTACCCTGCCCACAAATGCCGTCGTATGGACAGCTGATCACAGTTCCTTGATATCACTCTTTCTTCCAAAGACCTAGACTAGCCCCAGCAACCTGACATCCACCTACCACAAGCGGGGAACCAGGTTCTCATTTCACGATAAACATGTTGATGCTGGCCAATTAGTGCTGTTGCTGCGACGGGCTGCACTCTTGATAAAGCCAGGCGAGCCCGGGACAAACAACACGCTGAACCGAATAATGAATCCATAGCTTCAGGGACAATCAGGAGACGGCAACAGGCGGCGTCTCCAGCCAGGACCACTCCACCGACACCCGGCCCTGGTCCAAGTCGGCCACTTTCTTGAACACAGCTTCGGTGACATCGAGGTCCGTCACTTTACAGCCCACGCAGCGGTCGACAATCTTCACATCCACGCTCTCCCCGTTGCGGCGAAGTCTGATTTTCATCCCGCACAGTGGATTTGCATTTGGATTTGAGCTCGTGGAGGCGGCATCGTACAGGACATGTGATACTGCGCAGATCATGTCGGAGTCTGTATTTGTGTAGCCGCAAGACCCGAGGGCTGGGTTGTAATAAGTCAGGTCACCCTCATAGGGGCCGCCGTTGGCGGTTGGAAGTGGGAGATTTGCATGCCTGGGAGGGAGAGTTAGTGTTGTCCCCATAGTAATAAACAGGCTGTGACTGTTCAGTGTAGAGGTGATGCTTACTTCTTTCCCACGGTCAAGCCCACTGCAAGACCAATGATCAGCGCGATAAGTAGAATCCCCGCTCCAATGCCGATGATGAAGATTTTGCGCGATCGCGTTTGCGACTTGAACCATGGACCGAGACCGCCAGCAGGGAGCCATGCCCTTATCTTCTTCGACGGAGCGAACTTGTCATCTGTGACGCTCGTTTGGCCAGAAGCTGTCCCTTCGGAGTCCAGCGCTGCGGCAGTGGCTGGGACAGGCTTGCGCTTCGGCATTGCGCCCCACGAGTCTTGCACATGCTGTGCGACAGGCGCATTGGTGTCGGAAGTCATGTTTGGAGTGTGGAATCTCGTATTCGCATTGCCGACTACTGCGTGGGGATATGTGGGTGGGGAAAGTGAAGACCCTGGGCCTGAGGAAAGAAGCTTCTTTTTGTGGTGTTCGATGGGCCTTGTTCGCTTTTCAGGGGCTACTGAGCTACTTTTTAGCGCCGGGCCTGTTCCTAGCGCGAGCGTTTCACAGACTTGCACTTGGATAGTCTGAGTACACTGTACATATACCCTGGTCGCCTTTTTAATCCGCTTATCTTTGAGAAGTTGGGCATTTTCAGTAGCTATCCTATCAATCCTGGAAGGAATACCACTTGATACCTTACTTCAGTTTCCTGCCCGTATAGAGTCTCGGCTGCATGCATATTGTCCTCCGATTGGCGAGAGGTGGCTCTCGGCCTAGCGAAGATTCCAGTCGCTTGCAGACAACCTCTTCTCGAATGAATAACCTTGGAAAAACATAGCAATCAATATTTACCACTTACTTACTCACCCCCGATGTACGGAATGTGCTCTCCTCGCAACAGTTTGACTTGCGTCTCCCCAAGAAGGCGGGGGCTCCACCCGAAACGTGGAGCGCAAACCCTCGGTAGATTGACTTCTTGCCCCTCGGTTGTGCCAGTCCCGGCTTCTTCTTCGCAGACCGGCTCTCCGCGAACATTCGATTAGGCGCACTGCTTATTCCTGTAGCTCGCTAACTCGACTCCCTTGATATCGCGTTTGATCACGTGGCCATGTCCAGGGTAGTACATGCCTCTTCGTGACATCCGCGACTTTGTGTGTGCGAGTGGCGGAACTTGGACCCGGGCTAATCGCCGCGTGCGCTAGTCGCTCAAAATGGCCAGTCGTACGAGGTCGCGCGACTCGGTGGACTCGGATAGTTCCTCGGAGAGACCCTCGCTGTCGCGACGCGGCACTTTTGCATCCAGAGCTACGACGGTCCCGGAAAAGCAGGGCCTGTGGGGTTGGATCGAGAAGACATGGCAGAAGACGGGCTTGGACCGACCGACCATCTTCTTGATGATGAAGTAAGTTTGCATAGAGTTGCTACTTGCCCCCCGCAAAAAAGTTACTGTTGAAGGATCCTAATATTATCAAAGAGGTGGACTTGCCCCAGCCATTGCGGTGTCAATGTAAGTTTGCCTTCGCACGGCCCGATCTTCTCAAGCGCATATCGCTGATCGCTGTGTAGCTACCAAGCAACCGAGGTCGCGAATGAGTATACAACACTCGGTTACCTGGTGGCCATTGTCTCAATCCTAGGCTTTGCCATCATGCCGAGGGCCAAGTTCATTCAGATGATGATCTTTGACCTCTTAGCCGTCTGTATCGCGGCCTGCTTTGCACTTCTGACCATGTACTCTAGTGTCAAAGCTCGTGAGCATACCAGCACCCAGGCCACCAGCCAATCCTACAACTCCTCAGCAGCTGCAGTCAGTGGAGTATGGCTGTTCTTTCAAATTTGGCTTGTGCACACGTTTCGTGCCAAATATCCCCAGTTCCAGTTCCCCGTGATCATCTATGCTATCTTCGCCAACATCTCATCCGTTTATGCACCCCAGATGGTCAATATGGCAGCTGCAATTCAAATGGTGGAACAGCTTCTCAGGACATTCCTCACTGGATTGGCCATCGCCACAGTTGTCTCGCTCTTCATTCTTCCCATGACGTCACGCAAAGCGGTCTTCAAGCAGATGGCCGGCTACATCGGAGGCCTCCGCTCTGCACTTGGCGCTCATGCCGTCTATTTCGAGACTTTGGAAAGTGACGACATGTTTGGTCGCGCCGAAACGTACGACGACTCACGCGAGAAGATTGGCAAAAAGGGCAAAGTTTACAGTCCCGAGGCCGAGGACATTCGGGCCGCGATCCGGCAAATCACAGAATTGCATGCAAAACTGCACGGAGATCTATCTTTTGCGAAGAGAGAGTTCGCGCTCGGTAAATTGGGCCCGGATGACTTACAATTGATCTTCCGCCACCTGCGACAGATCATGATTCCCGTGGTCGGGTTGAGCTTCGTTGTCGATATTTTCCAAAGATTGTCTGACTACAACAGGTGGAATGCGCCGCTGGACCCCAATGCTGATACTGTCCCTGAAGAGATACGATCTCGTGCCGTGCGCGACTGGAATGATATCATGCGAGCGGTGCATGATCCTTTTGCGGAGATGATTCAGACCATTGATGAGGGATTATTGCACACTTCGTACGTCTTTCGTCTAACAAAGCCGCCCAAGAGGACAGCTTCACCGGCGCCTACGAGCAATGAGGCCGGAGAGGGGGCGAGAGATGTGGAAGCTTCGGCGGTAGATACCGCACCCGGAGAGAAGGGATTTACGGCTCACTTTGAGAAGAAACTGGGTGAATTCCGAGGCGCAAAGCGCATCGCGCTCCAGACCTGGGCCGAAGAGAAGGGAGTCAAGCTGCCTCCTGACTTTTTTGATCACCCCTCGTCTGTTGGGAGCTTAAAGGGCGATTTCTTTTCTGCGTCTGCTTCGTTCCAGGACCGAAGTCGACGACAGCTATACCTCTTTCTCTACGTATGTCTCAATTCCTACAAATCGAATCTTGAATCATTGAGCTATGCTGACTGCAGATATCCAGATGGAACAACTCCTCTATTCCACCGGGAAAACGGTGCTAGAATTTGTCCGATATGCCGACGATATCGCCGCCAAGGGGAAGCTGTCCCGGACTCGACTCATTATTCCCGGCTCTAAGCGCATGATAAAATGGGCCAAGAGCTGGCTCACGGCCGGAGACAGCCACGAAGATGATAATATGGGCGATGTCCATGCACAAAACAGCAGCCTCGAGCTTGGCGAGGCCTACAAGCACCGCAAAGATCCCGAGCACCTCCCGCCTAACACACTGTTCCAAAAGTTTGGCGACAAGGTCCGGGTGATTCCGTGGTTTCTGCGCTCATTTGAGTCCACGTACGGATTCCGAGTCGCATGTGCGACCATGACTATCGCAGTTGTGGCTCTGCTGCATGATACTCAGTCCTTTTTCACCAAGCAACGCCTTGTATGGGCCATGATCATGGTAAATCTTAGCATGTCGCCAACTTCCGGACAAAGCATCTTCAGCTTCGTGCTGAGAATTGCCGGCACAACGATCGCCATGGTGGCCAGTCTCCTGGTCTGGTATATACCAGGTCAGAAGACCCCCGGCGTGATTGTTTTCCTCTTCATATTCGTGTCTTGTGCGTTCTATGTCCCCATCAAAATGTTCCGGTTCCGTGTCATCGGAATCATCAGCATTGTCACGACGACCATGATCATCGGATACGAGCTTCAAGTCCGCAAGGTGGGTGAGCAGATTGCCACTTCCAACGGACAGCCATACTACCCGATTTATCTGCTTGCGCCGTATCGCCTCGCCACTGTTAGTGGAGGTATTGCGGTCGCGTTCTTCTGGACGTTCTTCCCATACCCAATCTCGGAGCATTCCGTTCTCCGTCAGAGTCTGGGTGCATCCTTGTACCTCCTCGCCAACTACTACTCCATTATTCACGAAACAATTTCTGCTCGCATGCGCGGAGATGAGGGCGACATGACCCTCAAGAGCTCTGCGGGTCGGAAGCTGGAGAAGGCTCGACACAAAGTGTTCTCGAAACAGATGTTGATGCTGAACGGCCTGCGAACCTACTCCGAGTTCCTAAAGTGGGAGGTTCCCATTGGTGGCCGCTTCCCGAAGAAGCAATACGACTCGATCATTGTTTGTGTAGAAAAGTGCGTTGCCCACAACCTGTCACAAGCAGCCTCGGAACAGCCTGCTAACTGCTATCCTACAGTATTGTGAGCTACCTCAGTTTACTCGGATACGCATCCGACACCTTGATGCGTCTCGGAGACGACGAAGACGACGAAACAGGTTCTGCCTGGATGCACGACTTCCGACGGCTCGTAGGCACTGCCAACGTCACAACCCACGAGGTCACATCCCTGCTATGTCTCTTATCCGCCAGTATCACCAACCGGCAGCCTCTACCTCCATACCTCAAAACTCCCCGACCGTATAGCTTCTCGAAGCGACTCGAGGCGCTGGACAGTGACATTTTGAGCATCAAGCACATCGCTGAACCAGGGTTCGCGGCATTTGCAGTCTTGCAAATATCCACTCGCTGCATTGTGGGCGACGTGGAAAGGCTGATGCGGCATGTGAAAGGCCTGGTTGGAGAATTGGACTTTTCATTCCATGCCGTTAGTACGATGGATGCGCGTATTGCGGATTCGAGATATACATCGCGTGCGCCGTCGAGAGTCAGTGTCAATGAGATTCAGGCGGCTGATCGTGAGAAGAAGGATTGACTGGAAATTCTTTGGGTGGAAGATTGTACATATCTAATCCTTTGGAACATAGCCTTGCTTGGATCGTAGTGGCATCGTGCCTATTAATTCCAGGTTGTGGCCATTTGATTCCAACTCTACAAGTCCTACTACGTCCCACCTCACTCAAAATTGAAGAGACGGTGTGTTTACCACAGCTAACGGTAGAACCCCGCAGCTTCTCCGCATTCTCAGTCGTCTCGACTGGCATGAGCCCACCACAGCCGATAAAGGAGCAATGCGAAAGCAAGCTATTCGCCCCAAATGCCTCGAATAAACTCCGACCACAGCATCCTATCCCAAGCCGCAAACAAAACCGTCTTAATCACCGGCGCAGCGCGAGGCATCGGCGCCGCAACAGCAGCACTCTTCAATCACCACGGCGCAAATGTTGTAATCGCAGATCTAGCCCAATTCCAAGATGCCGCCGAGCACCTAATATCATCATTCACACACCCCCAGCGTGCGATATTCGTTCCTGGCGATATCGTTGACTGGGTGCAGTTGACGTCCTGTTTCAAAGCTGCTATGGCGCGATTCGGGGGGATTGATGTGGTCGTTGCGAATGCGGGGATTATGGAGTCGAGTCCTGTCCTTGATATGAATTTCGTCGATGAGAATGGGGACTTGAAGGAGAGTGCTGAGGCTGTGAAGGTTATTGATGTGAATTTGAAGGGGACGCTGAATAGTATGGTCGCTTATTCCAAGCTTGCCCTTTCCCTGAAGCTTCAAGTGGGGATATTGACCAGAGAAATATCTCGATAGCACTTCGACTAGGACTCTTCTACATGAAGCGTCCATCCAACGCGACATCGACGCCTTCCAAGTCAATAGTACTGGTCGGTTCGACGTCTAGTTATTTCGGCGGCACGGGTGTCACGGCATACGTCGCCGCAAAGCATGGCGTGCTGGGACTTCTTCGTGCCTCTCAATCTACGGCCCGGGACCTTGGGGTGCGAACTAACGGCATTGCGCCCTTCCTCACTCCAACGCATATCACCGCTGGATTTGCGCAGAGATGGAAAGATGAGGGTCTCGAGGTGAATACGCCGGAGCGTGTGGCTGAAGCCATTGCGCTGGTTGCTTTAGATGAGAGACGACACGGGGAATGTGTTTTGGTAAGATTTTGGAAGAACTCGTGAGCACCAATGGAGTTGGGCTAACACAGTTTTCATTAGGTCGCTGGAAGATACTTGCGAGAACTCGAGTCGTCTCGGACGAAGCTGTTGCCCAACTGGATTGGGGGAGATGTTGCAGAGTTTCTGGGACGCGCTATGCAGTTCTTTGTTAGTATTGGAGGCTACGTTCTACCTAAGAAGTACTAGGCTCCCGAGCTGGTGCAATCGGTAAGAGATTTAGGTGGCGAATAAAGTATTTACACGACCGTGTCTGTAAAAAGGACACTTATGTACATTGGTGAAGGAAAAAAGAAACTTAGCAAAAGATCCAGCCCAAGTACAACAAATAGTAAAAAGGAACAGAGAAAATCCCACAAACGCTCCCATCAGCTTTTCTATATCGTAACTCCTCATGCAACATTAGATCGGATTCATCATATTCGCACTCGGTACTGCAGGCTCCGTGAGGGCACTTCGCGAAGGGACGGGCGTGGGTTTTGTGACAGGCACAGGGGAGACGGTAGTTGGAACGCTGATGTCAAGATGCGAAGGGCTGCGACTGCTCCGACTCTGAGACTGCTCGCCCCGAGACACGCTGCTTGCAGCGGTACTGCTGCCGGGCTTTCCACCGCGCTTGACCATCTTGCCCAGTACGCCGACGATCTCGGCAGCATCTTCGAAGCTTTCGTCGTCCATGCCTTCTTGGGCGTTGTATACATCTGCGATGGCGCGCTTGGCGAGCCGGCGGGAGGAAACGGGGTCTTGTAGGCAGTCATATAGGTATGCGGCATATTCCATTTTGACGGATAGCCGGAGGGGGTGTGAGCCTGGAAGTAATTTGTCTGCTAGCATGGCGGCGTGGTTGAAGCATGCTGTTGCGGTCGTTGTATAGTCCAGGGGCGGAAGGAGGAATGAAGACGCGCCCTGGGGTGGTTGAACTGGCGCGAGGCCCGGAGGACGGGACGTTTTCTTGCTTTGCTTAGCGGCCATTGCATCAATTGCCGACAATGAGTCCGGGTTATAGATCGAGTCCCGCTTCATGTCGGCAGGCGGCTCGGCGTCGGGCGGGATGATGATGGGCCGATTGTAAAAGAGCACAAAGATGTGGTAGAACGAGGCGCGCAGCTTGTATGCTAGTACCTTCAATTCGACAAATGCGGGCACCAGGGGCAAGACGTAATGTTCCAAGATGACGAGGCCTTCACGCGACAGCCATATAATGTGGTGGTAGAGCTGGAGCGACTTGGTCTCGCGGGTGGTGTCTAGTCGACGCAGCCGGCGGGCACGAATGAGTTTCTTAGACAGCATCACCGAGACCCCGAGCACTCGATACAGCATTGCCGACAAGAAAGGGTTTTCGAGGGCCATTCCGGCCGCGAAATTGCCCAAGGCTTTCTGGTCCACCTCGGAGGAGGCCATCCGAAAATCTATAGCGGTACAATCTGGATCATCCAGATCGGTCGAGTCAGCCATGTGGTCGAGTTCCATATTGAGTGCTTCTTGGTTGTGCATGATTTTGCATGTATCGCGAGACAGAGAATCAATTTGACACAGTGGATGCGTTCATCATAACGGAGGAGAAGGAAGCATGTCTTAAGAGGCGAGGGCGACCAACAAAGAAAGAAAACGATCAAGGGATTTACCTTGCTAGCGCGCGCGCAAACGATCCCAGCCAAAGAACTTTCAAACGACCCTCAAACGCAGCGGCTGCAGCATACTCCGAGGCGCGTACTTTCCCGCCCAATTGATCTCGAGCGATCTCGGCGCTTCGGTCGATCTGAGAAAGTTGATCTGACCGATCTCAAAGGTACAAAGTTTGAGCACACGCCGCACACTTTCTCTCGATCTATTGATTCTTTGTACGGCAGCCAGATCCAAATGAAAGAACTCGAAATCAAAGCCGCTTTCTTTCAAGGCGTTGCCCCAGCTTCAACGGGTCAATGTTCCTTTCTTCTGACCGTGACAAGCTCTGAATGTACCACGAAAAAAGCACCCCAAGCGCACCGCAATTATGACCAAATGCAGACCGCGTCGAGTAGTCTGTGGGTCGACAGGCGCTATCCGCGCTTCAACCACTCGGATCCGATGTATCCCAGTAGTCGCGCGACAGCTAGCAACGCAAGGCACGGTCGGAGGCGGGAAAAAGGGGGCACTCGTGGGTTATGAGGAGGCAGGCTCGATGCATCGTGTGGGAGACTCGGTAGGGGGAGGCGTGAGGCCGGCGATGCTCGTTGCCAACGCACAATCGGATTGTGCGGGGAAGAATCGCGGACACAACCTGAAGAGTTTCGGAAGTGACACTCGACCGACTGCTGGCCGGCTCACTGTTGGCGTAGGGAGAGTCGCGGGACAATGGCAGAGAAATCAATTTCTGGGAAGCGATTCTTTCTTTTTTTGTGAAAATCGCACGCAAGGACGGAGCCTCTGCACGGATTTCCTCCCCCTGATATGACGCATAGGGAGCGAGATACTGGGGCGCGGGCTGGATTCGGGCAGCTAAAAGAGCTATACTGGTCATGTCGTAATGTCGTAATACCATAACCCAATATAGACAAGCCAACTCACTCACAAAAGACTATCTTTGCGGTGTGGAGATACGACGTAGATACCAGTAGGGTAATCGAATTACTAGTCGTGCCCGTTCCTCCGAGTCCCACTAGCGATGAACTCACGAGCCCAAACACACCGCAGCATTGCGCCTGAGGATTTGGGAGTCAGTACGCTTGGATTAGAGAATCCACTCCGTAGCACATCTGATAGGCTTCCAGTTCTTCAACTTTGTAGCCAACTCTCAACAGGAGGCAATTCCAACCCGCCCGTTTTCCCAGCCTCTTTTTTCGCCCCAGCCCTAGCTGTGTGCAGGCGCAATCAAGCGAAGGCTGCGTTGTCTTGCAGCAGCCATGCATACATCATTTCACGAGTAAATCGCCTGGTCGTACTGAAATGAACCAGACCATCCCAGGTTATCGATAGCGCGCGACGTGGCAGCGGCTCACAACCAGGATCCTTGTCTTCGCCTCATTCGCGTGCCCAATTGGCGCGGTGCCAGCTCACTGGTTCAATACAGAAGGGTCTCCGAGAACCAGGCAGGTCAACCAGAGAGAGAGAGCCTAAGGACGAGACATTTGGGGGCCTCGAAAAGCACAGACTGCCAGCGTGGCAGTGGCTGGTCGCTTCAGTACCCGAGGTTGGCGTAGCGTGTACGAGGATCGGGAGTACCACCTGCACAGGTGACGGTGCACCCTGCTGGTCAATCGTGAACCGTGATGCGGCCAAGATGTCAACTCGCCTATCCTGTGAGTTCTCTTTCGAGTCTCCCAGATGTTGTGCAGTGACATGTTCTGGTTTCTATACTTGTCACTCGGTGGGAAGGGTTGTTTGATTTTCGAGGATCGACTGGCAGGCAAAATCAAGCTCGATCCGCAGGATCTGAGCGACCTGGTGGGTGTGTACCGCGAACTTGGCAGCAGAGTAGTACACCGCCAGAATGATGTCGAGTCTCGACTCTCGACAATGGCGGCTTTTAGCTCTGGCAAGGCTGTCATACCTGACAACCTATGACCTATAACCTACTTGTGACGGGCATTGTGCTAGCACTTGGAATTGGAGAATGGCAATGATTTCAAGCCCGTTGCTGTGTGAAGCTGAAAGTGAAAGTAGACAGAGCAGTGGCCCGCGATCTAGAACAGGGCCCCTTCGAAAACATTCTACACCTGTAATCAAACTATGGTAAAATCTCATTCAAAATCTCGATATTTTGTAAGAAAAAGCATAGCTCACATCAACCAGAAAAATAAATATAGGAACCTTACTCTTTTCGACACCTAGGTAGCGTTCATACTCATATAACCCATCTCCGTACGTGTTCGCTCTCAATGCATCCATGGCACATCCATGGATGTCCGCATCACGATCTCAATAACTTCTTCCAAGGAGTTTCAGATTTGCCCAGTGTGTTCCTTTCGACTCATACCCACAAGAACGTACGATCGCATTTACAACAGCCGCCCGACTTGAGGCATCGAGGACAGGAGCTAGCAAAGCGAACATACTGTAGCGGATGGATATATACCAGGTATACTCAACGTCGAGGACACTGGATGTAGCCCCGACCGTGGAAATGCGCTATAGGAACTATCAGGTACCAGGGCTAATTTCCTACACCTTCCACCAAGCCCGGGCTTCCAATCTTCTCCAATTTTTCACAGCGCGCACCTAGGTATCCATCGTTAGTCCATATTGTGGGTTTCTTCTCGGGAGGCTCCCTTGATGGCGTCAACCTACCTTAAATGTTGGGCTGTCGTCCACGCGGTACAGCTTTGACATAAATTAACTTATGAAATCGGCGAGCTCGGGCAATATTACGAGTGGGATAGACTTGATTAGCCTATTGAGTATGGGCAGAGGCGCCTTTTCGTATCCACGAGGGGGTCTGATTTGGTAAAATTTGACGATCCAAAAGATTCAAGATAGGTCAAGAGATAGTATGGAGCATAACTCTTACCTTCCAAGTCTCGACTCTCTAGTTTCTATGCACCACAGCACCTAAGGTTGACCAATGACAAGCATCCAAATTAGAAAAAAATTTCAAATCTGACATTTAACGCATACCCAAAGACCCAATGAGTAGGAGCTAGACCGAGTCCTTTACCGAAATGCCGAAGAAACAGAACAGAAGCATTGCCCTAACCAACGAAGCTGCTTTCCACAGGCTTGCCCTCGACGAAGACAAGGCCACGCTGCTGCCCGGTCAGCTGGATGGATTCCGACAGATCGATATATCGAACATCCAAGAAGGGTGCGCTAGGATCAAGGGCAAGAACGAAAATGGCCTGCTCCAAAACCTGAAGATAATGTCCTCTTGAATCGCGTTCACACTCCTCAACCCAGACACAGTTCAATTTTATTTCAACAAGCAAGGTAGGATCAGTAGGAGACTTTGCTTATGGCTGAGTATCCAAAAGGATTATTGCTGATAAAATTTCTCCGTTCCAGGTTTACCCCTGATCGGGAAATATCTACTGGCTGCGTCTCTGCTGAATCTGCAGTATTTGTGAACGAGCCAAATTTTGTCACTGCTGATGGACGGGCAACGACGACCATGGATATTGTGTCAGAAGTATCCGTAAGCACCCGGAAGTGTTCACTCAGAGACCCATGGAGGGCAAACCTGGAGAACCCAACAAGTCTCAAGTCCAGGCTGACAATGTCAAACAATCTGACTCAGTGTAGACCACATCCGAGGAATCTCCAGGTGGTAATCGTGATTCTGGGATTATTCGAATCAGTTGAGGAGCTCCGATAAACGTTGAGGTTACTTTGGAATTTCAATCTCCATCTGATGAGAGGTTTGCGATTTTCATGGTCAAATGATCGGCTCTAAAACTCATGATCAAATGGTCGGCTCTAAGACTACACTTAGATTGCAGATATTTCGCACCATGGTATAATGTGAATTGTTATAGAAGATAAGTATTAGAACAAATATGAACAAGTACCCTCAAGAACAATTCCCTTCAAAACTTTCTCGCCACAAGAGCCCCCCCAACAACTGGAGCGTCATATTTCATCATTCTTCAAATCCATTCACAACGTAAATGAGTAATCATGGAATTACGCATCAGCCTCGATCTTCTCAGTGACGGTACCATCCTCCTGTACAACAACCTTGTCCAGGCTGAGGGAAGCCTTGACGGGGTTGGGCTGCTGGTACACCCACTCGAGCTCCTCGAGAGTACGGCCCTGGGACTCGACACTGGAGGCATTGAGTCAGTATCCACAGCTTCAGAGACATTGTGAGGGAGATTAGATGTCGAACATACCAGAAGAAGTACCAGAAAACGACCTCGAGGATATCCCAACCGACGAAGATCCAGAAGTAGTTGGTGGAGATGTTGCCCAGACCGATGGGGGAGGCGAACTGGGAGATGAAACTGATGGAGCTGACAAGGAAGCCAGACAAGGCAAGACCCTTGGCACGAGTGGTAGTCTCCAGGGCTTCGGCGGGAACGACACCCTGCAGAGGAGTGTAGGTGAAGGAGAAGACAACGTTGAAGAGGTAGTAGAATGCCAGGGCGGCCTGACCCTTCGACTTGCTAATGGTGCCGGTCTGGGCGATGGGGAGGGAAACACCGGCGTTGACGGCCATGGTGATAGCGCAGGCTATATTTCTCGAATTAGCAGACTGATCAAACAAGGGAGAGTGTGATGGGGTGCTATAAACCCACCCAGAGTTCCGAAGATGAGAACGGGACGACGGGGCATCTTGTCGGTCAAAACCACGGCAGTACCAGCGCCAATGGCGGACACAATGGAGTTGACGATGTTGAGGAGCAGCTGGGTGGAGCTAGACTTGTAGCCGAGAATGTTGAAGATGGTCGAGTTGAAGTAACCAAGGCCGTTGCCGGACCACTGACCGAAGACGGAGATCATGATCACCTGGGCGAAGCGCCAGCGGCCGGAGTGAGTGAAGAGGAATGGGCGGTCTAGTCAAATTTCAATCAGCATCTGGACGAGGCCCAAAGACCGGGCGGAAGGAAAGAAAGCAACGACTTACAGTCCCACCATCTCTTGTCAATACCGTCAATGCGGATACCCTCTTTCATCTCCTCGATTTCCAGACGGACGAGACGAGCGTTGGGGTCGCCGTTACCGTGGAACTTGACCAGGAAGGCAGTGGCCTCCTCCTCGCGGCCCTGGGTGAGGAGCCAACGGGGCGACTCGGGAATGAACCACACAGCGAAAATGACGAGAACACAGGCAAAGCACTGGCAGATGAAGGGAATGCGCCACTGCCAGTTGGTGCCCATGAAGTTGGTGCCGTAGGTGATCAGAGCGGCGGGAATGCTGCCTCCGAACCAACCGCAGTTGTAGAAACCTGAGGAATCATCAGTATGTGCTTTGTATCTCCAATGGCGATAAAAGTAATGAGATACTGACCGACGGCACGACCACGCCAGTGAGGAGGGGCGATCTCAACAGCGTAGGCGGGGGCGGACACGACCATGACCTGGATACCAACACCGAGGATGAAACGGCCAACAACGAATTGAGCCAGGGTCGCTCCAGAGGCGATGATAATGGAACCGATAATGATAATCCAGGCACCGACGAACATACATTTGCGTCGACCGAGCTTGTCGGAGATGACCGCACTAACTGGGGTGGCAACCATGGAGCCGCTGATAGGAGGAGCGAAATGTCAGCCATGTATCCTGCAAATCATGGAAAAGTGTTCACAAAACAGGAACTTACACAGTGTAGAGTGAGGTAACGACCGAGACCTTCTCACCAGTAAGACCGACATGGAAGACATTCTGGTACTGGTCCATGGCGAGGACGGATCCCATCAGCGAACCTGCCCGCGGTTAGTGCCTGTTTGGTCCAATTACCCTAGAAGACCGGGGAGATCTCGTGTGGATCCAGATTGCAGCATTGGAGAAGATCATTAATACGTACCATCGTAACCGTTAGCGCAAGCGCAGAGGAAGGAAACGAAGATGGCGACTGAAGGTTTGAAAATGTTAGTGATTCACGATTTCCGCCGATTGCCAAGTTTTATCCACCCCAATGGGGTTTCAAAATACTCACAGTAGAGGTGGATCGAAGTCTTGCTCCAGCGCTCAATCTTGGTCTCCTCGATAGCTGCGAACAGTTCGGCCTATTCTCGGTCAGATCCGAATCCCTGTGAACCACGGGCCATGTCTCCAAAGCTCACATTGTGGACCTCCTTGGTCTTCGCGCCAGGCTTCTTAGCAGTCTCTCCGTACCCCGCAATAACGTGAGGAGTATTCTCAACGGCGGTCGAAATGCCGTGCACTTCCTCGCTGTGCTGTTTCTCCGACATGGTTGACGATGATGCTGCGGATACCTCCGGGCGGGCCAATGCTGATTCCGGGTTTTGCAAGGTGATACAAGGTATAAGGCGATGTAGACGGTGGGGAAGCATGCGACTTATATACCACGCGATCGGTTCGAAGATACTGAACAAGGGTTTCGAGTCTCTAGGCGGAAGCTAGTCAAATTTGGGGATGCTTGCGGAGACCTGACAACCTTGTGACCCCAGGCGCCCCGGATGATGGGATCCCATCAGCAGCTCGAGATCCTGGGGTGTGGCGTGCACGAGCAAGCTCCGTATCCTGATTGGAATCGGGGGATTCCCCAGTGAGACCAGATATCTCCAGGGTCAAGGTGAGAGTTCGACCTCCGTCCTAAAAGAATCAGGACATGGTTTCTGGGGTATCGGCCCTGCGTCCCGCAGCCCTTGAGGGGAAGAGGCTGATTGGCTCGGTAGCACGGGGGAGTGGGCGCCCCTCCACCTTTTTTCTTCTTCTTCGAGGAGACTAGCGCAGCCCAATGTCAATCAGACTATCAGTCCATCATAACGGGAAAGGACTCTCTCGAGCATTTCATGTTGTGAAATCAGTACCCTGACACCCTCAGGCTGGATTGGGTTTAGCGGATGCACGAGGGGAATCCCCGTTTGGTCTCAGCCCGTTTCAATGTCCAGCCCGTTCTTTTTCTCCTATTCACTTGCATTATTCTCTGGATAATACCAACAGTTCACAGCGATCGATTACTTCGATTGACTCTAAATCTCTTTGATCGCTTACGGGCCTGAAACAGCCCATCACTGGGCTACTGTGCTTCACTGGAAACCGTGTGTGTTTGTGCGTGAAACCCTAGTTAGCGCGGAGTGTCTCTCCGTGCCTAATTCTACACGGGTCCGCCCCCACAAATGGCTAGGCCCATTCGGGCCTGTACTCTGCTACTACTTCCTCGGACAAGGGGCTGTCTCGGGCAAGGGGCATTCTCGGACACGTTCAATTTCGGCCCGAGAGCCCACAGTTGACAGTCTACATCGTGAACTTTGTCTCTGGGGCAGTGGGGCTTGCTGTCTGGCTCGGGTCCCTCAACTTCCTTGACGCATTCGAGTCACTAGCTAGTCATGCAATACATATTCGCCTTCATCCAAGTTGCCACGAGCGCAACAGGGACGGGGTCGTGCTAGTTGCTCATGGATCGTTTCTCTCAAGACTTGAACCGTGGTCATCGCCCGTAGAATGCCAATAACTTCCACCCTCACATATTACTGTAGCTGCATCTGTTCTAGACCCAGTGATATGTACGGACTGTCCACTCCCGACGCATACCTAAACCTTGAAAATTAGCGAGTGGCGGTCATGCATGAGCCATGAGCACGTCCGCATTCTTAGCGCTCGTTGGTTGCCAAGAATAAGAACGGTTGGTATGCTCGCTAACCAACCCAAGCTCCAAGCTCCCAGCCCAACCTGTCCAACCTGTCCAACCTGGGCGGCAAGCATCCTTGGAAAGATCTCGTATCTGGTACTTTTGATTTTTAAGAAAATTATCCTAGAGGTCTAGGTTGGAGTCTGGTTACTGCCCACTTGATACACGCGTGGTTGCGCCACTCCAAGATCGGAGCTTTCGGCTAGAATGACTTAGATGAAGTCAGGTAACTAAGTTAACTATCAGGCCAAATTCTTTTCACCTCGACTTTTGGAGCAATACAGTAAATGAGTGGCGAATGATTGATCAGATTGTGAGCAAACTCTCGTGATCGATCGTTGACTTTTCGGCACGGAAAAGACTATTAGAAGCGAGGTGGGGAAATAGAGAATCAATTCGTTTGCCGAGGTTATCGGAAAGATCATGCCATGCAATGAAGGGCCGAATTTCCTCGATATCTGACGCTCCGGAGAATCTCAAGTGAAGCTTGACTCAATCAAGTTGTCAATACGTCCACTAGGTACATTCAGTCATCCGTGATGTCTGCAAATGCTACGCGGTTCCACGTTGGATGCGGCACTCGCCGTCTGCCGAGTCAGCTTGCATCCCGACTAAGCCGCATCGAATTTCAATGTCTCGATTAGCTACCCTCTATGTACTTACCCTATCGCCGAAAAGCCTTCGGTTCGTATTCTTCTCTACTTTGTAATTTCCACATTGTGTACTATCTGTCATCTGAGGAGAAGAGATTGCGCCTTTTACTACATAAGTTTTCCTCGCAATTTAGAATTCTGCAGCTGGAACAGAGCCCGTTTCAGGATCGCTTGGAGATCGGTAGTGAGAAGGGGATCGGCATCAACCGGACAGATGCCGCATCGGACTGCTTAATGTGCTTATGATGTTGTTCGGATCTCGTGTTCTGAGTCTATTCCTGGCCATCCGAGGGCCCGACCTGTTTCCCTGGTTTTACTCCATGTCTGGGCGTGAGAGTGAACGTGGAATGCTCGGGACTCAGGCGGATATCCGAAGACACTAGGCCACGGCGTGCACGGCGTGCCGACCGCGCGCTCAGACTCGAGCAACGTGTTAAGCTGTTAACGTGTATTCAGAGTCAGGCAGGGGTGAGCTGCAAAGGGAACGATGGATGGTGGCGTTGACATGGGTGGTACACTGGTGACTGGTGAGACTGTGAGTGTGGGCACGAGCCCTCCCAACTTCCAAGATGTAACGCTAATATTTATCCACCACGCAAGAATCGGGCCGTGTCCCGGCTGGGACGTGTTTGCGATTAGATTAAAGGTTTATCTCGAAGCAGTCCCGGAGAAAACACATGGGTGAAGCTAAGCGCCAGCCAACGTCGAGTTTGAAGGCTGGGGTTTCTGAACCCGATTTGAGAAGCGCGAATACTCAACAAATCCCGAGAGCGTCCCGTAGATCTTTAAAAAGGGTTAACGATGCGACGGGAACGAGACGGAGCTCGCAAGATTGTGTGGCTGGAATGGATGTGTAGAATTGTTAAGATGAGGAAATCGTTGCTTATGATACGCGGAAGAATTCAACATGAACACCGCCCGTTGCACCTTGCGAGTCCCAGTGAAAACCCTTCCGACGGACAGAGTCATAATTCTAAGATAATCTGTCCAGATACCCAGTAGACATGCCCAGAACCTCCGGTGAGGATGTGTTCTTATTCTTTCGTCGAACTCTAAGGGTCCAAAAAGGCTTCAAGCTGAGAAGAGGGCTCGGGGTGTGGGCTTGTAAGTTGTGGATGATGATATGGTCGCGTTTTACCTAGAAATATACTAGGTCATGAGTCGGTCAACCTTCAGCAATTGGAGTAGACGGGAGGGGTCTGGAATTATGGACCAAAGTTTCGTAATAGAAGATCAATATTCAATCTTGGCTATACGACCGTGACCAGGTGTATCACGAAGACGCAGTGGTCACCTATGAGATACATAGTAGGGATTCGCAGCTTGTCATTTCATATCGCTCTCAGCATGAACGAGATAGCAGAGAAAAGCTCCAGCTACGATTCGTGAGAAACCTCTCACGAATTGCGGGGAGATTGAGGAAAAGTGACCTTTCAATTTCCAATACGGGTTGATAATAATAGAAAAATCGAGACGAGCCTCCCAAAGGAGCGAACCAACCAACAAATCCAATCCCTGGTTTCCAGGTGATGGTAGATGCCGCGGAGAACTTGGACAGCAATCTCAACGGTTCATACCCAAGATTGATTCCTTTCTGGAACCATTGTTCTCTACTGTCATCTCTAATTCTTAACTCCAATTGTCATGCAGATTGGTTTTCTGAGTGGGGAAAGGATCCAGCGTGTATGATACTCTGCTTGTCTCCGTCTTTTTGCCACGGAAGTCAAGGAGCCAAGAAAAGTACCAACGGAGGCTAACCTCATTGAAAGAATGCATGCGCTATGTACTCCGTTAGCGTGTCAAGCCCAGTGGATGATAAAAGTTCTGCTCTGGAAGGCTCCATTCTTTCATCTCTCGCACTTGCGACACTGACTACCTTCCAATGACTTCGAGATGGATAACTTATGCCTGACAGAAGTGTAAAGACTTGTATCGAGTGTTGCAAGAAACCAACTGCTGCCGTCGACTCGCCGTCAGCTTTAGGTAGTGAGAGCTATGAACGTGGGGATGCCTGCTGCGGAATATAGGCCCGCTCGCTTCTGACTTCCAGTCTCTTATCGATAGTTACTCTCGAAATAGTTCTCTATATCTGTATATGTTAGGGCAGTTTATGAAATTTGAAGCTCTGCAGATTGACTACGGAAATTTACCGTGGATTTACAGGCTCCTTATCATACACGAGTAAAACGGTAATACACTATACTCCTCTATCGTTTATAAGTGTTCCTCGTATTTCTCGTGGTCTTACCTTAGCGCTAGATAAATTACACAGACCCTCTTAGGTCTATATATTTGATTATCGCTAGATGCTAATACGGCGATGAGGGGAATAAGCTGGGAGCTGAGTGAGAATATGCCCCTTATGTATCTTACGATTCCTAATCCTTCTCATTAAGCACACTCTAGCTTTCTCTTAAGCTTGCGACGATTGCGAAGAGAGGTTTCACGAAAAACAGGATTCAATATAAGTTCGTTTAATATAGAGTCCTTAGCAGGCCTAGATAATGTAGTGTTCGACTATATCATCGTCGGCGGTGGAACGTCCGGCCTTATAGTGGCTAACAGACTCACTAAGGATCCTAGTATCCGAGTTATTGTCCTGGAAGCAGGAATAAATCGTCTTAACGACCCTCCTTGATCTTGCAGGCGCTGGGGAGAACCTACAAGACCACAGAATTGTGCCCTTCGGGTACGAAGTCGCTGATGGACTTCCTCAGGGGACATGGCTAGAGACCCTGCAGCGGCATTGGCTGCATATCAGAAAGACGGCCCAGGCCCTCTTGGTATGGCGCCCTTTGTTCCGCATTCATGCCCTGCGTAGACTTGCGGCAGCCAGATCTTCGGAAAAGTAACACGTCCATCGAGGACCCCGCGACACCCATCGCGCACAGAAAGCAATTTGGACTGCTGCGAGACTTGCTCAAGGATCCCGAGGAGCCCACTGCCCAGTAAATCTTGGCACCATTCCAGATTCTTCCACGAGGAGGAGATGATCCGAAGAGTATCTTCAGCCTCAGTCATCCTGGGTTGTTCATCAGTCTTGTCGCTTCGCTCATTTACCCTCTATGCCGGGGATCCGGGCATATCCAATCCGCCAATCCACAAGATGTGCCAGCGATAGATCACGGAATTCTCCACCATCCAAGCGACCTCGAGCTACACGCCCGTCATAGCATGTGGCTTGACAAGCTTGCAGAGGCCGAGCCGATGGCATCCTTGCTCAAGAAAGAAGGAGAGCGTCTCCACACCGCGAAGCCATTAACAGATCCTGAGAAGGCAAAGGACCTATGCAAGGAGCTAGTGTTTTCAATGTATCACGTCAGTGGAACCTGCGCTATGATGCCACGAGAAGACGGCGATGTGGTGAAACACCAGCTAAAGGTCTATGGAACGACCAACCTCCGTGTCGTGGATGTCAGTATCTTCCCCCTAGAGCTCCGGAGCAACACTCAAGCGACAGTATTTGCCGTAGCCGAAAAGGCCGCGGATATCATCCGAGGATATGCAGTTAGAATCTCGATATAACAAGGAGCGAAAGACATATCCTGCTTTATTCAAATCTGAGAATGTACAATTTCCCATTTGCCCTAGCGATATTCAACATGGAACAGTATTAAAATCGATGAGAGTATTTCTCCAACGGCGTGCCGTCAAGCTCACTGATTGGGCTATTTCCCAGCTCAACTGCCTGGTCATGACCCGCTAGCTCCACGACTCGAGATCCCGGAGCGGGACGTACTGATGACATGCCGCTCGATGAATTTGGAGCCTTATCTGAACTGTCCGTGTATGATGGCTGTGCATATCCAGCAACGAGGATGGATGACTGAGGAGAGTATGGGCCGTGCGGCTCTCCAGAGGCTAAGCCAGACATCGGTCCCGAATGCTGATCAGCAGTGGGGGTGGTTTCGTTTTTGCGATTCCGTCGTCCGAAATAAAAGAATAGGCCCCCGATAATGGCTACTGCAGCCAGGGCTCCGATCACGATGCCAGCAATCGCGCCGCCTGAAATTGTGGATGAAGAGCCACTGCTCGCTGCAACAGAGTTTGTGGGTGTAGCTGTGGAGGTGGGTGTTGACGATGTGGATGCAGAAGTGGTTGTCGACGTTGAGGTGGAACTTGAAGTGGTGCTAGAGGAAAACGTCGTGGGAGTCGGAGTTGGTGTTGAAACAGACGAAGACGAAGAATCCGACTCGGAATATATTTGAATGCCCTTGAATGTCGTACTCGCGTTCTTGTTCCAGGCGTTACATGAAAGACCCCCTCTATCCTTGCAAGTATCATCGTAGTAGATCGAGATGCAGAGACCCGAATCCTCCGGATCCCAAGAGAAGAGTTTCCCTCCCGCTAGGTCGATACGCGTACAGTTACTCGGTCCAGTGTCATGTAAAATGGTGGCGTTGCCAGTCGCATTGGTGTACAAAAATGTCCATGCATCGACGAGCGGAAGCAACGAGAGCGTGGTTAACCAGAGATTCATCTTGACGGCCTGGCCAGGAAGGCCAAAGAACAGGTCCAAGTTCAACAACGATACTGAATAGAATTTAGCTCATGGTGAAAATCAGGGAAGATGCTCGTCTCTAAATATGGGACCCGCCGACACAGGGGGCGTCGACGCGCGAGGGCGAGTCAATCTCGTATTCGATGAAGCTTCATTTGTGCATGATTGCCACTCTGGTGCTCAGAGGCCAGTTAAAACCATGGGGTGGACCCCGCGTAGGGCACAGGGGCGGATCGCTGCCATGACGGGCAGAAGATCGACGAGCAATTTGAACTCTGCAGATTTTGGGGTCAGTTACATTCCCGGCCTTGAGGAGGAGACTGACTGTTCTGTCGCAGGCTTGTTGGAAAGGCCAGGCAATAGGGATTCGTGGGATTTCTGCAAAGATGATGAGGTCCAAGATAGCAGGCACTGGAAATCACACTGTTGTAGAGGTTATCTATTCATCGACAAGCCTCACAGGCTCACAGCTACCCTGGCCCTTGATCGCTGGCTCATGGGCTGTACGACGGAGAGAACACGGGGTGGCTTTCTAGGCACCCACTCGGCGAACACCTCCAGGCGGTCGGCTTGTTGCAATTTTTGGAAACATGATGCATTGATGGCCAGTACTCCGAATTCACCACGTGAATTGGTGAGATCGACGCTGGAATGGCATGCAGATCGCTGATTGGCGTCCCGTCGGCCGAATACGAGATGGTGGGCCGCCAGCCAGGAACCTTCGTCCTTGAGGCTTGGAACCCTCCTTGGTGAAACGGTTTGTTCCAGATGCGCCCCCATCTGAGACAAGAATTCTAGTCAAGGCTTATCCCTCCGGTACACTGGTACACTGGTACAGACTACAAAGCACTAGGGAACTCGTATCGCCATGGGGCCTTGAGGCTTTCATGCGTCCAAAGCCCCAGTCCAGGAGAAAGGCTCTGTTTTGGCGTGGGAACTTTATCGGCAGGATCAATAATCCTTGGCGATTGGAGTGGACCTCGAGTCGGGACTGCCAGTGCCTGGGGCTCTGGAAGCCCCAAGAGACTTGAGAGAAACGGAGAAATTTTCCTTGTCGCACAGCGCTTTCCCCCAATTTGTTGACGCCTCAGGCCACGTTGGGGATTGATTTGTACCAGCCACCTGAGAGTCATAGCATGCAGAGGTTCTAGCTTTTCACTGGTTTTTGCGCTACCTATTGATGGCTTATGTGTGCGAAGAGTCTTATTACAGTTGCAAGTGTCTGTGTATTCACTACTTTGCATTCGTGAAGAGGAGTAACTAGCGAGTTGATCATGATACCGCTAATGACGTCGACAATGCCACACTGAGTGCTTGTTGGAATATCCCACAGTTGAACAAAATCCACATATAGCCAAGCGACTCCTTGCTGGCATATTCCTTAAGGCATGGGCCTTGGTATTAGAGCTTAAATATGTGGGTCCTGATGGCTGACAGGAGATCGACATAGCGGGTCTCACCAGCTGCGGGGAGAGCTCAAGTTATCAAAACTGAACCTGGCGGAGCCTTCCCTGAAAATTGTGACTGCCTTTCTATGAATAACCATGGTTTACTAGACTTTCCCACACTAATCATGGTGGTCAGTTCATAAGGTTGGCTCGCAGTTACATAAGAGCACCCGTATATTCCCTTGGAATGGAAGATGGTGGCTTGCATCATTGACTGGGCATGCCGCTGCTCCGTCTCTTGCCGGAGCTCCTCATAGTCGACAGAATCAACACACCGCCCTCTAGCTAACTCGTCCCTGACGAAATGGATTATTTGTCAAGATTGTGCTTTCCTCGGATTCCCAGGATTGTACTGTCTAGCGTGACATCACGTTCTTTCCCGGGCAATATCTACTTGAGGGTTGCTCTTTCACTACCGCCCACCACGACAGGAAACTGCTTGTTTATCATCTGGCGCGTTCTTCTCGTCCTTTAGATTTTTCTCCTACAACCTCGTCTCTGTCGCTGCATCCAGTCAGCCTCCACTCAACACAACCCGTTCGTGTTTACTGATCCCCACAAGAGCTTTCCAGATACTAATCTTGAGTCAGCGGAACTATTTCACTCGCTCCATAACTCGCAGCGCCGCTAAGGGAAATCACGCCTTGTCGCAGAGCCTTGGTCAGTTTTATGACGGTCCATTGAGAGTGTGCACAGCTAACATTCAGACAAAGGACCTACAAGTTCATTCATAGCCGCCTATCAAGATGCCAGCCGTCACGACCATCAAGCGAAGCCAGGAAAGCGGGCTGTGGTTAATCACAAAGCGGAGCAACTGGGCTAGCCGCGAGCCCGGGGTTATCCTGGTCTTCTGTATCGTTTTCCTTGTCTTCCTCGGCATTGTCGCACTGGTCGCTTATCGCAAATGGATGGCATGGAGGGCTAAGAGAATGACGTTCGAGACAGTCGAATAGGCTCATGCAACTCGTCTCCTCTTCGGCATAGGAGCTTCTAGCATGAGCACAATTTCGAGTCTGTGCAATGCGGGCTAGGTACCTACCCCACGTCAGTATGTCGAGTTGCTTAGCTGGCTTGGGAAGTACTGTCGTTTTGGGTTCCCTGGAGTCCCTTTTTGGTTTTCGAACAATACCCATACATGCATTGCTGGTATAACCGCGGATGGAATGTCATGGAACAATCACACGGGTGAGCGTGTGTCGCAGATGCCGGTACCGATGCTATGTGAAGGCAACAAGTATGAGGAATATGCTTCTACTGTCATTCTGCAGATATCAGTGAATGTCACATCTTTCTTACCCTCGAGATTTATCGGGTCCAGCGAGAACACCCAAAATCCGCTTCCCTAGCGGGTGACTTTCAGAGTCATTGAGAATTGCATTTGACGAACTTTGGGAGTCAAATTCGAAGCCACAAGAGAACAGTTCCGAGAGCCCCATTATTGTCCTTTCGTGACTATCGCCTCGTGGCCTCCGTAGTGTGGCTTCCCAAGCGGATTCCCGTGATTCCACTCGGGTCGCACCCGCCTACTACTTCTGACCCTTCATTCTACCATCTTTCTCAATCGTGTCCTCGAGGCTTCATTCTGGATCGGCGGCAACTTGCATGTGTTAGATTCCTTGATTGGCTAACAGTATGCTTCTTTACCTCCTAGGCTGGCCCTTTCATGAACAGCTCAGAATCGTCTCTCCATAGCTCAGCGCCCATGCTCATAGCTCCACTGTCACCTCGATCGAACCATCTGAATCCTCGTCATCTTCAATATGCAAGTCATCAAATTTGTTCAAAAACATGTCGAGCTCGATCTCATCTACCTGCCCGCCCTTCATAGAATTGATAAAGTTGGGGTACTGGCTATTGAGAATCTTGCGGTCCTCACGGCTCCAAGTCGTCGCGAAGTCGGTGAAGAGAGCGTCTGTTTCAGGTGGTAGCTTGATTTCCATCTGCTTTGATGTCACCTGGAACAAACGCAGCATGCCCTTGCCCAATGACCAGCGATTCGAGGACGCCTTCGCCGCAATGCTCAGGCTGGTAAAGGCTTTGCGGTTCCTCTCGTCATCCTCCAAGTGTGGCAGGAGAGTGAACATGGAAACCGTCACCCACTGGATATTGACAGGTGGCATCTGATCCAGGCCCCATAGGTCATAATGAATGTCGATCAAGTCTCCGCACGTTATAGCTGACTGGAGACAGCGCTCTTGGGCTTTTCGTCGAGTTTCTCGCAGCAAATTTGCGCTCATGTCACAATCCTCGGCTTGCGGGAGGTCCTTCACCGCTCCGAAGATTGTTTGGATAATGGTGTGGTATTTGAGGCTGTCGGTAATTCTGGTCAGCTCACATCGCTTCTCCATTCTGGGCAAAGGCTGTCATACTGGAGGCTCAGGACATGCGGCGTGGCGTTGCTTGTCCCCAAACAGTTGGGTAACTCGTCATACCATGTACGGAGACGATGATATGCATCCTCTGCGGCTTGTACATATTCTGTATTAAGGGTCCGCTCTTCCTTGTCGCGGTCGAACAGAAACCAAGTGAGGTCATGCGTGATGAAGCTTACACCGATCAGGGCCTTGAACAGACACTGGGTGTGGGCTTTGGTTGTTTCTGATTGGAGTGGATAATTGGACCATGTCTCACGATGAACCTCACCGCGCAGAGGAGGATAAGGTATTTGCGGGACCTTCATCAATGTGGTCCTTTGATATGAAAGTGCGGTCATCCTAGAAAAAATCGGACATCAGAGGGGCTGGATCTACGCATTTCGAAACCAAGATGATCTTACGCCGCTAGCATGAACAGCCCCCAGATGGTATGGTCAGTTACTTTTAATTTCTGCAGTGTCTCTTGATCAGAGTCCTCAGGCGTTGGTCTCCTTTTCTCAGCCAGTTGATGCACCTCATGTGCAAGGTCACTGAGATAGCCCCAACCGATTCGGTCTCGACCAATCATGCATGTACTAAATGAGAATTGTTAATGAAGGCGTTAGATAAGGAAAGGCATAGTGACTAACCACAGATAAAGAACGCCCATCCCTTGGATATTCGCAATCTTTCCCTTGTCAATATCATTTTCGAAATGGCGCCTGGCCTCTCTATAAAAATGGAGCCCTCGAGACCACGTTTCGGCGGCAACGGCGTACGCCTCAGGGTAGTCAGAATACGCCTGCGAGAGCGAATCAGTCACCTCCCAGCGTCTTCCGTATTTCAATGAAAGTGACTTACACAAGCATCTGCAAGAATAATATTGACCAAGAAAGGAGAACAGAACTCAGAATCCAGAGAGCCTGCTTGCATCTCGCGGATAAAGAGATCCTTATCAATCCAGTTTGAGAACGGATGCACCCAGGTGAACCACAGAGATATCAAATGTGACACAAAGTCGTCGTCGTCGTCTGTCAAGCTCGTCCAGGGATAAGCGGGCACTCGGAATAGCGCCATGTCAGACAATTCCTTCGGCTCTAGCCTGGGCCGTATTACCCGTTCTTGCGACTCGTACCACTGTTGCACGCCGTGGCATGCCTCGATAAGTTCTGGGGTCTTTGCCAGGCGAGGGCGCTCGATCAGATCATCAATGTAGGCTCTGATCTCCTCTAATGATGCATGGCTGCGAATGAGATTTGTTATCTGTGCAGCATACATCTTGTCGCTTTCCTGGAAGGTGGAGATGAGTCGATCTAGAAGAATGCCTTTCTCCTCCAATGAGTCGATCTTTCGCTTGAGAACATGCTTCCGACGCTGGTCGCCATCTTCGTTGATGTCGCATATTCCACCCGTTTTGAGACAATTCGCACACGGCGCCTGACCTGAACACTACACATTTTCCCATATTCGATCAATTATTCGAACACTTCAGTTGACCTTCGGTAGGGCAAAATACCTTTAACTTGCGCCGTTTGCACGTTGTGCATGCTGTACGGACATTCTTTCGCCTTGAGTTTGACTCGTCGGGTGAAATCCTCGAAGATGAAGAAGAACGCTCTATTGAGGGCCTAAGTGGCCTCAACGATTCTTGGCCGGTCATGAAGCACGCTTAGCACACTCGATCGATGATGCCATCCAAGATGGTGATGGTGGGTGCACAGTCGAGTTGGTATACAGGCTTCCTGACTGGCCGCAGTATTGAATCCCGAGAAAGCAAATCCCTGACCTGTGGGAACCTTTGCGTTGGCTTTGTTGGAAGCGTTGATCGGATTGTCACGCTCACTAGCGCACTGATCGGACCACCACAGCTTCTGATGCCTTTTATGACGCTCGGTCGATGCAAAGTAGGGTTTCGTGCGGCTGGAAGGGACTTTTTTTCCTGCCCTGGTAGGCTCTAGAGTCTAGACAGCTTTGCTTTTTTTTTTGGGCGGCCGAAAAAGGGGCCAGCCTTTGAACCTTCACAGAAAGTGATTGGGCTTCGGAAATCATCACCATTTTACCATTACGAACGCCAGTCCGTGGCGGGCCCGGCATTCTCTTCCAACCTGTCGCATCGTCGGGTCCCGCAAGGCACAAGCAGGGTTTTAATACCAACCAGGCACCCAACCCAACACGGCAGTTGGACAATATCGCAGCGTCGCAGGTCCCTAGATGTTGGAATTTTCCCACCTTATTCTCAACTCCGCCAGTCTTGCCACCAATAGAGCAGCCAGATCTTTACCGAGCACATGTGACGGGTGCTCTATAAGCATATGCTTGACGCGGGGGATCGTCCCTCTCCTTGGTTTGGAATTTGGGTTTGCGGCTAATAATTCGTACAGATTTCGCTGCGGGGCTGACTATCTACGGAGTACGGACTGTGCGAATTAGTCCACGACGACGCAAACTAGTACCTTCCGTTCTAGACACTTGCATCAGTAGCAGTAGCACACAAGCAAGTCCGCGGAATGCAAAGTCACCGAGAAGCGCCAGGATAGCAATCGCCGACGCTGCGTTCGATTGATAGGCTTGGCCCTATCGTCCACAAGGATCATTTAGCATCTTAGGCTCTGACCACACAGAACATTTCACAGGCAGCGACATGAGCAGGCTGGAAATGATAATCTGTGGAGCATTGGACCAGAATCTCGATCTCACAGTCTCCATAATAATATGCTAAGGGAAAGTCCCCGTTCCTGACGTCCTAACCTTTTAGGCTTTTACGCCCATTGAAGCCCATTGCCTACTAAGTCTCTCTGAATCTAGTCCCTGATGAAGCATTGAAATGAAGCTATATGGACTCTGGAATGGCAGTACTGTACTGAGTACTAGTGATCAAAATGTGGCTTTCTGGAGCGTGTCTCGGTCTCTTCCCGCGGTCGCGCATTCACCAAGCCATCATCAATCTTGGAAAAGGAGGGGCACATGGAAAACGCTAGCCAGCGCCCCGCTAAACTGTTTTGAGCGAGCAAACATCTCCCACACTAAAACTTGACGGAAGCAATTCCCGAGCAAATTAGGGACTCGGCCTCGTCGGAGACACCCATGCGGCCCTGTCCCTACATATTTTAGGTTGAAAATGATCCCCGAACACGACGTCAGAGGAATCTTTCAGCTGAACCAGGATATTCCCTTCTCTGCTTACTGTGCTTATTGATGCTTGCTACTCTGGACGTCTCACAAATCCAGTGGCTCCTGGGGTCGTTATCTGGACTCGGCTGGATCACGTAGGAATCTACAACCCTCGGAAAGTAAGCAGCAGATGCCAAAAATGTCAATTATTTACAAGTATGAAATCTCATATAATGTCTTACAGCTCGCCGGGCCGCCCGCTTGCGAGCGCTTCAACCAAGCAAATCCTCTCACAGAGCTTTTGTCGTAGACTCCTCCGCATTATTCGGACCCTTTTCTACAGCCACTCTCTCCTGAGATGAACCCAGAGATCCCAGCTCCCCAGACGCGGCTCGCTCCTCATCGTGACGCCAGAAATCCTTCTTTCCACTCGCAGCACGCTTCACCCAAGGAGGAAGGAAGCCACCAGGCACCTTCCACGACCAAGGATCAGACTCATCCTTATTCGGCGGGACAATACGACCCCCGCTGACCTTCTCCAGAATCCAGGCAATCGAGTTGAGGATGATATAGCTCAGAATACCGGCGATGAGGCCGTAGGCAATGCTGTAGGTGAACGGCATAATGGCGATGGTGAGGAACGCGGGAATCGCGTCGCCGTAATAGCGCCAGTTGATGTCGGCTGCGGCCTTGGCCATCAGGGCGCCGACTATGACGAGAGTGCAGCCCGTTGCCCAGGGTGGAATTGAGGCGAAGATTGGGGCGAAGAAGACGGCGATGAAGAATGCGAAGCCTGTCATGCATGAGGTCAGGCCTGTCTTGCCGCCTTCTGAAATTCCGGCGCCGGATTCGACAAATGCGGTGACGGGGGGACTGCCGAAGAGCGAGCCGATGGAGATGGAAATGGCGTCGACCATCTGTGGAATAGGTTAGGTGGTGTGAGTTGGGACAGAAGGTGGTTTGGGAGGATGCTTACATAGGCGATGGCGCTACCCTCGAAATCTTGGGTACGCTCGTCGATGGCACCGGCAAATCGGGCCATGGAGTACATGGTACCGGTGGTGTCCAGGATGTCGACATACTATCAACCCACGTTAGTTATTGACTCATTGAGCAGGATAGAGCACTTAAGGCGAACAAGAACCTACCAAGAAGGTGATAAAAGCCAGTCCAAACTGACCACCATGGCCCGAAATATCCCATTCCTGCACGGCGAGGGTATGCGTGATAGGGTGGAAAGTAACAACCTTCTTGAAGAAATCGAACATGCTAGTTCCGAGATCCGTATAAGGAAAGTACGTCACAGGAGTCGTACGCGGCCACGAAATGATCGAGACAAGCAGGATTCCAATGATGACCGCGCCTTTGACGCGGTACATCATCAACAACGCGGTCAAGAAGCCACCGCAGAAGATACCAACCCACATAGTAGGATTGCGCATCTTCCCACTGCTTTTACAAAGCCCAGTCTTCTCGTCAAAATCCGTCGAAATGCATCCAGCCAGCTCGATGGGAGTATCCGAAGCGCCTTGGACCAGTCCAATCCCGGCGCTGTAGGTCAGGCCGATCAGAGCAAGATACAGCCCGATACCAACACCAGTCGCAAGCTTGATCGAAGCGGGGAGTGCGCGCGCGAGCCATTGTCGCATACCGATCAATGTCAGACCCAAGAAGACCCAGCCCTCGACGAACACCGCAGTCAAAGCAACCCTGTATGGAATCAGGCCGGAACCATGATAGCCAACAACGGTGTATGCGAAGTAGGCATTGAGACCCATGCCGGGAGCCAGCGCGATTGGCAAGTTCGCAAAGAGACCCATACAGAACGTCGAGAGGGCGGCGATAGCTGCTGTCGCGGTAACAATGTCGCGCTTGACTTCCTGCACGCAAATCAGGTATTCGGGATTGGTTGCGCAGTGGTCCAATTGGCTCTCAGCCGGGCAGACGCATGTTCCGCCAGACTCGGAAGTGATAGTGGCGTTCACGGAGATGATATAGGCCATGGCGAAGAACGTAGCCAGGCCGGCGCGAAGCTCGGTGAAGAAGAAGCTCCCCTTCCTTTCCAGTGGCTAGTGCGACATGACATCACGTTACTCATTTGGCTCATGATATCCCCAGCTGGTCAAGAAGAAGTATGACACTCACGTGGCCGGAATTCTCCAGACGAAACCATCTTCCCACGGGACTGCGCGCAACCCGCAGGTTGGTATCATGAAACCAGGTCTTAACGCCCATTTTGGCCTGCTGGATAGTTTGCGACTGCTGATATAGCGCGCAGGGTATCAAGAGGCGCTGCAGTCCGTACGACGCACTATTTAAAGTGGTTGACGAGCAGTGAAGAAGTTGAAAATTCCGACGCGTCAAAGGCGAAGAAAAACCATCCGGCAACCTCCGCCAACCAAACTTCTCTGATAAGCTGCATTGGTGAAAAAATTCACCTGGCCAGTCGAATCGTCAATAACCAGCTATCTCCGCCCCTCATCCTTGGCAGCCTTGGCGGGTCTGAATTGTCCTTGTGCCAGCCGAGCAATTGGCCCGCTTGGTTGCCGACAGTCACGTTGCCTATGGGTCTGAGCTCGGCAACTCGGCCAGTGGGGCGGTCGTTGAAAAAAAATCGACAGCGTTACTGACTCATGAGATTATCTAGCGTGTAGTTATGATGAAGAAAGTGCTTGGATTTATCCGTGATCTCAGTACTCCGTAGTTTGTGTGGTTACCGAGAACCTCCAGTGGCTTAGGTTTGAACCTCCGAGGCTGGTGAATCGCCAAGCCAAGGCTGCGCTCAGTCTTCCTCTTCTTGGCACTAGGCGCACTACTCCGTATCTTATCACCATTTGTGCAGGGTCCACTGGTCCAGTGATAACGCATAAGCATCTCAGACAAGAATGATAGAGCGGACGAGATTATCGAATCTCAACAGCTTCCTACATATCAAAGTACCGAATGCTTTCTTCCACAATCATGTTCGGGATTGTACCAGATCGGCCGGCTCCGATGACATTTCAGCCCCTGCTATTGACCATCCGAGTGCGTTACCTACAGATCTCAGGTCGAAAGACGGGCACTGGCTTGCACCGAGCGAATGAAATTGAGCTAGCATGCTATAAGTCATATGTTTGATCAGGAGATGGCTCCTGCAATGCGGCGATACCCTAAACAGATGCCCTCGGCGTCTTCTCTGGTGTAAGGCTCTGGCGCGGCCCGAAAGTTGGGGCAAACTTGGACTTCTTTCTCAGGATGGGCCCAATCTTTATGAACACAAGGGGGATCGGAACCATGATCAACGCCAGGCATCCAAGGAGAGTGCCAGCCCATTGCACTCCTAAGTTGTTGAACATTTGCTTCGAAAACAGCGGGAATGCCGCTCCAACGGCAGATCGCATGATGGTATTAGCAGCAAATACGGATGCAGCGCTAGAAAACGTTGTCAGTGGTACGGAATTCTGAACAGCGAGACACAAGTCTTACAAGGTGAGATACGAGTCGATCAAGTAGTTGAAACACTGTAGGAAGATCACGTAGATCCCGAAGCCAGTGACGACTCCGCTCGCAGTTGGTGCCATCCAGTGGATGGATTTTGTCCAACCTGTCCAGCCAAACCAGAACAGTCCAATGGTAAAGCAGATACCACCGAGAATTGATGGCGGGAGTCGCCATTCAGGAACAGGAATATTGTTGTTGGCTGTTAGCTTTTTCACGTACGACTTTTGGTCTAGCAAGGTATAAGCACCGGCTAGGAGTTCACCGATGATAAGCCCAATGAACGGTAGGCTGCCAACTCCGAGGTTCATGCCGTGGATCCCTTGGAAGACAATAGGGTAAGCACTGAGAAGTGCATATATCAGGCCGTATACAAAACTCATCCAAAGAGAGATCTGAAGGGTCATTAGCAAAAAATCCTCCTTCTGCCAGGAAAGATCGGGATGATCATACCAAGCACACAATCGGCTCTGTGAACAACATTCGGAATGGCCGACTGAAGTTGTTCGTAATAAGCTCCTCCCAATCCAGCTCGACTTCCTCCTGCCTTGCCCGGATGCCCCAGTTGTGGGTCTGTCTGCGCAATTTGATAGCTTTCTCGACAAGGATCGCGGGCGCATACGTTTCCTTAAGAAAGACTAGGCACAGGACCGTGGACAAGAATCCCATGATGCAAGAAATGTACATCGTCCATCTCCATCCCAGATACGACATTGTGATGAAGCCACCAGTGAAAGGTGATGCGAAAGGGCCAACAAACACGGCCATGGCAAAAATCGCAATAGCCACACCGCGAGTCTGATTATTGTAGATATCCGCGAAAACCGCCGGCACGATGGCAATGGGACTGGCAGCAAAGAAGCCCGCGAAGAATCGAGTCAACATGAGAGTCTGGACATCCTTGCCAGTTGCAGTTCCAACCGTGAAGATCGCGTAGCCAAACACACCCACAATGATCGGCCATCTCCTGCCGATTAACTCACTTGCTGGAGCCCATAAGGTTGGGCCTGACGCAAATCCCAAGACGTAAAGCGTCACACCGAGGATGGCAACCTCAGTGCTGATGTGAAATTGTGGGCTAATTTCGACGACGGCGGCCGAGTAGATGGCACTAGCGAAGGATGAGACAAATGTCGAGTAGGCAAGCACCACAGATATGATGATCTTCTGTCGCATGGACCAGTTCTGCGGATGCAGAGGATCATTGGCATCGGTAAATTCCACGACAAATTGTTCAGGGTCCGGCAGAGTTGGCGGATATGGTTTCCCAGCCCCCATTGGCAGCCATTCTTCGCGTGGTGCAGGGGCACCCGATCCGACGGTTGAACGGTGTTGGAGACGATAGGTTTCGATGCGTTCTAGTTCGACCTCGTTGAGATTGGTAGGTCGACGACTGAGTATGTCCGCGCGGATGGCTTGGTACTGGGATTCACGACGATCTCGTGATGTTGGGATCTCGGTCAGACGATCGCACCCGCTGCTGGTTGATTCGGGAGAGTTAGAGGCAGCAGAGCTAGTATGCTCCATAATGAAAGGAAACCTGGAGTGTGCCACTTGATCTCCCAGTGAGTGGACTTTTCTGTCTTGGTGTCGCAGTTTTATGAGAAAGGGGGAATTCAAGCCTTTTTGAACCTTCAACCAACGAAGAACTCTGTTTGGTAGGTAATTCGTCCCTTACTATTCTCTTGCCTTACGCCTGCTGTCTACAGCGTCATCGAGTGTTGTCTACCCCGGTTGATCCGATCCGCGACCCAGCCAAGGGATGAACATCCGAGATGGAATAAGAAACACAGTTCTTGGACATATTTGCGGGCAATCTAGGAGACTAGATATCGAGGATAGGTCCACAATTTCAATAAGTATGCCTATCAGAGGTTCATACGAAATCTTGATGGTGTTCTAGCGTAGAATTGTTGTTTCCGAGATGCCGGAGGCGATCGGTCTCACAACGTCATCAGCCGGCTTCGGCTCTCAATTCACCAGGCGGTTAGAGCATGCGGCACTCATCAACTTGAAGAACGTCCAAGCTCGGAACATGTTGCCTTGAGCGGGAATTGAGGTGGATTATACGCTTTGTCCTCGTTAGAGAGTAGTGCTCATACTCGGCTCTCAGCCTGAGCCTTCGGCATCTCATGTGAGATCGATTTAGCGCAAAATGCGGGGACAATCTCACAATCAGATTTGTATGACCCAACTCACTCATCTAACTGATTAACTAGTTAAATCTTGATGGAAACTTCAGCGTACTAAGATTGCTAGAGAGAAGACGCCATCTTATCAACTCCCTAGGAAATGCACTCGATTACTCAGATTTGGCAGTCATTTATCATCGTGATGTCCGGCTTGAGTGAAATAGCCATCACGCTAGTCAAGATGCCTTCATGCGACCGAGGAGCTGATTACCTGATCGGGGTTAAGCTGCAGAATCACCTCGGTCTGTAGTTGTACAGCACTTTTGAGGGGAAGAGGGGTCCAAACAATAGCTAATGTTCCTAGTGTCATTTGCCTATACCCCACCATTTTTAGTATAAAAGCCGATCTCCACGCAGTTCAGTTGCAAAGTTATTTCCAATCCGAGGTTCTTCTATTGCTACTACACCTCTATATTCTGTTTGTCTTGATTCTGAACATGGCTGAAGTTCAGGGTCACTGTGACCCCGCATTCGATACCGTCCGCGAGCTCTTGCAGCAGCGCCTTGCCAGCGGAGACGAGATTGGCGCGTCCCTGTGCATCAACATCGACGGGAAGAACGTCCTCGATCTGTGGGGTGGCTACGCGGACGAAGCTCGTACTCGACCTTGGGAGGAGGATACCATTACGGCGATATGGTCATGCTCCAAGGTTGTGACCAACCTGGCCGCCAATATTCTCGCTGATCGCGGGCTGCTCGATGTCAATGAGAAAGTAGCCACGTACTGGCCAGAATTCGCAGCCAACGGCAAGGAGAATGTCAAAGTCTCCCATATTCTGAGCCATACCTCTGGTGTTTCAGCGTGGCCGCCGGGGACGACCTTGGAAGAGATCTTCGATGTCGAGGGAGCAACCGCGAAGCTTGCAGAGATGGCTCCCCTTTGGACACCGGGTGAATTGAACGGATACCATTTGATTTCTCAGGGCCATCTAATTGGCGAGATTGTGCGACGTGTCAGCGGCAAGTCCCTGAATCAGTTCATTATCGACGAGATCGCCGGTCCTTTGGGTGCAGACTACCGGCTTGGCTTGCCAAAGGACCTGTGGTCGCGAGCGGCGGATATCGTTCCCTTTACTCCTGGTCCACTCCCCGCCATCGATCCCACGAGTATTGCTGCGAGATCATACGCGGGGACGCCCATGGGTCCTTCGCTTGCTGGTTCCCCCAATACTCCGGCATTCAGAGAACGAGAGATGGGAGGCTTAGGCGGCTTCTCGAACGCTCGTGCTTTGGCTCGTATCGGCTTGATTGTGTCTCTCAATGGTACCGTCGATGGTAAACAATATCTGTCTCCCAAGACCATTGAGAACATGCTTCAGGAACAAGTTGCTGGGACTGATGCCGTCTTGTTCCATTATTTCCGCTTCGGCCTTGGCGTTGCTCTGCCTTCGCCTCAGAGCCTGCCGTCGATTCCAGAGGGTCGCATCTGCTTCTGGGGTGGATGGGGTGGATCCTTTTTCCTCATGGATCTGGATCGTCGGATGACTATTGGGTATGTCATGAACAAGATGCATCCAGTTATCATCGGCAATGAGAGAACCACCCACGACTACATCAAGGAGATCTATAAGGCAGTTGATCAAGTGAAATAGGCATGTTGTATGCTAGGCTGGCCTAGAACCCAGAACAGGACAGGGTCTGTCCTCTATCATAGCATATGTTATCTACACAGGAAACATGAATCTCTTCCAAGCGAATATGGAATTAGGTGATCACTGCCAACACCGTAGCTAGGAGTCTCAGTGCCGTTTCCTCCAGGCTTTTAAAGAGATTTCTTGGACTTAATGGCCTGCTGCCGAGCGCCACTGGTCTCCTTAAAGACTAGCTCATCACGCTCCCACATCAACTCCACGGCAGCTCCAGTAGGCCCAGACAGAACAGTCAGCAGACCAACCTTAACCAGAAGGCCAGGCCAAGACACAGTGCTCAGGATTTGCTTGTGGGCAACGCTGTGTAAAGTCAAGGCCCAGAGCAGAACACCCGCTGATCCAATCAGGTAGTCCCATCGCAAGAAGTAGTGCACGCCTTCAGCAACTGTCTCGACCTTTACCCCCGACCAAGGCAGGGGGATAGCAAAGACCTTGGACGGATGCAAATCGCTGAGGTATCGCTCGTCAAATAGACCAGGAGCAGCAACCGAAGCGAGAGAGATAATCCACGAGATGAGGTGAGTAAGGGTCGCATTCGCGAAGGCAGATGCATAGACCCAGCGCAGACCGGACATGGATGCACGGTGGTTGTTCGGGAACAAGGGCGACAGCACGTAGTAGGCCACCGTTGTCAAGATAGACACATAGGCAGGCCAGGGCTGCCAGATTGCGATGGCGATCTGCTTCATGTCGATTGAAATCAGGGAGGGAGCTGGCAGAACCAATGCTTGTGTCGGTGCCATGTATCCAATCAGGAACATGAGTGGAAGGACTGCTAGCACAACCCGGGGCACACGGATGTTATCGGCATTGGGGCGACGCGCAGTCACTGAGCAACCAAGCTGGAGACCGCAGATCAATGGGGTTGCGAAGGCGAAAGTCATAAGTTGGGCCATGAGACCGAAGATAGCAGGGCTGCGACGATAGTCAGTATGGCTTCGGAATCTCGGTTTTATCGCGGTGCGACCTACTAAGCAGCGACCGTTCCCGCATTGCCTTTGCGCCATGACTCCAAGACGACTAGGGTCCACGCAGCTCCAAAAGTGCCTGAAAATCCAATGCTGTGGAGTAGAAGAGTAGGACTCTGGCCGTCGAGGGACGGATAGAAAAAGGTCGTCAACAGTGTCAGCATGCGATCAACGGGTTTCACTCCAGTATAGGCGGTGCGGAGAGGTGCGTTGACGCCTGGGAGCTTGCCGGATTCTACGGCAGTCCGGCCCAGCTCATCGAGGCCATTGATATACGAGAAGTAAAATATGGCGTAGAGCACGAATGCGCTGAGGGAAAAAAGGACGTATCTCAT
The DNA here is from genome assembly GCA_024706585.1 of Penicillium simplicissimum. NCBI lineage: Eukaryota > Fungi > Ascomycota > Eurotiomycetes > Eurotiales > Aspergillaceae > Penicillium > Penicillium simplicissimum. The sequence goes on from JAMZTW010000044.1 coordinate 2,420,007, forward strand.
GGTCGCGTCGTGTTCGTAATGTCACTTCGTCCGGAGAAGATAATATGACAGTCTGGAGTTGAGCACGGGGGATCCAAGTGTTTAAATCTCAGCCAACTGGCAATCAATGAATCATGTGTGGCTGTCGATGGAGCAGACCGAGGCTGCTTACTTGTGCCGGAATTGGAGGCGAACCAAACTTCACGTAGCATCCTTTTGCGTAACCAATTGGGCTTGGCTGTCGATCACTTGCATCTTCACATGAGGCATGCTTATGTACTACTACTACCTACAGTACTCCGTACTGTGAGTACACCAGACTCCTCCAGGCTTCCGTTTTTATGTAGCATCCTGCATGCCCAGTTTGGCTTAGCGCACTTCGGTGTTCGTGATCTTCGTGTGGGGAAGTATCAATGGGTTTCATTGCTGACGGTTTGAGTCCTGGAGACAAAGTACGATGGCAAGAGTGTTTTCTTACTGTAGTCATATGAGTGGTAGGCGGCTTTTCCTGATTACGAATGATTAAGGTCCTTTCTGACCTTTCGCGACCGTAGACATACACACTCTCCCCGAGCGGCCAAAGTGCCCAGAGAAGCTCGTTGGAGCGCAAAGCCCGAGGTTATAAGGTGTTTATGTGCTAAATGCTTTTCTCTTCTCGAAAAGTCAATTCCTGAGACTTGGAGAGGCGCTGTTTCTTCTGGAGTTGCGGGGACGCCTGAAGGCCTTCACAGTGGACGAAAAAGACCAAGGGGTCGCACTTTCCACTGAATGGAGTCCATACAAGACGCTGCAATGGGATTGTTCCACCCGTTACTGCCTTCTAGAAGCCCATCATTGTGTGCTGGGAATTTTCCGGGGAATTGGTCGCGTGGGGACAGTCTGTGTCACTGCTCGCTGGCTCGGTGCACAGGGAGATGTATACCTGGCAGCATGGTTTGTTCCGACCGATCGTACCGATGAGAAGATCTTCAAGTCCATAAAATTGATCTGGTTGCAGAAGCAAGTTCTGGCTTAGATTGGCTGAGATCCCTGAGTTATCTCGGACGGGTCTGAGCGTGATCGACCGAGCTCTTGGTTAGACAGTCGCGCTGCTGCTCTGTTAGTCATTGGTTGTGTGTCGGGCCGATACCGATAGCAGGTTGCTGTGGAATGAGGAGAAGGGGAGACGGCGAGAAGGCACAGATTACGGACGAGATTCTGGGTGTCGTGGACCGCGTCCTGGGCTTCACTGTTCTCTTCACTGTTCTCGTGTGATTCCCGATAGTATCTGGATTATTAGTATCGTAAGCACAAGACCATCGCTGGTTTGTCGGGCTGGATCATAAGCAAGGCTGAAGCCATAGTCACGATAGGTACTTTGTTGACACGGGTGGAGTCCGTCCTTCGCGTCGCGGAGGGCTTGGGAAACTCGAAGAAAGCTGTACCTTCACCTGGGCGGCAATTCCATGGAGAAAGTGAAGAATCCTTTGTTTTGATGTAGAAGACAACCATAATTGTATTAGTGAGTATGATCATGGATGGTCTTGAGAAGGTAGAAACGTAAGGATCGTTAAAGAAGGATGGAACAAAACCCCTGCGGCAATCACCTGATGCCCCCCACTTTGTTGTTTTTGGAGTCTTGACTCTTGACCGCCCTGCCAACGGAGCTTCAAATTTAGCTCCCCCTCCCACCGTATTAGCTCACCTCAGAATCGAGGGAACTCTGCTTTTTTTGGCTTCTTCAAACCTCTTCGCTTTTTGATTGAATGTCCACGGTCTTTGCTGAACTCTGTCGCTCTGTGGGACAGGCGTATGCCGTCCCGACTCCTCTGTCAACATGCTGAGGGATTCGGATATAGATTCCTTGACTAACCATCTCGGAGCCTTGTCCAAGGAAAATCAAAAGCACCATGAAGCTCTCCAAGATGTTCTGGAGCAGTTCAAGCGTCTCCTGGAGGACTACAGCTCTCTCAAAAGTGACTATGAAGAGGTCAAGGAAGGCCGTGAGAAGTACAAAAGACAGGCTCGTGGCCAGGTACGAATCTCCAAGTCTTTGTGCGCCTGATGTGGGAGATGCCAAGGCTGACAACGGGACAGGATCGCAACCCATTCGTGCTGGTGCTCGTTGACGGTGATGGATACCTTGTAAGAGACTCTCGGTTGCTCCAAGCACCATCGCACGAGCTAACCCAACGTTCTTTGTTATGCTAGTTCCAAGAACATTTCATCAAAGCCGGTGCCGAAGGGGGCATTAACGCCGCCCTTGAGCTGAGCAACTCGGTCCGGGAGCTCATGCACTCCACAATGGGCATGCAGGCTGATCAGTGTCGGATCATGGTTCGTGTTTACGCCAATATGCTTGGCTTGTCCAAGACTCTCGCTCGCGCAGGTCTATGTGGTCACGAAGCTCGTTCCCTGGCACCCTTCACCTCGGCTTTCAACCGCGCCCAGGATCTTTTTGATTTTGTCGATGCTGCCGAAAAGAAAGAAGGCAGCGACTTTAAAATCAGAGGTGAGTTCTTGACGATATCCAAACCAGCTTGGCATCAGCCTCCATGCACAGCAAGTACTAACTGCTCTGTCGAACTCTAGAAATGTTCCGACTTTTTGCGGATTCCAATCAATGCCGACATATCTATTTTGCAGGCTGCCACGATACCGGCTTTGGTTCTCTGCTGACCCCTTATAGGGGCAGAGGTGACCGCATCACCCTCATCAAGGCTGCCTCCTTTCATCGGGAATTCGAAGATCTGGATCTACCAATCAGAGAGCTGCCGTCCGTGTTCAAGTCTACGCCTATTGCTAGCGCCAAACCAACTACTACCGTCAATACCAAGGTGGCTTCTGCCACGAATGGCAGCATTAAGCCGATTTGCAAACATTATCAAAAGGTATGGTCCCCCGGAGAACAATGACTCTCAAGTTTTCTAACTGACGTACCTTTAGGGTATTTGCAAGTACGGTAACTCTTGCATCAAGCAGCACATCATGCCAAGTCAAACCCTGTCTGCTAAGCCCGCTGATGAATCGCCGAAGCAATTGTGGTCTACTCCAACTATTGTGGGCCGCTCGCAAGAGTTCCTTTTCACTCACCTGCCGCCAATCAGTCTCAAATCGCAGGATTTTATCGCCGTCAATAAGGATGGCGAACGTGTCGACACTTATTGTCCCCACCCGTCCCCGGATGCCATGGATGAATACCACCGCCGTGCCAAAGAGCACAAGGTTTGCAACAGCTATCACCTCTCGGGAGAGTGTGGTGACATGAGTTGCCAATATGATCACAGCGATGTGTCTGACACCATAATCGAGGTGCTCAGATACATCCTTCGCCAACACCCTTGCACTCAAGCGGGGTCTTGCCGGTCCATCAAATGCTACATGGGCCATCTATGCCAGAAGCCGAACTGCAAGGCCGTGAAGAGCTGGCAGTGTCGCTTCAACCACCGTGCCCATACACTTGATCTTCAAGTCGCTCAGTGGGTTTCACCCGTCGAACAGTCCGAGGGGGAACAGTCCTCTTCGAGCGGTGACTCAATTGAAGGCACCTCTTCTCCGGGCACGCTCATCTTCTAAAGTGCGCTCAAATTGCCTGATACCACTATCATTTTACACGTGGTAAAACCTCGCTTACTGATGACCCACGTCAATCGTGTCGGTCCTGTATGTGTAACCTAATTGCGAGGCTTGAATGCCGGGGATTTGACTGGATGGGCGGAATCTTGACCAAAAGATACTTCTATGCTCAAAACGTTTGGGGGCTAGAAATGGGTGGACTCGGTTTAGTGGACTCTGAGAGTGGAAAAAGGAAAGGTTATCTTGAAGACATCGAGGGTGCCAGATAAGTTTGATGCCTGAAGAGAACAACAAAAGATATTAACTCCACCTTTTGGGGTCTGAGGTAATATTGGGCGGCACTGAGCTCGGAATCAATGAAGTCCTCATAGTCGGCAAGGCTCAAAATGATCGTGATATCCCGCAATGTCGAAAATTTTCCTTGTATTCAGAATTTTATCCAAATAGTCGTTCTCTTGGGTGATTTCCCCCTGTTAGGTCCTCGCTGGTGAAGCCAACCTTACCTATGGTACCTCAGGGCTTTCCTGTTACCTATGCCGATTAATTCATGGCTTACCTACTGGCATGGCCTTACATCTTCCGGGCAGTCGATAATTAGTCCAGTTAGTGTTGAGGCCCGCAGATGTGGCCAAGGTGTGGGTTCTGGCAGGAATTTCTTCAGAACCTAATTATCCGGGAAATATTTTATGAAGGAAAGCTGTGATGGTCGATAACTGGTAGCGGAAAAGCTGATCAAGACAATTAAAAGGGTGGTGGTTGTATAAGATGGGCATGGGAGAGTAGAAGGCTTTCCATACAGCGCGACGGATGATCTATGTAGCCGCTCCTAGAACTTGTGGTATTGGTTCAAGTGCAAATTTTCACTGTAGATTTTAAATACCGTTCTCATACATCAGCATGAAAGCCGCAAACTGGACTATGTTACCGATGTTACACTAGGAAAGGCTTTTGCCTGCCCGGGTCTTGCAGGAAACAGACCGTCCCCCGCGGTAGTCCTCAGAGACATAGAAACACCCTTGGAGTCCAGTTTTGGCTACTTAGGGCATGCAGCAGCTTGAATTTTACAATAAGCTTCTTGGACCTCCTCGCGAGCGTGCATCAATCCCAACCATTTGTGGATCATGGGATAGTTGTCCAGCGAGAGCCCAGCGAACGAATGCTGTCGTACCCACGGCTCGAAATGATAGTCAACCGCGGTGACTCGACCCGGTAGAACACTATTGCCTTCGGTCTTTCGCAACTGATTCTCAAGGACATCGTAGCACCGGTAGGTCTGAGCAGTGTACCGCTGGAGAGCATCCTCGTTCTTTGAGGGATGATAGTGCCTATTTTCTAAGCGTCAGCTTCGGCTAAGTGAAGGAACTGTGAACTGACCTGAACCAATTCACCTGTCCAGTCATTGGGCCAAGAGTCGTCAAGAGGAAATATTCCCATTTCTCAAAGTCGACCAGATCCTGGGCTGAGCCCCCGGACGGACCAATCTTGTTTCCAGTGTCGTAGACCCGACGGATATAGTTCATGCATGCACCAGATTCCCAGGACACGACGCCTGTGTTGGGATCCTCGAGTGCTGGTACACGTCCATTCTCGTTGATTTTGAGGAATGTGGCGCCTTTCACACCCGTATTGGGGTTATCACTGAAGTCCCAGCATTTGACCGTAAATGGGATATTGAGCGATTCCAACGCAATAGCAATTTTGATTGGGTTAGGACCCGTGGAGTGGGCATGTAAAATAAGAGGCTTGATATGGGCAGCCATTTTGGATCTGTAGGATTTGTTACGTTGACAGAATTGAAAGGTGGCGAGAACAAAGAACGAGATCATAAAAGGAGAAGATGCGGAGGTGATCTACCCATGATGTCACTGGTGGCATTGGCGAATCTGATATCCATGGACAAGCCGTGAGCTTAATTCGCCTGAGCCTTTCTTGGCACAACCAAGGAACAAACAAAGCTCGGTGCAGTATATTCCCGAGATTCGGAAATTTGTATGTGGTCTATGGCATAGCTGCAATTTATCCGACCCCCGCTCGAGTGCGGGGGTCCTCCATTCAATCAGATATCCCGAATGGAATGTAGAATTCTGCTTCCTAGGAAGGCGCGGGGGTCAAACAACACGGAGATGCGGGGATCTGTGGAAAAGAACGAGTAAATCACCCGGTCTGCTCTCGTATAAGTGGCGGCAGGTGACTTCTGGTCGGGTATGGCCAATTCTCACATCGTTGGCGAATCTCGTGATGGTTCTTAACCTTAACATTGCGCTTTGCAACATGGTTGGCGCTCATTTTCGCGCCATGCTCAGTACTTGGCTCAACCTTCCTTGATAGATTTCAACGGAGGGACGCCTTGCAAATGTACTAAATCGGTATCTCCCAATAGACACGCGTCTCGGAATTGACTGAGTCCTTTGGAGGTGACATGGGGTAAACACTCCCTTTTCGTGCGTGGCGAGCGCATCATGATCTTCGAGGAGTTTCACCCATTTTGTCACCTGTCCCTGATCGCTGGCTAGACACAATCCAAAAAAATAAAGAGTATGGGGTTCACGGGAGTTTCCTTCTACGTGGACTGGGGCCATGTTGAGGGCAACCCGGGCCATGTCTCGATGGATGGCATATGGAGTCTTGAACAGTTCTTCGACGCTGCAACCCAGGCAGGAATTCATCTCATTGCCCGACTGGGTCCTTACATTAATGCCTAAACCACAGCAGGGGGCATTCCGGGATGGGTACTGCGAAAGAATGCCACTATCTGAGGAGTATCTCAAAACAACCGTCAACTACGTGGCCACCATGGGTCAATGAGGGTCCGGTGATATCGGTGCAGCCGGAGAACGAATACTCCACTTGGCCTGGAGTTACGAATTCCCATCGTCGATGAATCGAAGGTACATGGACTTTGTGGAGAGGCAGCTCCTGGACGCTGGCATCATTGCGCCATTCATTGTCAACGACAATTTGGCAAAGGGTTACTGGGCTCCCGCATCTGGTCTGGGAGCGGTGGATATCTATGGAATTGACTTCCAATGGGTAGAAGGGCTTCTACCCACTACGCTACAACAGTAAGTATAATCGAAGTATGAGATTCGATGTCCCAAGACTATCTGTGACTAAACAGCTTACAGGCGCTCATCCAAATATCTGGCCGACTTAAAGGTTCCCCTATGATTGGCAGACCGTTCGGGGGCGCGAAATCCAGAAACACCTTTTGTAATTGTCGAGTTCCATTGTCGAAGGAAAGTGCGCAGAGCTTGTAAGCGCAGAGGCTGCCAGAGTTGTCTACAAGAACCATTATAGCTTAAGTGTGAAGCTACTCAACGTATACATGGTCAGTTGGGGCTTTCAAGGACCATATCGGTGGAACTGTTGGACCTAACACGACAACTCAGACATACGGTAGTCGGGGTGTCCCTATCATGGGAGATACGTCGTCATGAACTGTAAAAGAGTAGCCGGAAAGATCTCCTAGGGCTTGGTAATGATCGCGTCGGCATTGGCAAGTAGGGCCGTCGTTGCCTACCGATTGAGTACCATGTCGATGCGTGATATATTGGCAAACGAATTTTGGTCTGGCGTAATCTCGACAGGCGGCCGGCCTGAACTCAACGATATTTTAAGGTAGGTAGTTCCAAATTAAGGCTGACTCGATGCATTCTTGCTCCGCTTGGCACATTCTATCTAGTTGACGGGATCCCATGAATATTCATCAACCGCATCGTACCTATCGGTCTCGACGTCCTGATGCCTTTCCATAAAGACGTCATTCTCATCCTCATCCTCTGATAAGAACATATCGTAAGTCAGGCGCCGGATCTCTGCCCAAGTCAGACCATGTGCCCAGTCCCGAATGTCTTCGAACAGATATGGAGGGCCATCTTGTTCCGCAATGTGAGCCTGGCGACCACGTTTGACAACCACCAGCAATTCTTTGCTTGCTTCACTTTCGGACAACAAGTGTCTGTCTTCCGCCACGCCGAAGTCTTCCCGGTTTTCCGGAATCAATTTCTGCTCGAAAGGTTGGCGAGTACGCGGATTGATGACAGCGCCTGGGGAGTTAGACTGGGTAGATCGATAAATGGTGACGGAAGCCCCGGAGTCCGGCCCATCACGTCTGAATAGAATGTCATTCCAGGTGCTTGGTTGAGGCTCGCGCAGGTACGGATCTGCCATGAATATGTCCTTCTTGGCAAAGCCGAGCATTTTGGAGTTCGGTGTGATAAAATGGAGCTCTCGCCATCCATTCCCATACTTGATCAATCCTCCAAGTGTATCATAGGCAATTTCGCCGCTGGACGACCCAAGAACGGTGAGCTTATCCAGGCGCAAACCTGGAAGTAACTTGAGGGCCCATGCGAGCCTATAGAACACATCGCCGTCGTAGCCTATCGGCTGGAGCATCAACGGGTGTCCCCCGACACGCACATGACGGATCCCTGAAAGGATGGTCAAAGGCAGCGTAGAGAGCTTGTCGAGCATACCCTCCACATTTTCGAAGTTAAACAAAACCAGACCAAGCCAAAGAGCCTCGGCTTCTTGCTTAATCTGGCGACAGGTGCGAAGAATGGCCAGAGAATTAGGTGCAGGCTTCATCGTTTTCGTCGTAATACGGGTGATGCTCCTTTCGCCGAAGGAGAGTCTAGTCGACGCAAAGAGACACGTGTAGATCAGATTGCGTATTTCGCCAGGAAGTTGCAAAAGCAAGCTGTGATCTTGGGAGCGTATGTGTCGACTTTCCGTCCTTTCTTTCGGTGTTCTTTTCCGAGCGCGCTGTGAAGGACGAAGGGTGCTCTTCATATTCTGGTAGTTGAAGCACCAGAGCCGTAAGTGTGGAGTCCATCCTGAAGGCTTGTGCTCGAGGAGATAAAAGCAGGTGGCACAGCCATGGTTTGGCTGGTTGCAATAGGAACAGTTGCCATCCTTGTCCCGCTGTGGATTGTGGCGACGCCATTCTCTAGCATACTCAGCATGATCTTTGCCCTTTGGAGGAAGTCGACGTATCTGTTTCTGAGCAATGTCTCCCTTAGGGTTCTGATAAAGCAAGTCTTTTGAATCTCTCTTGCTCTTGCTCTTGTTTTTGGCCCTGTTCGTGGTTTTCTTCGCTGAAACGTTGTGGTTATGATGTGTTGGAAGAGCTTTGGCCTCTGTGAGAAGCTTGTTGCAGATGTCGAGGAATTCTCGCTTATCCATGTTGACCGCGTCCCCAGCTTTCATCGCAAGCTGACCATGTAAGAAGCCGACGGTTTTCGAAAGCTCCTTTTCGAGCTGGTTGAACATGAAGACAGTTGCCATATACGGCGTGACGCCGACTTTGAGGCTTGTGCAGATACAATTCTGGTATTGCCAAGCCTCGATGTATTCGGCAGCTGTGGTGAAATCTGACCGTCGCATGGCGAAAAGGTCACATGTGGCTTTGTTGGTGCATTCTTCCGGATCTCCCAATTGGAGCCTGTGGAGTTCTCTCCAGAGATCGTCAGCATACTTTGGCTCTGTAGGTAAATTGTTGATCACATCGATTAATTGGTCATCGAGCTGGTTCAAAAGCCATTCCCGAACAGTGAGAGACCAAAATCTCCATGTTGACAGTAGGGGTTGAGGTGATGCCGGTCGTGGCCTGGATGGATCAATCAAGTTCCCTAGCATTAGGGGCTTGAGGGAGTTCTTGACTCTTGATCCCCATCTGGTGGCGTTGGAATTGAGGGATAACTTGGGAACACCTGGGATGGTGACCGTTGTTGGCTCAGGGAGGTCATCAGCCTGTGTGGCTGGTGGCGGGGGGGTTGGTCCAGATGAAGCCATGATGAATTCAGGTTGTTGAGGGGTGTCTTTGACGAGGTGAAGATGAAGATCGGCCCTACAGCCAGTTTGTAGGCGCTTGCTGGAGGCTCGTCGTCGGTCGATCAAGGCCTTTGTGGGCCACCGTGTATTGATATCTGGGCCAACCTTTCGCCCTTGGTGAGGGCTAAATTCCAGAACCCAGAGGAAGGAAATACATGCCAGAGGGAGGAAACAAATTGCACCAGGCAATGAGACTATCTGGAATTCGACAGAGTGAAACAGAGGGCGAAGCGAAGGGGCCAGGGCGGTGTGGCAGATGCTGTTGTCGCATCGGCCCTCACTGGCGCCTCCTGGGTGATGTTGTGTCCGTACTCCGTAGTGATTCCCGAGACTGAGAGACCTACCTATCACTTTGATTACATAATGATCGCTGATCAGCTCATGTCACTCAGGGGCGTGCTCAATTCTAACTACTCAGTAGTCTCAGTGAGCAAAGCGGCGTGGGAGTGAACACTAGAACGGAAGGGGGCCGCCAAGGGTTGCCAGACATACATGCGAAAGACCGATATAGCATCACTTGAGACTCTAGACGCTGGGCTGTCCCCGGATTTACCCCGCTTGAGAGTTTCGACTCTGTAGAGAATAATAAAAATAATCAAGGAAGTTACCGATAGGTATAGCTGCTCGGATATCGTCGTGTTACCAGATTCAAAAGCGACGGAAACTTCCAAGTTGCTCTCTCAAATGGTATGTCCCCATACCTCAAAAGTCAATCGTACAAGGAAACATTTGAACGTTCAATCCAAGGGCTCAATATGACTAGTCACACGGAGTATGGTGCGTTCGCAACCCGGGCCGTGCACTATGGCTTGCGTCATGACCAGTCGACCGGTGCAGTGATCTCAGCCGTAAGTTTGACTCTACTCTTGATTCTGTTGTATGTATTTCTTGGACAGAGCTAATGGGTTTAGATCTCTCTTTCTACTACCTTCGCACAACGCAGCGTCGGTGAGCCCGGTAGGGACCTATATTGATGAATATACTCGAAGCGCCAATCCCAACCGGTGTTCTGTATTTCGAATGCTCTAGGTGCTATACAGATTTCTCGGTTTAGTCATGACTTTCAAGAGGCAGTTGCAGTATTAGAAAACGCGAAGCATGCTCTTACATTTTCATCGGGCTCGGCAACAACAGCCGTGATTCTGCAATCTCTCCCCATCGGTTCGCACGCTGTATCGATTTCCGACGTCTACGGCGGAACCCATCGCTATTTTACCAAAGTGGCCAACACCCACGAGTCGAAGTCTCGTTCGCACCTTCGCTATAATAGGACTTGGAGAAGATGATCCGACCTGGTCAAACTAAACTTATCTGGATTGAGACACATTCCAATCCAACTCTCGGACTGGTTGATATTCGCAAAGCTGCCTCTGTTGCCCACTCCCACGGAGTTTCCGTGGCTGTCGACACTACCTTCTGTAGTCCCTATGTGCAGAATCCGCTTCTGTATGGGTCGGGTATTGTTGTCCACTCTGTTACCAAGTATATCAATGGACACTCGGTACGTGTTACATCTACGCTTAATACTGCAAAGTATTATTGCCAATAGAAAGTGATAGGATGTGATCATGCCCAGTTGCCGCTTTCAACGATTCGGAATGGAAAGAGCGTTTGACATTCCTCCAGAACGCAATCGGCGCTCTTCCATCTGCGTTCGATTCCTGGTTAGCACACCGTGGCCTGAAAACTCTTCGTCTCCGATCGCAAGCCGCGACGAGGAAGGCCGGGCACAGCTATTGCTCTCGCACTCGAGTCATCCGACAATATTATATCCGTACGACATCCCGGCCTATGCAGAAAACAGGGACACCAGTTAGAGTTTGGTTAAGTTTAGGCGCGATGGTCTTTCTAAGTAGGTTTTCCCTTGTCAGCCCTTGACCTCTCGTCAAGTAGAAATTTCCAGGCTGGAAGTGCGGGTCTAGAAAGGAACTCCTTTCCAATTGCGCAGGGACTTGCCTTGTCGGGCGAGACGGGCTATGCTGAGCTGGAGTCTGGGAAGGGCCTCAAGAAAGCCACCACGTGTCAGCGATTCAAAAATCAAAACCATCGCCGATAGATAGGGCTTCCTGCATCGACCGCACGTTAATATCACTAGCTCATAGCTACTGTTGAGCTTAGTATAAGGATACTTAGCCGATTTCGGAGTCGCTCTTGGTGGCTTCTTTGGATCAATTGAGCTGGCCCGTAACGGCGCCCGTGCCCTGTGAATGAACTGTTATTGCCTCAGCCGACAATCGCGCTAGCAGATTCTATTATTCTCGATATCGTACACGAACAAGCGGGAGCCATAATCGCCTTCCTTGACCATATTGTTCCGACATGGACTAAGGATCCGTCCTATTGTGGGTTTGGGATATCACCGGCTTCCTCAGATGCAGATACCGACCAAATTATCATTCACGAATTTCATTGACAATGTACTCAAAGATACTGAAGGTAGGTTGTGAATATATGTGTGATATCCAAGAAGAGACAATGGCTCCGACGCTCGTGGGAGTTCACAATGTAGTGAAGTGTTTCACTAACCTCAACTCGCACCTATGATAAATGCGCTCACGGACGACATGATTTTCTTCAAAGCCCAGTCTCGGTTGTCGAAGTAATGCGTGCTTAAAGACCAAAACTCCTCTTTTAGCGGTCACTTATTCAGTCATGTACTCTGACCCTTCAGAAATGCAGCCTTCATGATGCCTAGTCAAGCGATTTCTAGATACTACCAGGATGAATAATGAAAATCCTGATATGAAACAGAAATCCCTGCGCAGGGCTGGAAACTTCCATGCCTTATGTCAATCTTTGACCCATGATAACAACCCAAGAAATCACAGGAGAACAAGAATTGTGGCATGAAAATTACTATAATCTCTCAAGGACAAGCTCTCACTACATCGTCGATCGCATCTATGAAGTAATCCATGTTGTTGGGGTTCAGTCCCGCCACGGAAATACGCCCATTCTCGGTCTGCTCGACTGTCAGCTTGGGTCTGTGGCGCAGAGAAGGACAAAACCCACCATGTAAATGTGCCATTTATCTTTAAGGAGCCTGATTTGATCCTTCGAGAGGCCAGTGTAACTGAACATTCCGATTTGGGTGGAAAGCAAGGCCCATGAGCCTGGTGTTCCTCGAGCTTCCAGTTGAGACCTTATCTCCTTGCGTACTTTCGTCAAGCGACCGCTCATGATGCGTAGCTCATGTTGCCATTGAACAAATAGATCGGGGTCGTTCAAGACTTGGCTAGCGACGTGGGCTCCATAGGCGGGAGGATTCGAAATGTGAGCACGTTGAAGGATTGCAAGTTGACTACAGATTCGCATTGCAGTTCGAGAGGCATCCGGTGACGGTGAACAGATGTAATGAAAGGCGCCAACACGTTCCCCATACATGCCAAGATTCTTCGCGAAGGACTGAGCAATGCAACATTCAAACCCGCGTTCGATAAAGTACCGGCATGCCCATGAGTCTTGAGTGAGGTCGCCACTTGCAAATCCTTGATAGGCATTGTCAAAGAAAGGGAAATGTCCTTTCTCTGCCATGGTATCTGCAATTCGCCTCCACTCTTCTTTCGATGGATCCAGTCCAGTGGGATTGTGAGCACAGCCTTGCAGTACAACTAGCGACTTGCACGGGGCCTCTTTCAAATCAAGGATCATGGCTTCGATGTCAATCCTTTGAGAAGTTACCGAGTAATAACGGTAGTACTGCACGTCAAACTCCGACTGGCTGAAAATTTGGTAGTGGTTTGGCCAGGTGGGATCAGAGATGAATGCCTTGGGCCTTTCTGTTCCACGGCAGAAACGAGAGATGAACGTCGCTCCGAGGTGAACTGCCCCAGTACCTGAAACTGTTTGCATGGATGTTACCTAGAAGAGTTAGCTAATGCTACCTGTCTCTTGAACAGTCGGGGCAAGTCTCTTCTTGTCAAACTAATCACATCTCTCTCTATTTTTCTTCATTCTGGCTTGGAAGTGCATACCCGATTGTCAAGAATAGCTGGGCTATCATTGCCGAGCATCAGTCTTTGCGCTGCCGCCAAGAACGAGTCCAGACCACGTATCGGGAGGTACTCGTGGTTGAAATCGGGTGTTTGAAGAAGTGCCTCCGCCTAACACTGTTCTGTCAGAAATCTCAATCGACGCGTGCTTGGAGTCCCGGCAAGCAGACCTTTCTAACGACCGGCAAAACCCACGGTTTGCCATGCTCATCCCGATAGGCGCCAATTCCCAAGTCAATCTTTTTTTCATTGGTATCTTGTCGATACTCTCTCATCAGCCGATAAAGGGGGTCTTCTGGGGCCTCTGGCACATTGGCCATGGTAAACGGCCCATGAGTAGCGGTGCACATGACTTTCAATTGTCTGTCATCCAGCTTTTCGGTATTCCAAGCCTTGAGAAATCGATTGAAGCGCGATCTCATATGAGATTTTGGAATGGTGGCTGCAGATAAGTGCGACAAAAATCTGTGTCAATCGCCGATCTGCGATTCGGCGACTCAAATTATTTACTTGCTGAGCTTCCCCCCCGGCTTTGATTTATTAGGGCATTCAAGCCTCTCTCTGCTTTCATGCAAATAATCTTTTACCAATTATAAAATCATTATTTCTTTAATCTCAGGTCAATACCTAATCATTGATTATATAGCGAACGGGATCGCTAGAAGTGATGTCTCGGAATCGGGACTCTCAACACCTAGCCGAAAACTTGAATCGATTATAAATCTTGAATTGTATTTTGATAGTATTAAAGCCTGGATCTAGAGTGTCATTGATCTGTTTAGCTTCAATGCACATGGAAACAAATCTATTACATCTCGGCTACTGAGAGTCCCCTGCCCCCCTGATAGACCGAATCCAGACTGAATTGACATCCAGCAGCTAAATCCAATTAGGAAATTGGAAATCTCTTGGTGGAGACCGAGTTTCCCCAGACTCCCTTCGCATACTTTCTCGGAGATCAGTAAGAACCACTTGTTGACTTCGAACCTTCCACTAAAAAGCGATGTTGTAGCCATTCAAGGTCTCGCCCTTGAATGCTCGTGCACCTACCAAAGGCAAGTAACCAGCCCTGAGCCTAGAAAGGTGCCCAACAAGACGGCTCCGGAGTAACCGTGTCCCCGAAGCTTCATGAAGCGGAGCATTCTTCAATTCCGAATCCGAATTCCAGCCCTCCTTTCAATGTTGTTGCAACATTGAGACCCTATATCCTTCTTAGTAATGCAGCCATGGCAGTAGGGAATTATGGCATTGAGAAACTATTGATTCTGAACCTTTGACAATATGTTACCTGAGGCTCGATACTAAGGAGGGTAAAACTGACCGAGAATTGATATCCAGATGGCGGAACAGACACCACCCCGAGTTCTCATTATAATCTCGGATCAATCAGAATCAACATTAGGAGCAGGCCTGGTCAAGTTCAGAAGACACATACCGCGTTGCTCTTGTGATCCTCAAAGACAATCATTACCTGAAACACATCGGCCAACTCAAACCGAGGCTGCTGGCAAAGCAGAAGTGGGGAACTCGCGTGTTCCTTGTCGTTGACGCCTCAAATACCTCATATGACCCTTCCTTAGGACATTTTTCCGAGCAAAACAGGCTCCCCGTTTCGATTATTCGACTAGGTGAAAAGGTGCAAGCTTACCCGGCAAACCCCCTAATACAGAACAGGGTGAATAGAGATATTGCCCAAGTTCATAACGCCAATGGTACCTATAGATCGCGTTCCGCCCTTCGTTACAGATTATACCTTCGGTCCACCAGCGTAACTCAACCCATGAGACCCTTCATTGCTGCTTTGAAACCCTCTACCATATTCTCCTGTCTGCAGGTATGGTGGGGCGTAATCAGTGTTACAAAACTCGACCAATGGGTTTCCTTGTGACTACAGAGCTGGCAACCCGGAAGGCCAACACACTTCACGTCGGGGTGTAACATCAGAGTACAGTAAGTAGTGCTTGTTAT
Source organism: Penicillium simplicissimum (assembly GCA_024706585.1). NCBI lineage: Eukaryota > Fungi > Ascomycota > Eurotiomycetes > Eurotiales > Aspergillaceae > Penicillium > Penicillium simplicissimum. The sequence goes on from JAMZTW010000044.1 coordinate 2,435,336, forward strand.
GGCCTATCTACCGGTCGAGATGTTAGGTTGCACTCATGTCAAGCAGTAATGTGCCAGACCACGGCAGGTTCCAACGAGGTCCTAAACTCATGGAGGAATGCCGCCCACGAAACAAGCATGGATTAAAAATTACTTACTATCTTAAGGTTGGTTTAATCACACCCAGTAAAATCTTATCAAGCAACAATCGCAGCGATCAGCGCGTCCAACGCGGAGCTATGAGTTGAAGCATCCGCTGAACTGAACGGACCCGCCCAATTGACACCTAACTGGTTCTGTTCGTTCCGATCATTGGCCCATATGCTATTCGCACAGGCCTCAATCACCTGTTTGTAGATATCCTTGGGGGATTCCTGATGTAGCATCTGTAGATTGCGTATGAAGATTCCCTTGAATTGGGTAGCGTCCGGGGCGCAATTCGGCTCACAGACATCGTGAATAACCATGTTCGCGTCGGAAAGCTTCTTTATTGCAGCTTGGGCAATTTGGTGGGCCGAGTCCAGGTATGTGTCGTTAGGAGCCGCTCTGTTGAGCTCGACCAGACCGCCGAGTACAACCCCTTGATTGTAAGACCAACTAATAATTCATTAGACAACCGACAGAGAAATAAAACAGACCGATGGCAGGAAGAAAAAATGGGAAGAGGGAACAGCAGATGCGTACACTGTCTGGCCGTTGTTTTGACAATTCTCCAATAAACCATCATTGATGGTCCCATCCGGTCCAAAGAAGGATTGCGCCGAAAACCAATCCCACTCCTTCTGCGCCCATTGGGCATAATTGTTCCTATCGGACTCAGATGCAGCACGGTTGGCAAGATGTGCGGCAACCGAAAGAAAGAGCTCGTTTGTGATCGCATTGATGTAGGAACTGGTCGTACTCCATTGTAGGCCACCACCTCCACAGCGCGTGCCCCAAGCCTTAGTCTGAAAAGCGTTTAGTCCCGAAAGAATATTTCAAAGAAGAGCGCAGAAACTCACTAGACTCGAGAAGAGACCTTGTGCCAGTCCCAGATAAGTATCATCGTTGGTAACATCGTATGCCGCAATCCAAGCTAACGCCCACCACGCATCATCGTCATAAGCCGAGTCCAGCCACTCCGAAGCATTGGCACTTTGGTATCGTGACTGTGCTTGTACCTCAGGGCCAGGTTCAGGATTGTACGCTGGCGCCATGTGAAGTGTGTTTTCGAAAACATAAATCGCAGTCTCTGACACAGATGGGTCAACCACGGCTAGGTCTGCGATCGCGGTCATGCAATTCGCGCCATTCCACCATCCACAAGTATCCCAAAGACCGCTTGTGGCATTGTACCAGTTCTGAAGAGTATTGAGAGCTACCTTAGCTCTTGACTTGGCATCCTCGGCAACCGCGAATCCTGGTATGGTGAGTCCTACCAGAAATGGGAAGCGCGCGACCCAACGAAGGAGCAGCATGTTGAGTTCGAGGACGGAGAGAAACAAGACGCGGCTCTTGTTGACAATAGGGGGTCGTTAATTAGGATATGATAGCTCACAGCGCGAGCCCAGACACAGACATAACTGAATGACAAAATAAACTACATTCTTGCAACGGAACCACCTTGATTGGCTCAAAGTCTTCCTCCAGTCGGGCAGATCCACTGATGCGCGTACAAGTTCGCGCGAGATCGTTGATCAGCATGATCGACCGGATCTCATCAAGGCATTTTGCCATTTTCACCGTGTCAAGACTTCTCCCATTGTTGTAATTCTTGAGCCACGAGTTTTACGATAGTGAACTTACTTACTCGAAGATAGTTAACTAGTAATGACTCAACTTGGCAACGATCATTAACATGGTGTCTGGACTCTGGAGCAAAAAGCTCGGTCGCGTGCTATCTAACCCCTTGCAAAGACGAGGACCCGCTTAGTTCCTCAACGCCCTGTGTCATGCAGAACTGGCTTCACCTCCGACGTGGTGTGACCAGAGACAGATAGGCCAGACTGGTGCTGTCTATTTGTCCGTTGATTTTCAAAGTGCAAGTTCCACCCACCTACACTATCACCTCCATGTTGAGCTCAATTCTTCATAGCAATCATTCCGAGAAAGTTGGTTGATGTTAGGTATACAGCAGCGGACTTGGGATTTAACTACGGAATTCCAGTGTGAACTGAGTAGGGCATTGTTACCCACTTCGTATGCTATGTACTCTGTCCGCATTTGCCTCTAGTACCTAATAGATGAGACGAACTTTTTCCTCGCGCATCTTATGTGTAATGCATGGTTCAGATGGTTGGGTGATAAATCCAGGTCGAGGCCAGGCCTCCAGGCCATTACACAATACAATGTTTCATGGCGAAGTATTCATGGGAATGACGTAGATGAGACAATGTCGCCTCAGCTTGCTTGAGAGAGGCTGCATCTGGATTTGGTCATGATACTAGATCACTCTTTAGTACAACAATCCTCCGGTCGTTTGCTTATCTCATAGTCTCGAGGTAGGTTAGGGGACATCGTGTTCGCTTCTAGAAAAAGAGGCATCATTTCATACCATCACTTCTAGCGGAGACGAGGACATCTGAAAACTTCATGAGATGATATCGAAATCTCCAAATTGTTGTGCTTTGACTCGTGAAATGCTGATAGTCCGGCCGTACATGGGGGCCGACAGGTCGACTGGCAGGCAGATCTGAGTCACCCATTTGACCCAACAATCCCACCTGTCTCTTATCGGGCTTTGAATTATTTGACCTGATCCAGTTCTCAAAGAAGAAGATCCGAAGGCGTCACTTCTTCAAGAGGGACCCTATTACCGCATTCTCCTCAGCCTCAGTCTCTACCATTTCCAAAATCCGAACACTGCTTATCGCCAATACCCAACCACGCGTCACTATCACAATCGCGTCACGACCCCACAAAGCAACATGATAGAGCTGCCCCGCACATCTAGAGACGATCTAAGCATAACAAACGCCACAAAAGAAGACGTGCCAATTATCCAAAACATGGTCGAAGCCGCATACACCAAGTACATCACTCGCATCGGCAAGCGGCCAGCCCCGATGGACGAAGACTATCATCGGGCTATCCACACCGACACTGTACTCGTCCTCAGGGGAAAGGATACCGAGGTCGTCGGAGCGATTGTGCTTGAGCTTAGGCCGTCTTCCGATTCCGTTCAAGTCAATAACCTGGTTGTACATCCCAATGCTCAGGGTCATGGATACGGGCGGGTTCTCATGGATTGTGCGGAGGACCTTGCTCGGTCGCGGGGTTATCGAGCCTTGACTCTTTATACGAATGTCAAGATGGTTGAGAATCTCGCCGTGTATAGGAAGATGGGGTTTTTTGAGACGGAGAGGAAGTATGAAGATGGGTTTGATCGAGTTTATTTTCGTAAGGATCTATAGCCCGTGCTTTGCTTCTTTAGGTGGAGGTTATGTGAAGTGCGCGGGATAAATGGAAGTGTTGAGGTATCTGAAGATTTGGTTTGTGAGAGTAGATATACATGGGAGTAACTCGTAATCCATGCCAACCTAGGCAGAAGAATCAGACAACCCCTGCCCTCTTTCGAAGAAGATATGTACAAGTTCCGTCGTGAATAAGAAGGGTCGGGACCAAGAGTCGTAGAGAGAAAAGAGAAGGATACATATGTATGGATGGGGTGAATAGTAGCTCCCATCGGTCAAGTAGGGGTCATCAAGAAGGTGGAATAGTAGATGAATATTAGAACGATGCGTCAAGGGGAAAGTAGGCGAGTACAGGCGTGAAAATTGAGCAGTGACTCGCACAATGATCAGACCAATTATATTGCTGATCATCAAAAATCAAAAAAAAAAGAAAGAGGTTATCGTCTCCACATTCGAGATGGGGCATCATTGAAGTCTTCCTTGCTGGAGCGCTCGCTGGCGCCTTCTGAAGGGTACGCAGGCTCCGTGGTGATTTCGATGGTTGTTTCTTGGTACACCTTGCCCATGGGGCCCATTTCAACCGGCTGGACAATGTTATCGGTAGAGCCGTGGCGGTCGAGGTCCGTGTCGTGCATACCACCAAGCTGGGTCCGGTTCTTGGGGTCAGCAGCTGTGATCGTGGTAAGGTGGTTTCCATCCCCGTGGCGTCCGCGGCTGCTTGCGAACTTGTTGTAAGAACGATCAGCGCTGGGTTCGGAATCAATGATGAGGTTACGGCGGGTGAGGGTGTAAAGAACGACGTCGACTAGACCAGAGCTAGTGATGATAGCACCTTTGAGTATGTTAGCGGCTGTGGCTTTTGAAAACATTCCTAGAAACTGAGTGTGGGGGAATATCTGACTTACCGGCACAGCAGAAGAAAGTGATGGAAGGAGTGTTGCCGTTTGCCGTAGACATACGTCCAGCAGCCAGAGGAAGGGAAAGAACAATGTAGACGATGGGATAGATGGTCATGTAGCCAACCACACGGCGCAGGCGCTTGAGACTTTCCAGCTGGCTGTTTCCCAGGATGGAAGAAGCGGAGATTTGCCGTCGCAGCTGGAAGTACATAATCGCGTAGAGGCACACCGTACCGAATTCGGCCAGGAAAATCCAGATGTAATGAGTCCAAAGACGAACCGTCTCATACTCTTCATTAATCCAACACCAGGCGCCGGAAGGCACGAAGACATCTGCACCGTACGCAGCCAGAGGAATAATCGTAATAGTCGCAATGAATAACCAGACACCGACGACGAACGAGACGAACATCTTGTGAGACATTTTGTATCCCCAAACAACCAGCAAGAACGTGTGGAATGCAATGGCAAGCACGAAGAGTCCACTGCCGGGATCTCCGATTTGGAGCCAAAGACCTTGCAGGAAGCAAGCTGCTGTGGCGGACTCGATCTTATCGGTAGCGATCCACTTCACACAGATCATAAAGGCAATGGATTGTTGGAAATCGGCCAAGATCAGGTTGTAAATCAGAATGATATACTGGTTGTAGCCGATGTATCGCTGGTAGTTTTTCCGCCAGAAGATGAGTCGATAGGTAATGAAAGAAAGTAGCGACAATGTGGCAAAAAATGAGAGGAATGCCATAACCGAGACTGCAATCAGACCTCTCCGTTGGGCGAATGGCAATGGGTCGATATCGAGTTGGACTTTGCTGGTCAATCGTGGTAGCAGCTCACCCCCGGAGGACTGGCCTCGCGGCATGAGACTGGATAGGAGCAGTGAAGCCATTGTTGCCCGTCTTCAACGTAATCGACAGACCTGGAGAAGCCCTCGAACCACCACCTAGATGGGTTCGAGAATGCGATATGAACCGCACCGCGGGGGTGTGGTCGGCGAGCAAGGCTCGGAAATCGATCTCTGAGCCAGGTGCAGTGTGCGCACTGGTTAAAATGCCCGATTTGCCAGGTTAAGTACAGCTATGACGGCGTTTCGATCCGTGGAGAGTGGCGGACTCGCTTGGACCTCACCCACAGATTAACCGGCAGGGGTGGGAGTATGAGGAGAGGGGTGTAAGGAACGACAGGAACGTGGGTAATGTCTAACAAAGAATAAAAGTGCAGGAGTGATTATTAAAGTTGCTTATGCCCAGATCCGAGACATCGGAAAAGATCCCATAAGCAGAGTATTGTCGGGCAAGGTGAACTCTAAAAGCAATAGGATGATAGGATCAGGGGAAAGATTGATCGAAAGGCGAGATCACAGACCTTGTTCTGCCGTCAAGAACCAGAGTTCCACACAATGAGGACTTTTGGAATCTTTGGTTCTGGGGCTCGTTGTAGGATCATCTCCGTTGGAACTCTCTCATAGTGGGAAAGATTTTAGCTTGATACCACCCATGATTGGAGCGGGGCACACAACTACTTCCGTTCTCCGTAAATTCAAAAATTGTAATGTGTATCATTGTCAAGGCCCAGATTGTGGTAAGATTGTCTCCACATCGGGCGCCCATAAACCCCTCTTTGACCAGGGTCAACGACTTCAGGGTGGAGATTGTATGAAGAGGTCTCTACGACAAGAGGGTCAGAGACTCAGAGTTTGGTCGAGACGGCTAAACCCACCCAGGATCACCGTCCAAGGCTCCAGCCGGTATAGGAGCTAGTACTACTTGGGTCGGAAGTGTACGACAACGACTGTGCAGTGTGCAGCATGGCGACTGCCGAAAAGGGGGTAGCGCTGGTCCAGTGCGGCTGCTCGCCGTACAAATGATGAGCTTGAAATTGAGAAAAGTCGTTGGAGACGTCCACGTTATTGCCGCGCCACAAACTCTCTCTCCGCGCTGACCTTTTGAGGCACGTTCCGTCCACTCAGCATGGGCCGCCATCGACTAGTCTATGTGATTCCGACGCAGGGGCGAGGCTTCTGGAAGACTGGAACGCTACTGGAAGACACTCGCGGGGTTCACCGCGTACGCAGGAACTGGCCTCGTGGCCATCGCTTGCAGACCTCGATGAGATTGAGCAGTGATCGTTATATCAACACTGGTGGTCACTGGGAAGCCCAGTTTTCAGCTGGCTGGACAGGGTTAGATCCTCCGTGGCTATTCCGGGCGGGGGAGCATTGATTGCCCGAGGTGATTCCACAAGGATAATAGGGCTAATTGGCCGGTAGCCAACGGTAACGCAGTATTCGTCGCCAGGGGCTGCATTTTCCGACCCCGCAGAATCACTCGCTGGCCAGCGACTACTAGACTAGTGTTTCTCATCCGTGTTTACTGTTTACAACTTTACTCTGGTTAACCGGCAGCTTCAGGGGAGACTTTCCGAATCTCAAAAGTATGGAGAAGGTCCCTGTGACTTGCATGTGCTCTTGCCAAGGGTCGACAATTCAGAGCCAATGTCGTCGATCATATACGGTAGTCTGTAGCCACCTCGTATCACAAGCAAAGCAGAGCCATTCGCTTTTGAAAGTCAATGATAGTGTAATATTTTGACCTGACGGTGTTGCCATTGGACTATGAACAGGCTTTGTGTCCACTTGGAACTGACCGGCAACACGGCTGGTGGTCCCATTGACTCCATCGAACATGGAGCCCTGCCAGGCTGGGCGACCGTGGAATGGACGGCAATTCTTGACTGAAACCAGCTAGTTGCTACCCGCTCATGGGCAACGGTTCAGGGGTTGCTGGTGCCCAGACTCGAGGCTTGCGTCGCTGAACCACCGGTGGTTTTCCGGGCACAAATTGAACCATCATATTGTTCGGGCGCAAGCAGCAATTGCTGAATTTGGGGCTTATTGCAATGCTGCACCTTCAGCATTGAGCATAGTGTACTAAAAGTGTAGTACATATCGCAAAGAATGCATCACCGGGGAGGAGTAACTCTCGTGTCACGGTCGCAAACGTGTGCGATTCGCAAAGTTTGCGCGGATCTCCACCCGTCAATGAGTGGCGATCAAAGTCTGCTGAGCGGCGAGCCTGAAAGCCGCTCGGGAATTTTTTTTTTTTTTTTTTTCACAGTGGGTGAAACGTCGAAAGTGTCAATTGGGGGTCTCGAAGACCCGAAGAACAACGCCGTGCTACGTCGGCTGGTCCGTCAGGACCGTCACCCATGTGCCGAGGATCTTGGAAAGAAGCAAGTGGCCCTGAAGGGTTAAGATGTGCAAATGACTAGCGCGGTTAGGCAATGGAGACGCGATGGGGCACGTCCACGATGGGCAGGATCAACACCGCTGAAGCCTGAAAGGGGGATCCTTGACCAGCGAAGGATGAGTACACACTGGCGCCGTCGCACACTAGAGTCATTTAGCAGCGATCATGGGGAGTTGCAAACTTGCAAAAGGCAATCAAGAATCAAGCCGCCCAAGAGCGAAGGAATGGAATGTGCGCCCCGAGTGCCATTAACCGTCACTGCTCAATGCTTGCCCTGTTTACACTAGATTAGAGCCAAGTGGCGATTTGACTCACGAGTCAAAGGGGCCCGCTGGGGGAGGTTCCTCAGCCTTGAGGTGGGCACCTTCTTAGACTGTTACAGTAGAACCTACAGTAGACTAGTACAGTAGAATCGTAGAGGAAGCCAACAACAATACATTCTTGCTAAAACAATAATACGGAGTACTCCGTACACTAATCAAATTGCACTGAAAAGAGCGGTCACGGACTTAAGCTTGGCATGCCGCATAACTGACTACTGCGAGACATCTCCCCCACACTATTTCTTAATGGTTTCACCCCAAGCTTGCCCAGGAATCAGGATTGCTTAATCTATGAAGCCAGATCATGACGTCTTCTGATATGATGCCGGAAAGTTTGTCGAGATAGGACGGAGGCCAAGGTCTATTGTGTCGACACTGTCGAGAGCTCGACAATGGACAGGCACCTTTGGTACTTAGGTACTTAGGTATGCCCTACTGGAGCTCATTTCCATGGTTCTTTCCAGGGCCAACCTTACAAGTTAGCAAGCATGGTACACTATGCCACCGTGGACGCCGGGAACTACCGTAATCCGTCTCCTTCACTTGCCTCTTGCTGCTAGCCTGCTACTAGTAGCTAGGCTACTAGCACGTCTCGGCCTGCCGATCAACGTCCCGAAGCCATGGAACTGTCAAGGAGAGTTTATACCAGATTTGCCTGCTCCCCATACAATCTCGCCACTTAGCCGCGCTATTGGCGAACGGCCGTGATCAATAGCCCATCTTAGCCCTTTTAGTTCAATGCTCCGGATATACGGTCCCTTACCTCCTCATTGGGATTCAGAATAGGCTCAAGCATAGGCCGATATCAATAGCCAACTAGTGATTTATCGGCATCCTTGGACCATTCGAGACAATGGCTTCCACCAACTGCTTCTTTAGTCACGAGATCTGTGGTTTTCATACCGGGCGCGGATTCGATTTCATCAAATCTGAACGGTGATCGTCAGAGGCCAGAAGAATCTGCAATATGCAAATTGACTCTCTCCGCCCGGTTAAACCCCCAAACATCAGGACCAGGTGCCCTGAGCGCTTATCTTGCGGTAAACCTGCCGAGTCTCGTCGTCGGCGCGGGGAGAGGCTGCAATCTTCGTTAACAATTAGTGGCTGGTCGAAAAGCCACCAAAGCTAAGTTGCTCAACTGCCGATCTCCATCTCAGACGCGGCTGGTGTCCTCTTCAGGTCTTGTCAAGTTGTCAGTAGTCCGTACTAAATTTGCGCTCTAGTTACCAACGCTAATTGTAGGATACTTCGAGTCTCCGGCTCACATGTGACCTTCAGCGGTAGCGGCAGGAAACGTTCCTTTCCCCATTACCGGGCCGTAACATTATATGTACGCTATTGATTCAGCCCGTGGCAAACAACCCGGGGTTGATTGGAGGAGGTTGCTTTTCTCGGGTTAACTGCGGCGATCTGCGAGTGCTACAGCAGAGTTTGTGCGGGATGGCAAGCACTGCCAAGGGAGGTGATCCGCTATGTACAAAGTACAATAACTAGATCAGATGGTCACTTCACGAGATGAACAAGTGGTCAAGGTTTTGGTCTAGATGTACCCGATGAATTGGAAAGTTCAATAATATCTATGCCTAGTTTCCTACCGATCAGAAGGAATACTTTCCTTCATGGAGCCACTTGTGCCTTCACAGCCGAAATCAATCCCATCCCCTCCCACTTCCAGGTCTTGAGAAAAGCTGCCTCGCCATAAAGTTGGGTTATAGATCGGCACATTCGGAATTCCGATCATTCACGCTTTGGGTACATGATGCCTGTGAAAGACCATTTTTGAGCATCAGAGCAGCTCCACTCTCTGCATCGCCGAGCGAGATACCTTCTCCACTAAGCGTCCATGCAGGACATTCTATCATCTCTGTTTCCTCAGAAAACACCTTTGATAGGGCTTAGCTCAAGGAGGGAACATGTTAGCCAATTTTCTTCTTGCTTCGGCTGGAACCGATGCCCGTCTTTGCTTAGAGACGGTATGAACATGTCTAGGAGATACTTGTCTTTTGCTTTCGTGTCTGCGCCACACGCACAAAGGACAAGACGAACGTTCTATTCGTGATTGGTGTCACTGGTTCCGATATATCGACATCGAGGGTAGCTTATGGCCGTTTCGTTCCGTAGCTAGACTTTGAGATGTGAGTCTTCTGCAGTCTGGTAGAGTGTATTGGCACCAGCCGCTGCTGGATGACTCGAATGTGACTCCCTATTCCTATTGAGCTGGCAAGCGCTCGGCCTTGCCAGACCTCCACCTAAGCGGATTTTTCCCATTGTGGGTGAGGCTATAGTGCATTGCCTTGCTGGAAACTTCCATTCCAAAGATGCCCAGCCAGACGGTGTGACCAAATCTAGATTGGAGGCTCTAGCAAGAAAGGGAATACGCGGTCATTCAATCCAAGACGAGTAATTACCTGGGTTTGCCTCATGAAGAGATTTGCTGTAGAAAGAGATCCAAAGTTCATTTCATTGGTATTCATCCGGGGTCAACGATTCACATCACAGACCGCGCATGGCATTCATGAATCATTAAAAAACAAGCTGAGAAAAGCCAAACACAATGTCAAAATCATAAAAGGGTAAAAATGCACCAGGCTCGAAGCCATTGTCATCTGGGAACAAGGCCGTAGTGGGTATCATCATCAGTTCATCAATCAGCAGCACCCGATGCAATCATGTATCCACCTCGTAAGGAATCCTGGAACTTCCGCGTCGCTGCCACCAAGTAAAAGGCCATCACATCAATCTTGTCCAACTTGTGGTCCAAGTCTATCTCCGACGCGAGTTTCGGCTGTCGCGGCGACTAACATGCACAACGTCCTCGTCCTCATCTTCTTCCTCGACTGGCGCCGGGGTCCGGCGCTCAGTGCGTCGCTTGGGTCGGCGCCGGCGGTTCGAGCTAATGTTACTGGCGGAGTCGTCGGGTGCCAGGGAGCGGTCATCGTCCAGGAAGTCATCTTCTGTGCCGCTCTCCCATGCGTTGATACCGGAGGCGGGCGTTCCTAGACGGGCCTCGACATAGGAGCCGCGTCGGCTTTGATTGGCGACGGAGAGCCCGGCACCGCGCTCACGCAGTGCGCGGCGGACAACCTCCGCTTTGAGATGGAGTGCCTCAAAGGCATCTTCCAAAGCTTCCATACCGAGGAAAATATCTCGTTCAATTTCAGCCAGCGCAGCGATCTCAGTTTCCTCGTCTAACGCGATCGGCCCTCCAAAAGAAGCAGGGGAAGCGGGGCCTCCGTTGGGCTGGCTTGCTGGGCGGAAGCTACCGTCCATGTAGCTAGGCGTCGGTCCACGGGAGACTCCGGCAGCGCTGAAGGGGGTGTTGGAGCGACTGGTACTCCAACGAGCGTTTGTAGGCGGAACCGGATCTTCGACACCGCTGCGGAGGAACCCATCAAATCGGCCAGAGATCAAGATCTCCCACTCGTCGTCAGTGATGGCCGCAAGGGTTGCCAAGACATGGTGCAGGCCAGGATTGCTCAGCATGTACATGGCGGTTTCCGGGTCGCGCGGGAGAGAGGGAAGGCGGTATAGTCGCTGAATGGCCTGCGAAGAAGACACAAGGGGTGACGGTCTTGGTCGAGGTTTCTCATCATCTGACCGTGGCACAGGAGTCGAGGAGTTGATACCAAGAAGGGCACAAAACACGGAGCGTTGGTGAGGCTCGAGATGGGTGATCATTGCAAAAGTCAATGTTTCATCGTCCACTTCTTCAGGCGCACTACTTGCCGAATCAGTCTGCTCCGAAAGCCATTTGTCTACTGCGACCTTGGTCTTGCGAGATTGACGGATAAAGTGCTCCCGGTATTCCTCCGGAACGTCGACATCAAGCTTCTGCATGGGAATATGCTCCTCGCCAGGCACACCCGCATCGACCGTTGATGCAGCCATCATAAACGGCGGCCACATGGGCAACTCGCGACGCCCAGACACTAGCTCCAAAACCTCCCCCCAGCTAACACCCTCTGGGCGTTCCTCTGTATCTTCACGCTCACACATAAGACAGTTGCATGGCTCCGATGAGATATCACGTGCAAAAACCGCCTCCAAGCGGTCCAGCAATCGACGTGCAACTGACCGGTATCCAGTCGCAACAGCCAGAGACCCGTTCTTGCTCATGACTTTTTGATAGTCATCCAGCAGATGACTGAATGGATCAAAGACCTTAGCTGCCAGCTGAGCTTGATTAGTTGATTGGGAAAAAGGGTCGGACGTGGCTGGGGCAGGAAGCAGTGTTCGCGGCACCCGATGATCTAGGCCTCCATGTTGAAGAAGGTAGTCGACCCTTGGGATGGAGAGAGGCACCTGCGGGGGAGGTGGAGGCGGCGGCGGCGCACCGAATCCAGGACCGGGAATCACGGGTCTTCCATAATCAATCGAGTCGTCACTGGGAGTATGGCGGTGGGAGGTAGTAGACCGGGTCTGATTGCGCGAAGGGGGCTTTATCGGTGGTGTCATGGGTTTCCGTGGTACTGAGTATTGTTGGTTAGGGGCGATGGAGGTGGCATCAGATCCATTGGTCGATTCCGCACCGACATCGCGAACTGTCGACTGTGAGGGCGACATCGTAGATCGACTTGACCGTTTGGGCAGCTTCTTCTCATCCGAGAGTTTCGTTTTGGATGGCTTGTGGCTGGCACGAGGCGAGGACGCATCCTTGTCAGTCTTGGACGATCTCGACTTTGGTGTATCTGCCCGCGCCGGTTTGCTGGACTTAGTGGAATCATCTCTCTTCGATCGAAGACTCGAGGACGACCTGTTCACCTCGGTCCTGATCTTGATGCTCGCCTTCTTCGCCTTGGGCTTTTCCGCCTCTTTATCATCTTGTTTGCTGAGCGTGCTGTCCCTTTGAGATGCTTCCTGATCGAGACCAGTCAATGGTGGGCTGGGAGGGGCATGATGATTCTCGGTGCGGTTGTGGCTGGGCCCATTTTCCTTCTGAGCGGTCAAGTCGGTCGGGTCTGGGGTAGGGATGTCACGGTGACGGACATCTTCTTTGCTGTGCGCTTTGGAGAAGGAGGGGTATGGAAGGCTGGTTCTCGATTCCAGGAACGAGGCAGTTCCCGCTCGGCTCGCGGCGTCGAGTCCTGGCATCGAGGACCGTCGTGGGGGTGCAGTGTCGGAGGTCGAGGAAGTGGAGGAGTGAGCCGTGGGTTCTTCGGGCTCGGTTTCCTTGGTTGACGTGCGGGAGGTCCGTCCCTGGGACGCACGCTTTGTTGATGTTTGGGATTGTTTATTGGAAGGAGTGGAGGAGGAGTACTTGGGTTTCCGAGTCTTAACGCTGTTAGGTCTCACCGGAAAAAACATGGCGGGCTCGTGAGAAATCGTAGCCGGAGTCTTAGCCGCACGAGGTGGATCCCTTCGAAAAGCCTTGGGCCCGCTGGTTCATCGGTCGCAGGCCTGATCCGTGCCTTCTCGAACTCTCGTGTCAAACAGGCTGGAGATAGAGGTGCTGCACCGCCACTGAGGGGGATTGTGATCCTATTTTCGTCTCCAATGCCTGCGCGTGTTGCCTGGCGCTTAAGTTGGGCAGGTGTGACCTTTCACTGGTCGCTTAAAGTTGTGGTGGCACAGCGCTTGCGTCGATCGCACGAGAGAGCTGAGGGAAAGGCTCAGGCATGCCATCGATGGATGGCCGTTAACTGTCTGTCTCGGCGATCGATTCAAGCGGGACTCGAATGATAACAGTGCACAGTGAAATAAGCTCGCGTTCAGGTACGATGCATGAAACGCCCCGGTGGAAGGTCGTGGAGGGAGGTGAGCGACTCGCTATGCGGTGAACGGACAATGGAGCCTAGTAACCTAGGAGGAGGACACTTTTGGCCCCCGCTCAACTGGCGTGGGGACAGCTGCATGGACGCCAGATGCTTCTGGTGAGATCAAAATGATTCAACTTAGGCTGAAACGAGGAGAACCCGAGGTCGAATGAGAATCGTGCTACGGTCACCTGACGACGGCCTAGTCCTTACTGTAAAGTGTACTCCGTACATACCACCATGTTGTTCTTGGGGAACTAAGCTTACACAAGTCTACGCCCCAACGGCAACACAGATTTGATCAGTTCCTTGTGCAAATTGTGGGTATCATTCAACAACTTAAATAGCTGGTTTCGCTCAAAGACAAGATTTATCAAGTAGCACATGGTCTATGTACTCAGCGACTACTCGATCGCATGCAGTCCATTCGGCGCCTTCTTGACTGGAGAAGTTTGCAACACCCAATTTCCATCTTCCTCAAGCGCCAAACCTTCCCGACGGGCTGCTCGCAGCGTCTTCTCTCCAGCCGGAGTCAAATCGCCCGAGTGGCAGTCCCAAACCCAGCCTTCCTTGAGCCACATCCATGTGAGATAAGCACGCAGTTCCTTGTCCTGGGGGAGGACAGACTTCCATTCGGGGACAAAGCCAGGCATCGCTGAGCCCGTGCCTTTCCAGTCCTTGGCGAGACCTCGTAGCTCGTCACGACAGAAGATGCGCCAACTATCCAAGGAATAAGCCCCAACTCCGGGTAAATTTGCAATCTCCCAAGCTGTGCGGGGATCCTCATCATCAATGCATTCGCCCGCCGGGACGTCTCGGCCATCCAGCTTCTTGGGATAATGAAGCTTGCGATATCGTTTGTTTTTGACAGGGGGTTCGCTCTGCCAAAGTTGAGCAATAGCGATGCACTTCTTCGCACGCTGATTTTGGAACCCCAAACAGCGGATCATAGATACAAGCTCTGCCAGGTCTGCTGAAGCCATGGCATCGATGGTTGGGTAATGTTCAAATACTTTGAACAAGACGGGTAGGGCAACTCCGCCCCGCGTCCGGTTCAGAAAAATGGTAGCAATAAGCAATTTGAATGGTTCATGTGCTAGCTGCTCCTGAACAAGTCCAAAAGACGGGGCATCGATAGGTGGAAATGGCAGGCAGGACACGGGAGGTTCTGGTAGTTTGGAAAAGTATGGAGATATTTTGAGTCGTTTTGGTCGAGACGCTTTGGAGTCTTCAGGTTCAAGGCACTTGATCCTCTTCACATGGGTGGTGGGGCCCGGAGAAGTCTCCCCAGGCACAAAGTGCGAAATTTTCGCAGGTGAATCTTGCGGTGTTGGATACAAATCGATATCATCCTCAAGGTCAAGATCAAGATCGCTTGGTGGATCGCTCAACGAAGAATCAGAGGACAGAATATCGGATTGTGGATCAAGTTCTTCCAGAACTTTGGGAGGCTTTTTTGATGGCAACATGTCAAGTAACGGGCATGCTATGTCCAGGGTTGTTTTTGCGTTGAGATTAGGCATGTCGGATTTGGGTGCTGTGCAGAAGTATTTGGACGTCACCTCATCGCTGGGTGTCACCCCTGGCAAATCACTGGGGATCAAAAATCCGAGTCCCACTCCTTCGGGTCAGGTGACAAGGGCCCGTATCTCGACCGAGAAGTGCTCGTGGATTGAGAGGTCGGGGTCGACGTTGGCATTGGCATTGGCATTGGCACAGTCGTAGGAACTTTGCGTTGAGGAGTTGACATGGGCTCCCATACACTGGTCTTGCTCACAGAGCCATCTGGCTTAGGAGTTGAAACTGAACCCGATTTCTTCTCGATGGCATTCACGAGCTGTGGTGTTTCCCGTGCAACGTCAACTTGACCTTTTGGCGCGTCGTGACTTGGAGATATCTCCTTTTCCCCGTCATCATTTGTAAATTTGGGAGGCTCACTTGATCCATTCGAGAGCTGAGCGCCATTGTCGGGGTCATTATCACGATCGTCCTCGCTTTGATCCGACGCCGGAAACCGGTTCTGACGCTTCCGCTGTTGCCTTCGCTCTTTCGCGCCTTGTTGTACGAGCTCATGTTCATCGAACTTGAGGTCCTCCTTTGGAAGCTGGTCGTCTTGAGCGTGATCATTGTCGGTAAGGTTGCTCTCAAGTTCGAACTTCAAGGACTCTCTCTTCAGTCTTCGCGCTTTCTTCTGTTCTCGTCTGTGCTCGCGCGCCCTCCGTTTCTTTTCTTTCCTCGGTTCGGGATTTCTTACTCGTGGTTTGGACGAGGGCACAGGAATCTGCCATTGCTTCCCCGGCGAAGCCTGCACCGGGGTGTCCTGGGATTTGAGTTCTCTGTGCTGCTTGAGCCAGGGGGACGGGGATTGTTGTTCTGCGTTTTGAGACCTTTCTCTTCTCTCTTTTCTTTTCTTTGCATTTTTCTCCCGCCTGGCCCGTTTTCTTTCCTGTCTCTTCTGGTTCTTCGACAACTTCGTGGATGATTTGATGGATGGCTCAGATGGCAGACCTGGAAACAGATTCTCCTCAATGAGATCGGTCACGGGTTCGGCTGGACCATTTAATTCATCCAGGTTACCAGGAACACATTCGTTCTCGAGTGCGGCCCCGGTTGTTGCAGATTCGAGAGCGGTTGGCGCGTCATTCGCATCTTCGGAAACAACCGTCGGTTGCAACGACAAAGCGAGTTGGGTGTTGTCTTCTGCCACGGTCATTCGGCCTTCCTTCATGGCTTTCCTCAGGAGTTTTCTTCTTGCATTCCTCTTCTGACTCGTCGACAACTCGGCAGGAGGGCTTTGAGTGTACCCAGAAGTAACGATCGAATTTGACTCCCTCCGCAACTCAACCTTTGCCACCTGAGGTGAGATTTCTGTTTCATGCTCACTCTGAGGGATACCCTTGGCGTTCGACTCTTCGCCCACCCATGCGGAGTCGCTGGCTTCTTGAGCATCTTCAGGAGCTCCCTTGAGCTCGTGTGCTGAGGTTGTCTCCTCCATCGGATTGACCTCCTCAGTATTTGACACACTAGCATCACCAGAATTCAGGGGTAAGTCGGGCATGCTTTCGTCCTGGACAGTAGTAATTTCTTCGCCGTGACTTTGAGTCTGGTCATCAGGCGGCTGAGAGGGGAGGTCATGTGTGCTCTCAACGACTGCAGGTTCGGCAATCTCATTCTGGACCTCGTCGCCAGAAACCACAGGACCAGGGGACAATTCGGGAGTGCTTTGCTGTTGGACGACCGCATTCTGTTCATCGTTCGAGGCGCGAGGAGTATTAGGAAGCTCGGGAGGTGATGGGCTGGCCTCATCATCGGTAATTTCAATGACCTCTGGTACTGAGGCTGGCTGCATGAGGTCTTGATCAAGCAAACGTCTCTTGCGTTTCTTGGTCTTCAAGCCCACCGAAGAGGCTTCCTCGCGGTTTCTTTTGCGGCTCTTTCGAGAGTGGGGAGTCGGCGCAGTGTCATCGTGCATATCTTGACCGCGAGGAATCTCGTCATCGTGGATTTCTTGGCCAAAGGGTATGTCCACAAGGCTAGCCGCGAGGGGTTCTGCGTTGACACCAGCACGATCAAGATATAGCGTGCGCACATACTTAATCAAGCCCCATATCATCGAAAAATCCAGTCCGACCAATTGTGCCTTTTCGACCAACTCCGTGATAAATTGACGCCGTGCAGAACGTTTGACAGGTTGCACGAAATGAGACATGAATGGGTGCTTCAGAATAAAACGCATGACACGGCGTTTCACAGATTGGGAAACGGAGGAGAATATGAAGGCCTCCTCTTCGCGGTCTTTCACTGAGCGGCCAACGTCCTTGGAAGATGCAGTTTTGGATACGCCATTTTCATTGATCACGATAGCATTAGCTTCGGCAGCGTTCACTTCGATGGGCCCCGGCTCGGCAGACTTTGTAGTGACATTTTTCTTGTTGGCAGTGTCTTCCATGGAATCAACAGATTTCGATGTCTCGTCGGCATCAACCACGGAATTATTAACCGTTTGAGGATTGCCATTTCCGTTCATCTCCTCAGTGCCATCATGTTCGTTGTGCTTGTCGTGATCAATATCCATATCCTCTGGTCCATGATCTTCATCATCGCTGCAAAGATCAATGCATGTAATCTGCCTCGTGGCTACTTGCCGCTTCTTCTTCTTCGGCTTGGTAGACTTCTTAGTCGTTTTGGCGGCGCTCTTGGTCATCTCCCTAGACGGCGAGAGTTCTGTGGGTACTTTCTCAGAATCTCCATTTCGTACCAACTCAGAGGCTGACGAGGCTCTGGATTCATCGGCACCAGAATAGAACGGCCAATCGCTGCTCCGCGACTCTTCAAGATCCGCTTCCTCATCCAGAATCTGGTCGATAGTCTGTTCAACATCGTCGGGAAAGACCTTGTAGTTTTGGTATGTCTCAGTGGGAAAGGTAGGAGGAGGTAGAACGACGGAAAAGTCATCAGCAGGTGCCATGACGCAGGAGGTGTTGGTACTCTGGCAGGTATTCAGATGACGTGGGGTGGTGGTGAGTGATGCATAAGCGCGGTCAGTTCGGTATTTGTAAAGTGACAGCCTATCTGTCACCAGGGAAGTTAGTATTAACAGTATCAAAGCATTTTTGGGGGTCGAGCAAACGTACGGCTTTCTAGTGTCACTTGGATGTGGACCAAATCTGGTGAAAGTTGAGGGACTTCAGCATGGTCTGGCGCGCGTCGATTGTTGAAGGGAGAGATGTAGGTAGTAACAGATCGATGGAGGGGAAATGTAGAAGTTTTGTACCCTACGGAGAAATTCCAGAGGTCCAGGAGTCATAAGGAGAGTGCAATTAGTGAGGGAGAGGGGATTAGCAGCTTTGGACATGTCAAACTGTAAAGAAAAGGAACTCCGCGCGCCGAGCGAGCAACGCGCACAGGCCAGCCACTCGATAGGCTTATCGATAAGGATCGGGCAATGGATGCCTTGGGGAAATGGCCATCACGATCTGCAAGAGCAGTAAGAGCTCGACTTAGAAGGATTGTACCTTCCAAGTGGATTGGAACAAATGATGAAAGAAAGGCCTCAATTATATGCATGTAGGTATACAGCAACATTTATCCAAGCCAAGTACATCCCCACTTTATGCATAGCAGCCGAGATCACATTACAGACCCTGTCTAATGTTGAACGAAGTCTTGTTCAAACATGTCCAAGCCGGCACAAATTGAATAGTGTCTCTCTAGATTGAGTAGCCAGCAGAATTGAGCTGTCTTGGCTCACCAGCGGCATCAAATGTTCCATTTGGTAGGACACGAATGAGTTGCGCTGTGCTCTGACCAGGCGCAACCCAGGTCACGTTATGCCCGAGGCTCTTCATGAAAGCAACTGTCGAGTTATCATAGGAATACTCAAAGGTTGCCTGGTTGGGAATGAGCTGATCATGTAGACGAGGCTTAGCAAGCGCCTCAGCTGCGCTCAACTTCTGGTCAATGGAATGAATAATATTCTGGACGGTAGCCGTGATGATACGACTGCCTCCAGCAGAGCCAGCAACCAAGAAGAGCTTGCCATCGGGGCGGCAGACAATTGCAGGGGTAATGGATGACAAGGGGCGCTTGCCGGGTCGAACATAGTTGGCCTCTGAAGGGATGTAACCAAATTGGTTGGAGGATCCCGGAATCGAGAAGTCTAGATTTCCGTCGTGAGTCTGAGGCCCTGAAAGATCATCCTTCGCTTGTCACATACCATTCATTTCATTGTTCATGATGATTCCTGTTTCGGGGACCAGCACATGGCTTCCAAAGTAGAGATTAATGGTGGTGATCACAGAGATAGCAAGGCCAGTATGATCAGCGGCAGCCAGATGAGAGGTTCCAGGACTATAGGCCAGTCAGTTTGATTCCGTTCATACCGGCGATTGGGAATCCGTACGTGTCCAGGCTTTCAATGCCCGCGGGATCATATGCAGACACATTCAGTGTCATAGTATCGGAGATCTTCCCTCGGATCTCATCGATAGTTGACTGCTTCAGCATGTTCTGTTGATACTCGTCCATGCCCTTCACAAACAAAGGGTCGCCGAGTTTCGTCCGCTGACCGTATATTCAGCATGACGAACATATAGTTGGAGTCCGAGTACACTTACCTCCCCATATCCGAAACGCATAGCCTCATCCATCCGGTGTGTACTAAGATTCACTGACTTCTCTGAATCAAAGAGACCCTTGTATGTGCTCAGAATTTTCAGAATGCTGAGAGCCACAATTCCACTCGACGGTGCAGTTGTGCTGGTAATGGTATATCCGCGATAGTCAATCTGCGAGGTATTGCGAATGGCAACGGTGTAGTTCTTCAGATCCTCGAGGGTCATGGTACCGTTCGCTGCCTGAACCGCGTTGATCATCGTTTCTGCCATTGCGCCTGTGTAGAATGCATCCGGCCCCCGTTGAGCGATGGTCTCGAGTGTATCCGCATAGCGTTTCCGTGTGATTGTATCTCCCAAGCCCAAGCGGGTGCCGTTAGGTGCAAAATCCAACGCCCAATTCGGGTCCTTGGACAAGAAGTCTTCTCCATCGCCAACTGCAAGCGCCATATATTTGACCAAGTCCAAAGACACAGGGAAACCATTGCGGGCCGTCCGAATCGCCGGTTGCATCAATGTCGCCCAGGGGAGGGAACCGTACTTTCGGTGAAGGTATTCCAGTCCGCGAACCTCACCAGGCACACCACTGTAGAGTGTCAACGGACGCTCCAAAACTTGAAAAATGACAAATAGAGATCCTACCTTGCCAGTCCTCCGTAGATAGATGCCACCGTATTATTGTTGTACATGTCCTGGAAGGCAGCAGCTGGCGCTGTTTCACGGAAATCAATGAACTCATAGGAGCCGTTCGGTGCTCGGACAAGCATGAAGCCACCACCGCCGATACCGCTATGGTACATTGCTGGGATAGTTTAGTCTCTGCCAGCCTGCTGTGTTATCGTGGTCGTAGGATAGGTAGACTTACAGGTCACACCGATGCAAAATTGCGCGGCAACCAACTATCAATTTGGTTAAAAGACCTGTATTCCTACTTTCCGCCGACCCAACGCCAGCACTTTGTACTCACAGCATCGGCGGCATTGCCGCCCATCTCCAGCATTTCAATACCGTGTCGCGAACAGATAGTATTCTCCGTTGCAACCGCGCCAAGTTTCCCGGCACCTATCCTCTGAGTCGATCCATTGTTGTGGTCGGAATCTCGAATGGGGAATTCAAGCGGTGATGTGTATGCACCAGGTAAACAAGCGACCAACAGTATCACAGACAGGACGGCCAATATGCCGAAGTTCCTCGAATGAAGCATTTTCCAGAGTCCGTTGCGCTCGTATTCTCGTAAATCAGGAGGCCTGTCGGTACTTCCGCCTTCGACAACAGAAGTCGAGCCCAGCAGAGGCTGTTGTTGTCATTATTAATGCCGAGCAGCCCGTATTCCAACGTGAGGGGTGGACGGGGATTTGGCCAGGATCGGGTTGCAGCTCTTACCTGCTTCTCCACATCTCCAGCGCTGATCATTGTTGAATGCAGAAGCCCATGCACGCATACGGAATCCCGAGATTGCAGAGTAGGAAATCGTCCCTGTCAAGTTTCAACTAAGGATCAATAGGTTTGAATTTCCCCGAGAATGCGATATCCCCAAATGAAGCCCCTCATCTCTCGGGGAAAGACCGGAGGGTCCACTCGACCAGCAACACCGTGCGCTGGTGCGGCATGGAGTCGTGCACCGGAGAACTTGGTCTTTAAGATATCGGCCAACCCCGCAGATAAGCGGCATTCGCTCTCCACCAAGTAAGCTTTGGGGGCACCGACCGAGATTCCTTGATGCAACATTAACTGTGCTTGATTAACTGCATATCCGGTGACTTGCGGTAAGTTTGTTAACGTAATCTAATGGCTTGACTGATAAGTCCCCAATGATCGGCTTGCGTGGCAGTTTGGGGTCCAAACCTACATTATTAATCACGGGTTTGGAGTCGCGTGGCACTGGCACTGGCACTGGCACTCTTGCATCGCGTGGGCTCCGAAGCTTATCGAAGCGGTCGGGCATTGCCTATCTCCCAGGGTTACACCCCTGCCGAGGTCCCCGGACCCTATGTCGAACCTTGGATCCTGCCATCCTTTAGCGTATGTATATCGCTCCGACAACGGCAACCTTAGTCCCCTAGGTGTCAAATTACTGAGACGCCATCCAGAGGTGAACAAATGCGCAAGGGTTTTGTTGGAGATGACTTCCAAGCTATCGGCCCCCGCCAAGTCCTTGGTTTGATAGGCGGTTGCTGAATCTACTCGTTACCTCGTAAACTTCATGTACAGTTTGTTATGTTTCTATGCCAACGCCTCTTTTCACCCAAGAGATCGTCTCTGTCCATTCAGGTGGGATTTCCTCCAGTTTCTCCAACGTCGCAAGAACTATCCTGCGACCCTTGTCACGAACATACCATCTGTTACATAGCAACCGCAGTGCAACAGCATGATGCAGGAAGAGTATTCGAGAGGTCCAGTCACCGCCCTCTAGTAGCGCAATATAGTCCTCGGGAATAAAGAGCGGCCATGCGATCACACCCCCTTGTGTTCCGAACTTGGGCCACGGTTCAATAGAGTTGTGCAAAATTTGCCATATCGATCGATAAAGCTCCTTGTGGGGAGATTCGTTTGCCTCAATCGTGGCTCGTAATATCTGGAGTGACTTCATGACGCTCCTATTCACTGTTAGCCTCAGACACACCAGAGAACGTTGGATAATCCCTACTTGTGCAAATCAAACAGGTTTTTGGCGTCGTCGTCTGACGAGCCCTCACTTTCATATCAATGAGTTAGCTGTATGAGGTCCTGGGCTCATGGGATGTCAAATACCTGTTCTGTTCGTTCATGACGAGGCTTTCTTCGGTATCTGGCGCACACAGCCAGCCACTCAGCTCTGCATCCACGCCCATCTCATTGAATCGCTCGAAGAGCATGGCAGAACCAGTGATGAGCCGTCGTCCTTCTAGTACTTCCAAATATGGGTTGCTATTCTGGTTACTCTCCGGTGAAATTACAGGAAATCCCGTCGCAAATAAGAAAATCAACACCGAGGACACGAATGCCGATTGATAATGCTCCGGAGTAACGTCTGGGAGTATTTTGCCCATGCCAGAACAAGCTTGGCCCTGATACCGCACAGCGGCATCCAGCCATGTTAGCCGGTTATCTGGGTCGACAGTGGCCAAATGCAGAGCAGACAGTGCGAGAATGCTGTCGAGTAGATACGGGAAAGAGGTGGCCATCCGAGGAATGACCATAGACAAGTGATATGCAGAGAGGCCATGTTGGGACAGTGTGTGACACGTTGATGTCAGGTATTGATGGAAGAGCCTCATTTCCAGCATACGTGTTTGCATTGATTGATCTGCGCCTGGCGTTCTAGCGCCATTGTCGGAGCCATCTTGGCCGGATGGCGAGCCATGAGAGCTATCGGGATCACTCTGTGGGGGCGGATAGCTGCACTCTAGCCTGCGCTTCCTGCACAGTGTGCACTTGGGAGTTCCCTCGTCGCACTGTAAGCATTGTCAGATATCTGGTCGCGTATCGAATACTAGCTGCTTCCAGGCGCAGCGGCAATTTATCAGGTTTTGCCTCAATCTGCCACGCCACGAGCCGGATAGAAGAAAGCCAAATGCAGAAGCTAATAATAACACCGCAGTTTATATAAACAGGACCAACCTTGACGTGTCTCCTTTTGCACTCTAAACATCCCCTGCGGGACTTGGTATGCGAGCGTCTGGAAGGCATCGACCATGGGCGCCTACCGCGCAATCCAAGTACGAATGTCTTCAGTCAACGGTTTACAAGATGCGGACGATGTTAATCATCTCTGGCCGGCCGCATTGGGATCTGAAATACTTCCCGACCTCGGTCCTGGGGGATCTGCACATGACGGCGAAGACATCCCAATGGAGGCTAAGGTGGACAGTTCGGGCATGCTTATGTAAAAAGATGCTAGACACTTTCATCAATCTTATTGGCCTGTGGAGCGTGGACTCTTCAGGCATCTTCCGTTGTCGATCGCTGCAATATGCTCACTGAATGGAGGACCCGTGGTACACGGGCGGATACTAAGCCCATATCAACTCTTGGGAGTACCCACCGCCAGGAACATGACGTGACGGACCTTCCTTCCTATCGCTGTTGAAACTTCGCTCCTTCTACATTAACGTATCCCATCATTAACTTATCTCATCATGGCTCCTGCCGACAACGACTGCGTTTGGGAGATCACCTCCCGCTGGGAGGAAATCCTCGAGTGGTGTAAGTCTCTTTGCTTCCTTGGAATCCCCCCCAATATATACTCCCAAACTCACGAAATGGTGACCACAGGCGCAATGGGTCCACCATCCTCCCCTGCTTCCGCCTCTCCTTCTGGTACTTGGGTCCGGCATGTTATGTCGGCTCCAAGCACGCCGTTGCAACAATCCCGAGCTGTC
Source organism: Penicillium simplicissimum (assembly GCA_024706585.1). Taxonomy (NCBI): domain Eukaryota; kingdom Fungi; phylum Ascomycota; class Eurotiomycetes; order Eurotiales; family Aspergillaceae; genus Penicillium; species Penicillium simplicissimum. The sequence goes on from JAMZTW010000044.1 coordinate 2,459,404, forward strand.
TCAATCAGCAGGGAGACTGTTATCACGACACAATCTGGAGCCTTCACAGAGACCGTGAAGTCTCAGCTCAGAGCTATATACGATAAGAAACGGCAATGCTGGGTTTGTCGAGGGAAGGAGGCGGACTGCGTCCATGTCTTTGCAAAAGAAGACGGCCAAGTATGCCATTCCTTTTTGATTAATGAGCTTAATGACGCTAATGTGTTCGTACAGGCAGATCTATGGGCAAAGATAGGCCTGATCCCCCGAGGGGCCAACCTCAAGGCAAAGGAGAATGCGATTTTCCTTTGCAAACTCTGTCACTACCATTTCGACAATGCCTCACACCCAGGGCTTGTCTTCTTCCCCGTTGACCTGGACTTCTTCATTGAATTTGAGAAGGCCGACCAAGCACGCCGTAACCAAGCGGCACAGACTGGCGTCCTCATCCGCCGTCGCACACCATTGGCAGCGGAATATAAAGAGCACCAGATGAAACAAGGCTTGGTTGAGCCAGACTCGATTGGCGGGCTATATCGCACGGTGATGTTGGAACCGTTCCTTTCTAGGGAACTTCCCAAACAGGTCAGCGGTGTTATCATTGAAGACCGCACCAAGGTCAGGGAATGGCACGGCGAGCCGATGTATACGCTCCGCCGCGCGTTCCAACTTCTGGGCAACATCCAGAATAGGTTGCTGGCCCCCGAGACCAAAAGACAGCTACAAGAGCTGATGGAGCTCTATACGAGCGATCAGATCGAGGATGTCGACGACGATTCAGACTTTGATTTCGAGATGAGTCGCGCCAATCGGTTCAATAGGGGCACCAAACGTCGATATCCAGGACCTGATGATCCAGGATCCGATGATGCAGGCAATGCCGGACCTCCCGGTGATGTCCGTGGAAACCCGGATGAGGATGAAGGCCCCGGCGACCCGCAGCTAGGCCCGGAGGGTGGGCGCAATGATTTTGGTGGAACGGCGAAAAGAGTCAAGCGGGGCTGTCGCTCAGTCGACGAGACCGTTCTGCCGGAGCATCATCATCCGATCCTGACTCCGCATCGTACATTGTCACGCCGATGGCAATTGGGACCTCTCTCGACAGCCGAGGATGCAATTCGCATCCGCACGCGGTTGATGGCACCGGGTTGAGAATGTCAATGACAGGAGGAACTGTCTGGCCCGAATTTCTATATTGCTTTCTTGTGGACACGAAATCCTTTGGGAGAGTCCCGTACTGACTTTGGCTTATTGCCAGGTCTGAGTGGTGTATCATTATCGTGTATTGCTGGGTCGCTTGCATTGTCCTGCTCTGTGTATAACTATGGTAATATTGAAGTGCTATTGACCCTTTCTCTATTCCATACTTTGAAAAATGTAGTTGGTGAAGGAATCTTAGAATTCATAAAGAGGGGCAACATATTGTGTAGCCCATAACTCAGTTTGTGAGTTACGGGCTTTAGGGCAGGGTCAAACCTCGTAACTCACAAACTGAGTTATGGCAACTTAGATGAGAGTTGAGCGATTTCCTGATCAACCTGCAGGAGCTGTGCCATGAGATTTTCGCGGGTCTCACGTAGCTCTCGAAGCCTTCGCTCCACATCTCCATGTCGTAAGGGAACATACTCCATAGGTGCCTGATCACGGAAACTGCATCGATGTCCCTGCCCAGCCCAATGACAATTCGCACATTCGAGAAGCCTCCCGGGGACAACAACACAGGATGTAAACAAGCCCTGACCCCGCTGGCAGTGATTGCAGGCTTGGTCAGGTACTACCTGCGCACCAGTTGCTTGTGCTAAAAGCGCTTCCACGTTCTCGCTCCTCCAGCCGACTAATCGGTAAAACGCTGGGCCATCGTAAGAGGAACGTGACGCACGCAAAACAGGCTCGCGGTACAGCCCATTCTCACGTAGTGCGTATAGCCTGGTTGACGGGTTCTGACTATTCCGGCGGCCTCTCATCCAAGGATTCGCCAGTGCGGCCTGAGCCCAGAAACCTGGCTCCTCTTCATCAGCAGGCCCCTCACCGTCTCGTCTGCTAAGGGGTCGAGGTGCATCTGCAGGGTCGTGATGAGTTGGATTCATGTCTGACGAGATATAAGCCTCTTCCTTGATGATGTTTTTTAAGCGTTACATACCGTTGGTGGATAAGAGTAGGCGTAGATTGTAAATGAGAGTAGATGTAGCATATAGGTTTCAGAGGTGTATGTAAGAGGGAGATTAAATGGCATTTGGGGCTCATTAGGCAGATCACCATGACCCTCAAGGCAACAAACACTCTTCAGCCTTCCATCTTCAGCCTTCCATCTTCAGCCTTTCATCACCACTTTCATCTCCATCCACCGTCTCCATCCACCATCTCCATCTTCTTTGGCATCTCCATCTTCATCGACTCACTAATCTACATCTTCACTACCTCTCTCTCCCGCCTCTCTGCCAGCATCACCAATATGCCAGAAACTCCAGATCCAACCCAGGACAACCCCCGGGATTTCCATCAGCTCTCGGTATGGGATATCGTGCGCCAAGACACATCTCGTGGGATAGGCGCCCGTACCTCAACCTAGTAAGTCTCCCATATTAGATGATATTAAGGCATAAAACTTATTTGGATTTGAATATTAGCTGGCCCGGCGATCCCGAATTCACTAATACCGCCGACTACACCAATATCGGAGAGCCGTTGGCTATCCCAGAGGCCCATGCTGGGGAAAAGGATCGACCTCCCGCGGAGTGGGCACACTTCATCTGGCTGGCCCCTTTCAGTGTCGCTCGTCAGGCACAACGCCTTAAGGGCAAACTCCCTGAGCTACTGAAGAACGAACCGGTACGGGAGCTTACGTGCCGGAAACGCTACTTCGGGAGTGGCAGACGACAGGATGAAATTATTGGCAATAGCCTCTCCAACGTGGAATCCGCAGCTGTATTCTGCCAGGGAGTGGTCCAGCCTGATGATAAACAGTGCGAGAGCTGTCTAGGGGCTTTAGGCCCTTGGGTAAAGTGCGTGCGACTGCAGGGCGGAGAAGGCCATCTTACGGCCTGTGCAAATTGCATCTGGAACGGGAAACACGAGCGATGCAGCTTATGGCAGGATACGCAGACAGAGTCAACCCTACAGCGTCAAAATCAGAGCCATCAACGCAACAAGCCCTCAATCAGCAAGAAGATGGCTAGTGATGCATGGGTTGAGGCTAAACGCACTATCAATCGGGCGAAAGGACTCGGTGCCAAAATTACGCTGGCTCTCGCAAATGGGCAATTTGAAGTGGCTAAAGCGCTGCTTGAGGAGCAAGAGCAGTGGTTCGAGGACTTCAAGCGCCCAGAGGGCATTCTGGACCTCGTGCACCCCGCTCAACCCGACGCTCAACCCGACCCGCCGCAGGGACCTGGCGCAGCCTAGTTTATTTTTTTTTTCGTTTTTTTTTTTTGTGAAAATTTTAACTGCATATGCCAATTTAGAACCAAGTTCAAACATCAATTCGTAACAAGGAGGACTTATATATACTCCCTTTCACATCAGTACAATACTCTTGCAATGTTTTCACAGAACAATCCTCCACAAAAGCGCCCGATCAACGCCTCCGCCCTGATTTGATATGACCCGACCCGACCGGCCTATCGCAGCGACCACATCTTCGTTATAGACATGCATGATATACACGAAAGCGACACAGGCGAGACACCCTATTCAAAGCAACGACTCAAGCTCGCGGGACGGGGCCTCCTGGGCCACTTAGAACTGCACTTGGAACAGCTTGCTTGTGCGAATGCGCTCGCCGTAGATGTAGAAAATGACCGGCAGCGGACAGAGAGCTAGGGCAATGAAGCCGAGCAAGGAGTTACCCCAGCCGAGGCCTAGACGCTCGTACATCTTTGGTCCAGCAAGCGGGAGCAATGCACCGGCTAGAGATCGGAAAACAGTGTTGGCAGCCATGGCGGAGGCGGCGTAGGTCGTGTAAGCGTCGACGAGATAGGTGCTGACGGTCATCTAGATGGAATCAATGGAATCAATGTAAGCAGTTACGACTTCGGAGAGAGCGAACTTCTGGCCAAGGACTTACGAAGGAGATAAGCATGCCGACGCCAAGGAAGGCCGTTCCGATGATTGGAACGATCCAGTGGGTCTTATAATAGGCTGTCCATCCGTATATGAACAGGGAGATGGGCACGAAGAACGCGCCCGGGATCATGGGAGGTAGTCGGTACTCAGGCTTTTTCTCGCCATTCTTCTCGGCGAGGTACTTGAGCAAACGGTCCGAGGTGGCGCCGAGCATGAAAAGTCCACAAAAGGAGCCGATGCCGATGCCCAAGTAGGACAGGCCGACGGATCCCTGAGACCAGCCGTATTGGTCTTCGAAAACGAGACTGATGGTCGTGAAGAGGAGATACAGGTATCCGTAGATGACGCCGACGTAGAGGGAGAGGAGGAAGACAATCGGCGATAAGAAGAGCATCTTGGTTGGTCGGACAATCGAGAACATGAACAGATCCATTGGTTGACGGCCGCTGTCCAGGGCAGAACGAAGGTTCTGATTTCCAGTTTCCTTACGCAGCTTCTTGGTCCTGGCAGCCAGGATAGTTGGTGCATAGGACTCTCGGATGGTGAAGAGAGAAATGACAAAAACAGCTCCGCTAGCCATGGCGAGAACCCAGAAAGTCCATCTCCAACCCTTGGCCTGGGCTAGGTAACCACCAGCAACAGGTCCGGCGACGGGGCCGATCAAAGGGCCCAAAGCCCACGCAGCCATTGCTCCGCCTCGTTTTTCTTGAATGTACATGTCTGCGATTGAGCCAGCGCCGATTGTCAAGGGACAGCTACCGGCAAATCCAGCCAGGAATCGGAAGACTGTCAAGCTGCCAATTTCGGGAGCGACGGCGCAGGTGATAGTGAAGACGACGTAGAAAAAGTTGCATGCATTGTAGACAATGCGGCGACCGACGATCTCGGAGATCGGCGCAATGAGAAGAGGGCCGAAACAGTAGCCGAGCAGATATACGGATACGACGAAGGATGACAGCTCCGTACTTGTAATGTTGAAGTCAACGACCAGCTGCGAGACGCCGGGAGCAAACATAGATGAGCCAAGAGGTCTGGTATGAGTGTCATGTTAGCTCACACGAGTGACGAGGCGCGTTGAGAGGGGATGTGACCGTACGTGAGGAGCGTAATCAGCGCTATTGAAACCGTCGCAGAGACTTTCCTCTTCGTCGTCCAGTTGAGCGGATTCTCAGGGTCATCGGGACCGTCCCAGTCAACAATATTTGGATCGCGAGGCTCATCGTCGACTTCCTCAATGTCAGTCTTCTTGATATCTGTTGTAGGACCCCGCTCGACATCTAAGGTCTCATGAAACGATCGCTTTTCTTCGTCGACATGATGAACTTCCTGACTACTGGCCGCTGGTGTTGACCCGTCAATTGACGCTGTGTCCCCTGCAGTTACATCAGTATTGCTTTTTCCCATTGTCCTTCGCTTCCAGTCATTCTGCTTTTGTTTGCGTTTGTTATCCGAGCGTCACGGGCGGGTATAGTTTCCGATCGACGATCAAGGGGGCTTAATTTTCGTACCTTGGTCAACTTTCATGTTGAGAAGCTCTTTTGTGTGCAATTCAGAGCACTCGCGGCTCTGAATTGCGAATTGCGAGAATGATTCCTTATTGGCGGGCACACTATGCAGCAGAGCAAAGCTTTCGGTAGGGCAACGCTCAGACAGGCAACGCCTAATCGAATTCCAGAAGGATTCGGTCGCACGCGGTGAACCGTGAATCCCGACAGCGAATACACCGACCACTAGTCAAAGGGTAGGAGTCAAGCAAGACAGACCGCCGTGGACAGTGCTTCGTAGGCCATGAACAAAGGGAGGAAGAAGAGAAGGACAACGCGGAGAGGAAGAGGAGGGGAAGCAAAGTATGTAGTGGAGCACGGGAGGAAGAGAAATAAAATTAGGAAAAGGGCAAGAGATGCCAAGATGGAGCGAAGAATCAAAATGCAACCAACCCGTTGCGTAGTTAGTTGGCTCGTTGGCTACCACCTGTGGCCCCCAAAAGTCCCAGACCGTACAAGTGCAGGGGGTGGTTAGTTAGCCAAATAGGCTAGCCGGGCTAAAGGCGAGGAATAAACGACCTTCGAACCCAATCGAGTCATCGACAGTAGTTATAACGAACAGGTTCTAGGGCTAAGCGGCGCGTCTCAGTCGGGCTTATGGCGATCTCAGACCGGGCCACAGACGGCGCCGGTTCATCTGCAGGTAAATATCCACAAGTGGAAGCACGATGCGAATCCTAGCCTCAGTTGGCCAGCGTGAAACTGTGAATCACTCTGCTGGTGCGCGTGCAGGAAGGTGTGGATGCACGTTACCGGTGGTACAGGGGATGGAAAGTACCGCAGTCTACATAAAACATAATTGTGGACAAGACATGCCTTGGCGGGGGTTTATGTACACAAAGGCCAACATGATCGGAGATAAGAAGAAAGACAAAGCGAGCAGTGCATGTATGACTCCGCCATGTTGATTTGGTGCTCGTCAGAAAATTGTTGGGTTTGGAGTTTGAAGGGCGCCAGGTTTTCCAAGGGAGCAAGATAGCGAATCAAGTGGGCCAAAATTTGCCCTTCCAAGGCCTGCTGGGCTTTCTTGAGGGGCGGGTCGAGCCGTGAGTGACACTGAGCGGCCCAGCGCTTTAACGATACATAGGCAATCTCTGCCATTTCAGGTCAAGCCTGCTGGATACGGAGTACAGTACATAGCAGTATCGTCGTAGCAGGTAAAGCCGTCCCCCGTGGATACTGTAAATAAGACAGGGCTCGTGAAGGAAATGGACGCTTGAGACGCACGTTTCCCAATAACACGGCCTCTAATGCATCACGACGGGGGCCAGCTGGCTAGAGTGCACGATTGAGTGGATGGACAAGCTAGTTGAGTGGAGCATGGAGACAGATTTGGGGGAAGGATCACGACCCACGACCCGCGCCCCAGAAAAGGGGGGGAAGAGGGAGGGGTCGCAGAGGTCGCTTGTACAGTTACTACAGTAGCCTTGTTCTCTCACATTCGGTGGGAGGGCGGTGGGAGGCCCGGTGTTTGGACTTTGGACTTTTCCTTGGAGGGAGTACCTTAAACAGTGGAGTCCTAAAATCTCGGCCGCCCCCGTATTTCATTTTGTGCAGTGCAGATGCACGTTATGAAGCTGGCAGATGCAAGGCTGGTACAAATCTCGGATAGATGCCCGGGGCTTTGACTTCGTGTTGGGGATGGGAGAGCTGTCATTGGCGTGGACTCGTGTTCGGCATCAGCATGCCGATTCCAGTCTGCGCTGATTGACGGGATCGTGGGATTAAGCCATGGACCAGAGACCAGAGCCCAGGGATTGGGCGCCGCCCAGGCCAGCGCCTCGTCGCCTCGTTCTTCGAGTCTTGCGTTGAAGTCTCGGAGAGGCTTGAGCAAGAGGCGCTCGTTTTCGCATTCGGGGATAAGAAGGTTTGGTGTCAAGGTACAGTCATTCTGGCGGCAATCAGCGAGGGACTTGGACCTTGAAGCAAGCAGCAAGCAGGAAAGGCACCGTCATGAAAGGAGCCTGGGAGATTAGAGTTGACCAGGGCTGGCAGGTCACGTTGCGCCGCCAGGGCAATGTTGAATAACGCGATTGCAGCCGCCTCTGTCGGTATCGCATCCGTTGAACCAGAGATAATTCCCTTATATTGCGTCCAAGATAATTTGAATCCAGTCGAGCATTCCATTTACAAAAACTGTCGATTAGACATTTGGTGCGTAAGTGGGGCTCGTTCGGTATGTCACCACTTGAGTTTGCCGAGCGATGGTCGGACATCTCAACCTCCGCAAATGGACGCAACCTCGAAATCTTGATCGGAGTTGACCTTGGGAGGACACAGCAGGAACAGCGCGCACTGTATGGATGTATACACTCCAGAAATCTATGCCTATGCTTCGTCTCATACCTAGACTTGTAAAAATTGAGGGGTCTTGAATGGATGGAGGTCCGCAAACTCACCCTGTCACACTTGCGTCAGGTGGGAGAACCAAGATATTGGAAACAATTCTGGTGGTGGAGTGCTTCAAATGGATTCTTAGAGACTGGAGAGATCCCATGTTAAAGCAATCCATCCATTGGAAGTTAGCAGACTCTTGCTCCTCAGCTATCACCTTTGCCCCGGTGATGCTGCCAATTTCACCACCATTGTCTACTGCCTGGATGCTTAGCCGATGCATCCCCAGAACACAGCGTTCGTCCACAGCCGCTGAAACAGATACCATGTAGCTTGTCTGGCAAGTGATGGCGAAGTTGAAATCTGGAAAGTGAGCGACCGCATCAAGCTGCCTGTTTTGGTCTTGAATTCACACAAGCAAAAGATGCTTCTCGCTGGATATCTTTCTTCTCGACGATGATGAACTCCGAGATATGGATGCTCGCCCCCGCATATAGAAAGCCAGCTCATCTCGAATCCAACAACTCAAAGTAGGTGGGAAGAAAAAACCTAAAGTTGGATCCGTCGTCAGGATCTCGCGGGTGGCGTCCGGCACCTGCATTGGCGGGCTTTCTAGGCACTATTGTGCAATTGAGCTAACGTAGGACAATCAAGGCGCTCTCATTGATGGATGTGTCGTGGTCTCCAAGGTGACTGAATCAGCTCAGACAAAGAAACACTGGAAATTTGCCTAAAGCCAATCTCCGGGGTCGCGATCTGCTTGACCTATTCAGTGGCCAACTCTAGATATATCCATGTTCAATGGAGAGATGCCTTTGTCTCATTGAAGAGGTTGAGAGTCCAAACCTTAAAAAGAACCGCGAAAGGTCATGAAAGTGCCATTTTGACCAGATGGCAAGAGACAAGATGCTTGTCTTCTCCTGGATATCCTCAATCCACTTGACCTCAGCCTCAGCCTTAGTCGCTGTTCGCAGAGGCCCTCGGCTGGGCTCTGAGCTTTGCCTGGCCGCTCGCACCGAAATTGACGATCAGACTGGAACTGTCACCTCCGGGTCCATCAGTTTTTCGAATTCAGAAAACGGAATAAACTGCAAACTTCTGAGAGCGCTCGGCAAATTTCGACCGCTCTCGTTACGATGTTGAGCGGCGTTTGTCGTTGAGAGGGGATGCGACCCCGCTAATTCTATACAGCCATCAGCCTCATCTGGCACCGACTAGACCTAGAGAGCAACGTTGATCTTGGAGCGTTCAGAGTCACGACAACAATGACAAAGATGCCAATTCTTGACTGGCTGCCTTAACTAGGCATCTTCGCAGGGCCATCAAGACTCCAATGATTCTTGGTATCAAAGCCCCTCGAGGAGCTTATTGGACATTCCAATCTCTCTATGCAGCCACGTTATGTCGGGCAACAGCAGGGGTACCTGGAGATGAGCTCACTGGTTGATTAACAAGAATGTACAGCAGCCAGCTCAGTTTACAGCGAACAATTGCACAAATGACTCCAACTCATCTCAGCCGCTTCATGCACCGCTCCTCATGACCCTTCTACTGCACCCAGGTCAGAATGGTATAAGAGGCACCCCTTTCTTCCATCACAGTGGGGCTCTGTTGTTTCCTTGAGAACCCTGTCCAAGGGAACATCTCCCATGTGTGTCTATAGCCATGCCGAGATATCAGAACCCCACGATCGCAAGTGACCGGCGCGCTGGCAGAAGCACTGAATGTGCTTGCTGCGAAAGACAGGGAAACCACCGCATTACCACCCCTCCCACTCCACCGCAGGGAAATTCTCTAGCAACACAACCCGCGGGTCCAGATCCAGGCGGCAGTTTATCGTCGCATAACTCACGCCCACCGTCGGGACATGGAGTTGATATCCAATCCGATCCCAATGCTGGGCACCAGGAGCTTGCCAGCGATTCAGCAGATTCACAGACTCAACAATCACAGCCTTCAACCACGGACCAGATCCTCATTGAATCTGGCGTGACGAGCAATGGAGACAACCAGAATCCAACAATTCAGAATCGCCCCGTGGGAAACGCCGACGAACCCCAGCCCGCGCCAGGTACGCCAACTGGAGCTACCGCAGATCCACCACCGCCCTACCCAGAGCCACATGGGGGACATGAACCTAGTCCACGAGAGCGAAGACAAGGCAATGTTCGACCAGCTCAAGTTGGATTATCTCAATCAAACTACTTCCCCTCTCGCGATCGATACGAGTACAGGCGCGCCCGCCATCCGGACGAGCAGCCACTGGCAGGTGTTCCCAAGATTATAGTTTCAACTGGCCATCAACCTGGGTATGCTCTAAACCATCCTTTTGAATGGAGTGTATTCCAGCTTTTGCTAACTTGAAGTGAGGTACTAAAGCCTGGTCCACCCAAGAAATGACCCCAGGAACAAAAGAAATCGTAAGGTGAAGCGCACGATTCCTGCAGCCAGGAAGAACCGGGTGACCTTCGTCGGGATCAAGAGAAGCAGGAGACTTCCCCGACATAAGTCTTCGGCACACTGAATATAAATTCAACGCTTTCCATGCTACAGCTCGATTACCTTACGTCATCTAGGTGAAGGCACCTAAAACTGCTGCCTCTGGAAATGCAGGAGATCGGCTGCTGGAGCGAAGATGAGCAGCTTCATGAGCAATCCCATCGCTCACCCTAATGCTTACGCTGATCGCCCCAATTTATCTTTTTCATCTCTCCCATGTTGACGTTGCTCCGACAATATCTTCATTGCTTGCTGCCTACTCCCGGCGTTCCTTGGTCTCTCTTTTCTAGTACTCCCCGTTGGTCGCATTATGGAATCTGTATGTCAATTTGTGTGAGAGTTCCATTGCCTCTACGCCGTATTCCTAGTTTCTTCTTTAACAATGCAGACTTTGTTGCACTTTCCATTTTATTAGGCTTGATACATAGGGCTGATTTGATCCTAGATCCGTTATACACTGCCTGGAATTGGCGATGTGGGCGACAGGGTTCCGCTACAGTATAACAAACCGTACGTTCTCGTACCTGAAAACCTTCTGATAGGAATTGCCAGTCAGTGGGAATAGCTTGCCGTCTTATTATCGAGCTCCTGGAGTCAACCCGACAGAGAAGCAAGTGCCTATATAAGGGCTCCTTGGATGCTTGTTGCGCGTAAGCTCGCTCGTGGCTAGAGTGGGTTGCCCGGAGTTCAATCTCCCAAAGTGGACAAAGTACGCTCGAGGAACAAAAGCTGGCTGAAGTAGGTGGCCGACTCCAGCGGATCGGTCATCTAGGATTGGAAGTGAGAGTGCCGGGGTACAGTGCCGCGAGCAAGAAAGATGCGTGGTACCAGAAGGCCTGTCCAGACCGAAATCCCAACCGAGACATGTTCGCAAGAAAGACTGACTGAAAAATCTGATTAGATTAGATGGATCTGATTGATTAGCCGAGCAGTCTGATGGAAAACCTTGGTTCCAAAGCATTTACGCCGCCACCCAAAAGAGGATGACCGCACAGGCGAAAGGTTTCCACGCCACTGGAGACGATTGGCTATTGGACACGGTCTTGAAGACTGACAGGGAAAATAGTTGAATGTGGGTCAAGATGGCCAGTGTAGGTGATGTGAGTGTGTGGTCAGAACCCGAGAACACCCGTCTTGGACTGTTGGCAAGAAAGAAAAGAAACGAGTGTGCGAGCCCCAACCTAGAAGGATAACATGATCGTTCCACTAATGTTTAATCGACTCGCGCGAGCTGTAATATGTTCTGATTTTTCTGATCTGAGATTCAACCTCCTTGTCCCCTCTGGCGTGTTTGGGCACACGCGTATGACTTGAGCTGACTCGCGGGTCGCGAGTGCGGGTCCTCGAGGCGGCAATAAGGCATTGGCTAATTTGGCTGCACCATCATCTGATAAGCAAGTGGTGGCGTTGGAGTGGGCGTCCTTGGGACTAGCGGCGCAGGAGCTTCATCCAAAACAGCTTTTACCTGAGTCCTGACTCCTAGTCCTGAGCCGTCACGAAAATATTCTTCCAGGGCTAGATCCGATGGTCTGAGAATCCGATCAGGCCACCGCAAAGGTGGTGGGTCTTGCAGGTCCGGTCGTTGAGAGCTTTGCACGGCAGCACGGGTGGGTTCTTAGGGGATCCGGGCCAAGAAAGAGAGACTTGGGGAGTCTGGGCCCGGACGTTCGGCCGAGGATCTGACTGCTGACTATTTCCCGCCGATGTGGCTTTTGTTTATTGACCGAGGAGCGAATGGGACATCGTATGGCCTGGCGTGACGAACTCTGTTCGTGACTAGGTTCCTTCACAGTGAGTTGGGAGCAGAGACTGGATGAAACTCGGAGCCTGTTGCAGTCACTTTTCTCCCAGTCCCAAGTTGGAAACTGGAAACCCGTTTGCAGGGCGATGCCAATGCCGCTAGTCCTGATTGGGAGGGAGACCGACGGTCAGCCATTCAGAGAGCAGAATCACACCTCAAGTGGGTCCGTGCTGCCCTGAGGTCAATTTTCTGATTGGGTGCGAGTGACGATTGGTGGAGACGGGGTTATCAGATTGGCTGAGAATTATCTGATCAACCCTCCTCCCTCCGCACTCGCAGTCCGCACCTGCAAAAAAAGCCCCCCCCCCCCCCCCCCCCAAAAACCCGCCGACTAAAAAGTCGAACCAAATGATTCTTCGGGACGGCCGGGCAAGTCTCGGGCTCTGTCTCTCTACATACCCTCACTGCTTCTCACCCATCCCCAACTTTCTCCGTCAGGACCTCTCATTCTGCATCTCCATCTCTTGTCGGCTGCCCGTTTCGGGACATTAAGGGTCTTTGCAGAATCCGGTCACTGCTTTGCCTCTGTGCAACCTTCAACCCTCTCCAAAAATTTCAAGCATCATCTTTGCCCACTATGGGTGCCCTCGATGCCGTGCGTGGTCGGGACGACAATGGCCGTATGACCCAGTCGGTGGTTGATACAACGAATTTGGTGGAGTCGAAGCACGCTCAGTTCGATTCCCAGCCACCGAGCGACTCTGACTCGGCCTTTGGCGTCAATGGTGTCCTGGATGACGAAAAGGAGATCCAGCAGAACCCGGAGCGTGTCACTGACAAGGCCGGCTTGGGTCAACAGAAGGCCGAAGCTGCGGCCTTGGTCTGGAGTCGCCCGGCCGTGGCCGGTATCTATGCTTGGTGAGTCGCGATTCAAGGGTTATGGCTTTTCTCCGGCAGTGGCGGTTACAAGGGGTATTGGAGTATATAAGACTAACGGGCGCACTCGTGAATCAGGATCTGGGTGGGCTTCTTCATGCTGGCCTTTCACTCTGCGATTAGCTCCAGTTTGATGAACTGGGTCTACGGTGATTTTCAATCGGCTCCGCAAATCTCGACCGCATACATCTTGGCCAGTATCATTGGTGGAGTCTTGAAGCTTCCCCTGGCCAAGACCCTGCAGCTGTGGGGTCGTGCAGAGGCTCTGCTGTTCTCGACGGCGATCTACACTATCGGCATGATCAGACTGGCGTCATGCAATGGGCCAAACACCTTTGCAGCTGGATACGTCCTGTACTGGATCGGATACTACTGCTTGTACTTGATCCTGGATATCTTCGTCGCGGATACCACGGGCTTGCGCTCGCGAGCCTTCGCTTTTGCCTTCGCCTCAACTCCGTTCATCTGTACTGCATTTACCGGTTCGCTGGCGGCGCAGTCGATCTACAACACTTCTGGTTGGCGTTGGGGATACGGAATATTCTGCATTATTCAGCCTGTCATCTTCTGTCCTTTGGCTCTGCTCTTCAAGTTCTATGAGCGCAAGGCCATTAAGATGGGTGTCTGGCAACCCAGAAACACCGGACGTACTAAGATACAGTCAGTCATCCATTACTTCCATGAATTTGATGGTAAGCACTTATTTCTCCCGTGAGCTCATCTCGACTGTTTGTGTAAACTGACTCGAAAATGTAGTCGTTGGTGCCTTCCTGCTCATGGCCGCCTGGGTCATCTTCCTGCTGCCATTCAGCTTGACCCAGTATGGCCGCTCTCAGTACAAGTCAGCCACCTTCATCGCAATGGTAGTCATCGGCTTCTGCATGCTCTTCGTCTTCGCTGCGTGGGAGAAATGGTTCGCCCGCCACCACTTCATTCGCTATGAATTGCTCAAGAAACCCACTATTCTAGGTGCATGCGTCTGCTCAGCTGTGTCTTTCTTCAGCTTCTACCTTTGGGATCAGTACTTCTACAACTTTGTGCTGATCACGTACAACTTGGACATCAGCATGGCTGGCTACATGATTCAAATCTATAACGTGGGATCGTGCTTCTGGTCCCCGATTCTGGGTCTTATCATCTGGTGGACCAAGCGGTTCAAGTATATTGTCTTGTTTTTCGGGGTTCCCTTGATGCTGCTCGGCTCGGGCCTGATGATCTATTTCCGAGGTGGGGAGCACGGCATCGGGTATATCGTCATGTGCCAGATCTTCATTGCCTTTGCTGGAGGTACCATTGTCATTGGCGAGGACATGGCCGTCATGGCTGGTGGTGGCCGTGAGGGTACTCCCATGATGCTGGCTTTGATTGGTCTGTTCTCTAGCATCGGTGGTGCCATCGGTTATGCTGTGTCTGCTGCCATCTACAACAACGTGTTTGTGGATGCCCTGACCAGCCACTTGCCCGATGACCTCAAGGCCAACGCGACCACGATCTACTTTGATGGCATCAACGTGCAGGATACCTACCCGGTGGGCTCGCCTCTCCGGGATGCTTGCATCTATGCTTGGGGCTATGCTCAGCGCATGAATTGCATTGCCTCGACCTGCGTTCTGGTTCTGCTGATTCCTGCAGTCGCCGTGTGGAAGAATTATGATGTGGGCAAGAAGCAGAACAAGGGTACTATGCTTTTCGACTAAGCCTTGAGCATTACTGTTGCTTAAGAGCTGCTTCTATGTTTTATGGTTATCTAGTTTATGGTTATCTAGGGAGGCTATGGATGCTTATTCCTGATCTCTGACGGGCGCAGAGGCAGGTAACGAAACTTGCTCGGATTCTGCTGCATATTACTTTATTGCTCCCACAATATGATGACCAGTTTCTGCATCAAACCCACACCAGTCGACCCCAATCTTAGCTATCTGCTCTATACTCGGTCCACATATATGCTCCCATCTCCATTCTCTCATTCCTAAGATCAAACCCCGCATTCATCCCTCGTGGGCCTTGCATCACACGCTAACGCTTCACGGAGCCTTCCGCCGTCGATCCGCATCAACAATGCGACGCTGCAATCAACAAACCGGGGCATTCCTTGCCTGTGTCAAGTTGTCAACCAAGTTACCAACCCTCCGGCCAGGCTCCTAGCTTCCTGCCCATGTGCAGTATGCACCATGCACTATTTCTTTTTTCCCCCACTCTCGCCATCCTCGCGAGCCAGTTTTCCCAAACACCAGCCCTCCCTCCAATAGCTGGCGCAAACTGGATCGCCACATTCCACAATGCCAGTCCTAAAAACAAACTTCCTCGCCCTTTTCACCCTCCTTTTCCACTTCACCACCGCCACAAAAGATGACCTCCACTACATCAACCCGCTCATCGGCTCCAACGCCGGCGGCAACGTCTTCGCCGGCGCCAGTCTCCCCTACGGGCTCGCCAAACCCGTCGCCGACGTCGACGGCCAAAACACTGGCGGTTTCTCGACGGACGGCAGCAACATCACCGGCTTCTCGCACATGCACGACAGCGGGACAGGAGGGAACCCGTCCATGGGCCAGTTCCCCCTGTTCCCACAGTACTGTCCCGACAATGTCGTGGATAATTGCAAGTTTGGCAAGGTGGCCCGCGCAACCCACTACGTTAATGAGTCTGTTACGGCGCGGCCGGGGTATTTTGCGCTGGAGTTGGTAAGTGGGATTAAGGCTGAGATGACGGCCGCCAGGCGGACGGCGTTGTACCGGTTTACGTTTCCCGAGACGCGTGCTGGCCCGGATGGAGGGGGTCCAGTATTGGATCCGGTGATTTTGGTGGATTTGACCGATTTGTGGGATAGTCGGCAGAATGCGAGTATCAGTGTACATGCGGGTTCGGGCCGAGTGATGGGGAATGGGACGTTTTTGCCGAGTTTCGGAGCTGGATCGTACCGGGCGTATTTTTGTGCGGATTTCGCTGGGGCCCAAGTTCGTGATACGGGGATTTGGGTGAATGATCGGGCTGGATCGGAGCCGAAGGAGTTGTTTGTTACGAGAGGATTCAACAATTTCTATCTTCAGGCGGGTGGGTATGTGACTTTTGCTCGTCCTGATGATGGAGTTGTTACTGCCAGGGTTGGGGTGAGTTATATCAGTTCGGAGCAGGCTTGCTCCAATGCAGAAGCTGAGGTGCCCGATCCGGTGAAGGACTTTGAGAGGCTCGAGAAAGCGGCAGCTACTGCTTGGAGCGAGAAGCTCGATCCTATCAAGGTGACTTCTGGTGGTGTGAGTGACGGGTTACTGAGCGCCTTTTGGAGCGGTATCTATCGGACGATGCTTTCGCCTCAGGATATGACCGGGGAGAATCCTCTGTGGGAGAGCGACGAGCCATACTTTGACTCATTCTATTGTCTTTGGGACGAATTCAGAGCCCAGCTTCCGCTGTTGACTGTCATTGATCCCCAGACACAGTCAAAGCTGGTCCGCAGTCTACTAGACACATTCAAGCACGAAGGCTGGCTACCTGACTGCCGCATGTCCTTGTGCAAGGGCTGGACGCAGGGCGGATCCAATGCAGATGTGGTTCTCACGGACGCCTACGTGAAGAACCTCACCGGTATCGACTGGGAGCTGGCCTACAAGGCAATGGTCAACGATGCCGAGAATGAGCCCTTGGAGTGGTCCTACGAAGGACGGGGTGGTCTGCAGAGCTGGAAAAGGCTCAACTACATTCCTTATTTGGATTTTGACTATCTTGGCTTTGGGACTAACTCGCGCAGTATATCAAGGACTGTGGAGTATGCGTACAACGACTACGGGATTGCGGTTGTGGGCAAGGGGCTTGGCAAGAAGGACTATACCAAGTATCTGTCTCGAGCCGGTAACTGGAGGAATATTTTCAAGGCTGATCAGAAGTCGTTCTTGGAGAACGGCACTGATACGGGATTTACGGGCTTCTTCCAGCCCAAGTATCTCAATGGCACTTGGGGCTTCCAAGATCCAATTGCGTGCAGTGCGTTGGCATCTTGGTGCTCGTTGACATCAAATCCATCGGAGACTTTCGAGTCGAGTATCTGGGAGTATCTATTGTAAGTTCATCCTCCCGAGAGCATTGGAGATTTCATGGTGGCTAATTAATGCAGTTTCGTCCCTCATGACATGGCAAGCCTGATCAAGCTCCTCGGAGGCTCCGACTCCTTCGTCAAACGACTAGACTACTTCCACACATCCGGTCTAGCCGATATCAGCAACGAGCCAGTCTTCCTAACGGTATACGAGTACCACTACGCCGGCCGACCAGCTCTCTCCACCGAGCGAGTCCACAGCTACATCCCGCGGACCTTCAACGCATCCAACAACGGCCTACCAGGCAACGACGACTCCGGCGCCATGGGCTCATTCCTCGCCTGGAGCATGATGGGACTCTTCCCCAACCCAGGCCAGAATGTCTACCTGATCAGTGCCCCGTTCTTTGAAGCAGTCGAGATTACACATCCAGAGACCAATCAGACCGCTACAATTCGAAATGTTAACTTCGACCCCACTTATCGGGACATCTATATCCAGAGCGCCACGCTGAATGGTCGGCCGTACACAAAGAATTGGATCGGCCACGAGTTTTTCACATGGGGGATGACGCTGGAGTTGACGCTTGGGGATCGGGAGAGTGACTGGGGTACGAAGGAGGAGGACTTGCCGCCGAGTTTGAGTGATGCATTTGTCCAGCGTGAGATGCAGGTGCAGTATGCATGAATACGCCGTGGAGGGATACTGTCGGTTCATGCCATGCATATGTTATGAGATGCATAGCTTCCAATCAAGGGTAATCATTGTCAGCGATCTGTATCCAGTCTTGCATGTCGCTGCTAATCGGCCGCGGGAGGATATCCGATCGTGGTGGGTCTTGACTCTGGATCTAGACCATTATGACATGCCTTCAACACGAGACTCGGGAATTGTGCAGAGAACCGCGCATGCCAGGTCGCTAGCATAAGGATAGCCATATGGCATCGCCTTCCTAAGATGTAGGTGAATAAGACTTGCTTGAGAACAAAGAATTGCTCAATAGCCCAGCTCAAAGAATAGAAATACAACCCAAATTGACCCCAAAACCTACGTCAGAAAAGCTAGGTAACTAACCAGTTAACTTAACAGATCCATGACTAAGCTCCCTTTGTCCATGGTCCGGCCACCATACGACTCTTAATTTCCCCCTTCACAAGCTTCATTTCTTGCCACGCTCATTTCTTGCTCAATTCCTATATCCTGCCGGACATCTACTTCTTGATCTCCTGTTCTAACTGGACCTTGCTGCATTGGGCTGTCTCGACACGACTATCTGGCGACAAATTTCCCTGTCCCTCCGCCACCATGGCCAACCGGTCAATGACACGGCGCATCGCCATCAGCACCGTGATCTCGATATTTTTGGTCTTCTTCCTCTTCATCCGCCCACAGGGTCCTCCTAGCCCCGCCGTCCGAGCCCCCGGGCACATCGCCCACGGTACAGCGCCCGCGTCCGGGATCACCATTCAAGACGACACATTGAAAGGGGCAGTCATAATGCCGAAATTGGGCAACGCCACGGCGAAGTAAGGAAGCACCAGAGAAGCGGAGCACCCATGCTTGAGCTTGATTGTATAAGTTGGGAGACTAGATGCTGATCAGGCGCATTGCCTCGTTTTGCAGAGCGGAGCTGGGCCGTGCTACGTGGAAATACTTTCACACCGTCATGGCGCGATTCCCCGAGAAGCCTACCGAAGACCAGCAGGAGGCGCTGCGCTCTTACATTCTGCTGTTCGCGCGACTATACCCTTGGTACGACGTGCATATCCACCTTTCCCCTCTATCTTCGACTTAGGCCCGTCCCGGGCATCCTTACCCTATATAATGACAAGTGAACTAACAGAGATACAGCGGCGAATGCGCCGAGCATTTCCAGCAACACCTGAACAAGTACCCGCCGCAGGTATCCTCGCGCAAAGCCGCGGCCGGATGGGCCTGTTTCATCCACAACGAGGTCAATGCGATGCTCGAGAAGCCGGAATTCGACTGCAGCAAGCTGGGAGATTTTTACGACTGCGGTTGTGCGGAGGATGAGGGTGCGGAGAAGATTGGCGAGGATGATAAGGGCAAGGAGGGACACTCGGCGGCGAGCCGGGGGGACAAGAAGCTCGATTCGGCTGATCTACATGATCACCTGGCTGTTGAGATATCGAAGGAAGAGTGAGTGGACCCGTTTCCGATGCTGCGCTAGTCTTTCTGGTTAGGGGATGGATGATGTGAGCTGTCGGGCTAACATGAGCGACCCAGGACAACGCGTGGTTGACGGTGGCCCTCGTCCTTCTTTGATTCTTTGCCAGGATTTGTCTGCATCTGATCCAGATCCCCGTTCTCGTCGCATCATCCAGGCGTTTCTCCCTTTTTCAACTAGAATATTCGCTGGAGCTGGTCTCTATGTACAGTATCTGTCTTACTCTTGATATTGCCTCAATATACCCAATGCGCGCATGGCGCACGTCCTCTGCAGATCAGCCCAAACCCGAGTGGCACTTGCCATTACTGTATTGTACAGACCCTTCAAGCCTAAGTCCACGTTTCCGCATCGCCTTCTTGCAGCACTTAATAAGAGGCACTTGCGACGACAGGGATAATGTCGATCGCACGAGTCTCCCACGGAAGCATGACCCGAACAACTTCCGCGCATCCAGGGTCACCCTCCATCCGATGATCGCAGACCATCTTTGTGTTGCGCATGACCCGTCTAGTAGTGCGACTTCTTTCCGTCTGTCCTTGTCCGCGGCACGCTATATTTTACTTGGATATATTGAAGGGCATCTCTCTGCGTTGCCGACGATACTACTATGCTTGCCGTCGTACACTAGTCAACGCCATCCCACAGAGATACAGCGTCCTGATCGTCCATCCTCGACCAGCGGCGGCGCGATGCCGCCATGTCGCAGCCTCGTGATACAGGAACAACCACACTAGTGCGAGGGTGGGCGCGATGTGCGGGCCCATGACGGCGCATGCGAAAAGGAATCCACTCCCAGCATCTTATCGACGATGAATGCGCAGACTGCTTGATTGATTGTAGAGTTCCCTACGGCCTGTTAGGGTACACTGGAGAGGAGATATGCCATCAGCGTATGTAGTTGGCAATCTGCGCCATCTTCTCCCGGGATCTGGACTTTCTCTTGATCGATTTGAGTTTGGCCAAAAATAGTGGCGCGGGGCCATTTCTGCTTCAGCTGATAGCAAATCAAAGCATGAGGAGAGTCTCCTGACACCTCGGGGCTGGGGCCAGTCAGCAGTGGGCGGCAACCATCACGATCTCCCGCGGGGATCGTCTTGTCTTGTGGGGGAGGGGAGGGGCAGTGGATTGATAGACTGGTACTGGTCTATACTTGAAGGATCCTCGTAGACTCTAGGAGAGTATGAGAGTAGTTATGAGAACAGGATGTACCTGTACCCTGTGATGTACTGTTTCGCAATCCTGGAACGTGTGTCGCGCAGTTGTGCGCGTTCAGGCGCGACTATGAAACAGGACAGGATGGGGGGGCCCCTTTTCCATCCAGGAGATTCGGAGTACAATAAACCAGTCAGGGGCTGCTGATTGCCATGTTTCGTATTCTTCTCTTCTCTTTCGATTCAGCCCTTTCAGTCCACTTTCCAACTTATCTCTCCACTTGAAGAGTAGTATACCTATACGCCATACGGAGGTCACGAACTTGCTTCGACTCCACCACAATAACCCTGCCTAATCGAGGCTAGCGCCTGCTATATCTGGTTAGCGTCCCCTCACGCGTCCAAAAAGAAGAAACAGAAAAAAAAAAGTAAAAAGACAAGCAACTTGACGCTGGAAACTCGGCGCAAGTTTGCAACTCAGTCTCGCGCAGACCACACGGAAGTTAGTACGACTACGAAAAGTGCTGCCAAGTTCCGCAAGGGATAACTTTGTTGTGGTCCTCCGCACTTCTCTTCCCACCGTCAAACTTTCTTTCCCGCGCATTCTCTGTCCACACCCCACGCCGGTTCTTTTCGACGCCTTAACCTTCACGCTCCGCCTGTCGCAATTGTCGCGCTTTTCGGCATTACCTTGCGTGTCGCCTTGACTTGCTAGCGCATATAAAACTCTTTGTCGCGAAGCTCGGTTCCTAGCGGGGTGATTGTCCGCCGTCAGGATGGTGTCCTTCCAGTGTGAGGTAAATCGCATACCTTGTTCGCCGTAGCGGCGTGGCTGGGAAATGTTTGAGAGCATGGGTTTGAGCCGTGGCTAACATGAGTCTCCGACAGGCATGCGGTGATATCTTCACCAAGAAAAAACTCGATCCCCACCGTAACCAATGCCGCGGCGCGTCGTTTACCTGCATCGATTGCATGGTCCATTTCCAGGGAACTCAGTATAGGGCACACACGGTACGTCTCGGCCATTCTTAGCAGGGTTTGCGCTTTTACCAGCGGTCATGGGCAATTGGCGCAGGCCTGTCGGTCCCCGAATGCTGTGTAGGATTGAGCGGATGGAAGACCTGGGCGATTGCCTCGCGCTGGCTCAAACTTTCTTCTTCAGACAAGGCGCTGACAAAAAGGGTTTCCTATAGTCCTGCATGAGCGAGGCCCAAAAATATCAAGGCGCGCTATACAAAGAGAAGCCCAACAAAAAGAAGGGTCAGAATGGCCAGAATGGCCAGAACGGCCAGAACGGCCAGAATACCCCCAATCAGAAGGGCAAGGGCAATGCCAACAAGCAGCCCCGGGTCGAGGATGCGTCTGATGGAGATCTCGTAAAGGCCGAGGCGTTCCCGCCGCCGGCGCCGACGCCCCCTCCTGCGGGCGAAGGCAAGGCCACCTCCGAGGCGCTGGCAAAGCCGATCAATGTCTTTGACTACTTGGTCACCGAGGAGACCCCCAATGCGTCCAAGGTGACTCTGGCCCTCAAGGACACACCCAAGGAACAGATGAGCATGCGTGCAAACGCCAAATCCGTGTTTGAGCCCAGCAGCGCTCTCGCCAAGTTGGATGCCAAGACCGACGACGAGGGCCATTACGATGTCGCGTATGAGGAGAACGGGTTTTCCTACGGCGCGGACCCCATCCCGCTCGCCATGTACCCTAACGATGTCCCCAACGTCTCTACGGAATTTGTCACGCCCGCGCCCAAGAAGAGCAAAAAGGAGCGCCGCAAGGAAGAAAAGCGCGCCAGCGCCAGCACCAGCGAAAAGAAGCGCAAGCGTGGCCAGGAGAATCCCTCCAGCCCGCAAGACGACATGGACACACCCATGCTGGATGCCCCCTCCAGTGTGATCAACAACGTTGGAACCCCCGTTCTCGCACACTCCGGCCTGACCGGCGGCCTGAACCGTATGATGCGCTCCCCATCACCAGAGGACACCCCCGACCCCCACCGCCAGTCCTACCACGACGCCTCCTCTCCGATCAAACGCACTCGCCGCAACGGCAAAGAGACCAAAGAAAGCTCGAGCCACAACGACGCCGGCCTCGGCATCTCGATCAAAAACCGCGCCGAGCGCCTCGTCACCTCCATGTTCGGCGGCTCCGTCGTCTCCACCAGCAGCGCCGGCAACGATTCCAACTCCCGCGCTCTCGTCCGCACCCGCCGCGGCTCCTCGTCCAGCGCCGACCTCGAAATCCGCAAGAAGAAATCCCACCGCAGCCGACACGCGTCCGATCCACACACGGAGCGCAAGGCCAAGCGTAAGAGCAGTAATCCCACGGACGGTGACCGGCCCAGTCGTCGGCAGAAGCAGAGCGATGAGCGGCGCCGGTCAGACTCGCGGTCCCCGCATCGCGAGCGCCAGGTCACCGTGTACCGAGCCTCGAAACCGCCCGCGCGCAGCGATGATGTGCTGCAGCGCGAGTTGGCGGAGCATTTCTTGAGTCTTGTCAGGTCCAAGGATAGCGAGCGTGGTTGCTCGGTGCACAAGGCGTTGAAGCGGTTCCATCGTCATTTCGAGGATGAGGGCGAGGATGATCGGGATCGGGAGTGGCGGCGGGCGGAGGATGAGAAGGATCTTTGGAGGGCGTTGAGGTTGAGGAGGAATGAGAGGGGGGAGATTGTAGTTTTTGTTGATTAAAAGGTATCCGTTGGGGATGGCTGCGATGTGCTTTGTATATTGTGGCGTGGCCCAGCGAGTGGACGGGTCGGTGGCCTCTCTGTCTTGGGCTTTTGCATAGCGCGATTGACTGTTTTCGGCGGGCTCGTTTTGCATCTTGCTTATATAGATCTACATTACTTGGACGACAGACCTATTGATTTTAATGTGCATGATTTGCTGATTCGCCAGGTGGTAGTATCTGCAGTGTTTCAGGTGCAGGTGTAGAACTTTGTCTTGATGCTTGAGGAGAGCATACAGCAAGATTGGAATAAGCCCGGGGTCTAAGATGAAGCGCGTGTATAGCATGTCCTGGTGGGAGTAGTTCAGTACAGTACAATCCTGTAAGTCCAGAGCGTAAGTCTAGCAATATACAAGATTCAGGAGAAATAAATAGAATAGAAATGTAATTAGAGAGCCAATCGTGAGTTTGTACCGTCTTGCAACTTTTTGTCTTGCGAAAACTTTATTCTTTTAGAATATTAGCTCTCTAGTCTATGCTGCTCTTCTAGATATAGCTTTTCACGAAAAGCGTCGGGGATACCACTATAAGACTCTAAGGTACCTTCCTTCTCGACATAGTGGTTTCGCCTATATAGGTGTTACTCGTAATATAGGCTAAGATAGCACGAGAAAGAAGGATAACGTATTAGGTTATATATAGCTCGCTAAACGAATTCTACCCGGATTTAGGTATACGGTTCGGCATCTAGTTAAGCGTCTCGCTCGTTAAGCATCCGTTTCGTGGCAGACGACCTCCCTCTTTTCTCGACCCTAGTAGAAACGCTTCTATAGAGATGGTTATCCTTAGTAGACTTAAAGGGTAATACTTAACCTCGGGCGGGCAGTCTTTTGCCTCGAAGAGATAGTGTACCCCACCGAAGTAGCCGTTTTTCAACGGCAGTCTAGTCGATCTCAAGATAGTCAAACCACTGCATCAGGTCGCGTTGAGTGCGATCATTCGCCGAGTGTGCAACAACTCTATTTATATATCACGTAATCTAGGATCTTACTTAGAAAGCGATATATAGGTTATAACTTAGGTACTTTCTAGATATATACTAACAGATCCCTGACTTATTCTAAAGTTCCTGAACGGTGAAATCTGAGCCTTGCCTTGTAGAGTCTGTCGTAGCCTACTTGCTATTTAAGATATTAGGCTGCCCCAGTGGCGCGACTAAGACAAGTTCTCTTAATGGCTGTGCTCTCCTGGTCCTCCCAACAAGTTTGATATGCCGCTACCTAGATACGTGAATCACTTTCCTTCGCAGCTTCCTCTCTAAATGGACTTCTCGATCTAAGACTATCTAGTAGAAAAAGATCACGCTCTTTTGAGTCCCGCAAAAGGTCAAAGATTTACAGTATGAGACAACAGCATAATTGGTTCCGACAATGCCGGCTTCCATGTCGGGATATTAGCCCAGTCACTATATTCCGCCACCGCCACGCAGTGTAGACCAGGTACACTGATTGGATTACGGGGAGGTTTTGGGGCGGTCTGCTTGACTGAACGCGAGTGAGCTCGAAACGCACACTGTAACTAAGTTCATTGCGGTAAGGTGAGAGTGGAAACCTCTGTTGTATTCAAATATCTAAATAGATAGGTTTTTTTTGATTGAATTGTGGCTGAGAGGTAGGCTGTGGGTGGTCGACTTGTGCCCGGACGGCAGTGTTCGCCGTATGAAGATAATGTAAAGCGGATTGGCGGGGACCAGAGACGGCCGTTTGAACCGTCCCTAATAGCTCTTCAGCCTCAACCAACCTGTCATCTCTATACAGGTTTGCAGCTCGTTGGTATCTTCTCTGAATCACGTAGGGTGCTTCTCGAGCATATCGACGCAGAGCTGCCACGGCAGTTCTGTACCCTTGGTCATTAGGGCTTTGGAACTTGCACATCCTTTGATGATCCGCACCTATGCCGCATCTTTCTGTGTTGTCGAGAATAGGTGCCGCACTCGTTTCATCCACAATATAATCCCTCCTGTATTTGAGATTGGTCTTTTCTTGCTCCCAAAAGAAAAAGACACGGAAATTTGGCATCAAAGGAGCAAACTGGTCGGTGATATTCTGCAGTATCTCAGATTCCTTCTCGAGTGCGTTGACAAGCCCCGATTCAAATTCCACCACAGTCTTTGGAATAGTAAGCGACGCCATCTTTTGAAGACTACCAAGCAGGTTGGCCTTGTTTGATCCGTGATGTGGTGTGCCGAAGAAAAGAATAGCAAATGTACAGGTGTAAATTGAATGGACATGGGCGAGTTTAGGTCGGCTCTCCGCGTAAGCCAAGGCCTGTTCATAGTCAGCATATCGGTCTATTTCGGTGTTCATGGTATTCCTGTCCATGTTGACCTTACTCTTTTGACAATTATGCCTCCGAGAGAATGGCATACAAAGATAATGGGTCTTTGCGACGCATCTTCAAGCTATTCCCATCAGTAAAGTCTCGGTGAGCACCTAGAGGGAACATACATCTCTATCAGACTCCAGTTGAGAAACTAATGTTTGCGCGTGTTGTAGCACTCTGTCGGCGCTGGGCTTGTTTCCGTTCCATGACGCGATACTTGCATTATAGCCCCAGGCTAGGACACGGGCTTGCGGAATGTACTTGGGCAAGTAGGCTGGGTCGCTCAACCAGCATGTACCTTGGGGCTTAGATGTCCATGTTTCCGTCACATGGCCGTTTAGTCCATGAACAGCGACGATGCTGCTTGGGGGTTAATAGAATATCACGTTGAGTGAATTGGAGGGAAACGCACTCAATTTCGATTTCCTCATTATCCGGACGGTATAGCTCGCGTATTCCGTGGCTCTGTTGAATAACGTCCATACCCCTACTATTCACAAACCTCTGTTGCATGTGTAAGTCTTGAGATGAGTGTTAGACATTGTTGGGTGCTGGGATAGCCCAAATTTATATTCGTAATTGTTTGTTTTTTTTTCCAAAGCCCTACCCATTCAATTGGATGCGAGGCTGGGCATGCTCTAAGTACACCTAGTGGCGTACACTGCATTAGTGCGGGAGCTCGTGATAAAAGGGATATTTACTGTATCGAATCAAGCACTCGGGCAGTAAATGTTGGTCTGTTGCTTCATGATTCGCTGCAGTCATTCAGGCAATCAGCCGACACCCACACCATCGGACACCTTTGAAAACTCTCCATCCTGGTTCAGGAGAGAGAATCCCAGTGTTCCTCAGTGTCTAAGAGCGCTGACGAATGGTCCTCAGTTTACTTCTATCTCTAGTCGTTTACTTTTGCTTTTGCTTTTTCGGGGAATTAGAGAGTGAGATTTGTCTCGGATAAGTGACTCTGCCTAGTGCCTACTAACTATACGGACGACGGAGTACATTTGGAAGGGTAGCAACCCCGCTATCCAAGCTACCCGACCTAGATAGAATAAGTCAGGAGACTCGTTCCTACGAGCTCTCTCAAGGCTACAGAATTAATCGCGAGGGTCACAGCAAGCTCGCCCAGTCGGTATAAGAACGTACATATAGATTATGTACTTAGATATCTGATTCTAGGTACTTTGCTAGCTACCTAGTATAGCGGGTATATACTGGTTACACGGAACGCTTTACGGATATTACTAGCGAACTATCTCCTAACCCGTCTCGGGAGTCTCAAAACCATGTCGTATCGTTAGTGTATAATATAAGCTAATCTACTAATAACTTACCATAGTTCAGATGAATCACTCTAAATCTGGTTACCAAGGCATTACAGCAACTAGCCAATCAGAGTATATCGATAAAATACACTAGTTTTTGAGACTCCCGGGACAGCTTAGGGGATAGCCGACTGGTTTTACATTCTTCCAATCAGGTCGATAGTCGAGGGATGGTGTCTGGGTAGCTCTTATGATTCTCCAATCTAGAGGGGGTGTAGCGATCGCAAAGTAGTTCGAATGCAACACGAAGAATGTGATCCAGAATCATAACTCACCGGTCTCAAAATTGATTAAGGTAGCGACACTGCGTTGAAAATATCCCTCAGCAAAATAAGAGAGCTTGCTCCGCTGCTGTCCATGTCTCGGTGGAGGTGTGGCTGAGGAGCAGGCAGGATCGGTACAGCCTGCCGATGATGCCCCTACATACTCTGGGCGGTACGTGTACTTGTTCCATCATGCGCGCCCCGGATCACTAGGTCCACCTCTAATATTGCACGTCACTCTTTTTGGACACGGCTGCCATATGCTTAAGGCTCAACAAACTTCATGTTTTTGGGGGATGCACCTGAAGAACCAGAGTAAAGTGAAGCATGCGGGTAAATATCAGCGGGCACATCAAGCCGTCCAAGGTTACGTGACGAATAAATACATTGTACATAGAGCCATAGCCTAGAGCGGTAGCTTGAGCGAGTGAAGGGAGTGATACTTCTTATTGGGCTGTGGCCATGACTTTGGTCTTTTAGAGCTACACACGAAGTTCCACTTTGCACCCATCGGCGCTTAAAAGCACCAGTGTCAGTCGCTGTCTCTCGCTTCCTACCGGTTCATTCGGCTCACCCACAGGTAACTTGATCTGCGAGAATGTCTGCAGTATCCTGACTACAGTGTAAGAAACCTCCATTTGAGCGAAATCCTCGCCCAGACATTGCCGGGGTCCACCGCTGAAAGGAAAATAAGCCCAGCGAATATTCTCAAGTTCGCCGCTTTCCCAGCGCTCAGGACGAAAGTCATAAGCATCAGAACCGAAGATGTTCCTTTTTCGTGAATTCACATACTGCGAAAACACAACGAGTTCACCTTTCCTCACTAATATGGGTTTGTCTCCTTTAGGACCGCCCCCTATCGGTAGAAGAGTAGTTCGTACCGCTTCCCGATTGTTCAGCGGAACAGGAGGATAGAGACGAAGACCTGTAGAGAATATAAGCGACTGCTCGGTAGGAATGTCCTAAATTGTTCTGACTTACTTTCTTTGATGACACAAGCAAGATATGGCATTTTCCTAATTTGGTCCCTCGTTGGTATCTGACCACCCTCCATGACTGAGGCTATTTCCTGCCGCAAGCGTTTCATAACATTCACATGACGAACAAGGAGTCGACTGATGACCAGGAAGGCGATGTCAGCGCTAGTTTGTAAGCGAGTTCTTCGGGAGCCCAATACGTACAACGTCCAAGATAAACAGCATGCTGTTGTATCCCGACCAGCAAGCAGAACGTTCAAGAGTTGATCACGGAGCTCCTTCACGCTTGTCGACTCTTCAGCTATCTGCTTTATGAAGCCATTTTGTTTCAATTCATGTCGTTCAGCGGTTTCTAAATCCAGGTCCTTGATGTATCTTTCCACAAATTGGTGTACATTAGCACACGCTTTGCGAAAAGTAGGGGGATTGTAGAGAAAGTGCCAAGGTGCTATACGAAAGCGTTTAGCAAGACCCTCTTGGGCTATGTTAAAGCTTTCCGCAAAGAGTTTGTTTTCTTTGTGCTGATCGATACCTGCCCTCAAACTATAGACCGATCGACCGAAAAGTAGAGCTGTCGCAGTATCTAAGGTCAGATCGAAAAATAGAGGTTGTAAATCGACAACTCCACTTGGAGGTAGGCGATTGATCAGGTTGTCAACATGCTCGCGGAAGTGGTCTAAGTTCTGGTACTGAACACGAATAAATTGCTTTCGCAGGAGTTCTCGGGAATGTTTCCATGCTAGTCCCTCTTGAGTAAAAATACCATTTCCCAGCAAGGGTGCAAAAATCTGCGGCCTTGCGCCGAAGCCGTAGTCTGCTCATTTTCTCGAAAAGTCGTAAGCACGGTTCTCCCTGCTAATTGTTCCAGAGAACATGAATGGCGGACGAGAGTCACCTTTGAAATTTGTGGACAAAACAGTCTCGACATTTGATGGATGCAGTAAATGAAAAGCTCTCGGTCCAAATAACAGATACTGGGTGAGATTATTCCCTGGTTCGTAATCTTCGGCAACCTTGCAAAGATATGCAAGAAGTCGACCTTCCGCGTTTGTCTCCCAAAGGTCCTTGATGCGATCGATACCAAGCGGCCATTTCTTGGGTAGCTCAGGTGGTAACTGGCAACCGTGTTGCAATCCTAGGGCAGAATCGTTCTGCAGAACGTGAGGGTAAGTGGCTGCGTTCAGTTCAGATCAAACGTTAACTTACGCGGTGGGCTTTGAATCTCAACAGAGAGAGGTAGCAGACCCGGCTGACGCCGAGTATGAATAAGGCCCAGAGTAAAGTGGCCGCCGTCATGGTTTGAAAGGGACCTTGACTTGGCTGTAATAATTCTTGATTCAAGAGTTCCATTGAGGTGGAGGGGGGATGGCAGTTATAGCCGCCGGTGCCGTTTTCCCCTGGCGGTCAACAATGAACATGCGTCCGCCAAGACCTCCCAGCGCCGTGACACGCCAAGGCAATCATGGATGAGACGGAATCACACAGCACCCCCACATAGCAAAGTGGATCATCATCCAGAGACAGTATTTACTCTTGTTCGACCCTTGACCATTCCACCTGCAATCGCCCGCCGCCGAAACTTCCTGTGGAGTATATCTGACACGGACACCATCCATCATGATTATTACCTTCCCCTCCCACCTTTCCCTCCGTGTAGCCCGCTCATTCCGCTTACAGAGTTACGCACTGCGCCCTAATAATTTCAGAGTCTGGGGCCATTTTCACGATGCCTTCGGGGCTCCACGTATTGTATTCGCCTAATCTTCCCCTCCATGAAAGCTGCCAGGGCCAGCAAACGGCTGGCGTAGAGTAAGCCACCCCACCGAGAACTTCAACAGTTCAATTTGACCAATTTTGGGACAGTATCGTTGCAGTTCACGGCTTGGCCGAAGATTCAAAGAAAGCCTGGGCGCAACGGGAACAAGGCGTCTTGTGGCTCAGAGATCTCCTGCCACGCAGTATCCATAATGCAAGGGTTCTTACTTTTGATTATAACTCGGATCCTTTTCTGTTCACTGGATCAGGCTTCATGGACACAGTCCAAGGCCATGCAACTACTCTGGTGGCAGATTTGGAGGCTGAGCGGAGTTTGATAAATGCCTCTCAACGACCTCTCATTTTTGTCTGCCATGGGCTCGGAGGTATCATCGTCAAAAGTGCGCTTGTCCATTCAGCGAGTCGGACGTCTCCCCAGACTTCTCACCTCAATTCTGTATATGTTTCAACATTCGCTATTTTGCTCTTTGGAACGCCACATGACCGCATCGATATTGGAAAATGGCTGGCTTCAAGTCAGTCAGTATCTACAACCGATGATCCTGGAGCAGTCGACAATATGCGAGACGACAATGCTAAACCATCTATCACTGTGCACGCTTTGGATGTCATCACAAACCAATTTGCTCCACTCATGAGAAAGATACATGTGTATCTTTTCTGGGAGGGCCTAGCGACGCAACTTGCAGACGGCGTTGAGTTCTTCGTTGAACCATCATCTGCGGCTCCCCACGCGTATGACACTGAACGATGCGGAATTATGGACTCTAATCACTCAGACATGGTCAAGTTTCACGAGTACGATTCTTCCTATCGGGCCGTCATATCCGCTCTGAAGAAATATTGCCAAGCAGCACCGGAGATAATCGCATACCGGTGGAAAGAAGCGATGGCATACCTAACGCGCATGAGGAAGAGCGAAGCTTCGGAGTTGACTGGTTTGTTCCTTGATATCCCGGACAAGATCCCGATTTTTAGGACAGAAAAGAAAAACAACGTCGAGCCTGTTTTGCAAAATGAGCATTTCTACCCCCCGTGCGCCGTTTCCCTTGATTTTATAGGGCAGGATGACATCATCGAAGCCCTCCAAAAAGCTTTTGAGCCAGAAAAAAACTTGTTGTCCACGGTAAAACAAAAGCGATTTGTTCTCCATGGAATCCCCGGCTCTGGAAAGACACAGATATCCGCGAAATATGCCCAGGATAACCGGGAACTGTAAGACAGAGACCCCAAGGCATTGAACTCTTCTAACCTAAGCAACAGCTATTGGGCCGTGTTCACTATCGATGCGTCATCCCACCAAACTGCAAAAGAGTCATTCTGCAGGATCGGGAAAATCGGGGGGCTCGAAGCCACTGAAGACTCTGGCAAACACTTCCTCTCTCAGGCAACAAAGGCCTGGCTTGTCATCATCGACAACGCAGACAGCCCTGATTTGAGCTTCGAAAGGCTTATAGTACCCGGGGAAAGAGGTCATATCCTGGTCACCACGAGAAACCCCAGCCTCCGAAGGCAAGGCAATGTTGGAAATGTGGAACTTAAGGGGCTCAAAGAACAAGAGGCTTTCCGATTACTCATGAAAGTTGCGGATATCACTCCCCCATGGGATCCGCCTACGGAAATGGCAGGTAATGAGATTACGAAAAGGTTGGGCTATCTAGCCCTCGCCGTCATTCAAGCCGGAAACACCATTTACCACAAATTGTGCCATTTAACGGAGTATCTCAAGTTTTTCCAACGCCTTTTGGGGAATCGCCGCGGAAAGAAAGACCGATGTTCCGAAGACGACACTGACACGCGCCATGCCGAATTCGATGACATATTCACGGCTTTTGACTTTTCTTTTCAAAAGATCGCAATTCAAAAGACAGTTCCAAGCTATGATGCGATTGAGATACTCAATGTTGTTGGCTTTTATCACTTCGATTCAATTCCAGTTGACATCTTCGAAAGAGGTATGAATCTAGAGCGAGAGCAACTGCGCCAATTGTCGGTCGTATCGATCCGAGCACAATTCGTCAATGCTTTTGTCGACCGCTTGCGACAACCCCGCGCTCTTCCTAGGCTCCTGAAGCAAACCATCGATGGCATGCATCCGCTGTGCATCAGGGAAGCTCTCCGAGAGTTATATGCGTCTTCCTTGATTACGTACGGAAAGGATGAAAAAAGCTTCTCTTTGCATCCTCTAGTTCATGAGTGGGCCAAGGATCGTATCCCCTCCAAAGAGAGGAGTCTGTGGGCAGTGATTGCTTTTAACACCCTTATGGCATCTATTGAGATCTCGTCACAAGGCACCGGAGAGGCTGACTCTATCTTCCGAAGGAGTTTGATTCCTCATCTCAATTCGTGTCTGGAAGCCTGTCCGCCCGAATTCAGAGAGTTTCGCAGTCTCAAGATTGGGGCTGGCAAATTTCGCCGTTTCATGTTGCTTCTACAGCCCACTCTGGTGTTTAACCTTCGAGACATGATTCAAAATGCCGCGAAGTGTGGAATTCTCTACGCGCAGACAGGAGATTTCTCAAAGTCTGCCTACTATCTCTCTCTCGCAAAGGAATCGCTAGTCAAACTTGTTGGACTTCACGACGCTAGAACAATGGCCGCTAGTCTCGGCCTCGCGGGTGTTCTCTGGGGGCTGGGCCGCTTGAGGGAAGCCATTGACTTACAGCAGCAAGTTGTTCAGGCGCGACAAAAGGTTCTGGGATTGGACCACCGCGAAACTTTGCAAGCTATGGATTCTCTTGGCAAATCCTTCTGGCTCAACGGACAATACTTTGAGGCTCTTGAACTTCAGCAGCAGACCGCAGAGAAAATGCGGGTGCATCTTGGTGAAGAAGACGACGACACATTGAATGCACTAGACCACTTGGGTGTCACGCTAGGGTCTTGGCGTAGGTTCGCAGAGAGCGCAGATATCCACCAGAACGTTTTGACGCTTCGGATGAGAGCTCTGCAATCGAACGACTTGAGGGTCCTTGAAACGAAAAGCAATCTGGCAATGGCTCTCCTCGATCTCAAACAGCTTCATGACGCGAGACAGTTAATGGAGGATGTCTATAATAGTCGCAAGCTCCAGATGGGCAAGGAACACCCTTACACACTTTTGGCTCTGTGTTATCTTTCGAAGATATATATTGAACAAGGTGAATTGCATAAGGCTGAGGAAGCTTTGGTTGAGGGAATTGCCGCAGGAAGACGAAGCCTCGGTGAGGATCACCTTGGTGTGTTGGTGGGCTGTGGCGAACTCGCTCGGGCTTATGCACGTCAAGGCCGTCTAGACGAAGCAGAGAGACTGAGCCTTGAGACAGTCCGCAAGGTCAAGATTTCTCGAGGCGATGAGCACCCTGACTTTGCTTATGGAATGTGGAAATTAGGAGAGCTGTGGGAGAAGAAAGAAGAGCAAGCGAAGGCAATCAATGCCTATCGAACTGCGACAACGGCTATTGAGAGGAGGCTAACAGCAAAGCATCCGCTCTATAAGATCATCTCTGATCGCATTATGTGCCTGACAGAAAATTTTGACAGCAATGAGCCCGAGGATGACCGGGCCGCAAATAGCTCTGCAGAAGTTGGCAGTGACAGGCTGGAGATCAACCGTTTACAACCTAGGCAAACATGGTAAATTTACCAAGCCCAACTCGTATATTGGTGTATGAAGTCGGGTTACATCTCTGCAGCCAGAGTCCTCGATCAGAAGTTGGCATCATCATCTCCAAAACACGGACTTCGCTTCGCAAACTCGCGCTCCCAAAAGCAAAAGGCTTACATCGTACTACAAGTAAATGGCAACGAACTTTTGTAGCATAGATTACCGAGGTTTCGAATCTCGAATCGGTCGGAATAAAAAGGCGATATCGATTACCAGAAAGTATTTGAAGGAGGAAGATTCTCGTGAGCAGGGCGGCTTGACGCAGCTTTTCTTCCCCATCACTCTGCGACTATACAGTACAGATGTAGTGAAAGCCAGAGAACATGAATAATATGTTCCTTCTTTCGAAGTGGTCTGGGAAATATTCAAAGTTCCCTCGTGGCCTTGTTTCAACCTTCTGTGCTTAGTTGAACTCAGCAGGAAAGCTTATTATACATTCATGAAAACTTAGAGTTTGTAATAGCGGAAGGATAAGAGATCTTCTTGAAGAGACATTTCACCAGTCCTATATACTGTTCAATTCGTTCATCGATATTGAAGGTGGGCCATACTTTTGGCTGTTGTATGTTTTTGTTTTTCCTAGAGATACTAGGCGATAATCCGTGAGCATTGATCCACGAGGTTCCAACAGGTTTGAAGGAATTGTGCTTTTGAGACTCTGAGAAATGCAACCTGATCTATCCTGCCATTCGTTACTCTCTGGAGAAAATGAAATGAATCAAACAGTATGAGGCGGCAGGCAGCGTTGAGTCCATCCATGCGCGAGTGGATCCTCCATGAGTCATTTGGTAGGCAGACTGACTCACTTTGTACGGTTCTGCGACGAAGTACATTCCTTCAATGCAATTGGCTAACATTCCACCGCCCACCTCTCCGCCCCATACTGCCCGATGGGTGAGGTTTTATCAGCAAGCTTCCAGGCACTTCGGTAGTCTCAAATACTACTTCGCCTTCGGGGCTCCTCTTTCTTATATTTTACTCTTTTTTCACCTCTCTTTCGAGCTGAGCAGCTTCTGCCGCGTTAATCTGGGCTTCTGAGCGTGCATATTCCACCCTTACCTGCGTCACTCTCCGATTGCGATTGCGATCGCCAAAACAGCATTTCGCGAATCTTCGATTCCACTCCAACTCGAGAAGATACTTGTCGGATGAGCACAGTAGCAACGGCTTATCTTTCTTTCACAACACTCCCGGCCATGCAAGGCCCCGATCCAGCTCCTGCTGCTCCGACTGCCCCACGTTCAAGACACAGACGCCGTGGCCGCGGCCCCGCCACTCGAGATGGCCAAGCGAACGGACTGACACAATCCTCGAACAACCAAACCTCAGCACCCGTGCAGCAACAACAAGCTAATGTCGCCCCGGATGGTGGGCAGCAGACCGACCAGCAAGACCAGGCTCGGCAGCGGAGGCCAAACAAAGAAGGACGAGGACCGGGAGCTCGGAGGGGGCGTGGCAATGCAGCTCGGCGAGGCGGGCAAGGTCAACATTCAGAGCAAGTTGATCAAATACAACATCCACAGTCTCGGGGGATGAGGGCTAGAGGGTTTGCCGCTCGCTTGACGAGGCCAGACCAACAATCGGCCGATCAAGGCCTGGGCATAGCAGTCGAGGGCGACGCTGATGCACACCTCCGTGCAGATGCTCCAGATTTTGTACCTGGAATGCCAGTATCGACTGCCCAGACTCAACCTACGCCACCTACGATATCAGCAAAGGGCAAGGGAAAAGTCAGACCAAAGGCTCCGCCAAAGCTCCCGAAGGTCACGACGAAATCCATTGCCGATGATATCGCCACTCGCATCCATGAAGACATCGCCCACAACTTGTATGAATGTCCTATTTGCACCAGTGAGCTGGGTCGGCGATCAAAGGTCTGGGCTTGTGAACTATGCTGGACGGTCTTCCACTTGAGCTGTATCAAGAAGTGGTCCACGAATGAGGGCGCAGCTGCAGCGCAAAACCGCCAGGCGCAAGACGGTGAAACATCTTCGGCTCCCAAGGCCTGGCGTTGCCCCGGCTGTAACCTTTCTCACGAACATTTCCCATCCACATACACCTGTTGGTGCGAGAAGGAGGTGGACCCGAAACCTCTAGCAGGGCTGCCTCCGCATTCGTGCGGACAGACTTGCTCGCGCCCTCGCAAGGGCTGCCCACACCCATGTGACGCCACCTGCCATGCTGGACCATGTGCGCCATGTACTGCAATGGGACCGACCCAGGACTGCTTCTGCGGTCGGAACTCATCAACCAAACGGTGTCAAGATACCGACTATGAGCGCGGGTGGAGCTGTGGCGAGATCTGCGGTGACCTCTTACCTTGCGGCGAACATACCTGCCTTCTTCCTTGTCACGAGGGCTTGTGCGGTGCTTGTGAAGTCAAGATCGAAGCTCGTTGCTACTGTGGCAAGGTGCAGACTGAAATGCTTTGCAGCTCCAAGGAGGAAGAGATGGACAGCACGATAGTTCGCGATGATGGAACCGAGGAAGAGTGGACAGGTTGCTTTGGTTGCAACAATGTTTGCGACGGCCCCTTTGATTGCGGCCTACACTCATGCAAAAAGGCCTGCCATCCGCAAGACTCCCGCCCTGCTCACTGCCCAAAGTCTCCAGACATTGTCACTCGTTGCCCGTGTGGTAAAACCAAATTGACCGACATCCCTGGCTTCATCCCTCGCTCTTCTTGCGAGGATCCCATCCCAAATTGCTTGGAGCCATGTGGCAAGATGCTTCGCTGTGGCCATTCCTGCGACCAAATTTGTCACACAGGGCCTTGCGGAACCTGCATGCGTCGGGTCCCGATTGCCTGTCAGTGCGGCCGTAACAGTGCCATGAGTATCTGTCACCAAGGTGACATCAGTGCGCCTCAATGCTTCCGCCAATGCAAGACAACCTTGCATTGCGGTCGTCACGCTTGCACTGAGCGATGCTGCCCGGGAGAACAAAAAGCCATTGAACGGCAAGCATTGCGCCGGAAGTTGAAGTCTCATCTCC
Source organism: Penicillium simplicissimum (assembly GCA_024706585.1). NCBI lineage: Eukaryota > Fungi > Ascomycota > Eurotiomycetes > Eurotiales > Aspergillaceae > Penicillium > Penicillium simplicissimum. Next base: position 2,495,905 of record JAMZTW010000044.1, read on the forward strand.
GCCCTAGCGATGAGGATATCGAGGCAGAGCATATTTGCACCCGGGTCTGTGGTCGATTGCTGAAATGCGGAAGACATACATGCCCGGAGCTCTGCCACAAGGGCGCATGCAATACCTGTCGAGAAGCGATCTTCGAGGAAATCTCTTGTAATTGCGGAAGATCCATTCTGTATCCGCCGCAACCATGCGGCACGAAGCCGCCTTCGTGCTCGTTCCCTTGTGCACGCCCCAAGCCTTGTGGTCACCCGCAAACTGCGCATAATTGCCACACGGATGAGGAAAGTTGTCCCAAGTGTCCCTTCCTAACGGAGAAGGAATGTCTTTGTGGTAAGCGGGTAATGAAAAATGTACCTTGCTGGCTCACAGACGCTCGATGTGGTCAGACTTGCGGAGCACTTTTGAAGTGTGGCTCTCATTATTGCAAGAAGGATTGCCATCGACCAGGCGAATGCGAAGACGCAGACAAACCTTGCCAGCAGGCGTGCGGAAAGACCAAGACGCTGTGCGGTCATCCTTGCTCTGACCAGTGCCATGCTCCATACCCGTGCCCGGAGAAGATACCTTGCTCGTCCACGCTTACAGTAACATGTAGCTGTGGACGGCTGCGCCAGGATAGACGTTGTGGCGCCGCCAAGGCTGTCACCTCCAAGGGCCAGCTTCAGCAGCCAGAGCGCTTGCCATCGCTTACTCCATTGACTTGCGACGATGAGTGCGCTCGTTTAGAGCGGAACCGTTCTTTGGCATCTGCGCTTGGCGTCGACATCGACAAGACGACCACTGTGCAGGCGTTCACTGCGACCAATCTCCCATACTCTGCCGAGACACTTGATCAATATATCAAACTCGCCTCGACAGCTCCACTCTCGACTCTTCAAACGTACGAAACCAATCTACATTCTCTGGCAACCGATTCCACAACTCGTTCATTCCGTTTCCAACCTGCCAAGTCAACCCTCCGAGCCTACGCGCACTCTCTCGCGACAGATTGGGGCTTCGTCACCGAAAGCCACGATCCTGAACCACACCGGCACGTCTTCGTCCTCAAACCGCTGACCTGGACCCCACCAATTTTCGGCATGGGCAGCGGCTCATCCATCGGAATTGGCGGTATGAGTGTGCGCGAGTGCGTCAAGCTCCGCGAACGAGAACGCACCAAAGAACGCGACGCCCAGCGAGCCGCCGCCCTCGAGGCCAAGGCCGCCCGCGACGCTACTAGATCGCAAACAGGCACCGACGGCTGGGCTCAAGTCGCTTCCCGGGGCAAGAAGTCCGGAGCGGATAGCAGCGCCGCCAGCACGCGGAGCACCACGCCTGTCCAGACTCCGTTCCAGGGCCGGTCTATCTACGCTGCTCTTGCCGGTGGTGGTGGCAAGATGCCTGATTCTTCGAGCCAGTCGAAGAAGGAGCGCTTGGTTCTTCGTTCTGGTGTTGGCGCGGGCAAGGCTCTCCGGACGCAACCTTCGGCCGAGGTTGTCGATAGCTGGGAGGAAGCTGAGGAGAAAGAAGAGCTGGCAGAACAGGCGGAGCAAGAACTAAGCAAAGTTTCCGTCGAGGCAAAGCCAGGGACTACTGAATGCGCTTCTGAGAGCGTCGAGCAGCCTGCAGAAGCTGCAATTGAGACTGCTCCGGCCCCCGCTTCGGTGGAGGGTGAATCTGAACGTGTTTGATATGCATACTCTTCACGACCCATGATTATGAGAAAGACAAAAGTCTTGTTTCTGTTTCTGTTTCCTTGATTGCATATGATACCCGGGTAGCATTTGATGATTCTCCGGGGCTGCTGCACCTTGCGGTATCCACTTGCATGTGGGACTGCGTTATTCTTGCATTTGAGGTTGGGACTGCTTTTTTGGGAGCCTTGCATTACTTACAAGAAAAAAGATAATAAACCAGACAAAAACATTTCGAGATCTCAATTAATGTCCAATCCTTCCCGAGGAGCTATTCAAAGCTCTAAACCCAAGCACTCGACGCGGCCATGGCTCTATCTAGGTCTGGAGTCTAGTTTACAACATACGCATTGATGGCCTAGTCAGATCCTCTAGTTCTCAGAGAAACCTTTCCATTGTAGCGTTTCGAATTTGATATCGACCTTCAATTCTATGGATCTTCCATCTAAAACTCAGCTATCCTCGACGCATGCGTGAGCGGGTCTGAACTATGTAGACTGAATGGTAGGTAAGAGCCAAAAGGATACATGCGTAATTGAAGGAAGCGGATGCTTCCTCCCTATGTGAAATACACAGAACAAACCCGGTGCCCCGAGAAAACTGTGCCCCGTCCACGGAAAAAATGGTTTAGCATTGTAAAGGCATATGCATTAGAAACAAAGTACCAACTCCGTATGTCACAAATAAGGCCGCTCTGACGCCGGTAGAGTCCCCCGTGCTGAGGGGATGAGGTTGATCGAGAATGTAGCGATGTATTCACTCGAAAAGTGTGGTTGGCTTGGTCGAGTGGTTCGTGCAAATAGACCGCAAAGGTTGAGGTCCACCAAGTGCCTGCGGGTGGGGCTTTTGTCGTCGATCGCAATATGGGGGTATCATTGATGTAGTTGAGAGCTACGAGGCTGGACAGGAGTCTGGTACCAACGATTGAAACAGCAGTAGCTCATTCTAGACGGCCTGCTCGCCATCTACTCGCTGATGACCTCTTCGGTAATGAAAGTGTGGATATGTTCAAAATAGCCCGGTTCGGCCACAGAGTCATTGTGGCCGCCATTTGGTAGTGTGCACCAGATCTTTGTTTCCGACTTGCACACGGCGAAGAGCTGGGTCATATTGGATGGTCTGAGAGTGGTTAGCGGGGAGCAAATCCATCAGTTTCATAGGGGTACACACGGCACAAGCTCATCCTTCAATCCACTGAGGAAGAGAATTGGCACCTTGGAAATCTTCGGTAGCACGTCCTCGCTCGTCCAATACTGGTGGCATAGACGAGCCAGATACCGCGCTGGAGGGAATACGCTGTCACAACATTAGCATCCTCTTCTAGCTCATCACAGACCAAGCGAAAACCCACGTAGGAATCAACTTGCGAATACTCAAAAAGGTATTCTCCAAAATCAAACCCGCAATATCACCCTGTTCTTGATTGGTCGCAACAAGATTGATCGCAACCGCACCACCCAGACTCTGCCCATAGACGACAAATTTGTGATCTCTCGTCTCAGCCCGCTGCCGCAGATAATCAAGTCCCGTCTGCGCATCGATCTTCAAGCCCGCCTCGTCAGGCGTACCCGTGGACAATCCATACCCGCGATATTCAAGCATAAACACATTGCAATGTAGCGTATCCTGGATGGCCTTGGCGATCGGCACTCGGTGTCCGATATTCCCAGCGTTGCCGTGGAACATGATCACTGTCAGGTTGCGCCGATAGCGGCTCTTGGGCGGGCGCAGAAATAGCGCATGTAGCGATTGACCGTCTGGAGTTGGAATCTGCAGATCTTCAAAGTCGGTTATGCCGAATTGTCTGGGGCTCGGGACGTTCGTGCGTGCATCGACAGGGACGTTGCGCGGGTAAATCAATTCACTAGGCTGACATGTTAGCAACAAGGGCGGGGTTTGGTGGATGGTTGTTGATAGGTGTACTTCTGCTTAAAGTATAAGAGGCCACTTGCGACTACTGCCAGGCCTGATGAAGCAAGAACGGGCAGTCGGAGGAATTGCATGGCGCTGTTGGTCATATTGGCGATGCTCCACGATGGGGGCGGAGGGGACTCGGACATGATGACGTGTTTGTTGGCGGCGTAGTGTCAACGAGAGGAGCTGTCGCGGCAGAACAAGATAGTGTAACTGTTCAAAAGGGCGCCTCAGTAGTTTGAACCGGGATTGGATCAAATGATAGGCGTCAGGACAGGTTCTCCAGAGGAGATGTTTCAGGAGGCTCGCGGGGGCCTGGCGATAACCCGAAGCGCCCTATCGGCTGCTGCTCGGCCCTCACCGCCCGAGCTGGACGCGTTGAGCTTCTGCCTTCCTGACAGCTTCGTGAACACATCCAACCCCCATCTCTCTCCTCATCTACTCTCCTTCTCTCAATTCTACCTCTATTTGTTTCGGAGCTTGTTCTTTTGAATTTCCCTCTTCATTCAAACTTGATTACAATATGGTCAGCCAACACGGTGTGCAGGGCGTGCTGGGAGAAGGTTAGATCGAGCTATTCGTCATCCGTTGCCGCAACGAGACCGAGCTAACATCCATCGGCCAGATGGCATCCACGTTGATATGCAGCACCTGAAGAGCGGAGAAGTCAAGTAAGTTTTTGATAGCTATGCCATTGTCTTTGTGTCTCGGAACCAGTCGCTAACTTCCTCCTTCGCTAGCCTGGGAACCTCGATGTGAGTCTACCGAAGCTCGATTATCTCTCGTCCTTCTCGCCGGACACCTTCTGACTGGATCATAGCATGGCGATCAACTTCAAGGATGGTGTCATTCTCGGCGCTGACAGCCGGACCACCACCGGAGCCTACATTGCCAACCGAGTCACCGATAAATTGACACAAGTGCACGACACCATCTGGTGCTGCCGCTCAGGCTCAGCAGCGGACACTCAGGCCGTGGCCGACATTGTCTCCTATCACCTCAACATGTACGGCATCGTCAACAATGAGGCTCCCAGCACACAGGTGGCCGCCTCGCTGTTTCAGGAGCTGTGCTATGAGAACAAGGACTCCCTCAGGTTGGTTCTCCCTCCTTCCTATGTCGTCCGTCACATGAGTAGATAGCTCACTAGAAAATATCAGTGCTGGCATCATTATCGCCGGATACGACCCTCGCCACGGCGGCCAGGTATACTCGATTCCGCTGGGCGGATCGCTTCACAAGCAGTCGTTCGCCATCGGCGGCTCAGGATCGACCTACATCTACGGTTATACCGACGCGCACTGGAAAGAGAACATGACGGAGGCCGAGGGCATCGACTTTGTGCGCAGTGCCCTGCAGGAGGCTATCAAGTGGGATGGCAGCTCTGGCGGTGTCATCCGTATGGTGGTGCTGACCAAAAAGGGCGCCGTGCGGCACTTGTACCTGCCGGACACCAACTACACCGGGCCCGGCATCACGAATTAAATCTCTCATGTACTAATAACATGTGTTTTCTGGGGACAGTTCTTCCGGATGGAAATGGAATGAAATGTCCTGTTATGATTCCAACTTCGGCTTCGGAAGGTGGTCTGTAGGTGTAGGCGTAGGTGCCGTGTGCCTTGAGGGTTGTCTCTTCTTCGTATTGGGAGAGCATGAGCCTGTCATATAGGTGCGCGAGCGCTCGGGCTCCGGGGAATTGGATAGCCGTTATGGTCCAATTCCGTGGTGCCGGCGAGATGGGAGGATGGTCTCGGAAATGTAGAAAGGACGAGCCGGGCGAATGGAGAACGGCAAATAGGAAATGGACCTGGGATTTGGAGAAAGACATAAGGTCGTCGTTGAGCAGGAAATTGAGCCGAGGAATAAGCAGGCAGAGACCCGTATCCAAGCCGCTAGGATAGGATGCTGGATATATAACCCTAGTCAATAATTACATCATGGGGAGGAAGGAGGCCAGGGTATGTTGCAGGCTAAAGGAGGCAACACAGTCGATAATATGGATGATGATAGGCGAGAGCAAAGAGATGAGCCTCTAGTGAAGACCAGAACATGACTTCCAGATCTTCGAATCATATGAAACAGGCTGCCGGAAGACTTGACACAGAATCTAGATGTTTAGGTGTACTTAAGTCCTTCACAGTTAAGAGATCCACCTGTAGCTAGAGAGTCAGACTGCACTCCGTACTTTATACGACGTCTATAGGTAGTTATGGCAGATACCAATAGTGGATGGGATTGACCGGGGATTTAGTTACAAGGTTTAGTAGGTGCATGTTGAATTCAATTCAATTCCCTGGCTTGCTGGATCATGGATCTCAACGTCTCAGCCCTTTTCATAATCCCTTGAATTCCACTTCACCGAATCCTTGCGGAATCACCCGCTGGCGTCCGCTGGAATCATCAGCGGCACCCTCACCACGCGGGTGCAGGTCGGACTGTCATTCGCCCGATATCCTCCACCCTGAAGTGTCCTTCTCCCAAGAGGATGGGATGTGATGGGACTAACTCAAACGCAGAAAGTAAGAAACCGACAATAATTAATAAAAAAGACTCGTTCAAAAAGCCTCCTTCACCGTCTTTCGTGGCTGTCTTCGATAAGACTCGTTGCATGCCTGTTAACATGACTGGTTGCTTTTTCAGCGGATGCTCACTAACTTACCGAAGGGGACGAGCATACTTCACAGAAGATACTGTAGTAGTAGTACGGATAGATCAGATGATTCCATACTAGTCATAAAGCCAGACTCATAAATCGCTCTGTCCACTGTCGAGCCAGGGATCATCACATCTCCTGTATCAGACTGACTCCTCGTCGCGAGCCTCTTTCTTGTATATCCCTGCTCTTCCGCGGCCCAACTGCCACGCATAGTTGCTGGTCTTCATGAATTTCTCTTCCTTTTTTTCTAGCTTTACTGTTATCGCTCTTTATACTAGAGTCCCTGTAAACCGTATTTATTCCTCAACCCCCTCGCGACCGGTTCAAACTAGAATTCTTCCCCCTTTTTTTTGCGGAGAGAAGTGTACTGTCGGCCGTACAGTGGCACACTGAGTCGAGCAAGCCGGTTCGCAGCAGAGCCCATCTCCACCGTACACTGACCTCACCGTGGAACCGACTGGTCCCCCCCCCATCGGCTTCGCCCTCTCCTGGCCTCTCTTTTGACCTCCTTCCTCCCACTCTCGCTTCTGATTCCTCTCCTTCTCTGTGCTATCCAGACAATGGCACCGATTGCCGGATTGTGGTGATCGATCCCCTCTCCGCTCTCCTCATCCCCCTCGACTTTGCCTCGTTGAAGCGATCTTGCGTTCTGGCCCTCATCCACGTTTGGCCCAGACCTAGACCCATCGTCATCGAATGTAAAGCCAAACAACCTTTTCTCCCCCTCTTTCCTCTCTCGAGCCCTCTTCGTCCGACCTTATCTTTCTACCTCTCTCCATCGCCTCGCGCCATCTGGACTCTTCTGTCCACCTCCCTTGCTGACCTTCGGCGCAACCACCAGTACCGAACCGACCAGAACCACGACTGGACAAGCGCGCCGCAGCGGCTTGATATGGGCTCGGTGCTTCTCAACCACGTGCCGTCGAATCAGATCGACCGCCATTACACGATGCTGGGAGGTGCGCTGAACGCGGACTCGGTCTACTCACGCACGTCTCAGACGACTCCATCGACCCAGCCAGTCCAGTCCTCGTCCTCGGTGGACGCTCGCGCCAGATCGAGATCCTCCTCCGTCAACACTACCCCCACCTCGACCACTGCCGCCGCCCCGCCAGCCTCTGCTTCGGGCTCTACTCGGCTTCCCGCGTTTGCAAACGATGTCCCCGCCTACATCAATTCTCAGACTCCTACACACTCCTCGAGCAGCACTCCCTCCTCCACTCCCTCCCACCACCGCCCGCCATCGATGACCTCACACTCATACTATGGCATGCCGCCCGACAACCCGTCCTACTCCAACTCGCACACGCCCCAGTACTCTCAGCACCCCCAGACTGGCCACCATGCTGCACCCGCCGATCCCCTCACCTCCGCACCACAACCTCCTCAAGCCTCCCCCGACTCGCCGCGCTTGCAGCCGACTTTCCGATCTATGCAATCCTTAGGAGGCTCAGAGGCCAACTCACCCAGTCGCATCCGGGTCCGCAGCTTGTCGCACATCCAGAGTCTGGCCAGCGAAGAGTTCCTGCACCAGTCGCATCGATCCCATATCCCTGGCCATGGATCCCAACCCCGGCAGTTTGAGATCAGCTCGATGCCCGTCACGGACATCATTGAGATGGTCGCGGGTCTCCTCACTAAGATCACCACGACCAATGACATGCACCATGAACACGTCCATCGCCACATCCCGCCTCCAGATGGAACCAACCACCTCAGCCCACAAGCCACCAGCGTGCTCGCTTTTCACGGTAAGAACGTGCCGAGCATCACGATTCTGAGCTATCTCACACGCATTCACAAATACTGTCCAACGACCTACGAGGTGTTCCTCAGCTTGCTGGTCTATTTCGACCGCATGACGGAGCTGGTCAACCGAGATCAGCTGGGCCAGGCTCAGACTCGTTACACCTCTACCCCCAGTGACCTCTCCCGATCGACCTCCACTGAGTCGCTCAGGGCACAATCACGGCGTCACGAGCAGGATCCTTCGATGGTGACACCACCTTCGTCAACACGCATAACCGGCCAGGACCCGAGTCCCAACTCTACCATCTCCCCGGCCTTGCACCCTCAAGCCGAAGATGACAATTTCTCCCATTTCTTTGTCGTCGACAGTTTTAACATTCACCGACTGGTCATCGCGGGCGTGACCTGTGCGAGTAAATTCTTCTCCGATGTGTTTTACACCAATTCTCGATATGCAAAGGTATGCTTCTCCATCCCCTCCCATAGTCTTTCTCACCACTCTAACATCCATACAGGTTGGAGGCCTTCCCTTGGTAGAGCTGAATCACCTCGAGCTTCAGTTCCTCATGCTGAACGACTTCCGGCTCGCCATTCCGGTAGAGGAGCTGGAGTCCTATGGGACGATGCTGGTGGAGTTTTACGCGCGTGAGATTGTTGCCCAACAGAAACAGCAACTACAATCTGTACCACGACCCATCAATTCCTCGTCCGATTCTGCCGCCGATGCCATGTACATGCGGTCCCGCGACAAGCGCCGGGATCAACCGGATATCGGCCAGACTCCGACTCCACCCTAATCCTTGCTGCATAACCGCCCAGCATGCGTTGCTCGTTAGGACGCCTTGATTCGTTCACCGATGCCGACATGCCTTTTCACCCCATGCTCCCTCTACATCTAGCATCTCTACCCTGAATATAACGAACGCTGAGCGTTCTCCCCTACGCCTTTCTGGAATCCTCATGACACCCCCACAACACCGTTTCCTCTCATCTCGGCGCTTCGAATATGCGATTTGCGTCGCGCATTTACACGTCACGACCTGCATAGACTCTGGTTTTGTTGGCGCCTCCGCGCTGGCTGGGCTTTCGATTATGGTTCTTTTCTTTTTTTTTCTCTCTTCTTCTTCGCCTGTTCCATTGCCCTTTTTTCCCTTCTGCTCCTGGGCCCCTTGAACATTATTCCCCATCTGCAAGACTTCATACATTACACATCTATGGGCTACATTGGTACTCGGGATTTGTCTTCCTTGCGTTTTCTTTTTCTCTCCCTCCATCCTGCTGCCGTTCTCTGCCTTGCGATCGACATGGTTCGGTGTTGAGGGCGCTTTTTTGATTCTCCTGGTTTTTTTTTTTCTTAGGGTAGCACTACGGCTGCATTTTCATTTCTGTGTTTCTGACAGCGGAGCTGATGGGATCGGTTTTTTAGGTAGGACTTAGTGTCTTGTCCATATTACTCTTTCCATCTGGATGTTTTTTTCTTTTTCTATTTTGTGTTGGGCTTTCGTAGAGAGAGAGAGAGTAGGAGTTGGAGATTGAGAATGGGGGTAGGTTGTCATCGACCTTGGCGTAACGAATGGCGAGTAGAGACTCTTTTATGATCGTCTGAGCCATTTCGGATCTACTAGCTCAACTTCAAGCTTGTAAGGTTGCTGGGACCATGACTACGGCTGGATATTCAAGGACTCCAGTGGATGTCGCCCTGCGTCTGCAACCGGGCCGAGGCGGAACTCGAGTAGCAGTAGCAGCGATGTCCACGTAGTACACTTGCAGCTCAGAGGTTCAAACCATTAAAGCCCGCCAGACATAGCTCGGATGCTTTCAGAGGTCCCGTTCAAGTCATTTAACAGTCGAATCTTCACCTTCAAGGCAGCGTCATAGTTCCCAATCCTTCGCGACCAAGTGCTCAACAAATTGGACAGATGGTCCCTGCCTAGCAGAAGTGGTATTTAGGCACAGAATTAATCTCCTTTATGAATCCCCATTCAAATCCGAAGCTATAAAGATCATAAACTCCCCTTCACATCTTGAACATGCAATGTGGACATGCCGTTGCCATACCGAGAACACAACAAGTCCACAACTTGACAAGTTGCGCAATATGGAGGTCTTCGACTAAGCCGAGTCTGACTCCGAGGACAGCGACTCAGACTTGATAAACCCAAAGCCCACATGCTCATCCTCCTCCTCATCCTCAATTTTAATCGGAACAGCCGCCGTCTTCCCCGGCTGAGCAAGATGAGCATTGTAAAGCGCCTTGTAGAACTCTAGGCAATAGAAAATGTTAAAAGTCTACTAGTAAAACGGGAAGAGTTACTAGTAAAGCACTAGTGGCAAACACTCACCAACCGCAGCTTGTTCCTCGGCCAGAGTGGGGCGGCCTCCCCCGCTTATCAGCTTGATCTCGGGATGGTGACGCCGGTAGTGTTTACGGAGGTTGTTGGTACTGGTTAGGGGGGCCTTTTGTGATAAGGGCAGTTGGCAATTGGGTCGTGGAGGAAGCAAAAGGGGCTGCAGGGAGAGACGGACTTCTTTGGGACATCCTGGAACGCGACAGAAGATTTCGTTGCAGTGGATTTTGTAGAAGCCTTGCGGCTGGTTGAGGGATTAGTGGTAGTATCCTATGAAGAGATTCCTGGAGCGCTGGAGTTCTTACATCGACTGCAATGGCAGGGAGGTTGAGGTCCCCCTTCGATTTGAAAGAGGCGTACCACTGCCATGCGTGCTGGGTGTGATCTAGTCATTGTTTGCCCGATGGATTGGTCGTTTCAGATGTAACTCACGACCTTGGGAACGCGATTGTTCTTTTTGATTTGAGTGCTTCGAGGCATGCTTTTGATCGTGGGGTTGGTACTGAAGGGAGGTATGGAAGGGAGAAAGTGAATGCATGTGGTAATTTTCTCGTATTGTGGGGGGAAATGCGGTGTCGGGTAGGTATTGAGACAAAGCCAAAGAAAAGGCAGATACTCCCCACGACAGAGAGGCTCGCCCATGACCATAGTACTGGCCTACATATCCATCTGAACGCTAACATACTCGAGGCCTGTATTTCAGAGAAAACGCTTCGGATAGATTGGGATTTGTAGGTTGAGAGTTGCGACAATGTCCGTTGGATACGGACGGACGAGTGGGAGACGAGCAGAGCATGACAAAAACTCAAGAATATTGATTCTGAAATTCATGGAGAATTTACTAAATCCTCTACATGAGATTCAGCGATCAGTATGTCCGTTCTGACATTTCGAAGTGAGTAGATTTGAAACGGAAATCGGCGGCCTGGCTATAGTATCCAAGAGCGCAAGTGGAACGAGGGTCGCATTCAACACAGAACGAGTAATTTCAAAGGAGTAAATATAACAAAGGACACGTCACGTCAAGTAACTAACACTGGGTTCTAGTACCACCAATGCTATTTAGGAGGGGACTTCTGAGTGGCGTGAGCATCGTTGAGGCCTTGACATGCCATATCGGCATCATGTTGCGACGTTTCCCACAAACACCTCCATTTGTTACTGACCTGGTTCGCTATTCCAAGTCCAAGTCTTCGCCCTTGACCAAACTCTCGTCCGAACTCGTGTCCTCGATCTTGATCGGAACGGCCGACGTATCCCCAGCTTTGGCGAGGTGGTCGTTGTGAATCGCCTTGTAGAAGTCTGGATGGACCATGAGAAATGGGGTCAACTCATTTTCGCGAGTCACAAATAGACGAATCAGTAGTGAGAACTTACTAACTGCAGCTTGCTCATCTTCGAGAGTGTAGCGACCAACACCCTTTGTTCCAGGTGTTGTCAAGTTAATTTCGGGATGCTTCAATGCATAATGATGGCGCAGGCCGTTTAGATTGAAGGTGGGAGTCTGTCGAGAAACTAGTTTAGAACTAATTATTCAAGGGGCTACCGGTATTGAACTGACGACTTTTGCACATCCCGGAATGAAATTACGGTTAGTATTAGTGTAGCAGCTACTCAAGATTCCGGATCGGCCAGTCCTAGGACTTACTTCTTTTTCCACTGTGATCGGGGGCAGGTTCAGGTCCTCGTTCGTCTTGAAGGAGGCGTACCACTTCCACGCGTCCTGGGATTTTCTAGTCATTGTTCGTCCGCTGGATTGATCAGTCAGCATTCAACTCACCAGCTACGTGACTCGAGTCTGGTACGAGCCCCTTCTAGTCTTTCTCACGACTTCGTGCGTCGGGTCATCTCCATTAGTCGATTCGAAGGGAATTGTGAGCATAATATGAAAGAAGATGAAGAGGTGTTGTGCCCGTTTTTTGTATTGTCATGTCTGAGGTATTGAAAGTTTGAGACAAAGAAAAAAGTGGAAACTCAAACAATCCATCCGTGGACCTCATCTCATGTAAGGTTATGTGTACTACCTATGGAGGTACCTACCCGTCGCGACTCGGTGTGCTTTCTACGCGATATTAGGTATATCTTTATCAACCGTCCGCTAAAGACCACCTGCCATCAGTCTCATCTCATCCTCTACTTGGGTCTGTGAAGCATCCATGGATCAATCCCACTGGAACCTATTGGAAAAGGAGAAGGTAACCTTGATAGCCAGACTCGCGGATTTCTGAACTTTATGCTCAAAAGAGGTAGCCCTAGAGGTAGCTTCAAAGTTTGCATGAACACCGTTCCACTACAACTCCCACCTATACAAAGCGTAACTGACTCTCTGTTTCTCTGAGAGAATACAGCAAGATTTATCAATCATGAGCCTGTTCCTTGGAATATTTATAGCGTGGAGTACCTCGTATGCCGAAGAAAGCGGCAGTCACCGCTCAAGGCGGTCAAATACCCATCCCTTGTAGAATCTCCGAAGAAATGGAAACTTACTACATCGGGCGTTCAAGGCAGGAGCCCTTAAGCTCACGAGTCAGGCACGGAAAATTGGAAGCATCCTGCTGCTGGCCTGATCGCCGATCGGAGCTGCGATGTGCCCCATCGTGGCGCCCTTGTGGGCCAGCCATCATTCTTCCCGCTATGGGCCGAACTCCGAGCATACCTAGGTTTGAGCTCTTCTATATAGATGAGTAGCCTGAGAGGTGCTGGCTTACGGATGAGAGGGAAAACATTTAGCCTCGAAGATTTCCCCATCGCGGTGTTCGACCTATATATTTCTCTCTCCTTGATATTGAGGTCATTCACTCACGATGCCTTGCCGCCCAGAGATTCTAGCCCTTTCGGCCCTGTTGATGCAGGCCTTCCCTGCCGTGGCACGTCCAGCTACTGGAGGAGTCCCCGGGATCGCCGCATGGATCGAGGGTGGAAGCAATGGCGTCGCAAACGTGGGCAACTACCCCCGAGGACCATGACTACGACTATGGTCTTGCCTATGACTTCACCCATAGCCCTCAACAAGCAGCCGGCGAGGGGCCTGGTGACCACTGCGGAGGCGGACACGGAGATGGAGGGAATGGCGGCTATGGCGGTGGTCATGGTGGTAATGGCGGGTATCCCAGCGAGTATCCCACTATGACCGTGAGCGATTGGTAAGGGTCTTGCCGAGATACCTGATTGAATCTTGCTAATACTCATATCTTAAGCGCCACCGCGGGCCCTACAACCACAGTGACCATTACTATTAGCGAAAATGGCAGCGGAACCGCGACTGTCACCGAGATTTTGAGCGCCTGTACAGCCACATCCACCATTATTATCGACGACGGCGATAATGCCGGCAACGTAACAGTGACCGACACTCTCATCTCGAGCATCACGGCGTGCACAGCAACAACCACAGACCAGACTACACTGACCGTCGACGACCCAACCACAACCAAAACCGTCACGACCAACGGACCAACCGTCACTTCAACTATCACAACCTGCGCAACCACCATCACAGATCCGTTTTCCATTGAAACGACCACCGTCACAGAAACATCCACCTCAATCGACACAACCACCATCACGTCTATACAAGTAATCACCTCAACCGAAACCACGACCCAAACCGACACCCTCGAAGTCACGACCACAGTCACCTTGGTCACCTGCTCCGGCATCGGCGGTAGCGGCGGCAACACCATCAACTACGGCACCTACTCAGACCCGTACATCCGCTACAAGTACGGGCTAGACGGCCGTACCGAGTACGCCTACACCACGCGCAACTAGGCGGACTACCCCTTCGGTTCGTCGCCGACTATTGGCAGTGTGGCCGATTTGATCTGTAATCGTCTGCGGAGCCCGTGCAATGCGCCCCAGGCGACTATTGATCTGTGCTATGAGGCGGGGGATGCGGTGGCGAATCATTCAGGGCAGGAGGCTGCTGATGTGTGGAATGCTATGATGACTTGAGTGCTTTGCAGCGTCGGTACTCTGGAATTCGGAGCTTTGAGCAATTAGACCGAGCTTGACGCTTCAGTGAGTCTGATTAGTATGTCAGGCGAGTGCTCCGATGTGGTTCCCCTGGGTTGAGGACGAATAACCTTTAATGTCTGGTTTTAATTCACAATCTAATTATTTTCACTTAGCCTGGCCTTGCTGCCTTTGGAAGAATTGGTCAATTGTATTGGCAATAGGGCGGTCAGACCGAATGATTGCTCGTGAGCATTGCGTACATGAGGAACAGCTTGACTTAAGAGTTCTGGAATTTCTGACAATGTAAAAACGATACAATCCTTTCCATAGATTGACTTCCTCAAAGCTCGCAAAACATGATAATCATTTCAGACCTTAGAAATGAGCGAAAAAAAACCTCCGGGTATCTCATAAATCTCATAAATCTCACATCTCATATCTCATTAGTAATTACGAACCCCCTGGCTGTCTGTAACAGTTCGGGCTTGCGCACAGACCACTACCTTATTTCAGCCGTCCGACTCCCGAGTCATCACGCCTCCTCAAAAGTTAAATCTCTTCGCACATCGGAACCCAATACGGGGTATGAACGGTCATTTGGCAAAATAAGCAGCTGTTGAAAGACTCAGAAAAAATTTTCACTAGATCGATGTGGATTGGACTCGCCCGTATCAACGAACTCGTGAGCCATCATACAGCCACTTTAACTATAGCGAAGGTTCCCACCAGCCAACTGGAGAAGTTAGCCTCCATTCGATCAAGACACCTCGTGGAATTTTAAGATATCTTGAAAAACTCACCCCCCTTCGCCACCAGTAACGCATTAGCAGAGCAAAACCCAAGGGGTATCCTTACCGCAATCCATGCTTCGCAATGGATGACCATGACTTGAACAGCTCGGCCGTGGAGTCGTATGGGAAGTGCCGCCGGAACTTGGCAATCGAGTTCCAGGCACAGTGACGATCCGCACATGGGCTGGCGAGATGGATATCCAGCTGGGGGCTCGTTCTGAGGGCCCACGATGGCCACTCCGAGGCGTAATGAGCGGGCAGAGACGGGGGCATTGGGGGCCGGGTCACAGGCTCGCGGGGAGGGGGGAAGCATACATGCTCGGCCGGATCAATCCATCGTGGGTGCTCGATGACGGTTACTCCTCCGAACGATACATGCCTCTCGCCAGGGGCCGTGGGCTGCTCACGCGCCACAGAAGCAGCGGGGAGCCTATCCTTGGTCTTCACGAGAGCATCGGGCGAGGAGCGAGACGTAGAGGACTGGCGTTCCGAAGAACTGGCTGAGCTGTTAGACTTAGCCCACGGTCGGGACCGTGCCATTCGTTCATCTCGTCTCCTCGCGAGCGTTTTGGAGAGTTTGGGCCGGATGGGAAGGGTCCGGGGAGCTGGAACGGGAGAGGAGGGCGAAGGAGAAGGGGCCTGCTTTCGCACTGGGAGGCGGGATCCTTCCTTCAGCCTCGTGAAGCGGCGACGAACAAGAGCCCATCCGAGGTTAGCGTTTGCTACGGGCAGCCAGGACCGTGCTCCAGCTGCGGTAGGAGATGGGGCAAGAGTCGAAGCCATCTTGCGAGGCTTTGGGGAGGGAAGCGAGGAAAGAGAGAAGGGGGAGGAGGAGGAGGAAAGAGGGAGTGTGCCAGGGCGAACCATTAGCGCGCAGAAAGAGAAGTCACGATAAGAATCGGAAAAGCCAATTGCAGAAAGCAAAAGCGAAACAACCATAAGGCGTGGAGGAGAGAAAGAGACGAAGAAGAAGGAGGAGAGAGGAAGACAATATAAAGGGAAGGACGTGATATTTGTCACCGCAGCGACAACACGTCCAGCAAGCGCGTTCCTTCCCAAGATGAACCACAACAGTATCAAACAATCAGACTCGCGCTTTTCTCACCCGACACAAAATCGGTTGTGTTTGCTATTCATATTGATGAAAAGCCCGGAGGGACTATATAGGCAGTGTGGATATAAAAGCATATCTTTGAGCTTCAAACACTCTTGATTTCTGATATTTGATATAAACAATCGTATAGTCACTATTCATCATCTTTCAAGGTGAATATTGGGCCCTCGGAAAGTAAATTGAAGAGTTCGGTAGCCAGTGTCCATATAGACAGCCCATGATTTTATGGCATCAATCCTCCACAAGAAGCTCTGAGGATATTCAGCAACGGAGGAAATTAATTCAACAATGTATATTTTAAGCCGCAAGATATTCATGAGTTTTGAATGCAATATCTGTCCAGCAGAGGTTGGAATTGAAAACGAACTTCCGAGGTTGAGAAAGCAACTACGACCAGGAAGGGCACGATAATGTCGAGAAAGGGAATTGAGCATCTAGTGACAAGAAAGAGGGAAAGGGAGAAACAGCAAAGAAAGAGGCTTATATAGGCCTAAAAGGAAACCCCCCGAAGGGAGCCAAACAATTAGAAATGCAGGTTCCGACAAGCAATGGCGGAAAAGTCCGCCTGAAGGAGGGACGGGATCGATATATCCATGACGGTCAAAGGGTGATATTTTACGGCAGCCACAGACTTGCTTTCCGACCTTACTTGCTGCAGTAACCTAACATTGAAAGTGCTCTCCAGTCATAGGCACCTCGAAATCTAAGCCATCTAGGCCACGCTAGTCCTTGTCTTTTAGCGATTTGAGTCGAGCACTACCTCTATGGTGAACTTCATCCATACTGTTTCGAGAAGCTCCCGGATTTCAGGAACACACAGGTAGCTTGCCTGTCAACGAATCCCTGTATCATTCCTAGCAATTCTCTCCGTCCAAGTCTCTAGCTGAATCCTATATTCGAGAGTTGTCTTTCTTCTCTAAATGTACATAATAGCACTAGCACTAACTAGACACCAAGGCAGGTTATAGGGGACACGAGCAACAATAGATAAATCGCAATTTTACGGGCAGTTACAAGAGTCCAGCCTTAGAACTCAGAACGAAAAAGAATCCAGTTTACATAGAAGAATGTATATTGTCTCAACGAAGAAAGGTAATCACATCACCGAAACTCGGAACTCGGAATTCGGAACTCATGCAGCGCTTGTACGTACACACCAACGAATGTCTTTGTCCATTGTCGTATTTCGTTTTCTGGTGACAGAATGCATGCAGGAACAAAAGGAAAAGCATAACAGGCATGAACTCATAAGAGGGGGGCATTATTTACTCGATCCGTGGGGGACTTCGCGATTTCTTGCCCATAGGGCTTGCGCTTGCCCTATATGTTTGAATTAGTGTTTCCGTATTAGAAGACCCAGGGAAGTCACCATCGAACTGCGTGAAATACTCACGATCGTCGGCGCTCTCCTTCCTTCCGGAATCCTTCAATAATCTTGGCCATTTCTTTGCGCGCGGCGCTAGGATCAACCTTCCGGCCGCCGAGACTCATGCTGACCTTTTCATGTGCACCAGCCATGAGAAGTCGCTTGAGAAGAAGGTGCCGCATATTCATGCACACAAAGACACCGCAATCACTTCCTCCATCTTGCTGGGGTGAGTCCCTCAAGTGTTGCCAGGCGAGCGGGCGTCCGAGAAGTTTACTAAACTGTGCGGTCACATATCTAGCCTCGTCGTGGTTTCCGTATGCCAACGAATCGTAGTGGAATGCGATGCCATCAACAATGGAGATCAGCAGCAATGACCAATGCGTACCGCCCTCGGCTTGTGTGACATTGTGGCAATCGTTGATAGGGAGGAAAACGTGGGTGGTGCGGGAAAAGTCTGGAAGCGCTTGGCGGAGGGTGCGAGGATCGGGAGTCTGGAGGAGCATAAATGACATGCTGGGTCGGAGGAGGACGATGTTGGAAGTTTTATATTGAGCAAGGAATTCATGTTCTAAGTACCTGGAGCAATTGGACATCAGCACTGTGAATGGAGTGGTGTCGAACGCATGGCCGAGTCGAGGGAGCTTACTCTTCCCAGAAGGAGATGATCTATGAAAGAGTTAGCACCGAAAAGTAAGCCAAGTTCGCTCAGAAACACACATTATCTGTGAGCCAATCGTTCTTGAGACATTGCATGTCCTCTCGCGTCACTGCGATTTTGTTAGCCGCTTTGTCTCGAGCTACCACGGATGAAGGAATCCATACAGCGTATGTCGTGATCTGGGCGCGCAGAACCATGTTGTCAGTATACCACCCTGCCAAACCGCTTCAATGACACTTACAGCTCAAATAGGCATCGTCTGGGTTCAACTGCGCCAGTCAGTACCGAATAATGGATGTAAAGGCGAAGATCGGACAGAAGCAACTCACCGTATCGCCAAATCGACCCCGCATCTTCCTGTGCAATTTGCCCAAACCACCGTCCAACATGTTGATCTGACCACAAGGCCTGGAGAAACCGAAACCACTTGATGAATGGAACGGTGTCCACAAAAGTTATCGACAAAAGGTCTCCCGCTGCGGCACGGCCCAGTACTAGGCGGCGAAATTCCGATTTGGCTTCCGGCACTCGGCGCAAAATCACTGTTCAATATGCGTGCCGGACCGGAGACGAGTGATCCCGCAGAGTATGTACAGCGATCGCACTGGCGAACAGCGGGCGACGGGCGACGGCAATCTGCCGAGTCGTTGCGCGAAATGCACCTCAGTGCCAAGCGGGGACTGATCGGATAGCTCTCTGGATTGGACAGTGTTTCGGAGAGGTAGGCCGTGAGCCCTACGACGGCGGAAGGGTAGGAAGGTTGGTGCTCGGTGTTGGAGGTTCTGTGAGGTGTCACAGTTCTGCGCTTGGGCACTGGACGATGGTCCAACTTGTGGTGGGGGAGCCTCTGATCGTTTCAATAACGCGGCGGCGTGCTCGTCGTTGTCGCAAGAGAAAGGAGTGTCGGCCCGCGGTCAACGAGACCGAGGCGTGTTGCTGCAACGTCGGGATGGATCAGGTGTCAAAAGTATCGCATTATCGCAGAAGACAGACCGAAGGAGTATCGACAAGGAAGACGCCTAAGGCATAAGAGGAATGAATCCCTGCAGAAGTCCGGATGTCGGGCTGCGTCACATGTGGCGTACAGGCTGGTCACATGATGACGACACTGAATTCGAGAGACAACCTGGAACCTGGAAATAGCTGGAGGAGCGATCATGCTGCCACCATGTATTTGTGACTTGCCAGGATTAGAATTAGCTTGGAAATCAAGGAATAGTGGGTATTACAGTACGTGAGACGACTCAAGATAGATAAACGAAGCACAAACTGGAGGTATTCAAAGTCTACAACGTAGAACGCTAATTCAATGGGCCATGATAAAAATGGGGTATCTAAAGGTACATGTCCAGCCCTGCATGCATGTCCAGGAACCGGAGGTCATAGAATAAGTTAATAATAATAAGAAAACATCCGACAACGTAGCCCGGGGTCCGGCCGAGTCACGGCACAAAACAAATCCATAGCGGGAGCGACTCAGGAACCCTCACCCTTCTCAACATGGCACGGTGGCCGATTATGAGATGAGATGAGAGTGAAGGAAAATCGGAGAAAGGTGAGGCCTCTGTGAGAGCACCCGCAAGCGCGGAAAACGGATGAGAAAGCCAGCATTTCATGACCAGCTGGCTCACGCCAGCTTCACAAAATGCTTGTTCCAGATCCACCCGAGAGTCTTTTCCTTCTCGGTCTTCCGCCGTTGGATCTCTGCCAACGTGATCGCACGAGCGCCAGGGTCCATCGCGGCGAGTTCCTCAGGAGAGACATTCAAGTCTTCCGTGTTCTCGTCCTGATTGCAGGCGAGCCAAAGTTCACCCTTCTCGCCGTAGACATCGAAAACGGCACCGGACTCGTAGGTCAGGTATGGGAAACCTGCCTCGCTCCGGGGACGGTCGATGTCAAACTTGTAGATACTGGCGGCGACGAAGAGGACTTTGGCTCCCTCGGGAAGGAACTTTGGACCGCGAGAGACCCCAGGCTCGTCTGGATTGTCTGACATTGGCATGGCGGAAGAGAAAAAGCCAGAGTACCGATCAGTGGGAGAAGTGGGCGGATTATTCTCGCTGTTCGAGACACCCATGACATCAGCGAGGAAGGGCGTGTCCAGACTCAGGCTTGGCAGACTGGGGAAAGGCTCGGTGCTGTTTCGCATCTCCGACGAAGAGCCAGAGTTGCTGGTCACTTGCTGCAGGAGTTGACTACGGCCCAGGTCCGGAGTGTCGGGATAAGGTGCACGTCCAGAGAATGAGGAATCTGCCCGACGACGACTCGTGCCCGACTGGCTCATGTTGGGTGACTGGAAAAGCTGACCAACACCAAAATCCGTCGAAACCTTTGGAGAGCCCTCGATTGAGCCAGGTCGGTGATTAGAGCTGTTCACTGTGGAAGGGCGGCGCGGAGAGTTGACGTTGGAAGTATTGAAGTTAACCAAGTTGATGGTATCAGCCAGTATCGATCCATTGCAAATACCAAGTGAAAGAACTTGAGCTTCGGCGAAGCTGTAGTCGCTATTCCAGTCGTCAATTAGATTGCCGAGATGATCGGGGAAGACGTCGACATGAGCCTCCATTTTCGCCTGGAACATGCTCCACCACGCGACTTGAAGCTGGAGCAGATTGTTCAACGCAGCTTCCGTGAGTTTACCCGCCAAGACAAAGAGTTTTGGCAGCTCGTCCTTCAAAGTCTCGTTCAAAGCAATGAACTGCTCGCCTTGTTCAGTGGCTTTCTTGTCAGGCTTGTCACCGCGATCTTTGGCGGCCTTGAAGCGAGCATAATCGGTCAGGCGCTTATTGCGCTTCCGAATGATTCGCTCTGGTCCTTGGAAGAGTCGGACGGCCCTTTCAAATGGTTCCTGCACGCGTTTGGTCACCAGATCGAGCTGAGGGAAAAGCGGTTAGAAATCACGGCATCATCGAGAGATTTGGGGCCGGGTCGTACATGTTCTGGCAGCGCGACATTCATGAGCTCCTGGAACGTCATATTGAACCGGCGCCATTTACTCTCCAACTCGGAATAACTGGACTGTGCCACATCGATGACACCTTCAATAGCCCCGACATAGGCACTGAGTTGCCTCATTGCTTGCTGCGTATTATCCTTGTAAATCTTCACATCGGCCAAAATCACAACCAGAGATGCAAAGTGCTCGCTGAACCTGACAGACAGAGGATCAAAGACCTTGTCTTGAAACATTTCCGAAAGACCAACCTGTTGGCGCAACTTTTCCGTACGGCGACCAAAAGCCTTGGACAGGCCTGCTCGTACATCGGACTGATTGCGCTTACGGCCGACGACTTGACCCACCAGATCCGCGCGCTTCTTCAGTTCATTGATGCGGACGGAGATGCCAGTGACTTCCTGTAGAGCGTTCTGGATATGAATTCGATCCGGGTGGTCGTCGGGAGTCGATTCCAGAAGCTCAGACAGGAGGAGGGGATACTTCAAAATTCGCTGTACAGGTTTGACAAGGAGGGAGTCAAGGTCCCACGCACTAGTGAGATCTGATGCCCATTCGCGGCATTCATTCAGCCAGATACACACTTTCGGGTTGCGCTGGAGGACTTGAAGCTTTTTGTTTGCAGCTTCATGATTTTTCAAGTACTCGGTGTATACTTTCTCCATCTGGCCTAGATGGAGAATAAAAGCCTCTCCAATGGCGGTGGCACGGTCCTTTTCAAGATCAGACTTGCCCCCGTCGGCACCAGTATGGTCATCCGAGGCATCGGCAGAAGGATTGCGACGTGCACTACGCTTGCTGGTCCAGCGTTGAGACTTGGGTATAGTGTAGACACTGCGAGCCGCTCTCTTCAGCGTGTCCTGGAAATTGAACGAGAATTGCGCAACCTGGTCAGAGTTGGCGAACAAAGTCTTGACGTCTTCCGCGGAGAGATCCAGACAAGATGAAGAAGTGCCTTTGTAGATATCATCAACCACCTTCATGTCTTTACCAAATGTATATTCGGTATCAATAAGCTCCTTGATGACGTGGCGCCGTTTCTTCAGGCGTCGCTGCTCCGGCGAAGGGGACTTGCGCGATTCAGCCCGCATAGATTGTTCGGCGGATGGCGCCAAAGACGTCGCAGACGAGTCTGCAGCCTGAGTTGACTGGCTGTGTTCCAGTCGTTGGAACGAAGAGTCCCCACTGCTCTCATTGCTGTGTCCAGCACGTAGTTGGGGCACATTTGAGCCGACCTCCTGTTTCGCGTCATTACCATTGCGGAACTCTTCAGCAGGAAGCTCCGCAGGTTCACGAGCTGGGGGCTGGATATTGATAGACAGCCCCAGACCGGAATCATGAGTTCTCGTGGCCCCAAGTTCTGCAGCTACTTGGCGTGGAGTGGGCAAGCCATCAGGAGCATCACCAGCCCTTTCACTTCCTGGTGTGATAGCCTCGTCTTCGGCCGCGATCTGCATCCAGTCCATGATTGAGGGAGATGCATGTTCCCAGTCACTTGGCCCAGCCAAAGTTGCGGAAGTGGAGAGATGATCTGATCGCTGGTGGTCCGATCTTGGTACTTCTTGGAATCCCGGCATAATATCTGCCACTGGGATTTCCTGGAATCCGGGAACAAAGACCGGGTCATCCGTCAAGCTATTCCTGTGACCATGCGCTCGAGGTGGGAAGATAGGAGCCGTGCGAAGAGCGGGGAAAATCTGGCCATGGTTGTTATTGCCGGAGTTGGTGTTATTGTTCGCTCTGCCTCGAGTCAATTCCTCCAAGTAAAGCTGAGTAACACGGCGAGAGTCCCAGCGGCCTTGTTTAGCCAAACTGGGGGGTGTGGAAAACACGTGAGTGGATTGTCCCTGCTGTAACGAATTAATGGTGTCGGGCCCCATCAAGCCAATGTCTTCCTGAATAGGGGAGGTAGTTTCATTCTCGTCGAATGAAGGCGGGCTTGTCGAAGCTGCAGAGCAAGATTGAGTTGCTGGTTCTGTAATCTGTCCATCCTGCAAAGCCAGATCATCTCCACTTTCCTCGCATTGTTCATCGCACGTAGAGGTCTGGTTATTGTGCAGGGACGAGTCCCAGGAGCTCAAACTCCACCTGTTCTGGGAGTGGTTATTGGCCTGGGCCTGCTGCACGGGCGCAGACCGAGGTTCTTCGGTATCGGTACTGCTGCCAGAACGCAAGTACGGAGACTCGCGGAGCATGATTTTGATGGATTCCTTGTCGTCATTCTCCGATAGACTGCAATCTGGCTCATCACAGGAATCGCTACTCGAGCTTGATTCACGGATCTGCATGATGTGATTCAGCAAGGTCCGATGAGACATGCTGGGTCTCCGCTCAAGTAACCCAGATTGGGGCTCTGGATCAAACTGGGTGACGTGGGTACCACTTGAGCCAGTCGTGACGGCCGATTTGGGCTCGAGGTCGTTGGCGCCATTTTGATCAGGTGCTGTATCACGTAGCTCGCGATGAACTCCCTCAGGGTTGCCCAGAGTTGGAGAGTCCATGGTCGTGTGCGGTGCGTTGGTTTCTGTCGTATCAACCGCTGTGTTTAAATGAAGTTGAGGCACTATGCGTGGTTCATTGTCCCCGTGGTCAGGGGCACAGGCCGTTTGAGTTACCGTTGTCGTCATCTCAGCGGTAGGCAGAGTGTTGTTGTGGTTGTTCGCCGTCGCAGCACTGGGAGTTGTCGCCTGCTCATCGGTTGGAGTTTCAGCTTCTTCGCGAGCGGCTTTCTCTTGTTCTCGAGCACGGCGTCGTAGTTCGGCAGCGGCTTCCTCCTTTCGCTCATTCTCCTGGACTGTGCGATTGAAAGCTTGTTGGATTCGCTGTCGACGAGTTTCAAAATCGACGTTCCCCAATTCAGGCAATCGGCGTGCTCGTGTGCGAGGGCTGCGTGGTGACTCGTTGTTGTGATTGGTTTTTTGTTGTAGTGTTGATATCCTATCGTCTATGCGCGAACGCGGCGAGATTGGCCCGCTGTGCGAGACTGGCTGGCGAGGCCGTGAACTGCGTAGTGGCGGTGATTTCTTGGGCGGAGGCGCAGCAATGTACGCCTGAAGCCGTTGACTTTGTTCGGGGACTTGGGTACGGCTTCGGCCGATCGTCATATCACGTCGGCCACGCGCCGTCATCGCAAACGAGGCGGGCCCCGTTTCCGCCATGCGGGGCGGGCTGTCCTTTCCAGACGGTTTGGGAAGGCGGCTGCTACCCTTTGGAGCCAGAGGAATGGCGGAGGACCGACTGCTGAAGGTCGAATTCGAGGTCCTTGACTGGCTCTCTGGGCCGGAAGCAGTGGGCAGACGGTGCGATGAGACAGGAATGCGGGATCTGGAATTTGGGCTGCCGGGCGACCCATCGCCCGGCTTTGTCTGCCGCAAGGGCACCGAAACCGCCATCTCGGGAGTCCACGATTCCGCAAGGGGCTCTCTGGAGGGATTACTAGCCAAGTCGCTTCGAGCTCTGCGATGGTAGCTATTTGTACCGTTCGATCCAGTCTGCACGGCTTCGAGAGAGCTCGTCTGTCCCAGGTACCACGCGGTGGGCGTTAATGGCGATCGAGCCGACGACGGCTGGGATAGGTCGAGGAAGGCCGGGTTTGGACTCGGAAGGGTCCCTTCGGAGCCTCGGCGTTGTGCGTGCGAGGGGATTCCGAATCCCAAATTATTCAGCTGAGTGTTCACCGACAACAACTCCCCAAACAGTGGTCGTCGAGGATGCGATTTCGGGATGCGTTGGAAGAGCGGAGGAGGGATGGCAGTGCCTGTGCTTAACGGATCAAGCCCAGGACGCTGGAGTTCCGGTGACGAAGGTGGTTGATCAACCTGCAGGGTAGGGTTGCTCGTGACGGAGATTGGCGGTGGAGATTCGCCGCGCAGATGACGCCGTCGCGGCAAGGTCCGTGAGGCGTGATCGTTGTCAAAGCTGCCAGAAGGACTTGCGGCTCGCGAAGTGGAACGAGAGACTGTAGGTAAGGGAAGAATTTCGTCGGAGGTTTTGTTGAATTTGTTCACCAGGTCCTTGAAAGAAGGTTGTCGGGCTCTTGAGGAAGTTGACGAGGATACTGACCCTGACGCACCTCTCAGAGCAGGCGAATCAGATGTCGACCGATACGCTGGCCGTCTAGCGCGCGAATAGTCTAAATTGTCTGTTGGCAGCGGGGACACCCTGTCCGTTAGGTCGCCATAACCAGTTGCCATCCTTGTGCTCGTCACATTGTCGAACCCGGCCTTGCCATCGGTTATCGCGGGCACACCTTCACGTCGATAGAAATCGTCTGGATCGGGAGAGTCGCGGCCACGAAGGTCCGGATGTGATTGCGCACCGGTGACAGCAGCGTTGGTGGGGTCGAGGCCTGATCGGAGGGAAGGATACGTGGAATTCGAGAGGGAGGAAGCGATCGGAGAGGTTTCAAAGGATGAGGAGCTGCGGCGCGGGGATTGGCTGAAGGTGGGCGCTGACGATTGACGCCCAAACGGAGGCGGGTCGTGATTCTGAACACCAGATACCTGCTCGACACCGCTGCCGGACATTTTGCATGTTCCAGGCCAAACGACGTGGACTGATGCGTTGGCCCGGGGTGGACGGAATGGACGCCCAACGGGTAATGTCGCATGTGGAATAAGGCTCAGGCTACGAGACAATCGCTGGGTGGCGCACCCCCATTCAGCAGCATGTTCGAGACACCCAGTCCACGAGAGTCGAGATCTCGAGGGTCGAGAATGGATGAACGGCTAAAGAGGGGGGAGACACCGAGGCGGAGGAAGGGAGATCTTGGAGGTATTCTTATTGTCCGAGGCGAAGCGACGATCACGAAGTGGTGGGAAACAAGATTGATGGAGAACGGAGGGATCGGCCGATGAGCTGTACAGCCGCCAGCGGCCAGCCTGTGCGAAATGACTAGACCGGACGAGAGACTAGCAGCTTCTGGGAGCGTCAGCGGGAACGGGCCAGACGAGGAGGACGAATAAGAGCAGCGACCAGATGAGCAGCACTGACGTTTGTTCGACTCTTCAGCCAGGTTTCTCTGTTTCTGATAGGTACTCGACGAAGAGGGGGACCAGAAACGGGGGATGATAGGGCAGGCCTTCGGGCCAGATCGTTAGCTTCGGGGGGCCGGTTTGGAGGGAGGGGCCGCTGCTGGACTTGCAGTGTCGATCGCCAAAGAAGGTCTGCAGAACGAGAGATGTGATAAAGAAAGAACAATAGTCGACAGGGAAGAGGTTGGGTTGGAACCAGTAGAAGAAACAGATGCGTCAGGTTCGAAAATTCAGTGGGATCGAAGGACGCGAAAAAAGAGACCAGCAGAGTTCAAAGTTTCCAGTTGACCAGTCGCTCACATGAAACCCGAACAGCGACTCGGAAAGAGGAAGCGAGGCACGTAGTTCACGGATCTCGACAGTCGTCAGTCCTTCGTAGGTGAGACTTCCCAGTGCTGAGCAGCGCCTTTGTAGTCTTTGCGTCGTCCAAGATGAAACCATGGAAGCGGTGGTGGGTTCCCTCCTTTGTTCATTTGAGACGGCCTCTTTGTGAGAGACTGGCACAACCTTATACTGTCTGACTTCACCCACAGTACTCACGGCTTGATGCGAAGTGTATATAGAGTGCTCCATCAGCGGTGTGGCTTTGCTAAGTGCAAGCGAAGGTATCTTCTCATCACTACACAGGTATTCATGAGGCAGAAGTGGCCGGGGACAATAGGCTTGACCCGTAAAAGGCGAGTCGGCGATGAATCGATTTGATTCCACACCACAACCTTGAGGCTATTCTATACAGCCCTGGAAAGCCCCAACTCCTCTTCTCATACCTACTTCCTAAGTTCTTGCAGTATATTTTGAAATCTCTCTTCTTCCCCTGACGATCCGCAGAGAGCCTTGAAATAAATCCAGGAACAAGAGATTTCCCCTGCCCCAACTTAGCTCTCAAACATGGAACGGTGGCTGACGCAGTGGGGACGCAATTGAAGTGTGCAGGCCTTTCAAGTTTCTAGACCCTCGTCCCGTTCCGTGGCTCGCTTCTTTTCTGTTTGAAATGCTCCGGTGGTGCCGTCTGAACTTTGATGGCAGACTGCGGTTCGCTTAGAAGAAAATAAAGTACTACACATATGGAGTCCAATCTGTCCTGCGAAAAACTACGTAAGTACTAAGTAGAGATCGAGGGCGGTAGTGGCTTGAGATACGCGCCATGTTTAGTAGGATAAGTCCAAATCCGCGTATATCAGCTCACGGGAGTCATCATTACCTATCTCCTGCTGACTGTTGCCGGGCTTGCAAGTCCTACCAGTCGCACAACGATATTATCACCGGACATTGATTACTTTCAAATGGTCCGTTGGCCTGTTGCTTGCCTGCGAAGAGGGTGGTAGATGTGTTTCAAACTATACGGCTGACGCGATCCATGATCGAGGGATCGCAATCGAGTACACAGAGCAATGCAAGACGTGGAAAAGACCAGACAGGATGGTACATAAACAAATGTACACTCATTCCCCTTAGGTACGATCCGAAGTTACCGCTGTAGCTGGAGCCTGAGTACAAAGTGCGAGTGTACGATCGTACAACACCTGCTTGTTGCTGGCCTTGTCCCGGGCCCGACGCAGGTCCCGAACTTTATCTCTCCAAAGTCCGCGACGCGTCCAATATTCGCGTGCACACCAAGCCAGCATCTAGCTCAGCTTCGCAATTGACCGTGTAGGAGCTGGGTCTGAGAAGTTTCTTGATCCATCAATTACCTATTTTCCCGAAATAGAGAAATGGGCAAGAAACGAAAGAGACCCGTCAAGGGCTGTGGTCCCCCGGCCGCGTCTCAGCCGAGTATCACTGCATCGCCTGGTTGTTTCAAAGCCGCCAACGCCCCAATGTCGCAAAACGACGAAACTACAACACACCCGGTGATCTCACTCTACTACCGACAAGTCTTCACCCTGCGACAATACCTTCTGCGCCAACTTCCCACCACTTCCAGGTTGCGGCGGCGGCGCATCGCTTTGTTGCGCCCGTCAGGCTCGGCAGGGAAAGCAGAGCAAGGCGCCAACACGGTCTCCCCACTAGCTGAGCTGCTGGATTCCACACTGGTCGGCGTGCTCAAAGAACCATCGGCCAAGGTCAATTCCGACCGTAAACGCGACTATCAGGCCTTCACTCAATCCCAGTCGCGCTCGATCCTGAGCAGTACGGATACGGGGCCAACCTCGCCCCAGTCTGAGGTATGATCAAGATCAAGGAACAGTAGATGACAAAAAAATGCGCACACATATACTCCTTGTTTTAGACGGCTAAATTATTGTTATGCAGGTGGTCAATTTCGTGATCGAGTCGCTGTTCGCCCGTACTCCGGGCTATCAGAAACCTCAGCACTTGCTCACACATGGCTATGCTCCCCATCGACCGACAGCTCCGAGTGTTTTGGAAACAAGCATCCTCGGACTGGTGGCCCAGTTTCCAAATAAAAATGTTCGCACCCTGAAAGAATCGCCATGGTCGGAAGTTTTGGGCCTCCTGGGCCAGAATGGAGATGAGATTATGATGAGATTGTTGTTTGATTGCGGTATCTTTGCACCCGTGAACGCCCGAAGGGGAGTCTACTACCAATTGAGCG
This sequence comes from Penicillium simplicissimum, assembly GCA_024706585.1. Lineage (NCBI taxonomy): Eukaryota > Fungi > Ascomycota > Eurotiomycetes > Eurotiales > Aspergillaceae > Penicillium > Penicillium simplicissimum. Next base: position 2,524,674 of record JAMZTW010000044.1, read on the forward strand.
GTATGTACACGTGCTTGCTATGTTCAGATCAGATTGATTCTTCTAAACTCCTGTGCAGGACTGCCGCTATCAGAGCTTGAGCCCATTGACCAGACTCGTCCCAAGGCCTCCGAGCCTTGCGCAGCTCAAGGCCCCGCGAAAACTGAATACAAGGATAATAAGAGTCGCAAACGGATCCATGGCTCCAACAGCATTGTCTTCTCTCGCCGGCGTATGCTCTACGGCAGATCAGAGGGCGCAGGTAAAAGCCAAATGCGCTCAGGATTAGGAAGCACACGTATGTTAACCCAAGGGATAGTCCCTCCCATACTCGGTTGGCCATTGTAATAACACACATTCAGATGTACTCAATCGATACACTTCTCTGGATTCAGAAGCGCAGACCGTCCATGTGATGAACTACATCTTTCCACGGCAATTCGGCCTCCAGAATGTGTTCTCATCGACAGCCGCTAGCAATGGCAGCGCAAATTACTTGACGAAGGCTATCTTTCGTGAACAGGAGATATCTCAGCTCATAGAGAAGGAACAATTGCGCCGCCCTGTCCCCAAGGGCGATCAACCACACGCGGACCATGAAGAGGCCGCTCATACCAAATTGCCCAAGCGACTTCGTGGTCAAGCCCGTGAGCTCATTCGGAGGCTTCGAATTCGCCATTCAAAATGCCCATACCGACAGCTACTGGATTATTATTGCCCCGACGAAGTGAGTATCCTTCTTGGAGCATTTGATTGCATTCTAATCTCGTTCAGGTTGTTGGTCCATGGAAACTTGGCACGGCTGCTTCTCCCAAGGAAAGGAAAGCAGAGATCACTAGGCCTAGATCATCAATCGAGGGCCTAGTGACACAATTTCCACCAGAATCCTCATCTTCTATCCAGCTTTCACACAGTCAGCGAGATTCTTTCGAAGTCACAGAAAACACTACAGGAAGACAGACAAAGCGTCCAAAACACAAAGTCAATCTGACTGATTACGCCACTCCTGCATCTGCTGTTTCAGCCTTCTGTCGAGCAGTACTCTTCAAGATCATACCACCCCAATTGTTTGGAGATAGCCCTGAGGGCTTGGCAAACCGCAAGACTATCATGAAACATGTGGACGCCTTCATCAAAATGCGGCGATTTGAAAGTCCGAGTCTGCATGAGGTGTGCAGTGGCCTGAAGGTCAGATCAGTTGTTTCAGATTTGGACATGTGGATTGCTCAACTAACACGTCTGCAGGTCACCCACATCTCCTGGTTGGCACCCCCGAACCAACAATACTCGTCTGGATCTGCCAACCAAAAGCTTGCACTTTCTGATTTCCAGAAACGAACAGAATTGCTGTACGAGGTTATCTACTACATTTTCGACTTCATCCTGATTCCCCTCGTGCGTACCAATTTCTATGTCACCGAATCACAAACCCATCGCAATCGTCTCTTCTACTTCCGACACGATGTCTGGCAAAGCTTGACCGAGCAACCCATGGTGGATATCAAAACGAAAATGTTTGAGCAACTGAACCCTGAGAAGGCTCATGTCATGTTGGGCAAGCGATCTCTCGGGCTGGGAGCACTCCGTTTATTACCAAAAGCCGCGGGTTTGCGACCGATTCTGAACCTGAAGAAACGCTTCCTGATGAAATCGCAATGGAATAAGAAGACCTACTTGGGAGCAAGCGTCAACAGCAATCTTACGCCTATCCACAACATGCTGAACTACGAGCGTGAACGGTGTCCCGAAAAACTGGGCTCGTCCCTGATGTCAATAGGAGACATGCATTCGAAACTGAAAGATTTCAAAAATCAGCTCGGCCAGCGTACACGAGTATCAGCAGGGCTAAAGCCTGGACGGCTTCCCCAATTCTTCTTTGTCAAGCTTGATATCCAAGCCTGTTTTGATACAATCCCGCAGAAGAAGCTGCTGCAACTCATCGAGCATCTGGTCTCCGAGGAGGCTTACCATGTCACCAGATATGTGGCCATAAACCCTGCCATGCAGGGCAGAGCCAAACGAAGGTTCCTTGGGCGCGCTGCACCTCTGGCCAAACAGCAGTATTTCCCCAATCTCGCTGGTGGTGGCACGACTGGTGCTGCCAACACTGTGTATGTCGACACCATCAAACAGAAAGAGCATGATGCAAATGAGCTGCTGTGTCTCCTTGAAGAGCACGTACGCAACAATCTGGTCAAGATTGGGAAGCACTATTTCCGCCAGCGCAACGGGATCCCCCAAGGCTCCGTGCTGTCCAGTCTACTCTGTAATTTCTTCTACGCCCAGCTGGAACAGCAGGTCTTGAATTTCCTCCAGCCCGCAGATTCGCTCCTTCTCCGACTAGTAGACGACTTCCTGCTCATCACCACCGATGCCGACCAAGCCACCGAATTCCTGCAGGTCATGCATCGTGGCCAGCCTGCGTACGGTGTCTCAGTCAACCCAGCCAAAAGCATGGTCAATTTCACCGCGGCAGCAGATGGGATCTACATTCCCAGACTGGAGGGCACCCCACTCTTCCCATACTGTGGGTGTTTGATTGACACGCACACATTGGAGATCCACAAGGACCAGGATCGCATGCTCGAAGGCAGCGCCTCTGCTGCAGCCACTCTCTCCGACACGCTGACCGTCGAGACCAGCCGTCACCCCGGTCGCTCCTTCCACCGCAAAGTGCTGGCATTGATGCGACCACAATTACACTCGATGTACCTCGACGCTGATCACAACACCCGCGATGTCGTGCTGGCCAACCTCTACACGGGCTTCATCACTGCCGCGATGAAAATGTACCGGTACATGAAGTCACTTCCTTGTCGCGCCCACCCCCAGTACCCGATTATCATTCAGACCATCAAAGACCTGGTTCAGCAAACCGCCAGTCAAATCCAGGCGCGACGAGTGTCTCGGCCCGCGCCGCTGACCTGCTTCGTGCAGCCGTCTCAGCTGCAATACCTGGCCAGCGCCGCATTCCGCTTTGTGCTGAGACGCAAGCAAACGCGGTACGCGCCAGTGCTCCAGTGGCTTGACTCGCTGTGGCGGGCGTCGCGCCCGGCGACGAACGCCGAAGCGGTGCGTCTGCTGCGAGTTGTGAGGAAGGGCGATGCGTTATTTGAAGCATGGCGGTTCTAAGAATAGCTTGGGCGGTGGGAGTTTGTCTGTAGTATGCACTGTGCAGTCGTTGAGGGAGAATCGATAATTTGGCAGTCAAAGCCAGTAATGTCCTTGAAATCGAATTATGACCGATAATCTCTTGCGCGTGATCACAATCCATTGACTATTCTTTACCCACGGTCGCCGACTTGCCGATAAGCAATTTCCTATACCATCTGATCCTCCAATTAGAGTCGCTGAGGCTTAGCCATCCCGCGGAGCTGCAGACAATGGACGTGCGTCTGAGTGGACAACCCAGAGTTTCCCTCGCTGGGTCGTCAGGGGAAAGAGGAACAGAGAATTGGGGAATTCCGATCGGTTGGAACACAGTAACCAGTCCAACTTGCTAGTCGCTATTGTACAAGCAAATCAAGAATCTACCGAGCGAGATCGGCAGCGATCGTTGCCGTCTGGAGGAGAACCCTGATCTTCTAGACCGAGTGGGTAACGCCGTAACGGTACATGGAAGTACTTCAAAATCAAGGCATAAGACGAGGCAATCCAAGTAGATCAACAGTATACATTCTCATCATCTTGACATACTTAACGAGTCATGAGTTAACTACTGTAGTTACAGTACTGTAGTTACTTTACTCCTAATAACATACAGTGAATGCAAGGTAACTTAGTCCATTACTGCTGTAGTTACAGCTACTCCATACTTCTCTCCCGTTCCCGGCCAGAACCGCGTGCGGCCTGAGGCTCTCTCCGCTTGCAATCTGAACATCGCCAAATCCGCTTTCCTCTCCAACTTTCGCTTTCATCCCCAAAACGCTCTCGCTCAACCCAACCCTCCCACACTCTTTTCTTGTTCTGCTGTTTTTTTTTCTGCTTTTTCCAACCTCACTCCTTCTTTCAATTCCTGAACCCTTCGTTTCTGACTCCAATTTTACCCCTCCTGGCCCCCCTTCCAACAACCCCTTGGCGGACCCCCCCCAATGCTCATTCCGTAGTTGCGGCCTCCTGATTCTTTTTTCGCCCACTTTCGCTCGACTCCTGATCTGGTTTCTATCAGGCTGCACAGGCTGAGCCTGCATTCGCTTCTCTCACGTTGATCGCCGGTTTTTTTTTTTCTGTGTGTTTACTTTCGTTTTCGGAAATCGCCTGCATCTTGCATCCTGCGTCCTTCGCCCTGTCGATAGCAACTCCCTCCCGGGCACGAGAATCCGAGCCTTGCGTGTGCAAATCTTCAACCAACACCCCTTTCGCTCATACACCGACGACGATTCTTACCAATCTGGTGCTGTTCCGGATTGTTGATAATCATTGTGGAGGAGCGTCGCGCCTGAACGCCCAATACACGAGACCATGGCTACCGTCTACCCAAGTCCGAATTCCCCGCCCGAGCTGTCCGGGTCGAAATCCTCCAAGTCGTCCTCGTTCCATTCCTCCTCGCAGATCGATGGCCCTGATAGCGTATTTACCGACGTTGGAAACTTCGAAGACATTGGACTTGAAGATGATGCGGACCTACAGATTGTCGAACAGGCGACCCCTTATGGTCGCGGCCTGACCAACCGGTCACCCGCCGCCAGATTGCCAAACGGCCTGCCTTACAAGAGCCCTGCAGCGACGACGCGAGACTTAACTGCGACCCCGAAGCCGCGCAAACGAAGCCCCCTGCCTCCGATACACAGTCAGTTCAATGGGTCTGTTCGGACCCCGCAATCCGCTGGTACTCTGTCGGCACGGTCCGGCAATAGAAGAGACTCGGGAAGTACGAATCATTTGGGTGGCTTGACGCCTTCACAACCGCGGCGGTCACGCTCCACGTCTCCTTTGCGGCCTCTATCCAGCCGGTCTGCCTCGAGCACTAGTCTGGCCCTTTCGCCCCTCTCTGCGCGAACTCCCGTACCGAAACACCCGTGGCAACCGAATCGCAAGTCCTTGAAGGATCTCGAGGAAGAATACCACGACTCCGATGACGAACTTCCCGACGATGCCAGTCTGTGGAATATTCCGATCTCTCCCCGTCCTGTGCAAGAGCGCCCCCAATCGCGCACCGCAAGCCCCAATGGCCGCAGCCCAGCTCGTCGCCCGCTGCCCATCTCGCATACCACATCGGAGACGTCGGTTACCCAGGATTACTCGTCGCAATCCGCCTCTCGTGCGGCACGCATGAAACGAACACAGCGGTCTAGTTCTGCAGGACCTGAACGAGGCCAAATTTCCCCACGCAACCCGCGCGCCTATTCGTACAACAGCTACTTGTCCGATCTGTCAGAAGAAGCAAGGATCATCACCGAGGCACTGGAACACCACGCCGATGAAAGCGAACGCAAGCAAGAGAATGCCGTGCAAAATGGACTGTCCTCGCCAAAGTCGAGTTCTGATTCCCCACGGGCATCCGACGCGATTGAACTACCGCCCGTGCAGAAGTCCAACATTATGATCGACCCGCTACCTATTAGCAAAGAGAAGGAGAAGGTTCTGACGCGGACGCGCCCTAGCTGGCTGCCCCCAAAAGACCAGAAGGAGGAGAAGAAGCATCTGAGAGAGTACAAACAGATGATGGCGCAATCCAAGGAGGCTGGTGAGTGATCTCCTACGCCTTCGTCCAGACGTAGATCTGGTTTAACAATCATGCAGAGAAGCGAAGAGCGGCCCGAGCTGCATCCGAGCAATGTGAAAAGGACAGCACCCGTGAGACGCTTCAGAGCATTTGGGATGATTATGTGAACCCCAATTGGGATCATGCGCTGCGCGAGCCTCGCATTCGAGAACTCTGGTGGCGTGGAATTCCACCCCGGAGTCGAGGTGCCATGTGGAAACGGGCAATTGGTAATGAGCTTTCGCTCACCGAGGAAACCTTTACCAAGGCGCTGCAGAGGGCCAAGGATTTGCGGTCCAAGAACAACGCGGAGCCTGGAGAGAACAACAAGCGTATGCTCGAATGCTTTGAGGCCATTGAAGCAGATGTGTCCAAGGCGTTCCCCGACTTGAACCTGTTCCAGGAGGGCGGGCCATTGCGGGATACGCTGATTGATCTCTTGCAAGCATACTGTATGTACCGCAGCGATGTGGGCTACATTCATGGTCTGCACACCATCGCCGCACTCCTCGTTCTGCAATTCCCCACCCCGAGCTCTGCTTTTCTCGCCATGGCCAATGCCCTCAATCGCCCTCTCCCAGTTGCCTTCTTGACTTGGGACCGCGGCGCCATGGCCCGCACATATTCCCTTGCTTCCGAAACACTGCGCTACAAGTTCCCCCGCCTTTCATCTCATCTCCTGGAGACCCTCAAACTGTCCAATGAGGAAGTCTGGGAGCCGATGTTCCGCTCTCTACTCACCAACGGCCTTGATCTTGAACGCATCTCTCGCGTGTGGGACTGCTGGGTCTTTGAAGGTGACCGAGTCATGATTCGCTCCGCCGTCGCAACTCTGGGCTGTCTTCAAGCGCAACTCATGTCCTTCAACGAGCCTGACGATGAGTCTCGCCTGACGGTACGCAATATTCTGGGCTGGGGTCCTCGCCATCCCGGCGCCAGTGCTCAGAAGCCAAAGGACCGAAACAGCGCCCCTGCGGCAGCTGGGTTTGGCGGTCAGGTCGCAAATCCAGGCGTGGCTGACTATTGGATCTTGACCTCTGCTGGCAACGAGGATGGGTTCATGACCGCTGTGCGGGAGGCTGGCAAGGTGCGCCAGCAGCAATAGCCGGAGTACGCCCTGTCACTGAATATACTCTCGTTCCATTTTCAACCACTGCGGCTTCTCAGTTCATTCGCTCCCCGAAGATGCCCGCATGCCCATGACTCAGAACAACGGCCGTCCCGTACGGCCTCGACTAACGACGACGGTGGCTCAAAGAACATCGTCCTTTTACGCCCGTTGTAAACTTGTCTGTTGTCTCTTGTCTTATAGCCGACTTGTTTCCCACATCATACACTACTACCCTTTCGTTCGCTGGTATTTTTTTTTCTTTTTTCTTCTTTCTTCTTTTCGGTGCCTCCCTATTGCTTGCATTGCTTGCCTGTGTTTGGCCCATCTTTTCTTGTCCTTTTTTCCACTACTCTTTCTACACCTGTATTCTTATTCATATTATCTTCTGGCCTCGGATGCTCTCCTATCGCCTTCTATTGAGAGATCTCGGTAGTGGTACACGTAGCAATCGAGGTTTTGATTTGTCCATATCCTCGTTACTCTTTCTTTGTTGAAACTATTACTCGTGACGCTGGCGTCTAGATACTTTCTGTGTGCCAGGCCTCCCCAAGCCTTGGGGGCCGTGCTCGTCCAAAGTTTGGCAGTTCAGTTTAGCCTCCTTCCCGACGGAAGATTCTTTGTTCAGAACGGAACTCCCGACTCGGGTCGAGGCCCTTCCAAGCTCACGCTCAGACGTTGAGACTTCTTTGTTGGTAGATAAAATACTCCCGAGGAAATAGTTCGGTTGATTCTCGACGCCATCATACGAGATTTCTTTTATACCATCGAAAGTTTAACAAGATCCTCCAAGTCAGTGCCCAATTACGATTCAGTTCGGGAGGCGAGGGATGTCATCTGGTGAATCGGAAATGCGATACGACCGTGCCATCCATCCGGCAAGCAGTTGGTATCGACGAAATGAGCTGGGCTTGCGACTTGAAAGGATTTATTCGGGGTATGCCTACTACCTAGGGTTCTCGAACCTCATGACTCGCTCACTGTAAAGCACATTCCAGTCATACATGGGGAGTCCGGAATTCGATCTTCCTGTCTTTGGGAGACGTGTGTTTCGGTCTTTGGAGAGAGTCTGCTATTCCGCTATTTGGCTATCATGTTTTCGTTTTCATGTCTGCAGGGTTGTGTTCGGTGACACCCGTGTTTTGGAAATCTATGTCTTCATCTTGGGCCTTACCTGTGGTGACGTCCAGTGACTACCTAAGGGACTTGTACTTAACTTACGTATGATAACTTATTCAGTTGAGAGGCTGTTCTTGACTACTTGATACATGTGTATATACAGCTGCTTTGGCTTCCTTTTTTGTCTCTATTCGGGAGGATCTTTTCGGGGAAGGAGGAGGAACACAATGCCTTAACGGTGGAGGACGCACGATAACTTCCATCCGACACTGTCACTACCTGGTGCACATACGACAGGTATTGTGTGTTGCTCCCCACGACAGAAAGAAAAAAAAAGAGAGGGGCGGTAAGAAAGGAAAAAAAAAAGCCAGCCAACCCTGACTCAGAGGCAATCATCGCCGAAGAAGATGGAGGCCATGGCTGAGACGACATGGACGGAGACAGGGGCTATTCCAAGCTTGTGCCGTGATCGTTTGGATGGGTGCGGCGTGGACTTGGCTGCAAGAGGCTGGCATGGGCTGAAAACCTATACTCTATGGAGGCATGTGTGTATTGGCAGATTTCTACATACTCTGGGGGAAGCAGCCATGTTGTTACCTGCTCGGGATGGTGTTTACGTTTTGTCCTGTCTTGTTACTGATCCTGATGCATCCTGTCCATATGGCAGACGGTGTTGAAGATGGAGAAAGGTGAAATGTGAGGGTGGAACCAGTCCACAAGCTCTATTATAACTCGATTCAGATCTAAAAACCTCAATCCAGATCCAAAATCTAAAACCATCTTCCTGCGCGGTCATGGTATGCAATGGATCAATACTGTTTTCAACTAAAGCATTCCCAAAGAACACGACAAAGTGAGCATAAGAAACCCAAACCCCCACACCAGCAAAAAGCAAGAAACAACAAAATGTCTATCAAAAACTATTTCATGTCATAATTCGTGTCCTTTTTTGTGCCATCATTCCCCCCATCTACCACGAGATCCGGGCAATCGGACCCTTCGGGAACTGGCGCACCAAGACCTTGCGCAGCTCGTCCATAACGAGAATACCAAGGGCCAAACCAAGCGGGATAAACCAGTACTCGATTGGAACAGGGGCCGTGCCAAAGAGGGACTGAATGCCGGGAACTTCAGTGACAAAGACGGCAATGACAAGAGAGATAGCCATGGCCAGGGGGAGCCATGGGTTGCGACGAGCAGGGCGGATGGGGTCAGCCTGAAGCAAGGACATGCGCTTACTGCGGACAGACAGAATGTTGCCCCACTGCATGATGACCAGCGAGACAAAGTAGACGCACTGGCCGACGTTGTTGAAGTGTGTGAGCTCGTCTTGTGTGTACCCATGGAAGCCGTCCGTGTACTTTTCAAAGGCAAAGACGAGGTCGGAGAAGGGGATGCCGGCAGCTTTCCACATGTACAAGAAGAACATGGCATGGGCGCTGAAGGCTTCCATGACGCCGACGAAAAGGTATGATTGGCCGTAGATGCGCATGTTGATAAGGTGGTCGTGTTTCGGGTCGCGAGGAGGAAGGCTAAGGAGGTCGAACTCTTCCTTCTCCATGATCAGGGAGAGCGAAAGGAAGAGATCTGTGAACACACAGATGATGATCATCAGGAAAGAGCTCAGCGGAGAGGGGATGCCAAAGAAGACGTTCATAAGCACAGGCCAGATCTCAGACCAACTACCGGCGGGCAGCAGGTAGGCAATAACCTTCTGCAGATTCTGGAACACCAGGCGACCGAGACGAATGGCCTCGACAATGGAATCAAACCGGTCCAGCAAGACCAAGTCGGCAGCTTCAATGGCCACGTCGCTACCCCCGCCGATAGCCACGCCGACGTTAGCAGCCCGTAGAGCTGGGGCGTCGTTGACACCATCACCGGTCACAGCAACGTAGTTGCCCTTGGCCTGGAATTCAGACACGATGCGCAACTTTTGCTCGGGGCTGGTACGAGCGAAGACAATCTCGTCATAGCTGCAGACTGTGGACCATTCCTCCTGGGTCAAGGATGAAAGACTGGTTCCCTCGAGTAGCAGACTGTGGCGAGAGTGGGAAGTCTTGCCCTCATCAGTAAAGTCCCGCAGATCCTCAATGGTGTCTGGCTCGGCAGTTCCGTCGAAGATGCCAATATCCCGGGCAATTGCAGCGGCTGTTAGGCCAAAGTCACCAGTGACCATGAAGAACCGAATACCAGCACGTCGGCAAGCAGCCACAGTACTGGCAGTCTCCGGACGAGGAGGATCGATGATGCCAAAGATGCCAAGCACGGTCAGGTCCTGCACGCCCGAGTCCATAATCTCGTCACTGAATCCATTAGAGCCGAGCTCGTGAACAGGAATATAACGGCGCTGGCAAATGACGATGACACGCTCAGCGCGGCGGGATAACTTGGCTTGGAAAGCCGAGAACTTTTCGCGAGCATCGGTATCTAGCGGACGCACGGCATTGTGGACAGCAGACCAGTAAGTTGAGCATCGAGGCAGAAGCACGTCCGGAGCACCCTTAACGTAGAGCAGATAGCCCGGAGCAGTGGAGGTGGGGTCGCGGTGCATGGTCAACATCCACTTGTTCTTTGAGTTGAAGGGAATCTGGTGGACGCGCTCATATGGCTCTAGGTTCCTGGGAACAGCGGCACCCACATGGTCGGCGAGTCGAAGTACTGCTGCATCGGTGGCATTGCCGTTGACAGTGCGCTCATATGAAGGGAGATCCATAGTCTCCGCATCAAATGTGGCATCATTGCAAAGAACCGAGGCACGGAGGACATTAGCCAGGCCATGGGACACCTCAAGTCCAGCGGCCAAGTCATCGATACTGAATTCCCAGTCCACCATGCCGAGAGACTTGACGAACATGCGGTTTTGAGTCAGGGTACCGGTCTTATCTGAGCAAATCACATTGACACAACCAAGAGTCTCAACGGTTGCCAGGCCCTTGGGCAGGATGCTGGTCTGTTTCATACGACGGGCCACCATCATCAGGGTGAGGGCGACACCAACAGGGACACCTTCAGGAATGAATGCCACCACACAGCCCATAACGTTGTTCAACATGGCCACCACACTCATGTAAGCGGGATGATCCTTGCGAAGCCATCCAACCCAGGTGAACAGAATCATCAAGGCAAGGATAATGGTCAGTCCCACGATGATGGTCACGAAGCGGGTGATTTCCTTCTGAATCAGAGTTGGCTTTTGCTTGACACCGGCAGTCATCTTTGCGATGCGGCCCATAACCGATCCGGAGCCCGTCATGACAACGACACCAGTTGCGTTGCCGTTGGTCACCAGGGTTCCCATGAGGGCGATGTTACGGGTCTCCAAGAAGTTGGCTTCGGTGGCCTCGGTAGCGCCGTCAATCTCGTCCGACTCGCCGGTGAGAATGGCACGATCAAAACGAACGTCACCGGAGGTCTTCAGGAGGCGCATATCAGCTGGAACTTTGTTGCCCACGTTGATCTGCACAATGTCGCCAGTTACCAATTCGGTGGCGGGAAGACGGATAAACCTCTCATCACGCATGACGAGGGCCTCGGCGGGAAGAAGATTCAAGATGGAGTTCATCACCCGTTTGGTGGACCAGTCTTGGAAAGCTGAGAAAGTGGCTTGAAGGACGATGACGATGATGACCAAGATAGCCATGGCAAGGTTGGTGGGTGAAGGGGGGTCGCTGAGAGGCTTCCAGCAAATGAAGAAGATGATCACACCAACCCAAAGGATTGAACAGAAGCCGCCAAAGACGTAGAAGAAGAGTTTCTTGAGGTAATTCTCCCGGTGCTGGGCAATCACGTTCTTGCCATCGCGGGCGAGGCGAGTAGCAGCCGCCGAGCTGCTGAGACCAGTGCGAGGGTCGACATTGAACTGCTGGCATAGCTGGGCCTGGGGCAGGATATGAAAGTCCAAACTCTCAAAGTAGTCCTGGTTGGGCAGCTTTTCCTTGGGGGCTTCGGCGACCACCTCCTTTGGTGCGGTCTGGGACTCGGAGATCTGGATAGACAGGGTGCGGAATTCGATGGGGATGCCTGCATTGGCTCCGACGGTGTGACTGCTGCGAGTGCTGCGAATAGTATCCCGGCCAGTAGACTGGGTTCGATTGAAGCCGGTAGGCTGATATACGGACCGCATTTTTTCGATGGCATTGCTTTCCGTATCAGGATCCTCAAAGGTAATGCGCACGGAGCGCTCCATGCGATCACCATCGTCCCTGAGCTGATCACCCTCGGCCTCGACGTCGACGTCGGGCTTGCCGTGGGGGGGATTGGGCTCCATGGGGATAACTGTCGGCGGGCAATGGACGAGGGACGAAGAGAAGGATAGGGGAGGCGATTGGGAGGGAGAAGCCGACAGCTAAATACCCGGACGGGCACAGCAGAGAGGAGTGCAGAAGGGCAACGGGCAGAAAAAAAAAAAAAACGGAAAGATGATGTCCAGAAGCAAAGGTCAACAGTGGGAGGCAGTCCTCTGCACCTTTTGTAGAAAAGCCGCAGCAGACAACTAGGCTCAAAAGAGCAGGCCCACGCTGGTGGCTCAACTCGCAGGTGGAAGGATGAATTAGGAAGGCAAGACGAGGGAGCGGAGGCAAGATCTACTTTTGACAAAGGAAAAAATAGATGCGAGATCACTCAGACAATCTCATCAGAGCCTAGTAAAAGGTCCCAGGAAAAAGCTAAACGGCCATCATGCAAGCGGCGCCACGCGAGAATAGCCACGAGGGGCCTGGATGTCCTGTTACTATGAGTCGTTTTGGGAGATCAAGTGTCTTTTTACGTACAGTACAGTATTGTCTTACTAGAGATGACTGTTTGCTATGACTAACTTACTCAGTACTACTCCAGTTGCAGCTACTACCAGAGTGGTATGGAGTCTATGGACAGGCCAAGTCGCTTGGTACCTGGGGGATAGGAGAGAGCTCTCCATCATGTTTCAACTTTCAGGTACCCCCGAATCAGGGCAAACCCAACCGCGAACCCACGCAGCGTGGCCACAACAATAAAACGTTAAAACATAATAGACTGGCCAATAACAAGCTTTGGCCCGACCGGAAGAAATCGCGCATGAGCTTGACATGAGCCACGACTTCCAGAAGCGGCCTGTGATATACCGAGTGATACCGTCATCCTTGTCATTTAACCGCCTTGGAACATCATTAGCCAGTGACGATCGTTAGCAACCGCTCGTTGTGGGTTGTACCCTTGCATTCTGACGATACGTGACAGCATCGTATCTCAGCCCTAAATACTGTACAACTTATAGTTCAAACGACAAGCACTGTACTTCCTGGGTTTGAGCTTATTGCGTTCCCTAGGTATCTTCGTCCCTCCGGACTAGAGTAGTACAATGAAAGCAAAAATTAATTTTCATTGCTATCATTATGACAAAAGTAGAGACAAAAACAGAAAATGGCGCATGTATCCTTGGCTCGTCATCGCCCACAGTCGAGGCATCGCGGGTGAGCTGCGGGATTTTTCCTCGCCACAGAAAAAACGACCCTTCCCGTGGCTGCTCTGCCGAACTTCTCAAAGCAGCCAGGTGTGACTCTACCGGACCGTTTTTACCTTTCCCTCCCAGGCTCCCGTATTTTCTGACCGATTTTTTTCTTCTCTTTCGTTGCCTTTGCGCTAGCCTGCGTGTGCTGGCCCATATGACCAGATAAATCGCTCAGCCACGAGGCCATCGTTCCAATGCGTTCGTGTGCGGTTTACCAGGCCAATCGCGAATTTCCCAGATACCGCACAGGCTGAGCTCACTACGGTCATCGACTGCACTAGGTACAACGCCTCCATGGATTGGTTTAACCCAAATACCTCTCACATTGGGATCACCTCCAATTTCTTAGTCCCAGGCACGAGCTCCTATTTTCAATAGCTCCTCCCGTACTTACGATAGCTCTCAGTTCGTTCTTTGGGGCGTTGGAGGAATGAGCACAAATACCACGGCGCTGTGGCTGGATGTATAAAAAGGGCGCTCAACTCAAGGGGCGTTCTGAACTTCGGATGGTCCCTGATGATACCCTTTATTTTGTCTTTTGCTTCCTCTCTCCTTCTCCCTGTACTTTATTATCCAATCCGACGCCCCATCAAGCTCTGCTTTTGCTTTTCTTTCTCCATCTTCCTCCACCTTCCTCCTCCCAGACCTCGTGTAGATCCATGAAGGACGGACTCCGTCACCAGGACGTCTGGACGGCCGTCCCAGTGCATCGAGCCAACCTGGCTCCCTGCACTGCCCATCATCACTACCTGACCCGGTCGAAACGATCCAACGGTTCCCACGAGTCCAACATGGACGACTCGTGCCCCAGCGCAAAGCGCGGCTTCCCCATCTTTAGGAACGAGCACCGGCCAAGCCTGGCATCAGTCGAGCAGCCCTTGCTGCCGTCATCACCCTCCACCACCTCATACACCCAGCCAATACCCTCCCCCGAACCCCCGCGCCCATTTGCCGACAAATACGGCCGCTGCCTCGAGATCCTGCACTATGGCGCCAACAGCACGGTCCGCCTGCACCAGACCAAGATGTCCGCCTACGAGATGAAATCCAAACAACTCTTCGCTGTCAAGGTCTACCGCTACAACGATACCATCGTTGACGGTCCTAGTGCCCTCGCACGCGCATCATCATGCCCAGCCTCGTCCATCACAGATCGACACCCGCGGCACCCCAACATCCTCCCCATCACAGACCTCCTCTTCAACGAACGCGGCGAACTCTGCCTGGTCATGCCCTTCTGTGCTGGCGGCGACCTTCACGAACTTCTCTCACGCTCGGGACCCCTTCCCACCGCCGAGGCAGACTGCATAATCGCCCAGATCCTCCGGGCCTTATCCTTCCTCCACGAATCCGGGACCGCCCACCGCGACATCCGCCTCGAAACTGTGCTTCTCACCCAGCACGGCGCCGTGAAGCTCTCCGGCTTCGGCGACGGACACGTCCGGCGTCTCTGGAGCGAATGTGCCATCGCCCCGGCCCGTCAAGATAGTAACGGCGACAACAACGCACATTCCTCACGGGCCAATCCTCATTCCACGCGCTCTTGGTCTTTCTCGTTACCCTGGATTCTCGCCCCGTTTAGCCATCCCAGTCCCGCTAAGAGGAATGCCGGGAACACGGTCAATTCCACAGCCTCGTTTCCGGGAATGAGTCTGCCGTATGTTCCCCCGGAGGGATTCGGGTCTACTCCGCGCCGGCCATCGCGGAGGGATAGCGGTATCGAGTGTGATGAGGATGAGGATGAGGGCGGTGGAGTGAACGATCCCCGGCCGGCAGACGTTTGGGCCACGGCGATTATCTATCTGACTCTGATTACGGGCCGCTTGTTGTGGCGGAGTGCGCGACCTCTTCGCGAGGATGCGAGGTATCTGGAGTACTTGCATTGTCGGAATGCGGAGGATGGGTATCCGCCTATCGAGGCGTTGGGGGAGGTGGGTCTTTCCGTCCCAGTTTTTGGTTTGGGGGTATCTTGTTGCTTTTTCGGTCAAGGTTTTCCAACTCTGATGGGACTGCACCTTAAAAACCCTGGACTCCTGAAGATTGAGATCAATAACTGATGTTTGGTTTTACAGAGACGCCGCAATGCTATCTACGCAATGTTGCACCCCAATTCGCGCCGACGCATTACCACGAAGGATATGTTGCGGTCGGAGTGGATCCAGAGTGTGTCCGTCTGCGAAGCCGGGGAGAAGGGGTATTGACCCTGAATCTGCCAAACCACGCGCCTTTAATGAATTTACGAAACAGCATTTACGGAGTAATACAAGGGGGGTTCTCGGGGAACGATGGAACTTTAGGAGTTGATTATTATCTTTCAAATTCGCTGAGCGCTTACCGGCTTGCCGGCTCGGCTCGGCATCCCGGGCGAGTTCCATCGGCCCGGCTTCTCGTTAGACTTTGTCCCTGTGGCTGGTGATTGAGAGGGGCGTGAGCGTTTGGCCCCCACCAGCTGCTATGGGCCTATGGCGGCTTCCAATGAATCAAATCCAGGAACTTTGATATACCCCGGGCGTAGCTATGGTACTTTTTACAGGACAGCTGTCACTATACCTTTGGAAGGCAAGACTATACCCGTAGAGCTCGATGGGACATCTAAGAAAAGCGGCCTGGTTTGAAACACTAGGTTGACGTCAAGTCCGCCCATGATTATGATGATTGAAATTGCTGTAGCCCTACGTTAGTGCATACCTACAAGGACGAACTGTTGAACATGGAATTCTGTTCCTATGGAAATTCTAGAGGTACCGGCGATGCTCGAGGTATTCCGTTGATGAGCGGGAAATATATTAGGTTAGTTACCCGGGGCTCATCCATGGATCCTCGCAAGGACCTAAGAGGTCATGACCAGCTATAAATAACGTGGACGTCCGTTAAACCAGCGGTATGGAAGTGTCAAATGGTAGATCGAATAGTGTAGATAAATCCAGGTCTTTTCGATGAGCCAAGGGAGCGGAGGAGGTAAAGACGGTTTTCAGATTTATGTGGATTTTTCGCTGCTTCTCTACAGTCTACGGAGTAGAAGGTCCACTGTGATCTGCTGGCTCGCTGTTGGACCAGACCCACCCGCCCAACCAACCTTATCACTTAAAGGAATTTACTGTTGACAAAATACAGAGACCTGAACAGCATCATCACTGCACGAACTTAGTTACAGGTATCAACAAAGTCATCGCTAGGGGAAGGAGACAGTAAGCAGTAAGATATACGACACGTTCCGTTTAAAATATCGACTGTATAAAGAGTAATCGTATATTTGACCTATCCATACTTCTAGTCTTCTACTGGAGCAGGATGCTCGGAAATATGATCGGTAAGATCGTGCTACAGAGCGTCGCGCGACGAAATGCGGGAGCACACACCATCGGCGAATCAAGATGCAGAGAATGGCCTCGTCCGAAGTTCCCTACCGACACTTGGGTATAAGCCTACCAGGTACAAGTATACATTAACGACAATTAAAACGGGGTGATTATTGATATGTGGTATAACATTTGATGTGGCCCTAGACGCCGTAAAGCGGTGATCGGAGTTTTATTTTTCCTCTTGCCTTGAATTTTTCTTTTAACCCCTTACCTAAGTTACCTAGTGTTTAACTAAGTATTTAGTCAAGCAGTACAGTAGCCTTCTCTTTTCTGATCCCTTATTACGGCGCGAAGCGCCGTCTATTACGGCCGCAAATCTCACTCCTGGCAGAATCCCTGGCCTCTGATTGGTTCATATGAGGTACGCTCACGTGAATTTTTCACCGCCTACCTATTACATACTCCACCGCCTTCCCGTAAATAGTTAGTCTTACCCCCGTAAAGTCAAGAACTCTACCGCTTTTACTTCTGCTATTCCCGTACATTTAGGTACTTTCTTTATTTACGATACGATGTGATCCGCGGATTCAGCCTGAGTTTACAACCAGAGGGGGGGTCCGCCGGGGTCTCCCCCGCGTCTTTGATTCTGTAGATTGATAATTGGTCTCTTTAACTACGAAGCGATGCGTACTAATTGACGGACGAATCAGAACATAGAATAGACGGCTGCTGAGCGCCGTAGTTATCATCCCGAGACCATTAGGCGCCGGGATACCTCGTACACGAACAACCAGCTCCACTTTCGAAACAATCTTGGGATTTTTTCTCTAGGCAACTTACCACATAGTTTGTTCCTTACGCTTGCTCGACCAGCAGCTACGTGACTATGCCACAAACTCTAGGACCGCTCGACTACGGCTGCACGGATTGGCGGATCAGTAGCCAAAGAGCCGCAGATCTCTACAGTTCTGGTACTAGGCTGTGGGCGAAAGAGGATCTCGAAGACATAGTACAACAATTGCGCCAATCCTATGCGATGGAGCGATTTTCAGTCCGTCGAATCGATGGAAGCATAATCCAAATTTCCAATCCGATGTTCCAAGTATAGAATCCTATCTGGTACGTGGTTGGTATTCTGACCCTCAGCCTACAATCTAAGTTTTCCTTAGGAAACCATATATTAAGTACCAAGAATATTGGCAACTTGTGCAAGCACTTACTAGCCTTGGTCCAAAATGTACTCGGTACAAAGACTGTGAAGAAAGTTCTCTGCTTCGGGCTCGGTGATTTTTGGCGCGCGCCCGAATGGCTAAAAAAGCAGGACGACGCTTAGGATGAGAACTCGGAGGTGAAAAATGTGGTAGGCTGCATGATCCAGCATTCGATGGCTCTTACTATCGCTCAACTTTGTGGCGGCAATGAAACATTGTTATTACTAGCTCAGGACCCAGGGTATACAGAGGTCGCAGAAGATATCCTAACTAAGAAGGAATTCAAAATTGTTGGAACTCATGGTGCTGGGGGATTCGCGGAAATCGACGAGGACTCGATCATAATATCACCTTTTGCCGCCGCCCCAGTCAAGCAGATTATCGCCGATCTTGCTCGGCCTGTGCTCATTATTTCCACCGGCTTTGACGTCTTCAACAGCAATGAGTAAGTTGACGTCGCTTTTACCTATCGATCCTCCAATCTGTCTAACCATGGCACTTCACAGAAAACCATTCGCAGATGCTGAATCTCCGCGAACAAGGCAAATGTGGCTTGATTATGATGCCTATCGCCTCCCAAGCCATTCTGATGACGTTGAAATATGTTCTGCATTGAAAGGACTACATTTGTATTGCAGACACCAGCAAGCCCTGGATTCGCAAGGAGCCTGAGTTTACAGAAACCAGTGAAGTTTTCTTTATCCGATAGTTGTGCTCCACAATGAGTGAGCCCGACAGTGCGCAGGTTAGCAACCTCTTTCCCAACTATCTTCATGAAGCAGACTATACTTATTGTCGGATGATAAGTCGCGCACGGCTAATGTACTCTGAGCATGGCCAGCGGCTACGCTGGCTGATGAGCAAGTCAAATTGTGACTCATGTCTCCCGTATGTTTTGATGATATTGAATTGGTTCCATTTGCGGACCTGCGGGAAACACGGATTGGCCAAAGCCCGGACCTGTTTCGCTGTGGATGTAACTCATTGTAGGTAGGCATATTCTCAGAAGGAGGTGACCACTGGTGGAAGTTCCGGGTGGAAAGGCAGCCGTTTCTGGCGCCAGGGGCTGTCATTTTCGGCGGCGATTTCACAAGTCCTTATATTCTGTCTAAACCATTCTTTACCAGCAGCCTCCACTAGCTACTCAACAAGCAGCTCACAATTAAGACTGAGATGAGATCCAGATAGAATATGTAGGTGGAAAGCGTACATATGTCATTCCTAGACTGAAAAATTCCGCAATTTACAGCTTAGCCTTCAAGGCCTCGCTCACAGGGGCAACTTCAACCATCATCTTGCCCGTGTTGACACCTTTGTACAAATCAACCAAAGCCTGGGGCGCGCCCTCGATACCACCAGGCACAATGTGCTCCTTGCGCTTGAGATTACCCTGCGACAACCAGGAAGCCAGCTCCTGCAGCGCAGTCGGGTACTTCTTCGCATAGTCGAAGACAATGAAGCCCTTCATGGTGACTCGTTGGGACTAAAACACACGAATTAGCAAGTGATCCTCTCAAACCCCGCCTTTTGAATCGCAACTCACGATAACAGTCATAAAACTGGTCGGACCCTGCGGCTTCGCCGAGTTATACTGGCTAATAGCTCCGCAAATGACAAACCGCGCATCCCTTGCCGCCCGCGCAAGACAAGCATCCAGAATCTCACCACCGGTATTATCAAAGAAAACATCAATATACTCAGGCGTCGCCTCCTTCAACTGCTTCTTCCAATCGGCATCCTTGTAATTGATAGCAACATCGAACCCCAGCTCCCTCACCAAAAAGTCACACTTCTCGCGACTCCCCGCCAACCCAACAACCCGCTTCGCCCCCTTAATCTTCGCAATCTGGCCCGCAACCATACCCGTCGCGCCCGCCGCACCAGACACAACAACCGTATCCCCCTCCCGCGGGAATCCCACCTCCGTCATACCAAAGTACGCCGTCAGCCCCGTCATGCCCAGCACGGACATAGCGTCCGTGGGACGCCCACCGGGGGGCAGGACGACCTTCTCGACTTCCTTGGCGCCGAGCACGGCATACTCCTGCCAGCCGGAGTAGGCGACGACCCAGTCGCCGGGCTTGAAGGTGGAGGTCAGGTCGGAGCCGACGGTGATGATTTGGCCGATGCTTTGGCCGCGCATGACGGCGCCGATTTCGACCGGCGCAATGTAAGAGCGCTTAGCGGTTAGCCATTGGCGCATGGCGGGGTCGAGGGAGAGGTAGTGCGTGCGCACGAGGAGTTTGTCGGCGGGGACATTGGTGGGTTTGGGGACGGTTTTGATGCGGAAGGTGCCCGTGCTGAGGGAGGGATCGATGGCCGGGTTGGGGGCGGTGGTGTAAATGACTTGTTTGTAGGACATGGTGGGTGGTTGTCAACAGGTGGGTAAGAGAGGATGAGAGAGAATTTGGAGGAAAAGGAGATTCTGGGTGGTTTAAAATATAATATGGAGACATATGTGAGGAGAGCGATGGCGATGGGATTATGGGGAAGCCGATCGGAGCAACCCCAGATTAGGAAAACTGCTCCACTGCTGGTAGCAAAATTAGCGAACCGCTCCAAAGGACCTCGGCCCAACGCTAACAAGTCCAGCCGGTTGGAGACTCATTAACCGGGCAATTCAGATTATTCAACATGCCAGGCATGTTGAGAGCAAAGTGTAGACAATTTGATCAATGGTCCAACAGTCCATAGATCAATATTGGATAGAGAATGCCCCCCTATAGCTAGAAAACACTGAAATATTCTCCATCTCATGAGTTAAGCCTGACGTCATGTCCAATATTTAAGCTCCAAAGCTTAGCATCTATACTTCACCTTCAACACATCTCGAATCACACAATTTCCCACCACCTCGCCAAATCACACACAATGGTCAATCTCCGCGCCGGCGGCTCCCAGGCCTCCTCCACCGGTACCCCCGGCTTGCCCGTGCCCACGCAAGACACACGATCGCACTACGACCCCGCCACAAAGGGTTACAACCCTGCCACGGGTGCCGCATACTCAAAGCCCGCGGCGGGCCAGTCACACCAGGAAACAGGCGACCAGCCCACCGCGACCGCCGCGCCAACGGGCTACGATCGCACGGCTGGACAGGACGATCGCATCGGCTACGCGCCGAGTACCGTGCAGCGGCCCGAGATGGAAGAGGCGGCTGCGACGTCGAAGACGGATACGGCGTCGGAGTCGCGGGCTGCGAGGACGGGGGAGGATGTGGGAAGGAAGGTGAAGGGGATGGGGGCGACTGTTCATGCAAGTTTTGTCATTTGTGATTGGGGATGAAGGCTTTCGGCACGAGGGTGTCAAAGGCAATTGTCACCGCTAGAGTGAAAGATGCTAACAATGTACGCCTGGGATTGTATAGGGCGCCGGAGAGTCGCTTCGAGGCGCGTTAAACGCCGCCGTTGACCGGGCATTTGGATCGAACGAGGGCGCCTCGCGCAACGAAGAGATTGCTCGTCGGGGCGAGGGGGAGATTCGGACGGGGCAGTTTGAGAAGAGAGATCCCCGGATTCGGTGAATTGTTCTTGGTATAGGGCATTTTGATTTGTATACTGTGCTGTGCTATGGTGGCATATCGTAAAGTTTACGTCTTAGACATAAAATTGGAGTTTATACAAGGCAGTTTGTGCCACTTCTGTACTATGACGACGCAGTTCCGATCGAAATGAACAGCGCCCGCTGTGATTGGGTGGGCGTATACTTAATGCGTAGTTATGCTTAGAATCGTTCCTTGACTGGAGCTTGTCGGGGAGAAAACGAAGCTTGTTTCATCATCATCGTCTGTGCTCAGACCCCAAGTAGAAAACTGGGAAAGTGGCATCGTGATCAGTTAGCAAGAGAGAAGAATGAACAAATAGAGAAATCAATATGCAATCGATGTCATAATTGTGTCGAATCGGCGATCTCTCCACCGATCTCCCGGGCCCAATACACGGTGCTGGCCAGACTGCTGGTTCGTCCGTCTCTCCTGGTCGAATTGCTTTGACAACTGTCCCGTTAATAAGAGTCCTAAATACTCGTCGTATAGATTTAGTGCTTATGCCTAGTGCTTAGCCTGCTCGTAAAAATATTTAGTACGAGATTGTGTACACACTACACATCCAGCAGGTCAAGCAAGGAAAAGCCAACGCCCACGTGTTGTTGGAGACAGAGTTTTTGCGTTCGGCTCGCCCGGAGAAGGCTGTGCTGGTGGACCCAAATGGCTGATGGGGCGATGCGCTCGTTTATAATCCCCCGGTTCCCAGCTGATGGCAATCTACTGTACATCAATTTCTGACATGACTCATTAATTCGTTGTACAGATTGTATAGATTGTACAGATTCGCATCAGGGTAGCAAAGACTCCCTCTCGTTTTTGCATTGCATCGTCGCCGTTTCGCCAACGGGACGCTCGACTGCCTTTTGCATCATCAACTGCATATGCTCCGAGGCCGATTTCTCGGGCCTTTTGTCGTGCCTCGATTCAATTATAGGGACGACTTTGAATGACACCAGTGAATTGGTGCTCATGACCACCTCCCAATGGCTTCAACTCTTCCCACCGACGAGTCCAATACGCTAGGCGGCGCGCCCAAGAGCGCGGGTGCTGCCAGCACGCAGCGTCCCGTTCACCGGCCGCAGCAAAAACCACAAGAGTCATATTCGTCCGAATCTTCTGCCAATGCGATCGCCTCCGACTCGCCCTCCAATTATTCGTCCTTCTCCAGCTCCGACAGCGACGAGCCTCTTCCCGGCGCCCCCAATGAAGTGGACGAGGTAGACGAGGATGACGCCCTCGACGTGGTCGGGGTGAGTATTGGCCGCGAGCAAAGCCGCATGAAGGCCCGCGCCACACCCGCCGAAGAGAAAAACCGAGTTTTGGAACAACAGGGAGGGTATTTCACCAACATTCCCGACGAGATCAGCGAGGATGGCTTATTCGTCTCCGAGCTCACGGCGGAGCCAGAATCGGTCGGGCCAGAGGCGGCGGGTGCTGAGAGGCCATCGGACGCCCAACGGGCAATTCGCAGCAGGCCGACGCATCCCGTTGCGCCGGCTGTTCCGGTGGAGCGCCACGCGGCGCGAGGTCCCCACAGAGACAACTCCGCGCCATTGCCATCTACCTTGCGCGACTCCAAAGATTCTAGCGCATCGGGGTCGAGAACGAGCTTCACCCGGTCTTTGCTGAAAACCTCGCTGCCTCGACGACCACGCGCTTGGTCGGGGGAATTGAAGAAATTCTTGCCGGATTTGACCTCGTTGACCAAACGACCAACACTGCCGTTTCGCTCTGCGAATGCGCATAACCGCGCCCGGAGCCAGACGGTGGCGGCTTCGATCAAAGGAAGCCAATCAAACCTCAGGGCATGCTCGTTGGATCGGCGACACTCGCCAGCATCTTCGACAGCCAACGGGATCGCCAACGATGAAGACGATGCGCAGCCAATTTCAGAGCTGCGGACGTTGGATGGGAGTTCGGCTGTGAAGCATTCCTTCACACGACGGCCGAGTGTCGCGACGCCTGGACGCCCGCCAAGTCTGCGCAGATCATCTTCCGACCAGTCGCTCTACTTGCGAGCGTCCTCAACAGCATCATCGTTGGAACAGCGACCGCGGTATGAGAATGTGCATTCGCAGGTGAACAGCCGGTTCAAGGCTATCAAAGATAGCTTGCAGGATTCGAGCAGCCGGCTGCTGAGTATGCCCTCGCTACATTTGCAGGATATTCGCACGGACTGGGCTTCTCGCCCGTTCCCTTCGGCAACGAGAGTGACGACCGAGCGAAGGATCAATGGATCTGCTCACCGTTCAGCGACACCTCCGCCTCCTCCGCGATATAATCCACAGTCCACCCATCCTATTTTGGAAGAGGCAATGTCTGAACTGACCGGGGATGTTGTGATTCTTGGTGGATACCGTGGTTCAATCCTGCGCTCTGCGAAGCCTCCTCATCGACAATTGTGGGTGCCGGTGAAGGTGGGATTGAACTTGCGAAAGGTGGATCTGGAGGTCGGTTTGACTCGAGAGGATGAAGAGCGCATGGAGGAGACCATCATCCCCTCTGGAGTGCTCTCTCACATCGGACCCGTCGATGTCTGTCGACGACTGATGAAGCGCCTGCGTAAATGCGACAACGCCGTCCGTGGTGACCTCCGTGTCTGGGACTATGGCTATGACTGGCGATTGAGCCCGGATTTGCTCTCGCAAAGACTCATCAGCTTCCTCGAAGGCCTGCCATGCAACCGTCCTGCGCCAGATGGTGAACCCCAGAGTCCTCGCCGCGGTGCGATAGTCATCGCCCACAGCCTTGGGGGTCTGATCACCCGGCATGCCATAAACAAACGGCCCGATCTATTCGCTGGTGTTGTATATGCAGGAGTACCACAGCACTGTGTCAACATCCTCGGCCCCCTACGCAACGGAGACGATGTGCTGCTCAGTTCCCGCGTGCTGACAGCACAAGTCAACTTCACCTTCCGAACCAGCTACGCTCTCCTCCCGGAGGACGGTCATTGCTTCATCGACAAGCAGACCAAAGAGGAATACCCCGTCGACTTCTTCGACGTGAACACCTGGGACGAGCACCATCTCTCCCCATGCATTAGACCCGCCCTACCAGCCGTCCCAGCAAACACACGCTTCAAGGACTTCGCCCTCATCAGCAAACGCTTCTCCATGGGCCCACGAGATGACACACCCGATCTCAGCACCCAAGATCTCCCGGACAACAGCAACCCCAACTCCTCAACCACAGACGACGACCATCAGACAACAACACGCAACCCCTGCCGCAGCTCCCAGTCCTTTCCCAACTCAGCCCAAGCCGCAGCCGCAGCCACCGAAAAAGTAAACGACACCCTCGCGCCCAGCGGGGTCGACACCCTCGTCGGCCCTGGCGCAATGCCCCGCAGCAGCACCGCCGCAAACCAAGCAACCAGCCCAAGCACCATCCCCCGCGCCGCCGCAATCGAATACCTATCCCGTACCCTCGCCGAGGTCAAACGCTTCAAATCCGAGCTCGCTTTCCAACCGACCCACCAAGCCGAGAACCGCTACCCGCCCGCCGCAGTGCTGTACGGGAAGAGCGTGCCGACGCTGTACGGCGCGCGGGTCTCGTCCCGTGAGGCGATCAAGCATCAGGATGCGTATGATGATTTGGCGTTTGCGGCTGGGGATGGGGTTTGTCTTGCTTCGGCGGCGATGTTGCCGGCTGGGTACCGGGTTATTCGGAATGGGCTGGTGAAGAGTGATCGGGGGCATGTTGGGTTGTTGGGGGATTTGGAGGGGGTGGGACAGTGTTTGAGGGCTGTGATTCGGGGGAGGAAGGAGGGCGTTGGGTTGGGGAGTTTGCAGAAGTAGCCCTGTATATTGTGCTTGTGGGCCCCGTCTCTCCAAGAAGGCTTATACCTGCATTTTGCCTTGTTTACTTGTGTTTTTGAAAGATACCACCACTTATGCATTATGATAAATTTCTGCCAGCCCCGTCATGACAGCAGATTCCATTCCAACCAGACTACGCCCACGTAGCTTATCTAGTCTAGCTTGAATATATTGAACCCTAGTCAAAAGGGCGTAGGGTTTGTTCGGTATAGTCGCCTCTTCAACTAGTTGATCTGCGGTTTACTAGGTGCTTTCGCAACAACTAGGTATCTACGGGGGCAAATCAAAATGGTACAGAACAACCTAGAGGGCGGGTTGTTCTCTATAAAATGCAAATTGGATCTCTTCCGCAGGCTAGGTCTTACGTAGCTAACTATTCGCTATGATGAGGTAAGATGGTCTGAGCTCCAAACAAGGAAATGCTGATTCCGTCCGTAGGTGTTCAGTTCACGCGCTTACTGACCTACTAAAATGCTTGTCTTACTCGCGGGACACGATCGTGCTAAGATGCTAAAAATTGACCCTCATACAGTGGAAACACTGCAACTCTTGGCTCCTGGTGTCTCCTTGAAGGATAAAACCACCCTGAATGGGTTTGTACACAGTGGCGAAGTTTTTTCGAAATTCACGAAATCAGGACGTTCATCAATTTGGAAGTGATTCAAGAAGACACAGGGCCTCAAAGGCCATGGTCACATAAGTATTAAATTTCCACACTGAACATTTGAAAGCTTATGTTCTTCCACATACTGGAGACGAGTTACATGTAGAAGTCGGAATGGTCACGCTTAATAGCATCAGCGCCCTTCTCGGCAACCATGTACACGGAATTTTGAATCCGACAGTCGGGAATGACTGGGATACAAGATGCATCGATCACACGTAGATTCTTGATACCATGGACCTTGAGGCCGGGGTCAACCACACCTTGCTGGATGTTCTTGGACAGACGTGCGGTACCGCAAGGATGGAAAGAGGTCTGGGAGCGATCAAGCACAGTTCTCTTCATGAGCTTGTCGTCGTGTAGCGGCATCGGCCAGGGGTACTCGTCCTCGATGATGTCCTTGAACCCCTCGCCATTCTTGAGGACGTCGTAGGCATAGCGAATACCCTCGCGGATGGCAATAATGTCAAGGTCATTGTTAAAGTAGTTGAGATTGATATTGGCTTGTTGCAGGGGGTCGCTACTGTGGAGCGTGACCGTGCCGCCTTCAGAGACAGGGCGGACAAGATCCACCATCACGGTGATGTAGTTGCCCTTGCTCGGGGTAGGATAGTGCCACTGGAAGGCACTGCCGAAAAGACAGACAAAGTCAAGTTCGAAATGAGGCTGGCCGTATGGACAGAATGGGTCTTTGTTGTTGTTGGAGGCTTTAGCTTGACAGTATAAGGGGTCCTTTTCCAGATACTTGTCGATTCGAGGGAACCCAACCAGTTCAAGGAATCCAGAGCCCAATGGGCCACCATGATTGTTTTGGTAGGCCTTGATGGCTTGATTGTTCTGTGGGGTTCCTTTCCGCAAGACGTAATCGTCCATACCGAAGCCGTCCTTAAGACGAAGGACGAAAGGAACACCAGGGTGATCCAGGAGATGCTGCCCAACATGCGGGCTGTCAACAATCACCGGAATTCCATGCTTTTTGAGTTCCACGGAAGGCCCAATACCACTTAGCATCAACAGCTTAGGAGTCTCAAAGACGCCTTCAGAGACAATGACTTCACGGGTGGCAAAGAGATTCAGCTCCTGGCCAGAGCTTAGGATGACAGTCACACCCTTACAGGTCCTGTCCGCACCATCGATAATAAGGTTCTTCGAATGCGTTTGAGGAAGAATAGTAACGTTTGGTTTGTCGGCAACACAAAGGAAGCTGCCAGAGCGACGGCCCTTGTAAATAGTGTTGACACTATACGTCAGGCCCGACATTGTACCATCGAAGATATTCTCGGTCACTGGCTGACCAAGGGATTTCCACGCCTTAGTGAGATGGTCTCTGAAAGGCTGCATCTCGCGGATGAGTTCCGAGTGGGCGATCGGGATTGGGCCGTTTTGGCCAATCTTCTTCAGCTCGGGCGAGTATGCATTGAAATCGTCATGGTAGGTCACGCTTTTTCGAAGGTAGGGAACGAGCGGCTCCCATGTCCACTCTTTCCCGCCGTACTCCTCCCACATATCAAAAGTGCCCTTGGATCCAGGCGCCCAGGTGAAATAGTTCAGGGACGAACTGCCACCGAGGACCTTTCCGCGGGTGTTGGGCTTCTCAACGCGCTCATAGTCGTCTCGCTTAACCAAAATTGATTTATATGACCAGTCATACTCGCTATCACGGAGTTCCATCGCGTTGGAAGGAACTCTGATCGCTTCGAGATCCTGGGCGTTCTCGACACCAGCTTCAATGACTAGGATCTTAGCACTGGGGTTCTCGGCCAGGCGACCAGCCACGACGTTGCCGGCTGTGCCTCCACCGACGACAATGAAGTCGAACCTGGCATTGGGCTGGACAACAGTCATGTGGAAGGGGGAACAAATCCGATGAGTTGTAAGCAATTAAAGTAAGTATTCGACAGTTCTGAGATTGGAGTACTCTACCTGTCCAGAGAGCAGTCGACTCCTAGAGGCCTTTTATAAGTGGTGGGTGGAGCTTTCCGGTTAAGGAGACCAGGGTCTTTGCAACAGCCAGCGCATGTATTCCTCTTTCTGACACCTCATTTGGGGTCATTGATTTGAGTAGAGAGGAAGAAAAAAGGGGTTCCACAGGCATGAGCACAGTCTTTTCATTTCCTATTGGGCCTTACGTTCCTAAGTTGGGGTGTAAGCATAGCGCGTTGCGGTGTGGCAATACCTTGCACCAATTCGACACGATCAGATCCTGACGCCAGAGAGTCTGCATATTAATGTTTAGGTGGTTCCATTGTCTTTGATCGGGTGGAACGAAGAGGAAAGCTACCTGCTTCTCAATCCATCAGCTAAGAGAGCTCTGGCGGAGACGTGGGGTCAAGTACGTCAGGACGATCGCACCACTCCGTATATATCCACTGTTACTGAGGGTAACTCCGAGCCAATCAACAAACATCCGACTGAGTGTAGGTAACACGATTCACAAAGCTTTCAGTAGATACAACGTTATACGCCGGGTTGACGTATACTAACTACATCGATGTTCGCAGCTGGACTTAGGATACAGGCGCAGGGCACTTGAGCGAGCTTGTCTTGAATGGGGCTTTGCGTCGAAGCAGGCTAGGAACATGAATCTACACATTCAAGCCATGATCCGCGTTAAACCCGACTGATAAAGACAGTATGTGCCCTCGGAAAGCTAGTATTTGGAACTCTGTCATGCAGCTCAGATGGAGCTGGGCTGGCTGGACCCGGTGAACTTGTGAAGGAGTCGTTTTTTGCGAGTTGAACCGCTCGTCGGTTGGTTGGATCACCCATGATATTTGGATTGGAGACGCCATGTGAATGGTGGAAAGTCAATCCAGTGGAATCAAAGTGCGCAACTGTAGGAGACTGATGCCTAAGCGGTTTTACAGCATTTAGCAGAAGAAGGGAGTCCATCCGCAACAAACTTTCGGGGCTCGACGCAAGGCATGATTGATTATTCGCGTTATCCCGAACGAATATGATAGTAGCATTCGGCCAACCAGACATCGGCAGGGGAGTTGGGATCTTCCTACCCAATCTTGGAAGTAAGAAGTACTTCCGTTGGGAGTCGAGGAGTAGACTTCGGGTTCTGTTATGATTAACACGTTTCGTCCTGACGACACCTCGTGCGAAGAAATGCGTCAGGTTCCAGGGTGGAGGGTCACCAATGTCGTACCTTCAGATGTCCAATGAATGTAGGCGTAATTTAGAACCAATGCAAAGCCATCTGAAAGTAAGAGGTAGGAGGTGACCATTCCCCAGGTCTATTTTAAGCCACTGTCGAGTGAGCTAAGGTAACCGCATACCTACCTACTTCATTTCTATTGAATTTCATTTTTCTCACCACTACCCCCAATTCTCAATCACCATGGGCGACAAGAGATACTACACTTTGGCAGAAGGTACCCGGGTTTCCAAAATTTCCGAGGTTCTAGTCCTGACTATTTCTAGGCTGCCCCTATGCAAGCAACCAGACGAGTGTTTTGATGCGGAATAAACAAGGTGGTGGGCTTGGGTTACTTCAAGACACACAGCTCATCGAGACTTTGGCTCATTTCTCTCGCGAAAGAATCCCTGAGCGGTAAATATATGTCACAACTGATTATTTGCTGCAATCCACCACTAGAAAGTGCTGATAGTAAAACCCTTAATCAGTGTGGTTCACGCGAAAGCTGTCGGGTAAGTCATGAAGTCTTCTGCGGAAGAACCTATGTGCAGTTGACACTCCCTAGGTCTTATGGCGAGTTCGAAGCTACTCGAGACTGCTCCGATTTTACCAGTGCCAGCTTCCTTAACGAAGTCGGAAAGAAAACTCCGGTCCTTCAACGCGTGTCAACGGTCGGATCCGAGTCGGGGTCTGCGGATACTTGTCGCGATGTGCACGGTTTCGCAATTAAGCTCTACACGGACGAGGGAAACCTCGACAGGGTTTTCAATAACACAGTATGCTCAGCTCACGTTGCTCGGGGTATACCGTTTTGAGCAATTGATTTTTAATCAACATCTTGTTAGCCTGTCTTTTTCATTCGGGATCCGATCAAGTTCTCGTCAATGAATAGATCCCACAAGCGACACCCCCAAAGCCATCTTCCTGACGCAAACATGGTAAGTCACCCAAACTCGGACGAGCACGTAGAAATACTAACTGGAGCGGTAGTTCTGGGAGTAAGTGTTTTTCTTCCTCTAGCTTTACAGTACAGTCGTGATCAAATTCTGACTGGATAAAGCTTTCACGTCGGTAACCCGGAGGGCATACATCAACTTCTGGTTCTCTTTAGCGACCGTGGCACTCCCAGATCGGTTCGCTACATGAATGGATATAGTGGGCACACGTATAGGTTTACCAAACCTGTAAGTGATACACTTCGAAGATTTCTTGGGCACCTTATTCATCGAACGTTCAGGATGGCTCGTTCAAATACGCCAAAATCCACGTCAAAACGCAGCAAGGCATCCAGAATCTCACCCGTGAGGAAGCTACCCGGATTGCCGGAGAGAATCCAGACTATATGATCCAGGACATGTTTGAGGCCATTGAGAGAGGCGAATATCCAGTTTGGAATGTCTACGTTCAGCTGATGAGTCCCGAGGAGGCAGAAAAGTTCGAGTGGAACATCTTTGACATAACCAAGGTCTGGCCGCATAAAGCCTTCCCCCTACAGCAGATTGGCCGTCTCACCATGAATCGGAATGTAAGTGCCGTTCACTTTTTCAAAGCTCCATCGCCGCGGCTAAGCTATAGCAGCCAAGCAACTATTTTGCGGATATCGAGCAGGCAGCATTTTCCCCATCAACGCTTGTCCCGGGATTCGCTGCCTCCGCTGATCCAGGTAAATAAGAGCAATTCCTACGTTTTTTTGGGATCTTTCCATTGAGACTAACCTTCAATCAAGTGCTACAAGCACGACTCTTCGCATATCCTGACGCCGCCCGCTATCGACTGGGCGTGAACTACCAGCAACTCCCTACCAACGCAGCCAAGGCGCAAGTCTACTGTCCCTTCGAGCGTGATGGAGCAATGCGAATGGATGGAAATTATGGCAGGGATCCCAACTATGTTGGTTCCTCGATCAAGCCCACCATATTCTACCAAGACGTGAAGAAAGCAACCCCCCAAGCATTGAACCTAAGCGGCGAACATGAAAAATGGGCGGGCGAGGTGTCGGTCTTTGCCAGTCACATCACTGACGCAGATTTTGTCCAGCCCGCACAATTGTGGGCAGTCATCGGGCGGGAGCCTGGTCACCAAGAAAGGGTTATTGAAAATCTTGTTGGTAGCGTGATTGGTGTGACGTACCCCAAATTACGCGAAGCTGTCTATGGTACGTAAACTATAGTAGTACCCCCTGAAGAGACCCATCTGCTCTAGTGTAAAACTAATGCTATATCTAGCGCTTTTCTGTCGGGTCAGCAAGGATCTCGGGTCGAAGTTGCAACAGCGCGTTGAAGCAGAAATCAAGGCGAAGTGATATTGGTCTATTTTGAGCTAGTCTACAAGCCTACCGTTAGGACAAGAAAGTGCAAAGTAATAAGAATTCTGAATCCGAGAAGAAAAGAGAAAGAAGAAGGAAAGATCTCCCGACGGAGGCAGACTTCAATACATGAGCTCCAATCCCGTCAAACAATGCCTAAGAGCGGAAATGACCTCCGCAAACAAGACAAGGCGGGAAAGTTCCCATAAAGACTCGAGAGTGTCACAATATGTGCTAAGTCCTGGTTTCACCTGCACGGCCTTCAGATCTTCTGATGAGAATAGGACTCATGCGATAGTTTTCTTTGGCCTGATTCCTTACCTTACCAGTAAAGGAGGTATCTGATTCTTTGGGGTGTAAAAGGTAAAGGCTATCTGGTAGTGTAATGCCAGTTGATCAGGTAGAGAGTCTGGCAACAAAGGATAGCATAATAGAGACGGGACAATACTGAGTCAAATTGTCATGAAGTAATGATACAAAACTGAATCTTGAAGAGATTCAGACAAGGACTCAAAGGAGAAGCCTTAAGTACCCAGTCCAGGTCTTGCGGCCTGATCGCGGTGCACCGTTCCTAGACCGTGACTATCGAGGACTCCACGCCAAGACAGCAGGGAAATGGTCCAGGACAACCCTGAGACTGAAGGGTTCCATCGCGGCCAAGGGGATCTCCTGGCCCTGACCATTTGACAAGGCGGCCTCTATCCTCATGTTCCTTCACACGGGGCCTGGAAAAACGGAGAATGCTCCTAGGAGCATTGAATCTACGGTAAGTGTAATTGGCCACTTGAACGACATTCAGTAAATTAATCGTGCTTTTAATAGAAAAGATCGCTAAAGAAGAAACAAGTTCACGACGCCTACTCTTTGTTGGTGGGATAGGTGAGATGTTCTCTGAAAGGGAAAAGGGGAACGTCAAGCGTTGCCAGACAAAATCCGGTGTGTATGACCCAATGCTCTATATACGGAATTTGTCAAGAGAAATCTCAACCGCATTCTTTTTGATCCGAGAAAAAGAACCAACAGTGAAAAAAAAGGCAAAAATAAATGGAGCAACAAAGTGTATACCGAGGAAGAATCATCAGGGACATAGTCCAGAAAATACGACAACCCGCGACCAATCATGAGAAAAGGAGAAAAGTCCAGCTCATCCCAGACAAAGCAAAATAAGAAATAAGAACCAAGCGAAATTTTACCGACTTCGACAGTCTAGTCCGTGCGCGAGTTGGCAATGTTCAAAACCAGAATATCTGTCGCGCCAACCTTGATCAGCTCGTCCATGACATTCGCCACGCGCTTCTTCTCAACCATCGAGCTGACAGCCACCCAACCCTCCTCCTCAAGAGCAGTGACGGTTGGCGCGCGTTTGCCAGGGGTAATCTTGGAGGCAACGGCGAGCTCGGAGCGGGGAATGTTGTACTGGCACAGCACGAACTTCTGAGCGGTAATGACACCGCGAATGCGCGAGGCGATCAGGTTGAGGAGGTCGTTGTTGGAGGTGCGAGACTTGACGAGCACAGCGGTGCTCTCAACCACGGTATCGATGGCCTTGAGGCCAGCAGCCTTCATAGTCTCGCCAGATTCTGAAGTAGAGTTAGCGAACTGAATAGCAGCACCGTGGGACGGTAGCTAAAAATGCTTTATATACGTACCGACGAGATCCACAATGCCGTCCGCAACACCCAGAGCGCAGGCAGCCTCGACACTACCACCGACATACTTGATCTTAGTCTGGAGCTTGGAGCCGGGCGAGACGCCTTCCAGCTTAGCGAAGAAAGCCTCGGACAGCGCAGTGAAACTGCTCACGACATTTCGACCGATCAGCTGCTTCGCCTCGGTGATGTCGCCCTTCTGGGGCACCTGCACCTGCAGCTTGCAGCCACCGAAGCCGAGGTCGAGGATCTCCTCAACGCCAGAGGTCTCGCCAGCTGGGAGGGTCGAGTCGTGCTCGGCGACCTGGTCGCGGCCGGTGATACCAAGGTCGACACGGCCCTCACCCACAAAGGTCGGGATGTCGGCGGCAGGCAGGAAGATCAGGGCGATGGGAAGGTTCTTGACCAGGGCGATGTCGAGGCGGGTCTCGCGGCGGAATTGGATGTCGCAGCCGGCGAGGAGGTCAAGGGTGGCTTGTTGCAGGCGGCCCTCTGCATGAAAGATGCGATGTTAGCTTACGAATGGTCATTTGTCTTGCAGTGGTTTGCGGCTATTGTCTCTAGGCCTAGCCGTGTATCGCATCTTTTGCGATCATGGCTTATGAGTCATGACGGTCTGTATAGAGGGAGAAGAGGGTCACTTGCTCTTAGGCACGGCAAAGAGGAGTCTTCCTTCCAAGCTGTAGTGCAATTGAAGGTGAGCAGATGGTTTTTGTGGCCTTTGTTCTTCAAGTGACTCACTGGTTGACGAGATCCATTGTGATAAAGAGTGCTGCGGCGCGGGGCACTCCGGAGTCGGACAGAGAGTTATAAGAAGATTGAGGAGGATCAACAAAGGCGAGTTGCAGAAAGGACCGAGTCAATTGCAATACACTGGCGATGCGACTTGAAGCAATTGACGCTGGCGAAAGCACTGGACTGGGGAGTGAAAGGTGAATGGACAGCGCAGACCGGAGCTCTTTGCGGCAGAAAATTGGAGGGGCACCTCCGGCAGTCCTCCGACCTCCGGTGACGCTGGGCGGGACTTGCTAGCGACGGACCAGGGAACCTGCACGGTCAAAGCAGGTCGATACACTTGTGCACGTGGGGGACAGGGTTATACTCGATGAATATACAGTCCAATTGTCGATGCTACGAATTTAGCAGTTAGCTATGGCTCATTCTACTATCCAATGTGGCACAAGTACAAGTACAAGTACAAAAATTGTGGTAATTCGAAAACTAATAATAAGAATCTCGACGAAAAAAGTTGGTACTGCCTGAATAACCAGGTGTCAGCTGCAGATCTCGCTGACTCATCTCCATCGATGGACTGGAGCCGCCCGGGATTCCTGCCTGACGGCTCAGGTGTCAGCAGCCCTGAGCCCTCGCGTAATTTGGAACCCACACAAGGCAAAATCATCTTCACATCCGCCTCTTCCTCAAGTCCACCCAAAACTCCCTCCAACCTCGTCGTCCGAGCTCAACGCCCTCCACCCACCTTCAAGATGGATTCCAGCAAGCAGCCCGTCAAGCTCGTCAAGGTGACCCGTGTCCTCGGCCGCACCGGTACGTGCCTATCCTGAGAAGAAGAGAGATCTTCTATTCCGTTCCGCTCCGCACAAATTCGAGATCCGCGGGGGTTACTCATTGCGCCCCCGATCGCCCGGAAAGAAAAGACAATATCGAACTTGCGCAACTTGTGAGAATCGAACAAGTACTAATATATGGTTTTTCGTGGTCTTCAGGCTCCCGTGGTGGTGTCACCCAGGTCCGCGTCGAGTTCATGGACGACACCTCCCGTTCCATCATCCGTAACGTCAAGGGCCCAGGTATGCGATTCCGAATTTATTTTTTATTTTTACGTCTCCAATCGCCGAAGGAAAACAAAAGACGCCTATGGGAGGATCATGAAAGAGGAGGAAATATACAGGGCGAAATATGGAAGATCCATCCCAGCCATATGGGGAATTCTGTCTTTCTTCGGCGAATCACTGCACGAATCGCACGAATCAACAATCGGCTAACGCATGCATCTTCGCACTCTACAGTCAAGGTTGACGACATCCTCTGCCTGCTCGAGTCCGAGCGTGAGGCCCGCCGTCTCCGTTAAAATCCCCAAAAACGACAATTCATTCGCGCCATGTCTTCCATCTCTCTTCGTCTCTCGCATATCCCTCACGTCCGGTTTTCTATGATCGCTCTTCGGCCAAAACTGTGTCCCCCTTTTTCTTTCTCGACGTACCTCTTACTCCCCTCGACTCCCTCAACCTTAACCGCCGCGCCGCCCGTTTCAATCTCCCCTTCTCGACCCTCTCGATGACCGTATCTACGCTTTTTGACGACCGAATTGAAGGTGGAGAAGATCTGGGTGGAATGGAACTTTTTTTTCGCTGGGGGTGATGCTGGTTGTGTGATTTCAGTTTCCAGTTGAAATAATTGAATTTTCCAATCAGTTTCCCCCTACCAAAAAGTCCTGGAAGTCGATCATGGATCTCCGAACGGGAGAGAGAGATGGAGAGAAATGAACAGATATTTTCCAAACCAAAAAAACCCCTGTCTATATGAGAAATGAAATGAGGTTGCGCGCGATTGGGCTGGTGGATTTTGCGGGATGGTCTGGTCTGGTTTGGTCTGGTGTTTTACTACATTCACACGTCTTTTTTTGGACGTGCTTGCATGGGCTCAATGCGACAAACGAGGTTGTGATGTGCTTCTTCTTCCCTTTCTTTGCTTCTAGATCCATTCCCTTTGGCCCGTTGCAAAGCGGTTAGAGGACCTCAAAGAGTGGGGCACCAGCGGATCTCAGGATTCGACCGACAACAAGAACAATGGGAATCAAAAAAAAGGTTGAAAGTACCAGTTCGATCATGTCGAGAGCGATTGCATATCATTTGTAGTGGCATGGGTCCTCGGTTCAGATCTGTAGACTACAGTGTAACATTCGCAGTATTCAATTGCTGCAATTCTAGGTCCCTTCATGGATGGCCATACCTATCCTCCTCAAAGTTGTCAAGGGATATATGCACTTATTATTGGATTCATCGACAGTAGTAGGCCGCTACGACTCTACTAGGTAGCCAGTTAGCTTGCCTGACAGGGGAGATCCGGAAGTCAGGTACTGAGATACCAACTTGGTGTACGTTTCACAGGCATTAGCCCTATGTGGTCTTACCTTCCATCCAATGGAACACAAAATCGAAACACGTCGCTTTCAATCTTGAGGAATGGCAGTCAGTATAAACGTATCGTGTGATACATATTCTATCCCTTAGGAGGGGTTATAATTACTTCCGAGAATGATTCTAAGGATAACATTACCATTGCTTAGGAAGATATGTTCATAACTCAGGATAGACTCCTATTATAGTTTACTCAAATAGCGATTTATACTTAACATATTGTCGTTACGTAGGTATAATAATAATAATAATAATAATAATAATAATAATAATAATAATAATAATAATAATAATAATAATAATAATAATAATAATAGCCATTATAAGCTATAGCTACTAGGTAGTGTAGAATACTTATTCTAAGGTTAGGCACACTTTAAACTACTGTAGTATAGGCAGGCGGTAGGGCTACGCTAGGCAGGGCGTGGAAGGCGGCGAAGGAGATAAACTATTCGGGGAATCGATTTTCCGTACCGGGCGCCGTGGTCCAGTCAGGCAAGCGCTCGGTACGTGTCTCTCCAGCTGTACATACTCCTCGTGGTATCAGGGCAAAACAATGGATCAATCTTTGGAACCCCCCCGTTCGCTTCACAGCGGAAGCGCTTTCTTTTTTTCTGTTTTTCTGTTTTTCCTCTTTTGTGAAATTCATAGTACGTTCGTGTCCTCATGAGTGTCAGGGCCGTTAGGGTTACGGCCTAACTTTTAAGGAAGCTTAACTTGACAATCTAAAATGTCACCGCCATCCTTCCAACGGTGTGATCAAGATTCGTGTCAAGCGAGGCAGACACATCATCTGGAAGAAGGCAAGCGTCCAATGTAGCCATGTGTATATTCCCGTTTGGAGTCCATGCCTGCTTCCACTTCCTTGGTAAAGAATCCACTATCAAATAGGTAGCAAGAAGCCCTGCCCTGACAACACCTTTAGATGCACATCAACGGCGTGGAGAAGTTTATCTAGAGCGAATCTTCCCATCATGAAATAAGTCACAGACCTTTGCGAGCACTCTGACATATGCTGTACCCGAATGATATGAAGATACATTTTTATGATATAAACACCACGCTCCATATCAATGCCGAAATAAATGTACAAAAACAGCATCCAAGCCAGGCCAATCCTGTCATCTACAACTGGTCCGCGCTAGCGAGTAACCGCTCAACCAGCGCGTCCTCTGCAGAAGCACCACCACCATCCCCGACCTCAACGGCCCTGCCAACAGCGCCAACAAGTGCCGCCAGCCTCTTCCTCTTGATCGACTCCTCTAATTCGGCGCTCTTAGTTTTCGCCAACTCCAGCACAGATGTTGGCAAATGCGCCAAACGTGCTACATTCAGCCCATAACTCCGGTGCGCCACGCCTTCTGCAACTTCATACAAAAAGGTGATTTCCTCGCCCCCGTCCTTTGCCCCAGACTCCGTGAAGCGCATATGTACATTGCGCAGCTCCTTATTCGGGAACGATTGCACCATGCGCGAAAGGTGTTGGTAATGCGTAATGAAAAGCGTCAGCGAGCGAATGTTTCGAACCATGTAGTCCAGCACGGCCTGGGCGATGGCAACACCGTCGTGTGTCGATGTTCCCCGACCTAGCTCGTCGAGGATCACCAAGGAGCGGGGGGTGGCCTGCTTGAGGATGTCGGCTGTTTCGGAGAGTTCGACCATGAAGGTGGATTCGCCAGCGAGCATGTTGTCGAAGGCGCCCATGCGTGTGAACACTGCATCCAGGAGGCCTAGCTTGGCGGAGGCGGCGGGCACGTAGGAGCCGATTTGGCCCATGATCGCGATGAGGGCGACTTGGCGCACGTAGCTGGACTTTCCGCCCATGTTGGGGCCGGTAACCAGGAGTGCTCGTGTGCCGTCTGGGTCGAGGCTGGTGTCGTTGGGGACATAGGAGTCAGTTAAGATGCGCTCAACCATCGGGTGCCTGCCTTGTTCGACGTGGAGGCATGCTCGTTCGGTGAACTCCGGCTTAACGTAGCCGGGTTGCTGGGCAATGACTGCAAGAGAGAGCAGGCAGTCCAAAGTTGCGAGAGACTGCACACAATCCCGGAAAGATTGGTATTGTGTCGCAACCTCGCCGAGAAGCGCAGCAAAGGCCTTGTCACAGGCCGCAGCCAAAGCTTCCTTGTGCTGATCACGTTGGCGTATGAGCTGGATCACTTCGGGTGTATGGAAGCGTGAGACCTTTTTGGTTCCGCTAACCTTGATCCAAGACGCCGGGACCTTTCTGATAGCTAAGGAATTGTTCTCGATCTCGATCAGGTACTCGATACCGGACGAGGTCGAGTACTTGACCCCCTTTCTTTGCAAACGCTCGCTAGCTACGGAGAGGTGCTCTTGCAGCTTGTGCTCGATACTAGCGATTCCGAGCTTTTCTTCGCCAATCTCCTCCGTCTCGTCCTCTTCGCGGAAAAATGAGTATTTGTCATCGTTGCGTGCAGCGTGGAGATTGATCTTGTCCAGAAACCGAACGATATCTTCCAAAATGGTCGGAAGGGAGGCAATGGCCTCACTGATCAAGCTGGATTCAAAGCCTGTGTCGGCTGGAGACTTGACATCGGCAAACTCCATGGCAATAGTTTGCATGGTTTGAAGAACGGTGAGGAGCTCTGGGCGGGTACACTGGAGGTTTCAGTTAGTAACCAGAGACGTCCGTAGCATAGAGTGCGTAGGTAGTACACACCTTGCCGTAGTAGATACGGATCAAACTCTTTTCCAAATCACTTTTAATTTTACCCAGCAGTCTTTTCACTCGCTCCACAATCACCGTGCGGGCAGGATTTGTGAGCTCCTCTACAGCGTTGGTACGCTCCTCAAGTCGCACTTTGTCAAGCAGCGGCCGTCCAACCCAGCGCCGGAGCAGCCGTTGCCCAAATCGCGTCTGTGTCCGGTCCAAAGTCCAAAATAGACTACCTTTGGCGGAACGATCAGTCTGGTTTTGATAGATCTCCAGACTGACCAAAGTGTTTCCATTCAAGAGCATGTGTGACCGTGCTGAGAAAGGTTGGAAGTACTTGGTCAAATCAAAGACATGTTCCAGTCCATACTCGGTCATATGTTCGATCATGGCAGAAAGGCAGACAGTAACCTGTTCCGGCAGTTCAAGCACTTTCTGAAGCAGCGTGACCGCCTGGGCATCCTCTTCTGTATCCGTGGCTTTCATTTTCCCAGCATAGAAGCTTGAGACATGGCTATGCGCCTCGGCAGCGGCGGTTTTCGTTTTCGTTGTCCGTTCGAGGCGCACCGCGTCACCGAAGACATTCATTTTACTCCCAGACAAGTGCCGTACAAGCTTCTCGCTCGCTTTGGACATCTCTCCGACGATAAGAATCTCACAAGGCGCAATATGCAACAGCCGTGTTTCGATCTCGCTGCGCATGAACCCATCTTCAAATTCGTCGTAGATCACGTCACCTGTGGCAGGCTGAACGGCGACGACGCCAACATGCACCCGCTCATCATTGCCCCAGCCCTTGGCGTTGGTCTCTGTGATGCAAAGCATGTACCCCGTCGCCGGCGACGCGCCACCAGCTGCAGCAGCTGGACCTTCAATGCCCTCGACGTCGTCGATATAGGTTCCCTTGGTGTACAGGTTGGTCAACTTGCGAACAAACGGCGCATTGCGATTGTCGCCTGCAGCCTTGAGCGCGGCAGTTTCGATCTGCCGTACCACGCCGACCTTGTGGCCCGCTGTGATCAGGCGTTTCACATGCACATGTAGCCGGTGCACGGGGATACTCGCAGACGCAAAGCGGTCGAGGTGGGCCTCGGATGGATCTGTAGAGGTTAGTTTGCTTCAGAAGATTCTCCGGAACTGGTCATAGACATACGCTCATCGAACCGCATTTTCCCCGGGATGCACACGATCCCAAGCTCCTTCGCTGCAATGCGAGCATCCTCGCCAAAGAACCGGAACTTGTACCCCACCTCAATCACCAGCACGGTATCCATATGCTTGCGCTTGATTTCGATGACCTGCTTCTCCATCGGCGTGAGCTTACTCCCACCCTTCTTCGCAGCACCTTTGCTCTTGGACGCAGGCGGAGGTGCAGGCTCATCTTCTTCCTCGTCTTCCTCGGCCTCGGCCGCGGCGCCACTATTCTCACTGGTCGCTGCCCTCCCGAGTCCGATCAAACAATCAGGGCCACCAAGCTTCCGTACGAATTTTTCGTGCAGTCTCTCTTTCTCCTTCCCTCGTTCGGCTTCCTCTGGGCCGTCGGGTTCATTCCTCGGTGGCGCAACAGCAGGCGAGCTCTGGAACTTGAAGATGTCGGTGCGCTGCCTGCTGCTCAATTGGGAGGCCGGGTGGAGGGGAACTTCTGCCGGGACTGGAGCTTGTTTGGTCTGTGCAGCGACAGAGCCATTGGTTCTGGCTCGTTTTGAAGGCGGAGCTACAATGTCATCCTCGCCCTCCTCAGCTTCCTGCCCCGAGACTGCTCGTTTGTGCTCAGGGCTTGGCTCTGTCGGCGAGGCGGCTCGCCTCTTCGATATCCTCTCCGGGATAGCCTCGGCGCTACTCGTAGTCTTCGGCGTCGGTGATGACTTCTGTGTGAAAAAGCTCGAGATGGTCGCTTGCTTTCGTTTCAAGGACGGTGAAGATGCGGAGGATTGGGAGGAATGGGGTGCCATCATGCCTGGCGGTCTCGGATTGGAAGACAATCAGTAGTTTGAAAAATGGAGGTTCCCAGCTTTAATGCACCAAATTATTATGAAGGTTGTGATGCCATGTGTGCGCTGGGCGCCTTCAATGTTGAAGCTTGACGCGTGAGACGCGATGGGCGTTAGTTACGTTAACTGGTTAATTGGTTGCTGAGTCATCCCCTTATCGAGACGGGAGCTTCCAGGCGGGACCTCGGGAGAGCGGCATCTACGCGGCCAATGGAGGCGAATACCGCAGTTTCAGCTTCAGCTCAGTACTGTCTATTGTATTTTTCATAGGTTGAAAGAATGTACCACCGATCTTCTAGATTGACTACTGCGTTTTTTAGGAAATTTTTGTAAACCATTATTCATTGTAGGGCTAATCATGTTAGATACAGCGCGTTTGACTGTCCGTCGAGAACCATCATATGCATCCGCCATTGTCCTCGATAACCAACCCTTCCACCTTTCACCCGTCCTTTCCAACCCCCAAGATCAATGATGACACTT
This sequence comes from Penicillium simplicissimum, assembly GCA_024706585.1. NCBI lineage: Eukaryota > Fungi > Ascomycota > Eurotiomycetes > Eurotiales > Aspergillaceae > Penicillium > Penicillium simplicissimum. The sequence continues at coordinate 2,566,025 of JAMZTW010000044.1, forward strand.
GCTCAAAAATGATGCAGTGGTCCGCCAAAGGGAGGAAATCCCATCCAAAAATGTCAGAAACACAAAGAAAAAAAAAGAGTGGAGACGGTTCAATCCCGTGTAGAAAACGGCTCTAGACCCGCTCGAGTCATGATGCATGGTATCTGGGTCTCCAACATAGTATGGATACCAGAAAACGATGTGATCGCAAAGAAACATGCAAAGGTCGCAAGGCAATCTAGTTGGCCGCATCAACATTTAGGCCCAAATTTCATCCTCGTCATGAAGCGTGTCTTCAGAGGACATGCCTGGGGAATTGGCGGCCCAGTCACTGCTGCCCGTCAGAGTGACCAATCCGCTGTACAGGGGATAGTCATAGTTGTTAATGTGCGGGGCAGGAGCATGCAGGGGATTGGAGTGGTAGCCACGGATGTCCTCCTGAGTATCAGCCAGACCGACGCCAGTGTTCATGTTGGCATCGTGGAAGTGGTGAGACGCGTAGCTGTCCATGTCAGAGCCGCTTCTCTTCAAAACTGGCGGCTGCGAATCCCAAATGCGAGTGCCGAGTTGACCATGAGTGTACAAAGTGGGGTCAATGTTTTCCTTGTCCAGTGAAGTGTGAATGCTATGTCCATGGACTTGTGCAAAGTTCGATTGCTCATGGAGGTCCAGTTGAGCTGGAGCCAACGTGCCTGGAGGAGGGGCCTGATCATTGTCGTTGAAGACAGTGAAACCGGTCTGGTTTCTTATGAATCCAATGTCTTCATCTTCCTTGCCGAAAGCCAATCCAAAGGGGGCATTGCGGTTGGTGAAGCCCTCGGACTCAGCGGTGTCCAGTGCCTCCTCATTCTTGTCATGGCTGAGCGATGGTTCCATTTTGGCGCGCTTGCGCTTTAAATCCTGCGTAACGTTGGGGTCCTGGTCGCGCAGCACGCCATGCTTGGCACGAAGTGTGCCCTTCGATAGGATTGGAGGTTCGCCTTTCACTGGGCTGTCATCTTCAATATTGCCAGTGATCTTACGTTTCTTCATTGGCTTTCCCTTGGCGTCGAAGATGTGCTCGGTGGGTTCGACAGAGCGGGAGGTCGCCTCCATCTGCTTCAGAACAGTCCCATCTTTCTTTTGGTTGCGCTTTCGTCGCATTTCCTTTGTAGCGGCGTCGAACATGCCCATGCCAGGGAACTGAACGCCCTTCAGTCTTGCTTTGTTGATCTCATCGTCGTCAACTTGGGAATCAACAAGCGAAACCTTGGTTCGAGTTTCGAGTCGGGAAGACTTGACATTCGCTTTCTCGCGAGTTCGCGGAGGCATCTGGGTCGCAGTATCGTGGAACGCGCTATGAGTAGTGGCGCCCTGGCCAAGCCCGCCATTCGACTCCCTTTTGCCGGTCGAGTGAGCGGGACCGAGTCCAGGAAAGGCTTGCAGGTTGGGATCAATGTTATCGGTCGCAGATGCAGATCGGGCGACAGACCATGGATCAAAAGACTGGGTTCCGGTACCCGCTTCGTGTTTGACTGCCGCGTTGGAGTCCGCCAGGCGAGGATCGATGAGAGCCGATGATGCTTTAGAAGCACGGCTGAAGCCAACAGGAACGGCCGGTACGGATGCATCTGGGGTGTCTTCGGTCATGGCCTCCGTTCCAGATGAAATTTCCTTGAGCTTGCGCGCTTCTCTGGCAGCTTTCCGGTCACGAATCTTCTGGCCATAATCGTTGCTCTCGAACCAGGTGTTGAATGCGTTGAGGCGCTCAGTGGCATTAGGGTCCTCGCGGCCGCGGAATCGAAGCGTGCCGTGGACATTAAGCTTGAACAGCCTAGTCACATGGCCCTTGGATTCGAGATGGGTGATAAGATGGGCCTGGTCGCTGAAGAACGGCAGCGTCTCGCAGATGATGCACTGGAGCCTGGGGGGATCCATGCTGCCGGATAGCTTGAACGTCAGCTGCAAAAGGTCCACGAACGAGATGGAAAAGGATGAAGAGGGGAACGAATCGCTGAAGGAGCGATTGAGGAGATGCGTGGGATGGAGAAAACGGAGGGGTGGGAAGCGGAGCTTGACTGGGGACGGGGTCAAGTATACAGCTCCGAGCCCGCAGGCAATCGCCGCCAGAAATGGAAAGGCCACAGCACAGCCGTCAACCGGTCACCCGCACGGAGAACAATCCACTCACCAATGAATTGGCTTTCTTTTGCCTTCCAAACCAATGATTAACGATCTGGGGCGAGGGTGATGCTAGGAAAAGTGATCTGGGAAGATGCTCGTAGGTATGTCTCCGCTCTACCCGCATCGTCCTGCAAAAATTTCCAGGGGGGCCTCAACGAGGACGTGTTCCATTGGGGATATATAAGAAAGATTGGTGTTGGGAGGACCACGCCAGCGTCATGGGATGCGTGCCACATATCTTCAAGCGAACCTGATGGGGCTTTGAGTCCAAGTTGGTAGTGAAACAGAGTGATATTTTGTATCTTGATTATCTCGCCGAAAAAGAAAATCAAAAAAACATGTGCCACGATGTCTTAACAGCCCTTTTGGCCATTGTGGGGTGGTATGAAGCGGAATAAGTCAAAGTGGACATTGCTCTCCTCCTGCCTTGTATCCCATAGTCCATGGAAGAATCGGGTCAATGGGTTATTAGATGGCAGGAGGGACAAAGGAGTAGGGACTAGTGCATTGCTCATACAACAAGACCTCGACGTTTCGAGAAGCATTGCGCAATGACTGACTTTGGCATGCAGCTGGGAGACCGGTTAGTGGAAAGATCAACCCATGAGTGAATGTCACATACTAGACAGGGTCTACTTCTTGTAGTCCCTCCAGTCCCAAAAGGCTTAGGCCTGCAATGCCAAAGTGTGTGTGGTAAACATCAACCATATTGCCAGGGCGGTCAGCGAAGCCCCCAGCTTCAGGATCCTGCATCCCGTTAGTAGGGAAATCTCAATGCCGGTTGGGGAAGTCACGACGAACTTGGCATTGCAATACAAAAGCAGCAAGCTTTTTGCCATCAATCCAGTGAAGGCGGTCAATCATGGCCAGGCTGGAACCAACCCACCAGGCATAGCATGCATCGGGGAGTTTTTCGGGACGCCCATTGAAGCCACCCTTTTCAATCTGGCGTTCACTCAGCCACGCCCCTAGTCGATCCTTGTTTACCAGATCCAAGCGGCCAGCAATAGCCAAAGCACCGACACAGGTGAAGACTTGCCCTGAGTGAGATTCTGCACCGGGGGTCACACCGTAGGCTCCGTCAAAATTTTCACAGCTTTGAATATAAGAGACAGCCCTCGGAACATCGACCAGATCGAGCAGACCCAGCAGTGACAGGGCATTCAGTGCACCATAGAGGAACCGGGTATCAGTTTCACCCCATTGATCGCCCATGAACGAGCCGTCCTCTTTGTTTTGCAGGCTTGCGATGACTGTTGCAGTTAATTAGTTGATAGCCCATGGGATCACATCGAAGGGGAACGTACAAGCACCCACTTTCTGCTTACCCCCAAGGCCACGCTTCTCGAGCTCGTCTACTGCATCAATAGTGACCAGAATCTGGACTGCAGAGACTGTGTAGAGCATGTGAGCGTCATGACCAGGGGCAGCACCAAATCCTCCACTGTCCTTCTGGCAAGAGAGCACAAAGTCAATTGTCTCTTCTCGGGGGAGGGCATCGGGATGACCGAGGAGGTGGAGTGCAGTCAGTCCCCAGTAGACTCCGTTCAGGCGTAAGTGCTCCGTAAGCCAGTATTCCAGTTCATCTTTCCGCTGTAGTCATCGATTAATCCAAGTCCCTACCGTATATCCTGGTGTCACCAGTTTGAGAGAAGTGCACGCACAGTGTCCAGGTTCTTGATGTAAGCCACATGCTTCAGGGTGTTGAGTTCCTGGTCTGACGACTTGCCTCCAGCCCTGCCTGGGCCGGATACCAGAGCCATTTTGTGGGTGGCAGACGCGTTATGACGCGCTTTGACTGGGCTCTGCAACACCAGGGGGGAAGGGAATTGGGCAGGTTAATAGCTCAAAGCAGAAGAAGATTGTTCGAGTTCCCGTGCTTGAGGCTAATGGTAGATCGAAGACGAGAGCTTACTCAGTAGCTCAGGTCATAACTGCCGTCGAGCTAAGATGCATTGGTGAACGCCACCACGGGCTGGGTAGAGCCGCGGGACGTGGAAGGGAGGTTTCGTGGGGGAGGGGTTTTTGCCGAAGCTATTGGCTTTATGCTATTGTGGGTGCACGTGACTTTATCGAGGCGGTGTGCAGAGTCACAGCACGTGATCTATCAATTTCCTCGATATCCATGTATGGCCACTGGCCAGGGGATGGATGAACGCACAGTTTCAAAGAGTAGGGCTGTGGAATGCAAATTTCTCATGGCAGTCGCTTTGGGTGGATTCAGAAATCGTCATTGTTCCCTCCAGAATGCTTTGGCCCGGATCTTACCAGAGTCGCCTTCAATCTCCCCGACGATATTCATCTGTAATTCATTCCATTGATCTTGCTGTGCTGGCACTGGCCTTGCCTGTAGGTAGCAGGTCATGGGGGTTCTCAAAGTAGTCGTATGTATTTGGAAGCAGGTATCGTTTCATATAGAGTTGGTTGAACCGAATTGCTCCTCGATTGTAATGACGTCAGAGCAACTTGAGGTGCCTCTATCTATGCGTAAACCCATCATTGCCTACGAACCAGGCTACTAGGTGTCAGGTAGATCTGTAACCACATAGTAGAAGGCAGTGGGTAATGGGCACTCACCAAGGTTGATCTCCATGATCACCCAAAGCAGCCTAGCTTCTTATCCCACTGATTACTGTAGGAGTACACTTAAAGTCGTACTGCAGATTACAGCTCCGTGCACCACTGTACCGAGCTGTGTTTCCCAGCACTGAGCGCTAGTCTTAGAATGTCTGCCATGTTTGAATGTTTCAGACAGAAGGGGATCTCCAGGACTTGCGGGTGGTAGGCCGAGTGGACCACAGTGCCACTGTCATGGCCGACTCCCGAGGGATTTGATGGAAGCAAATCGAACGTCCCGGTCGCGCAGTTTCCCCTCCACCGAGACCGTAGTTAATAATGGTCATGAAGATAAGAGAGAGAAAAGGACAGGAGTAAAAAATAGAATTTGAAACTTGTTTATGGGTCCTCGGCCGAACCAAAGAATCCAATGTAGCCCGGGTAGGCTCCAAGTATATTCGGGTGCGATATGCCATCATTAATATTAATCTCGGGCCTTCCAGGTTTGTTCACCATACTCTAGAGCCCGTCGTACAGAGATGGATGGTTAATTGGTTATACATCATTACCGATCTCCATGTTCCTAAATTTCAACAAGCTAGGTTAAGATTGTCGCAGGTTTGCCACCACAAGGGTCTTTGCGCCCCGATACAACAGGCTCAGTTCGGTTGAGCATACAATAACTGTATCTGGGTGGAAGACAAGGTGATTGGGTTCTGCGAGTGCCTGATAAATGACAACCTATTTGATTTCATCCGAAGGTTAACGTAATTCACGGGTCAATAGTTAGGACACACGGTTAAGTGGACACGCAAAACACCATAGTAAATGCCATTTCTCGACATTAGTCACTATATTTTAACAACAAGAACTTTTTTTCGTCTGCTTATTAGTAGATTAGTATTTTCTAGGATGAGGAATAGCTTCAGCTTACTAGAATATAGAGAAATCTATTATTTACACTTATTACCAAAATTACACTCCTAGGTACAGAGTGATTTGCGTATATACATAGAGACTTGTATCCCTTTCGATCTTTCTCTACCTAAAAAAATCTAATTACTGTACTCTAGTGGGCATTAGCATACTATAGGATCTTGTACAAAGTCTTCGTCGTCGTGATATTAAGTTGTGAAAAGTGGCATTTACTTTGCTGTTCTGCGTGGTCCTACTTAACCGTGTGTCCCATTGACCCGTGAATTACGTTATCAATCTTGTACTCGTTGTGGGAAAAAAGGATAAATAGGCAGACGTACCTCCATGTTCGACGAATGAGCCTGGATACGTACACCGCATCTTCTAATTTGAGGTACCTGCCCGACATTATTCTCCTTCAGCCGTCATTTCTCCACGCTTCTTCTGCATATCCACTATATCTATCTATCTACAGATTCAAATACCCTTCTTAGTATGTGTACATTAATAATTCGGATAAGCCGGAGAGTTACTCCCCTCCAGCATGAGGAGCACACTGTGACACGGGACCACAAAAACATCATGTATGTGTTTCTCTTTGATTCCAATTTCTCAAAGAAGTGCACCCCACTCGGGCAGATTAGCGTGGGATCCGAGCCATGGATGAAGAGGGGTATTGGCAGCGCTTCTCTAGGGCATAGGTTCTTGTCAATGGACAGAATCTGAAACTTGGGCAAGCTACGCAATTTAGCAGGCCCTTGAAGCAAGAAACAAAAAGTGGAGCCAACGCCAAATGGAGCCCGTTGTAAGCGATGTATTTCGAGTCTATTATTACTGTGAATCACTGAACTGTGAATTTTGGCCTATTATTATTTGCATGGATGGAGTCCGGAGTGTACATCCCAGGCATTTTGAGGCTTCGGGAGGCCCTGGGAAACATCGCGTGGTTATCGTTCTGTTCTCTTTCTCTTTTCGTTCTTGCCCCCTGAGGCCTGAGCTGTGCATACTCCGGACTTCCGAAGTGTGTGTACATTGTTGTGCAAAAGGACGAGGTACAGTCAGGGAGTCATCAAGTGCTCAATCCCTTGGAAATATCAGGGGCCCAGGGTCATCATTCTTTCCCTCCTTGTTGGTACAACGTGAGGCTCCTCCCGACTCAGATTTGTCTGGTTCTGCCAGCATCTGCGACAAACGCAACCGTGGAATCCGCGACAGGCACAAACTGGTGGGATTTGCCAGCGTCGTGAGGGACTCCACTCTGGCTTGATGATCGGCCCAATCAATGTGGAAGACTGCTGCAACGCAAGGCACGCACATCATCCCGTCCGTGGGACTGTTGCTGGTGGGGAGCCCTCCGATGAGTCCGATCGCGTGAACTTGAGCACGTCGTTGAACTCTGTCCAGTGTCCAGAAGGCTGGTGATCAGTAAGTTTTGAGATCCAAAGGTGCTGATTCGATCGGGATAGGGAGATGTTCAATCGTCAGCGGCGATTTTCAATCGAGTTCCAGTGCTTGCCCAGCTGGACTGGGATAGGATACTGTAAGTAGTGTATTGCATGTTTACACGTGGGCTTCATAGACGGTACCTGGATAGGACCTCCCCAAAGTTCACACACTCCACCGTGATGATGCCCATGGGACGGCCGCAAAGACCAGATGGTTCAAGGTTGACACCTGAGATCATCGCTTATCGCACGCGAGAGAAAGCGAGACACAGAGTATTTATGATGCATACCCACTGTCCTCATTCGGTCACCCGTCCGACGTGCATCCTTGGAACGCCCCCATCTGATAGCAGGGAGTGGTTGTCTGTAATCCCAAGCAGAATAATACTGCGAATCTTGTAGAAAAGTGGAATCTAAGGATAGGCATCGCCATAATTAAAGCCAAGTGGGAATCCCACTCCAGTCCCCACCGACTTTCTTTTCCCCCTTTTAGACTGCCAGCACCACATTTCTGTTGTCAATTACTAGTGGTCGTGACGGAGTGCTCTCCAGAACCCCGACAACTGACAGGACTGTGCCTTTTTAGGGCCTTGCATAATCGCCCTGCCAGTGGAATGCGTGGTCGCCTTTATCCGTCAACCCCGTCAACCTTTCCACAGGACCACATCGCATCTTGCATTCTGCATCGTGCAGCTCCCACTCGACTCGACTAGAGTCTTTTTCTGTCCCTTCCAACTCTCCGTCTCGCTTCCCTTCGCTACGATCTCCTGGAGAGGCTAGCGTGGCTGACTCTATTCCTCGACGCTTCCTGACGGGTCATAGTCAGTGCTCCCTAGCTAACTAACGTAGCCGCTACGCCAGCGCTAAGTCCGTTAGGGGACTTTTCGTACGGTCGTTCCTCCATTCTTCCTTTCCCCTTGGTCACCACTGTTTTCTTGGGGCCTGATTTCGATCATTTTGGCACCTCTCACTCTCCGCGCAAGATCACTCGAGTCCAGTGTCCCGCGACTCGCTTGAAACGTCGCCTCCTGCCCTGCCGATCCACCGGCCCTCAAGACGCCAAAAAAGAGGGGGAAAAGGTGACTGGATCCTTCGTAACCACAACAGTTGAACACGCCCTCCTGCAACTTCTTCCTCTCCTTTTTTCGCCTTCCGCCTTGCCCAGGATTGGACTCGCGCAGAAACAGCTTGGGGGAACATACCATGAGGGGCTTGCTGGTGAGTTGTCCCGTCGAATCGGCGCGAACCCTGCGAGTGTGTCGGCAAACCAGTCCTTGTCTTGTTCAATAAAGACATCGCGGCACTCCTTTGAGCGCCGTGGTTCTCTGCATTGATCATCGTGTCAAAGGGTGTCGCTGGTTCTTTATTTAGACATTTCCGACGGTCACGGCTTGTCTTATGAACCATTTGACTAATTATTATACCTTTGTTTTCTCTAGATTCGATTCTCCCAATAGCCTGTTTCTGCCCCCCCTCCCCTATCAGATGGACACGAGCGTCTGCATTTGAACATACCCATACTCTTTGAGAAATACCCGGCCAAAACATACCATTGAGACTTGAAGATCAAGTTCTTTGATCGCAGGTGGTCGATACTGAGATCATCAGGTACACCTCAGCCACAAACCTGGTCGCCTCGATGCCCATGCTGACGTTGACTCCGACAGCTGAACAAATAAAGTTGAGCCATATTGCATCTGCGCGACACGCCGTTTCCGCGTTATTTTCCCCCTCCTTGAACCTTCCCACAAACACGACCGAGGCTAGGCACTCCCTCGATCGCCGCCAAAATGCCATCCCGCAACTCGACGGTGCCCAATCTTGATCTGAAGTCACTCAAGGTGGACTTCAGCAGCGGGAAACTATCCACCCCTCTCTCTCCAGGTGCCCAGAGCTCCGATGGGCTCAGCCCCTTGACGCCGCGCTCGCCGAAATCCGCCTCCAGTTCTCCATTCCTCAAGGGTGCCACGATTCGTCCCGTCACCCAGGACTCCAGCAGCAAGGCCGATAGCCCTACAATTGCTCCCAAGTCTCCTGGTCTTTCAGCGACCGAACTCGCCGCAGAGCCCTCTACCCCTGGTCTGACGGCCATTCCTCAATATTTCCCTTCTCCCAAAGACTCCGGCAAGACCACGCACACGCGCGATGCATCCAAATCGTTTTTCGGCAATCTCAAAGCTCCCAAGTCGTCTCACCGCACACAGCGATCAGACAGCTCCGAAAACTCCACAGAACCTCCTAAGAGCCGAGGCAGCTCAAGAGACCGCAAGACGGCGCCGAAGCCATACGAGTCGACTCCTGACTTGCCCGATGCATTCGCGAAGGCCATCGAGAGCGAAAAGAGTGAGTTTTTGTCTCTATTTGGTCCTTCGCGCAGTTTGAGAGATCTAGAAACTAACCTTGCATGACTACAGACGCAAATGGTGCCAACGACAAGACCACCCAACCAAATGCCCCTAAGAAGACCAATACTGAGATGGATCCTGCCCCATTGAAGAAGAGCAAGCCACGGTTCGCAAACCTTTTGACGCGATCACGATCTATTCGAGTCGATGATTCGTCTGGACCCCGGGCATCTGGTCGGCGACCGTCTACGGGTCTGGCGAAGCTGGAAGAGCTTCACTCAGCAGAGGCATCGAGCGCACCGCGTTCCGCTACCGCTCGCCCTGAGCACCCGAGTGAAGGGGGACTGCATCCGCCCCCACGACACACAGATGCTGCATCTCTCAGGACTCAGAGGAGCCATGGAGGGTCCATGGTAAACTCAGGCTCGCTGAGCCAGGTCTCTGGTGCATCAGCTGCAATCTTCAACAACCTCAAGCAGTCATCAAGCGGGGCCGCTGATCGCATCGGCAAGGCAGGCAAGGGCTTCTTCGGCAAAATCACAAGGAGTGGCAGCACGAATGAACGGGAGTTGATCAACGATGACAACTATGTATGCTCCGTGATCAACCTGCCCCTTATCGAGCAAGCGAGAAAGACCCGCATTGCAAAGACGCTGGATGGATGCCGAGATAAGACCGAGTTCTGGATGCCCGCGCTCCCATATCGCTGCATCGACTATCTCAACTACAAGGGCTGCGAAGAAGAGGGCCTCTACCGAGTACCTGGCAGTGGCCGCGAGGTGAAGCATTGGCAGAGACGGTTCGACACACAATTAGACGTCAGCCTCTTTGACGTACCAGACCTTTACGACATCAACACTGTCGGCTCGTTATTCAAGGCCTGGCTTCGTGAACTGCCCGATGAACTCTTTCCTAAGGCTACTCAGGACATGATCGCCGAGAAATGCGAAGGTGCTACCACCGCTCCGCAGCTGCTGAAGGATGAGCTGTCCAAACTTCCGCCCTACAACTACTACCTTCTTTTCGCCATCACCTGCCATCTCAACCTCCTTCACTCATACGTCGATCAAAACAAGATGGACTATCGGAACCTCTGCATCTGCTTCCAGCCTTGCATGAAGATTGATGCTTTCTGTTTCCAATTCTTGGTCTGTGACTGGAAGAACTGCTGGCAGGGCTGCTGGACCGAGAAGGAGTACATTCAAAAGGAGAAGGAAATGGATGAGATGGAGAGAAAGGCCGCCGAAGAGAAGGACGTTAAGGTCAAGGCTGACGTATCGCGGTCTCCAACCAGACATGAACGAGCTGTCTCGTCCGGGTCCAGCTCTCGGTCTGACGAGGAAAAGCCTCGCCCAGAGACATCTCGTGGCCGGAAGGCCAAACCAAAGAACATCGACACCGCGCACTCTCGAAGCGTTTCCCAGCTTCCGGAACTTGGCCCGCCTTTATCGCCCATCAAAATTTAGAGCGAAATTCCTACAATTGCTCAGAAGCTGCTTGGAAGTTCTCCGCAAAACAAAATGTTCTGGCATCTTGCCTTGCTTTCGTGACCCTGCCTTGGGCGCCATCAATCTGGGGTCTTGGATATTCGGCTGGACCGATTATGCGTCCGTTCAAGAAGCCAAAGGACCTTGACCAGTTCCTTAGCGCCGCATCACCATCTTCACGTTGGTGGCGAGCGCGGATCTTGAACACCTCGCTTGAGAACCCGTTTTCTCTCACTCATATCTCACAACTTACCTCTCCTGGATGCTGGTTTGCCCTCTTGAGTCATCATTTGGCCTTGGGCCAGCAATCCGTCGGAGTGCATATCCTGGCGTCTCCGGCATCGACTATTTCTCTCATCACACTCACATGACTCTCGTCTTCATCCTCTTTTGACGTCTTTCCCGTTTTTTTGTAAATCTTGACTTTGCACTGTGCACATTCTGAATCTGGCGAAATGTGGTTTCCATTCTTCGATCTCAACCTTCTTGTGTTATGCGCTCCGTGCTCTTTTTGACAGCATTTTGAATATCCCTCCATTTGACTCATCTGCTTGCCATGCTGCTGCATCTTCTAGATTCCCCGCTGTGGCTCTCACTGTCTCCGTCATTCTTGCATTCTTTTCTTACTTGCACCTGTCGAATAGTTTCATCTGCTTTACGTCTATTTGTCTGTGTCTGGCATTCTCATCCAAGGATTGTACACTAGCGCAGTGGGATGGCATTTTCGGTACAATGAAGACCATTCTTGGTTGTCACGAAATCTCCTTCAGACTATTACGTAGAAGTATCGCACCTGATACTGAATTCGTGTTGTAGGTGTAGATAGGCTGTTGGTAGACCTAGACGGCGACATAAACATGCTTTTGATATGGTCTCACAACTGGACAGTCGTAAAAGAAGACATGAATCCCGACTCCAAACCCTAACGCCCGAGAATGAAGGATAGAAACGAAATCTAGAACTATACAGGCCCCAGCAGACTCGAACAAAACCCTAGCCACTGCCGGGCTTCCTCGACCGCCGCTCATTAGCCCGCTCCTTGCGCTCATTCCTCTTAATCCGCTCCTTGCGCTCAGCCCGGTTCATTCCACGGATCGAGCTACCCTTCGCAGCAGCGGCCTCCTCCTTCTTCCAGTCTTCCTCCTTGACCTCAACAGCCCACTGGTTGTCCTCGGGCTTGTTCTTGCCCTTGTAACCCCAGCGCGGCACCCACTCGCCCGAGGCCTCATCGTAAACTAACTTCTTGCGGCGCTCCTTGTCGGCCAGTGCGGCTCCGGGCCGCTGGTTGAACTTGCCGATGCCCTTCTTGCGGGCGAACAGCTCCCACTTGGTAGGGGGCTTGGGGGTTGGCAAGGGCTTGTGGCGGGGGACGGCGGTAGCAGCGGCTGGGAGATTGAGGAGTACGCCGTTTTGTGCGGAGGAGGTGATGGTGCATGTGGTCAGGAGTTGGTTTAGCAGGACCTGGGCGCCGTCGCGGGCGATCGCCTTGAGGGAGTCGTTGAGGGGCTCGCCCTGGGTGAGTTCCAGTGGGTTCGGGTCGTTGACCATCAAGTTACCCAGGTCGAAAGTGTAGGGGGTAGGCTTTGAGACGGTAATGGGGCTGGATGGGGGTAATTAGCTTTTTATGTCAAGTGTTTAATATCAACATTGGGGACGGTTCGTACAGTCTCTCGGCCTTTGTGGAGGCCGGACCGGTGGCGGAGTTGGCCATCTCGACGTCTGGCATATTGAACAGGAGTCGAGGCTCGAAATCAAAGACAAAAAAATGTCTGTTCAGAGCAAAGGAATGCGGCGGAGATAAAGCTGCTCGGCAAGAGAAAAAAAAGTTGGTTATCACAGCGTCTCTACTTTTCTGCCGTCCGTGACTAAGGCCGGGCCCACACCGCCATCCCAAACGGGCGGAAGGAATTCATCAAATTATTATGGGGTGCTTTCGCAACCCCGACGCTCCCAATCGCCGTCTACCCCAACTCACTCCCAATTCCGCCCCCGAATTGACCACACTGGCCGCCGCGCCAGTGTCTGAGTGATCAAATGGCCTCCTCGTGGTGCTGGAGCTGCCTCTCGCGGCTTCGCGCAACGCCAACACCGCGAGCAATTCTCCCTCCGCCGTTCGTGACGCCCCGAATCACCGCCGCCTCCTTCCACTCTTCGGCCGTCCAATATGCCAATCCCACCAAGAAGAAGGGCTCCCTTGTGGCAGTGAAGTACCGTCAGGGTCAGACTCTCCGCCGGAAGAAAAAGAAGACCACCGAGCGGGCGCGTCCTCCAGCCGTCGGCGAGCGGAAGGCTTTGCGGAAGCGCATCGTCCTGAGCAACCCCAATGCTCTGGAGGTTGAGGGCATGCAGGACTTGTCTTTGGAGACTATGATTGATGCCCGTCTGCGCGGCTCTGTGCTGGGTCTGCCTGTCCCAATGCTGGATCAATTGAGAGCTGTGCAGGCTTTCAAGCCTAAGCAAGGCTGGTCGATATTCCGCCGGCCGGGTACCGTCCTGCGACGAGATACTCTGGAGATGGCTCGTTTGTTTGAGAAGATCTCTGGAGAGGGCGAGGGTGCCGAGAAGGGCAAGGTTGTTAAGAAGATTATCACGGGATTGAAGGGATCTGGCAAGACTGTGCATCTGCTGCAGGCTATGGCCATGGGTTTTCTCAAGAAGTGGGTTGTGTTTACAGTCCCTGATGGTAAGTTTTGCAATGCATCCTTGTTGGTTTCCTCCAACTTATGTACTGCAGCTACTAACCACTCATCTCACAGCCCGGGACCTCGTGTCTGGTGAAACTGGCTACACCCCGATCGAGGGCACTAGCCCAACCCAATACGTTCAGCCCAATGCCGTCTCCGTGCTTTTGAAGCGCACCGTCGAGGCCAACCGCGAGGTCCTTTCCAGCCTCAAGGTCTCGCAAAAACACAAGGGCCTGCCAAGCCTGAAGCCCTCCTCCACCCTGGAGGACCTCGCCAAGCTCGGCTTCCAGGATGCAGCCGTTGCATGGCCCGTTTTCCAGGCCTTGTGGACCGAGCTGACGGCTACCGCTGCCGCCCCGGGTATGGAGAAGGACTTCAAGTCTCGTCCTCCTATGCTTGTCACCGTCGACGGCATCGGACACTGGATGAAGGAGAGCGCCTACCGCGCCTCGGACTACACACCCGTCCACGCGCACGACCTCGTCTTCGTCAAGCACTTCCTCTCCCTCTTGCAGAACGGCCAGGCCTCACTGAAGAACGGCGGAATGGTCCTGTTCGCCACCTCCACCTCCAACAACCCCAGCATCTACACTCTGGAGGTTGCCCTGGACCAGCTTGCCGCCCGCCAGGCCGGTATCAGCCCCTCGTCCCCGGAGTACCCATCCCCCGAGGCCTACAGCGGTGCCGACGCCCGCGTCTTGGAGCTGTTCAAGCCTACGACCGGCAAGGAGCCCCAGTTCGAGCTGCAGAAACTGGGCGGCCTGACCCGCGACGAGGCCCGCGGTTACCTCGAGTACTTCGCCCGCAGCGGCTTGCTGCGCGAGGAGGTCAATGAGACCTGGGTTGGTGAGAAGTGGAGTCTGTCTGGTGGTGGTATTATTGGCGAGCTGGAGAAGCTGGGCCGCCACGTCCGTACCACTGCGCAGCCTACCCCGGTCATGAACTGAGCGTTGGTTGCATACCACTATATCTGTTGTTTGATTCTCCTGGAGCTCCTATGTGATGCGGGCTCTTGGTGGCTGTACTGTAAATGGGATGCTTGCGGTTTCCTTTTATATTCTTATTTTTTCCGATGTACTTTACAATCCGAGTCTCCTGTCTTTTTTTTTTCTTTAATGTCTTGCTTGTAGGTATGCATATAATGGACATGCTGAGTTTACTATTACGGCATGTAGAGTGATGTCAATAAGATATATTGAAATCACAAATTTCAGTTCTGTGGGTGTATGCCATGTGGCGAACTACGGGCAAGAAGTGAATTTCACCTGGAAAAAAGGTAGGAGGAGATTTACAATCCATTCGGGAACCCTGGTAATCCTCGATTCTACATATAGAGAGGGGGATGTAGCTGGATGACAGCACAAGGTACAGCACCTCATAACCCTGCCATTCTGGACTTAGTCTGTACCTAGTCCCCGAGTCCTCGATGGATGGAGGCGAGAGAATTTGGGAAATTGGCGTTGTCCCTCGGAGCGGACTTGCGGAGCCGCAGATATGGAGTCTGCAATCCTGGCTCCAAGCTCCAAGGCTTTCCTCTTGCAAGGCAGAGGAAGGAAATCCAAATTCTCCTTCGAACCGGGCTTTATGGGCCATGAGGCTGATCAACAATGCACTGAGATTTGCTGCCCTTATACACCTTAACATTTCAACGCGTCCAGGGAGGTTGTAGCAGCAAGCAAACGCAAGTTTCAATAACGTGCATGAGATCAACCACTTCACCCACCTGGCCGGAACAACCAATCCGTCTCCGGCGTGGGAATCAGATAATTCGTGATATTAAACTCATTCGTGTTCGCCGAGCCATTTCCGTCAACAACGGGGCCGGTACCTGTAAGCCCATGAATGGACATAGGATTCGGCACAGACTCGGACATATCCAAATGGCCCGGATTAGTCGAGTTAGGGTCCGGCGCGCGGGCGGGCGGCACACGCGGCACATTGAAGAATCCAAAGACATCGAGGTACTCGAGTTCATTCGGTGCCAGGTTGCGTGGGGTAATAGCAGCTTGGGACGGACGCGCTGCGTCGGTTCCGGCGTTGCTCGTGGTGGACGGGGACTCGCGGGGTTGGCGGGAAATCAGGAAGTCGAGGTCAAAGGCGCAGCGGCGCATGTCGGCTAGGATTTTGACGGTGGAGGGCGTCGAGCGCTCGCCGTCTGTGGCGGCGGATTGTTGGTATTCGCCGTATTCGTCCAGTACGCGCTGGAGGATGTTGCTGTAGCGCTCGGCGACTTTCCAGTGCTGACCCATGCGGGAGAGGGTGTCGACGAAGAAGAGGATGTCGTGGCTAACGGTGTGGGCGATTGTTGATCCATGGACGAGGAGGAGGCGTGCTGAGACCCAGAGGGTGAAAGCGAAGGGGGGTCCGAGTTTGTCGAGCATGTTATTTTCGACGACAAATCGCGTTACTGAGAGGATGTTGTCGACGGCTAAGAGGCACCGCTGGCTGGCGCTGTATGAGGGTGTGAAGATGGGTGAACGGGTCGTTGGATACGCGGCAGATGAATGTAAGCGGATCACGGCGCTGTAGGGCAGGGTGTAAGCGGAAAACTCATGATACTCTCAGTGTACAGCTAGTTTCTGACTCACGTTTGATAAGTGGCATGCAGCTGCACCCAGTCACTGTGGAGAGACCGGCTCTGCTTTCCCCCAGTAAAGAGTCTGGACGAATTCTCGTACGCATACTCGACTGGCAGGTTGAATTCCCAAGACGTGAGCTCACTGTCAAGCTTGCGGTAAGTAGCTTGCCATTCCTCGACGTCGGAAAGGGACCCAATATCCACTGGTCGCTTTAAGAACAGATGGATGCGGGACAGAATGCCGAGAATCTCCATGTACAACCCAAAGGATCCCACATTCTCTGCATGGCTAAGATAATCGGCACGATCACTGGAGCAGCGAAACCGTCGCGTCTCAACGGGCTGGTTCTTGATAAAAAATTCTTCCTTGCAGGGAAGCTTGCGGTCGATGTCCTTGTCGTCCAGTGCAAAGTTGAACGCAGTAGCGATTGTTGAATACCGGTCCAACAAGTAGACCATCCAGAACAAGCGCCGTCTGCTTTCGTCCTCGATCCAAGAGTCGGGTTCAGAGAGGGTGACGGCTCTCAATGTATAAATGGAGGGGTATACGGGAGCGATGAGCGAGGATTTGGACTCGACTGCCAATCCCAGCTGGACCACGGATCGTGTAATTAGAGCAAGGAGCTTCCAGCCTGGGGGACCATTGGACGATCCAACCAAGTCTATTGCCAATATGACGAGGGCTTGAAGAGCTTTGACGGATGAATTTTCCAAGCCGTAGAGAAGAACCTTTTGTTTGGAAGAGTCATGATAACGCTTTCGGTTCTGGTCGTTGAGACGGGAATCGGACGAGAAGCGCAAAGTTGTTGCAACAATTGCATACAGCACCATGCGATCAGCCTCTTCTAGCGGAGACGGCCCGAAGAAAGTGTCCAGTGTCGACCGGCGATGGAGGATTGGGCACCATGTATTGATGTGCTCGAAGTAGAGATCAACCAATGCATACAACAGGTCATAAGGGGGAAGGTCCAAGTCAGGATCTGCCAATGACTGTTCTTGATTGCCGAAGAGATTGACGGGGACTTTCAATGAAGACTCGTTCCCAGTGTAATCGTTGTTTGGTTGGGCGTTGGGAGCAGATGGCAAAGAGCTCATCGAAGGAGCTGATCCTCCATTTTGGAGGCCGTTTTGAACCAAGTTCTTCACCGAAGTATCCGACGGACTGGTAATGGAAACATCTGCTCGGCGCGAGGGTAGGTTCACCGAAGAAGCAGGGTCGTTGAAGTAAAGTGCCGTGCGGGGACTGGGCCCGTGGACTGCCGAGGGTTCCGAAGGGGAGCTATATGAAAGGGACCCAGCCTGGCGGAGCTCATGACCCATTGAAGGCTGGTTCTGCAGGACATGCATTTCAATGAGTCGGGCTTGGGCCTGAATGATTTCCTCCAATCTGTCTGAAACGCTAATGAGATTTCGGACCAACGGGGTGTAGGGAAGAGAATCGACCTACCAAGCCGCTGCTCCAATTCCTTGCCATAGCCAGCACGCAGGCCAGGCTTCTTTCGCTCCTTGTACTCGCACATCTGGCCATTGCGAGTACACCAGCCACAGCTGGGCTGGACTCGATCTGTATTAAGTTATTAACGGCTCTAGGTTTAGCAGCGTGGTCTCCACTCAAATGGGACCGTCGTCACATACCGCACTTGACCTTTCTCTGCTTGCATAGTTCACATCTTTGCGATACATTAGCCTTGAGCTCCTTGCATCTCTTGCGCCTTCACGACCGGATAAGTGGCACGATCGACAAGAGTACATACGAGACGGTGAGGGGCCGCTTTCGTTTCAAAGCTCGCGATCCATTAGGGCCAACAAGCTCGTTGTCCGAGTCAATGCCGGACGAGTACTCTCCCGGACTTTGCTCTTTCTCATGGGCCCCGTGTCCCTGATTGGAGGAAGGGGGCAGCAGCGCGGGAGGTGCTGCAGTGTTCGGCATTTTGCTATAGCGAGACAGTCCACAGCTCTATCGGGGATCGACCATGCCCGCGCACTCGGCGAAATGACACGCGGATGGAGTCCGGGCCAGCTAGGCCGATAGATACACACGGCGTTTGTCCGATAAAGAGGCAAGTCAGAGCCGAGGGGAGGAGAAAAAAAGAGGAGAATGAAAGACCTTCGGGATCGCGGAGTCAGTAGGCCGAGGGCAGCCTGAGGCAGAAACCGGGGCAAGCACCCCGCGTTTCTCCACTCGTCGCGTCTTCGCTTCTTCTCTTCGAGACTTCGACGCTTGCACGAGCACGGCAGACAGGCTGACAGCGGTTCCCCGGACATGATGACAAGCGTTTGTTGATTTGAGGAGCAAGCGTATAATTTTACAGAAATCAAATAGTTCAAGAATACCATTTACTCTTCTCAAAACAAATGCTATGTACACCAAAGGGTTTCTTTCGTGCTACAGCACTCTGATCAACGACCCGCGGTCGGCCCTCCGGCCTCTCGGGTCAGTAATGCCCCGAGAGGTTTCAGAGACTCAAGCGAGTCAAGCCATACGCCTTCGCCGCGACGTGGCCCCAAACACCCTGCTTTTGCTCTTCACTCAGTCCTTTCTTTTCGAGAATGCTTTCCACTACCCTGATCCACCGATTCCACGAGACGCTATTGCCTCCGCCGCCAACGTTGCACACCGGCCAATCGGAGCCGAACATTACGCGCTCAGCTCCAAAAGCATCAAACACCACATCAGTCCAAGGTTGGAGGCGATTGGCAATTTCCGAGATATCTGGTTCCGAATCGCTTGTTAGGGGAGGAAGCTCTGAGAATGCGCCCGAGAGCTTCATGTAGGTCCTCGGGCTCGCCTGGGCCATTCGCGTAATCAGTTCTTTCCACTCCAAGAACTCCGGGTGTGAAGGGACGGAGCCAGACGAGAGTCGTAGATTGGGCTTGCAAAGATGATCTGTATTCGATAAAGTTAGCTCCACAGCTAGAAAACCCGTGTGTGTTCCAACTCACTTATGATGATCACCGGACTGGCGTCTCCCAACCGATCCATCATCGCCACCGCTTCCCGCAATTGATGCAATCCACCTTGTCGAGCATCGACTCCGAGATCAAAGGTGAGATCTTGCTGTCCAAGCCAGCGCAAGCCCTCCATAAACTCGGTTTGAAGCATCACCCCAGCTGGCTTGTCCTGAAGTAAATATCTCACCCCGCGCACCTTGCGCCAGACCTGCTCTGTTCTTGTCCGCTCTTTGACTTTGGCCATATACGAGCTCAAGGCCTCGGGTCCCCCTGGAACAGGGGCCCATGGAATAATTCCCAGACAGAGGTCTCTCTGAGCGGCGTCATGACCTTCGCCAGCTACTGGCTCCCCCAGCGCAACGCGGGCCAAGAAGGACACCTCATCGAGAGCATGCATCCATCCAGGGCTATCTGGCTGACCCCCCGCCACGGATGAGATGCGATCTGTCTCAAGGAAGATAAACCCGCGTAGATATTTTGATTCACCGGTGGTGCTCTCGGTGGATATAGAAGATGACGCGTGTCGGTACTCGTCGACGCTATGCTGAGCCCCAAGGGGACTGTCGGGGGTGTACCAGGCTAGTGTTGGTAGATGAGAGGCTGGAAATAGATGGATGTGGGAGTCCACAATTGGGGTCGGCATATTGATTTCTGGTTCTTATGGGGGCTGTCTTCGTTGAGCTGTGCCTTTGTGGTCAATTGTCAGGCACTGGTTGGCATGCGGAGATGCGGGGTCATGGGTGGTTCGTGAATGAGACTGATCATACCTTCTAGGTCTAGTCACAGGCGTTATGTCGAGGATGTTTGCATAAGTGAATATAAGGAATTTGAAGAATTTGAGATTCCCGCGTGAATGAGGATGAGGATTAACAAAATGTCGCCAAAAAGTTGAATGCCATTGAACCTTCTCCGTCGGTAGACTTTGTACCGAGCTCAAGTGGGCCCAAAGTGGGAGGACCCCAACCACTTCAACACATAACTATAGAGATCTATCCCACTCCGTTCTATACAGACTGCTGATTCTAAATTGTAATCACTGAAGATGCGCTCTACTAACGCGGAAATCTCGGCTATTATTGCCATCCTGATCAGCTAACCTTGTACTCGATGCAACTACACAAGACTGCTGACACAAGATTGCTGACACAAGATAACTTACATCCGTGTGAGGCTGAGTCGATTTGCGCTAAGGAAATGCCCATTCAACAGATAAATGATCATTACCCCTCCAACCCCGATACTTATCTTTATCCAAGTCTTTGAGCACTTCACGAGAAAGATGCGTCTCGAAGACCTAGAATATCTCCGGGCCAGACAACAGACCTACGACCCAAGCGAGATAAGTGGGGATGTCACATCGCCAAGAGTCCACGAAGCAGTTGCACAAAGTCCATTCTATCGCCTGCCATATGAGCTGCGGCGGAAAATCCTGATCTTCGCATTCGGCAACTACACCTATAATGTCGGGGTCATCGACGATCGTGCAAAGCAGGACCCGAGGTTCACTCGTTGCGAACCAGAGTGTTTGAAATGGTTTGGTGGCAGTTGTAGGCGCGATTCAAACGAGATACGTCCTTTCCAAGACGACTGCATTCTCGATCCATGGCATCCAGGCCATTCTATGAAGAATATTGGCGTGCTAGGCTGGCTGTGCAGCTGCCGGTTAGGGTGCGCGATACCTTATCAACACGCCTTTGCAGGATGAAGCTAATTTTTATTTTGCGATGGCCAGATACACCGAGGGTGTCGATGTGCTGTACTCGACGAATACGTTCTACATTCGCAACACAGTGCTGGTGCAAAACTTGGAGGTGGTGTTTCCGCCAAAACACCTCGCTCGCATCCGCTCTTTGGAACTTCTAGGCTTCTTTTATCTGGAAAATTGGCCGGATCATGCTTACAAGAGGGTGACGGTGGGATGGCACGGACTTGAAGCGGTCCTGTTTGCCATCAGAGATCGTTGCCCTTCGCTACGAAAGCTAAATCTGTTTCTCGACACCTATGATGTTGACGCATATGTCGCTTGGGGCGAAGATGAAGGTGATTCCTTTGATCCTATTGTTGACACTATGAAGAAGGCCCTCGACCTGATTGAAGAGACCGTGTTTCA